>MU270014.1:10921643-12184143 GCA_021432705.1 Caranx ignobilis
AGGGATCCTGGGAGAGAGGAGCTGAGCTGAGGCAGGTCGATGGCAGGGCTCGATGAGTCGATGCTTAGCCTGGGTCTGTGGAGACCAGCGGTGGAGCCGGATCTCTGAGGAGTGGACGAACCTGATTTAAAGCCCACCGCCTCGATGATGTCATCTGGAGGTTAGTGGATAAAAATGGCAACAGTGTTTCACAAAGGAAAAGTTTCAAGTTTTTTTTTTCATAGAATCAATTTGTTAATGTATAGTATTTTCTTTGTTTTTTCATTTTACTTTGTGAACAAGTTTCATGTTTTGAGTAAGTGATAATTTCTTGAGATTTCCGACAAGACTGAGGAAGCCCAAACAAAAGGCTGGCAAGCAAAGTCCTGCAAGCTGAAAGCAGATGATTTCCTTTTACTTTCAGGTACCAGTTTCTGCAGAAACTCTCAAGATGGTTTTGGCTCACAAGAAGCTGAACACCTCCACTGGCAAAGACTGAGTCTCCTGCCCAATTTAAGTGAGGTGTTAAGGCTATGGGATGAAACACTGATGGCCCTCAGCATGAGTCTGAGCAGAAGTACATTATCTTTGTTGTCTCATTCATCCATACTTAGGTCTCCAATCTATCACATGCCTGATATTTAGAGTCATTAACCCAATGTACATGAAGTGGACACAGAAAGTGGAGGTCACTATGGCCAGAGTAGCCCACTCACCTGGAGGAAACCCACACCTTACTTTACACAGAAAGGCTCCAAACTGTCTAAGATTCAAAACTTCACACTGACATGATAGTAACTTGTGTACATGTGTAAATAATTAATATGTATAAAGTCTATATTCAGATTATATTAGAAGGCAGATGATGTGCATCCTGATCATTTTGTTCAGAACTAACCATCAATGCTCTTGAAGTCCAGGAGGTAGGACCTGTTGTCTACCTGGTACAGCTGCAGGCTCATTTTCACCAGGTTGCCTGTCACTGGATTCTTCCTGCGCACTCGCAGATGGTACGGGTTCACCACCTACAACACAAAGCAGCAAAGGATCTTGTTTGTTTTGTATGGAGATCTATGAGTGTTTTTTATGTATAAGGAATATCCTACTACCTTCCAGTCAAAGTTGAGCTGTTTCATAGCCCTGTACACTTCAGCCATGATATCATAGGGTCTGCTCTGACTCCTGATGCCCAGGTGCCACTTGGCCTTCTTCACTGCCAGGGGTTTAGGCCGCGTGGTGTTAAGAGCATCAAGAGGACACCGAGCCTTGGGGCTGTCAGCCAGGAGTGGAGGCATCCTCTCTGGGTGAGGTTTGACCCCGGGGGGCAGTTGCATGCCCTCTTCTATGAAGGAGCCCTGGGGAGGACTGGAGGCCAAGTAGAACTCGCTGGCCTGGGTCATAATGCGCCGGTTGTCTATGATGAGGTGATAGGCCACTGCCAGCTGATCCTGGGTGGACAGAAGGAGGACGGAGAATATAGGAGGACAGACCATCAGATTACTGAAACACACAAACCTCTATAAGATGTGTAAGTACTTTTTTTTCCTAGTCTGGACATTTAAAAGGAAGCTCGATTACAGGAGAGATTTCTGACTCAATTTGTCAGTACTTTCAAAAACATCAGGGGTTTGTTTGAACAAACACAAGAACAGGGCAACTACCAGCAGAGCGGTAACCTGAGTAAAATCCATTTTATCAGCAAACTCATAAAATTGTATTCTAAAGGAGATTTTTCAAGTCTGACTTCAAACAATATTTATGAGCCATTATATGACAGAAGGTCTTGGTCACTGTTAACTGTTCCTTTTCAAATGAATGTGACTAACCTGAAAATTTCTTTAATTCATGAGATATATATTTATTTATTTATTTACTAGTTTATGATTGTTTGACTGACCAAAGATGTCCATAAAAACCTATGAACTGTTTATAGATACATGATCTTGTGGAGTGAATTTTTAATAATACAACAATCACAGTTTAAGAGAGAGTAAACACATCCTGTTCATTAAGACGATGAATTAGATTTTGGAGTGTACCTGTGGATCGCCACTGTAGAGGCTGGACACAACCTCAGACTCGGTGCATTCAAACTTCTCACACACTTCTCTGACGGCCTCCTCATCCAAGACCGTGGCGTCATATGAAGGGTCTTCAGGGAACAGGTAGCCTGGCAGGTCCTGCTTGAACCACTCATGTTCTCTGATTGAGGTAAAATACTGTCAGGTTATCATGCTTCACTATGAACCCAAATGTAGTAATGGTTTTATTCTTTGGGGAATATCATAGTATGTGACATTTAGACTTGCCAGCAAACATGAAGTCAAATTCTCGTCAATTAGTTGTCTGTTTTAGTATCAACACCCAAGAAACAGGATCATTTAGAGAAACTGCTGAACATGCTTCGCATCTAACAAGTCACACCTGACCTCAATTTGATTTTATTTTGAAAAGATTCATGAGATGTAAGCAGAGTAAAATGATGTACTGTTCTGGACACAGACAGCAGAAAATACATATAGCATTATATGTATTTTAGCCACCTAAAAACCCAGTATCAGTTGTGCTGTAAGCCAGTTTCTGAATATTTCCACTGTTTTATCTTGCTGCCAAACAGCCCCTCCATTTGGAACTACATTTTCTCAACTACCAAACTTCCATATTCCTATGCTACACCATGTACTGATCTCTCTCTCTCTCTCTCAAATTGAATCAAAGGCAACTGAACTTGTATTTGTCTGGCAAGACGTTTAGTCTGACGTCAGACTAGTGCGGACTAGAAAGACCGATGCGTATGAACTGATGAAGCCGCTTGGATAAGAGGCGAAACGTCTTCCCAGACAAATACAAGTCCAGTTGCCTTCAATTCAATTTGAGAGAGAGAGAGAGAGAGAACAATGACCTGGATGAATGAGAACATTCACAGACACCATGTACTGATGTACACCACAGATCAGCTGACTCAAAGTATAGGACTGTGTGACAGCAAGGTACAGCACTGAAAATATTAAATTAGAGCACACTCTTTTACTTTATGTTGGCTATAGCACTTTCTTTGCTTCCACAGCAGTACATCACTCAGTCTCTGTGCCTTTACTTCTGCCTGCTTTCCAAACTAGTAGGGCACTGACCTGGATCACTGACCCTAAAACTACTGCAGGCAATACACTGACTCTAGATAAGTAACCCACAACAATTAAAACCAAACTACAACTTAAAGGTCACTTGTCACTTGAACCAACAGAGTGGGCAGGCACCTGATGTCTTTGATGGTGGCTCTCTTCAGAGGATCAACCTGTAGCATGAGCATCAGCAGTGAGGCCACAGAGCGGGTCAGGTACTCAGGGATGTAGAAGACGCCTCCTCTGATCTTCTTGAACAGTGTGGGGACGTGCTCGTCGTCAAAAGGCAGAGTGCCACAGAGCAGGGCATACAGGATCACGCCACAACTCCAGATGTCCACTTCTGGACCTGCATAGAGCCTGACAGAGTGATGAAAGGATGTGACACACAACAAACAAAAAGATCAAATCACAATGTGTAAGTCTTACAGAGAAGCATTTTCTTTTAAGAATGCAGAAGTGCTATTTTAATGTTTCATGAGAGAACTAACTATGTTCATGTCATTGTAAACACATTTAATAACAGAAGCTGTTTATATATCAATTATTAAAAAAGCTAAAAAATGCAATACTTAAATATAGTGTTACTCAAAAACCCACACATTGGTGCAGGACAAATATCGCACCAGGACATACACTTATTTTAATAGATGTGTACATCTAAGTCAAGTTTTTATTTCTGATTTTGATTTCTGGACCTCTGGTACTATTGAGCATCATTTTTTACTTTTATTGTCTACAATTGGTTTGGATTGTTCACACATGAACTGTACAATTAATCAGAATATAATTGAAACTACAACATGGCCAAATCTTTGTTCAGCTGCAGTTTTACCGATGTACAATTAAACACTGAGTGCAATACGCAACCTGCCAATGGCTGCCAGTAAAGTCAGTGAAGAAGACACTCAGCCAGTAGACATGAATGTAAAGCATGCACTACTCTGAACACTTAGAGGTAAGTTGTGAACATGACTGAAGTAGACAGTGATAGTGCTGGAAGAATTAGTTGATTTTTCAGTTACTTGATTGTATTACAATTGGCTATTTAATCTTTATTTTTAATAATTTGACAGTTAACTGTATATATAAATGTATATGCAAAAATGGTGAAAAGGAGCTACAGTGATACACTAAAATGAGGACTTTATGAAGTTGGGATGGGTACTCACAGTTTTAAATTGAACAAAAAAAAAAAAAACAATCCTCATTTTCTCATCATTCTGTCATGAAAATAAGGCTCAATGTCATGAGGAAGGAAGCCTGGATCATTATGTGTTATACATGTACATGTACACACACACACACACACACACACACACCTTCCTGAGATGACTTCTGGAGCAGCATAGTTGGGGGAGCCACAGCTTGTACGCAAGAACTCCCCATCTGACATCATGTTTGACAGACCTGTCAGCCAATCACAAGACACACACACGTTAACACCTTTCAGTCTTTACTATGACAGTTCCATAGACAGCACAAACAATCCTCTAATACCATTCTGTTGCTGTTGATACAAACAGGTTTAAGTCAGTGCAGGCCACCACAGGGAGGGTGAGAATTATACACCGAGGACACCGCTGATATCTTCATCCTCCTTCACCCGCCAAGATGCTAAGCTCTGAAAACAAAGCTCATCTAATTGGATGAGCCTCTCCCGCCTGCCAGGGCAACGGACGAATGGTAAACACCAGACGCTCTGTGATGTGCTGACCTTCTCTTTATCTTTTCTCCCTGTTCCCATAACACTCCCTCTCTCTCTGCTCACCAGTGTCTGCTGCTCTCAGCCGAAACACTTCTCCTGCTGTACACCCCTGCCGCACCCCAACGATTCCTTCCCTATCAGATGACACTGGGCCTCAAGGCTTCCTGCCAGACTTGATATGAGACCTGGCCGTTGCTAGGGGATCTTTCTCCACCCTACGCACCCTGCTGGCCACAGGGATCTTTATATGTTTCTTAACATCTTTCATGATTGCATCAGGACAGTCTCTTGACCAATTAATAAGAAATCTACCACAATGAGTAAGACATCAACAGAATTATCTAATGGGGGTAAATAGGTGCAAGATATTGATTTCACTCAGGTGTAGAATTAAGTGTGTTATTATTCCATTTCTTAAAACTGCAAATAGCTGTCACTTTCCAGTCAGCTCTGCCACAAACTCTGCCTCTCTCTGTGTCTTACCCACCCTTTAACATATTCACTTATGCTCTGTTGAGCTTCCTCTCTCTTATTAAATTCCCTCACAATCCTCAGCTTTTGCCAAGCCAATCCTTTTGCTCCTCCCTTGAGCTAGAACTGTTTTCACTGCGAATCCTACCAAAGTCGGCGATCTTGGCGTTCCTGCTGGCGTCCAACAGGACGTTCTCTGGTTTGAGGTCTCTGTGGACCACCATGTGCCTGTGGCAGTAGTCCACAGCTGAGATAATCTGCTGGAAAAGACGGCGAGCTTCTGTGTCCTCCACCTAAAAGATGCAACATTAACAGACACAACCAATAGCTGGGTATTTCTCTTATTGAGTGTGAATGAGAGAATTACAAAAAATGCTGATACAAGCCCAGGGCACATGAGTGGAAAGAACAGTGGATAACTAAGCTATACACTGCTAATTATTTATAGCTGTCATAATGGTGGCCAATGGAAACAATTGAAAATATAACATTGTACTGCTTAGAAGTTTACATCAGTAGTTTAATCTGAAAAAAATATATAATTTGATCCAAAATGTGGTCCGGTGACAGGGATGGTGCCTTTGGTCAAATCCTGGTTTTATAACCTCAAACAAAACAAACAAAAGACAAAATCACTAAACTCATAAATGGAAGATAAGGATTAAGAGGATTTAAGTTGGAATTTCCTGTAAAATGATCCCTCAGAGAGAGAGAGAGTTACAAGAGAAGCTATCTTTCTATCAAGTTCTCTAAAGCTCAGTGTGTTGAGCTTGCTCATCTGCTTCCCTGTCAGTAATTCAGGGCATTTGCCATTATAGAGTGGGGCCTGCTAATGTTGTTCAGCCAAAAAGTACAAATAATAGCTCTTAATGATCTGTTGTATGTGCGCTGCAGATCATTATGATCCAACAATAGAATCTTACTAGGTCACTGCAAAGTATTCAATTAACAAAAGAATCTTGCGATTAGTGTCCAATATTAGGTAGAAATACACATTCCCTTAACAAGTGCTTGACAACTCCATTACTGTTTAACAAATCTGACCCATGGTTAGTGATGGGCTATAGTTTATAATCACTCAGTGATAAGTGCATTATTATAGGGGAACTCAAATGAATCACTTAGTACTGAGAGGTCTTACCCGTCCATTTTTGCAGATGTAGTCGAACAGCTCACCTCCAGACACATACTCCATAACCATGAAGAAATCTGTGGGTGTACTGATGACCTGGTACCTGACATACAAACATACATCTGTGCTGACACGGACTCACTGTTCTTTAACTCACAGTCTTTCACATCATAACCTTGACATTAAAACATAATTATGCAAACACTGGGCATTTATCTCATCTCCACGTCTCCACCAATTACTTTTTATTACTTTAAATAATGCACAGCGTAAATACACAGAAACAGCTAGGAAAAGAAAGGAAATAATAGGCTGTGCTATATGCCTGCTGAGAGTGGGCATTATTTTCATGAAAGGTCAGGTGTATTAAAATACAGGCCTGATCTCATGAATGGCTGCTCATGGGAGATTCTGCACTTCATCACAATCTAATTCATTCCTGTCAAGCCAGCAGCACCACACAGGCAGCACCGGGGGAAAAATAAACACAAAACAATTCACTATTTCTTCTTCTTCTTCTATCTTCCCAAGACAGAGTGTGCTTCTAGAAAATCTAAACAGTAATAATGCTTGAGAGAAACGTTTATGACATTTGGTCATATTCATTTCATGCTGCTTTTAGAAACAGGGCCAATACATCAAACAGAATGTGCTTTTTTCAGTTCTTCATCTGTGCTTGCAGATCTCTAAAGCAGTACAAGCAGACTGTGTGTGTGTCTGTTTGTGTGTGTCTGTTTTCATGAATGTATATGTCCATGACACAGTGTTCCACAGCACTACAGCTCCTAACCTAAGAGCTCACATTTCTGCCATAGCTTACAGTGTGACGGTAGACTAACACTAACCCTGGCCTAAAAATAACACAGAGGTTGTGGAAAGGGACAGAGACATGGTCTGACAAGGAAAAAGAAGCCTAGGAGACAGAGTAAAGTAAAGACAAACTAAAAAGCACAGGAGAAGATTAGACACTGAGATGAATGAAAGGATTTAACAGGAATATCAGCAACTTCTATTATCTCTCAAGCAGAGATCTGTACTGAACAGAACAAACTTCTTTATCTAGCTCCAAGCCTCTCTGTGTGTGCATGTGTGTGTGTGTGTGTGTGTGTGTGATGGCATGTTTGTGTGCTCTACCTCCTGGGAGCCCAATGGGCATGCTCAGTGCAGCGCAGCTGTAGTAAACAAACAGGAACAAGAAAAGCATGCCACAACACACAGAGAACTCAGCAGACGGCCCACATTACAACAGCCACTTATTCAACAGATCTCTGTTATCTCTCTGTGCAGTCTGTCAGTACTGAGAATCCTAAATCTGGTAGAGGGATGTGTGTCTGTCTCTCTCCACTTACAGCTTGATGATGTGTGGGTGTCTGAACAGTTTGAGATTCTGGATCTCTCGCTTGATTTTCCCCACGACATCGAGGCTACGAATCTTCTGCCTGTTTAAGATCTTCACAGCCACTTTATGGCCTGTCAACTGATGCTCTCCGACTAGAAACAACAGAAAACAGACATGAAGCACATCAGAACACTCATGATGACACGCACTCACACAAACTTTCACAGTAGGTTAGACACAAGGTAAACATATAGGACAATATACAGGGTTAAGGCTTGATTTCTACAATGATTGCACTGTAGGTTTAATTATACCAGTGAATGAACAGTGTTTTAAATTCAGTTTTGGCTTTGCTACAGCCTTTATTTACTGCTCATGTCTGTGTTTGGGGTTGTAATGGAGCTCGTTTACGACTCACAGACCGACAACAAGCACAGCTATGGTACCAAAACAAACTATTGTTACTGGCAAATTCCATACTATATGATATTTACAAAAAAAATGTAAACTTATATTGAATTCACACGTTTTCCAGAGACAGAGTTACGCTCTTTAAAATGCAGTCATTATTTCAGGTTGATAAACCCCCACCACCGCCCCCAGCTAAGCTAATACATAGACGGGGTTGTTGTGAGGCGAAAGCTCACAAGGTCAAGCAATGTCCGAAAACTAGCCAAGAAAAACTGAAATATAAGCCCGCTCGACCCAAACTTAACGGCCGTGTAATGTGGTTTACCGACTAAGGCGGTTCTTAAACAGTCCGTCCTCTGGCTAGCAGTGGGCTAACGTGTCGGAGTAGCGACACCGTTTACAAACATTTGGTCAGTGAACAACATTAAGCTCACATGGTGGGGTCTCTGTCAAGCTGCGAGCTTCACAGATGTCCTTTACAGTAAGACAGGGCAAAGACACCGACCATAATGTAAAGCCTTCGCGGTTTGACGTTAAATGATATTAACCGGGGTTTGACTAGACTTCTGCATCTAGCTATTATCCCCCAGGTGAAGACACCTGCCGCTGATAACCGTTGCTACAGAAAGGGGCTTCGGCGGAAGACTTTGACTTTCAAGTGGCCTCATTCTCAAAATGTAGTTACGCTTTAAATCCCTCCCGTCGCACCCGTTAGAGCATATAGCTGCGCAAACTGCCCACTGACCACCGGCAAGTTCAGCGCTGTCCGTGTAGGGGGGCGGCACAGCGACTACTTCACATTACTCCAACCCAAACGCACAAACGTACACATGAAGCACGGCATGGCACAAAAACATGACTTAACTCTTCACTTTTCCGAACGTCCCCACTCCGAGCGTGTCGCCGAGGATGTAGTGGCCGATTTTTACCCTCCCTTCGTGTTTCTGTTGTTGCCGCTCTGCCATCTTCTCCGTTACCGACGGCTGAGCTCGCTCAGTGCGGTGAGTGTGCTGCCTGCCTGCCTGCCTGCCTGCCTGCGGGGCGCACACGGAGGGGCGGGGCACCGCACTTCTCCTCAGGAAGGACCGGAGCCACCGACGGCTCTACCCGGTAAACCGCGCTCTGCCAGGTTCGCTGTGGCGATTGCAGAGGTGAAGGGGAGATGATAACTGTAATAGCGGGTGGCAAAACCAGGAGACACCAGCAGCTGTAACGTCCATCGAACCTGCACGGTGTGAACTGGCATTTCCCACCGAGGTGTTGTTGTGTTGAGTTATGCCCCCCTGTCGGTAACCTGCCCTGACAGATAACTGCTCAGGACAGATTTCTGCGTTGTAGGCTACATTTAAGAGCCAGCTGTATAGACCTTGGTGATGATGGAGACCAGCTGGTCTATGAAGTACTCTATTTTCACGTAGCTAGCTAAAGCTTTAGCACCAAGCAGATTCCCAAGTGACCGTGGACTCCAACATCAACAGCATAAACAAAAAGAGCTCCTGTCTGCAGTGAGCAATACATGTAATCCATAGCATGTGCTTATAAATAGGCTAAATGTCTCAGGCAGGACAAGACTGTTCTGAAAGACAGCAACACTACTTTTGAAGAAACTGTGGAAAAGAGACTGTAGCATACTGGCTGTGCACAGTAGCTGGGGCCAGCAGGACAGTGACGGGTGCTTATACATCTTCATGGGCCCTCAGACTGGACTGTCAGGTGTTTTCGGGTGTGCATGCATCTCACGTAGGCTGCGTCCTTCCTGAAGTCTAACTATGTTGGTTGGTTCCTGACTGCGCCCATTCACTTCCAAATTAAATAAACAGCCTAATCAGGCATGTCCAAACTATTCCACAAAGGGCCCAGTGGCTGTGGGTTTTCTTTCCAACCAAGCAGCAGCACACCAGACCTGACTGATTAAATCGACTGATCTCAGTCTTCAGGCAGCTGATTGGTCAAACTGTGTGCTCTTGATTGGTTGCAACAAAAACCTGCAGCCACACGGACCTTTGTGGAATAGCCTGGCCTAAATTGCTAAATGAAGGAATAGTTGACCATGTTCCATTAGGCTATATTTAGAGAATTGAATAAAATTATCAGATCATGAGAACTTGAGCTGGATGTCGTCGCAACAAAAAGCAATTTCCCCCTTTGGGATTAATAAAGTATTCTTATTCTTATTCTTCTTAAACCAATAGACTATTGAATTACAAACCCATTCTGCAGCCGGGCCCTTCTCAACTGGATTGAGTTGAGTTGTTCACACTGAAGCACTAGATGGCGGTGTGAGTTTAATTTGAGACTCGGTGCATGGAAGACAGAGTCTTTTTTCTGAGATGAGAAAACATTTAAGGAGCTGGCGCCTGGACTTTTCAAAGTTGGAAAAGAGGCCGAAAACCTTTTGCCTTGCAATGTTATTATAGCCTACCTATACATATCATACTTGTGTTGGTTTCACTGATCACAGCACTTTCACGAGAATACCCACTAGTACATTTCTGTTTGTGAAATTTAAACCTAGATTAAACGTTACCTTTTCCCTGTTCAGCAAATGTAAACATACGTTTTCACAGGAAAACAAGAAGAAGTCAATTGAACATGATCAGCTATTGGTCTGTTGTTTGTAGCTATATGAGCACAGAGAGAAGGGCCTGCACTGTGGCATTTGCCAAATCCGCTACAGATAGCAGCGCCTCGTTTAGGAAGACATTTCTTTGGATGAGAGCCACTTTGACTCTTAAGTGGACAAATATGTTATCAAGAGTTTTTCCTCGCAGATATCAACACAAATATTTCAACAGAGACTGACAAAACATATTGTTGCAACATTTCCTGGGAAATAAGGACCTGGTTTTAATTACGCTCAGGATTCAAAGAGAGGAAACGCTCCGTCTCCGACAGCTCAGGAAAGCTGCGGATCCCTTGTCACTCCAGTCAGTGCGCCTGTTGTGGCGTGCGCAACCGCCGGGGGCGCTGTGTCTCCGCGCTGTTGCGTCCACCACTGCCCGTTCCAGTCTGAGAAAGTTTCCATGCAGGGAATGGAGGCGATTACCCACCGCTAGCAGAGGGGAAGAGGGCTGAGCCTTTCAAGCTGCTGGGGGAACTTGAAGAGAGCAGGGGGAGGAGGAGGAGAGAAGGATTGATATAACGACTGGCTGTCGATGCGCAGCGCAATTCGTACTTGTAGCCTTTGAACCGAGGGGAGCGGGCTCCATTCATTTCGAGCGCAGGCAACTTTACTTTCTTGGGTCCGTGGCGCGGCTCCGTTCACCAGATAATACTGGCATATAGACATTTATTTTTAGATTACTTTAAAAAAAACTGAAATACGAGACAGCGACACACCAGCACATCTGCAACTTTACGCGACCTCCTTGTTGGGAAGTTTGTTTCCCGTTGCAGTCGCATGACATTTCTTTGAAGGACTTGAGAGCCTGTCAGAGTTTCTTCACCTACCGCGTGGTGTGGGATTTCGAGCTGAAACGGGGGAGTTCTCAAATGCAAAAGTACATGTATGAGAAAGCGATGGCCCAAGAGACAAGGAACGGAGGAACCTCTACATTAAATAACAACAATGGTGTTGACAACAGCAAGAAGAAACTGTTGATAGCGCTCGACATCTTCTGTCTTCTACTTGGTAAGTGTCACACATTACTTCAGTAACTCTTCCTCTCTGGATTAATCGATATAATTTCATTTTTGTACTCTCACATCAGCTGTTGAGACATGATGCGCACTGAATTCACCGTTACCATGATCATTAACAGCCCAGTTTACACGGGACCCGCGCTTTCTAATGGCTGGCAGTAAAGAGCTCATCGTTTTCAAAGTACTGTGTGTTATCTGTGACCACAAGACAACTTCATCTGTAACATCCCCTTATCATCCAGTTCCAACACACCACCCCAGGCTGCGGACGCGCGGAAAGACAGACTGACCACAAAACAACACACAAAACACGCTATATTTCAGGATTGTTTATAAAGTACAGTTTAGAACATGATGCCTGACCTGGACTTGACATGTGTCCTGGCACATAATACATCACTGTATAGTTTATAGCCTACGTCAATATAAGAGATCATTTGACATGTAGTTATTGACTAACAAAGGTGTGTTTTTCTCTCTGTCATCACATGATGTATTGATCATTTCAAAGTCCTCACAGCATCACTGGACCTATTGGCTGATGTGCCTGCCGCCTGCCAACATGCCTGGGGCACAAACTTTTTGAAGTGCTGTAACCTGCCCTTTTACTGCCCTTTAAATAGCCTGTGCCCCTCTCACCTTGCTCTTCTGACCCTAAACCTCCAGAGGTGCCATTCCAGCCAGAGCTGTCCATACATAGAGATGTTACGTGCCTGCAGTAAAAATCAAAGAGTAATTAAAGTATTGATTCATAACTGGTGAAACTGCCACTGACACCGAAGCAGTGTGTGTGTGTGCTGGTGGTGGGGGGTCCCAATGGTGACTTGTTTGTCATGTAGAGTTTTTTTGTGCGTTAGTCCTAACTTGTTATTCTGCAAGCGTCCCGTCCAGATGCATTGTGCTGTGTTTATGTGTGTGAGTGTGTGTTGCTTTGATAGCTGGTTTGTTTTTGGCCGCTGTCACTGTAGCCCAGTCCTTTTAGTTTCCAGCTCCAGTGGCCCCCCTTTCTCTTCTCTCTCTCTTTCAATCCCTCTGTCTCTCCTTTCTCTCTTTTAGAAAAGGATTATGGGAGTTGCGCTTAACTTCTACACATTCTCTCCCAGAACCCTGCAAATCCCTGGCCAGCTGCCCCTGATCACTCCACTTCAAATTACTTTCTCTATGGCTCTCTCCCTCCCTCTCTCTCCCTCTCTCTCTGCCTCTCTTCAGACATCTCTGTCCGGGGGAATGCGTGCAATAATTGCTTAAGCATGTGTTGTGGCAGGGGAATGCCTCTCCGATCTATCAAACAGAGATGGGGAAGTGGTACCCGTGGCTGACCGGGCATTAGAGGAGCAGGTGGGGGCCACATCGATAGCTCCATATGGAGAAACTGAAGCATCAACAGAAGTAATGAAATATACCACAGTGACACACAGGAGCAGGAGTTTATTACATAGGATGTTACAAATGGTGCAGATTAACTCCTCGTTCAGCGCGTAGAGGCGGTTCTGCCTGACACACTGAGTTTTCCAGTGGCTTTATATTGGTTATTAAAGAACCTCAGGCACAGATTCACTGTTTCATCAGCACTCATAAAAATGTAGATGAGCTTTACGTGGCATGTGGAGCGAATTTCCTGCATAAAACAACTTCCTTCTGCGGTAAAAGCTCCAATGTCCGCTATTCCTTTAAGGACGCATGCATACACATATGCATGTAAACACACACATACACAATGCATGTAAAGCACACAGATACACACAGACACAAATGGTCACACAGATTCTCCTTTGTCATGCTAAACACAATCTGCCTGCTCAGTGATGATTGGTTGGCCCACTTTAGTGGTTTGGGGAGGGGTTACACATGGGGTGTTTGGTGTATGGAGGGACAAAGGGGGTTAAAAGAGAGGAGAAAGACCAGGAAAAGGGGGGTTATCAGGAGGGTCCTGAATCAGGAGCAAGGAATGTGGGTGTGTAGAGAAGAATGAGACCTTGAGACCTTGAATGGGTTTTGTTCATGTGCATGTGTATCACAAAGAAGTGTTACACACTACACAGCCAGTTAATACATAAATATCTCGTTACCTTTAATTAGTTCCTATCTGCCAGCTGGTGCTGCCGACACACACACACACACAGAGTCTGTTCTGCTCTGTGTCACCTTTCTATAAGTTGTCAAGTGTGTCCCACAGTCACAGCCTCAGGCACAGCTAATGATTCTGATTCTGCATATAGGACACCTGAGGCCATCTATAATCACACACATGAGGACACACATGTATGTACTCAAGAAGAGCTCTTTCTTTATGTTGCTCTCATAATGATGCATAAACACAACAGGGACAGAGTGACGATGAATAAACACACACACACACACACACACGCTCGTCTCACCCAGAACTTAGCTACTGAGTTACAGGGTTGGGTTTTGGCAGCTGAGCACCAGCATCATCTGCTTTCCCTTTGGCTCTGGTTCCACTCACACTGAGTGGCAGCATTGATTTAGCAACACTATATGGAGCACACACACCAGCACCTACACTCACTATAAATACACAAACTCCACCACAGCCTGTGGAATCTCATTCTTCCGTGTTTCTCCGTCTCTCTCATGAACATGGCTACACACTGTCTGACAGTCCGCTGTCATGTGAATTAAAGTGGATGTTTAATGTGAAAACACTCTGTGAAGAGTCACTCACTTGACCTCTCAGGAAACCATACCTCTAAAAGTAGCCTCACCTAAACCCTCATTATGTTTTGCACAATGCCAAAGGAGATTATGCATTGTGTGTGTTTGCTGTGGTTCTTACACATTCTGTCTGTGGGTGCAGGTTTGAACTGCAGAGGCCCATTTTAACATAAACACGGATTGGCTCCATTCCTTTTCTGTTAAGCTCTGTCTGTGTGTTGCTATAGTGACCACAATCTCATATATATTATTATTTGTCTGTGAATGTGAGCTAAATTGACCCAAAATCCTTTTCCATTAGCATCTCCTGTGGTACAGTCAGGTGTTCAGTGACGTGATTCTGAGGGAGATCTTTATTAGCAACAGAGAGAGGAGTTCGACCCTTTGGCCCTAGGGGGATCAGCGTCATAACCAAGCCCTGGAGCATTAACCCTATATATTTGTACCCAGCTCCTGCCTCCCCATTAGCTGCTATAGCATTACAGCACTCAGGCACACAGTCCCTCATTAAAGCAGGAGAGGTTTAACCTCTACCTTCCCAGGCCTCAGCCACTTCAATCCTGAGCCGCTCTACAAATATTTTCCAGAATTTCTCAAATTCTTCATCTGGCTGCAGGGCTGTGGTCAAAGACTCTTGATGTGACATCTGGTCCAATTTTGGAGTGAGTGAACCAGGGGGCATGAAGTGTGTGTGTGTGTGTGTGTGTATGTATAGAGTAGTGCTCAGGAAAGGGTGGGAAACGGAAAGGTAGTGTTGGTCGGAGGTAGGTGTGGTTGTGAAATGAAATCCTGTCTTTTTTTTTTTTTTTTTTTTACCTCATAGTCCATTTCCAACCCCCACCCTCCCCCACCCCACTCCCTTCCTTCCCTCTCTGCTCCCTCTCCAATTCAGCCTGTCTATCTTCTAACTTTACACTGATGGAGAAACATGACTTGAAATACAGTGAAAAATCTGAACATGATATTATTGAGTTAGTTTAGTGCATGTCTGTACACACACTGTAAAACTTTGTATAATACAAAGGAGCCACATTTAAATGAAAGCAGCTCCATGAGCATAATCTTAACAACAGCAAATAAGTATTTTTGCCAAGTCTCATGTAAAAAACCTTAATAGCAAGAGAGACACACACAAACCCAAACACAGGCCTCCATCCAAAGCTGCTGACCTTAATCTAAAGGCAAATATTCTCAGGAGTCGCACATGAGTCTGCCTGTACAGAGGCAGCAGCTGAGCAGAGAAGTGACCCAGACTTCTTGGCTGGATATAGATGTAAGAGAGACGGAGCTAATAGGAAAAAAAGTGCACAAGCTCCCAGCGGTACCGTGTGTATCTGCTGAAGAGATGAATCGAAGCAAGTTGAATTTCCTCTGTGTTGATGCTCCTTGTCAGTCTATTCTTCTGTTTGGCAGATCAGGTCAAAGGTCAAGCACAAAATAGACTCATATGGGACAAGTGCCTCCAGTGCTCTCTGTTTGACATTTCCTGCACTCACACGCAGCCGAGGGCTCCACATTCAATAGACATGCATGCAATAGGGATATGTAACATCACATCCCAAGATCCAATTCTGACAACAGCTGATATGTGTATGGTATTTACAATGTGGTTACATCACCCAATGCATGTCTTTGTGTGCAACCTGTGGCTGGAGGCGGTGGCCTATGGTGGGACGTGGTGTGTGTGTTGGTGTTTCGGCTGCAGGACAAGGCGAGGTCAGAGATCTTTAGAAGGTGAGGAGCGTCCTCTAGCAGTGGAGCATTATTGTACCGTATTATGTAATAAGATAAAGATCAGCAGATGTTGCTGGCAACAGCTGTGACTACAGGGCTGCTAGTTCTCTAAGAATGGGTTCAGGTTTAAGTGTGCATTTTTGTGTTGATGTATATTTTCTGTGTGTTGTGATGGGGAGTAGTAGAGATCGTAGCCAGACTTGTGTGTGTGTATGGCATTTCCAGCCTGTCATTGTGACATGTGGCTGGTTTCTGCTGGTGCAGGAGTTAAATGACAAACCCCTGGGGTTTGTGTGTGCACAGTGCTGTGATTAAAGGTGTGTGGGTGTGAGCATGTGCGTGTGTGTGTGTCCCATGGGGTTTATGAGGGAAAGGGAGCGCCCAGAGCTGTCATTAGACCAACTCTGTGGGCTGAAGGGTGAAACAATCTGTGTATGTGTGTACGCTTATGTCTGCGATGTGTGTGTGAGTAGCATGTGCGAGGCATCTGTGGCTTGATTTGAATGTGTGTGTGTGTGTGTGTCTGTGAGCCGCGTGTGGCTCCCATGGGCAAGCCGGGGGCATCGAGTTGACTGATGTGACTGTCTCTTTATGCTGGTGCAGAAACCAGACACACTCATCTCTTTTAACTCATCTGTCACTGTCCTCCTCTCAGCAAACAAATGAATTGCATAGTAAAACAAAGACAACACACAAACAACAGCATGTGAAGCCTCTGTCTCTGCTGCCCCAAGAATCCCATCCATGATTACAACCTTTCAGGTAAACACCCTCATCCTGCCCGTTTAGATCAGTTTAGATTACTGGGCAGAGCCCTGCTGTAAACTTTTGTTAGCAGTAATTGCTGCATGTGTTTCAGCCTGTGCTTGAGTTTTCAGATGTTGTTGTAAAGGAATAAATCCTGTGTGTAAGCAGTGATGCAGTGAAATTCATACACCCGATTGTCCCTAAATTAAAATTCCAAGGTTTTGTAAATTTTTCACAGTTGTGTATCTGTGATGTTCTTACACGGTCAAGCTTCATCGTAGCTGACAGACTGAGAGCTGCAGGCCTCATTATTATCTCACACTGGGTCTCCTCCCTGCTGTTACACAGGCCCCTCTGTCTGTCACTTTCTCTTACTACATTGCCCACCACAATCCTCTGTATTTGTGTGTGTGCGCATCCAGAGATGGGGGGGGGGTTGGGGGTCAGGGAGATTTCACTGTTTCACTGAGAACAATACCCCTTTTGATGCATCTCAGCGCTCTTTGTTTCGCTAACGAGGACCAATGGGCCGGTGGCAGACAGAAGGAGGATGAAATGGAGGGAGGGAAAAAATGAATGAGGCTGAGATGAGAGAGCCTCTTCACAGGGCACTCGAGGCCTGCTTGATTATCTGTCAGTGGTTTATGGCTGTGGCTGCTTGGGGCTGTTCTGTTGACTGGGTTGTGGGCCATGCTTCTTATCTGCTCAGCTGTGGCTAGCACTGTGTAGTAATCAGCTCAGCATCTTTATTGGCTCGGGTCTTATCTGTGCTGCAGCCACTGAGCCCTATCCTGTTTACATACAGAGAAGAAGCTTTCTTAGACAACATAATGCAGAACATTCACAATGCAGCTCCAATTTAACACCTATTGTCTCAAGATAATCGCAGTCCTCGATGAGTGCAGCAATGAGCAGACAATTAAAAGAGAAGCTTTGCGAGAAGGAAAGTAAGTCAGTGAGGCTTTATCCAGACAGAGGCGTCAGGTTTCAAAGACTCCACGGTCCTCTTCTCCACAGCCAGGCTTTGGCCCCAGGGGGCAATACTGCCATTATGGCAACAACAGAGAAACGCCCAGCCAGCCAGCTACCCAACCAACCAGCCAAATAGCTTGATCTGGCCCCTGGGCACTGCTCAGGTTTCCCTTCAGTGGAGCAGCTGTGCACTCGTCCTCTCTCAAGTGACAGTGCAGCCAAGCATTAGGAATGTCTTGATGAGATGTAACTGATCTTTTTAAAACACATTATAAATATCCTCATGCCTCCTCTACTCACTAATGTGGACCATAACAGTGTTGAATCTAACTTCTCTCCAAATGGGCCCTAGAAGCCAACGGCAACACGGGGGCTCTGGCAGCATCGTTCAGAGGCTGCCCTCGCAGGTGCCTGCTCGTAGAAGTCCCCTAGAGACTGTCCCACCAGATGCCTGTGTGTAAAAGGCATTTATTCCTGTGAATAAAATCTCTCTGAGTAAGCACATGCTTCAGCCAGCGGCCCCCCAGTCGCTGCAGCATTCACACAGTGGGGGGAAAAAGGGACAGGGATTCACTCTGTACACCACTCTGCTGACCTCAGCCACTCTTGTGTGTGTGTGCGTCTGTGTGTGTATTTGCGAGCTTTGTACATGTGTGAGACACATCAGCAGCTTGTGGAAACAAAGAAGCGATATCTGGAGCCACACATCTGTATCAGTGTACATGTGTGCATGTCGGTGCATGTGATTATGTGTATGGATAAAGCCTGGGTGGTTTTTTTTATGGAGCCGAGTTTGTTTATTTGGATTGCAAGAGCATTTTTAAAACCCTTTGTGGTCGACAACTTAAAAATGTTTGAGAAAGGCTTTACTGAAGTTGCCAGTAGAACCACAGTAATCCACTTTAACACCCACATAGCCACACAAACACACACACACACACACACACACACACACACACACACACATACACTGTGTCACACACTGTCAAACAAATATATAATTGGCAGTGTTACAGTGGCAGTTGTGCCCTGCTCTTGTGTGCTACAGAATAATCCTACAGCTATGTCACATCCCTCACCTCTGACCCCTGGCCCCGTGGCTACTTCCAGGGTCTGTCATGAACCTCAGCTAACCTATGCACTCTCTTCCCAAATGTCTAGAAGGCCACACATACTCATGCTCTTGGCTTTAGTGACCTGAAGATAAAGTTAACTGTGCTCTGAGTGGAGCTGGATGTGTGACAAATCTCATCACATCCAAGTCATCTGCCTGGTAGGCCACATTTAAAGCCAAAGAGGTCACAGTGCAGGTTTAGCTGAATGCTGGTGCATGTGTGTGTTCTTCTATAAATGTAATGTCACTCTATATATATTAATACTGAAGCTGAGGATGTAGTCATCGGCTTATTTGGAGGATGTTGATGTAATTCATCAAGATTTGCCTTATTAACATACACCATACGTAATATCACCATGGAAACCTTCCAACGTCATGATGACCACACACTATTGCCGGTGAGCCTGCTTCCTGCTAAAAAATGTCCACCAACAAGTGGACCTGGAACTGAGCCACTCATTCACTCTGATCCCTTGTTCTTATCAGATACACACACACATGCTCTCGCTGCTCGCACACAAACGCACACGAGGCTAATCTTTTTTGGACAAAATACACGTGCATCCCCTTGGGATTGCACACAAGCACTGCAGTCACACTTTGACTTGATGGCATCCAAATGAATGGACTAGAGAGCTGTGATAATACAGGCGATGGAACAAAAACATCCTTTCTACACACACACACACACACACAGTCTCACACACACACACACACACACACACACAGTCACACACATATCACATGACCACAACATATTATCTGTCCAAACGTCTTATTAGTGATGTAGGCCACTTCAGAGCGTCCTTTAGTCACATATATTATGTTGCAGGGTGTGTGCAGGTGTCGAGATCTGAATGATAGAAAGATGTCAAGCCACTGGGACTGGCCTGATACAGACAAGTGACTGTAATAGATATGTGCAGTCTCACTGTCATAAGAGCAGAACTGACACACATGTTCATATCAGGTTGGCTTTGTGTCAAGTGTCTGAGACTTCAAATGAAATGTTATCTAAAGGCACTCAGAGGCTTAGATACATATTCTATATATCACACATACTGCCGCAACCAGTGATTACTACTTACTCTCAACAATACAAAACTCATAACAGAAGCTATTTCTCACAACAACATTTTCAGCTTTTTTCATCTATTAAATCACTAATCACAAAATAAAAATAAACTCAGTCTCCTTAAGCAAAATCCTTTTCTGATTAACTGAATAAGTCAGTTTTTTATGCAGAAGCAGTCAAACAAGATAGAAGAAAAATGATGAAGCTAAGCAGACATTTTACTCCAGTTTCCAGGACAACCCCACTCAAATCAGAGAAGAGAGAGTTTGAATGATTGACTCAAGACCCCCTCAGCCTCCACCCTCTCCAACCTTCCTCTGAATTGTCCTCTGTCTCGGCCTCACTCCTTCCCAGGATGGGTGACATGGTGCATTTGAGAGACAGGAGGAGGAAATCCTCCATTAGACCAGACTACAATGACTCTTCCTCTGCCCTGCTCCGCCTCCCATTCACCACTCACACTCACTGCTAACTCCTCCAGCTCCATCACTATAATCACGATATCATATTAATTCTGCTCTGAAAGCCATGAAAGCCCATTAAAATGTCAATAGAGCTGCAAGAGCGGGAGAGAGACAGGGACGCTGGCCACTACAGGCTCAGCCAACACGCAGGTGTTGCTCTACGGGGAAATTAGTGCCGTGTCAAGGGGAATTAACCTTCTGAACGCTGCAGAGCTTTAGCTGACGTAAGAATAGCTATTGTTTCCTGTTCTGGCCAGTACAGTCTGTTTAAAGATCAGAGAAAATAATAGAAGCTGATCTTCACCCTGCAGGACTGAGGAATGTCACTGACGACTGTTGTGTGCAATTACATCAAAATGCAAATTCTACCAAGTTCCAGTAGTGTAGTGCACTGAAACACATTTCCTGTAGTTCTGTGGAAAATCAGACTCACTCCTTTTAGTCCTGCTAATCTAACAGCTCACTCGCAACACCAAATTTAACTCCAAAGCCAATCAAACACATGGCGGCTGGATAATCTCTCTCTCACAAACAAATGCATGCATGCACACACTCACACACATACGTAGCAAATTGCATACCTAAACTTAAAGTATGCGCACACACACACACACACACACACACACACACACACACCATGTATAAACACACATGGACATACTTTTGGATGGTGATTTCCAACAAGCAGTGGAGCATGAACATGTGAGTGGATTTACGGATGGAAAATAAGCACAACACACACACACGCACACACTCGAAGGCCTTGCCACGACCTCTGCATATAAACAGTGATTCAAGCAGCCGGAGAAATGCCTCTCTCTCTCTCTCTCTCTCTCCCTCTCCCTCTCTGACCTGTGGTAAGTAGTCTCCAGTGGTCTACAGTTGTTCTGCTTGTGGCCTGAAACAGAGAAGTGCATGACAAGATCTGATAAGACAAATAGAAGTGTTCCCAAACTCGCCAAGCCACCCACTTAGGTTGTGTTCTTTTTTTTCTCCTCCAGCTGTATTTGCCATATTTCTCTATTTCTCTCTCTCACTCTCTGTCCACTTAGAGCATTTCAGGCTCCAGTTATTCTCTGACGCTGGGCTGTGCTGTTTTTTTAAACGCTTCAGGCTCACTTTCTCTAAAAGAGTAAGAAACAGGATTCAGGCCGGACTGTGTGTGAGCAGTAAAGGTACTTTTCCCCATCCTTACTCAGGATCTGAGCATTACTGAATGTTAGTGACCTCATGTCAGAGCTTGTAAAATAGTTGTTTTTTAATTCACTGATGCACCATTGGTGTTTTCCAACAGCCCAGCCCACCTCTTTCTCTCGCTCCCCTTTTTTGTTTTTATCTCACCCTCCTCTGACACTCCCCATCCCTCTCTTCCTCGCTCTCTGGGTCAGCAAGGCCCGTGAAGGTCGCGCTCTCTTTATCCCGTTACCATAAAAGAGCTCATATTTCTTCACACAGCAGTTTACGGATGGGCTGTGGGGTTGGTGCTGGAGTGTGTTTTGTGCTGAGGGGTTCGCTGTGGGCCATCTGTGGTATGAGGAGAATGCCCACATACCAGGCTGTTTTCTGGGAGATGGCATGGGGAGAGAGGGGGGGCAGTACCAAAACAGCCTGGCATCTCAAGGCTGGGCAGCGTGTGGACAGAGAGGCTTTCATGAACTCTCAATAGAAAGTGTTGAGGTGCTCAGTTGCTTTTCAGTCACTCTGCTGCACAGTTCAACTTTTGAGTTTCCCATGGTGCTTTCTGATCGGTTTAGCCACTCAGCACTGGTTTTTCATCTGTGTGTTTGTCGGTGTGTGTATGTTTCCCATGTCTGTTAAGCCCATGACCTCTTTTCACTTCTTCTCATTAGCATATGAATCCCACTCCTCACACACACACAAGTAGGCCAGAGTGGAAGGATGGAGAAAATGGAAAAGGAGAGGCGAGACAGACGTGAGAGAAAAAGTTTGTCTTCTCAGCTGAGTGTTTACCCAACACAAGTCAGTATGTGCACAAATTTTAACTGTGGTCAAGTTTAGTGAGGCATTAAGCTGAAAGACTCACAAGAACAGAAAACATACTCCTGCAGCCTACAGTCCGTCCATCTGAAGTCTCGCAGACCATCAGGCCCAGGCTCAACCAAGCCAACCCTGCTGTTGAGTGGACAGCGTGGTTCTCAGACTCTACCAAAAACTGAGCGCAGCTCTGTGAGGGCCTGTTTGTGCAGGTGTCTGCCTCAGTGACCATCCCATCTGCTGGAGAACGAGGCGGTGAGGAGCAAGGCCTGGAAACAACAGAAAATTGCTTAAATCTCTTCATGTTATTTCAGCAGCTTAATGCTCCTGAAGTTCTGTTTGTTATCTTCAGACAGAAGAGGAAGGATTTTGTTGTGACCTTTGATACAACAGTTGACAATACAGGCTTGCCTCAAAGTCCATTTAGTAGGTGTTCTGCAGCTTTAGATCATATCACATGATCCTCATCAACAGACTTGAAGGATTCCTTGTTCCTTCTTGACTTTTTTTTTTAAAGCTTTACATTTTGGAGACAAATTTCATCACGATCATTTTCTGCGGTCAGAAACCACCACCACCACAGAGATGAATGAAAGATGACGGATAAAGCTGAGAAAAACAATGATATTTTCTTCCCAGAGAAGCCGTATTAGCCTGGTTTAAGTGTCTACTCATTGATCTGGCAGACACCTGAGACAACACTGTCTCCTTTCAAGTGAGAGTAGATGTTAAGCAGCCTGAGAGCTGTGAGTGTGTGCCTGAGAAACATGCATAAGAGAGTGTTTTGAGGTTTTAAGAATGTACAAGTTCATGCAACTGGGGAGTGCTGTGTTTTTCAGGACAGACGTGTAACACAATCCCCCTCTCCCGTCACTGGTGAGACGACAGCCGTGGTTCTCCGCCGCATTCACAAGTCGATCTCTGACTTTGACCCAAATGTCAAAAACCCTGTGATGTGAGCTAACCACACGAGCCACATGTGGGAATATTTCTGTGCTGTCTGACATTTAATGTATATGTTGGTGTGACTGTGTGCGGGTCTTCAGGACGCCTTCGTGTCTTCAGCTCCCTCTATTTATGAGCTACTATGGTTGCACATACAGCATACATGCCAAACATGCTCTCATGCAAAAAGTGTTCCAGAGTTGGGTGGGCTTACTTTTGTTTTTCTTGGTATTCGCACATTTTAAAATCCCCCACGGAAAACTGTGAAAGTCCCAGCAAGAATTTGCATGGCTGAATTGTATTCTTTTGATTTAGAGATTCATTTTTATTTTCCCTTTGTCAGAACAGAATGTGGGTGTGTATGAACACTGGTGTGTATGTGATTGAAAAAGCAACAAATGAATTCATTCAACCAACTTTTTGTCCGTTTGTTATTGAAGTTTTTGGATGAAGATCTAGATCCTCATCATCCCACTGTTAAAGAAGTGACATATTGTTAAATGTGCTTATTTACTTTCTCGCCAAGAGTTACATAGGAGGATTGACACTACTCTTATGTCTGTTACAGAGGACACTTAGCCTAGCTTATCTTAAGTTAGTTTAGTTAACATTAAGACTGGAAATGAGGAAAGGAGTGAAGTGGTCTTCTTATGTATTTGTGGTTCTAATGCCCTGATAACCACCCAGAGAAACAAAGCTGCAAGGTTGGGGGGTGAGTTCAGGTGGGCGGTCTTTGGGGCGATGTTGATGGCTGAAAGTGCTAGGTTGTGACATCATAAAGTTTCAAAAGTCCTCACAGCTATTTTAAAGTTTTTCTTTCTTATGTTCATCAAAAAAAAAAAAAAAAAAATCAAACTCAAACATTTCCCAACCCTCTTAGCTGGAATGGCACTCTCTTCTCCTCCAATCAGTAACACTAAACTCCTCACAATGTATTGACATAGTCCCTATGTTGGTGTTTTTCCTTTGTCTTCAGTAGCCCTAAATGGCAGTGTGTACTTACTCTGTCAGGAGAGGGCAGGGGGTCCACTGATGCTAAAGAATATACCTCACTTCTCAATGGTGTCACACTGTCAACAAGCACAGCAGGGGGGAGTTTGCTGAGTAAACAGCCTGTTTAATGTTGACATGATCTCACACACACCTGTTATTTTCTATCTGTTAATGTGTTTTAATGTGATGTTTCTCCCTCAGCTAGCAGGTAAGTGGAGTTAATGACATGGCTTAAGTATGCGTGTGTGGGTTCATCCATCCATCCATGTATGTGTGTGTGTGTGTGTGTGTGTGTAGCTATGCTGCCCAGCCTGGTCCTGCACCGCACTTCTATTCGTCCGTACCAGAGGGGTCTGTACTGCAGCGACTCCAGCGTGAAATACCCCTACAAGAACAGCACCGTCCCCTCCTCAGTGCTTATTTCTGTTGGGTTGACACTGCCCGCGGTGTCCGTAAGTCCCCCCCCCCCCTCCCGCGCCTCCATCCCGGTGCACACACACACAGACACACACAAAGAGCGTCAGCCGGGGGAACAGTGAGGGCAGAAACGGGGTGGGCTGTAGGTTCATGGTGGTGGCTGTAAAGGAGTGACAGCGCTGAGAAAAAAATCATATAGTATTAACCTTATGTCTAAATTGCATCTGAAAATGTGTCACTACTTTGCTCTAAGCTGCCCATACATGACATCCTTAAGCCCCACCCACTTCTGGCTTAGCCCATGGTCCCCTGGTGCCAGCAGGCTCCTTGTGCTTCCCGCGTTCTCTCCTGTTTATGTCTGTGTCACTGACCTGGTGCTTTTATGCTTTCTTTCTTCTCTCCCTCCTCCTTTCTTTCTCTCTGCTCTCCTCTCTCTCTGTGTCTTTTGTAGCTAGCCTGCCTTTCCTGATCATTGAGACTAGCACCATAAAGCCGTACCAGCGCGGGTTTTACTGTTCGGACGAGTCCATCCGCTTCCCCCGAAAAGAGGGAGACACCATTAGTGATGCTGTGCTTTGTGGTGTTGGCATTCTTATTGCCATCTTCTCTGTAAGTCAAACTTTACACCTCCCTTTGTTTCCTTCTAATACTCAAATTAAAGTCACTTATTTGTAACACTTAGACACTCAGCTAACACAGCCCCTTGAGCAAAACATTTGAATACTTTCTTATCATGCAGTGTCATCTAAAATACTCCAGTCTTTTGATGTAGATATGCTCTAAATGTCTTCCCCCTCCATTCTATAATGTCGTCTTCATCAGTCTTTACTCCTCTGTATCTACTATGCCATTCCATCTACACAAGCTGTTTGTAACGGCCAGTTTTTTATTACTTTCTTAGTCAAGTCAGTGGCACTAGGCCTCCCAGGCAACATAAAGAAGTGTGTATGTGTGCTGATGCATACATGCCAGAGACCAAAGAGATTTTATGAGCTTCCGGTCCATTCTCATGCCCCACGCTTGTATCCCTGTGCCCTGACTCCATGCCCTCTCTGCCCTGTGCAGTACATTGGGTGAATGTGTCAGTGCTCTCTCCCATGCCCGCAGTGATTGCCTTAGGCGTCTCTCCAGTTAGCAGAAGCATAAAGTTCCCATGACTTGACTCCTACTCCAGAGAGGGAACAGCTCAAATGTTGTGCCAGCAGATTAGAAGCGGGGGTCAGGGTTAGTGGAAACATGTGATAATGTCATTTGCTGGGGTATGTGTATGTCAATTATTGCCACGTGGTGAGGCTGGATGATATTTACAGCCCCCAGACTCTCAATGGCACGGCCCCCTCATAAGTTCCCAGACTGAGACGTCGATTCACCGCCGTCTCCTCGCCACCAGTGTGGTGGGCACACACTCATATAAACACACACACACATACACACACACTGTACCAGCTCTGCTCGTCTGCTTCACTGGAACCAGGAGACCGTTCTTGTGTTAGTTTCCTCACATGTTCACGTGTGGGCAGAGCTGGCGTGTCTCACACATCTGTCTTCCATTAGTGGCATCTATTGCCATGCCGACACCATTCCTTTAAAGCACACACGTGCACACAGTCACTCATGCAGACATACACACCGCACACACACACACATACATAGACATGCACTGGTAGCAGATTCCACTTGGACCTCTTGTTTATCTCCACTCCAAGGGAAATCCCAGCAGCACCGCTCCTCAGACATCCCTATGTCTGACAGGGCTTGTTTCCACTGTGAGAAACATGGTTAGATAGAGTTCCATAAGCATACACACTGATGATCCAAATAATCCCATCAGGCACCTACTGAGCCCTGCTGCTGAGTCAGAGATGCCTGTTGTATCTGTCTCCTCTCGAGACACGCAGATAAAGAAGGGGAAGAGAGGTCTGAATGCAAATAGTGACAACTCAAATAAACTTCTCTGGCCTGTATTGGCCTCCTGGGGCTCTAATCTCCTGCTCGGATCAGAACAATTCAGTGACAATAGCACGCACACACAATCTAATATACTAGCATGTTTGTTTCTCCTGGCTGTGAGCCTGCCTGCTGACCACCCAATAGACAGGATAGGTGTGTTTATCAGGCCTAACAGTATACACACAAACTGAGAATATGTGTGTATCCAGGAGCAGTAAGCTTCTGCATTAATAGCTTGTCTGGGAAGCACTAAACCGTCATGTGTATATACATTTGGAGTCAGCACTGGGTGTCCACTGGCTCTGAAATATTTTCCTATGAGATTGGGTGAGAACAGGCTGAAGAGTGAAACTTTGTGTGGACAGAGGAAGGAAAGAGAGATGTGGTTAGTGGTGGAGAGCAGCGGGTCTGTCAATCACATACCCCAGGTGGTAGAGATATGATTGACACCCCCATGCCTCCAGGGATGGCTTGGTATAAGCCCCCTCAGCATAGATGAGATCTTTTCATGGGGCCCAGTTCTACTCAAAACCACCTGTATGGAATACCGGAGGAGCCAGGGTTAACCCTCTCAATTTAAGCCTCATAGCAGGCCAGTACTGTCACTGTAAATCCTCCTCGTATTAAAGTCTGCTCAGTCATGATTTAGATATTGACCAAGATTATTTTTCATTGGTTTCATATTTTCCCCTTCTCCATCGCCTTCACTGTCATTATCCTTCATATCCCACATAAGAACCCCATCATATCACTGAGCTGAGTGTCACTATCACTCAATAATCTCACATCACACCCAAACTGCCTGATGGAAAGGCAGGCCATGCTCACTCTGTGTGTGTGTGTCTGTCAGTCTCACTCACCCTGACTCTCCCATCTGTCCGTAACACACCATCTCTACTCCATCTGTGACTTCAGCCTGGAATTGAGTTACATTTCCTGCATGGTACACACTGAGATGTTATTGCACTGCATGGTTTTCTGCATCTAACATCACTGCATGACCGTAGGATGAAACATCTCTCTCTCAAATTGAATCGAAGGCAACTGGACTTGTATTTGTCTGTGGAAGACGTTTCACTTCTTATCCATTCTATTCTATTCCACAGACAAATACAAGTCCAGTTGCCTTCAATTCAATTTGAGAGAGAGATAACAATGACCTGGATGAATGAGAACATTCACAGACGTAGGATGAAACAACATTACATAGCAAGATTTTCTCTTAAGGATGTGATCTATGTTTATCTAAAACAATCTTTTCTTCTAGATTGTCATTGGGGAATGCTTCAGGATTCACCAGCTACATGAAGGAACCAAGTCATTCGTTGGGAATCCCTATGTTGCAGCCCTCTACAAACAGGTATCCATCAATGCTCTTAAGAGTATTAGATACGTAATTGACCATTTGCTAAATCCCTTTAGACCCCTTGCCAGAACAATGATTGTCCAATCAAAGCTTTACACCTGGGATTAGGCGCTAAGGAGTTTGCATAGAGGAGTTTAAACGTTAGGTCTGTTGTGCTTCTCTGCTGTCATGGAATGGCCAAATATTAGCATGCCAGGTAACTATTACCAGCATCATTTCATAGGCCAGAGATGTTTCATGCTACATATTTTTGGGTGTAGTGTGATGGATGCCACTGTAGGCTAACATACAGCTGTGGTCTGGTATCATGTGTAATCATGATCATGTGTTGTCTTGCAGATGGGCGTGTTTCTTTTTGGTTGTGCTGTCAGCCAGTCGTTCACAGACATTGCCAAAGTGTCTGTGGGTCGAATGAGGCCACACTTCTTAGATGTGTGTAGGCCGGATTTCTCCACCATCAACTGTTCACTGGGATACATCACCAACTACACCTGCACTGGTGAAGAAAGTGATGTTCAGGAGGCCAGGTTTGTGTACATGCCAATACAACATCTATATCTATATATCCATATCTACATAAAATTGACTTATGACAATCTTTCTCTCCACAGGAAATCCTTTTTCTCGGGACATGCCTCTTTTTCAATGTTCACCATGCTCTACCTGGCTGTAAGTAACCATTAAATCCTATTGCACACACATCACAGCACACCCACATTGACACAGGCACACTGAGAGCCACGGAAACAATGGTTTACAGATTGAAGAGAGACTCATGGAAATAAGGTTGGGCTATAATTTGGGGATTCACTGCATGAAGAAAAGAAAACAAAACGTTGTTCTCATGCACTTCTTCTCACCCTCTGCTCTACCTACTCATTTAGGTCATGAATAGTTTTATTCTCCTTTCCGCTCCTCGGGGGAGAGGGGTGGATGAATTCCACCTGTTCTCCTCAGAGCAGCTGCACATGTGCTTCCTGTCCTCTCCCTTTTCCCTCCATCTCTCCCTCTCACTCCACCTGTTGTGGGTGTCTGTTTGGGCTTAGCACCCTAGAGGCATTTCATGCATCAGAATGTCTAATCACACACATACACACAGACGCCCAGATTTGGTTCCAAGGTGGTCTTGGTTCTCACACTGGTCTGACAGTTCTGGTGTATTGTAGTGTATTGTCATGCAGTGAGAGCTTGTAGTGGGTATTTCCCAGCCTCTTGTTGAACCTGCAGCTGCACTCTGTTCAGACCAAGGGAAAGAGAAGCTGAGGAAAAAGCAGAGAGAGAGTGGATATTTGCTGCATCCAGACCATAGAGTGACACAGAGACCAGTGTTCCAGCTGCGGCGAGCTCTGGGCCATAGCCAGAGGAGGCTGGTGCGAACATAAAGAGAGAGGAGAGCGGGGAGTGAGTGGAGGAGAGGAGGAGCAGTTTGTAGCTGATGTTTTGGAATATAAAAACCAGCCTGAAACAAGGCCCAGAGTGGCAGCAGTCCTAGTGGAGTGTGTTTTGTTTTTAGCAGCTGAAAGCCAGTCATGTGACCAAATGTTTTTACTCACAGAACCTCCCTCCACACTCAGAAGAAAGAGCCACAATCTATTGCCCTGTATTAAGCTCAACTCTCCTACAGAAATACATGGATCCATTTTCTCTTGGGCCCCTCCCCTCAGCCCTGTGGCCCTGTGTTTTCGCTCACCAGCATTTATGTGTAATTTCCACAGTGTGGCTGTCACCTTGTCCTCTCCCCAGTCATTTGCTCATTGGCACTCCCTGATTGTGAAAAACTTCATTTCCTGCAGAGCGTGTCTGAGTGTTGCTTCAGTAACTGATGTGGTTTAAGCAGAGATGGCACACAGATAACTGGCACAGACCTCATGGTGCGGCGTGCTGTGCAGCTACACCGCAGCCGCAGCAGAACAAGTGTGTGTGTGCTCAGACATCTCATGTTTTGTCTCATGTGCACAAAACTTGTCAATACACAGAGTATCCAGAGCTGTGAGAGCAGAGCCTGCAGTCACTGAGGCACAGAGCACAATTTGGTTAAATAAGAGCTAACATGTTTGTGCTATAAATGGTAACCACAGCTATGCCTTTGTGTCACAGCATGGTGTGAACCAGAGTAGTGGAAGGAAGGGGGCAGGCGTGTTAAATGCAGCCTGGCTTTGTTGTTCTGGTGTGTGTTTTCTTGTGTTTAACACTGACTTAGACTCAGAGTGAGAGTGATGGAGGGAGAAGATCTCTTTGGAATGAGCTGGATTCCTTCAGAAACCACCAGACTCTGTGTCGCTCTTGTCTCGCTCTGTCATGGGAATCTGCCGTGACTCCTTTTGTTGTCGGGTTTTATTGTTGTTTTTCTCAGATCTGACTGTTAAAGGCCCAGAGCAAGTTTCTGGGGGGATGGCTCAGGGCAGAAAGCAAAGTGTGTGAGAGTGTGTGAGAGTGTGTGGGTGTGGGTGTTGGGGGGGCTTAAAGAGGAAATGTTGCTCTTTCAGAAGGTCATTAACCCTCTCAGTTGCTTATCATGGCTTTGCTGCTGAATCACAGGTTATTTGGGTTTACTAACTGGCCTACAGTTAGATGAGGTCAAGTTGATTGGCAGGTCACTTTAACTCCTTATTTTGACTAGGTACAAACGCTTGTTTTCACTAGTGCATCCTCCATCAAAGCTCTTTCAAAATCGAGAGGTTTGGGAGATAGCCCTCATGGCTGCAGGACGTCAGAGAAAAGTACTTATCAGTAGTTCTTGCCACCTGAGAACCACTGCAGAGGAAGCCTGAAGTCTAAACATCCCTGCAAGGGAGGAGAGAGCAAGACTGGAGGGGATGGGAGGGATCGCTTCCTTTGCTTCCGAAAGGAGGAGAACAATGATAGACTGTCGTAGAGGAAGTGTGAGGCTTTACGTCCACACCTACCCGAGGCCTGTAGTGAGCAGGGATTGCTGGGAGGCACTGCGGCTGCCTGTAGGTATTGTTAGCCTAGCCTGATTATAAGACACAAGTCTGGAGGTTTGGGCTGGGTAGACCTTGGCAGAGCCCGGCCCTCCTAGGCCCTCTGTCTCTGGGTGTGAGAGACAGGAAGCGGAGGGGTATGAATGGTGCAGAAACACAGGATGTCTGAGCTACCTGGGCTGACCTCCCTGCTCTGCATGGATGAAAAAAAGAGTATTTTTGGTATTTGCATTTGTGCTGGTGACTTGAAGTAGCCTTTGTCCAGTTAAGGTTCTCAGTTGACATCATGACCCAGAAAATGTTTGGCTGCAGGCGGATCAGGAGGTGCATCCGCCATGTCCTCTATTTACTCTAATAGAGGGTAGAGAGTTCATCCCAAATGTTGAAACATGCAGATTACGTGTATATGTGTGTGTGTGTGTGTGTGTGTGTGTGTGTGTGTGTGTGTGTGTGTGTTGCAGTGGCTCTCTGTGGTCATGCTGTTTTTACAGCTGGGATGTTGAATCAGTCATGTCCGGGTCTCAGCCAGTGTGTTTGTGTTTGTGGAAGACATGTGTTTCACTGCGGCTCTGGCAGGCCTGCCCACTCTGATACAGTCTAGACTTCTTAGACAGGAATAATACATACACACGCACAGGTGCAGGGTTAAAAAGGCAATACAACATTTTCATTTCCAGCCAGGTGTGTGTGTGTGTGTGTGTGTGTGTGTGTGTGTGTGCGTGTGTGTGTTCAGGTGAGAGAATGTTTTAGATCATTTACATGTTTTAGATGGTAGATGTTCAAAGAGCTAACCTCAGCTGTGTGGTCTCCTCCTCCTCTTCTCTTCCTCTCTTCAGTTCTATCTCCAGTCCAGGTTCACATGGCGCGGCGCTCGTCTCCTCCGCCCGTTGCTCCAGTTCACCTTGTTGATGATGGCGTTTTACACCGGCCTATCACGTGTCTCCGACCACAAGCACCACCCGACCGATGTCCTTGCAGGCTTTGTGCAGGGAGCCCTGGTGGCCTACTGCATAGTGAGTACACACAGTGTAAAACACAACACAAGACCATAAAAAAGACACACAAACAGCGTCTAACCGTCATCACGAGGATCCTACTGACCTCAGATAATGTTTGCCTCCACATTCCATTTTCCACTTTTTCTCCACTCTGCTTTGGTGAAGTGGAGCAGGCAGGGGAGTGAGGAGAATCTGATTCCCTTTAATGAAGAACACATTGCTTGGAGTCAGGCCCTATTTCAGGAGAGAGAGAGTGTGTGTATGTTTTTGTGTGTCCCTACATTAGTGTGAATCCATGCTCTGCAACTTTCTTCTCTACTTTTGTGACATATCGTCACAGCAGTTGCCAGATGATTTTCATAGCCCTGATCATTACACTAAGCTACACGGAGCCAAGGAAAATTGAATTCGGGTTGAGAGGAAAATAGAGGGAGTGTAAAAAGAGAGAGAGGGAGCAGGGGGAGAGAGAGGTTTAGCCTTTGAAACAGGAATGAGGCTGTTAATTATTTTGGGTTTTTTATTTGGCGGCTCTGGTTCTATCAGCACAGCAGGCCGCAGCTAAACTCTGCTGCCTCTGGGAAAAGTATGGAAAGACACACTAACACACACACACGCACGCACACACACACACACACATACAAGAAACCTTTACCTTTCTACAGGGTCCAAATCATGAACATGGAAAAGATTAGATTCATAAAATTCTGCAAGACCTTAGTAGTGGCGCCTAGGCAGATCTTGGCACAGCTGAAACACACACACACACACACACACACACACACACGTGCACGTGCATACACACAGTCACTCTCAACAAAGCAGGGCCCTTGAATGTGAGGATTACTGAAGGATCCAAAATGAACCGTGAGCAGAAATCAGTGAGCAACAATAGACAGTTTTGCTCTGGCTAAGTCAGCGCTGCTACAGCTGGGCGTAGTTCCTGGACGACATCGACTTTGACAAGTAAAAAAATAAAATATTTTCAGAAATATGCTTGACCTCTACATGGGCAGATCTGGCAGGAGGAGTGAAGGGAGGGAGGTGACAGCAGAGAGGAGCCTTGTCTCCATCTTGGCTCATGATGAGTGTGAGCTTAATCCAAGTCAACTATTCCACAACCCTTACACAGAGACAGCTACACACACACACAGTCACACTGCTGCTATCCACATGCATACATAGTCAAACCCCTGCCGATCATGGCAGTGAGGTTAGTTTTACAATCCGTGACGCCCCTTCTGATTTGCCCAGTCTCAGTAGAAACACACATCTGTGAGTACTTTAGCTCGGCTGTTTCAGCCTCTCAGTGAGCAGCAGAGCAGAAAGGGCCTGACAGGCAGATGAGTGGAAGCATGATAGAGGAGGTAGAAAACCTCTGTGCCTCCGAGCTGCCAACAGTGAGCACTAAATCAAAGTGTGAACATCTCGAAATGATAAGTTAACAAGTGCAGAGGTTCAGCCGTTATTCTTTTAAGTGTAAAGTTTGAAATGGAAGAAAAGAAGCACGAGTTCACGCTTCTGAAATCTTGTCAGGGTGAAGATTGTTCACCACTAAAACAGTGGTTTTAAATGACTCTGCCTAGAACTGCCACATGTTGTTTTAAAAGCATGACAAATCCTTTACGGACACTGGACATAATCTTTATTCTGTTAGTTATATTCCGGTGTTATTGGACAGCTGTAGCTATTGTCTGATGGGAACAATGTTCGGATGTTATTCTTCAGATATTGCACTTTCACACATGTAACACAGCAGGAGCTCACACTGACCTCCTGGAAATACCTCATTTGTTTTAGACTAGTGTTGGCGTGAGGGGAGGAGGCAGGACGATATGGGCTGTCTGGTCCAAGCACACTAACTTATTAAGACATATGCAAATGAACAAAGCACAAACAAATTCACATTGTTGGCTCACATTGTTGTTCAGTGCGTTGTGACTAAAAGTCAAACTGATGAGGATGTTTTCTGAACTGGTTTGTATTTTGTGTGTTTGAATGTTTTCTAACGCTGCAGTGTGCTGAGCTCTCAGCTTGAGTACAGTACACACAAGAGAGCAGTAGTCCCCTCTCTCATTCACTGGCACATGTCATAGATACAAAACGTCTGACTTCAATGACAGTAAAACACAGCGGAGCTATTAGTGGATTTGCACGTCAGTCCCTCATGAGCGACTGTGAACTATCACTCTGTGAATGACATGATGAGTTATATGGCCTTGTGGAAAAGTGTCTTCCTTTCCAAACACATTTCAGTAATCGTCTGTACAGAAGTGTGTTGTTCCATGACTTTATTGTGTCTGCTCCAGGTTTCCCCAGGCTGCAGTTACCTCTGTACTCTACCTCCCAGTAGAGTGCCACAGTGCCAGGAAATGAACAATGCAAACCAGGGACAAGTATGGACACATTCATAGTCGTAGTGATGTGCTAGTCTCCAGATTTGTACAGTTGATTGTTGGAGAATTGCCCAGTTAAACTGCATCGATTTGATGATGGTTTCTGAGTCAGATATATGAGGAATATGTAGATGAGTGTATGTTTTGAGTCAAACTGTCTGCAAGGCTGTGATCCAGAAAATCATGGTGAACCACAACAGGAAGTGGTCTGTCTGTCCTACCTGGCACTTGCTATCAGACACAGTGACCTAGTTTTAGACACGTGTTGTAATGAAGGTCAAGAGGAGCGAAACCTGCAGGAAGCAGCTGTCAGAGAGAAAGCCGGTGCAATGTTCGTTTGTGTTTCTGTGGGTCATTGTCATTGTGGAGAGGAGAGGGGTCAGAGAGGAGGAGGAGGAGAAGGGAAGAGGACTCTGTCTCTCCCTCGCTCGAGCATAAACACACATGCACACAGTGGAGGTCTCAGACACTGAAGCAGTGTCTCTTTGGTCAGTGAACTTGTGTGCAAGCAGGAAGTCATCTTTATCTCTGAACACATACAACTCAAGTCTTCAAATTTGGAAACTCATGTCACACACCACAGTTGTTTTTTAGACTAATGCACATACGCAGTTAGACACCCAACACTGTGGCACATGTTAGTATGTTTCTCCAGAATATATATAAAAAGTGGCATCTTTTGACCTTCATGTGCATGCACACACATTCATTGCACGTCAGCACGTCTTTTCCTGTGTGACTCAACTTCTTTATGTATCAGACAGCTTAATAATAGTTGAGGACAAGCAATTAAACACACCAAGTCTCACACACACACACACTCACACATACACATATGATCATGGACACAATGCATTTCCTGGGCAGTTACACTGAGCAGAATCTAACCTGAACCCAATTTTTTCTGTTGAGTCTGAGTAACTCAGCACAATAGGCCTGCCCTGAGACTGTGTAAGTGGGTTCATATATAGCACACACAGGAAGTGGTGTTTCGTGATAAGCTTTCCATCATGACAGGTTCAGGGGTAGATGGGTTGGAGGTTAGGTGACGTGGATGGAAAATAAGCCTTGAATATGACTCATGTCTCTTTGCACTCTCATAATGATATTATCTGTAATATTTAGCACTGAACACTTTACGTAAACTAATTACCGCATAGACAAAGAGCCCATTCATGAGCATGAAAGCAGCTGCGTGCAATAGAGGTATCTGTACATGTGTGATGTCATCACACAGACAGAGATCACCAGTAAAGGTCATTTTATGGCCAGTAAATGTCAGGCTGTAAGAGAGGTGATTGTGTGAGTGGTGAGCCCACCGCTCAGAATCAGCCAGTCTTTGTTACATAAATAGATCACTGACTGTATGTCCGACACTTTCTGAGAAATCCAAAGACACTGAGCTGCTCATTGGACTTGTGTTTTTCCCTGAGTACATTCCTTGGTGAGATTGAATGGCAGCGTCCTCGCTCCTCATCGCCCTGGCACAGGCCTGTGTTGACTGGCAGCACAGAAGGAAAAGCTTCCGTGTCTGCCAGTGATATGTGTGTGTGTGTTTGTTTGTTTGTGTACAGCTGAAGCCGCTGCTTGTCATGAGTGCCCCCAAACTCCTGTGGGTGGAAGCAGTAATCCACCACCACAGTGGACAAGTAGTTTCCATGGTCCAACTTCCTGTCCACCCCTGGCCATTTTCCTGTTTGACATATGATGTCATCAGGATCTCAGGAAGAGATTTCTTTACTGCCTTCTTTTCTTCTCTCCATCTCTTTTACTCTGAGCACCAGCAGTGCCAGCCAGCCTGACCTCACACTGATGTAAGCGGGGAATTCACCCCTGGCATCATTAGCAGGATTAGACTGAGTTTACTAAATATGATTGTCATTTCAGGGTGAGCTACACTAGGATCACTTCCCTCAGCCTGATTACTCAGTGTTCCCACTTTGAGGTTGGACAGAGTATGGCAGAGGGAGGTGATAGAGTTTCTCACCACTGTATTGTTAACTTTCCTGCCAGCTCACAGCTCCCCTGCAGACACAAGAACATGCAGGCGCCTATTCCTCCAACCCTGTTCAGACCTGCCATTCTGTTTGTCATAAGCAAATCAAATGAGATAGTTTTAACGAGCCTTATTCAAATTACAGCACTACATAGGTTTTCTCCTACTGTGCTTCACACGCACATCCAAATAACCAACCCTTCGCTGTCTGTTTCCTGACCCTGCTCTCCCTCTGTGCGTCCACCAGGTGTTCTACGTGTCAGACCTGTTCAAGCCCAGGGTGAAGCCGGCCACACCCCCGCCCTCCCCCATCAAGAAGGAGCTGCTCCCTTCATCCGACATCATCGAGAGGAACAACCACCACAACATGGTGTGAGAGAGAGAGAGGCCACATCTCTTTCCTGTGACCGAGGAGCCAATCACAGCGCTGCTCACCTCCCATCGGACAGTAGAATGTAGCGACGAGAGACTGTAGCTGCTTCTCAAATGGCATCCTCCTCCTCCTCTTTTACGGTGCCCAGCTGGGTGCCTCGTGGACTAGGGTGTCAGATTTGAGATTTGCACAGCAGAGTCCACTCTCACTATCCAGACTCGTTATTTACTATCACATTAACTACTAATCAACATTTGAGCCCATCGTTCTGAGCACAAGAATTGGAAGCTAGAAGACAAAATGATTTAAGAAACTGATGACTTGACAGGCAGAGCTGAGGGTGTGGAGGTTTGATAGAAGTCTGACCATATGAAGGGAAAATACTTGTGAAGAAAATGAAGACGAGAGAAAATGAAAAAAAAAAAGACAAACCCCTGCCTATAGAGAGAGAGGTGACGCTTCCTCTCTGAACTCTCTGTGGCCTTGGAACGCTGTAGGACAAGTACTTCCTTAGCTACGGGAAGGATATTACTGCAATAACAAGCAGCATAGAAATATTTACAGTATAGAAAAATTATAACTTATAGCACTGTTTTTAAGTCCATTGTCCACTATCACCACTCGCTGCCTGAGACGTCTGACTGAAAGAAAGTTTGATGATGCTGATGTCCACGAGACAGAAACACTGACTCTAAGACGCCGACTGAGCCAGATGTGGTCGTCTCGACACACATACCAGATAAAACTAACATAGCATAGCATGACTGAAGTAACGATGGGCCGCTGAGGATCACATGCTGATCTTCTTAGGCCTCTTCGACAGATTTCAGAGCAGTCCTCTGCGTGTATTTCAAACCTTTAGTATTGGAAAGTGAAGCCCTCCAACCTCATATACCTCTGTCTCCAGACTGAGCACGTCAGGCTTTTTTGTAGTGGACTGTCAGAGCAGCCCAAACCCGGGATGTTGCATTTCTTGAGGTTTAGATGTAGTAAGGGGGGGGGGGGGTATTTTTTTTCTGCAAGGAGGGAGACAGATCTCACAGCCCCCCAACCCAGCACCTGTACGGGGGGTGTGGCTGTGCCACGCCACCGTCCTGTGTTGGGGCCGTGTGTTCAGCTTCCTAAACAGGAAGAAGGATGGGTGGGCAGAGTGAAGGGGTGTGGTCTGTCACCGTTAGAAAGATGGTGATGATTTACAGCGAAGCTGGCACATTATTTTTGGGATGAATTGGGCTCTTTCCGCTGGCAGGGAGGGGCCTCTCACCCACTCAATCACTCATTGGCAATGGATGTTTATCTCTACATGTGTGTGTGTGTGTGTACTGTACACTCTTGTGCTTGTGTGGGTATGCTTGTGCTTGTACATGTACATCCTGTGTGTGTGAATGTGTTTGTACATATGTGTGAGCGCTGTGCCCTGTGAAAAGGAACCCCCTCGTGATAAACTACGTGTCAAATGAAGCACACACAGTCAGCTGTGCCGTGTGTGTGTGTGTGTGTGTGTGTGTGTGTGTGTGTGCGCGTGTCACTGTGTGTCAGAGAGCAAGAGAGCAGGTGGACGTTATAAAAACTGTGGATCTAATATTTTTATTCTCTTTAACCTTGTATGTTTATAGCCTGTCCTGTATAATCACTAACAGTTGTACAGAACCAGACACAGAAGCCCTTTTATTTACAGCCGACTCAGACATCCTCCTCCAACAACACACTCCGCCATGTTGCACATCTTTTTCATCGTATAGTCCGTCCTATCATTTCACAAAGCCGTTTTCACTCTCTTTTTATAAATATATAAATAATGTATAGATCACTAAAATTAACATGTTTAGATATATCCACTATGATTACAGACCTGTGTTCTTTACAAAATGCTGCTTAAAAAGCATCGATTGACAGATTTTGTATCTAGACAACTAAACTATTGTAGATTGTAATAGTTACGTTTATAATGTACATTCAACAAAATACATCCACAACTGTATTAAAATTCAATATTAGTATTTTTGTATTGTCTTTTTTTGTACAAAAGAAATAGTAGCGAAGCTGTTTTTTCTGCTAAATGTACTTAGCTCTAATACATGTGCTTTTAAATAAAAAGCTCATTATGAACACAAATTGGTTTGTCTCAACTGTTTGAACTGTTGTCACTGTCTTTTTGTATAGCAGAATCTCACAGTATGCAGACATGGGGTTAGTTTTTACTCATCCAGAAGTCATGTCATGTCCTTAAGAACTGATTCATTGTTCCAGAAGATGAATAAGATGCTGAACAAATTCTAATGAAATCTCAGATGATGGATGACTCTGAACTTTTTCCCCAAGGGGTTCTTTTTCTTTGTTTGCTCACAGACCCGTAACTCTTGTCAGATTATTGATGATGTTATTCATAAAAATATGTTTTAAAGAGAATTTATTTTTTGTTGTTCCACCACATCTCTCAATAGATTCAAATGTTTGGGTACAATTTTGTTTGTATGATTTTGCAAGATTGTTGTAGTTATAAATCCTGGGACTTAGACCTTAACTCTCACCATGTTCAATGAAAATTTTGCACAGCAAACAGAAGACTTGAAGTCAGTGGTGGTAAGAAAGGGCTGAGATCTACTTACATATATATATATATATACACACACATACACACACACAGTATATAAGCTGCTGCTGTGGTCTTGTAAAAACCATGGCCTTGGTTCCTTGTCTAAATTCATACAAGAATGAGTGTTATGACTCACACTTAAGAAGAGCTCATAAGTGTGTGAGTGATTTCACACTTTGGCAGACGGCAGACTAGATGAACTGGCGTCATTGTGTGTGTGTGTGTGTGTGCGCGTGTGCATGTCAGTGTGTGTTGCCAAAAAAACATCATGGTTTGTGATTCTGAGATAAACAGAAAGTTTTATTTTCTCCAGCGCAGCATGTTTCTCAGAAAAGTCTGAATGATGTGTTCATCAGCTTCCATAAAATTGCAGCTGATAAATCCAAAAGCTACATGATGATCACACCTCAGCACGACTACATACTGATGTGTTAAAACCAAGCTATGTAAGTCCACAGTTCTGAGCAGATCTGAGACATGCAAAGGAAGGAGAGAAAAAAGCTTCTCTCAGTAGTGAATGACCACTACTTACTATGTGAGCTAAATAAGTAAAAAGCAAATCTCTTCACTGATGTTATTATGGTGGCATGCATGTTTCCCCTCAGTGTCCTGTAAACTACAGTCTTTTATTGACAGTGACACTACAGCTGGTCTGAGGTCAGTTGTAAAAAAAAAAAAAAACAGCACCAAACTGAGATTTATGGTGCCTGTGAACAGCTGGTAGGCCTGGGGTCAGCCATGCGTGGCTATAATCGTAGAGGGCCGGCTGCAGAGGCACACAGAGGCAGAGAGAGAGGCCCGTGTTGTGGTCTTGTTTGGCAACAGAGCAGCAGCAGCAGAGCAGGGCTGGCACTGGGCCGTCGCAGGGAGGCCAAGGCATTCTGTACTACTGTGGTGCTCTGTGAGGGTGTGTGGTGTGTGGTGTGTGTGGTGTGTGTCCCTCATCATCACACTGTGGACTGAACATCTCTTCACTCATTTATGACTTTACATGCTGTTTGATCTCAGTGTCCAAACTTGTGCAAAAGTTCAAATGTTTGCTGTTGGCAAAGCCTTGTTGGTGATGCTGACACTTTAACACCAGTTGGCTGGTGTCCTCCTCCTTTGTGGGCTGATAAACTCCTCCATCCTTGCTCTTACAAAACCCATTCATAACCTCCCTGGATAAACTCCTACATGGTGGTTATGTCAAAAACAAGGCTGTTTTTCTTGCTATTTGAGTAATTGTTTATACTTTTTTAATGACACATGGATTTATACCAATATTATAAGAGAAAATGAAACATAATTAAGTGGCAAAGATAATTATACTAAATTTCGATTCACTCGAACGTGGAAAATAAAGTTATTTGAAGAGAGTGTCAGCAGCAAGTTAACCCTGTTCTGCTCTACTGGACTTTGTTAGAGATTCCAGTATAATTGCTGTGGAAAACCTTTCCTCTCTGAGAGGAGAGCCTGACAGATTGATAACATATGTCCACATGCTATGTTCTGGATGGCTGGAAGGACGACATGGGTGTAGTAATGTCACATGTAAGAGTATTCAAAAAGCAAGGATAACAGAATATGAAAGTGTGGACTGACTTTACATTTAACTCCACACAGCAGCTCTGAATCAGCATGTGAAATAGTGGTTAGAGTGGCACTCAGCTGGCGATCCAAAACACGGCTGACTAACAGACTCCTTCTTTTGCCATGTGGTGGTTGTAGTCGAATGGCCCACTGGCACACATGATATAAAAAGCATCACTGCATAACAAGAGTGCTACTGTAGGTGGCTCTGGTTTGGCTTGGGAGTATGTGTGTGTGTGTGTGTGTGTGTGTGTGTGTGTGCTCAATGGAGCTGGCCTGTGGTGTGGCTGGCACCTCCAGGAGAGCTGTCTGGAGGCCTGGAGCTCTGAGGGCCTTTTCTCTGCAGCACAGTCCATACAGAGGAGAGGCAGCTGGGTTTCAAGGAAGCAAACAGAGCTGGATGGGCAGCTGAGAGCCAGAGGAAAGCAGCCTGGGCAGCGCTGTGCACTTCCTTTAGGGAAAAGGGAGCAGAGACTCTCAGCAGTCAACTGTTTGCAGTGTGTCTGTTTTGCAGGTTTTTTAGCACACATGAGCTATGTAGACATAATACGACCCACCCACAGGAGGTAAGAGCAGAGAGAAAGGGAAACCTGTCTGTCAGAAAGAAAGGAAAAGAGTAAAACAAGTTTCAATCCACCTCCTCATCTCTGAAAGGTATTGCAGCTTGACAAAAAAAAGCAGGAATGAGAAATAAAGAATGCTCTTGGATACCACCAAAATGGCCAAATATTTCAATAAATAACAATAAGACAGATTTTGTGTAAACACAGCTTTTAATACATCTACATGATTACAGTGGCATCACTGACTGAAACAAGGGGGTGCTGGATGAACTGACACATGTGGAGGCGGCAGGGGGATTAATATCATGGATTAATGTCATGTTTTAGTGGTGTTGATCCAGCATGAGAACACCACGTCTTTGTTTCAGACAGGAAGATACTGGTCCTTTTTGATACGAGTGAAACCTCAATCCACTGAGCGTTAAAACATGAATCTCATGTCAATTGTGACACAGGAAGAATGGATTAACCCATTTCACATGCTCCAGTTTGAAAGGTGATGTTTCTGTGATGAGTACACATAAGGTGTAATGGAAGAGAGATAGTGAATGAGAAGGGTGTCATATCAGAGACTTCACTGACAAAACATTTGACTTAACAGAATGTAACAATACAGTGTTTACTGACATTTTAACAGATTAACACCCACATATTTATAAATTACACAAGACACAGTGATTTATGTAGATTTATGGTATGTTTGAAATTGTGTATGGTTTCATCAATTGTGTAACCCTATCCATTATATCACTGAAATATAGACTTGTTAACTATTTTAACCCTCAGCCAAAATGAATGGACAGAGTATTAGCGTGATCAATTTGTTGATTATTCCCTTGTTATTGGTCAGCTAACATTAACTATAATACAGGCTGCAGTTGGCATGATACAACTAACGAGGAATGTGAATGATTTAGGCTCTTTAGCTGCTCAGACACAGGCAGCACCTGCAGGTTGGACCCATATTTAACATCAGGCCTGTAGTGCTATGTGCTGTACTGGGTAACTACTGAAGCAGCCCATAGAAGGCAACCATATATGGTTGTTCATGAATATACACATGTATGATGATGAGTATTAAGTGCTTAATACAGCAACACGCAGTACAATGAAAAAAAACTGATGGTGCATTCAAACTTCTTAACTTAAAGGTAGAGTCTGGAGGTTTTTGCTCAAAAATAAACACTAGATTTATACAAATGAAATCCAGCTTAATCATCACCTCTGGGCTTCTAGTCCTGTGTGGTGGTGACTGTGTCTGCAGAGCCCCCCCCCCCCCCCCCCCGCGCCTGTATTTTGGTCTTTTGCTTTGTTTTGTTGTGAGCGTGGACGTGTCTAGGTGGAGAGTCGGTGTTTTCTCTCCAGCCAGTGACAGAGCAGGTGAAGTTCCGTGCAGCACGAGTAGGAGGGCTGCTAGCGAGTGGTAGCGTCAGATGCTATCCGCCACGGCTAACACCTGCTAGCTCGACGTTAACTTACGCTAGCGGTAGCGGCTAGCATCCGCCGTTAGCACCCACTTCCAAGCTCACCACGAGGCTCCAAGAGGGAGGGCGTCTGGCTGCAGCCCCACACTGGAGGTCTGCAGCCAGACGCCCATCTGGCTGCAGACGGTAACCGGTAACGGGAGCCTCGAGAGTCCATGGCCCGTTACCGGTGACGGCCAGGTATCGGACCGCGGCTCCAACGCTTCACTCGGACTGTATTTCCTTGTCTTTCCAGTCCTGACAACTGCTGCTACAGCTGCAGGAGACTGCACAGTTGAGCCCGAGAGGAGGGGCCCAGCTTGAATGTTTTGTTTACAAACAGCAACGAACAAACCTCCATTTTCAAGCAATAGTGCATTGGCACACACAGTTAGGTATAAGATGTTTATTGGGGTCATGTGTGCAAACCAGTGATATGCAGCATAATCAAAAGAGTGGAGGGGTCTAGAGTGAGGAAATCAATGTGTTGTCTTTTTGTTCTTGGTCAGGATGGATTTCATGCATAGTTAATGCACTATTGATGGTACATATCACTATTGCCTGATCAGCCAGCATAATGTGTAGAAAGGTTTCATAGAAGTGTTTCTGAGACCATCAGATTGAAAAAGCATCTACAGCTCACTGTATCTTGAACAGCCACTGAGCAGAGCGATCTGAACCAGACCTTTAGGGTAGGTAGTCCAAGAGTCATGTCCTCTGAAATGTAACTACTTCATGAATATAAAATTAATTGCCCACTTCACACGTAACAACACAATCCCTGTCTGTGCATGGATGGTGGGCAGGATGGAAAAAGAGGCAGAATAGAGTGAAGGATAGAAGGCTAATAAACTTCACAGATGTTGGCTGTACATGGGGGCAACAGGTGATTATGTCATCTTCACATAAATGGCCCCTCTGTCCACCTACTGTTCTTCATGTCCAACAAATTAAGACCCATTTAACTTATTCAACTTCTCTGTGGGTTGTGCTTAAGGTTAAGTTCAGCTTGAATCATTAACCTATAATCCTCCTTCGCCCTGAGTGATATAAAAGCTTCCTACATCACATCTCACCTTATTCTGTTACTCCCTGTATGGAAAAGACATCTCCACACTCCCACTGTTCCCCTCTTACCCCATGTGGAGGAACAGATGGGTCAGAAAAAGAGAACAGAGATTTTGGATTTTGATACTCTGAGTTTTTTTTTTACAGATGCAAAGAGAGAGAAAGAAAGAGAGAGAGCAGCAAACATCATGGGTAATAAAGAAGCTTGAAGAGGGAGAAGTGAGTGACCCTGATCATCTCCACTGATGTGGTCAGACAGGTAAAATGAACACAGTGTGGTTTTCCCCTGGGAACTAGCTGTCTGGTTCCTTTAGAGCAGATGAAGGGGACAGAGAAGGAAGGAGGGCAGTGAGACGTGTGGAGGAAATGGGCTCAGATGACCGAGGCATAGGCCTCTGTGATCCTCTGCATGTATGAAATGCAGTTAGGCAAGCACCCCTCTCTCTGATTCATCTGCCTCTCTCACTTTACCAGAAGAAATTCTGTCATACACCCAAAGATTCTTTAACCCTCATGAGCCACCTGTTTACACACACACACACTCAGCCACGGGGTAACTATTAGGAATCAGAGTTCAGCTCAGACCTTCTGGCAGTGATCCACACTTTGCTGCCTGATTTACGGGTCACTCATGTGAGTGTGTGTCTGTGCATTGCTTGAGAGTCTGTTGTGTCATCCTTTGAGGAGTCAGCTCTGAGTGCAGCACTTAGGGACCATGCATCTGCCTTACTGACAATGAGCCGAAGAACTGCTCCAGACGTTCGGCCTGTCCTGCTTGCTCGTAAAACTGTGATGTTGATTCTGAGGAATTTACTGGAATCCGTGTGTTTTCAGGTCAGATGCTGTAATTTGACCGTATGCAGTAAAGCAGGAGTTGTTGATTATGAAGCATATGATTCAGCTGTGGTAATAGTTTGTCTCTCTCTGTGGGAGGCTGAGGGCGATGGAGGGAGATGCAGCTTTAAAGGTTTCAGAGGTTCAGACAGGGCACTGGGTCGAAACACACATTAGGTAATGTGATTTAAAGAGACCATGTCCTCTCCACTGGCTTAATGGAGGGAAATGTTGGGTTTCTCCAGGGGTGGAGAGATCATGGGAAAATTCTACTCAACTACAAGTAAACTTAAAAAAATGTTCTCAGATACAAGACCAATGTAGGTCAGTTCAGATGTTCTCTAAAAGGGCCAAGAGGAACCGTAACATTAAAGAACATCTGTGAGAACTGAGCCAAAAGCAAACAATAAACTCCGGCCGAGCTCTTTAGCAGCCAATGAACTGATAATCAAGCACATACACAAACAGTCTAACCTAAAGCCAATAGGCCTACCACAGTTCTGTTAAGTGTTATTGATTGATCCTATCACCTGCAGCTTAGTCATGCTGCAGCTGCTGACGTGGCTCCTTTCATCTTTTAGTCTCAGAATAAATCATAACTTTAACAAAAAATCTTTCTTACCCAATGCAATATGGTTACACAATACCTCCCTCTGACTAAATTCATATGCACTCAGTCTGAACCCTAACACTTTTAACCCTGTACATGAAGAGGAAAACCTCAGAAACACAGGGCATGGACAGGAAAACACTGAGGTTAATTAAATAAAGGAGGCACAGCCAAGTGGGGCAATCAAACACAGGTGAGACACATGAGGTCATCACAGGAGGGAACGCACAGGAAGATAAGACAAGAACATCAAAACAAAACAGGAAGTGGAGACAAACCATGACACCTTGAGATGACATGATTTGGTGCTGTGATTTTAATTTTTAATTAACAGTTTCCCTCCATCATCTCCTAAAACCTGGTCCAGGAGTGTATAGTGTATGTGCATGTTATGTACTTACGTACCTCAAACATAGTACTATTGTATAAATATCTTGAAGGCCAATCATCCTGTATCTTTGTGTGTGTGTGTCTCAACACATTTTGAGCTACAGGACCTGGCACCCATCACAAACCCGTAATCTGAGTCCTCACAGGAACACTTGAACTCCCACCTCCCCCCTGATGTCCTGACGCGTGCAGATGCTCCACATTGAGACAGGAAGTGAGACAAAAGTGAGAGGTTGACCACCCGTAGGACACTTTCACTGCAAAACAAGCTGAGGTGTGGCACAGTGCTGTTAACTGCCCTTAGCCAGATGCTTGTTTGTTGTCTTTTTCTGAAGCTTGCATAGCAACAAGATCCTGTCTCCTCAGAGACTCTGAACAATAACTGTCAATGAGTGTTTTATGGCTTCTCTGAGAGACAATGACAATGTTGTCTTTACTGCCCTCATATGCTGAAGAGCTTCATACCTAAATGTGAAGGACAGTCTGCTGCTCTGCTGACAGCTTGAGAACGCAGAGCTACTTAAGGACACATGCTTTTTAAATGTGCCATGTTTCAGATGCAACATATTTTATTACCAAACCTAATTGCCATCAAATTGATTGGCACAACACTATACAAGTAATTGCTGTAAACAAATGAGACCACAATTACTGAAAGTACCAAGCTCAGTTTATGTGGTTTTCCAAAATTAAGAACAGACAATTTCTTTCTGTCACAAACAGGATGTTGTTAATTGTTCTGTTTGTGCTGAAAAACAATAGTCTCTCTCTCTCTCTCTCTCTCTCTCTCTCCTGTGTGTGTGTGTGTGTGTCAGTGTTGTGTTATATTCAGACATCCATGTCATCCCTATAGAGCTCCCTCAGTGGGCTGCTCATCACCTCCGACCCGGTTTCCCAGCTCTCACTTCGGTGGCCCTGTGACACAAATGTGCCTCATAACCTGTAATCTCTTGTGTATCGCAGATAACAGGGAAAAGCAATTGGACTTGCATAGTTCCACCTTTTTGTTTGTTGACTTCACTTGAATTATGCACCTCCGCAATCTCGCAATCTCCTCGTCATTTCTGCTACAAGCTCAAGGAAACTTAATCCAAAAAAAGTGAATCCACCTCTGCATAAACTCTAAGTTTTATCCCCTGTTAGCAGGAAAGCATCAAAGACTTTTCTGCATGATTTCCTCAAAGGAAAACCGACTCATCTGTGTTTCTCCATGGAAATTCACGCCCACTAAACTCTAACCAAAGGGGAAGGCGTCACAGTCTGAGCAAGCCAGCTGCATCATCTGCAGGACTCTGATTTTTATCAGAGTGGGTTGTATTACTGACACACACACATGAGGATACATTGTTGCCGGTTTTGAGGGTTATGTAATCACTGTTCCTATGTTGGTCAGTTTACAGAAAGAGACTTTATTAATCCAAAAGTGAAATGAAAGTACAGAGGCAAGCAGTAACAGTACAAAACCTGAAAAATATGTGCAGCAGGAGGACAACAACGCTTCCATTTGCAGGCATGAGGGGCCACTGATAGTCTGATGAGTATGAAAATGATGTGAATCATGTGTTGCAGCCTTCACAGTTAGAGGTCTTGACCCAGGCGAACACCTATGGGACATATGGGGCAACGTTTTTCTGCTTCTCAGCAGGTTGAGAACATTATGCAGCGCTCAACCAAACAGAAGACTGAAAGACCAGAAACCAGATGTTTGTGTTTCTTTTCCAGTTAACAGTTAACAATAATAAAAAAATACCCAACAGCAGCTGGGAGCTTTTTTTCAGTATTTCTTGTGACCTTTATTAGAGTCAGAGAGAGGAAAGTTGGGGAGAAGGAGAAAGAGGATGACATGCAGTAAAGAGCCATGGATTGGATCAAAGCATAGACTGATGTGGCAAATGTCATGGGCTAAACTGCATTTCCAAACTCATTTCCAGAGCTTAAAAGACTAATTTCTGCAGTATCTACTATGAATCAACCTCAAACTTCAAGCTCATGGCTCACAAAGGCCCAGCCTCTATACCCGTCTGTGACGTGACTTGCTTTTAAGTCTCAAAGATAAACATTCAGTTTTTACACAGTTTAATTCGCTGAACTGTGAATGATGTGCTGTTTCCTCAGAAAAATGAGTAAAAATGTGTTTTTCTGCTGCAGCAGTGATGCAACATTCTGGTGAAGGAGAAGCAGGTGAGAAGAAAAGAGAGGGCCAAATAAAAAACTGTAAGATGAGCGGATGTGAGGGAATGGAAGAAATATACAAAAACAGTGGAGGGGAGGAGGTCAAGTGACGGAGGTTTGGCATCACCTCTGTTTTGTGTTGTGAAGCTTCACGACTGGAAAATGTGCAGATTCATGAGGTGTGAGATCTCTCTCCTTCAGTCTGTCTCTCTCTCCCCCTCTTCAGGGAAAGATGTGACTTTAAGCAGGGCACTCTGGGATTACTCAGTGAAATCCCCCCCCCCCCTTTATCTACCTTCAGCATAGCTCCTTTAACTCCTCTTCGCCCCACTGCCTCCCTCTTCTCGTCATCCCCACATCTGGTTTCACTCTCAGCTGAGATTACAGACGTAAGCGCTGCATCAACAACAATCCCCTCTCTCAACCTTCCCATCTGCTTGTTACACCGCGTTGCTCATTTCCAGGCAATCCTGAATGAATGATAAGGTTTAGCAAGAGGGGAGACATGGGAATTGTTTCTTTTTTCGCTATCGAACTGACTCATGATGTCATGCAATGTCATGTCTTGTAGGTATGTCCTGTGAGCATCCTGGGAAAGTTGAAGAAACAGAACAAAGATACCGTGTGAAAAACAGCAGGACACTGACCATGACCTCCAAAGGTGAAAGGTGAAAGGTAAAAGGTCAGGATGCAGGAGGTCATGGGTTAGAGGTCCGAGGTTAACAGGTAGCACAGAGAGCTGGAGGATGAAAGGTAAAAGGTTGTTTATGGCTAGAGGAGGAGGACACAGAGAGGACAGGGGTAATCTGTCTGTCTCGGCTTCCTGCTGTGACCCAGCTCCTCCTCCCCTCCTCTCTGTCTATTGTCTGCTGTCTGTCACTTTGTCTGTGTGGGTCAGATATGTTTTATGTTTGCTCTTTAGGAGTGGGGTTAGGTGGTGGTCAAAATACCCTGACTATTAGACTGTGGATCCACAGACTGTAAACAAGCAGAGATTCAGATATGAATCTCAGGATGAGACACGTCACTGTCACTATTTTACCAGTATCTGACATCACCTCACTCCTGACTAAGTGGACGAAGAAGTGGGCCTGTGTGGAGCTGATGTTAATGCCTGCTGGTTTGTGCCAAGCATGGACAGGAGACCACGCACCTCGAATTAAGTCTGAAGCTCAAAGCCAGGATGACTGATGACATCATCTGGGGTTTCTTCAAACTTTATAAATCTCCTCCAGAGCCACAGAAAACCTTATACATCTGCTCTTAGAGGATTAGTAATACCTCTCATGACAAGTAATCTGAGGTACATGTATGAAGTAAGTGCTGCATTCTGTGTGTGTGTGTGTGTGAATGTGTTGGTTTTACATGCATGTTGCCTTGGTGGCTCATCTCTGGCCAGTAAAAGGAACCTTAAGTCTGGCAGGACCAGACCAGGTTGTGGGGACATCATGCAACCACGGGGTCCCAGGGTTTATGCGAACGCTGACAGGGGAAAGGTTCAGAGTGTGTGTCCAGATTTGGGCTCAGGTCCAGCTGGGTAACGTCCTGTTTCTCTCCCCACTGGTAGCAGCTGTGGTCACACACCCACAATCCTTCATTCACACACAAACATTCAGTTTGTATATGCCTAAGTCAACCAGAGCGCCCATTCCAATACCTAAAGGCAGTGAGAGAGAGAGAGAGAGAGAGACTGGGACAGGGAAATGTACCACTGACTCGGAGAGGCCCCAGACTCAGGTAGAAACTAGGCCAAGCTCCCAGGAGAGAGCATGTGTGTTTGAATTTTGATATATTTAACATTGACAGAAGCACCATTTATACAGCATGACTGTGGACGTGAAATATGAATGTGATCCTCAGTGAGCCTGTTGAGTCTCACGGCTCAGAATGATTTATACATATCTCAGTGTCACTGCTTTTTTGTTACAGCTGTCATAAAACTGGAGAGTAACAGACCATCTGAGCAGAGAGCCTCTGCAGAGAAGTTCCACTCAGCTATGTAAATGCTTCATTTATATATATATATATATATATATCTGTCTATATCTGTGTCTGTGTGTTAGTGACACGTATAAAAGGTCACATAAGGCTGCACTCAGAATCTTGTTTTACACTCAAGCCAATTTATTTTTTACTGTTGGCTATGGTTGAGCTCATTCCCACTGCTCATGTGTTGTACGTGGAAGTAATGATTATTTTTCCAAATTCAACAGCTGTGGGATGTTTTGGTCATTTGTAACTTTCATTTTCTTGATCTATAAAAATGTTTATTGTGACCACAGAGTCATTACTACATGAATTGTAGTGGGTAAGGGCCACTGAAAGTGTAATGCCACACCTTTTGATACAGTGGTGAGTCACACTTTTATTCATTTACTGACACGCTGCAGAAGAATTTAAGTCTGACTGTTCAACTGAATTATGTGAGGGTAGCAGTTGCAAAACCTTTGCACGTGTTTAAGAGAATTACAACAGATGATAAATGAATCATTTCACAGAACAGTCAGGCCAGCAGAAAAATGTATTACTCAAAATAAAACTCTATTATTCTAATCAAAAAAAAAAAATCAATGATACATCTACTGTAAAGCTGTTGTTTCCTGTCTCTGTACATGTATTGCATGTGTATGTGCAAAGAGAACCTGTCGGTTAAGCTGCTAAATAAATAAATATATACAGATCATAAATAATCATCACATCAAATGCACATGTAGAGATTAGTATGTGAACACATGTTTCACTCTAACATGGTTGTGCTCCATGGTGCCAGTGTCAGGCAAAGCTTTCATCCATAAAAGAAGAATGACAATTTATTAAGACTCTGATGTGAAGACAAAACAAGTTGGGTAATTTACAGTATCATGTGTGCACAAACAAACAAACAAACAAAAACAGATGACCACATCATGATTAACGGTGGTTCCAGTTCACTGCAGCCTATCAGCCCACATCTGGCAGGTCACACCTGGCAAACACAACATTACGATGATTTCATGAGCTCATTAGCTCCTTTCAGACTCCTCTCTCCTCTCTCCAGGCCCACAGGGTGAGGGATTATCTGAACTGCACAGGCACAATTACTGTACCAATCTGCACAATTATATTTTCTTTTAAAAATGGCACATATACAACCAAAATTTAACAATAATTCAACTAAAATGCTGAGAACAGCTTAGTTCTGTATGTTTCTATAGCGTGACGAACACATTTTCACACAGCAGATAGTGTTTTGACAACGAGCTGGTCACATGAGCTGGTGTGCCCATCTGTAACTGACACATGAAACCACTCTGCTGTAAGTATTTCGTACGCTAAGTGTTTCCTGTCTGAATAGCGGCTTGCCACAAAGCAGCCGGAGAATGTGCGGACAGAGACTGAGGTCTACTCTTAATTGGCTCTGGTAATCCCTCTGTTTACGGCCTCATTACAGTAGGAGGGGTCGTCAGTGCACATTCCTCTCAGCTGCATGAGGCTGTTGTATTAGACTGAGATGTTAAGATGCTGCATTGGTGCATTCTTGTAATTAGTCCATTAAGAGGTTACTTGATGGTTTCTGCTGATATGTGCACTCAACAAAAGACACAAAAGCTTTTCTTATCAGCCACTCAGCAGGACGTCACATCACTCAGGCTTTAGATGAAGCAACAGTCCCAGAGTTCAAATCCCATGAATTCACCACCTCAGTGACCAAAGCTAATCCAAATAAGGCAGCATGTGAGCCCCAGTCCTCTGCTGAACATGTTGCACATGTAGTGATATTTCAGCTATCAGTGTGTGCATGCATTTGTTTCAGTGTGTGCATGCCTGTGTATATGACAGAGACCAGAACGTTGTTTCTTCTGGGACTTGGAGCCTGGGAAAACCATGTTCGTGTTCACCCCTCTGTGCTTCTCTGGCTTCACATACTGCACTGTCTTTTTGTGTTATGTGAAGTTTTCACTGTGATTTTCACACACTTGCCTCACTGCTCCCTCTGAGCACCGAGGCTCGCTCAGTGGGAAATTAGAGCTGGCACAACCATGCTCTCCCAGCACTGAACCTTAACTCAGGTGGCCTTTCACATAGTTAATATAGTGAGGTAGAGAGAATAGAGGAGAGGGGAAAGACAGAGATGTGGTTCTCCCGTTTCAAAGATGTGTCTGTTGTTATTAATGATGAGGAGAAGACAGGCTCTTCTGAGAGCTGACGGAGGTCGGAGGGCAGAGAAGGGTCTCTGGTTGGGTTCCAACATACACAGTGTCACAAAGATGTCAGCTATTCCCAGTTTACTTACAGCTATCCTAGCTTTGTCTTGAACACAACAAAGTAATGAGCAGTACAGGCCAAAGTGAGTACATCCTAATAAGGACCAGACAAGGCATGGACACCCTGAAATGAACCTAGGACTGCAACAACAGCAGCTCTGTGCTGGGCATCCTGTGAACACAGGTCAACATCAGGAGGTAAAATAAGGCCAGAGATGTTTAGCTGAGGTTAAAAACATGAACACAAAAACATAAATCAAAACAAGGTCAGCTTCAGCTATTTTCTGGACTAAAGAGTTTGTCTGACTGATGAAGGTCGTCCAAGAAACAGAGGGATTGTGATTAGTGTTTTCATCATCCACTGACATAATTCAGCCCTCTGCTTGTACTCAGAGTTTCCAGCAAATGTCATCATGCTGACATGTTTTGCCCTTTACTGTGTTAGAGCAGCTCGTCACCACTCTGAGCTAGAGAGGAGGCAGATGTGAGGAGGAGTGCAGCGGACAGAGAGCAGGATTCCAGCTGAATGACTGGTAAATTTCAAGAAAGCCATCACTTGCAAAGAAAACCCTGCTAATGTCTTCCCCTGCACTCATTCTGAAAGTGCAGTGTATCAGCAGCAGAACAGACCACTCTCTCTTTCAGTCTCTGTCTCCCACACACACAAAGTCACTGGAATGTCATTGACAGAAAAGTATAGCTTAAATGAAAGCAGACCTCTTCGGGGTCTGATTCACACATCACTGCTGTGTAGTTTTCATCCAGATGGACAGGACACAATAGCAGCAGTTTTCCCTTATAGTTTTATTTGAACTGTTGACCTAGAAGGGGATACATTTTGTGTTTTTACCAAAGACCATCTCAGTTTTACATCTCCAATCTCAGGCTTCTCCCTAGAGCTCTAGTAACAACAACTCAAAGCCAGCCAATCAGAGGAGAGGAGGCTCTGCTTTTGCTGATCAAGAAAAAAAAAAAGAAAAAGAAAAGAATCCAATTAAGATATAGCAGGTAAATGTTCAAATGCTGTGGGGTCGAATGGTGGGTTCAGGTGGGCGGGGCTTGGGGATTGGGGGTGTGGCTGACAAGTATTTATATTTCTATTCTGTTTCATTTCTTAGGTAAATACTGTACATTTTACTCCACTAGGTGGTTGTCACATTTATTGTAAAGCATGAGGTGGCCTCCTTCCCCTCCTGCCACTCTCCATCCACCCACCAGATGTCCTCACTCTTTCCAACCCATCCAAATCACCTGCCTGACAGGTCCACCTGCTCACCTGTCTCCCTGATCTGCTCCATGATGTGGACGTCAACCCTTTTTCCAGTCAGATGTCAGATCATCTGCTGATGTCTCTGTGCATTTCCCTATGTGCCTGCATGTAATAACCCATTTCCTGCCTGTCTACCTGCTTCTCCATTCATTCTTCTGTAAACTTTCACCTCCTCAACCTGTGCTGCTACCACCAGCCTGACAAAGCAACATCTACAGATACTATTTGTAAGTTTTCTCTGTTGATCAAACATGGTTTCCTGCAGGAGTGGGTGATGGTGATTGCTGAAGCAAAACAAAGTGTAGGACAAAGCAAAAACCAAAGAAAGGATGAAGCTCCCAGTTATTTAATAAAGATAAGATAAGGTTTCAACCTGAAAGGTCTTTGTCAGGCATTAAGAGAAACTCACATCACATAGGTGCACTTATTATACAGATGGTTGTAATCAACATGAGTAAGGATCGCCCTGTTGCATGTCAGTGAGGCAAAAGCTGACTCGGCCTGAAAATCCCTTAGCAGGAGCAGTTACAAGCCAAGCCAAAATATTATAATTTTCCCTGAGCATCTCATTATCTTCAGGGTGCAGTGGAGGCTACAGTGACTCACTGTCACAAAGTGATGAGACAGACCAGGACTAGCTGGTTAGCATGCTAACCTCAGTAGAAAAGTGTTTTTACTTCATTGAAGGACTAATCATCCTCTCCACCCAGTTCTTGTTCAAATGCAAAAACAGAACAACGTGGAAGCCAGAATCCCCCTTAGCTACTGTAACATTACATTCAATAAGCCTCCTGTGTGTGTGAAAGAGCCATGCCCCTCTCCTGACCTTGTCCAGTATCAAACTACCAGGAAAACTCTGTGGAATCATTCAGAACCCAGATATGCTAAACTACTATACCACAGTGTGTTAGAGTCATCTACGACGTCAAAGTGCAGCTCACGGCCAGTGTTTTATGACAGCGTGCTGTTAATGCCATCTGCAAAGTCAGTTTTAAAGCTCCTGCCATCTCCCACCTGCATGTTTCCTGCATTCACTGGAGACAGGAGGGTTTGATGGTGACGGTTGTGGCTAACAGTCCTGTATGGTTGTGACTGGTTGTTTTCTGGATCAGTGGAGATGCTGAAATGTAATGAAATGCTTTTCTGATTAAGTTTGAATGTAAAACCCAGAGTCATGAATGATCAACTTCTAAATCACTCTAAGGTTTATGGTCATAGATGTCGGTGAGGTGAAGGGGGTGTGGGATAAGATAACTGATGCCTAAGATGAGTTGTGGTCAGCTCACAGTCGAGGCTTGTTTTGTTTGCTTGGCCAGTCTTTATGATTTGTCTCTCTATCTGTGTGACCTTTCACCTCACTTGGGTCAAAGGTCACAACCAATGGTTTAAAGGAGATCACATAAGTGTCCTCTTTCTGCCTTCAACCTGGATAAGTTTTGCCATGTAATTGTGGTATTATAGTTGCTGTGTGTGTTTTTGTAGCAGGACCTGTGTGAGAATGAAAGCAGGAAGTAGAGATACTGTATCTCAAAAAACAAACTCTGTCTGCATCTCACAGAGGAGAAAACCTAAAACGGCTCTGGAACTCCTGCTGGGACTTTATGAGCACAAACACACACACATCAGATACCTTCACACACCATCTCACGCCTGTCCATGTACGGGTAAAATATGTGAGGTGTGTTTTGGAGGTGAGTGATAATTTATCAGAAACACATGCTGTGCTCCTCAACCACTCTGATTTTTGGTCTCATTTATTCTTTTGCCCTCTTTCTTTCAATTTTTTATTTGCCCTTCTGCCAAACTCAGCAGCTATTTCTCTTTCTTCTTCTGTCATCCCCCTCCTTTAGTTTCCCTGTCTCAGCCTGGGACTGCAAGGACTGCACGGTAAGCCTACATCCACCTCCTGCCTCATGTCCATTTGTAAGATCCTAAAAAGATCAACTCACTTTTAAAGTGTTATTACCCTCAGTAAACCAAACACCAAATCATTATGCAATACTCATACACTCCTCCTTCGCATTCTCCTCCTCCTTATCTCACTCCAAATCTCTCTGGTGTTAGTTATCTTCCTATAAATCACAAGCACATAATTTCTCAATTTTAATTTGATTCTGGGGATGAAATACGTGCAATAGAACACATTCCCTGAGGTTAGTGTGGCTTCTGGAGAGGTTATTCAAAAAAAAAAAAAAATATCCAGTGATCCGTTACGTCTCCTGCCAGATACACACATGAGAATTTGATGGCATGGAGGTAGAAGGATGTAAAAGTAGGTTACGTGTGCAATGGTTGTTGGACTGGGGAGAGAGGTCATGCAGGATGTGTGAGTGGAGGTGGCAGCAGCGTTGTTTTTTACCGCCTCTGCCCTCCCTGGCCTGCTCTCCAAGACACACCGGGAATATTACACACCCCGTCTGCTGGACAACATATCACACATTCCTGTGTGAATAAAGAGAGAGAGGGCTGGGATGAAAAGGGGGAGCAAAGACAAGAAGAGAGGGGTAGAATGAGGGAGGCAGGCGGTGCACAGGAATGGACAACACACACGCACACACACACTCACACACAGGCTATGTGGTCCAACAGTCAAAATCTATTTGCATGTGTTCCCATATTTAGAGCTGCGTGTGTGTGTCTATATTACATTTGGTGAAATTAATTCTGATAACTGGACATGCAACCTCACAAATGAGGTCACTTGTACATAAGCTGGAATGTCTCACACATCCATAAACACAGACACACTCACGTTACACACTTCACAGGCCTGTTGATTATAGAGCATGATAACACTTGGTCTTATTCTACCTCATCAGAACCATTCATTTATCATTTTTCATTTCTCAGTGTTTATCCTGACCCTGTGACATGGTACAGAGGAGTGTACGGGCCCTTTATCACCAATGTTACAATAATAAACACACAGTGCAGGTCACAGTTGAAGTTAATTCACTTGCTGGAAAGGTCATGAGACAGCTCTGGATTAAAAACAACAACATGACTTTTGGTTTGAAATGTGAAATGAACAGGAGGAGTCACCTGTCCAACTAGGCTTAACATAGGAGAAACAACTAGTCTAACTATCAGTCTTCATTTAGTGATTAGACGTATTTCCCAAACTCTCAGGTACACTGCTTATGATGCAACTGCACAAGAGAGTAACAACAGTGGAAATAGATGCCCTGCCAGCTACCAATAAAGGGATAGCAAAGCTGGGGAGAGGCCGACAACTGTTCAAAGTCTTGTAAATTCATGAAATCCTATTATGTTGTCAGCACTCTCCTTTTTATCTTTTTTAATTAGCTGCCAAGATTCAACATGTAATGTCAAAGTTCACTCCCCTCCTTCAGTTTCTCACAAAAGACCGCTGAGAATGATGGAAAATTCCACTTGAGTTATTATTTATGAAGAAATTACTTTATGGTCAGAGAGGAAAATTACCTCTGGTATTTCATATGTACCTCCTGGAAATTAGAGAGTGGGGGAGGTAAGATGAGGAGAGGTGAGTGATGAAGCGAGGATATGAGACAGGGAGAGATAAATTCAGAGAGAGCTGTTGGAGTAAGAACATCCACCCTGAGCAGGACGTCCAGCTGAGATCAGTAGGGCATCAGAGGGAGGGAGAGTGAGAGTGCATCCAATCTGTCGGTCTCCAGTCATTAAGAAATTTGGTTTGAGATGTTGTAGCTTGACGTTATCAGAGAGCCAGAGAAAGACAACACAGGCAGACGGGAGGATGAATGAGAGGAATAGTTCAGCCTGACCAGTGACCTCACCTCTCGCTGAGTGTAGGGGCGCCGTCAGGAAAAGGAGCTCCCCGTGTGCGTCAGACCTTTTCATGAAAACCCGCTCATCCCATTCACTCTGCTTATCAGCCCTCCTACCAAGTGATCCCATTTCCACAGGAAAAGAGGGAGACAGAGCGAGAGAGATGTGGGGCGTGGTGACCCTCATGAAGTCACAGAGCTTCAAACCTGTGAGTGGTTTTTTTTTCCCACACCAGAGAAAACAGTAAGAGCTAGACGAGCGGAAGGAATTGGGAAGAGTGGAGGGGGAGGAGGGTTTTAGTTTTGCTAAATGAGAAGATGAGTGGGATTTAAGCAGATTATGGGGGTTTCATTTTCTCTACAGTACAGGGTTGGATGGATGCCACTGTCGTGCAGCTAAGGATCATGAGTGTGTGTGGGTGGAGGTGAAATGATGAATTGATTACTCAAAACGAGTAATAATCTCATCCTGATGGGGAGAGGGGCACAATCGCCATTTCCTGTTTACCTTGTGAAATCAAAATTAAATCCCGGCAAAAGACAGTGAAACAACAGGATTATGGAACAGATAGAGCACTGTGTTTGACTCTGGTTCATGGCGTTTGGTTTTCAAGTCACAGCAAAGCTGGAGATAGACACACATATGAAAAGAAAACAAGAAACACACATAGTTTTTTGGACATGCTCACAGCATCCAAACACACTTGGACTGGGTAGTCAAAGTGGAATGAAAGCCATCACGCTGTCTTCCTGTCATGAACTTCCTGTTTCCTGTGCTCGAGGAAATGAAATGCACATGTGTTATATTTATCTATTAGAGAACATCTATTAGAGTTACAAAGGTTTGAATGTAATAATGCAAAATGCCCACAGCTAATAGCTGGACAAGTCTCACCATTTATTCATGAACTGTTATCAGACAGGATATGAATCCATCACTGACTCACTGATCAGTAAAAGTCTGAGGACTCCTTCAGCCTGAACATGGTTATGACTAAGAACAACACTGTCTTTAGTGTGGGTGCTTTCATTTTGATATCTGCTTCGCACATGCTGCAAAGCTTCATGATTTCCTCTTCACTCTGGAGCGTGGCATGGCATTGTATTAATAACAGGCCGTTAACGTTCACACATTCTCTCCAGCCAGTTTGGACTTTGATCATCTGATCGCACAAACACATATAAATAGATGTGGTCTGATGTTTCTAAACAGAGATGGAGTTTCCACTGGCAGGTGTGTTTTACACTCGGGGACAAAATTGCATCAACTCTTGATGTAGCAGGAGACAAGTTTGAGTTTTCATATCCATATAACATAGATGTTGATTGGACAAATGAAAATAACTGCTGAATCTACAGCTAAGAAAAGAAAAAACATGGTGTCAGAGAACTCAAGTGATGTCATGTCATGTGATACAGACCTCAAACAGCCATTCACTGGATGAAGAGCACTTTGGGACTTGGGAGGATTCAAAACCAGCGTTCAGTGGGCGTTATTTGTTGGTATTTGTTTAAAACTGGCTGTTTATTAATACAACCAGGTTTTACTCTGCCTTCATAGCACTGACATTTAGTGTTTCTTGTTCAGCTGGGATTCTGACAGCTGTTTCTTCAACTGGACAGGAAGCAGGCTGATAGTGATAGCCAAGTTGCCAAGGCATCTAAAATTATGACAAAAACAAGGCCATGGGTCATCTGCACAGCAGGTTATTATGACCCGTAGGTCTGTAGTGACTGTAGTGATTATGACAGAAGCAAAGGGAAAGGCGCAGTGAGGTAGTATAAAGAGAGAGAGGTAAGTCCAGTCCACATCAGGAGGATGATGTGGTGGAGGATGGGTCAACAAAACATAGGAAGACGGAGAGCAGTGTTCAATTCCCATATGAAATCAGCAGTCAATGTCGTTTCTATCATCCATGATTGTTCAACAAATTTAACCATGGAAACCATCATTTTCTTAAACCTAGTCCTGGCTTTTACTATAGCAACCGTGGTGATGAAGGCAGGTACATCACTCTCAGTAAAAGGCATATTTACAGTATTGGTGTAACTATGCAGCCAGGCCTGTTACACTTGCACTCCTGTCAGTAGTGCCAGACAGTTGACACATGGTTCAAGTGGTGTTAATTCTTTCATTAATGGTTGAGCTTTCCATGTCTTGCAATATTTTTACAGCAGTGGATCAGCTGACTTTGGCACTCATACAAGCAGAACAGTCTCTGAGTGCACACTTATGTATTTTCTATCTTGTTGCAGAAGATGATACTCTCTCCCCAAGTGGCCAAAAAAATCAATGACTGCGGTTGGGGGAGTTCACAGCAGTATTTCAAAGCAGAGTAAAACGTTTTGACACTTTCCTCATCTTGCCTCATTTGATGCAACTGTTCTCATGACATCATTAGGAGCAGGGTACACCATGTTTTATGGTCCCAAAGTGAGGCCCCAGAAGGGAGGAAACAGGGTTTTTGAGGGATGGACTCAAATTAAAGTCATCAGAGAAAACTGTGTTGGAGATGCGTTAGGATCTTCAGTTTGGTTGTGGTGGCCAAAAGCCTCATGACTCCAAGACTGTCAATATAAATACCACTGATTGATAGAGAAAATTGGAGCCACTGCACTGCCATAAACACAATAAACCAAAGCCATGAGCTCGCTATCACACAAACACACACTGAACATGCAGCCCTGATGATGATAATGGAAACTCCTGCATACTGTACAGTATACATACAGCCCTGCAATTAGGCACTCTGACTCACAAATATATACAGACATCACACATGGTAAAGCCACCTAAATACACACATATACACATGCTGAGACTGTATAAACACAAGCATGCTTCTACTGTGTTCTTTGACAGTGGAACGTCTCATGGTTTTTTATTTGGCAGGATTCTGGTTCCCACAAGTCAGCCTCATCCCAGCCTCCATCCGCATACCGTGTGGAGTCAAGAGGAGACAGACTGAAGCTCTTAAGAGAGTTTAAGAACCTCTAAGGCCCCTGACTTTGGTTGGACCAGGGTCTCCATCTCCATACAAAACACAAACAACAACATAAGCAGATCTGAGTAAATCAGAGCTGGCATATGAGACAGGGTTCAATCACAGTTCTTCGAGCAGAGACAGAAAGATGGAGTGGGAGGAGTGGGGTGGGTGAGTGGAATTATAATGAATGTGGCAGTAATTTAGATTCCTCATAATGTTGTCAGATTTGCCACAAAACACTTCCAGCTCCAGAGAAAATGCTCTTTACAGCAGTCAGACAATGTCATTGTGAGGGCAGGTCTCACACTGACTGGTTATACGTTAGTATCCCATCACTGCTAGTGTTCCCTGCTGAAAGCCAAACTACTAAACCCCCATCACAGAGTTAGTCCACCACTAAAACAATTCCATACAATTTATTCAAGACTGAGCACAGTGCACTGAGACTGCAGGGCCACAACACCCCATCTAGTGGTGGTCAGTATAATTACATCAGGCAACAAGCTTTTGAACAGTTGGCACTGTATGGATAAAGGAAACTAATTAGAACAAAGGGAGACTCAGTGCTCAATAATATCTAGGAAACAGCCATTACATTCGTCCGGTCTACACTTTCTAAAGAACCCTGAACAAACTTAATGGAGGACCTGTTTTTCCAGGCCTGCCATTAAGACAAATGGGAAAACAAAGCCTGCAAACTCAGCACTGCTCATTGAGAAACAACAAGCACATGGCTGCATACATCTGGCAATTGTGCAGGCAGACAGAGATGGAGCTGGAGCTATGTGCTGTAAAAAGCTGAAGAGGTTCCAGTAAGAGCTCTGTGTTATGACAGCTCTCATTTGCGCAGCAAACAACTCACTGTAACATCGTCCACCTGATCCCTGCTAGAAGCATCCTGTCAAGCAGACTGTGTCCCCTGTCCTGTCCCACACTGCTTCCCAAACCCTCCACATCACAAAATACTGAGACACACTTCCAGGCTCCCACCTACAGGGTAGACACACTGTCGCTCCCACTGCAAAAACACATAGCCAGTCAGTGAGGTGAAAGTATGGTCTTCCCTTCATAGCAGTTGGGCTGGGGGGGGGGGCATGGGAAGGTCCTTCCAGGAACAATAGACTCATAGACAAGGTTATTTATAGTGAAGGGGGATATGGCGATGAGATGACCAGTAAAGGCTATCACATACTTCCTGGCACTGGGCTCAGGTTTGATGGCTGTGCCAGGTGACGGCGGGGGTCGCTGGAAACACCCTCTTCCTCTCCTCTCTCCCTTGATGGTTGACAGCTTCCTCCACACATCTCCTTGAGTTTTTTCCTGCCAAATTGTTTAGTGAGTCATGCTTGTTGTGTGGTTTGGGTACATCTGTAGCTGCCACATAAATCACGTTGTTGTCTGGGATACATCTCTTTGCCTTCATGCCTCTGTCAGTTTGAGTGTGTGAATTTCCTGAGGTTCTTTGCAGTGAACACTGTGTTCTGTAATCAGGGATGGAACATCAGCAAAAGCTCCTGTCAAACCTCTCATGGTGATTTTTTTACTTTAAGTGAGAGATAAATAATAAATATAGTCAACTTTTACTTCTACTAACTGTATGGATATAGTGGTATAGACAATGGATGGATGATGGATGGATGGATGGATGGATGGATGGATGATGGATGGATGGATGGATAGTGAATCTGCCTGGCCCAGCAATAACCCAAGATTAACTGCAAAATAATGCCAGCAAACAGAAAACCTGAGGCCTTCACTTTTGAATGAAACTACTGGGTTTCAGCTCAGTTCATCAGTTAACAGTACGGCTGCTGAAACAACGACCCATAAAATGTCAAGTAAGTTACTGCGGAAAAAGGCTGCCAGGCCCCGAAAGCAAAAATAATCTGTAGGCCAGACTGTCTCTTATTGGTTCAGCCTTCTTTGTCAAAACATGCCACCTAATTATCCAAGGTAAACCACTGCTGATTCATGATGTGAGTGTCTGAGCTGACTTAGCTGACATCACTTAAGGCGGTTAATTAGATTTTGCACACACTGTAAAGAATCCTCCAGAATGTATCCTGAGAGGCTGGATGAACATGGGATCAGAACCTCTTGGGTCAAATCCAAGTCCACACACAAGTAAACAATGTAAACAATGCAATAACAGAATTTGAATGAGTCCATTGCTGGCAGGAGAAGTTATATTTGTTCATGGTTCTGAGAGCTCACCAATTAAACCTGGCTGTTTAGGCAGCGATGTCTCAAGTAATTTATGTCTCATAGCATTCAAGTTCGAGTTCAGTCTCAAGACTCCAATTTAATTTTCTTCATACGGTGCCAAATCATGACATACATTATCTCAAGGCACTAAGCAGAGTAAGGTCAAGCCCGTATAGTATTATAAAGAGAAACCCTACAGTTCTCACACAGACCAAGCTCTTAACATGCTACATAGCTAAGTGCAGTATGTTATATTATTGTCTCTAGTCCAACTTCTACAGCGCTGATATCAGCATAGACAATAACAGAAAAGTAGGACATGTGAGCTGAGGGTCAAATGTGGTTTTTGCTTAAGTTCATACAGGATATCGATCTTCCTCATCTTGCTCCAGCACTGTGCCACTCAGCCATACAGGTCCTTGAATCGGTATCAAGACTCATCATATGACACTCGCAAAGTGAGAGTGGAAAGAGCTTCATCAAGTTCAAAATAGTGAAGCTGGGAAACTTGAAATTTATCACCACTGAGTCAGGTGTCTGTATGACCTGCCAGCGCTCGAGACCAGACAGTTTCCATTTCTCACAGAGACACAGACAGACAGAGAGCTTTATCATGTCTGTTGGAGGGCCCAAAGGAGACAGTGTACTGGGTTACACTGTGGTCACCTGCTGTATTTCACTCAGTGCTTCTGGCAGTCTGATATATACAGTAATATGGAGAGTATGCTCCAGAAACATGGAGGTCCAAGCAGCAACTGTCTGAGCTCAATCTGAGGTGTGAAAATCAGTCTGAGCTTGTTGGTGCAGGTCACATATTTGGTGTCCTGACAGAGAGGACACAGCGGTGGGTGGTCCTGTGTGGGTGTGTGACACTCCCTGTGTTTACCACCAGGAACATAACTCTACTGAGGATAAACCACAGCGTCCCTCTGGCCTCGTCCACATTGACTCAGACCGTTCAAACCACACTCTAGCTGATATACTGCTGCTTGGTATCAGTGTGTCAGATATGTATACAATATTTATGCAAATGGCCGTGTGTGGGTGTGTGTGTGTGTGTATACTGCGGAAGTGCATTATGTGCTTATCCTGATGTTGTTGACTTAGCTATTGTTCTGCAGGATTCCTCCACAGCCACAAATCACTTGCATCACTCCTCTCTCTCATTTGTTTGTTGTCATTTTCTACACAGATGTCTCAGATCATTCTCTCCTCGTTTTCTGTGCAGTGGATTTATCCCAGTGCAGATGCCGCTTGTTTTCTCTGCTGGTCTGGCCTCACTGGGTCCTCAATTGGGGAGGCCAGAGGCTCCTTGAGCATTTGGGCAATATTTCTGCACCCCAGAGTGGACATCATTTGGACAACATCTGATGGTCGTATCAGTCTTCAAGTCCCGCTTTTGTGCAAACCTAAAAAATGATGTTAGGTGATTGGACACTATTGTAATGCGTGGCCATACATTATTATTTTTTTTGGTCAGATGTCACCAGAGGGGCTCCGTACTATTGACATGCTTCACCTTGTAGGGTTTTTAGAGCCTGTCGTGGTTTAACTCTCTTGTTTGTCTTGTTTGTCTTCCACTAAATCATTTTAGAGAAAGAAAAAAGCTTCATTCCCTCAAAAATACTGGCTACCACCTCAGAGCATAAACAATGTTGGTTCGGCCAAAACATCCCGAATCCTTAGGGAGCACTGGCATGCTAGAGCACATGTTGGTTATCTCTGTGTGTATGTGCTGCTCTGCTTTCTGTTTTTGCGGTGTCTGTTTGCTGGGTCCAGAGGGGTTTTCCTAGAAGTGCAGACCTCCCTAAAGGAGTCAAAGTTCGAGTCCTGGGAGAGAAGTAGAGAAGCGAAAGAGGGCAGAGAGAGGCTCTGAGAGGAGCATGGTGATTAAATAAACAGAGGTGGTGATGGCTGCCTGTCATAACCACCCATCTCTCAGGTATATGTGGTGAGCACCATCACCCACAACTGATAGTGGAGAGTGCTAATGGACAGGTTTGGAAGTGATGGTGTGTAAGTGAAGGAGACTGGGGGGAGTGGGGCTGTGGGTGTGTGATTTGTGAGTTGATTAAAGTTAATGATGCAGAGCATAGCTGCTGATGATGTGCAGTTTGACGAAATAGCAGAGGACATGCATGCTGCATGACTGTCTCTGAGAGGGCCCTCACCCTGCAAACATCTTGTAGAGATTACTCACATGGTGTCAAGCACAGATTATACAGACGCATGGTGATGAATGTGTTACACACAAGAGCACCGCATACTTGTCCTCACAGCAGCGTGCTCCGTAAATCTGGATAGCCAATTTGATTAGTCAACGTGGACCTCTTGAAACAGCCACAGGGAGAGAGGGGGTAGAGCTTTTGTAATATTTCTTTTTCTACAGTCATGAACTCTTAACCAGGCTGTCGGTATGCAGATAACTCACAGCTCAAACTAACCTCACCTCTGTCCTGCTCCTGTTGCTTACAGTGCTTCATTTTTAGATCTGACATTAACTACAGTTTCCATCTTCCATGCGCGTGGAAACACAGTCTTGGTCCAGCCTCTGCAGAGGTAAGAAAAAACTACAGCAATCCCAACAGCTGGGGCGGCTATAGTTACGCTACAGTGAGTCAACATTAGCAGAATGCATTTTTTCTGGATGAAACAACCAAAGCTATAAAGAAAGGAATCTACTATACAGTACATATATAGTTGTGTTGGCTAACATTAGTTTTCCACTGACAATCACATGCTGAGTTCTGCTGTAGCCTTCTGACTCTTTAATTTATTGTGTCTGCTGTTTCTATTAATAATTTGTGGAGCAAAAACATAGCTAAAATCTGAAGTATTTTGCCAAGCAACGTAAGTTTTCTGGAAGATGAAAAGTTGATCTACAGACATGAAGACAGGAGTCTGCTGCTGGCTGTGTGATATCTGAATGTTATCAGCACGAAAACATACTCACTACAGCAATGCTTACACAATAATACGAGGAATGTATAAATATTCACTATTTAGGTTTAGCATGTTAGAACTGACTGGTCTGTCAATGTGCACCATCAACTGTGGATCACAGTCTTCCACTGCAGTACATACAGTGTTGTTTACAGTGCATTTCACTTTATATTGAAATACACATTAGAGATTAAATAACTAAAGATGAAATAAGTCATACCATCATGTTTTATTACACTCCTCAATTAGACTGACAAAAATCTCTTCTTTGATTTTTTCTGTTTCAAATCTGGGCTCATCACTCCCTCAGGTGGTGTAGTGATTTTTGCTTTGTGTTCCTTTCACTTTTGTAGGTCTGTCCTGCCACTGTAACTTTCACATATACTAAAACCAAACCATATTATGTTTCAGCCCTGAAAAGTTTCTTTTATCTTCCTTGTCAGTTCTTATTGTGTCCTTCATCTCCCAATACCCACTATCAATTTGTTCTTTTATGTGGAAAAATCAAACTGACATGATGTGTCAGTGACCTCAAAGAAGAACAATAACTACTGAGCCATTTGGTGATAATTTATCTCACAACTGTAGGACTGGAAAGTAGAAAAAGGTTGAGTCCACTCCACTGTAGATATAAATCTTTTTGGTTAAGCTGGGGGCCCAGTATGTCTTTGTTCTGTTTGGGCACACTAACAAGAGGGAACTGTAATCAGCTGTACAGTGTAAGACTAATGTACCACGGCTGTGCACACATGTGTATGTCCTGTTCAAAGGGACGTGTGTAACACTTTTGGCTGGAAGCTATATATTGTTTCAATTGTGTCGGGAAGTCTTTAATTCAAACCAGGAACAAAACAAAAATGAGGCACACACACACACACACACAAACACACACACACACACACAAGTCTTGGTAGCACTCTCACATTTATCACTGACTCATCCTGTGTGTTAATGGACATGGAATCATTCAGATCATGGGGAGCAGCTGAAACTTAAAGGACACTGGTGTGCGTCCTTCTGATGTTGAAAAAATCTGCTGTGGTTAACTTTCACTCTGCATGATTGAAGGAAGGAGGGAGAATGGATGAAACAATGGTGAAGAGGCCTCTTGGGTAGTTTTGTACGTTATCATAAACACAAAAGTGTATTTCAAATTTGATTGAATTTTACAGTCATATTGGACCAATCAGTGACATTGTTGAGTCAGTTATGATCAACATTAATGTATGGGGCTCCATCACTACAGGAAAATAAAGATCAACCAAGTTTAAAGCCTTGGCTGTTGTAATTATAATTTTGTATAATACACAGTCAAACACAGCAAACAAACAAAAAAAAATCATTCACTGTCCCAGTCCCAGCTGACATAGAGGGTGATACACCCTGGACAGGTCACCAGTCCATCACAGGGCGGACATATAGAGCACTCACACTCACTGGCATTTGGAGTGAGTGTGTTTGCATTTAGGAGTCACCAGTCAAACATGTCTTTGGACTGTGGGAGGAACCCAGAATTGAACCCAGAACGTTCTTGCTGTGAGACAACTACAGATTTAACCACATAACCACTGTGCAAACCAGTATTAAGCTTTCCATTGGAATTGTATGTCTTCTCATGACCTTTTATCAGCTGGACAGAAACTTGCGGCAGCTCAACCTGGGCCCACGGTGCATGGCCTTCCCACTCGGCAGAGCACAGCCCTAAAGGCTCCCGTTGCCAGCAGCCGAGAGAGTGAGAGGGAGAGAGGAGAGAAAGTCATCAGTTACTGCTGAAATGAGTGAAGATGAATTTCTGTCTCCTCTAACTTTCTCTCTGAGTGTTTTTACTTTAAATCCAGCAGAAGTGCTGTGTTTTAGTCACTATTTCAGTCAGACTTAGAGAAGCAAACAGATACAGTAAAGGACAGAAGCGAGGTCACACTGTACTAAATGCAAATGTATGCAATGCCATCAGTTGTTTACAGCTATTCCACAAGAGTTTTCAACTATTCCCACAATTTCACACTGTATATGTGGTCTAGCCATTGTACACATATACTGGTCAGCAGAGGATGTATATCAGTGTCTATGTCCCACATGAGGACTCTCTTACACAGTCTGCTATCGTTTAGCAGTGTGTTTCACAGCCGCAGCTCCGGCATCTCCTGTCAGAGCTGTAGTGGTAACAAATTTATTTACTGTAACTCTAGCCTGTCACAGGATTGTTTTCTCTTTCTCACTGTCAGCAAAACCAGCATGTGCAATTAGCTTGATGTAAGGTCAACACTTGAAAATGAGAAACATTTGCGGGGCTCTCAGGTACAGAGAGGGGAAGACTTGGATCAGCAACGAGCTGTGGATGGTGAACAATAGGGGGGTGAATGGATGAGGTGAGGAGACAGAAAGAAAGCAGAGACCCCAGGCGATGCAGGCTTGGTGCCATGTTGATGTAAAGGTAAAGTACCGGCTGGTGGGAGTTACCAAGGTTACTGAGTCCTGAGAGGCCTAGCGTGTATCTCAGCCAGAGGTGCTGGAGCCAGACATGTTGTAGGATCCTTCTGTAGAACATATGGTGGCAATCTTTACAGAGAGTGAAAAGAGGAGGGGGGGAATGGAAGTGAAAGGACTTTGGATTTGTAGAAGACAGAGGTTCGGGGGGTAAAAGGATACCAGGGGGGTTGGATAGAGGAGAAAATGGGGAAAAGGGCGTAGAAGATAATTCACTTCCAAGAAATCTGTTTTCTATCCAAATAGAAGTTGTTTTGAATTTAACAGCAGCTTTAAGATGAGCCCTATAAAACATTTTTGTGGCAGAAATCATTCAACTGACGTCCCCCCCCCCCCCCCCCCCCATCTGAGCATCATGACTCTTTATTGGGTTACTTTACTCACGCTTTCTATTTTGTCCTCGAATGATTCACTGCCACACCGATGTCCACCATTAACGCCATCGTGGGCTGCATGTCACTGTATACAGTGACTACAGTGACATGTTGCAGTGACGACTGTTTTCATGTATGAGAGCTGTGCAGCACTGCTTTGCCCACCACACCCAGTGCTGCTTGGCTCACACATGAAAACAGTCGTCAAGCTGTCACATTAGCGAGCACACTGCATAGTTTAGCCCATATTAATTAGGTGATGTAATGTACTGAATAGGAACCTCAAGCCTTGAACCATTAAGCTGCACTTAAACCATTCAGACTATATAATTTGATGTAATTCATCTTCCTCCATTGGGCTCTGCTATTTGAGCAAAGGTCATATGGATCCTCTGTGGGAGAAAAAATCTACCTGTGCTGTTAACTGCTGATTTATGTCTCCAGTTTAATCAATAAAACTGAATTAAAGCTAATAAAGATGATAAATATGAACACAGATTTTATGAGAAAAAATAAAAGTAACATGATGTAGAGCTGTTACGTGAACTTAACTGTGATGTGTTCTCACTTGGCTGGAATTCATTTTGGTGTTGTACACTACAAGTGTGAGTGCAATGCTCATATATTTTATAGCAGGATTATGCATAGCTGCAGACTGATGTTGTAAGCTCTTGCCGGGTTGTAAAAAATAAAGTAGAGTGCTGCTCTGGGTTCTGTCTGCATGTATGTTCCCCGTGAGCTGCGACAACATGCACATCAAAGACCAACACTCCTGAGAGGATGAATGGTTGCTGTTCTGTGGTTTTGCTGTTTGGTTTGATGTTGGAGAGTCAGCTGCCAGGTAGCCAAAATGGGAGGGTGTGTGTGTGTGTGTGTAGCTGGAGAAGGAGAAAATTTAGTCCAACAAACTTAAAATGACAAGAGTTCATAAGTTCATCATGCTGAGAAATCACTGTTGACTTTTCAGATCCTTCAGATGTGTCCAAAGCTATGTTAATGCTGCTGGGTTCAGAAACAGGCTACACTGCTCTTAAGGACTTTAACACTCCAGAGACCAAAGTCAGAAACTTTGTATTAAGGCAAACTTTGCATTAGTTTGCATTAAACTTTGCATTGAGATTATGTTTCGATGTTTGAATTGATTTTAAAGAGAAGGTGTGGTGTAAAGACACTGGCAAGGAGCTATGAGTTGGGTAGCTGTTTATGCACTGGTCTTGCCAAGAGCTTCACCCACATTTATAAGAGGTTATAATGAAAAAGTTCATCCTCTGAGCAGCACTACTCTCTTCGGGCATGTGTATCAGTCAGTGGTTCAGTCTCCAGAACAGCTCTGACTGGATTAAAGCAGCCTGTCCTCAGAACGGATGTCTCCTTTCCAGGTTAGCTGGAACTAAAAACATCTACTATCACAACCAGCTGAAATTTTCATTATAAACGCTTATGGAGAGCAGTGTTGTGGTTTACCACATACACACACTTACGCATACACACACAAAGAACTGAGATCCAGCTCCTTTATCCACCTCTGAGCTCCTGTGTAATCAGGCCTCCCAGGCAGAGGCTTTGTGGACAGGAGGGAGACCACTGCTGGTTGGATAGCTGGAATCAGAGAGATGTTTCCAAGAGACGTCCTCAGGGTTCAGGCCTGGGGGTCCTCGCTGGGGGTACACACCTGTACATGTGTCAGAGGCAACCAGCTGCTGCCCTGAGTGATAGAGTGATTTCTGTGAACCACAGGAGGAAATTGCCTCCAGGATCCAGCAGAGTTTTGAAGGACGCTGTGTGGGGCTGCTTTTTGTGTGTGTACCATTCCCTCAAGTGTTCCTCTGAAAGGCAGCCTCGCTCGGCTTCTCTTCTCCTTTCCCCACACACCCCTGATACTCTCAATAGTCCAGGCAGCAGGGTGTCTTCCAAAGCACTGACTCCATCCAGGAGGAATGCATGCTGGACACTGACACACTCATAGACAAAAGTACACACAAGAACAAATGCACTCATGCAAACTTGAATGGATAAGGTCAAACACACACACACACACACACACATGCACACACACACACACACATGCACACAGCTGTCTCTGGAGGTGGGTTATCTGGCAGCAGCAGGTGGTTTCAGCACACTTACTGGAATCACAGTTGTTCCCACATCCACCGTGCTGACAAACGCAGGTCACTAATGTTTGTGAATATTAGATCACAGTATTAAGTTCTGAGAAAAGCAACTGCACACAGCCTGGTTTAACCTTCCATATCTAGCCTTGAGGGGGGCCTTAATTCACACCAACGGGAAATTTCAGCTTTCTCCAGCTCATTGCACCTACATTTAAGAGGAAATCAGAGCTCCTGGAGGAGACCCACGCAAACACATGGAGAACAAGCACACTCCACAGAAAGGCTGACTGGGTCCTTGTACTGAGCTGTAGTGGTGTCTGTCTGGTGTTCATCTGGTAACGTACCCTGTGTACTCAGCCTGTCACCTTATTCATGCTGGCTGACCCTGAACAGCATAAGTGGGTATTAAATAATAGATGGGTGAATTGATGGGCTCGACTCAGATGAACAACACAGACACAGTGATATCTGTGATGACTGACCTGAAATCCATCCACATGCTGGATTCAGACCTGGACCTGGAGATTTCATGCCAGAGAGAATTTAGGCATGACTTCGCTGGCTTTAGGAAAGTGCTTGGCTTCTTTGTCTGTCCCCTCCTGATTGTGTAGAACTGGGTCATGGACTTCTCACCTTTGCATGTTTTTAAAATGAAAAAAATGGGGATAAAAAGAGTTTTTGCTCTCTCACAGACGTTGGATCATTTTACTGTATCTCCTCCTATTTACCAGGAAGAAATGCAGATAAATAACTCCAGGGTGTCCAGGTACGTTCAACAAAATCACAAGGACATTTTGGATACTGGAGAATGAGTTTGGGCATGTCTTTGTTTTCCATGTTTGTTTTCTATTGCATTAATGCAATACGAGATCAACTTGAAACCATGGGCTTACTGCTGGAACCAGTTCCCACTGGAGCTCCATCCTGACCCAAACTATGACTGGCTTTAAAAAGGTATTACGTGGCTGTGCATAATCTGTGTAATATATGTGTTCTTTTTCTTATCATACTTTTTACATCTTTTTTGCACTTCTTTTATCCATTTCAAAGGTCCCATTTTTCCTTATAAATCTATTTGTAGTTTAAAAAATATCTCAGAGTAGTTTTTCATCTCCTCTCTCGGACCCTCTCATGAATTTCCCACAGGATCAATAAAGTATCAATCACAGGGTGTTAATAACCCCTGGATACTGAGTGTGATCATAAGGGGGGGGGTTGGGGGAATCACATCCTTACTGAAGAGGGTTTCCTGCTTCACACCTATGGACCTCTGATGGATTTGCTGAACTAGCATGACTTTACTTCCACCCCTTATGAAAAATTGGTGTGGTGCCAGTCCAGCCAGTCTGTTGATGTCTGACCCACATATAAAACACAAGAGGGTCAGAGTATCTCCTATGACTCCTGCTCTGAATTCACAGACAGCTAGTTGTGACATCACAAAGTCACATAAGTCTTGACTGGTGGTTTTAAGGCTCAGTTTCTGAAAACATGTGCATGTCTCTGTGGACTGAGGCTTTGATAGTTTCACAGTGATAAAGAACCTAGAGCTGATATAATCAAACTACACATGGACATTTACCTTGCTACTGTATGGGACCTTTAATCACATGAATGACCTTTGTTGTTGTATGACAATGTGCTGTACAAATAAATTAGTTTTGCATTTGCCTTACACTGAACCAATGTGAACCAGTGTTATATTCAACCACACACTATTTTAGTTTTGATTTTAAAAAACAAAAAACAAAAAAAAAAAAACAGTTTTTTGTTTGTTTGTTTGTTTGTTTTTTTTTTAAGTTACACTAACGGCCCTTTTTTGGGTGGATTTATGATAAAGAGAATCCTTTGGGTTGATATCAGAATAAAAATTCAAAATGTTCCACAAATGGCCCCCCCTGAAACAAACACATATTGTAGATAACTGCAAAAAATACAAACAATACAACAATACAATACAAATACAGTGAGGCATAGTGGCAGAAGGCATACATTATACCTGTAGGCCTGCTGTCCTACATACACCTATTATATTGCCCTCTGAAAATCCAAACATCTCAGTTTTCATCCCACAACTTCAATCTATCCCTCTGTAAAAATAGATCCTACCAAGTTTGGCCCTTCAGTGGTTAACCACACCACTGCAGGCATTATCCTCTTTCAGTCAATGAGCAGAGAGACAGGTGTGTGGTGATACTGTACTGTAGTTCTACCTGCTAGCACTGGTGGTGGGCAGGATTTTGAGAACTCGTCACCATCATTTATAGCAACCCGTACTTGAGCATCAAAGCATTGCCAGCATGGTTGAACCTGGGCCCAGCGGTAAGTGGAGAAGGTGGCATGCCTGGCACACGCAGCCAAACTATCCTGGAGCTCTACTGTCTCTGCTGTCAGATTCAGTCCACCTGGATACAATATCACACCAGCCACACCGGATCTAAAGTCAGCCTCTGAATACCAGCCACTGATCCTCTCATGTGTTGGGGAGGTGTGCAGCACAGATGCTTGTAATGTACTGGGACAAAACTGTTTATTATTTTTATTTTTTTTTTCATGGGCTGACTCAGAGAGGAGTGAAAACAGGCCTGATCCCCAAGTCCATCACCCCTCCACCCATTCAGGCACACATTGTTACCATTACACTCATGACACACAGGGAGCAGATGAGGGAAATGGGTGTGTCTGACGCTATTCACTACGCAAGCATGGACCCGGATTCCTTCAGTGACGGGGGGATTTGTGATTATTGATGACCCACTTCCACCCGGGTCAGAGTGGGGTTTGGTGGTTTATCTGACTAAAGACCCAGGGAGAGCAATCCAAGAGTGACTTGGAGGCCTAGAATGCCTTCGCTGAGTCTGTTTGCCTGAAGACCATGCTGAGTGACATGCATCTGCTTTAGGCCAGTCTGCAACAGCTGAGTGCTTTCTGTATCTAGCAGTGTGTGTGTGTGTGTGTGGGTGTGTGTGTGTGTGTGCGCACCTGTCACTGAGCACAGGAAGCAGCATTATGAGACACTGCTGTGTGAGTCTGAGTGGCGTCTGCTGAAAATGAGTGTGGTTTGTGTTGCGTCCTCATAAATACTATTAGGTTCTAAAATGAATAGCAATAAGTTCCTTACGTCGTCTTGTTATGAAAACCAAAATGCATCTGGCACGGCTTCATCTGCAGATTGGAAATTTGTCTTTTAATGTTTAAATGATCCATGACTCCTTTAGCTCAATCTTGTACATTTTTTCAGATCTGCCATCTGGCATCAATGTATTATATAGGTTCAAGAGTAGTAACTTATTTTAGAAGGATTCTGGAGCCACATGAAAGGCCAACAGTTATAAATGTTTCGCAAACAGGAACAATTTACAGGCACATCTGAAACTTACTTAAGCTGCTCAGATAATTTTCTGTTTCTATATCTCTGGCATATGTGAGGGTTCATGTTGAATAAGACTGGCGCAGAGGAAAGCAATGTTTGCCCACATGTAAACAGGCATGCTTATGGTAAGTCACATGGATGCATTCTTTAGTTTTGAGGCCATTGTTAACCGGAGGACTGATCCTAACACATGCATGTTCTCAGTGTGGATACATGGAGATCATGCAGCATCACCTCAAAAAGCCCCCGCTCGCCCCTGGTGGAGTTCAGAAAGTGTGGCAAAAGCAACAGCTCCAACCAGAGGGTTCAGAAATTTTATGATCAAGTCCACTCTAATTTGGCTCAATCTGTTTTTTCCTGGTATTTGGAGGCTTTGGTGTCAAGACTATGTTCAGAATGTTTCCCAGTTTCACAATGACTCTGCTGTTTTCCTGGAGGATTGTGCAGCAATACCAGCCATTGGTCAGGAAATCCATCACTGTTGTTGCAAAATGTCTCAGGACATTTGGTAACAGCAGCACAGTGAAAGGAGAATGTGCAATTAAACAACCTACACTGGAATGTTTCATTTGTGTCTTAAGACTTCCTCACTGAGGTTTTGTGTTATCCTTTTTTCCCTGTGACTCACGCTAAAGACAAACAAATATTCCCTTGATTTCCCCACAAAACAACAGAGTATAAACTGAATCAAAGCACGGGAAGTCATGCATGCTCACTGGATGTTCAGTTTGTATGTGATGATGGGACAGGGGTCTGCTCATCATCAGCTCTGCTCAGAGCTGCTGCCAAATCAGCTCTTAAGGGCAAGTTTTAGTTTCTGAAGTGCTGCAGCAGTTGGGCCTGCTTGCGTCAATGCATTTAGCCCTAGAAATTTAGCACATCCAGCAGCTAATCCTGAATTCTAGGCACATTTAAAGCAAATTCTTAATTAAATCAAGAATTAACTTTACTTTACTAAGCTTTCCTTAGACCAGCGTCCAGTTCTCTGAGATTACATGAGAAACATGGATGTGCAGAGTTAGGAATCATGAACCTGACAAGGAGCTACAACTATTCTGAATCAGCACCTTGACCTTGTTTCCCCCTGTGGGAAGAAAATGCTGACAATGTAGGAGAGAAGGGCACATCTCTCTGTCACGATGACATGGGAATACTGCATACATACACAAATGCACACACATGAACAAATACACTCCTAATCAATTCATCCTTGCGGGACGAAGTCAGTGTCCCATCAGCTTCATTCTCAATCTGCTGCTCAACGAAGGACTCCAGGTTAAGAGCATAAGCAGAGGTTATAGCCACTTGGCAGCAAATCCTTACAAACAATACACTGAAGGTCCCTTGCAAGTGAATTATGGATTCTATGGCAATGTGAAATGGGTGTCTGAGATACAGATAAGGAGCTTAGCGTTTTGTGAATAAATGCATTTCTGTCTGGCTTCTTTGAGCCCTCTTACGATCAAATTATGGTTCTGCACAGATGAACATTACAGTTGCTGTGGGGCTGCAACGAGGAAGATGAGTCACAGAGGAGCCAGTCAACTACCATTTTACAGAGAACAGTGTTTTAAAATGAAGACCATCCTCATCAAGATGATTTCAACTCCCCACTAGACAATCTCACACCATTTATGTACAATTAGCATCCACATGCAGGCCAGGAGATCATGAATTCTGCACTTGATTAGTAGTACAAAATACAGCGAGCAAGCAACAGGGAAGACAGCTGCAGCACTGATGCAGAATCGGACCGGTAGCTGCTAGCAAACACAACACAACCAGTAAAACCTGTGATTCATTATCCTCACAGCCCCCACTGCTGGAGCATAACAATGATAAAATTGTCTTAAAAAATGAAAAAGGTGAAATGATTCAGTGTGGGCTTGTGTTATATTTGTACATTTCTTTTGTAAAAGAGCTGTTAATCTGTATGTGCGTGTGGGCTGTTGCTGGGTAACTGAGTGACGTGCTGTGTATGCGAGGAGTGATTGAGGAGAAATGGGAGGGGAGGGGGGATGAGCAGAGGAGGTTACAAAGCCAGCAGTGCTAATGATGAAAGTTTAGCAGAGAAAGCCTGTTCACCTATATCTTGGATTATCTGCCTGATCAAAAACAGATACTAAGTGTTCAAGGTAGAGAGAATTTCTACTCAAAGTTTGCTACCTGTTACCTGTTTTCGGACTGTTAGTTGGACAAACGAGTTGGCAAAGTGCTTGGACTCAAGCTGCTATTTGCTCAGCTAAATTTGGTGGCTAGCCGGGCGAGGAGGGCCAACACCAGATAGCGCTCTGACACCCTGGAAGTACTCATAGTTCCTTTGGCGATGCTGGGCAACACCAAAGCCCATGAACCTGTGCATTGCTGCAAAATCCTGCACACACACCGACGCTTATAGATTGGTGACTGCTGGATGACCACATGACCAGGACACAAGGTACGGTACTTCTGCCATGCTTGTTTTATTGCTCGACCCAGAGTAAAGTGACCACTAGGTTTTGGCCAACATTCACAAGCACGATGTAGACCTGCAAAGTCTAATTTTGTTTATATTGCTGCCACTGTTAGTAAACTGATCATTGGTGTGCACAGCCTTTTTGTGGTTAATAACATGCACTGAAAGCAAAAGATATGTTTGTCAATATAAATTGGTTGATCCAGCTCCTACCAGAAAGAAAAACAATGAGAGCTTAAGGAATGAATGTCTGTCCTTTTTACACACTCGTGTGTTAACAGGAAGTCACTCAGCCTGGCAGTGTTTCCCACACAGTTTGTGACCTCATCAACTTTTACCTTTGACCTAAAAGCCCTTTCAGCATCAGGATATGAAGTTTGCATGAGAGTAAAACACATGAGCAAATGCATGGCATTATATCCATTTACCACTTGGCACATAGCAAACAGGTGGAAAGAGTGAGTGCATCATTATCATCATCATCATCACAGAATAAAGATTTAATTAGAGAGATGTCAGAGACTTTGTTGCCTGGCAACACTTCAATGCTTGCAAATTAAGGGACTCGCTTTCAGACTTGGCAAGAAAAAAAAGCCATGTCTGTTATAGACACCCAAGAGAGTGGACCAGGCTGTGTCTTAGCTCAGGATGGCACTGCTTTGGTTCATGTCCAGAACCATTTAGAGAGGGACGGTACCAAAGACTGGAGTGATTTTTAATTGAACACAGCTTTTGTTTCATCTGACAAAGCACCCACTGTGCCATCTCCATCCACGCTCTTGTTCTTGGAGCGCTCCTCTGACCTATCACAGGTCCAAGCTGCCCACAAAGCCAGAGGTCAGTGGTTAATGGCTCAATAATGTGTGGATTGTTGTGGTGGAGGGGAGGAAGGCATGGGGCCCTGAGCCAGTGGGAATGCAATGATCTCTCTCTGAAGAGGAGATACAAATAGGATCTTTGTGAGGACAGAGGGAGGAGGAGAGGAGAAAATATTTTCTGAAGATCATACCTAGGATGGTTTTATGAGGCCTGGTCTGGCTCCATTGTTCCAGTGCTCGGTGGACTGGACGTTCTACACATGTCGGGTTACTGAGGGCCATTATGCAAGAAGGAGAGTCTGTTTTGTTACTCTGCTCCCGAGGATTGTTATCTTTCCAATTATCCAGACTTGTGAATCTGTGGGTCTCAGTGTGAGTGTGTGTCCATGGGTGTGTGTGGGTAATATATACATAATAACAAGAGCAGGTCGCTCCATGTCTAAAGCTCCTTCCTGCACATCACTCATAACAGAGGGTCAGGATGAGAGTGTGGGACTGAAGCTGGGAAGACTGCTGAGTAAGTGGTTTCCCTTACACCCTGAAGCTATATCTCCCCTTCTGTGTTTATTCTCCAATAATAAAAAAAAATTCTCACTCTGTTACACACACACACACACACACACACACACACACAGTCTCAAAAAATCTCACATCTTTAAAGATTACAGTCAGAGTTTTGATTGGTCAGCTCAGCTGTGTGTGTGTGTGTGTGTGTGAGTGTGAGAGAGAGAGAGAGAGTGAGAGAGAGAGAGAGAGAGAGAGAGAGAGAAGTGCTGATATTTCCTCTGGGCCTGGCAATGACCATATGTAATGACTTCAATTCTTTGTCAGAAAAGACACACACACACATACACAATAAACCAACCAGACTACTTAGTGCATGAAAACTTAGGTTTGATTCCTTTGAAAATATTTTGCCAGGCTGTAACTCAGAGCTGTGGATACTGGAAGAAAAAGAAAGGAGGGAGGGAGGGAAGGCTGAGAGAAGGGGGAGTGGGGTGGCAGTGGGGGAACAAGTTGGACTTCCCCTAACTCCTGCTGAAAAGCAATGACACTCTGCTTCATGTGATTCTTCTACTTATAACCACACTTGACTCACTGCGTAACACATTCATAGCACATTTTGGCATGTCCCATGATGCACATTAACCATTAACTCTAAATCACATTTCCTAAGGTATGTCTGAGCAGGAATATAACTGCTCCTCTGTGACTGTGTGACCGGGTGGTCATGAGTTATGATTTTACTAAGCCCTCTCCTCTCCAATGCTGGACATTAACTACACTGCTTTCAAAACAGAGCTGGTATTCTTGTCTAAATTGTTTGGAGTGACCAGACCAGACAGGTATTTATCCTTGGAGGACCCTGAGCTATTTTGTGCATGTTCACGTGTGTGTTACATTTATGGTCAGTCACAGTTGCTTAATTAAGGGTGTTATATGGAGTAGTCACTGAGGCAGTGAATGTGGTGGATTAACACAGCTCCAGTACATATTGGTTAGAGGATGGCCCTAGCTCAGACCTCAGTTATCCAGAAATTGTAAATTCAAGCCAAGAGTGTTGTTTACTCTGCGCTCTGACATTATGTCCAAACACATTTCCTCCAAACTGGGAGAACAGGAGAGGAATTGAGGGGGGAAGGTAACAGAGGATGCCATGTGTTGATTCAATCCACAGGGAAAATATAAAACTCCTCAGTGTAAACCTGCTATGAAGGAGTGTAAATGTGAGAGTTAGATGTGATTTCAAATACACACACAGGGAGACATCTGGAAATAGCAGGAGACAGTGAAGCATTTGGGGGTGGCTAGCAGTTTTTCTCTTAAGTTTTGGAAAAGGTGGGCCAAAGAAATTCTTGGCGAAATCAATGAAGCAACCCAAAGAGAGAGATTTCAGAGGGGGCTTTAGTGCAGTTGGAGTATTATTTATTGTGGAGAGCACTGGTCAGTCATAAAAAGACTCCTCCTCCACGAGCACAATTTGAAGGAAACAAGAAATATCAAAGCAATAACAGGACATTTTGGAAATCCCACATTGACAAGAAAGCTAAAATGACCCAAAATTAAATAAAATAAGTTTCACTATAGTACAATACAGTACAGGTGCAATATATTGCTATGTGTTAGTGGAGGTCAAGCCAGTTTTCATCCATGTGGTGCCAAAGCACAAGAGAAGTTATCTCAAAGCATTTTTCTAATAGAGCAGGTTTGTCTTTGATCTTTATGATAGTGATCACAAAGGCTCAAGCATGAGCAAACACTTAGTGACGGAGGTGAGGAAAACTGGAAGCAGAACTGGACTCAAGGTGGGCAGCCATCTGCCTGAACTGGTTGGGTTAAGAGAGATAAGAGCTAAGAGTTAAGAGTGCAGGGAGGAGGATTGCCACATAATGATGATGATAACTAAAGCTTGTGGAAGTCTGGGTGCTGGCAGGAGGCCGGATAAAGTACATCTGCATAGTCATGAACATAGGACCCGGCACAGACTGTGAGGTAACAGGCAAGACATTGCATGTTTTGCATTTCTAATGATGTAGCACTAGAAAACATGCACTGTACAAGCCATACAATTATGTGCTTGAGTCAAATTTGAGCTCTTCCAGTGGCTGCAATGGTATAAAATAATACAGTGAGTTCTAGTCATGTTTGGCAGGCTGCTGAGCAGCCAAGTTTAACCAGCAGCAGGTGGCCTTCTCATTGAGAGAACTTGGTGGTTTGATTACCAAACTGCTAAATCAGGATCTCAGCCGCATTGCACTCAGACTGAGCAAGACAGCAGCACTTGCCACAGTAATTATGGGCATCCAAAGATTTGCAGCTACAGTGTGCATACTGTACAGCAGGCACGGAGTCAGGAACCACAGTGACATGGAGTCAACTGTTCGCCATCACAGTTATTTCTAAGTAGGTCACAGTGCTTTTATCAGGCCATCCAGGAGACTGAGCTGGATCGGTCCGGAGCTGGAGTGGAAAATACCTGCAAGTCCCTCCACAACAAAAAGAAGCCAGTTCCCATTTTTGGACTGGTTTGAAACCCTGTGTATGCGTGGGCATGTGTGTGTATAGTGAGAGAGCACCTTATATCATGAAACACAAACACACATGCACTACCACTTAAAACACAAATGATGGATTTACCATGTCCCTGTAAGCTTCTCCAAACTCATCCCCCAGCACACATTTCTCTTACTTTATGTTTGTGTGTGCATGTCATGCATGTATGTGTGAGTGTGTGTATGCTTGCATGTGTGTGGATGTGCACCTAAGATGATGGAAAGAATGTAGCAAACTTTGGCCTAAATAACAATGAATACACACACACACACACACACACAGACCTTGGTCCCAGTACTGCAGAGTGTGGAGCCAGAGCCCAGTCTGACAGAGTGGTGTCTGAGTGTGTGTGCATGGAGGGGGAACATGGCTCCCAGCACAGTCATATTGATGCAGGTATAATATACACTGTGAGGCTCTGGGCTCCCCTGAGAGAGGAGGAGGACTGTGGAAGTGGAGGATCTGGGACCAGAGGAGCAGCTGGTGATCCAGCAGCAGCAGGTCTGGAGGGGATGAAATTTCAATTATGCAATTTATTACCATAAATATATTAGATATAATAAAGTGAAGAAAAAATATAACCAGAGCACACTGTCATTTTGTCATTAACATGTTACAAAAGAGGCCTAAATGTTTTTTTTTGAGAGAGATACAATCCTTTGCACAACCTGTCTGTGTGGAGGAACACTGAGTGAGTTGGTTAGATCCAGATAAACAGTTTTTTGGGACCAGTTGATACACTCTAAAAATGTGTATATAGTGTACACTTAAACTGGTGTATTATTTTGGGATGGGACTTCTTGTAGCAGCGAACGTACGCTGTTAGTTTGGGTCTGTTCACAACTGTTTATCTCCTGTATCTCTGCCCAGCACTATGAGCTGGTATGAGAACACATATTATACTTAAGGGCTATTTGTACCTCATACAACCACACCTCAAAAAACTGAACCATCCCTACAACTGCACATTTCAAGAAATTGTTTGACACTTTGAGAAGCAGTCACATATGGTTTATTGTCAAGTGTTGGATGTACACTAAGTTAAATATAAGATGGAAATGGTCATCTCTATCATAGACACAAAGACACAGGCGGAGCTGTTCGCCTGGTTCTGTCAGAATGTATCAGCACCTCTGAGGTTGCTGTGTAGGAAGCCAATAAACAGTGTTTTTACAGAGGGTTCTGTGTGGGACGGGAAGTTGGACTTAGATGGTCTGAGAATCTCCCAGTGACAAGAAGACAAGCCGGCACATTGTTTTTTTATAGGGATGAATCCAACAGGAAAATTGATAAGTGAGTAAGTGCTGTGCAGGTGCTGGCAGGTGGGTGCTCTCACCTTCGGACAGATCCAGTCTCTACGCTTGACTACGCTAAATATGTAAATAAATCTTTAAACTGAAGTGAGGAAAAAACTAGCTTAGTTTAGCATAGGAAAAAGTTTGGAAATAGCTAGCCTGGTTCAGTGTGAAGGTAACAAAACACCTGTAGAGATGACTCCTAAGATCACAAAGCGTAGACAGTCACAGTCAATGAATGGTCCCAAATTTTTATTGGCAGGTGGATTTTGTCTCCACCAGTCTCCATGCTAGGCTAAGCTAATATATGAATAAATATAAACTGAAGCCAACAAATGGTTAGTTTATCTTAACTTTAAACTGGAAAGACCAAGGCTGCTCTGTTGGAAAAAATGCTTGATGAGCTTTGGAGGTACCGACAGGCGGATTTTGTCACCTCTGGACAGAGCCAAGCTAGCTGTTCCCATCTGTGTCCAGGCTCTGTGTTAGGCTAAGCTAACTGGTTACCACCTGTCGGCTTATAGAAGGTAGACTGGCATCAAACACCTCCTCAGCAACATGAATGACACTCTCCTCTCTTGGGTCTGGTGTCTGAGCTGCAGAAGTGGACTTTTAGTATGACTACATGTAGACAGGTATGCAAATAATAATAACTATAATAAGTTTGTTGTGCTTTGCAGGTACTCTGTGTTGTTATCTGGTGCTTCCATTTACACATAAAATTTAATGTGCTGGAGGGTTTTAACATACCTTTTTTGTTACTACATTGTTTCTATGGAGTCACAATAACATTGTCGATGTGTGTAACTGTATGATGTCATCTAAACACACAGTTGGAACGTCAACCATGTGTGAGACTACGGGGAATATCAGGGAGCCAACAGTGAGTCCTGCCATGGGACAGCGTGGAAGCTGGTCATCATCATGCGCTGACGTTGATTTACCCTGAATCACCCCCACGGACCTGGAACAGTTAAGATGGCTTAGCAGTTGTGTGCAGTAGTGTGTGTTGTGTGTATGTGTGTTGAACCATAGCTTGTGCGGAAAAGATCAAAATCAGAGCCAGGTTTTTTAGTTTTTCGGTTGCTTCAGCATCCCAGTTTGACACAGCAGAGTCAGATTACTCTCCTTTCTAAACCGGCCTGTCTACACCCAGAATGGCATCACCACCTACCACCACCACCCAACACACTCTGACAGCTCAGGATATAATGACACAGTGTGCTCTGACAGTCTCTCACTCAGGTCAAGCTTACAGCACACTGGCTGCAGCAGTTTAGGCAGTTGAATGTTAGATGATGATCTGCTAACTTTGGCCATTTTACTTTTCTTTGTTTTTTTGACGTCTTGTAATTTTTCTTTTTTTTTCTGCAGCGCATGAGTTTGTCAAATTGATGATATGTTTTCTTATGAGTTTATTTGTGTCTTGGCATGTGTTCTCCTAAGCTGCAGTGTGTTGAGCTTTCAGGGCCACCGTAGCTCCTTCCTCAGTCTAAGACCAAGTTGCTATTTAGATTGTTTGTTGCAAAGTTGCCTTGAGCTGAACAAGTATAACACTGAATATACTGATAATGCTCACACATGTGAAGAGGTGACAAGCTGAGACAAACACTTTAAACAAGACATCATCATTAACAAGACCAGACATCATCCTTCATTATAAAGCAGTGATGAGCTCATCTGTCTTTTACTGGACCAGTTCTTATTAAACCAAAGCTTGGTTTTACTGATTTGCTTTAAACTCTCAGGTTGAGTTCTGCTTTGTGTTGTTTAAATTAGATTCCAAACTACATATTCAGTGGCCACTTCAGAGATGCACCTGTGCAATCTAATACAAATCACTTTCTGTCATTATGTTTATTTTTATCATGTTCTTTCTTTCTGCACTGTCTTATGTTTGGGCTTTAGTGGGTGTGTTATACTAGACTACATGCATGTTGTCACTCTGATATCCTATATGTATGGTAAGTCATAAGGTGTTACGTAAGAACAAAGTGGCTGATGGGAGACTAAGCTGCGTTGCCTCTGGGCTTTAGCTCCTCTGTGAGTGTGCTGCCCACAGGAAGTTCCCACTGCTCTGGCTATCAGGGCGGAAAATGAGTGTTTGTCACCCACTTTAGTCACAATTCTGTCTCTCTCTCCCTCTGTCGCTCACACACACACAAGACACACACACTCACACAGACTATGGATCACCGCCTCACATGCCTTTTCCCACATAGCAGCAGCAGCAGACTAAAAGGGATCTAACTGTTCAATTGAGCCTGAGGTGTTGGATTTTCCTTGTTGTAGTTTTAGGAAGTGGGCTCGAACACACAAATTATTTCATGAGAAAGTTTGTCTTGTCATCAGTTTGACATCTGGGCCATTTGGTTGTTGACTTTAACCTTAACTGTGTCAGATGTTGAAAAAGGCTTTTGAATGAATGGACCATAAACACTGAGACTGTGTGTAGACAGGGTGATTGTTCTTTATGCCCTCTGATGTGCCTGCTGTGATACAGATCTATGGCATTGTGTAAGTCAGAAAAGTGTCTGGCTCTATGTACATTTATATATACATATACACTGTTGCCCATAAAGTTGGAATCATTTTGCTTTCAGACACACATCAGTATTCACCTTTGACGACGTGCAATGATTACATACTGAGCCCCAGCTTTCTTGATTCTCACAATGAAAAATAAAGAAGACAGAACTTACTTTGTTTGAGTTTTGAGTGTGTAAAGCCAGATTTGGTGGTGGTGGTGGTGGTGGTGTTGTGTGTGCGTGTGTGTGTGTGTGTGTGTGTGTGTGTAGTGGGTCTTAGTTGCTAAGACTTTAGAGAAATGGTTCTGCTGCAGTTCCACCATGGGCCAAGATTCTGTGAACCCTGGGAAAAACAAAGAAGTCAAATCCGCCTTTTTAATACCTGTTCTCATGAATCACTCTCGACCTGGCACAGTTACCACACCCTCAGAGAGTGAGCCAGTCTGGATCTGCTGGATGCAGGGTGGAGCTGATTTGAGATGACAGCATCTGAAGTAAGGAGGCAACGATCTGCTTCAGTTTATGTAGAAATGAGCTGTGTCTCTGTGTGTGGGAGAACAGCATCACTTTGTTGTTAGTGCTCACTTTATTTTCCCCTAATCTGTTGCAAATTTAGACTTAAGGTTTTCTTACTTATTCTCTTTCAATTGAAGTATGCTTTCTGTAACTTAGATTACCATACTATCTAACAATGCCACACACTTTGCCATGTGAGAATGATATCAGTTTGTGCAAAACATTTACTGTACAAGTTACAAAAAAAAAAACACACATGAAAAATTTCAAAATGCTTTATGTGTCATTATCTTTTTTGACATTTTTGTCATTGGTTTCTCAAATATTTACATGAGTGGGATTGTTGTCCCCTGCAGGTTCATGTGATTCATGGGAGACTGAGAATGGGACTCTTTCCAGTGTGATCACTGTGGACTGGGCTTTGATCAGACAGCAGGCACACAGCCTGAAGCTACAAAAACTGCTGGCAGGACACAGCTGGCAAGAAGGAAGTAATGCTAACTCCACGCCCACTGTGGCACAACAAAAATCACAACAGTAAACACTGTGAGAATCAAACAGTTGATCTCTCCTAAAAAATCTGACTCTCAGATAATGGAACACAGTGGAAATACAGCTGTAGATAGGATGGGTACCTTTCACATTTTAACCCATACCGTACCGATACCCAGTTCCTGTGAACCAGTACCGGTACGCAACAGTACCTGTTTTCGGTACTTTTTTGTGTGTTCATGTGTTGGTTAAATTATTTTGTTATAAAAATTAACTAGTAACTTCTGAATACAGATTTTTATTCTTATGGTTCGATGTAAACAAAGTCGGCATAATGAGGCGTCCTCCTTAACGGCAATAGTGGGATCTCTGTATAAAACTTCAGTGTGTGCAGGGAGAGGAGGGGCTGTTCACAGACAGTAGAGGAAATAAGACTTTACACATTTTGTGTTCCCATCAGCCAGACAGTCCTCCACTATCTCACAGACATGAAGGTGCTTTCAGGTAGCAAAATGTGATACTGTTTGATTTTTACGAATCGGTACACAGGATTAACGTGGGAATTCAGTTGGTACCAATAAAAGTACAGAATTTGTACTCATCCCTAATGGACTGTGACTGTTCAGAATGTCCAAGTGACAGGAAGTCATTTATTTTCTATATGAGCCACGTATGTGTCACGTATTGAGTGGTGTGGCCATCAGAGAAATCTAAAGTCCAGTTCCTGCCTGTTCCACCTTATACACTTTGGATCCCATCAAACATTTGTTCTCAGGAACAATGGATGGGCTTTAGATCATATTCCAGTTCTTTTTTAAAATGATAAATGGACAAGGTGTCTGACACTGTAGGTGTTTCAGGTGAGCTGGTGAAGAGCGACCAGAAGTTGGTCGGTGGGATATACACAAAAACTCCCACCATGCAAAACCATGTTGCTTGCCCCTTGAAGCCAAACACTTGGTATTGTTAACAGCGGTGATTTAAATGTGGCTAAATGTGGCTCTGTTTTTTTTAATGTCAGCTGGCACCAAGATACTTTCTGACATGTGTGTTTCCTTTGTGGGGATTTAGATGCAGCTTGTATGACCGGTTGAATAAATCAACATCCTCTTCTGTCACAGTGTCCACAAACTTGTGCACAGTGAGCTTCATGTTGCTTTTTATTAAGAGAAGCTTTATTACTTCCCAGAGACTCTACCTCTGTCCTCCCTCAGTTTCTTTCCACTCTCTGTTCCTGGAGTTCTTGTGCATCCAGAGGGTTTGATGTCCCACAGCTGCAGTGTGTCATTGCCTCACTACCTCACCTCTCCACAGCATTATTTTTCATGACTATATACGACCGCTCTGGACCTGAGGTATTTCACCTCAGATACATCCACAGTTTCATCAGGAACCAGCTGCTTCAGGGTTGTGAGTGATCGACGTCATTTTCAGGCAACTTTTGTTCCAAGGTTTGTCACTGACAAAACATCCTGCTCTGGACAGTTAAAGTCTGTCACTTGTGTTTTTCTGTCTTAATGTGACATAGAGGAAATAATGCTCCAAATGTAGTTTTCGCAACATAAAAAAATGTGCCATGGTGCCCCCACCCCCACAGCAAAGCCCCTTCATCCAGACCCCAGCAAAGGCACTAAATTTGATTTAACTTAGAAAATTGACCAAACTGACAGATTAGAGTTCATACACACTGCTCATGTTTCATACTCAACCTCAAGGGCAAAATATGGTCCTTATTTTGTGTTCCCTCTGGACTTGACTTGCCTTGTTGACTTATTTTATTAGGTTTTCCTATTTAGGGGGAATTTTAGAGGAGAGAGAGAGAAACCAAATTTCTTCCATTATAAAGTTTGCCCTCCCACAAAAAATAGCTGAAATATTAATGGAATAGAGTGTTTGAGTTGGGTCAACACAGAGTTCACCTGCACACGCTTTCACTATGACTGTGTTATTACTTTTACTTTAATTTCCAGGAAAGCCACACAATGTTAGTGAAATAGCACTTGACGATAATTTGATTTGGCCTTACAAATGGATGGGATACACTGTGAATGACTAAATCACAAATTCCAGTGCATTTAAAGAGCCACTGGAATGTATTTAAGTTTCCAGTCAAATATATGTTACCGTGATTGACCACTGGCAACTGAGCAGAGCCGCCACTGCCGCCGCCAAGCAATAAACCCCACAGATTTAGACCGTAAAAGAGGGGGCCAACTAGCATTGGGCAGTGTTTCCAGAAAGCAGCTTTAGCCATGTCAGGAATGTGCAACATGCAGAGATCAGGGTTTGTGCACCTCAGTATGACAAAAAAAAAAAAAAAATACACAAATGCACACAGTGAAGTGAGGCTCACAAATCACAGCCTGTTGCTCCACGGAGAGGTGTGAGAGGTGTCAGACCTGGCAGGACCATCAGGAAGGTTTTCTCTGTCCACACAGCGTAGACACAGAAAACAGGGCCACATGTGATGAGTGGAGAACAAAACAGGGTCAGAAAGAGAAAATGTGATACATGCAGAGAAAATCCGTGAAGATCACTGATGAAAAGGAGGCCACGGGGAACAGATCCCTTTTTTTGAGCTTTGGAATACACTGATCAGGCCTAACATTCTCACCACTGACTGGTGAAGTGAATAACACTGATGGCACCTGTCAGTGGGTGGGATATATTAGGCACTAAATGAACATGTTGTCCTCAGAGTTGATGTGTTAGAAGCAGGAACAATGGGCAGTGTAAGGATGTGATCCAGTTTGACCAGGACGACTGGGTCAGAGCATCTGAAAAGCTGCAGCTCTTGTGGGCTGTTCCTGGTCTGCAGTGGTCAGGATCTATCAAAAGTGTCCAAGGAAGGAACAGTGGTGAACTGGCCACAGGCTCATTGATACACATGTGGTCCCATCCAACAGACCAGATACTGATACTCAAACTGCTGAAGAAGCTCATGCTGGTTCTGATAGAAAGCTGTCGGGACACACAGTGCATCACAGTCTGTTTGCAGCAAAAGGGACCAACACACAATTAGGCAGATCTTCATAATGTTATGACTGACCTGTGTGTATTTGATGCCTTTCTGCCCACTTTATTTATTTACCATAGCAACAACTGCTCATTTAATAATGAGATTGTATTGTTTCATTATTAAACACATATTGAACAGAAACTGAATATGATGATTATTATCTGATCTTCAAGTCTGTGCAGATGAATTAATGTCCAAATCATTTCCTCTGAAGGAAAAATCTTTCTGTGACTGATTGTGTGCAGACAGTGAAGATCACATGGCACAAGTGGAAGACATCCAGTGTTATCCTTGCACTTCTCAGTAGGAAGTTAAAGAACATATCAAATTGCTTCTGCACTAAATTAAAAATCGAGCTAACTGCAACTACCACTGTTATGTGACCAGAACAAGTTGTTTTGTGAAGATGTTAACAGCTGCTAATTCTCCACTTAGTTCCATTATAAACACTGCAGAAGAAGAGTGTGTAACCAATTGACTCATTTTTAGTTTAGTTCATTTTAGTCCAAAGTATAAATTATGTTTCTACTGGTGCTTTATGAGAGAGACAGATTACAAGATGATGCCAATAACAAAAAAGCATTCAAATCTCAAATGGAAAAAAACATAGTAAAAAGTGATGTTTAATTTCATGTGTTAATTTAATGAATATCAGACATATTTTCATCTCTTCATGATTTACTCACTCGATCTGTTTACATTTGTCTCTTTTAAGTTGTGTTGAGCGATTCCACCTCAGACAAGCATGAAAACCTTTAACTCAATAATTACTGGATTTTCACTGCAAATTGAAAATGTGCATAAAACTGGTGGATGGAAACTGTGTGAGTGCGATTTGTTGTTACAGACAGTAATGTAAGTAGTCACTTTACACCGGCCACAGTGAGGGGTGAGGGAACAACACACAGTAAAGATCTGCTGGCTGCAGACCCATAGCCACTGCAGTTAGGATTGAGCCTACGAGGTATGCACTCTACTGGGTGAGCCACTGAGCTGACCCCAGGTTCAGCACTTTTTCTGTCACCTGGAAACGGTTGGTTGTTGTCTGCGCCTTGCAGCACCTTTGTGTATGTGCTTGTGTTGTGAGTATTTGCAGCTAATGTATTGTCAAACTGCTGGAGCTGTGTCTGAATGTGGTTTTTTTTTTTTTTTTTTGTCTATTTGCATGTTTTTCTATAGGTTCATTATACCTCAGTCCTTCAATGGAACATTACTAAATTTATTGCAACTTCCCATCGGACCACAGGTTCATGTACATGTACACATTTGCAAAAACAAAGGGACGACGAGGTTTGTTGTTTTGCAGTAAATATGAACAGTATCAAGATGGAGAACCTAGATTGTGAGTCACACTGATGGAAATGATTTTGCTGGGGTTTTACTGGTGCCTACCTGCTTCGTGTGTGATCTCCATATAGAGGCCCAGCCCAAATTCATTTTATGGCTGAACCACTAAGTGGCTGAATTGAACCCTCGTGCTTCAGCTAACTCATAAACACATTAGCATTCAGGAAAAACAAAAACATGTTAACATCAGCTGAGCAATCGTATCGGGGCACAGAGCATTTAGATGAATGTGATTACGCCTGTTCAGAAATAGATGCTGCAGTGAAATGAGAAAGATAAAAGCTATTTAAAGGAGTCATGGTCAGGGCTTTTGTATGTATACTACAGAGTATGTTCTACAGATGTTCGACGTTATTCTACAGCACTTTGATATCTTGCTCAGTATTGTAATGAAAGCCACAGAATGGAAAACATTATTGGAAGATATTTGTCAGAGAAACAGGATCCACATGAAACCTGGATTCAATCAGAGTCAAACTGTTGTTTGTTTGTTCACAGAGAGAGAGAGCGAATCAAACCCCCATCTGATTGATTATTAATAAACCCAGTCATGTGTTCGGAGAGAGTGTGTGTGAGTGTGTGTGTGTGCAGTCTATATGGACATGTATGTGTTTATCTGAGTACTATCCTTGTTGAGACAAAGATTTCACAAACATAAATAAATACTCAAGGAGGGGGGGACCACCCACATACCACCACCATCAGCAGAGCTGCACCCACCCCCTCACTGTCATTTCAACTCCTGATGTAGTAATGAATGTTCACTTAATTCAACTTGTATACTTAATTCAACACAGATTGAGCAATGTGACATATGTAACTTAGATTTTTTTTTTTTACACTGAGCATGTTTGTGTGTGTGTGTGTGTGTGTGTGGACAATTGTGGACCAAGGGGTTGTTTGTCTGAATTCACTCTATCACAACTCTGACCCAAAAATGTAATTTAATTCAAAACATTCAATCATTTCAGGACACAAATATGGCTCCAATGAAACCTAAATCTCTGGGCCCTACGGTAACAGTGCAGCTGAACTTTCAACACAGACACACACGAATACATACGTGTATGGGTGCAGAAGATTACAGAGCAGACTTTCCAGAACTTTTTCTGTTCGTCATGTAACTGTCAAAAAGCATCAATCAGCGCAAACTTTAATGTACTTGAACTGTTGCACAATCATGGATCCTACTGTATATGGGCAGAGTGCACAGTGGACTGCCAAGGCTAGCATCTCTGTTACTGCAGCAGTGACTCCAGAGGAACATATTGCTGGTTGAGCAACTGTTTCTTTCACTTAGCCACATCTCATGATTCAAAGCACACATGGATACAGGATAACTGTACCATTCAAATACTGCAACGGTAAAACTGAGTCTAAGCACCAAACAGTGAAGCAACTAGAATATAGGAATGGTTACTGAAAAAAACTGGGTTTTTACAAAGGATACAACAATACGACAAGTTTAACAGATAACATAGTCTATAGGAGCATCTCAAGGGCAGCTCAGGCTCAGGGAGTAGAGCAACTCATCCACAAATCAGAAAGCCAGTGGTTCAGTCTTTGACACCTTCAGTCCACATGTCTAAATGTTTTCTTAAGATAACACACTGAACCCAAAAATTGCCACCAACATATACGTATGAGTGTGCACATGATAGGGAGGCATCATATATAGAAAGAAACCCCTATGTCGCTGTGTGAGTGAATGGGTGAATGTAGGATGTTGTACAAAGAGATAAGTGCAGTCTATCAGCCATATCATATCTGTAACCATGCTGGCAGCTCTGTTAGCAGAGTGTGGGGTTAAATGTTGGTGCACATGTATGTAGTATTTTGAGAGAGAGAGATGCAGATGAGAAGTACCTGAGACATATACAGTCATACAGTTGAGACAGTTTGACTCAGCATTGGTGTTACAGTAAGAACTTGTCACTATGACTAATACAGTGTTGTTATTTTTAATGTCCCCTCATAAATGTTGGGCATTTGATTAATTCCCCCAGATTTCACCAAAAAGGTCAGGACGATTTTTTTTTTGTGAATTGATCCAGCAGTTAATCAGATAAATATGAACCTGCTGTAGGAGGACAGGAATCAAGAAGTCAAAAAAAAAAAAAAAAAATCATTGGGATCCATCCTGCTGGCAACATGAATGTCTCACATCTATTGCAGTGTGTCAAATTGACTGCAAGCCTTTGGGAATATTAGTATGGATTTTTTGTACAATGGCAATAAAAATGTTGGAGCATAAGAAAGCTGCAGTGCCAGGGAAATGCCCATGCATAATGTCTGATATGGATCATTTCAGGAAATTAATGTCACCACAACCAACTTTCTTCACATCCCATATGTGATGTGCATGCATGTGCCTCCACATGTGGACTTGTGTTTAGATGTTTGTGCCTATGTGTGTATGTTGGTTTGAAACAGGAAACTACGGGGAAAAAATCCTACTTTAGTGGATGGTGTGTGAGGAGGCCACTGACCACAGACAGACCGCAGAGTGAGAGGAGCTGCACCACAGCCTGCACAGAGAAACAGGAGAGAGTCTGAGTTGACCGGGCATCCAGCAGTCACCAGCTTTGTAGCAAAAGATCTGTGGAGCAAGATGGATAGGGCAGCGCATATACACACATACACACTCATCCATGCATGCATGCAGGCGCACGTCCACTGTTCTCATCTGGTTGGCACATGTCCTCTTGTTTGCACACAATCAATCACAGCAGCCTGCATGCTAAATGGATGCAAAGTCCTTGTAAGTGCACATTTTACTCTGTTTTTCATTTGCTCCCATACAGATAAAACCAGGATTGAGATGCTACATGAGCCAATAAGCACCTCAGCTCTCCCAGAGAGAATACAACTCAGCAGAGGGGCCAATAATTCAGGGATTACCCAACTTTTTCAGTTCTATTAATCTCTAGCAATAAAACATGATGCTCTGCCATGAGTCATGTATTACTTTATCAGCTCCAATCATCAGGGGCTTGCAGGGGAGAAAGGGAGGGTGACAGAAAAAATAATAGCGAGCAATCGTGAGGTGAGGGATAAGAGGGAAAGCACAGTTCCCAGGAAATGAAGCTACAGCCAGAAGAGGCCTGTGGAGAGAGAGAAAGAGGAGGATGATGGAGAAAGGGGATTGAATCTGAGGAGAAGGGAGGGGGGGTTAAATCAAAACCATATGCAGGCTGAATCTCCAGTATTGTTCCCAACTCAAACCAGCTGGCCGCTCTTGGCTTATCCATCAAAATAAACATTTTCTCGATGGCCACGAGCTACGCAGGCCTGTTAGTCATTAAAGTAGCTTTCTTACACCCTGCAGCCTCACTGACTCGATCACAGTGCACAGCAACAAACTTAGAGTTACATAAATATCATTTCATGTACAAGGCACTTCGAGACTATCTTGTCAAATGCAGCAACACATCATGCAGTAGGGATCATTTCTGTATGACATACTGTATGTCTGGTACCTTTGTTTGTTTGCTCCACAGAGACATTGCCCATTTTACAGCCATTCAACCTGAGTTTACTGGCTCAAGGACAAAGCATTCTGAAACAATTACTTCAGAGCCCTTGAAGATGAATCACACATTTGTTTTGCTCTCTGCTGGCTTCACTGCTGCCATTAAGGTTTTCATCAATTTGCAAACCACAGTGAGCACTTCAAAGGCTTCCTTCAGCTGGATATGTCTGTGTTGAAGGTCTGCGTCCACTCTGGATGCCAAGTAACCTGTAGCAAGTGAAGTCGACGTGTTTCAAGGCTCAGTCAGGTACAGTAGCTTTTAATGTGTAGGATCTCTGTGGACCGATAAAGCAGAGGAAGTGAACTATTAATTGTGGAAGCTGCTCTCGTGTCCTGTTGCATTTGTTTTAATCAGCTCACTAAACACTTGTTAACATGCTCACACACTGTTTGACAATTTAGAGCACAAGGCTGAAGCAGAAGTTAAAGCTAAAATAACTACATATGTGCTCCTTGTGGCTGAATGAACACATTAAAGAAAGGTCATGTCATACTCATTGGTTCATTCACTGCTATTCACTACTCTACATTGCGTTCTGTGAGTCTGCAGTGTGCTGTGATGCTGCCAGATGTTTAAAAAACCAGGCACCGTTCAGATCGTGATAGTTGTCAAAAGTAATTGTTAGCTTACCACGTATTATTGTATTGTGTGGCATTGTGTCTATGATAAGGTACATAATGAAGAAAACACAAAAACACAGGTAACTGCTGAGTTGAGTTTTTGGGAATAATGAATGATCACTGAGTCTTGAACCAGAATCTTTACTCAGGTTTTTTTAATCATGGTGACCTTTGTTTGTATTGTGATAAGTTTACATCTATCAGTACAGAAATGTTGCAGTGCACACAAAAAACAAGCTAAGTTAACGGGCTGGACTATGAAAACATAAGCTAAGCTATCTTTTATTTCCAGCACATCTATGATGTTACACAATGCATAATTTGAAATCCAATCAGTTGACCTTTTGTCGCTATGATGACTCTGACCATCCTAAACACTGGGCACATTTCAAATTTTAACTTAACCTCTTTCAGCATTGTGAGCTAAAATCCAGCACTATAACAAGACTGAAAAATATGAATAGGTTTTTGGAACTAAACAGTCAATCAGTAGCATTATTTTTTCTTTTTGTCACCCGAAGGCAGCAGAACAAGCTTATAGCATAATAGTGATGGCTGTCAAATGTTGGCCTGTTTACACTGCTGCACATTCCTAGCATCGCTTAGAGTTTTGTCTCTGGTTTGGTCTCCACCAGCTGCTAAGGGAAAGTTTAATGCTCCACTATGATCACCGGCTTAACTTTGGACATCATCACGCATTCAGCACTTACAGGAGCTGTATGTAAGACTGTGGCCAAAACTGTTGCTGCAGTCAAATTCAAAATACTGCAGCTCATTGTTTCCCCTCCCCCTCCCCTTCAGACACAAGGTCACTAACCTCTGTCCTGCTCCATCATTGTGGCTATGGTACCCTGAGACTTACTCACACAGTCTCTACGCCACTGGAACCGCAACGATGTAGTAACAGAATGAAATGAACCAGATAAAGCTGTATACATTCAGTGGGAAAATGGATTATTGTGCAAAAAGCTAGGTGTGTGTCCAGGAGAAAATTACTCACTCCAACATCTGTCCTCAAATTCTTCTCCACTTTCAGCTGTCTCATCTTTCAAACACATCTCTTGTGGCTGGCAGAGCAGGCCAAAACATAAAATCAAAAGATTTTATTTTAGATCAGTATTTCAAATTAACATGATTCCTTAGTCTCTGGTGACATATTTGGTGATATTTTTTTTTACTTGCCACACATTTCTGACATAGATCCTTTAAATTTCATTTGTCCACTTGTCACTGTTACTTGAAAAATGTCAGTTATTCATTACACCAATGGCTCCCATCCTGTGGGCTGTGGTCCACCAGTCTGCCAAGTTCCAACAAATGATTTGTAAAATATTGTGGCTTTCAGTTTTGTGATTAACATATTAAACAAGGTCTCAGTGCGCAGAAGTGAAACCATGGCTACGTCACATTAACAAAAGCTTCTCAGAACTCTTATTAGAAACTCTGGTCCTTCTTGGGGTAAAAACCAACACACATTCTGTCTCAATCTCAGTTTCCCAATTTCATCATGTCTGGCTCACGTAGTAGACACAGAGGCAGTGTAAGTCATCCTTCTGTAACAATGAATGTTTGTACCAAATTTTATTCCAATCCATCCAGGAAATGTTGAGACAGAAGATGTAGAAGACGTTGACCTCCTGTTTGCGCTGCAGCAAAACCAGAGGATCAGTCACGTCATTTGGATTCAACCACTGAGAACCCTGAATGTCTTGTTTTGTGTAAATCCATCCAAGAGCCATTTAGAAATATTAATCTGGACAGAGGCGGCTTAAAAACCCAGACGACGAAAACTCCTTGTATCCAGGAACAATGTGACCATTACTGTGGATAATCAGAGGCCGCAGACAAACCTCACTTTCAACAGTTTTCTTTGGCGGTGCTTTCAAAGAAGTGTTTTTTATGAAAACTGTGGGGAGTGAGGTCTGTGGTTTATCCTCGGAGTGACTGGGACTTTGTATCTGGTTGTTGTTCTGTTGTTTCATCCAAACGTTTCAATTATCTTGAGTGGCAAAAAGTGAAGCAGCTCTCTGGGTAACAGATGTTCTCCAAATGAAAAGGTAGAATTAAAGTGAAAGTATGGACTCACGTTCCTGAAGAATGAACACACAACATGCTACATGATGACACACAATCACTTCAATATACACTACTCAAAAAGTTCAGGATATTCAGCTTCAGGTGAAAATGTAAAAAGATGATGTTACAGTGGTATTATATCATGACAGTAGGGCATTTAAATGGAAGTATGAATGGTCATTTCTTCATCTCAAACAATGTATTGAAACAAAAGCTAACAACAGTGGTGGGTACACCACAACAAGACATGTCAATGTGTCAATAAGTTGGCATGTGGCCAAAGGACGTCCACTTGTCAGCCTTTCTCTGACCCTTTCCGTCTCTCTGTGTCTCTGTCCAACCTGCTGATGACACTCTGTGACTCTCTGAGCTCAGTGGACACTTCCTCCACATGTCCAGGTACTGTTGATGGACTGTTAGGTGTGGTCTTGGTCTCATGATGTCAGAATGTGAACAGCATGATGAAGAGGACTGTTTCAATACAAACTGAAGCAGAACATTTAGCGGTGGATTCATGGATCAGACACATGGATCAACATGTCATGTTACAAGTACTGAAACACTGAACAGTTGGACATGTGCATTCAAAAGTTTAGAGAAGGTCAAGTTAGGTTCACCTGTAAAGGTTGGAGAGCATTTTAGGCACATCCCGACATTTAATCTGAAATATCCCTGAATATCCCTAGTAGCTCTCTCCATGGGTCAGAGAGGCAGGCACTCTTTCTACATTTAAGTCTAGGCTTAAGACCTTCCTCTATGACAGAGCTTTTAGTTAGGGCTGGCTCAGGTAGCCCTGATCCATTTTATAGCTACACTGCTATAGGCTTAAACTGCTGGGGACACATCAGGTTACATGGGGCCTTATCCTTCCTCTCCTCTCCTCTCCTCTCCCCTCACACACTTTGAACTGCCATTATTTGTTGCACTTTGTAGTCTGGCCTTGGCGTCTCGCACTCTCTCTGTATTTCCACAGATCTCTTCAGAGCTCCATCCCCCTGCACCAACCAACCAACCGCCGCCTCCATCACCTCCTTTCTCCTGCTGTTAAACTGGCCTGCACCCCCTGCTCACGACCCTGTCTGCCGTCCAGTAGTCCCATTAAGCTGGCCTTCTCTCCCTGCCCACCAGGAGCTGCCTTCATCATTTTTCGTTAACTGACTGATTCCATTTCCATGTTTTCCATATTCCATGTTGTAAAGTGTTTTCTTGTCTGTATACAACATCTATTGCACGTCTGCCCGTCCTGGGTGAGGGATCCCTCCTCTGTAGCTCACCCTGAGCTTTCTCCTGTTTTTTCTTTGGAGTTTTTCCTCAGTCAATGTGAGGGTCTAAGGGCAGAGGATGTTGTCATAATGCTGTGTAAAGCCCTTGAGACAAACTGTTTGTAAAAACGGGCTATACAAATAAAATTGCCTTGCCTTGCCTTGCCTTTTGTGTCGTGTATATTAAAACCAACAGACCTGGCAAATACACCTCATTCCTCTACACTGACCATTTACTATCACACACTCCCCCTTCACCCAGTGTTACTGACCTGACAAATCCTACAAAACACTCACTACACTATATATTTGAAGCATATCATAATGGATGACTAAACTGTTTCTACATACCACAACACTGCATACAACCTAATGCTGATAAAATATGAAGCATTGCAACAGTATATCTGTATCAGGAGCTAACACATGTTGCCTGTAACTGCAGTGTAGTATATACATACACTGACACGCACACACATTAAACAGTGTCAACGGCAATAGATAAATCTGACAGCACTAATAACAGAAACATAAGACACACACATTCTGTGGTTTTTGGATGATCAGGGAGGAGAGGCTCTGACGCTCTCACACATCTGGCATCCATAGATAAACTCACACAACCTCAGAGATGCACAGCGCCATGCACAGCAGGCATAACGGAGGACCGAGGGGCTGCTAAAGAAAGTGAGTGAGTTCAGTTTATTTGTACAGCACCTTATCCAGACATGAAGCACAAATACAGATGAACAAGTAGGTCAGTAAAAGGCAGTGGAGTAAAATGGAGCAGCATTTCAGACAGGGTAACTAAGAAACACCGAGACAAGTCACGGTTGATTGGGTCAGATTTTTACTTGAGTTAAAGTACTGGTGCACCTGCCTTTAAGAATACTTCATTATTCTAAAATAATGAGGTCAACACTTTGTTGTATTGTTTCACAGTTACAGAACCTAATGACTGTGAAACAAGCTGACTGACTGACTGACTGTACTGACCTGTAGAATAAATAGACTATACAATTTGATGTAAAGCTGCTAGAACTGGTCATAAAAAACACAACTGAATGTCATTCTTTTATTTCTTTTTTTTTTTTTTTTTTTTTTTTTGTAGGCACTGATGAAGTCTGGTCAGTCTGGAGTCTCTTTCTTTCATGTCAAAATGTTTCCAACACCGTCTTCAGATCAGATTGTGGTCTCTGGTGAAGAATACCTGCCTTATCTTTATCTTCAAACAAACAGTTTTGTTTTTTCTCCTGTATGAACACAGTGTGTCTAAAAGCTGCTTCACAGTAACAACAAACAGTATTTACAATATGTGTCTTTTAAATACAGTAAAAGAAAAGTTTCCAAAAGAGTAATATACAAGGACAGATTATGCTTATACTGTTGTACTTCTATTACATGTAAGTCCCGTGCCCAATTAACTGTGGCCACACTGCCCACCCCTGGTTGCTGTGATTGGGAAACCTCACATTTTATGATGAAGTGGAGGGATAACCAATTTTTGCCCTGCAGAAAGATAAGAGGCACATAGTAAAACATAAAAGGTGCATAACATGTGCATAACATGTACAGAATATGCAAGATAAACAAAAATGAATGAATGTTGAGAGAAAAAGTAATGGTGTAATATATAGGCTACACATAGGAGGAATGGGGAGGGTAACAAACGAGGAAGCAGAGAGGTTTTTCTGCCTTTTTTTCCTCATGCAAGCAGAAAGAGAAAATTTTGTTTGCCACTGTCTATTGTCCTACTGTCCATATGTTTCCTACCATCAAGCAGTTATCTGTCAGACAGAGCCGTGCTAATGGGACTGGGATTAACCTCCGGCAACAGACAAGGGCATACAGTCCGCACAGTCTGGGTGGCCTTGTGCAGTCGCTGCACAGTATCCTTCCTCCTCATACTCAACCCACACATTAGCCGCTGTGTCTCATTCTATTTCAGTGTCTCAGAGATGAAGATGGATTGAGACGTGTACTGTGTGTGTGTGTGTGTGTGTGTCTGCATGTTTGGTACTACTCTATTTGACCACTGAGCTGCTGCAGATCCCCCAGCAGGCTTTGCTGTGTCCAGTGCCAGGAAAAACAGCACAGGCTTTAGACCTGGAGAGGCCATATCCTGCCGCCTCATATGCCCGGACATGTGTGTGTGTGAGAGAGAGCAGTGTGTGTGTGTGTTGAAGGCAGATGAGTAGATCAGCATTCAAGTCTGTGCTGATGCACCTTTACGTGCATGTGTTTGTGATGAGACAAACAAAGAGAAGCAAAAAGAGGGAGTGAGTCTGGATGCACACGTGCACAATAGAGTCAGGGTAAAAACATCTGAGTTCTCGTGTGTTTATGTCTTATGGAGCTGTTCCAGGCTACAGGTTGTTTCTTAACAGTGCAGTGCATTCCCAGGTTCAGGCCAGGATAACCATGCAGCAGTAATGACCTCACCGTGCTCCTCTGGACAGACCCCCTGCATCATCACATGACTAAGACCTTAGTTGTGAATAGTGTCTGAGGCTGTTGGACTTTCACACATAAATCACATCACATTAGACACACATGCACACATACACACACATGTAAACATCCGGCAGTATGAATGTGTTTCTCTGGGTGTGAAAGTCAACCCCAGTGTAACCCCAAGAGGAATAACACAGCAGCTACTGTTTGGACCTGCCCATAGAAGGAGCTGCTCATTATGTAACCATCAACAGAGCAGTGTATATTCTACTGCTGGAGTTCATAGCTCCTTATGGAATGAAGCATTTCATACTATATCATCTGCCTGACCTAATACTGCAATGTTAGTTACAGCTATGGATTAATGTTATCACTCCACTCCATTAGTGTCACTGCTTTTATAACTCACATTTTAGAAGAGAAAATACACAACACATTCATTTATCCTGCAGAGCAGATTTGTCTTATTCAGCCAGACACCAAAATAAAGTTGTTTTCTCCATCTTATCATCTCAAGTGTGTCGATTACTGCGATGTGAAGCTCTGATGTGATGTGATAAGAGGACAGACCTTACCCAATGTGCTGCAGAGCATGAAACAACTGAGATTTAAGGGAAAACTGTAAGAATTTGCATGTCATTCTGCAGATTGCAAAGTCCCCAATGTTAAAGGTCTCTCAGCTTTCACAGAAACAGGGGAGTGCATGCTGCACAGGCAGCTTATCCTCTCCCCCTCAGGGGTACAGAGAGAGGGAGAGGAAAGGACTCTCCACTGATTCTCAACACAAACTGCTGACTGTTCTCTCGTGATGGGTTAAACTCTCTCCCACTCTTGTGTTGCCTTCCTGTTGTTAAAATACAAGATGTGACAGTTTCACTCAGGATGCAAAGTTCACTCGCAGGTCTCTCCTGCTGCTCCTGCTTTACCCTTCAAAGCAAGTGAGCTACCATGTTGCAGCCTTTCAAACTCAAAGATCAGTCGACGGTCTCTATAGCAGTGTGAGTTTCCTGCTGTTCTTCAAAGTTTAACTTTGTGGTTAAAGAAATATGTTCAGGTGAGAGCTACAGCTGGAGAAGTGGACCTGTACCCCCCCCAACTTGCTCTGCCTCCCTCTGTGGCAAAGACCAGTGCAACCTCTTCATTCATCTTTACTTAGCATCATTTGCCTGACTGGAAGATGAAATGAACTCTTTGCAGCTGCAGATGTGAACACTGATGAAAACAGGTGAGGGCTTTCAAAAAGACTGGACACTTTCAACTGAACTTCTTGGACCGAAAACATTTTGTCAAAGCAATAAAAAAAAATAAAGAAGGCCTTCCACTCAGAGCAGTTCAACATTTTGTTAAAGATTAGTTTATATGAGATGATTAATGAGACTTTCATGGCATTAAAGATCTTAGCATGAGTCTGAAAACAACAAACTAAAAAGGAAACAGCTGTGCTGCCTTAATCCACAGGTAACATGAAAAGTTCCTCTGAATAACCTTATTACAGCCTAATTCAGATTCATCTCTTAGACCCCAGTGGAGGTCACAAACCTCAGGTTGGAAACAATTACAAAGTCAGTGGTATACCTCCATCAAAGCAACGTGGTGGAGGAAGTGAGGTGATGTAATTGTGGATGTTCAAAGGTTCATTAACCTTCACACCATCATTATAGTGTTAACCTCAACAATGTGTTTAGTTGAACCCCAACTAAATCCAACTTTAATCATGGTGTTGTTACATCATAAAATAGACTTACTTCTTTGACAGTGATTGGTTATTGTTTGGAGGGCACAAGTCCTGATAACAGGTACATCAGATCAGTACTGCTACTGTTTGTTCTCCTGCAGATGTGTTCTCAGACTTCATCACATGAACGACCCCTAAAAACTTAAACCACAAACCACATAAAACTTTTGCTTTAAAAAATACTCACACATTCTGACTCTGAGTTGACCTCCCCTCAAGGACTCCTGGGGTCCCCAGACCCCACTTTGAGAACCACAGCTCCAGAGGAAGTAGCCAAATAACCTGGTTTGTTTTTTAATCCACTGACATGTTGGAGCAGTTTAAAGGGGAACGGTAATTAAGTTGTGGTACATTACTTTACACATGACTGGACTGGTGGTGCTGCCATCATGGTGTTGGCATGTTTACAGAATGTGTGCATCACAACCATAATCAGATGTGGCCATTCATAATGATGAACCTGGAATTTTTAACACCACCATGACACATGATGACAGGCCAGACACTTCAACACAACACCACCATCACACAAAATCACATTCAGATGAAAACACACAAACTCTCATTCCTTATCTTCTCACACACTGAGGCTGTTAAATCTAATGGGCCTGTTATGATGTCACATCAACGTAAAGAAAACTGGATGTTACTTTTTGCACAGCCTCCTCCCACAGAGCTGGTGCACTGCTGGCCTCGTGCACAGAGTGAAAAAACACTTGTCAGCCTGGAAGTCAGGATGATCTCATGTGCTGTTCTGTAGTCTTTCTTCCCTATCTCCAAGAGAACACACACACACAGCTTAGCACTTGTCCTGGGCTTGAATTTCTCAACAGCATGATCCCAGTGGAGTTGTCAGCCAGCCCCAGGTTAACACTGTGAGTGATGAGAGGGCTTTGTTGGTCATATAGTTTACCAAAGTGTGCTAATCACACAGATACACTGCTTTCTAATGTAAACACACCTGTGGCCTGTGCTAATGCTGTGCTCCACTCCTCCTCAACCTCGTCTCCACTCAACATGCAACTCCTCCCGTCCTCCTCTGTTTTTATTTTGATTCATTTTTCCATTCCTAACATCCCTCTTCTGTGATTTTCTCCAGTTCTGATTGAATAAACTTCTCTGCTTCATCCATCTTGAACCTCCTTAACCTCTCCCTGCCTGCTCTGAAATGGGCCGTGTACACACGAACATACGATACACATTAAACACTTACAGATGTATTGGCAAGTTTATGAATCATGAAAAATATATCTGTATTAAGTATAAGATTAGCGTGTGTGTGTGTGTGTGTGTGTGTGTGTGTGTGTGTGTGTGTGTGTGTGAGACAGAGAGAGAAAGAGTGTGTGTCTGTATAAAATCCCTGCTGTCATGCAAAGCTCACATCTGCCATTAATTTACCTTACACTCATCTTCCATGTACCCATCCATCCACTGCACACACACACACAGAGGGAGAGAGAGAGAGAGAGCGAGAGAGAGAGATTTGTTTTACTATATACTTAATGCTTAAACAAACTTAAAGCAAACTTAAAACTTGTGGTGTCTCCACAAAGCTGTAACCCAAAAAGTAAGTAGGGTATATATACCTAGGGTATATAACCCTGTCCAAACATACACACAAATCATATACACAGTGTGTATACATATACACACTCCTCCATTGTGGTCTTAGTAACATAACCCCGTCATGTAATAATGCCTGCAGGTGACTGATAAATGTAAAACGATGAGAACCTATAAACATGAGATAAGACCCTCCATCATGGGGAGGCCTGAGGTCAGAGCGAGGGCTCAGCAGAACCCCTGGATGAGGTTGGGATGAGGTCAGGATAATTTGGACCGGACATGGGATCCAGCTGGAGGTCAAAGGTTAGTGGGTCAGTGTGTCAGGACAGTTACATGTCTGTATATTTTAGTGTTTGATGTTTCTCATCTGCTGGTCTCAGCATTAGGGAAGTGTAGCCAGTAACTTAAGGAAGTAATTGTATCACTTTACAAGTTACCCAACAGCTAAAGTAATTAATTACATGTGTACTGTATGTAACATGTGTTATATATTACCTTATTTTTGTTACTCAGTATAACTTTATAAAACAGTGTCTTCTACAGCTTCACAGCAACAGGAGCTATGTTGCATAGTCTGTATTTAATACAAGTAGACATTTAGAAGAAAATAAGATGTTTAACAAGGAGCTGAGTAAAATGCTGGAGGACATAAGGCTACACAACATGAAGATAACACAACTAGTTATGCCAGAGAGGGACTGAACGGTGTACTGTGTCGTTTGACCACACCAGAAGTTATGGGTGCTTATAATTGTTCTGAATGGACAAAGGTAGATGTAATATCAGTGGTGCACAGTTTGGACAGTGGGAAGGATTTACTTGTTTGGGCACATCAAAGGTGTCCCAAATAGTTGTGCAAGGAATGAAAAAGAGGCCTTGAGAGAAGAGTCACATCTCCCTGGGTCAGTGTTGGATTGTTGGTTGTGTATAACTGTGGAATTGATAACAAAGCACTCACCAGCCCACCACAGCAAACCAGCCAACCTCCAAAATGTCAAAGTAATAGAGCACTTTTGTGGTTAGGAAATGCATTTTCACTCTACAAGGTATTGAAAAAAGTGCAGCCTGTCAAAGGTAAGAGGCAACCTCCCAATGTATTTGAATGATACAACTGCAACAAAAAGGTGTTCAACGAAAACTGGACTAAACAACATATATCTACTGTTTACCTGGTGAATGCCATGGTAATCCCATATAATAGCATTTCTGTGTCTGAGGCAGCTTCAGCTTTGATACTCACACAAGCAAGAGTTCATCCTGCCGGACTACAAGCTGTTCAGTTGTGACCAAACAATCAGCTTATGAAAGAAGAGCAACTGGGCAGTGTTTAGATGGGGCGACATCAAAGTAACTGGTACTATGACATCAGTAACGTCAGAAGTGGAGTGTATTTCTCTACTGAAAGAAGAGCAAAGAACGTTACTGAAGGTTTTTCTCAATGTTCTCACTCTTCTGCTCTTGACTGAGAGACTGATGGACCAGCTGGCTCTGCTGGGAGAGGTGAGCCCACGGTACATGTTGATGGACAAATGGGCCACACAATGACCTACCAAGTATATCTTGAAAGCACCTGTCATTTTTCCATGTAGTCATCAAGAAAGCCACAATTCAGCATCAGGTTACAAACCAGCCTTCCTGGATCATATGTTGTCAGTGCCTGAAATAACAGTGAACTGCATTGTCTTTAAGCAATATGAACAAGTGGAATGGATTTACATATACAATTGTTTACATGTAAAATGAAAGCACTCACACATCTGTGCTGCGAGTAGTTTGACCTCATCTGACTTCACAATTTCAAAACTGAACTTACTCTCAACCTGTGAATGTCTTGCTAAGTGTGTGTGGCCCTGTGGGATTAAACACAAACAGAATTCTCATTAGCATTACAGTATCTTAAAAAATCTCAGTGCCCTAATGACAGGGCTCCGAGCAAGCCAAGTCAGTGATTGAGTTCAGCAGAGTTGCTGTCGGGTTGTTGCTGTCATTTGGTTTTACTCAAGACTTGATTAATTGAAGAGACGAGGAGATTGATCCCAAAGCCCTGCTGACTGGAGTTCAATTACATTTTATAATAATACACAGACAAAAAGAAGAAGAATTACACGTGTGTGCCGGGAGAGGGCGAGGACTAAAACAATAGCGGTTACATAACCTTGTACACAAAGAAATGTGAATTGGTGCTTTCTTTATGAGGTCACACTGACAAGAGCTAATCCACTCGGCCTGAGCTGTGTAACCTGAAACATCCTTCAGTAATCGGGGGGATGGAAAAGGCCCAGCCAGACTTCTCTAGGACAGAAACAGAGAGGGCTGACATCCTGCAGCCAGGACATTTTTCAACCGATGAAAAAAACCTTTAACGAGTAAAATTCAACAAACTGGAACCAAAACACCAAGACATGCACGCCAACTCTTATTTTCTCTTCTACGTCATGTGTGATCACAATTGCCAGTCCATGTTATAGTTTGAACACCAACAGGGAACAACTGATGCCCAGTCCAACAGGAAGAAGTCCAAGCCAACAGTTAAGTCACCAGGGAGGAGAAGTACGACACACTGTACTGCAATATTTCCATGAACAAGTGCTCCGCCCCCCCTCAGTGGGAGATCTCTTATCAGCTGATGATAGGAGAGGATAAGTAATAAATACATGCTGAGACACAGCCAAATGAGTCCTGTCAATCAAAAGAGAGGCCTAAGAATAACTGCTGTGAGGTCCAGTGTGTGTTTTCTTTGAGGTATCAGCCATCCACTATCTATGCCTGCCTGCTGTATGACCTATGAAATGATCCATCTATGACTCACCTCTGACCCCAGCAAAACTAAACCAGGTGTATGTGGTGTGAGCACACGAGGGAGGGAGGCATGGACGTGTTTGTGTGCACGGAGAGCCCCTGCCTGCGCTGAGTGACAGCTCTGAACTGCTCCTGGTACCACAGGGCTGAGCCTGATGTTTTCAGTTCTCTCTCACATGCAGGTCCATGTGTCAGCATTCAGAGCCCAGACCTCACACTTAATTATAGGACAGTGATATTAGGAGAAGACTTCAGCAGCAGAGAGGCCGTTACAGTAGCACAGAAAACACTGTGAAAGCTGTGTTTAGATTCATGACAAGGAACAGTACATCATCCAGTGGCTCCTCATCCTGGAGAGGGGACAAACACAGAGCAGGTGGCTGGGACGGGGTGATCATGCCAGGGGTCACGCTCTGGTCTCACCCCATTTGGACACCGGGGGGGCCGCCAGGTAAACAACCTGCTGATAGGAAATCCTGTCTGTCAAACACCAACAAGACAGTGACGTCAGACTCCTGACCTTAGAGTCAGCGGCCCCCCTCCCAGCCCACCCATCACAGAGACTGACACTTTCATTCATACACACACACACAGCATGTGAGCACACAAGCACACTTTTCTTTTATATCTTGGCCATTTACTGTGCAAACCCAAAACACAAATTAAATTAACTGAAGATATTTTACAGCTTGGTTGTTTTCACCATTGTATTTGGAACTAATGAAGGACTTTAGTCATCAAACATCTGGATCTTAAGTTATCATTTAAAAATAGTGAGTAAATGTTGTTTGTGATGACCTGTGTCTGCTGAAGAGCGTCAGCAAATGACAGATTTTTAAAGTTAAGCTACCGTTTACATGACTTTACTTTGCTTTTAAACCCCTGGTGTAGAAAGTAGGACACCTATAATTTCCCTTCAAACCTCTAAAAAAAAAAAACCCTGCTGAACGCCCGGATCACAAGTTATAAAAGAAACGATCAAAACTAAGGCAATCTCAGCTCTCCACTCTTCTCAGATGTCTTGTGTCTGCTGAACAGAATCAGTGACTTTTGAAGATCATCCAGCTGCAGGTAAAAAAAACAAAAAAAACTCTTGAATGACTGACACTGAAGAATTGAAACCAGGAGAGCCCAGAGCCATCTTCTGTTGTTGTTTTGACTGAGAGACCCGCAGCAGCAGATGTCAAGGGTTCACTGAAGTGATTTTAATGGATCCTGCGGGGCACATGAATGTTTGTACCAAATTTTATGGTGATCCATCAAACAGACAAAGACAGATCACAAAAACAAAAAATAAATAAATAAGCACAAATTTCAGGAGGTTAACCACAACAAGAAGTGTGTCTACCAAGATTTGTGTCAATCCATCAAGCAGCTGTTGATGTACAGTATTCGAGAGAGTAAGTGAAAACAGTGACCCCCTGGTGATGCTGTAGTGAGGATCAGATGATCACCAAAGTCCCTATTGCAAGTCGGGTGTCGTGTGTCCCCCCTTTCAAACAGCACAATGATCAGCAGAACCTGCCAAACAATATAAAAGAGTGAGAAAATGTCTTTAACGCGTGTTTCTGTTGTTAAGTCATTAGTCAGTCTTTTGTTGGCCAAGAATGATCAAAGCCCAGGGGCCCTGTGTTTTTATGGGGGCTGGTGGTATGGTATCCAGTTGTGAGCTTTATGTGTATGTGTGTGCAAATATGTGTGTGTGTCTGGGTCCAGGCCCAGTGTTATCACACGGCTGTGGATGGATGGACTTGACTCAGTGCTCCCACAGGATGCAGTTTTTTTCCAAAGGTTTGTGTTAGTGCTGCAGCACTAATGTCCTCTGATCCACAGCCAGCCACACAAACAAGCAGACTGCCTGTGTGTGTGTGTGTGTGTGTGTGTGTGTGTGTGTGAATAGTATGTGTTTGCTTGTGCATATGTGTGTGCAGGGTCCTGCTTTTGAAATGTGTTTAGTTTGGACTTAGTTTGGGTGAAGCAACACATTGCCAAGGAATAAAACAGACCTATCTGGCTGGAGGAGGCCTAGTGGGGGTCTCAAGTAACTGATCTGAGTACAGTGGGTGGTAGCATATGGTTTGATCAAGAAGTCAAGTTTGCTGGTCCGGGCTCCTCGGGCCGTAACCATTAGATTCAGTATTTTATTTAAATGCCAAGTGCAGCACGGCCTCAGCAATTCATCAGATTGTCTTTCTAAACAGATCCTCAAAAAACAAACACACACAGAATGAGACCATTTCCTTTTCTGATGCTTCCCTTTATCTGTGCTCTAAACCCCCAGAGGAGTCTCTTCAAAGCGGGCCTTAGGCTTCTGATCGTCCACCTCACAAAGACTCCACACAGTAAAAAGCTTTTCTCGCCCTTTAGCTCTCCTTTCACTTCCCTTCAGTTTCAACTTCCTCCTCCTCTTCCTCTCCCACTGTCTCTGTCCCACCTCCTTCCTCTCATCCCCTACTTCTGAGCATATGGAAATCTCGTTCTGTGTGATGGTCGTTTGTGGGATCGTCCCCCGTTGAAGTGGACATCCGTGTGAGAGCGCAGTCTGGTGCCTCCCTGGCTGCTGGCACTCTCTTTGAAAGATCTATTTCAGAGCTGTGATACCGGAAAACACACTCACAGGCCTGTAAATAGAGCAATGCACTGTGATGCCCTTTAAGAAGCCGCGAGGTGTGGATCGAGTTTCCACAGGAGATCCAAGACAGGATCTCTAATTGAGTTTATGGAAATGACTGAATGAAGAGGTAGAGGAAGCCGGAACCAGAGGACAGGAGACATCACAGTATCTTAAGAAATATTGCAGAGTCTGTATATCCTATTTTTATTTTAATGTTATTTATTATTGTCTGAAAGGCAGAAATGAAATGTAGCATTGATTGAAATGCTTGAAACAACCTAAATTCATTTTCCCTGACTAACAACCCTGACCGGACACATGGTGTAGACAGATGCAGCTTGGCATTGTAGCAATGCAAAACTGTCTCAGAGGGGAGGCCTGTCTTCATGCTCCATTTGATGCTGGGATGGTTGAAGCATTAAAATGAGCTGAAAGACTCTAAAATACTCTGAGGGGGTGTACAAACCTTAGTGGGTTTGTACTCTCAATTATCTTACATATGTTGTTGTCATCTGATGAATTGTTAATAAAACTGGACAAGGTCAAAACCATTTGGATGGCCGAGGGTCAAACCCTGATTTTGACAGACAGGCTTTTATCAGAGGCAGGTCTCTATGTTTGATCTGTAGAGCTAAGCATGCAGATATGTTAGTATGAAGCCCTGTTTGCCATGTTACAGTCTCTGCATCACTGTTGTTAATACAAACTCAGCACTTTCAAAAGTTTTTCAAATTAAAAGCCATGCATTGTACTGCCATGCTGTAGCAAACACACAATCAGATTATGAAGGGGGCTATCACTATGTTTGCTATAAAGCATCAGCATCATCAGCTGTTTACTAAGCAGTCTTGTCAAGAGATTCAAAAATTGTTGCTTGTATGATACAAGAGGTCACGACCCTCCTGTAACAGACAGGCCCACTGGGGCTGGGTTTAACATGTTAACATCAAAAGGAGAGGATATATAAGAGGTAAAAACAAGAGGGTTCATTTCTAACGCTGAATACAGTTCTTGGTGATTAAAGCCTGAAGCTAAGCTTACATTTCTTCTACAGCTGTGATGCTATGCTTGGTATGTAACAATAGCAAAAATTAACTATAGCTCCTGTAATAAACTGGACTATGTACAAACCTATATGCATACCCCAGCTACACACAACGTGCAGTCAGTCTGTTTTCATAATCATCACCATGCTCTTCCCTCCATGGTTGCTGTCAAACAGGCAGGGGTAGAGCAGGGCTTGGTCCGGGCTGGTGCTGGTCCCCTGAGGTCAGCTTATCAGCTCTCCCACCCGCTGCATCCTATACTTTGGCCTCTGAATAGCCACTACAGATCCTTATTGTTGTACCGCTGCAGCGGGGAAAGCTTTGGAAGTGCTGGAAGTTTGGAAGTGACTTATTTACCTGGACAAAAGCCACTTTTCAATGAGAAGAGAAGCATGTGTGCTTCTCTTTGACTGCAAGTAAATGTGTGTGTGTGTGTGTGCGTGTGTGTGTGTGTGTGTGTGTTTTTGTGTGAACTTTCAGGATCTATGTAGGGCCAGTCTCCTGGTGTCAGTACACGCTGAACAGCCTTAAGCAATGAAATCCCATTGTGTTATAACTCTATTACATGGTGTTCTTTCTCCAGCACCTCAACACAGCCATGGTGACCCAGAGAGAACATTACATCATGCCTGTCAGAATATAATTGGCAGGTCTTAAAGAGCCTCAGGAGACAGTTTGTGTCCCAGCACTGCAGTGGTCAGGACTGAGGTCACTCTGTGCAGGGGTGAATCCTACTGCATGGGAGGTACATTATGTTTGAGAGTGTGCATGTCACTTCAAATAAAATGTGTGCTGACATGCAGGTCCCCACCATGTGCACCTCACCACATCCAGAGTGTGTTATGAAACAGGATCCTTGGCTGTATATAGGTACAAACCAGAGAGGAAAATACACACCCTTCAGCATCCTCATCTGCATCTCAACAGTTCCTGTTTTTTGGGGACCAACTATATAGAGTATCGCTAATGTACAAATACACACGGACACTCATAAACACGCACACACACACACACAGCACAACGGTACTGCCAAGCAAAGGAGGAAGGAGGGCTGTTGAGAACCTTTAAACAAAAAGACATTTTTAGAAAGGTCCTCTTGAGCAGGGAAACAAAGGAGGGAAGTGACATGACGTCGCACAGGAGGGAATCTGAGGGTCACCGGTGGCATGACGGACACGCCTATGGAGCAGTCTCACACATAGACTGACACATTCTCATTTCTCACACACACACAGAGTCAAGAAATAAACAGTCAAGGTCTGTTGCGCTGCTCTCAGAATAGCCATTTCCTTGTCCCCACATATTTATTTGCTGATATTAGAGTCATAAGGATGTTTTGCATCCACATTTTCTTTCCTTCATCACAGCAATCCACTGTGTTTCGCCAAAGGATGTTTTGATTATCTGCCCTGATCCACCTGTAAACCTGTAATAGATGATGATGTAACACAGAGGGAACATTATGTAAATTCGCTCCCAGCAGACACAGTCTAACAGTGTGGCGTGGCAGCTTTATTGCCGGCAGATATTAACCTGGAAATTGTTATGCTTTTGGTTGTAGCCTGGTTTCTCACAAGAGCCGCACACTAATTACAACATGATTCACTCCGAATGGGATACAGTCGTGTTTTCAGGAAGTGTTTAGTAAACAACCAGCTCACTTCCTTTGCATCTAAACATAGACCTAGACAGCACTGATGGCCACAAATAGAACAGAATACAATGGCAGTTGAATAAATGGTCTGAAATCATACCTGTGAAACTAGCTTGAAGGAGTGATACACATGCACAGTGTTCTGGGAAACAGGCTTATTTGCAATATGTTAGCTTGGCATGCTGGGATCAAATCCAAAATCCAAAAAAGTGGCTAACCTACAGTCCAGAGATGAGGACCTGAGGTGCGTATGAGTCCCACAGATAGTGACTTGACACTTGAGACTCATCCTCATAAGACTTGGGAGTCACCTCAGATTCCTCATGTGGGAACAGTCTTAGCTTAGTAGGCTACTTCCACCAAGGAGGTCATGTCTTTAACTATGTCTTTTAATTAATCAGTAGGATTACACACAAAACATCAAGATGAATTGCACTGAACTTGATAGGGATGAGGCACTGAAGAAGCTGCCCCTAAAACACTTGAGATTTAACTTTGACTTTCAAAATATAATGTTCACATCCTTGATATCTTCCAAAAATGTGTGTGTGTGTGTGTGTGTGGGGGGGGGGGGGGGGGCATCCAGATCATTTATAACCATTTTTCAATTAGGTTTAGGGTTTGTCAGGCAAGGAGTCACAAATCAGATGAAATAGGGTGATTGGTGATGGGATGGAGATAGATAGCACCGTGTGTGGAGCTGGCAGTGGGGGCCATCCTCGTTCTGTGAGCCTATTATCACGTCTGCCTCCTGTTACAGCAGCATGCCTTCCAGGTGTTCCTGTCCTTTCCCTGCCCTGTCTCTTCTGTAGCTCCATTCACCCGGTTCTTGATTCCTCCAGTAAGATGGTCCTGACCCAGGAAGAAGATGTGCATCAAAAAGGGAGAGGTTTTTGGGGAATGCTGGTTTTTTATAGATGTGCTGGAGGTCTGATTTGGGTCACTGCAAAGTGTATTGAGCCTGCGGGGGTGTGTTTGGTTCAGTTTTACGCAGCAACACACGGGAGCAGAGCAGCAGGGTGTAGGAAGAGAAAAATAAATTACAGTTTCATGTGCTATTTTATAAAGTGTTTTACAAATCATCATAATTAATTCATCTTCTGTTTACAACATGATTCTTTTTTACAGCCTGAAACGAGCTGTAGCCGGTGTGATGGTGTCTCCAGACAGGTTTTGGTGGGCCAGTCCAAGTCAAAACTGCCCAGGCCAATTTTTTATTCCCACTCCTTCTTTGGGGTTTGAAATTGATCTTGGTGGAGTTTTTTGAATGTTCTTGGCACATCATATATCATCAGTATCATTTCCTGCCATACCTAACTTTCAAGGGTCAAGGAGTGATAACGGCATTAAACTGATGATCGAACCAAATTATAACTAGCGTTGGCCTTGCCCCACCAAGATTTAAGACTTGACACTGACTTGGGAAAAAACAATGTGTGCATCCTTGTTATCTTCAAATGTCCTGTCTTCTGAAATTTCCTTTTCAGTAAACATATGGATACATGACTACAGGACTTGAAAAAATGTGAGACTATACTTCAGGGCTAGAGTGATGCTTGACCTATCAGTGAGGACCTGGTTGTGGCAGCCAGTCTTTCTCTTTCTCTGATATATGTATACATACACACACCTCATACATCTGGTGTAGGTTAGATCTGTTACAGAGAGTATGAATCTCAGAACCAGAGGGGGTAAAACCATCAATCATGCCTCCCCCCTCAGTCTTTCCATCTCTTCATGGTGTTTGGGGCTGCAAGGGGGGAAACATTATTTGTGTGTACTGTTACAGTAGAGGAAAAGTTGATGTTTTTTTTTCCTGTTTTAACTCAAAATAGAGCAAACAGGGTCACTACATGCTGGTTAGGTCTAAATCACAGTAAGAGACTGTCACTGTCAACAGGATAACCTGAGGTAATCAGGGTAAGATGGTTTCTAATCTGACGGGTAAATAAGGAGATTTAGTTACATATGATTTGCAAAGGGCAATAAAACTGCTTCTGGGGAGAATGTGTAGCTGCTGCACTACACGCACACACACACACACACACACACCACACACACACACACACACACACACACATACACACACACATCAAGTGGCACAGAGCTAACAGCATTTTCTCATTGATCCAGCTCTACAGCCATACTCTTCCTAATTCAATATATGGACAGTTCTTCTATGTAATGGTAGACACAGCTTTGATGAGATAATAAGGACCTGGAGATGGTATGGTACATGATATGTATATATATATATATATATATATATATATATATATATATACACACACACACACACACAAACAGGATGACTGGCACCCCATGTGGTCTTCTGCTGCTCTGTAGCACATCTTCAAGTTCTGTGTTCAGAGATGCTTCTCTGCAGACCTCTGTTGTAATGAGTGATTATTTGTGTTATTCTTACTGACATTTTTTTTTTCAGACCATTCTCTGTAAACCCTAGAGGTGGTAGTCTGTCATGAGCAGTCTCTGAAATACTCAGAGCAACAACCCTGCCACATTCAAAGTCACTTTATTCACCTTTCTTTCCTTTTGTTTTGACCAGTCTTCACCACATCTAAATGCCTAAATGCAGTGAGTTGCTGCCATGTGATTGGTGTGTTAATGAGCATCATTATATATTATTATATTAATACCTCACTAAGAGTGCTTACTCATCTTTTGGCACATATGTCTTTCTGCATGTTGATTGCACACGACATTTGGCCTACATCTGAACACACCTCCATTCAAAGACGAAATGACTCAAAAGCTGGTTCAAATGTTAAAATGACAATGGCTCACATACAGGCAGATTCATTTTTATTCATTTTATTTATTTTGTTGTGGTCATGTTATCCCACCTCAACCACTGCTACGTGAAGCTGACTCTTCAGTTTCAAAATCATTAAAACACATTGAGAAAGCTGGTGTGGGAGACCACAAAGAGACAAAAGAATCACCTGATATCTTTGGCAGACCAAGAGCGACCTTTCTGTGACCTGAGCACACAGTTACTGTAGCACCACCAGCTACAGACTCACACTCACAGCAGAACTGACCAGGTAGTCCAGCTGAGCCAGGTGCAGTTATGTTTATGTTCTGTGAGTGATTATGTCAAATATTATTGCAGCCTGCTGCCCTTGACTCTGCTCTGCTGGTGTGCTTGGCTTGGACAACTGGCCACAGAGTGGGACCAGTTAGGAAAGAGAGGGAGAGAGATCACATCAGTTCCAGATGATTCGGTCCAGATCATTCAAATGCACAACCAATTATGTTGTTATAAAGCATAAAACAAAACATTCAATGGACTTAGCTGCTCACTTGATTCAATTATTCAAGCTACAATGCATATATTTTAAAAGCCCCTCCTCAAAGCCTCTGTACCTAGTTTGTCCCTTGGCTTTCTCCCACCCTCTCTGGTCATGTTGCTCATACACAGAGGGAAATAAAAGCATGTCTAATTCAATGTTCTGTTGAATTTCTCTCACACCGTGCTTGCATGCACTCATGGATAACGCAAAGCAGGACATTTTCATGTCCTCAGTTGTTGTCTCAGTTTCAGTGTTATACAGGGATGGGTTTAAGCTGGTTCCATTACCAATGAAAAGGTAAACACGATGTTTAAAAGCAAAGTTACAAAGTGGTTTAGAGAAGAAATTCTTTTTTCAAAAAAGGGAGTGACAATATGAGAGAAACAGATGCAGCCAGGATGAAGAAATGGGCACAAATTATAATACTGGAATATTCAAAGGAAAACAGGTCTGTGGCCAGAGTGCTAACGTGGAGGAGCAACAATAGCAAACCCTCCTCAGTTTTCAATCTTGACCTTGGGAAAGTGAGCACTTGATCTGAAGACCTGAGGCTCCTCCCTAAAGTTAGTGAGGATGACATAGAATAACAGTGTAATGTGTTTTCATTAATAATCATCTAAAAACATTTCTGCAAGCTGGCGAGCTTTAGGTAGGATCAAGAAATGAGCCGGGAGGCTCAACATACATCAAAGGGACAGGAGTGGAAAAACAATTCACAAATCCAGAGGGACACAGCATCTTATTTCCAGACCTCTGAGTCATTGCAAACATGTCAAAAGGTAACTACCAAACCATTCTATATATATACACATACAAATGCAGGTCTGGTAAACAGCAGAAGCAGAGTGAAGCAGGCACATGCATTTAGTAATATGTATTTTATGACACTGACAAGTGCCTGTGGTGAGTGCTCTTTCAGGAGTTGATAGGTATTAATCAAAAAATATTGTTTTACAGTCCAGAGGGATTTTGGTTAGGGAATGGATGGTAGGTCTGTGAGTAGGAGAGGGATGTACATTGTTGTTTGTAATATATGAGGGCTGTTTGCAGAATAGTGTAGATTATAGGGACAATCATTTTCATGACCAATAAGGAACTATAATAGGTGAAAATTGGGTCCATTTTTTGGGATGAATGTTTTAATTGGAACAGTCAGTGAATATTAGATTATCATGATTATTGTGGACTAACAAAAGCAATTTTGAACCAGGAGGGTGACTGTGGTTTACCGGCCTATCAGCTGTTTACCAAGCAGTCAGTTCAAAGAAATAATCAGCTGTGGTTGTACAGGCAGGAAAAAAGCATGCACAGCTTTTAGCTGTTGAGGCTCGTCCTGCCTGCAGTCAAGATTCACTGAGACTAACATGATTCTGTGCTGTGTTGAGTTACTTTCTGGCTCTGAGTGTCTTGTCTCAGGACATCCAGGGCCCCATACCGAGATGAGTCAACTCTGTCCTTTTATGGCTTCCGGACACTTATTACTCATTTGGATGAGCTAATGCACACATGCTGAAAGGAAAACACAAACACGTACACACACACTCACACACACACACCAGGCATAGCTCAAAAGGCCTTTTTGAGAAAATTCTAAATTGTGAGCTGTGAACTGCTGACATTTTATTCCCGATAAACAGGATGTGACTTGTTAAGAAAGCCACGGTCCACACCATAAATCCCCTTTATTACTCCAACATGGTGGTCCAAATGTCCCAGTCAATATGACATGACATGAAAAGGTTAAGTGTGTGTATGTTACACTGACTATATTTGACATCTTAGCAGTCCCCACTCAGTGAGATATTATTGTTGCTACAAAAATCACTTAGGGGCAGCAGGACATGCTCTAAACGTAACATCAATATATAACTTAAAAAACATGCTAACAATCAAATCTATTTGAATACTAATGAGACCTTAGCATGTCGTCTGATGAGCAGAGGGCAAATCCTGATATTCACTTGCCTTGCAGCTCCAATTTGGTCTCCACCAACTTCTGTATCTTTAGCATCTGAACACCCCAGCACCCAGCTAGGTGCTAACTTTGCCTATCTGATAGAACAGGAACAGGAAAGCTGTACATTGTAAAAACAAAAAATGAACTGAAAGATGATGATTAGACTTGTCCAACTTGAAAATGCATTTCCTCAAGTATTTGAACAGCTCGTATCTGCATGGTCTTTTCAATCCTCGTGCCTAAGATATGTCTTTGAAATATCGAAACAAAAGTCCTCCTCTGTTCAAGTGTGGGACACAGTTATGACATTGTACATGATTAGTCAAAAGATTTGAAGTGTTTTGTGTATGAAATGTCCTCAAAGCTGTGTTCAGTGTCACTGTGTGTGCTGCACACAGATGAAAGGACACTGATGACTTTGGTGCCAAAGAGTCTGAGTGGGGTTCTAATGGGGAGGGGGGGGGGTCTGAGAGATGATGAGTCCATTTAGACATGGTGCTGGACACACACAGCACATGAAAGCAAGACTCTTCAGAGAAAGTCAAAATGGGAATACAAACAACAGCATCACACAGGGAGACCGGGACTAAACCAATATTACATTTTAAGCAGGATTGCACAGGACAGTTCTCAGGTGTCGCTGCTTATGACTTCCTGCAGAGAGAGTATCCTCAGTCCTTGTTTCAACCCCAGGAGCAGAACTGGATCTGAGACTGGAGCCAGAGTCTGACACCATGACTCTCCACCTGCTGAGACCGACTGGGCTCTGTCTCACATCCAAAATAACTCTGCACCTATAGTTTTGTGCCACAAGCCCATCTGGTCTCATTTTACATGTGTAATAATGGAGTGACAGTGTGGACGTTTTGCCATAATCAAAATGGATCGCATTCATCCAGCATTGCTCAAAGTGTTCCAAGAACCACATACCTGATATACGCAGGCTTTGGGGTTCAAGTTTCAAAGGGGTCAGATGTGACTTGTAGGTTTAGTTCATGTCCTTGCGTTTTCACATGTGTGCACAGTGCATGATGAAGGTGTGAGAAGCAGAGTGAAGTGAAGGATTGTGGTGCCAAAAGTTGACCTCATGTGGCTTTTCATGCCCTGCTCGTAGAAGGCATTTGAAGTTTGACTCAGGCCTTCAGATCCCACATGTGGCTTATATTTGCACTGAAATACCTCCCAGATCTATTGGCTGCTTTGAAATGGATGTAAACATGAACCTCCTTGCCATTCATCCCAGTCCAGTTGGCTGTCTTTATAGTGTCCGTGCTTTACTCGGGCAAAGGAGGGTATTAAAACGGCCCAGAGTGCAGTTATCCAGGGCTGTTTATCCCATCACAGCCTTTGTGTGAAAGTGAGTGAAACACAAAGAGTTGAAGAAAGATTTCGCAATACTACTAAATTCGTTGACATTGCCAAATTAAGTGAAATGCCAACTTTGAGCAAGGCTGAGAAACACAGAACAAATGTGGTTTGAAAAGGACTTCTTGAGTGTCCTTGTTCGCTCTCATTCATGAACATGGGCGAAATTTTCCCAAACTTTGTGCTTACTTGTCAGTTACACAACACTGTGGTGTGGCATGCTGCCTTGTTATTGTTAACTGGCCCAGTCTCCACTTTAGACCTATGGGGAAAACAGCTCTTTTACTGCAGCCGATGATGGACGTGTGTTTGATAGTTTCTCAGTCACAATTCTGGGAATCTCCTGAGGTCTGTCAGAGCAAATCAAATTGAGGCCATATCATTTCAAAAGATCACAATTGAAACAATTCTTTTGTTGCATTAGGTCTCTTTGGTCCATTTTGCGTAATCGGTATTTTAAGTTGATTACATCTCTAAGTGGAAGCCACACTGTATGTAATTCAATCAGAATCATCCCATGTAACTGATATTTAACCTGGCATTGTATGTGACATATGTTAAGACATCTCTAATGCATTGTCTCAGCCTTAGTGTGCGTGTACAAATGTAGTAGTGCATGCTGGAAAGGGGCTGAGGTTTGCAAGATCATTTTATATTTGCAGGGGACTCATTGTCTGCACGAGTCCCCTGCTGTTTGTGGTGTATTGTGGTGTATTTCAACCCTGGGAAACAGCATGTACATCATGGATAGGAATCAGAAAGAGAGGAATGAAAAGAGAGACATATATTCTGAAGAGCAGTGGGAAATGCTTTTTTTATGTCATTATAGTAATGAGCTGAGAAAATGGCTAGTTGAGTAAGTAAGTACAGTTAAGAGAGGGTCAAACATGATTGTATAACATTACTGACAGCAGTCAAGTCAACAAAGATCAAACTAATAATAAGACAGACAGTGGCTGGCTCTCTGGGGTTCTCACTGGATATTCTTCTTTCTCCACTTAAGCCTAAAGTAAACAACAATAAACAAAATGTTTCACATATCATACACATACACAGGCAAATTTTCAGTTGTTGAAATCATCCCACCCTGCATGTTTTCCACAACTTCTGTATTTTTATTTGAAGTGTTGATCCATAAGAAGATATATTTGTGGGTTTGAGAACCAAAAACCATCTGTGTTGTGTTGTATATCTCCTTTCTCAGCTTCTCTCTGGAGCTCTAGTAACAGCATGTTGGTGAGCCAATCAGAGAAGAGGAGGCTCTGAACCCCCCTCTTCTAACTGGCCAAATGTTTTCCGAGTGATCCATTAAAAAAGAGCAAATTTCAGGTAAAACACTCAGAGAAACCAAATCCTGCAATGTTGGATGGTGGATCCAGACAGGCAGGGCTTGGTGACTGCTTTGTTGTGACATCACAAAATTGCATAATTCCTGATCGCTGGCTGAGGTTTTTTTAAATACAGGCTGTGTGTATCTCTCTGTGGACTGACACTTTGGTGCTTTGAATGTATTCATATTGAACCTAGACCTGGTTTATAATCAAATTACACATGGACACGTACCTTTATAAAGTCTGGGACCTTTAAATCTCCACATGAGCACACATTTCCTCTCAGCTGGAAATGGAAGAAGAGGATAAAGAAATGATGCTATGATGATCATTCTTACATAATCCCATCTAATTGTAAATACATTAAACCCAACTAGCTACGTCATTTTGACGTATATGTCTTCTGTTTTGCTGCTTCCCTTTCTATATAGGCAACACCTTAGAATAACAGCCCTTTCTTTTGAAAAATGAATTATTGGTGGTAGGGAGGGGACAGGCTGTAGAATTGGGATGACCAGTTTTACACTGGTTTTCTTCATTTCTTTTCAGTATCACAGTTAAATAAATCAGTGGTGTTACAACTACAAACCCTGTCTTTGCTTTCCATCCCACATTCAGAGCAGAATATAATAGGTTTCCACAGCTACAGCGTGGTCCTTCTGTTTTGTAATACTCCCCAAACTGAAAAATATGAGAAAGCTTTACCTATGATTACTATGTTACCTTCTCCACCATGCTTGACTGCTTCCTGGCACTCAAATTTAGCTTTACAAAAACAACACAAAATCATTTAATAGGCCTGATTTTAGAGCCTTTGGGAGCTGAATTTATGCCCCAGGGTCCTGGAACACGGCAGGGAAAGAGAGAGATGGAAGGATCACAGTGCAACAGTAAATAATGTTACAGTATGAATAATGAGCTCCCTCTGTGCCGGGGCCTCAACTGGACTAATGACAGAGACCTGTTTTAGATTAGCTTTTACACAAACACACACAGACAAGCGTGCATGTGGTTGAACTAACACACAGAAACCCATGCACACACACTCAGGAGAGTGGTCCTATCAGTTTAGATAATCTTTTGCTGATGGCAAGAAGAGCTCTGGAGCAGCCAATATAGAGGAGGAAACAAAGGAGGCAGCGGGCAGCACATACACTGGCAACACATTTACCTTTTGTTTTTAATGCCATGTGTCTCAGCGTTAAACTCTCTTTCTTTCTCACTCTTACTTTTTCCTTTTAGAGGGATGAAAGAGAAACCTCCTTCAGTGGGTCAGAGACATACAGTATCTGAGACATCATCTATGGTGCAGGTCTGCCACCTGCTGTCAGTGGTGGGTTCACTTTAAGGAAACAGTCATACCATGATGTGCAAATCAAATTTTATTTTTGAAAAACCTCAAGTCATCAGAGTCAAAATCTAAAAATACATATCATCATCCATCCATATTTAACATGAATCTTTTTAAATTACAAACATAAAACTCACTATACAAAGCTAGTGTGACTTTGAGATGTGCTATAGCCTTTAACGTAACAAACTCTCATTAAGTTTTAACAGAATGTGCTGCTGTTCACACTGCCCAGGAAAACAGTGGCATCTGTGGCAATAAAAAATACAGTTTCTCAATGTAGACGTCATGCTACTATTATTAACTCAAATTCCAGCTTTCAGGAAGGTGGTTGTCTGAAATGCTCAGTGAGGGCTAGGACAGTAGTACAACAAATCTATGAGCATGCTTCATCATGTATATTATACCTACTTAGTTTCTTAGAGTTAAGTATTAGCACACTCTGATTCCACCGTTCAGTTGGGATATGCAGGTCATTAGGCAGATTTATTTAATATAAAGTGTATCTGCAAAAGAACATGGATATACACTGCACACTTGGCTGCACGACTGCTGCCAAAAACTGTTAACCGGGGTAAAACCTAAGCCAAGCACTGCAGTACTAATTCATGTGCCTTCAGCTGCTTCCTCCTCGGTCGATTCTAAGTGTCAATGTGGCTCGGACTGTTTGTTGTTTCAGTCTCAGTTCACATCCTGCCCGCAGCTCCTGGCTCCGCTGGCAAGGAGAGAGTAAGGCAAGGCAGGGTGAAAGAAGGTGAGAAGGCACCATTACTCCCAGCCTTTTTTTCCATCATCGCTTCTCAAGTTTTTGAATCTGGCCTCTGTAAAGATGAACAAAGTCGGGTTCTTAATCACTCTTTTATCTAAGTCCAAATGCAACACAAACAGGTCATGTTTAACTGCCTTTGTAGGCTCTAATGTAAAGAATTATCTGTGGCATTGCAGCGCCATCTGCTGGTGGACTCCAAATCACCACCAAAATAAATAGCCAGCACACAAATGATGAGACGATGATGAGATGATGAAACACAATTCCACAGTTATAATAAAAGTAGATTCATAAGACAGTTATATAATGTACTTATACCAGTGAATGCTGAACTCAAATAGAATAAGCCTCAGGAATTGTAGTCTTTGTTAGATTTGTGTATTACATGTCTTACCCAGTTTCTTGGAGTATGCATCCAGTTTGTAAGCAGCTTGTTCCAGTGAAGAGACTTGCTCCTCAATCTGATTTATTTGATCCAGGTAGGGTTGTAGGCTAGCATCTACAGCAAAACACAAGCGTCAATGGCATTGTAATAGAAATAATGTATTATATAGTCTATAGAGTTTTTGTACCGATTCAAGATATCCTACTCACACTTGTTGTTGAGGTCCTGCAGATTACGGCTAATGTTAATGCTGATGTCTTTCATTTCCATGTATTTCAGACTGGTTAGCTTGTTCATGTTCTCCAACAGACGATAATCCTCACAGGTGGCTGAAAAATTATGGAGATGGGAGAAATATACATTAGTGAAAAGAAACCAGAAGAATAGAAGGGGAAGGGATGAGGAAATCAAGGATTATAAATCACTCATCTACACTGTAGATATTTCTGTGAGTGAGAAAAAAAGAAAATGTAAGGAAAACAGCAAATGAGACGAGACCTGTGAGTTCTCCTTGCAGGAAGATGCCATCTTTTCAAACATATCAGTGCACAACTCGTTGATGTCAGGCTCTGCAGGCTCCACAGCCTCCTCTGCTGTCTCCACACCTCCATCACCTGAAGGCAACCAGAAGGAGGGTCAATGCAACACAGGCCACTGCTGGTTAATCTGGTTTAACACCTAATGCAACCACAACGCTAGACCTGCAAAGCCAAGTTTAACAAAATCTTTAAGGCAACTGTCGAACAACATTAATCCACCACTAGAGAAACCATTACTGGTTTCTGTATGCTATTAGCATTAGCGGGCTACGGAAGCTGCAAGGAACAGATCTCACTGCTGGTGTGGGGCCTCCTGGGGACAGCCGCCGGGCTGTCCGCTGCGTCCTCCGGCCCTTCAGTGTGACTGCTGCAGCTTGGAGCCGGGTTCGAAGCCGCTGGGTTGACCGGAGGTGCCCTGGAGATGCTGTCCATTGCAGTGGCGTCGTCTCCAGTTGCAGCCATTTTGTTCCTGTTTAGAGTCTCCCCAGTCACATGAGCTGAGTATTCACGTGACGTTCACCCGCCACTACAGACCACCACCCTACTCGCGCGCATTGCCACGCCCTTATGTTTTCTGAGATTGTGGCCGTATAAAAACTTTATTAACAATGCCGTGCAAATTACAGCACAGAGTTGAGGAGTTGAGGTTGTGTAATATATATATATATATATATTAAAAAAAAAAAGCAAAAAAAAACAAAAATCATCTGGAAATGTCCACAGTATTTTTCAAGAGATCAGCTTCATTGTTGTTACATTAAAAAAAAAAAAAAAATCTGACATTTCTTTCCGCAATGGGGGCAAGAACAATAAAAAAAGAAAAAAAAAGAAAAGGGCAAAATGTCTACAAAATGACTAATTATAAACTCTGGCTGTTGTTTTAATTTGTAACATAATATAAATTATCAATGCTATAATAATGTGCTGTATTTTTTAACCAGATATCGCTGAAAATAGAAATATATAAAACAAATGCGACATGTAAACTGTAAGCTAAGGCCTTAGTTAAAAGGCCGTAGCTGTTAAAAGTGGTGATGTTAAATCATGGGGAAAAAATCAATCATCCTTATTCCCAACTTTAGCCATTTTGTACCTGAACATCATTTATTTAAAAGGTGATAATATTAACTTTTTAAAACGCAATTCACCAAAGTTAACTGTTACAGGCATAATAAACTTATAATTTTTATAATTATAATTACAATATAATTTAGTACATAGCATAACAGATTTCACTGCAATTCTGGCGTTTTTATCCTCATTCAACTCACATCATCTAGTTGAGTTTGAACTCCACGAGTTAAAACTCTACTTTGGTTTGTCAGGTTGAAATGTCACACATATCACATAAACCTAACAGCATGCAACAGACATGGTACATTTTTAAATCAATTTAATCATAATAAAAAACATTAAGATAATGCCTCGCGAATCAAGATTTTGAGATTATATATTTTAGAATTAGTGTCTGCATAACTTCTCGTTTGTTTTTTCTTCTCCTGTGAAAAAAAAGATTCGACGTACTGATATTTAGTGCTCACGAAAAAGAGAAATGACACAGCTGTTAAAGGGCGATTAATATTTGAAATTAAACCACATCTGTAACTTCTCGCTGTGCGCGCTCCCGAAATGAGCATCGGTTCATGGCAGGCAGATCTCGCCATAACACCTGTGTCGGCGCTGTTGAGGGAAAGCCAGATCGTGACAGGCTAGCAGCGGCGGACTGTAAACATGGCGGCGTGCACAGCTACAGGGCTGTGCCGAACACCCCGTTACTATTAGTCTGAGAGACGGAGACACCCCAAAAATGGAGACCGAAGAGGAGCAGCACATAACGACGCTCCTCTGCATGGGTTTCCCAGACCCCGACGTGATAAGGAAAGCGCTCCGGCTGGCAAAGAACGACATCAACGAGGCAGTGGCGCTCCTGACAAACGAAAGCCCCGGACTCGGTTATGGATACGAGCCGATGGAGAGTGGGCCTGCGCCCGGCTTGGGCTCGAGCGGAGACGGGAAAACAGCGGGCGGACCGGGACGGGAGGGTTTGACCCTCCGCCTGCATACCACGATGTGGTGGATAGCGAGGTAAGAGCCAGCATCAACCAGGGGAGCGAAGGAGGTGAACAAGGCTAATTGCAACTTAGCGAAAGAGAGTGGGCTCGCCCATTTAACTAGCTTAACTTAGCAGCCTCAACGCTGTCTGCACCGAGCCCAACGTGAGCTGTCAGAGCAGGAGGCGAAATACTCCCAGTCCCTACAGAAGAGTACATGTCACTGGCTCATAGTGACTGGAGAATTGTCTGCTAACATGCAGCTTGGCTGCTCAAATAATGGGGATAAATTGCATTTCTAAACTTACAAGCTAACCTAGCTAGCCACTAGCTTGGTAGCTAGCGTAAGTTGAGAGTTGAACCCGCCAGTAAGTGGACTAGGAGGAGCAGCACAGAGGCATCACTCTGGAGGATTGCAGTAGCATGTTTTATGTGGGTGAACCATGATAGTGGGAAATCAGTTCGCCAGCAAACAGCTGGCTTGATGTGTTCTGGCTGCTTTGGCTAGGCTAGCTAACGTTAGCTGGCAGGTTGGCTGACAGCATCACCGTGATCAGAGCCTGCCGAGATTGCAGTCAAACTCGGACCTGACTGAGAGGTGGTTTCGCAATTTCCTCACTGTAACAGGGAATTGTGTTTTTTCCCTGGCCACACTCTCAGCTGTCTAAATGTCTCTGTGTGTTGACTGACTTTTGATATTTGGTACCTCTAGGCCAGTCACCGGTTCTTCGACAGTCGTTTGACAGTTGTCAGGATATGCAGGTCACCTGACACTTAAGTTTGCTGTATTCATGTGTTGTTGTTACACCAAACTCCACTGGCTGCTCACAAATACCCGTATAGACAGGACATGGCAGGACTGTTATGACTGACAGCCTTCAGCAACATGACCTCAAACCTGTTGCTCTCCCACATCCCATGAATCCTGCAGGTGCTATCAACAGTGACTTCCTGGAGAGTCACAAGTCATTTGTGTGATTATTGATCATTATTCAGACTTTTCAGCCAAATGATGCAGCACTTGCTCAGCTCATCAGGTTCACGCAAACCACCATGGCCTTGATGCCTGTTTGCCATTTCCCTTTAAACCTCTTACCAGCAACAGTGACATTTTCTGTCTAAAAACCGCACCAAATGGCCAAATGGTACACACTGTCAGCATTATTATTGCAACCAATAAGCCCATTTTTGATGATATGATAATAATAATAATAGTGTTGTTATAATCAAGCTCAGTGCAACTCAGTCTCAGTCCACTGAGAGTAGTTAAAACTTGCCATAATAATTTCTAACGTACGTTCACGTTTCATTTAAACTTGTTTTTTTTCCATCAAACCTGCCTGTCAAATGAATGGCAGGTGTTTTATTGTATTGACTTTGCTCTGTCATGCATATTTTTGAAACATTTGCAGAGATCTTATTAAAAGGTTTCACTCTCACAGAGCAGTTTAAGTTCTGAAACATGCAGTATATGAATAAGTTTGAATGAATGTATTTTAATTCCTCATTTTTCAACCAGTGTCTGTTGTATTTGTCCTTAAGAGGCATGTCGCAGGCCTTTGGCCTCATGTTGTGCTCCTAAATATAGCCTTGTAGTCTCCCTGACACACAAAACACATTGCAGTTTTTGCAGGGGGTTCCAGTGGGGTTGCAGGGTGCATAGTAACAGAGTGGAGCTGAGTTACCTCATGGTCCTGCGCAACCCCACACGAGCACACTGAGCATTTTTAGACTTATACATTTCCCCTAAAGGCTTCGGGTCTTGAAACGCATAGAACTTTATGCTTATCTGCATGTTTGATGGTGACTTGTGAAATACTCTGTTCGAGTTCAATTATGAGTGAACTGTCTCAGCAATGTCATGTTTCTTAATCTATTTTTTCAGGACCTCTGTTAGATCAGATTCTCTCTCTATCTCTCTCTCTCTCTCTCTCTCTCTCGCTCTCTCTGCCTCTTTCTTTCTCCTCTCATCCATCTAGCTGTCATTTCTGATTTTCTTAGAAAGGGAAAGAATGAAATATGATGCTTCTCTGTTGCTTCCTCCCCCTCTTCCCTTCCTCCTGTACTTAGTGTCCGGTCCATCAATTTATATTGTATCAGTATGTGCTGCAGTGAAACATGCACTAAACACACTGACCATTATGTATGCTAATATGTGTAGATGTATTCAAAATGGTAAGACTTGACCTAACTACACTTTGCTATATTAATATTTATTCTGCACTGTGCCTGCAGGCAAATGGTCAAATGAATTGTAATAGTTTGATGGTTTATAATGTAGTGAGTGCTCAATTCCAGCCCTCAGCCATAGTTAAAGATGCTTCTTTATGTAAGAGTCAACCCTCTATTGACTATTATGCTTAGTATATTACGTAGCACAGTTATAGTACCTTTACGATCCTCAGTGGATTGCAAGGACATGTTTTTGTGTGCTGAGCCATTCCACTGGGCAGCATTATTTCAGAGGGAGTTCTGTGGTTTGGTCATGAATATTCAGATGACTTCATGAATATGTGCACAACTTTATGATGTAAATAATTCAAAAATCCTTTGTCTGCTGTTGCTCTCACCACCCATACTCGCAGACATTAGTGCCACTGGCCATTTTGTTTTCATAGCAGCAGAATGCCAGCCTGAGCAAGGATTCTGGCTCATCAATGTAGAAGATATCAAAGCTCAGTTTGAGTTGAATTTTAACCTGTTACCATGTGACAGCAGAAAACAGTTGTAGTGGTTAGGGATATTACACCATCAATCAGGTTATATAGCTGGGTGTTCATTACACTTGACACTTGGCTCTCACATATGACAGCTCTTTTGATGTAACAGTAACACTTGAAAAGAAGCCCCTATCTGGATTGGAAAGCTGCTTGAGAGTGGATAGAGAGGGACGAAGAGATGCAGGGATGAAGGGCAGATCGGAAAGGAAAGGACACAGTTTCCAAATGATGGCTATCACTCTTCTCCCAGAGGGAGGAAACTAATCAAGCATCACCCTGTGTGACTTTATGAATGCTGGAGGCCGGTTGGATTATCCCAGAATGGCAGTGCGGACAGTTGTGGTGTCATTGTAAAACATTTTGAGACCAGCTGTGTGAAATAAAGTTACTCACAGTAATTTTGTGTTGCAGAGGAGCAATGATGAGAATGGGAACTGCTCGGGGGAAGCATGGAGTTTCCCACCACCAACCTGTATGAGCTGGAGAGTCGAGTCTTCACTGATCACTGGTCGATACCTTACAAGAGAGAGGAGTCACTGGGCAAGTGCCTCATCGCATCCACCTGCCTAGCCAGGCATGGTAAGATGATCTGTGTGTGTGTGAGTGTGTTTTTGGTGTCTCAGGTCTGCATTAAGCTGAATGTGTTAAATAAATCTGTGTTACCGCGTGGGTGGGTGGCAGGTTTTGTTTGGAGCGTCGGGTGTTTTTCACATGTTATTTTGAACGCTCGTGTTACTTGCCTCAATCTGTACCTGCTTCATCAACGTTATTTTTTATGTGAATCTTATCATCTCCCTCTCCACCAGGCCTTGCCGACGCTGACGAGAACTGCAAGCGGTTTATGGATCGCTGCATGCCGGAGGCCTTTAAGAAGGTGAGGGACAGACACACACAGCTCTAAGTGACTGTGTAGTACCTGATTAATTGACATACATTTTCACTGACTCTCCTCCCGTCTGTCCATCTGCTCACCGTCCACAGCTGCTGACAAGCAGTGCAGTACACAAGTGGGGCACAGAGATTCACGAGGGGATCTACAACATGCTCATGCTGCTGGTGGAGCTGGTTGCAGAAAGGGTGAAGCAAGACCCCGTACCTGTAAACCTGATGGGAGTCCTCACTATGGTGTGTCCTCACTCACTCTGTCTGTTTGTCCTTTTTAATCCCTTTCCATTTGTAAATATTTTTACATTGTCATTGAAAACAACAGAGCACCTGCAAAACAAATATCTATCAAATCCCCTAATTATTTTAATGATTCAATAAGTTGAAGGCAGATGATCACAGTCCAAATGTAACTGGTTGCCTCTGTGTGTACAATGCCTGTGGTATGAAGATCCATGTCAGTGTGCAAACGTTTTTAACAAGTACTGTTCATTATCTCTCACTTGACAATCATACATATGACACTATGTGTATCTATTTTGTGCATGTTTAGTGTGTATTTATGCTGTGTGTGTGTGTCTGTCATGTCCAGGCCTTCAACCCTGATAACGAGTACCATTTTAAGAATCGGATGAAGGCCTGTCAGAGGAACTGGGCTGAAGTGTTTGGAGAAGAGGCCAACATGTTTGCTGTCTCTCCCAGCAACACCTATCAGAAGTAAGGGACTCTCCTCCTTTGCTTTAATTCTGTGAAGTGTCTTTTGAGTGTGCGCCAGGTTTTAAGATGCACAGCCATCCTGGTATTTATATACACATTTCCTTATTAGCTTTTGTTTACGGTTCATAGTCATGTTCGAGGGCCGTTCTTCAAACCCAGTGTTGTGTAACTGAGCCACAGGCGCTGAGCAGAACATGTGTGACTGACACACAACAGCTGTCAGAAAACTTGGTGTGTGTATGTGCGTGTGTGTGTGTGTGTGTGTGTGTGCGCTTTTGTGTGGCCCTGTTTTTTTTTTGGTTTTTTTTATCAATGAGTGTTTCACACAATGATAGTGAAATGTGTGTGAGTAATTTTGCAGTTTAAATACATTGCTGTGTTTAACCCACTGAAAACATAATGATTTATTTTAGGAGCCTCATGGTTGGCTGGTTGATTTGGTGAATCGAGTGAGTAACAAGTTCCTATCCACACATGGTCCCATATACATATATCACAGTTGTATAAGTTTATTCTAATGTTTCCTTTCCTTATGTTGTTTTTTTCCTGTGAAGTTTGGAGAGTTGGGAGGATTCACCGCCATCCAGACTAAGCTCAACACTGAGGAAATCGAGATTGCTGTAAGACTAATCTTCCTTACATTTAGCTTTTGGTCCTCCCGACAAATGGCTTGAAGTATCTTAAGAGTGATGAAATCGTTCCCACCCTGGTGATGCATTGAGAGACAGTCTATACAGGCAAAAGGTCACCATGTTTACCCCCATGGCTCTCAGCTGCAGGGTGGTGAATGTCTCTCTCTTTCCCCTACTCAGTAATGCACACTTACACAGCAACACACTCTCATCCTCCCGCTGTGTGATGGTTGAAATGCTCTGTTGTGTTATGTGTTCTGAGGCATCCTTGTACTGATGCTTCCTTCTGGGAACCTGGCCGGAACCACAGCAGTACATAGCCATTGATTCAGTGTGTGCACACACACATGCACACACATGCCCCCTCCAACCATTAGCATATTAATAAGGTAGGGACTGTTGCTACACCGCTGTTGTGCTCGTCAGTGGCAAGGAGAGCTCAGCAGAGTGTGTAAGACGTCAGATAACTGGCACACTCCAAGCACAGGAGAGAGGAATGTGAAAGTGAAAGAACAAAAGATAATGGGAGGAGTGCTTCCCTCCTCTACTGACTCCCAGGGGTGAGCCGTTCATTAGTCTGCCTTGAGCAGGAAGTCGAGTGCAAAGGGAGGGTTTTCTGAGTTAATAAAGGAGGAAGGTGAAGGAGCTGCTCTCAGAAGCAGAGATGGAAGATAGAAAAAATAAGACAGGAACATGAGAAGTATTCAACAAGCCGCTGTGGTGGTGCACTGAATGACAAACGACAGCTGGGCGCCGGTATTGGAAAATTCACCCACACATCTGATTACACGTGCAATCTTTTGCTCACATGCACCAGTGAAAACACAGTATCAGTTTAAACACAGTTTGCTCCCTGGTGTAAACATTCAATGTGAGAGCAGTGGTAGTGTCTTGTTGTTGTTGTTGTTGTTGTCGTTGTTGTCGTTGTTGTTGTATGTTTTCCATAATGAGCCATTAAAAGGCATATATATAGACTGTGCTGGCATGGGTCCATAGTTATTACAGTTTAGTTTGTGCCATCATACCTGAGTTGTTCTGTTTCCTTTCATCTGTCTACACAGTGTGTATCAGCTCTGGTCCAGCCTCTTGGAGTTTGTGCAGAATACCTAAACTCCAGCCTCGTCCAGGTGAGCTTACACACAAACACACACACACACAGTTTGGTACTGTCTTGTGCCTCATTTGATTTCATGTCCTTCCTTTGTTCCCACTGTATTTGTCTGTCTCTCAGTGTGTAGTCCTTCTCTCTGACCCACTCTGGTGTTGAAATGATCGGTTTTGTTTGTTTACATGACCCCTGCACACCATTCTTATTTATACGCTATTTTACTCACTGTATCCTCTTATTGTTTTGCCACTACATTACAGGGCTCAACAAAGTTTCATATTGTTTTTTCCTCAGCCCATGCTTGATCCTGTCATCCACAAGATGATCACATATGTGCAGAACCTGGAAGAGAAGGATCTCAAAGACAAGGTAGGTTTGGCAAATTTGTTTCCCTGCTATTAGATTTTTATTTAAAGTGACCAGAGCACAGTACATCCATGGTTGTGGATTGACAGTTGGTGATGTTTTGTGTCGGAAGCTAGTGAGGGATTTTGTCCACATTGCTGGTTGGTCAGTTTCACTTGGGCAGGTGGATCTAAGGGAAGTAGCACCAAGCTTTCTTCGTGAAGTGTAACACAGGTACAAGTTAGTTACAATTCTTGATCAATGAGATAAAGTATGTCATGATTTGATGCTATGCTATTTGAACTGAGTTACATGTACAGTAAGTTATTGAGCTGTAGGAAGTTATGACACTGTAGAAACCAGAGACCCACACAGCTAGATCAGGAAGATGAGGATGCACTGGGTATATAGGGAAATATTTAAACACTTAACACAGGATTAAGAAGAGCTTGTGTTTGTTGACTGTAAAGTTATCACTTAGTCACTCTTTGTTTGCCTTGTAATGCTAGCGTCTGGTTAGCATCCCGGACCTGCTGTCGGCCATCAAGCTGTTGTGTATGAGGTTCCAGAGGGAGCTGGTTGCCGTGGTGGACGATCTGCGACTAGACACACTGCTGCGTATGCTCAAAACCCCCCACTTCTCCACCAAGATGAATTCTCTCAAAGAGGTCTGCTGTCATAGCATCAAGTGGTCTTTTTTTCAGTGTTTCAACTGGTGTTTGACCTAATTTACCATTGTTTTGATATGTATTTCTCTCTCAGGTGACAAAGTTGATAGAAGAGAGTACGGTGTCGAAGACGGTGAAAAACGCCATTGACACAGATAAACTGCTAGACTGGCTGGGTAGAGAATTCAGTCCTGTCAATAGCACTGGAGGGTAAGAGAAAACACCAAGTAAAGTGTTTATAAAACACCAGGACAAACAGTTAATCATTCACATACTTTGATTAGAATAAGTTAAATTGCATTGAATGTGTCCCTACACCAGGTAACATTGATCAAGCCCAGTACTGTGAGAGGATTAAGGGAATCATCGAGCTGCTGGGGAGTAAACTGTCCCTGGATGAGCTCTCTAAGATCTGGAGGATACAGGTCAGCACCAGTGTCTGTAGTGATGCTTCTGTCTTATCTTTCATTTTCATTAAGCACATGCAACAGGTTTGACTGTGGTAACGGATGTGTTGATCTGTGGGCATTTCCAGGCAGGACAGTCGTCAACTGTGATAGAAAACATTCACACAATCATCGCTGCTGCTGCTGTGAAGTTCAGCTTCGATCAACTCACCCACCTCTTTGTGCTCATACAGAAGGTTAGTGTGGCAGTTAATATAGAACAATGAATGATCATTGTAAAGCACATGTTAATAATGGTGTCTCTACGTGGGATTTAGAGCTGGGAGATTGAGAGCGACCGTGTGAGGCAGAAGTTGCTCAGTCTGATTGGAAGGATTGGCAGAGAAGCTCGTTCTGAAAGTACAACTGGAAAGGTGCGTTGGTTTATCTTAAAACAGGGGAGGAAATCTGCAGCATCACTGTGTGCACCCTTGAGTCTGTAGCTTCTTTGTCTGTATCTGTACAGGTCCTGGAGGTGCTATGGGAGCTGGCTCATCTCCCCACCCTGCCCACCAGTCTAGTTCAGCAGGCATTGGAGGAGCACCTGGGGATCCTGAGCGATGCCTATGCTGTCAAGGAGACAGTGAAACGCAGTTACATCATTAAATGTATTGAGGACATTAAGAAGGTGAGGCAGACATGCACCAGACACTCAGCTTATTTTTGTAGATGCGGGGATGGAATAAATTTTAGTCAGTGTTCCACTGGCCAATAGCTCCATATATTTATTTTCTGAGAACACACAGAAGCACAGGGACTGTTTACTGTGCAGCTCAACAAGTTTAAAGCAGGCACTACATTAGGCCCCAACATTTTTCTGTGTGCTGTGACAGTTTTGGTCTAAAGTTAGCGTGTCCTTGTCAGTGCTGCATATTAACCTCCAGCTTCAGCTTGTTTACCTCTGTCATCTGACTCCAGCATCCTTAAAGCAGCAGTGGGGTTGTGGCTGTCCTCCAGCTCCACTGTCTGTCAGGAGTTAATCACATATTGTTTTTTATTTTTATTTTTTTGAAAGACAAGAAAAAGTCATCATTTCTTCTCCTGGCTCATTCAGTCCCTCAGGCCAGAGATTCTCTTGTTCTTCTGTCTTCCTGTTACACAGTTCTGCCTCAGCAGTTTCTTGAGTGTGCCAGACTCATTCCTCAAGATATGCTGAAACTTATTTTCCATAATTCCTTCATATTTGTACAAAAATAGGATGAATCGAATCAGGACGAGACATATTGATTGAGGGTTTATAGCTAACTATAATATAGTTGTAAGCAGGTTCAGGTGTTCATGAATGTGTTCGTGATTTAACAATTTAATTACTTCTTTTCAGTAGTTAAGTAAAGACTGATGTATAAACACATGATAAGAGCAGCAACATAAAACAGTAGTAATGTAGTAGCAGTAATAAAATATGTCTTTGTAGGAGACGTTACAGTTGACATATATTTAAATATGCCCTCTTATCTTCTTATATTACATTTATTGAATATTTAATACACACAATTTATAAATGATAAACAGGAGGACTTGATGCCATAGCAGATGTTCTTAATTGATTTATGGATACTGAAATTATTAAAAGGTCTATAGAGGAAATAAATGTTGAGGTAAATAAAAGTATGTAAAGAATTAATCAGGGTCAGTAAGCTGGTATTGTGCACAATAGCTCTCTGCTGTGACTGACTGGCACAACTAAATACCACAGAGCTGTCAGAACTTTTTTTATTTGCTCAGTGTTTCCTGCTTTGTCAAAATATCCACCATGAAAACTGCTGTTGTGTTTTTGCCTGTAGCCACACATACTGAACTGACTTTCCTTCTCAGCATCACAGTCTGTCCCACCTCGCATAAAACATATTTCTCTAGACTCACGCTCAGGAGGACAGTAAAGGCAGCGACACTCAAAGCTCATTTCTGTCTGGCACTTGGGCAAGAAGAAAGCTAACTCTATGGTCAAAGTAAGACAAAAGCTCAGACGGTCTGTTTCTCCACTGACCAACGAATTTGTGTCCAATCTCACTGCTTCACGCCTGCCAACCAATTGTGGAGGAGGGCTTTGCCACAAAGGGGTGTCATTGGTCAGAGGTTGATAATCACACTTGATTCTAACACAAGGTAGTTTAACCAGGTGTAAGTTAATCTTCTGCTTTGGCACTGATGGATGATTTACACAGTGGTGTTGATCCTGTCCTGGGTGAGAGCTGGCTGAATTCAACCAGTGATTTTAAGCTGCTGGATGAGGGGTTGGTTCTGGTGGAAGTGCTCATACGACTACTTAAGCAAAGAGGAATCTAATCAGAGCCAGGGATATCCAGAGGTTTACATGTTTGGTAGTAGATTCGAGCAGTACAAACAGATGAATTTAAAAGTTTAGCAAACACATCCCTGTCTCTGATTTTTTCTAATGTTATCTTAAAGCCTTTTCTACAAAAATGGTGCATCTGTGATGACAAAATACGCACAATGAAAATATTGACAATGAAATCTGATCAGTAATGACCATCGCAGACCTCTATTTTTGTAGCATGTACCTCTGTGCTGCTTCTGCTTTAATGGATATTGTGTGTATGTGGTGTCACAACAGGCCTCTCAACAGAGCAGTCCTCAGGCGGTCTGGGTTGTCCCTGCTCTCCGTCAGCTGCACGAGATCACCCGCTCCTTCATCAAGCAGACATATCAGAAACAAGACAAGGTTACACAAACACGCCAGCAGTCAGCAATCTGTTCTCTGATCAGTGGAGTTGTGTTATGGTAACCCCCCCATGCCTCCTCACAGAGCATCATCCAGGACCTGAAGAAGAACTTTGAGATTGTAAAACTGATCACAGGATCCCTCGTGTGCTGCCACAGACTCGCCATCACTGCCGCTGGAAATAATGGACTCTCAGGCTCGACCCTGGTGGACGGACGATACACCTACCAGGAGGTTTGTTTTTGTACTTTCATTGATCATCTTTTCTGTTCAGTGGAGCTGCAAGACAGCTAGTAGAAATGATTTACAGCACAGGTTAGTATTTAACATCAATATGAGCAATTTTGTCTGAGCTGCACAGATGACAGTGTGTGTTCTCTGACTACTTGTTTAGTATCTGGACAGCCACCTGCGCTTCCTGGCCTTCTTCCTCCAAGAGGCCAGCCTCTACCTGGTCTGGAACAGAGCCAAGGAACTCTGGGAGTGCCTGGTGTCAGGGCCGGATGTCTGTGAACTTGACCGCGAGGTATGGAAACAGTTATGCAAACACAACCTATGCTCTTGGTCAGTTGTTTGTCGTTGTCGTTAGCTGTGTCTGGATGACTGCACTAGAGGAACAAAAACAGAATGACAGAGGAAACATAAAAGACTTGTTGAGATTTCTTCCTTTTTAGGAAATTCAGACAAAACAAAATGTGTGAGATAACATGCCATCATTTGGTAAGATCGTGGCACATTTTAGAGAAGCACGTTCAGGTTTAAGATCCTAGTTTGAGTCACTCTCTCAAGAAAAACACACAGATTCTGTGTAATTTTGTCTCACTCTTAATGTGATAACTGACTATGAGCACATCCAAAGTGGAGTCCTGTCTTCAGATGGTTCAGTGTTCATCTACACACTGCTCTTTGTAGATGAACCCACAACTCAGTTTAAACCAAGTACTGCACCCACACATAAGTTCACTGTTGCTTAACCACAGTGTGTTTCACTGTGCAGATGTGTTTTGAGTGGTTCACCAAAGGACAACATGACCTCGAGAGTGATGTTCAGCAGCAGCTCTTCAAGGAGAAGATTTTAAAACTTGAGCCCTATGAGATCACTATGAATGGTGAGAAATTTTGCAACACCATTGACCAACACTCTTTTTACAAACAAATATCTGGTATTAATGTTGTATGTGTCTTGCAGGTTTTAATCTGTTTAAGACCTTCTTTGAGAATGTTAATCTGTGTGACCATCGCCTGAAACGCCAAGGAACTCAGCTGGTCAGTCTTGACACGTGTTCCATCCACGTTTTTTTAACAAAGTTAAAGTTTTGTTCATTAGCAACTTAAATACTTTGAGTCTTTGTGTACAGTAAATTATCATATTGTCTGATTTTAGTGTGTGGAGCGCCTTGACCTGGCAGGGATGGATTTTATCTGGCGCATTGCGATGGAAACCCCTGATGAAGAGATAGCCAATGAAGCAATCCAGCTCATTATTACTTACAGCTACACCAACCTCAATCCCAAGATGAAGAAGGTGGTGTATGTGTTGTATGTGAGCGTGCTCATGTTTCTCACTGTCTGCAAACAAGTGTCACTGAAGATGCTGCCTTTGAAAGTTGACAGGTTGTTTGATAAAGAGCCAAAACTATATTGTGAAGCTTGAAAACAGAAAGTCAACAAATATAACAGGACCACTCCAGTATTATCACATCAGTAAATCAGTGTGCTGTGTCTGTTTTTGAAACTTGACATAAACCACATAAACTAACATTAACTCGTGATCCTCTGCAGGATTCTGTGACTTTACACAAGAAGTTCATTGCTGATTGTTACAAGAGACTAGAGGTGAGTTGCTGAATATGTTTCTGTTACAAGTCATCATGCTATTTCACTGTAATCAGCACTTGACAGCACATCCCTGTTCACTTCATTTTCAGGCAGCGAGCTCTGCCCTGGGCGGTCCTACTTTGACACATGCTGTTACTAGGGCAACCAAAATGCTGACGGCCACCGCCATGCCGACTGTGGCCACATCTGTACAATCACCATCCAGGTACAGAGGGGGGTTTGGGTAAGAACATAGTTACTAAACCTATTGAAACGTGTGTGTGTGTGTGGCGTCATTCTTTACTATTGTAAACCAGTGATTTTGTGGATAAGATCACTTTTTGAGTCCTATTAATTTTCTGTTCTTTTTCTGACTGTCTCCAGATCCACTAAACTAGTAATAATCGAAAGGCTGCTGCTACTGGCTGAACGCTACGTGATCACTATAGAGGTAGGATACACAGTCTTATCCCTCTATGATGGGGAAATTAAATGGGATTGGGTGGGATATTAATTGTCATATAGATTAAAGTGTGCAACAAATAATGAGATGTTTTCAGCATCAATATGAGGTTTCAAATCATTTACAACATTCAAGATCGTTACACGTTTGCTCAGCATCACAGTTGATTGATCATTCTGACTTTTCGTTCTCTCTAAACCTTTGTCACAAGTATTTTTAACACTTCTTACAGCCGTGATTTTGGATGTGCAAATATCTACATTTGTAAGAAATGCATGTTTGTGACTGATTGTTTGAGTGTATTTCTCTGTAGGACATGTACTCGGTTCCTCGCACTATTCTACCTCACGGGGCCTCGTTCAATGGACACCCTGTCACTCTTCATATCACCTACGAGTCAACCAAAGACACTTTCACCTTAGAGGTATTTTAAGACTTTTCTGAGAAATCTTGAGCAGAGTAATTGTGTAGAGTTTCTCATTCTGTGTGTGTGTCTGTGTGTGTGCCTGCAGACCCACAGTAATGAAACAGTAGGAAGTATCCGGTGGAAGATATCAGAGCACTTGAGCTGTCCAGTGGACAATGTCCAGATCTTTGCCAATGACAGTGTGGTAAGTGTTTCTGACTCTGTAAGTGACCTGAACTCAGTTTAACTATTATTTTATAAATTCTACTTAATCTGTCATTCCCTCATCAAAGTATTTTACTCCTCTCCCAATAATGTGTTTCCCCTGAAGCCAGTATACACCACAAATTACAAATCAGTGTGCACTTAATTCTTCTAGGCAGGGTGCCACCTCCTCTCCGTTGGTGGGTTGGCTCGCTGCACTCTGTTGTGTGGCAGGGGAAACACAACCTTCAACAACCTTGTTCCTTTTTTTTCTCTCGCTCCCTCCCTCCACCACCCCTCCATCATCCTTTAGTTGACCATGAACCGCGACCAGAAGCTGCTGTCCCAGCTCGGCTTCAGTGACGAGCAGAGCCTTACTGTGAAGAGCTCAGGCACTGGCACTCCCTCTGGCAGCTCTGAGTCCTCAGCATCAGCATCGAGCAGCTCCAGCTCCGCCGTTTTCAACTCTGCCTACGCCTTGGAGCAGGTACCATCATATGATGGGACTTAAGGCTTAACAAATGTGGACACAGTAGGATGTTTACATTGGTTTTCATGTTATTGCCCATGTTTTCCCATCTGCAGGAGAAGTCCCTGCCCGGTGTGGTGATGGCTTTGGTGTGTAATGTGTTTGAGATGCTTTACCAGCTGGCTAACCTCGATGAGTCCAGGTGAGGAGTTATTTTCCACAAGAACTGCAATAATCATCTTACATTAACATTAATTCTGTAACTGTGTTTAGTAGGATTCAAGTTACCAAGCTGTCATTTAAAGAGGAACTATGCAGGATTTTCCCGTGGCTATGCTACATTTTTACCTTGATTAAACAGTAACTTCAGTAATTATGACAGTCACATACATGACTTGTAACATGTTACGAGGGAGAATGGAGGCTCTCTCCTCTCCACCTGGCGTCTCTGGCTGAAAACCAACCTTGCAGCACTTCACCTCTGCCCTGGTGTCCCAGCTCTTGTCTCTGTACACTGCGACACAAACGTGTTCCGTAAACCGTAATCTTTCATTTATGACGGTTAAGACTACACATATATAAATGTTGTATCATCGTATATGTTTTATAATGTTATCCAGTCCTCATGGATTGCTTTTTTTGTTGGCTTCATTAAAAACAAATGCACATGGCCCGGAGGAGGGTTAGCAAAACAGGGGAAATGCAACCATACTTGCAATATTAGTCAGTGTACACAGTATAGACAGCAGGACATCAGACAGTTTGTTCATTCTGTCTGTGTTTTTGCTCCCCACAGGATCACCATTCGTGTGAGGAAGCTGCTGCTGCTGATCCCAACTGACCCAGAAGTACAGGACGCTCTTGACAACTTTGTCCCCAAAGAATCCAGCGTCTGGAGCCACCAGGTACGAACTCAACAAGCAGCAACTGTCTCTGGTCTTCCCTTTCCTCCCTCATCTGTCTCCTCTTATGTCTCATCTCTGTAGAAGACGCTGTTCACCCTCGGTCAGGGCACTGGCTCTCGCTCTCCTTCTTTGGCCTCCAAGCAGCAGCACCAGCCCAGTGCTGCATCCATCCTGGAGTCCCTGTTTAGATCCTCAGCCCCGGGCATGTCCACCTTCAGAGTGCTGTACAACCTGGAGGTATGCATACATGTGAACATACACCCCATTAAACACAATACATCATTTTTCTATGCATTACACCTATTTTCAGGGATTTTGACCCCATTTTCCTGTCTATCATTCCTGTCTGTGTATCAGGTGTTGAGTTCAAAGCTCATGCCCACATCTGATGATGAGATGGCCAAGACCAGCAGCAAATCTTTCTGTGAGAACTTCCTCAAAGCTGGAGGTCTCAGGTAACTGCACGAAGAACCAACCTGTGTCATCGCTGTTACACATTTGCCACTGTGCAGATGCTTTTATCTAAAATGCCCCACAGTTTGTTTTCATTTTGATGTCCTGACAGTTAATTTCTTCTGTGTGTCTCCTGCAGTCTGGTGGTGAATGTTATGCAGAGAGATTCCATCCCATCAGAGGTGGACTACGAGACTCGACAAGGAGTCTATTCCATTTGTCTCCAGTTGGCCAGGTGAAAAACACACACACACAGGTGAATATTCTGGACCATGTGCGAAATCAGACCTCCATACTCAATTGCCTATATTTGCAGGTTCCTTCTGGTTGGTCAGAGCATGCCTGCATCGTTGGATGATGATGTCATCAGAGATGGTGAAGCCCTGTCATCCCGTCCATTCCGTAACGCGGGACGGACGGGACGGCAGCTGTCTCTGTGTGGAACCCCAGAGAAGTCTTCCTACAGACAGATGTCTCTGTCAGAGCGCTCGTCCATAAGAGTGGAGGAGATCATCCCTGCTGCTCGTGTCGCTATTCAGGTACTGGACTAACACAGAAACATACTGACACTCACAAGGTCAGCTTGTTTCCATGGTAACTCCTCTCAAGGCTACAACCACATTGATCTTGTAAGTACAGAATATTTTCATATAGTGATTGTTCTTTCTTTCTAGACCATGGAGGTGGGCGACTTCACCTCTACTGTGGCCTGTTTCATGCGCCTGACTTGGGCGGCTGCCGCAGGCCGATTGGATCTGGTCGGCAGCCCACAGCCAATCAGAGAGACCCACAGTTCACTTCTGCCGCAGGGAGTTCGCACCAGAGTCAGCAGTACAGGTGAGACAGAAACCTGGAAGCTTTTCACTTTGATGCCAGCTCTTCACATTCAACATCCATTCCTACACATCAGTAGAGAACTTGTTGTGGCATCACCTTCATGTTTTCAGGCCATCAGGTGTGATAATCATCATGTACGTCTTCATTCCTAAAGTGATGTTTAAAGTTTGTCAGGAGCAGCTCATGCTTTAAGAATTCCCGGCGTTATGTACACAAGCTAAAGAAATGAAAGTAAAACAGATGTTCTGTGTGTGTTTACAGGAAGTAACTGCAGCTCCAGCAGTGAGGGCGAGACCATACCAACAGCGTTGCATGCAGGGATATGTGTCAGACAGCAGAGTGTCTCCATCAAAGATGCCATCATAGCCCGCGAGGCTCTGTCACTGTTGGTTACCTGCCTCCAGCTACGCTGTCAGCAGCTATGTAAGACCCCCACAGGAGTACTAACATACTACATGGATACACTCCCTGCTCTGTGTCACATTTTATAAGATAATTACTGTACCCTAGACATTAGTGCTGTTTGTAATGTTATAATACCAATAGTGCATTTTCTGTAGTACACAGGTCGTTTGTCAGACCTCTACAATGATACTAAATCTCCTGCTTGGTTTCTCTCTCAGGTTCTTTTTATAACCTTCCATCCGTCAATGATTTCATCATCGATATTCTGCTGGGATCTCCCAGCGGAGAGGTAAACAACAGCCTTTTCTTTGCTCAATAGACTGCACAGCAGAAATATACCATTTCCCCAAAGTGCCTCTTACACCCGCTGCTAACATTGAGCTTTTGTTGCAAATGGAAAAAATATAATTGTCATATTCTCATGGGTCAAATGATTCTGCAGTAGAGGTGAGTGTTTATCAGCCAGAAACACCACAGCTGCGCCACAGGGTGAGCCGCTGCCCAGAAATAAGTTTTAAAAACACACAATCACTGACCAAAGTGTTAAAAACACTAACAGGAGCACCGGCCCAGGGTTGAGATATGACAGATCTGTTTACTCAGTGACTAAGGGCTCACTCTCTCTCCACTCTGTCTGTGTCTGTGCTCTCTTACTGCATGTGATGACATCTCTCCCTGAAGTTGTGTGTCTCAGAAAGGCAAACTCTGCTAGCAGTGTAAAATGAGTGAATTCCTTAACTAAACAATGTTTACATGTGTTTACTAGTGTGATAAGGTATAACAATGCAGAGGGTGTTTATGCATGCGTTCTCTGTCACTTCTTGCTCAGATCCGCCGTGTGGCTTGTGATCAGCTGTACACGCTCAGTCAGTCAGACACATCAGCCTTTCCCGATGTCCAGAAACCCAACCTGTTCCTCCTGTCAGTCATTCTCACTGCTCAGCTGCCACTCTGGAGCCCCACATCTGTCATGAGAGGAGTCAACCAGAGGTATTCAAGCAGGAACCATGAGATATATATTACTGAAACCTTTACAGGCCTTTTGTGCTGACAGAGACGTTTCTCCTCAGGTTGCTTTCCCAGTGCACTGAGTACTTTGACTTAAGATGTCAGCTCCTTGATGACCTAACCAGTAAGCTAATACATTTTACAATACAATACAAGCCAATTAATACATTTTTTTCAGTCATTTATATTATGATCTAGATATGAAGAAGTTATAACATAGAGCTTATAACTAAAATGATTCCCACATTCTCTTTCTCCTGCTGTCTTTTTCTCTTTGCTCACCTGCCCAACCTGCTGCAGCATCAGAGATGGAGGTGTTAAAAGTGAGTGCAGCCACCATGCTGGAGGACGAGATCTCCTGGCTCGACAACTTTGAGCCTAGCTGGAGCTCAGAGATGGAAACCAGCGAGGCCGACAACATCCTTCTGGCTGGACACCTCCGACTAATCAAAACCTTGCTGTCACTCTGTGGCAATGAGAAGGAGCATCTCGGTGAGCAAACACAGAGATACCTGCATGTGCAGACTATCACGACACTCCATCACATCACAACATATACTTCTACGTCTTGCGCTGGTGTTTTGAATTTAAGCTCAGTATTTAGTGCCGTTTGATGTTGCACATTAAGAATTCCATTTTACCGCATGACGGTTTCCTGTGCATATGACAATATCTGATAGTAATAAATTAAAAACTTTTTGCAAGTTGAGAAACCAGATGTGTAATATGACAATGTGTAACTTCTTTCTTCTAGGTGCATCTCTGATCCAGCAGCTGTTGGATGACTTCCTGTTTCGAGCCTCACGCATTATCATTAACAGCTCCAATCCCACACCCTCCCCTACTCCTAGCCACGACTTCCACCCCAAGTATGTCACATTATCCTCTCTGTGAGCAGCATTTTAGTTTTGTTGTGAAATTCTTGGTAATTTCAAAGTGATTTTTGCTGTTTATTGTTGTTTTTGGACACATCACTGCAAACCACTGTGATAATCTTTCATCGTGTGTGTGTGTGTGTGTGTGTTTGTTCAGGTGCAGCACAGCCAGCAGCAGACTGGCAGCCTATGAGGTGCTAGTGATGCTGGCAGACAGCTCTCTGTCAAACCTCCGACTCATCACCAGAGAATTAATGTCCATGCACCACCAGTCTGATCCTTCCCTCTGCAAGGAGTTTGATGTAAGACACTGATGGAAATGCATTCCTTACCATAATATTTGTTGTTCAGTATTTTCTTGTGTGAAACTGACTCCTAACTCTCCCTCTGTCAGTATCTGCCCCCGGTGGAGAGCAGATCAGTCTCAGGATTTGTTGGACTGAAAAACGGAGGAGCCACATGTTACATGAATGCTGTCTTCCAGCAGCTCTACATGCAGCCAGGCCTGCCAGAGGTGCACACCTGCTGTTTGTCTTCTGTACTCACCACACAGCATCTGGTCCACCCCCAGTTTCACACAGAGAATCTTATATCAGTGGCTGTTTGTTTTTCATTTAGGCTTTCCTGTCCATTGAGGATGACACAGACCAGCCAGAGGAGAGTGTCTTCTACCAGGTCCAGTCTCTGTTTGGACATCTGATGGAGAGCAAGCTGCAGTACTATGTACCGGAGAACTTCTGGAAGGTAACAGACCATCCAGTTTTCCTGGTGATGAGAGATGGAGGTCACCAGTGTGCCATGATTTTTACATACTGCCATTGTAAATAGTAAGATAATTGATTTATAATTAATTTGATGCAGAGGTTTGATGATCCAGTTTGTTATGTTGTCTGTTCACATTATTATTAAGTCCTCACTGCAAATTCATAGGGTGTAGCTCTTTTCTTTTCTCTCTCAACATTAAATAATCAATAGTTAACTAATAAGACAAACATCCACCTTTGTTAAAGCTCCCATATTTTGCGCTTCTCCTGTGTTTTATTTCAAGTATTGATCCATAAAAAGATTTCAATGTGGGTTTACATCTTTTTTCGGCTTCTCTCTGGAGCTCTAGTAACAACGGGTCAGTGAGCCAATCAGAAGGTTCTGAGTCTTTTTTTTGATTGGCTAACTGCTCAGTGATCCATTAAAAATCTGAACAACAGATATCAGCCTGATGGGTGTGGATGGGCGTGGCTTAGGGCATGGCTGAAGCTGCTTTGTTGTGACATCACAAAGTTACGAAAGTCCTGATGTCTGGTTTTAAGGTTCAGTTTCTGAATACAGACTGTACACTTCTCTGTGGACTGAGGCTTTGATACTTCAGCAGTATTAATATAGAACCTCAACCTGATCTATAATCAAACAACACACACACTTCTACATTTTTTACTATGTAGGTCCTTTTTTGTTTTTTGTTGCAGATCTTCAAGATGTGGAACAAAGAGTTATATGTGCGAGAACAGCAGGATGCTTATGAGTTCTTCACAAGCCTGGTGGACCAGCTTGATGAACATCTCAAGGTAGAAGTCACACACAACATGCCAAAAAATTCATTATCTGCCTCAGCTGAGTAGTTTTATTATGAAATTTTTGTGATGGTTTGATTGTTGATACAATCTCTTTCCACTAGAAAATGGGCCGAGAACAGATCTTCAAAACACATTTCAAGGTATCTTCTCCGACCAGAAGATTTGTAAAGACTGTCCCCACAGGTCAGCAAGAACATTTTCTTAACTCAAACTTACTGATTTTTTATGAGAGACATCACAGATGATCAACTGACCTCTCATTTCACAGGTATGAGCGTGAGGAAACGTTCATGGCGTTGAACCTCGGAGTGACCGCTTGTCAAAGCTTAGAGATCTCATTAGACCAGTTTGTTAGAGGGGAGGTGCTGGAGGGCAGCAATGCCTACTACTGTGAGAAATGCAAGGAGAAGGTGTGTATGCTGCTCTACATGGTTTTTATTCTGCTACTCTGATGTTGCATGTGTTTAACAAGTGTGTTTCTGCACAGAGAACCACTGTGAAAAGGACATGCATCAAATCCCTGCCTAGTGTTCTCTGTATCCACCTCATGCGCTTCGGCTTCGACTGGGAAGTGGACGTTCCATCAAATATGATGAGCAGATCAGGGTACAAAGGATTTCATATACTTTTTTTTTTACTGAAAAATATTTCCTGTTTCTGTTACACCAACCCCAAAGCCAGCATTGGAAAATAAGTGTATGTGATTTGTTGTTGGTGGACAGTTCCCCTGGGTGTTGAACATGGAGCCCTACACAGTCTCTGGAATGGCTCGTCAGGACTGCAGCGGAGAGGGCGGTGAGGGGCGGGGCGATGGGACTTCAGGAGGCTCACCCAGGAAGAAGGTCACAATTTCTGAGAACTATGAACTGGTGGGCGTTGTGGTCCACAGTGGCCAGGCTCATGCTGGACACTACTACTCCTTCATTAAAGATCGCCGGTAAGAGACGCTGTCCTCAGATGTTCCTTGTTGAAAGAGTCTTGAAAATCACAACCATTTTTGGTCTCATGTGTCTGATGGAGTTACTACAGTACTTAGACTGTATTTTCCAGCTCCTGCTTTAGGCAAGAAGCACATTACCAGTGATTAGTGGAACACATTAATCTGTAGCTCTAGTTTTCCAGGCTTTAGGGGGGCTTCCTCAGAGCGCAACATCACACTCTGTGTGGGCTCCTGGTTCAGTGTGTAAGCGTCTCCAGATGTCTGGCTCTGGAAGGCCTGGATGCTCAGTGGAGAAGTGGAATGTAGCGAGGCCACAGGAGCTGATATTTGGCACCCAGCTCTTACTCACTGGTTTGCTCCTATTCCCACTTTACAGCTAAGAAAGTTTGTTCTTTGGAAATTAGACACATTCTCAAGATGGTTACATCTATGTAGTTTTAGACTAGGGGAATCAAACATGTTTTACTCTCGGAGAAACTTAAAGACAGAATCAGAAACATAGCTCAGATGTGTTTTTTATCACTGGTCACATTTATTCACACGTCGTATTAAAACACTCAAACTGATCTTACGAACAAATCAGATGAACACAGTAATTAAGAGAAGCTCACTACATCCAGTGGGTCATAATAAACAGAAACTTGAAACATAATTCAGTTCACTTCAAAAAAACTTTCAAAAACAGGCTCAAGTTTAACTCAGGTCATCTATGGCAGCATGTTTCCTGGGTGTTGATAAAGTTGAGTTATCAGAAGAGTTTCCATCACTGTCGCCTGATGTCACCAAACCTGACAGTCTCATCTGACTAACATCTAGTCAAATGAGATTCTCTCGTCTCTGGACTAGACATCCAGACAATGAGAAAAAAACAACAAGACAGGCTAGATAAGGTGGACATTACATTCTGGTGGTTAACCTGCAGTGTTTTTATCAGGTGTACAGTCTGCTGTAACCCAGTATGGTATGTTGTACCATCTAGTCTGTCATACTCCACTGCAAACTACTAAGCAAAGCAGAAGTGTCTAAATGTTGTGAGAGAAAGGACTCTTTTTTCTGTCTGCAACAAAGTCAGAATATACAAATGTTTTTCTAGTATTTATTTTTTGGTATGTGCTGAGTTTCCACTTAAGAGGAACCACAAGCAGTGATGAAATTCAATCTAAACCTGATGTTCTCCTTTTTCCTTTTCTCTCTCTAACCTCCCTCTTTGCCCTCCTCTTCTTCTCCCCCTCTTCCTAGTGGGAGCGCCAGGGGGCGTTGGTACAAGTTCAATGACAATGTGGTGGAGGAGTTTGATATGAACGATGAAACTCTGGAGTACGAGTGCTTTGGAGGAGAGTACCGACCCAAAGTCTACGACCAGTGTGAGTAACTGAAAAACCGTGTATCAGTGTTTGTTCCATCACTAAGATAAAGATGTGTTACACTAGACACAGACACACATGTTGAATTCCCATGAGGCACAAACAGATGAAGTTTGAATATGTGTGTGTGTGTGTGTGTGTGTGTATGTGTGCATGTGCAGCCAACCCTTACCCTGATGTGCGAAGGAGATACTGGAACGCCTACATGTTGTTCTATCAGAAAATCAGCGACCAGAATTCACCCGTCCTGCCCAAAAAAGCAGGGTCAGCATCATGAGGCAGGAAGCTGAAGACCTGACACTGTGAGTCACAATGTTTGTAACATTGTCAGTGGGTCATTGATCATTTATCAGTCTCCAAAGCATCAGTCAGCAAAGTAACAGAGCTGTAGACTGTTGATCACCTGCCTGTCACCTGCACAGCCTGTTTGATTCAGTCAGGAGTCCAATTGGAGTCCTGCTATTATTGTTATATATTATGTGTTTGATTCTCAGGTCTGCCCCATCCTCTCCTGATGTTTCCCCACAATCCTCTCCTCGCCCCCCAGGGCCAACAACGACCGCCTCACCCTCCTCACACGTCTCGTTCGCAAGGGAGAGAAGAAGGGCCTGTTTGTTGAGAAAATGCCTGCCAGCATCTATCAGGTAAAGAAGTGTCTGTCTATACAGCCCCTCAACATCTGTCCTGCTGTGTGAGAGACATGTGATCATCTCATCTCAGATGTTCCCTAATCATGTGACCTCTCATCTCATCTTCTTCTACAGATGGTGCGAGACGAGAATCTGAAGTTCATGAGGAACAGAGACGTCTACAACAGCGACTACTTCAACTTCACCCTCTCTCTGGCCTCTGTCAATGCGGTACGTGTGTGTGTGCTTGTCTGACTGTGTGGAAATACAAAGACATAGTTATCACACAGTGTAGTTAATAAGAAGTCATCAATGTTCATCTCTGTAATGTTTCACTTTGGGGCTTTTCCCACCTAAACTAACAGGTATTTCTGTTTACATTACAAGAAGTCAATCATTAAACTTCTTTAAATTCATTTAATGAATTAAAACTTAAGTAAACTAAGACGCTTCTTACTGTGTGAGAGCAATATTAAACTATGTAATAACTGCAGTTTTAAATCATACACAGAAGAAACAGTGTGAATATCAGTAATCAGCTTTGCGGCTTTAGACTAATATGTCTTTAAAAACTGTGTTACAGACAAAACTGAAGCATCCAGACTACCAGCCCATGGCCAAAGAGAGTCTCCAGCTGGCTGTTCACTTTCTCTTCCATACCTACTTGCACACCAAAAAGAAACTGCGGTACGTACACACAAGCATTGATCTACACCAGGGATTTCTAAACTGTGGTGCACAAGCTGCTGCTAGGGGGTGTGTGACATGAAAAGGGTAATGGTGGTGCTACGGCGTTATATTTCTCTAGTAAGTGAATAAATGAATAACTCATACACAATTTCAATTGGAATTTTCACAATGTAAATACTAAAATCCAAGTCATGTGTAAACTTTATTTTAATAAATAGTATTAGTAAAAAAGGAGGAAGAAAAAATGTACCCAAAATGCACTTGACTTCCTGCCAGCAGCCTAACTACTGCATGCAAACTGCAAGTAGCTTGTTAGCACAGCTAACATGCTAATATGCAAAAATACAGAACTGGTTAAAGACAGGGAAACTGTCATGTATTTGTTGCAATTTGATTTAAATGACTGGTGCAATATTTTCCTTTAATATTAACTGCTGCTATGATAGGTATCCTGTAGGCTGAAGTGTGGGCTCGCTCTGCGACTATACTGTTTATTTGTTGTTTATTAATCTCCCCAGTTTTTCGATTGTGAGAGTTCAATAGGCCTATTACTGCACACTTTATGTGTTCTTATTGTTTGATGCCATAAATGCGGCTCTAGATAGACCATGCCTTTTTTTTTATGTTGGGCATTGGGAAAGATTAAAAAAGTTTGGGAACCACTGATCTGCACAATCTGGTTGTAAACCCTCAGAAGCAGCAGAGTTATATCTGTAGTGCACGTCTCTCTCCCGCAGAGTGGACACTGAAGAGTGGATGGCCACAGTGGAGGTGCTGCTGTCTAAGAGCAGCGAGGCGTGTCAGTGGATGGTGCAGTACCTGGTCGGACCAGAGGGACGAGAAATCACCAGGTCAGTGTGTTGTAATTCTTATGTGTGACCATATGAACGAGACACACTGTAGGTAAGCTGTTTCCACAGGAACTGAAATGTTCAAAAGCACCTGTTTCTGTAGTTGAGCTTAAAAAAACTGTCTAAAAAACAAGGAACAAGGCTGTGTTTGTCTGACCTGCTTTTTGCTGCTGCTCACACAGCAGGAACATCAGAGCACAATCACTTCAGCTTCATGCACTTCCTGAAAAGTCGAGCACAGTCTGAACCGTGTGTTTGGAGGGTTATTTTTATTTGATGGGCCTTGGCCTGGTGTAATCACTGCAGCATTTTTGTAGCTGTCCTAGTGAAATGTGAAACCACAGACTTGGCATCACTCTTTCATTCTAATCAATACTCATTGAACTCTCTGGCCTGTTAATGCTGCTGCAGCCACTGAGGCTTCACTCTCTCACACACATTACTTACCTTTCTGAGCTTTACCTTAGAATATAACAGTGTCTTTTTCTGCTAGCTCTCTGTCAGACACACGCACACACACATATGCCATGTGGGCCTCTGGGCTGCTCTTGACAGCTGTATGTGCACCGACAGCAGTGATAGAAAAAACACCTGTGTGCATGGTGCTCTCTGGATGCTGATTGGCTGAAAAAGCTGAAAAAAGCAGGTCAGCCTGTGGAATGTAAGCATGTAGAGTCAGAGGGGATTTTCCCAAAGTGTGTGTATGTGTGTGTTTGTGAGAAAGGTGTTGTCCCACATGCCTCTTTGCTCAGGCATGGCGTGATCATATGGTCCCAAGACATGATTGGTTGCCAAACATCAGACGCTTTTGGCAGCAGCTCATCCCGGCCCCCTCCACATACCACACCATCCTTCCCACAGGAAGCAGATACACACTGTGTCACACTCAGTGCGGTGTGTCTCAAGGCCAAAGCCACAAGTGTTTTCTCAACATTATCTCCTGCTCTGTGAAAACAGATTTTCACTTATCACACACCTACGTTTGATTCACCCTACTCATCATCCACACATCATGATATCCTCTATCCACCATCCGTAGGGTCTGTCTGCTGGAGTGCAGCGTGAGGGAGGTGAGGGTGGTGGTCGCATCCATCCTCGAAAAAACCCTGGAGAGCGCGCTCCACTTCGGAGACCCAGGACTGGACAGTCTGATGGACGCCCTGCTCTCCTTATTGGATAAAGATGTCCCTGAGAATGTGAAAAACTGCGCGCAGTACTTCAGCCTCTTCAGTAACTTCTCCCAGAGGGTAATACATGAAAATATCCTAATAATGACAAAAAGACAGATTTAACCTTTTTCCACTTGTTATTGTTCCAAGTGTAAGTGTGAGATGATATCACAGTTTGCTGACTGACTGTTTTGTCTCTCTCACTCTCTCAGGGCTGTGGTCCCTGTCAGTTGTTGTTAAAACACTCAGCTTATCGCCGGATGCTCATCTTCCTGTTGGGACCCAATAGGCAGAATAACCAGGTAGAGCTGCGTCCTCTGTAATAATAATATCTGACATCATGGTCACTACAGTGTTTCACTTCTTCTTAACCTTAGTTACCTTTCATTCTCATCGTGTGTCACTTACACGTTATTGTTAATGTAAACCTAAATTAAACTTTGTGTCTGTGTGTTTCTGCAGAACCGGCGGTGGAGTCCGGCCCAGGCCCGGGAGTTCCTCCACCTCCACAGCACTCTGGCCCTCATCACTCTGCACTCTGACCTCAGCCCACAGCGGACACATGGTGACACATTGAAATGTTTTTCCAACACACAGCACAGTTGATGATTTTCTACCGTCCAGCTCTCAGTCTGACTCACGACTTGTCGTCCTGTGTAGCTCCAGGAGGGTTTAAGCTGCGTGTGAGTAACGTCCCATCCTCCACCCCACTCCTCCCCCTCCACACGGACATCATGACCTCACTCTTCACTCCAGAGGGACAGCCTTACCTTCTCGAGGTAACACAGAAAACAACTACAAAAACTGTTTTAATCTTGGCTCAGACTTTGTTCCACCAAAGGAACAAAGAATGATTTCTGTTACGCTGGACTGTAAGTGAATCAGCCTGTTTACATGGACAGACATCAGAAGACTCAGACTCTGACTGATGGATGTGCTCTCTCTCTGTCTTCCCGCCAGGTGATGTTTGCCATGCGTGAGTTGTCAGGCCCTCTGGCTCTTCTGATAGAGATGGTGACCTACTGCTCGTACTGTAATGAGCCCTTCTCCCTGGGTTTGCTGCAGCTACTCAAGGTGAAAATCAAAAGCTCTGAGAACCTCGGAGAAGCCACAAATAGACGTGGAGGACATTTAGTAAATGATGACTGTTCTGTGTCTTTAAATCTTGTGTGTCCAGACCCAGCTGGAGACGGCTCCACCTCATGAGCTGAAGAACATTTTCCAGATGCTGCAGGAGATACTGGTGAGGGACAGGCATCAGTAACCATTCACCTGTTGATCTTTTGACATCTGTATGATCATTGCTAACCTGAGTGACTCATTTCTTACCTCAGGTAGTGGAGGATCCTCTGCAGTCCCAGAGACTGAAGTATGCCTTCGAGTCAGAGAAAGGCCTGTTAGGTAGGTCATTGTCGTCGCCCACAGCTGGCACAGCTGGCACAGCTGGCACAGCATGAGATGAAGCACACAGCAAACTGTCCTGAATCCTCTTTACAGTCATCAACACAATGTTTTTCCTATTAACACTGCTGGTCGACTGCCATGTCACTTGGCAACATCCTCAGTTTTCATGTGTATTAAAAGGATTTAATGAAAATATGTCTTAACACACCCCCCCCTCACTCTCCCTCTCTCTCCTTCTCTCTTCTCTCTTCTCCCTCTCTTTCCCTCTCTTCCCTGCTCTCTCTCTCTCTCTCTCTCTCAGCCTTGATGCACCAGAGCAACAATATGGACAGCAGACGGTGTTACCAGTGTGTGAAGTTCCTGGTCACATTAGCCCAGAAGTGAGTACACACGAGGGTCAGAGGTCAGGGCTGTCCAGGAATAAGAGCTCTCATCTCTCTGACAGATTAACTGGGCAGCATAACTCTGAGCCTCCTGTTAATTTTCCTTCCAGGTGTCCTCCAGCCAAGGATTACTTCAAGGACTTGTCTGGTCACTGGAGCTGGGCAGTGCAGTGGCTGCAGAAAAAGGCAAGCTGCAAATACAATATATCATCGTGTGTGTGCTGTTTGATCCCTCTTTGTGTGTATCTGAGGGTGACAGTACATCGCTGACAGGAAACAAGAGGGAGGCGAGATGCATGAGATTTACTTGATGCACATCTTCAACCCACACCAGTGATTCTCACTGAACTTTTTAAGTCTGACAGACCTTCACACATCAGCTTCAGTTCACTCTCACTGTTTGGCCGTGTTGTTCCTTTATACTGTGATTAAATACTGTTAATGTCACTGTGTGTTTGATTGTACTCCCTCCTCCCTCAGATGACAGAACACTACTGGACTCCACAGAGCAATGTGTCTAATGAGACATCCACCAACAAAACCTTCCAGCGCACAATCTCTGCACAGGTACACACACTTAATACTGTGAATCTGACCCTCTAGACTTCCACCAAACCCAGCTGTCATACCCAGCTCACTGTGTACATATGTGTGTGTGTGTCTGTCTCTCTGCAGGACACCCTGGCCTACGCCACAGCACTCTTAAATGAGAAGGAGCAGTCTGGCAGCAGTAACGGCTCTGACGGCAGTCCAGCAAATGAAAACGCTGACCGCAGCCTCCGACAGGTAGACCTCACCCCACTCACCGCTCAGCAGAGTGGGTTTCTTACATGAGTCAGTGCGTTACAGCACAGACTCGGTCCACGCAGTCAAACGGAGAAGAATGGAACAAAAATGGGACATGTCTCTTGTCTCTGTCAAGAGCGGTAAAGGTTTGTTACCTCCCACGGCTGCTCCATTCTTCTCTGACTCCTGCTGTGCCTGTCAGGATGCCCACGCGACACAACATTGTCAGAGTTGTTCTGGCACCAGCTTGAATGCTGCAGATAATGAGTGTGTTGTATTGAAATTGTACTCAGCTGTCAGCGCCTGGCTCACAGATGTGTCACCTTTTTGTTCCTTTGTCTCACAAAACAGGAGCAAACATCCTCTTAATCCTCACGTTGAACATGCACTTGTGTCTCTTTACCAGGGGTCAGAGTCTCCCATGATGCTCGGTGATTCAAAGAGCGATCTAGAAGATGTTGACCCTTAGCTCCTCCAACCAGCAGGATCCCTCCGAAGGAGAGGCGGCACAGCTCCGGGCAGCCAGGCGAAAAAAAGGGCTGCACTTTGCCTCTGATTGGTCGGGACATTTTGGACTCCACAACAAGCCAATCAGAACACTTATTCTCTCGGTTGCTACGGCAACAAAGGAGCTATGAATAAATCATAAATTACTTCCTTTCAGAGCAGCCAAGGCGATGATGGAGATGCATTATCATTAAGGGCAGCAGAGTTGATCACGGTGGGAAGTGCAAAAACCTAACTCAATCACGGATGACTTCAGTTTATCCTTTTATTCATTCATTCACTCAGAATGACAGCAAGGTGGAGGATGGGTTTGGGTTGTGTTTTAACAATTTTCTGCTCATATTTGCCAATGTATCTACATAGACATATTCATATTGTAAAGATTTGTTCCATAGATGTAATTTCCAGTGTAAGATAATATTTTTAAGTCTCCTGTGCTCTTCTTCACAGCCATGCAAATTGCAAGAGGTTACGTTAGCTGCTCTAGAGGAACTTACAGACACACACATGTGCACTTGTACAGGAACACCTCCACACAGGAGCACTAAGGAGGGGGTGGAGTTCAGCATGCACTTTATAGTCCAGCCCAGGCTATTGTGACGTAGAGCAGCGCTGGTCAGTTCCTCTAGAGCCTCCTCACGCTCATGTCCACCTCTTCTTTTGCTTTTAACAACTTCTGTTTTCAGTGCCACTGAAAAAATGAAAAACAAATACAAAAAAAACACAGAAGCCCTGATAGCAAAGCCACTCTGCCTGTGACTTAACCTTTGACCTCTGGTAACCATGGTGTAGCCACAGGGGCGCATTACAGGTCCTGCCCTGTCCTAGAAACGGGACGGATCTAGGCCCTCGGCAAATCTGAAACTAGCAGTGCCACGGTCAGCACTGTCCCTCGACTGACGGGCAGCCTCGCGCTGGATTTTATTCTTCTCATTGCTGTGTTTTATTCTCTTTGCCACTTTTCTTTGACTCTAGATGAATTGAATATTGGAGAGGATGTTTAGGGACTCAAGCCTTATGCAAGAAGTGCTGACCTGGAAGGGCGCAGATCAGCCGTGGTGGGCCGTCAGTGCCAACTGAGGGGGAGCTCAGGAGCGTGTTTTATTTTTAGGTGCCAAGGTTATACACACACACACACATACACACACATATATAAAAAGTAATACACCGTGATAGTACTTTGTGTCAGTCATTCACTTTGCTCAGAAACACAAGGAACAGGTCCTCCTCGCCTCACTGTTACCTCTGCTTTATCAGGTTTCATTTGTTTTGCTTTGCCTTTTTGCTTTTGTCTTCCTTTGGAAACACACACAGAGGAGCTGAACCCAAATGTAGCTCTAGTTTCACTCAAACCACACCTGCATACCCCCCCCCTCGCACCAGTCATCGGGAGACTTGAAGTGCCTTAACCTCCCGATATCTCTCTCTCCCCCTCTCCCTCCCCCTCCAGTACCACGTCTTACACTATCTCTGCTCCACCCGTCCTCACCTTGACACCAAATAGTCTCGCTGTAGGAGTGCAACAGGGCTTCTTCATCCCCATTAGACCCCAAATTATACAGGGACAATTTCCTCTGTGTGTTGTGACAAAGGTTTGTAGGAATGTATCTGTTGGTTGTTGATTCTGTGTGTGTATGGGTGGGGGTGGGGCTGTGTGTCAGGCCCTAATAAACAGGGTTTAGGTGACAGGACAGAGTTTTGGTGATGGTCAAATGCTGCTTCTTTTCACTCTGCGCTCAAGCGGAGACACTTTGTAGATGCTGATTTATGCTAGGTAGTTTTCAAGGAAGCCACATTTTGACTCCGACGATCTAAAGACATGAGCCAACACTATGTTAGCAGATTAGCTCTCAGCTTTAACAGGTCAATGTTTACAGTGTGAGGACCTATGAAGTTTTTGTTTTTCTGTTTTTTCTGCTGGGAGTCATGTGATCACACTGAGGCTCCTCTAAGTCCTCAGAGCCTGAGGTGAGGGAAGACACTGTTTTAGCCCTTCCGCACACTCACACACACACACACACACACACACACACACACACACATCACCACCCCAACTCCCACTTTCCCTCTATCTCACTAGATGTGAATGTCACGTCGTGCTCTGCGGCACGTTTGCATGTGTGGCAGTAAGTGGTGGTGAAGTCTGTCTTTTCTGTGTGATGGAGAAAGAAAAAAACAGCCCCCCCCCCTCCTCCTGTGTTGTTTGCTGTGTAATTTGGTCATGAGCACTTCCTGTCACAAACACACCCTTTCTCTGTGGCTGGTTATGTACTGTCTGAGGGAGCTGCATGCAGTCTGTGCCAAGTGATACATGGCCCGACATGAGTCGCATTCAGCTGAGAGTCTCTCCTATGCCCCCCACCCCCACCCTCCCCCTCCCCTCACACAGCTGCTCCATCACCACAACAACTTAGAAAAAGAGAAAAAAAAAAGTTCAAAACAATCGTTTGTTTTAATCCTGGGGTGCAGGGAGGGACGGGTCAGTGCGTGGGTAGGGATTGGCATCTATACGGGTTTTTACTGTCATTCAACTTTGAAAATTCACTTCTGCCATCGCAGGATTCTGTAATGCATGTTAAAACTCAGTTTTAATTTGTACATCAGAGTTTGATTAAGGGGAAATTTGATATAAAATAAACTGGAATGCACAACCTTTTGTAAACATTGTTTTTATGTATGTTTACAGACTGTCACATTATTCACTGCTTTACTTCATACCGCCTTCAATACAAGCGTGCACATTCATCTTCATTTGTCAACTGCTCTTAGATTTCCCCTCAGTGCTTCATCCCACATCATGGTGCAGACAGTGAAGTGAGCAGAGAGAAGACACAGCCAGCTCCACCTGATGTCATCAACCTGTTCAATGATATCAGGTTTTCTGTTGCAGTCACCAGGGCACCACACCAGTGTTAGATGATGGATACAGCAACACTCAAGTCATCCATCTGCAGCACAGCATGCACACTTGGTTCTTACCACCAAGAACCAAGCATCACATCAGTGCAGCTCAGTTCTCAGGATAAAAACGTGTAATTCCAACAGGAAGTTTCAGCTTTTCAAAAGTGTAACTCACAGAAACAGTGACTGTCCCAATACTTCAAAACTATTTAACAGGTCTTCAAAGAAATATAAGTTTTCATCACAATCACTTACATTTATCTATTCAGACTAAGAAAGAGACAGTTAAATCAAATAAATCAGGGGTGTCAAACATACGGTCCATGGGCCAAAACTGGCCCACCAGAGGGTCCGACCTGGCCCACGAGTGAATTTGCCAGGTGTGAAAAGACAGAAGAGGCATGTTGCTTAAATAGCACATAATTTCTCAAGAAATTTCATATTGTTGATCATTTGTAGTAAAAGAATACTTCATTAATAAGTTGTTGTTAATGTACTTGTTTGTACTAAAACAAGAGGAAACATTTAGAGTTCTAATTATCTATAGGTTATATCGATATTATTTTACTGGTCCGGCTCACTTGAGATCAAGTTGTGCTGTATGTGGCCCCTGAACTGAAATGAAGTTGACACCCCTGAAATAAATATAATTGGACATTATTCAAAAAAAGCATCTTCTGATCAGGAAAGCTCTTTATTTTTCTTGCCTATAAAAAAGATACTAGAAAAATATTTTGTTACATTGAACATAGTGTGTGTGTGTGATGCATGGTATCAAAGGAACAAGTTACACTGGATGAGGCAACATGTGCACTGCAGCTTACTTTGAGCTAATCCACAGCTTCACAGACGGGCTCTCACATTAATAACACTGTGGTGTGTTCAGGGGCCTGCAGGACATCAGAGCTGAAGACACAAACACACCAACACTACAGGAGAAATATCAAAGGTGTTTCCAAGGTGCAGGACGTCAAAGTGCAGGAGCGGATCACTGAGGAGGTGTAGCGTGCTGCTCTGGTCTGGTGCGACAGCAGACGCCGATGGCTGCCACCCCATCAGCTAAAGTGGCACCGTGGACATGGCAACTGTTACCCTTAGCAACAGACCACAAAAGAGCAGAACCCAGAGAGACGGCGTTACAGTCTGTCAGAGTCCAGCCGGAGGGACAGGACACCTTGACCTGCGAGAGAGCAGCAGGCGTGATTAAATCAGAAACCTGAGGATGTGATGGTCCAAGTCATTTATTTCTCTGCTGAATAAATGAATGAATCAATGAATGACTCACCTGGTCTCCATCAGCTGAAGTGTTCTCCAACAGGTGGCACTCCAGAGATGGAGCGTGGCAGCACACGGCATGCGATGTTACCCCGTCTCTCACCACACAACCCCTCCGATCACCCATGTGTGGACGGGAGCTGGACGACACTTCAGCCACTGACCAGGATGTGCAGCCTACAGAGGAAGGAGCTGCATGTTTACAACAGAAGGAAATACTGTTGACTCGAGAGTCAAGGCACTGATCCTGCCTCCACACACAGGAGCCAAGTAATGATAAACATAATGCAAAGTAGCAACCATAAAAGTTCGCTGTAAGAAAACCCTGCTCTTTGTTCTACACATACATATAGCTGGTATTTATACTGGCAGGGAGGACATTGCCTTCTCGGGGTGATTGCCATGGTAACTGGCATAATGTGCCGTGATCTTCTATATGGAACTTGTACATTGTTTTAAAAAGCAGTTTATATACTGTCCTGTGGTTGAGATATAAATGTGGTTGTCTTCAACCCTGCATAAAGAGACAACTCCACTTTTTCATTAAACGTGAAACTGAAGGCAATCTGAGACAGGTCGCTTAGCTTAGCATAAAGACTGAAAACAGCTTGTCAGGCTCCTTCCATGGAAACAGAATAAAGAAGAGTAAAGAAAAAGTCTAACAACAGATGTGAATCTTTCCCTCTGAGGCCGAACATGTCACTCAGACAGATGTGACTCACCGGTCAGCTGGTGCTGTGGACCCACACACTCAGCATCTCGCCCCGGCTCAGGACTGGCATGAGCCTGACACCGCAGGCCACCTGTCACACAACAGCGGGCCACAGCGTACACACCTTTGCCCCCAGCACCGTTATGTGCAACGCACTCCATCTGCCCACCGTTTATCTGAAACACAGAGGTGAGAGAGTCTCATCAACCTGTAGCATTTGCAGACTTTAGAGTTTGGAGATAACAGTAGGACTCACAGTGATGGTTTCTCCCACATGGACCCCATCATGGGCGTAGCTGCTGCAGCCCATCATCTCCTCACCCTTTCGACAGCGACTGACAGCCCTGTCTGTTCTCGCGACCCCTGACCTCTCTGACCACACGGAGCGACACAGAAGTTCCCCATCTGGGCACACATTAGAATAAAATGAGTACAGAAGTGTCTTTGTGCATCTGTGTGTGTTTGTTTGTGAGTCACTGACATGTGCTGTTGGCAGGAGGCATGGCTGCTACCAGGTTTGGAGTGGTGAGGTGATGTGGCTCAGACAGAGAGTGGAGGTTGATCGTGTTGCTGATGGAGTAGTGCAGCATGGTCTGCAGGATCTGCACTGGTGACATGCTCTGCTCGGACGACAGGATCACAGCTGCTACACCTGCACAGGTACAAACCAAAACAGAAGGCTCATTGTCCAGATACCCAGAGCTATCGCTTTGTTTGTACTTAGCTGTGGTGGTGTGCACAGTGGTGCCTTTACCTGAGTACTGCTCTGAAATATATTAATACTTGTGACTTTTACTTTACTCTGCTGTGCTTTTAGACAAATCTTTTCTTTTGCTCTGGAAAAGTGTGATCATACAGTGTGTTCACCGCAGGAGAAAAAACCATCACAGCCAACTCCTCAGTCATGTTTGTAGCTGTCAGTGTCAGTGAGGCAGAAGAGGGTCTGATCTGAAGTCAGTTTTAGAAGGGTTAGAAATAAAGAGAGAATTTATCACTGCCTACAAAAACAGTTATGGAAACAACAGTGGCTCCTTTTGACAAGTCCTTGAACCCTCAATACTCTGACTCAGTGATGAAGTTTGTACTTTGTCCATCTCTGCTTGTAGTGTGTGTGTGTGTGTGTGTGTGTGGGCGTGTGTGTGTGTACCTGCAACATGAGCAGCAGCTTGTGAGGTTCCACTTCTGGTGGTGAAGCAGGTGCTGCAGTCACTGCTGGCACTAACGATGTCATCTCCAGGAGCAAACAAATCAACGCAGCGGCCGACGTTAGTGCCACCTGCTCCCTGTGACATGAGCTGGTCCTCTGCATTAACAGCCCCGACTGTGATGACCTGCACACACACACAAAGTACATGAAAGGTAAAGGATGTTGTCTGTCAATTGGCAGCTGTGTAAAATTCACCACTGGGTTCTTAAAGTGATCTGTAACCTCAGGCTCTGAAGCAGGCGAGTAGAGGCAGGCGTCGTCCCTGTAGTTCCCTGCTGCAGCGATGACCACAGCTCCGTTTGCCACCATGTACCTGCAGGCTGCGTTTAATGACCGACTGAAGCCACCGACGAAAGGCAGTAGAACGATCACTGCATCCACTGGACGGGCCTGTAAAATGGCCTGGATATACTCCATCCCTGAGCGGGACAGGAGAGGGGTGTTCAGTGTCTGCACAGAGGGACAGTCCATCCCTGACACAGTGACACAGTGAGCGCAGGCAACAGTAGCTCCACTTCCAAACCTGCTTTTAATGTTACATGACTCCTGTGAATTGGTTTAGCTCATGAATTCAGAGAGTTGCAGGGCTTGCTGCAGGCATGAATCACACAGATGTGCACATCCAGAGGACAATGCTGGGGATCACAGCAGGTCATGACTCATCTATGGATATTCTCATTCATCCTGGTCATCATTATCTCTGGGCAACAAATCGAATCGAAGGCAACTGGACTTGTATTTGCCTATGAAGACGTTTCGCTTCTTATCCAAGGGGCTTCATCAGTTTGCAACACATCGGTCTGACGAGTCTTCACTAGTCAGACCGATCCCCACTAGTCAAATTGATGCGTTGCAAACTGATGAAGCCCCTTGGATAAGAGGCGAAAGGTCTTCCTAGGCAAATACAAGTCCAGTTGCCTTTGATTTAATTTGTTGCCCAGGGACAGGTCATGACTCAAAACTTCCTGTCTGTAATAGATATGAGTTTGGCGGGAGTCCTACCTGCCAGAGCTCCTGAAACGGTCCCTTTCCCCTGACAGTTGAGCACACGGACCAGGTTAACAACAGCACCTCGAGCAACACCAGAGTCTGAGCCACTCACAACCCCAGCAATGTGTGTGCCGTGACTGTCACACTGACTGGCCTGTCGAGGAGAGAGGGATGGACAGTGAGCAGAGCTACACATGCGACGTGCGAGTGGTTTCTTTGGTGTGTGTGTGTGTACAACCTGTCTATGAACTCTGACTCCATCCTCCTCTGGGATGTTGTTGAAGTCTGTGATGAGCACTCGGTCTTCAACCTCTCTGTGAGAACTCTGAACACTGCCATCCATCAGATACACCTCAGCCATCCCTCCATCATCTGGAGAGGACAGAGTGTGTGTGCGTTTGTTATAATGACTTCAGGTGTGTGTGTCAGAGTCTGATAGATGTAGAGACAAACTCACTGGGAGGTTGATATGTTCCGTTTTCTGAGGCGCCACCTTGAGGGTGCAGTAACCTCTGGAGGTTCCAGGGGGCGCTTTGAGCAAAGATGGAGGAGTCCTCCTCTATGTAGTGGACATGAGGGAGCTTCACCACCTGGCAGGAACACAGTCAAATGTTACTGTCAGTCTGGTGCACAGAAAACTCATCATTTAACAGGTACCTGTCCATGCATCTTTGTAACCCCATGAATGTTTCACATTCAATTTCAGCTCCAGTACACTGGATGTATTCAGGTTGACAAGTGAACGCACTGACTGGTGTAACAGGTTTGTATCACTCTCTCTTTATGTGGGATTCCCCAGGGATCCATCCTAGTTCCTCTGTTATTCACCATTAACATGTTACCACTGTGTATGCAGCATTCACATTTAAATTCCTAGCATTGAATGACATCTAATGGCAGCTCCTCATAATTACACCTATATCATTAACAATCTGAAGTGTAGCTCAGTAGCTAGCTCATCTTAAAGTGTTAGACCTCAAGCTTTCAGCTTTCAGCTGCCATGTGATTCTCAGCTGACTAAAGCTGTGCAGTTTTGTTCCACTGAAGTGAGACACAGACATTTGCTGCCCTGGAGGTCATCCATGTCTTCTTCTCCTCTAAGCATGATACACTTTATTTTTATCTCAGCAAAGTATCCACAGACTCCAGAGCAGCACCAGCACACTGTTAACTAAAACTAAGCTTCATGACCATATCACTGAGGCAAAGCAGTTACCAGCTGAAGGACGTCACTGCTCATCTTGACCAGGAAGCCGCGCAGAGCTCCAGAGTAGGTCTGCAGGATCTCCAGCAGGTAGCCCCTCCGGGCCGCTTTGGCTCTCAGCCTCCTGATGGTCCTCTGGACGTGAGACTCGTGCGTCCCCTCACGCAGTATGACCAAGTACTGACCGGGCACGCGCCATGCTGGCTGGAGCATAGCAGAGAGTACAGACAACAGGCTACAGGTGCTCCGTTAATCAGCCGGATGATGATCATGTACTGATGTACTAATGATAATGAATACACACACAACAATAAATATGGCACTTTAGCTACTACTTCATCTCAAATACATCACTTTTTCTGCAGAACCAGCAGAATGGAGCATGGATTAGTTCAATCAGCGTCTGACAATAGGCCATCTTCATAATTACACACTCAGAGCTCATTAGGGGAAGACGGCCCCTCATTAAGAAGAGTAAGATTTGTACAATGAAGAGAGACTTGTCTGCTGCTCAAACTCAGCTGGAACACGCGCAGGCAGCGCTCCGGAGAGAGATGCGCCTCAGTGCGTCTTCTTACCTTGTTGCACCTGAGGAACTCTGCAGCGGGTTCCGCCACAGTCCTGTCCTCGCGGATCAGATCCACTATCGGGTCGTCGTCCTCGGGGTAGTCCTGCGCGCTCGCGGACAAAGATGCGCACAAGCACAGCGCCCAGCCAATCCAGGCTGAGGTGCGACACATTCTTCACACCTCCTGGACCGTCTCCAGTGAAATGATCAGGATCAGTATCAAGTGACCCTGAATCACTGAGGGAAGTTTTTCTGTCAGTCTGTGCTGTCCAGATGTTTTGATGTCTCCGGCAGCTGCGCGTCCTTGTGCGTCTGGCAGCCAAATGATCCTCCAAACCTCTATTCTGATTTTGGGGGGAAAAAAAATCGAACAATTGATTCTTATAATTCGAGGCGGGGACTGGTGACGTCTCCCGGGCTCACGCCACCGCTTTTGTATCGAATGATTCTCCTCCGTTAAAAACACCTCTTACTGTGGAGGAGTCATGTTTCAGCCCCCCCCCCCCCCCAAACCACCCTGTAATTATTGCATGTCAATGGGAGAAAAGACTTCTTCAGTTCAAGTTGATTAGTTGATGCTGTTTTCCGGCGCACTGTCTGAGAACAGAGAGGATTATACAAGTTCGAGTCTTCTACTTCTTAATCATTCTTAATCATCAGTTGTATTGCATATTTTATCAATAATCGATATTTAATTGAACGTCTTGTATTAAAATAGTGTAGGTGCAGAGGGCGCCCAAAGACTCCTGAATACCAAGCTCTGGTACACACACATCTCTCTCTCTCTCTCTCTCTCTCTCTCTCTCTCTCTCTCTCTCTCTCTCTCGTGTGTCTTAGTTTAATTAAGCTCATTTCAAACTGTGCGCGTGCTTCATGTAGTTAGATTTCAAACTGAGAGTGATGAAGACATACAGTGTTCAGATCACTGATCCTCAGGTGTCTCAGCCTGAGACGACAGTTCATCAGCATCACATCATGACCTCAGGACCAGCTCGGTCAGGTCAGAGGAGATAACCCGGATGACGTCATCAGGTTTTTCTTAGATTGAGCTGCAGAGAGTGGGGATGGTGCAATATCATGGACACACACACACACAGCTGTTTCCCCTACACCCAAACTTTGATCCAACATGGCCTGATGACCTCTGTAGCATGGCTCTAATCAGATTCTGGCTAAATGCTGTGCATTTCTGAATTTCAGTGGACTTGAGGCTTAATATGCTGCTGAGTTGCATCATGGGAATTGTAGGAATTAGGTATTTCTGAAGCTTGAGTGTGTGTGTGTGTGTGTGTGTGTGTGTGTGTGTGTGTGTGTGTGTGTCCTTTCATATAATAAATAGTGCCATCTTCTGGAAATACCATGTAACTTTGTTTACAACCCCTCTGCTCAAAAATGTGCTGCTGCAGCTTCTCTGTGCAGGATGATGGATGTGAATAGTTTCACATTCATCTGCTGGTTTGTCTGACTTTTATTAAAATATGACTTATGAAGATATCTTCATCTGAGCAGAGACTAGTTTGGAGCCAGTCATAGAGCGTAAAGTGCGATGCTGGAATCTGAAACTTCCAACACACGCACAGACACACATATACACACACACACACACATACACACACAGTAGATGTTTTGTGTGAGAAGGTTCAACTTTGGAAATAAAAGACATTTTCAAATTCATAGATTCAGAATATTTCAGCGAGGATGAAGGAGCAGAACTTTTAATCATATAAAACTTGTTAAACGATTAAAGAAACTGCCTGAGGGGAACTGTTGAGCACTTGGCAGTGACACAGAGTGGTGCAATACTGCTGATTTAGATTCAGTCAAACCTTCTATCAGCATGAGGTGTGAGTGATGTTGTTGTCCAGGAACAGGTTGTTTAGATGAGGAGCTCTGTCTCTGTCCTGAGCACAGAGTGCTGTCCTGCAGAGCCTCAGACCAGGTGCAGTGTGGGACAGCTGTGACACCGGCTCCCCGGGGCCTCGGGGAGAAGTCTGCTGCTGCTTCTTGACTTTTGGCCACAGAAACCTGGCAGAGCCTCAGGGTGCCTAAAATTAAATCAGAGGAATCGCAGTGGGGAGTGAGACAGAAATAGAAGTCTAGTTCCAGCATATTGTCCTCATTTTCTTACTTTTTAATTTTTTTTTTTTTTTATCTGGGGCGGAGTTTTGCTGAGTGTGCACGTCTTTATCTGGCTGCTCAACACTCGTGTAATTACAAACACTCATATGCAGGAACTGCATCATCCAAACCTCCTGCTTCAACCACTGTCCACTGTGCTGACTGAGGTTTAAGTGCTTTAATCAAAGAAACATTAAGGGTGGAGGTGGGGGGGCTTTACTTACTCACTGTCTCTGCTCTTACTTTTCCAACTAATCTACTGCTTTCAGCTACGTTCCTGGAGGCAGCACTTCCCTTCCTCATCACTCTTCTTTACCTCCTTCCTCTGCAGCCATTACATCATCATCTATTTTCCTGTAAAGATAATAAAATCAGTATCTACAGTGTATTAGTACAGAGCCCCTCCAGCCCACCTCCCCTTGGGAGATACACCACAGACCACACTGGATAATTAAGGCTTTAATGACCACTCATTTGTCTGTGGGCCATTAGAACAATGTGTGTTTGTGAATGTGTGTGTCTATCTGTGACAGTACCGTTGCTCTTTTTCACCAGCTGAAGTGCACACCAGATCCTCCTCACTCTTCTCCTCAATCTGAGTAGTCAAAGTGACCTGAAAAAACACACCCTCCATCAGCAAATCCATTTTCACAGGACAGCAGTTGCACTAATTATTTCCTGTCCTTTCGTCTTCTTCACACACACACACACGTATCTACCTTAGGATAGCACTGGCACAGGCTCCACACAGTCCCAACACACACCATGCTGACGCCCAGAACGCACATTGTGGTGTAGATGTGCGGTCGCTCCTGAGTCATGATGAAGAGGCCGACTGCTGCCACACACAGCCCTGCTGCTATCAGCCCATACCGATACGGCTTCCCCTCCACCATTGCAACAACCACTGCTGGCTGACGGAGGTCTTTTTTGTGTAAACTGCAGTGAAAAATAAGATTTGGGAACGTTGTATGTCAGGGCTTGAAGGTGAGGGTGGAGAAAACTCAGTCAGGGTTCCACTCTGCTGCTTATTACAGCCTGCAGACAGCCTGGTTAGGTCAGGTATAAAATTGCAGGTGTGTGTGTTCCTGGTAGGTCACCTTGCCTTGAGCTGCTGGCACAAAGGAGACTCGCAACTCAGCTTCTGAACAGCGCTGAGTTGAGACTGTTTATGTTTGCTCGGTTTGGACTTGATTTTAAAGACTCGGCATTTCCCTTCCCCGCCTTTCTGGGGCTTCCCTCTTTTAAATAAACAATCTATTATTTCTAAGAGCAGTAACACCCACAGAGAGCTCTGTAGCTATTTATTAACTCAAGTTTATAGGAACATCACAACATAGAACCAACAGTGGACATTCTGCAAACACTGGATACAAAGCTGAAAGATGAATAACAACACTGTGCTATCGACATTCTGCTGTCACTGGTTAAGGCACTTCGCGTCGGAGTAAGCGGCCAGTGATTGTTGTGCAAAGTTATGGGGAAAGTGTGCAGATGCAAGGAGGAGCCTGGTAGAAAGGTCTTACGGTGTTTGGAGGAGAGTGCTGTGCAGCCACAGTAGTAGGTCACATTAATTCAAGCAGGCCAATAAAATATCCTAATTCAGTGTCGACAGGAGGCTCGCAGCCAATCTGCTGACATGATTGCCTTCAGTTTGTTACCACTGATCTCAAGGAAGGCCATTACTGTAGAGAGTGGAACTGTTGCAGTGATCTGTCAATTCCTTTCAAAATCACATCCCAACACGCACGTGCAGCAGGCACAGAGGCCACACCGGGGCTCAGTCTGTGAGTCTTTCACCAGCTGCAGCCTCTTCCTGCTCCTTGGCTTTGTGTTGGGGATCAGGGCGACTGTGTGAAGGCACACGAGAGGGAGCCGCTGAGAACTGGAGACAAAAAGGCACCGACACAAAGTAAAGATGTCCACCAGAGACTACAGCTGCTCACTGTGCTCCTGGCTTTTCATCACTGTGTCATAGGATGGAGGTGGCTCCATTGTCCAGGGCGGTGGGGTGGATGGGAGGGAGGGCTCAGGCTCCGGCCTCTGGCTGACAGAGTCTGCCGACATCTCCCGACGGATTCGGTCCAACCTCCTGCAGAGAGAGACCAAGAGGAGTGAGTGAGATGCGTAGTTCAGTTTAGTTCACTTTGTGTGGCTCCACACAACACCTGTCACTCATTACACCAACTCTTCAACACCCTTCAATAACAGCACTGACAATTCATACACATCGTCTTTTAGGAATAACACACCCATCAACACTTCAGATAACAATCATTTTTCTCTCACACTGACACACTCCGACTGTTTTTTTGTGTTTACACCTTTTAGTGAAACGCTTGAACTTACACATCCGCTCCTTTTAGCACTAATGGCATGTCTCCTGTCAGGAATTTTTACCCACACATTTTCTTTCAGTGAATTTAATTCAGTTAACACACTAAGTACCTTCATGCTTGCCCTTGAATCGATAATTACCTTTAATAGATGACACTTTGTTACACCTCAGCTCCTTTCAGAATACTTCATCTGATTATCAGTCGCTCAGTGACTAAAACACCAATTCCTTTCAGTGCCTCAAGTAATCCTCAGATTCTCTCAGTGACCACACTGTATCTTAAACTTGAACTCCTTTCAGTAAACAGCAGCTGATTGTAAACTCCTATATACAGTTTATATTACACCTCAGCTCCTTTTCATGTGGGGTGTGGGTGACATAGGGTGCAGGTGAGGTATGTCCTGGAACGGTCGTCGGTCTATTTCAGGGCCGTCATGATTTCAGTTCAGTGATAAAAAAACAGGACAAGTGTAGAGTCCAATGACAAGTGTAATAAATGTAGTGACACTTGCCACTGGGCACTACTTGTCCTGTTTTGTCAATGAACCCAGAAAAATAGTAATATAAAAATGGTGATAAGTGTTTATGAGACATAAACGTTTTAAGTCCACATACAGAAATAAGAACTATATTTCTTTGATCTATCTGAAACAAAACCTGATCTTCCTCTGGAGCTTTCTCTTTTCTTCTGTCCTTCCTGTATATCTAACGTCCTCCCTCCTTCACCATCACAGAATGTGTTCTCCTGTTTGTAAAATGTATTCCCCTGGTGATGATTTTTCTCATGGCTCTGATTCCCAAAACAAACACTGAGGCTGTTTGGAAAAAACTGTCTGAGTCTCAGATTGAACATATCAGGTTTGGTAGTGAGATCAGGTTGAGAAATACTGATCGTTCTTTGTGCGCTCAGTGTGTGGAGGTAGGAAAAGCCTTGATGATGGAAACAGTGCTCCTGGCATCTCTACCACGGGGCTGGACAATGAGCAGAGCACGTCTTGTTTAAATTCACATGCAGGCTATCGTAGATTGCCTCAGACAATGCCAGGGGGAGTGTGTCAGCCACATGCATGTGTGTCAGCTGTTTTCTCCATGACCTACTTCTGTAATCAATCCATAATCAGAAAATCAGTTGCTTTCCTCTTTCTAGTGTCACAGCGTTTTCAAGCTGCTCAGACGCACTTCGCTGCTCTGTGCCAAACTTTGCACCAGAACTAATAAATGATGATGTGTCCAAGACATCGGTTCAACAACAGCAGGTCATCTCCCTGGATGGCGTGCTCTGGCATTTGTCTGTATTCATGTTTATTTAACTTGGACAACAGAAGGGAAGCCTGAACAGTTATTGGTTTTGAATGTTTAAAAGGAGGCAGGGTTGTTTTCCAAACTATAACAAGGGAGTTTTCTGAGTCTGTTGTCCTCTGTGCCGGGTTTTCCAACCTTCTTCATGCCTTTTATGATAAATTCTAATATCTCAATTGCCATCAAATCAAATTTTGATTTTTTCCAACTAAACACTTGTAACCCTCATGTCAGTCCAATTGGTTGTGCATCAGTTATACACTGTTTACTGCTAATATCCATCAAATGTGTTAGCTTGCTGACACACAAAACAAAGTTAAAGATTAAGTTAAGCTATGCTAACAATCAGCATGTTATAATGTTAGTTTGTTGTTGTCAGCATGCTTAGCATTTAGCTCAAAGCTAACAGAGCTCTGGACTCTGGGGATTACATTTCCACATGTTGTCTATTTGCAAACTTACTTGCAATGTGAAAGTCTGAAGTATTTCATAAGACTGGAGTTAAAAAGTTAAAATGTCAGTCAAATAGAGTAGCAGAAGAATATCTTTGACATCCCATTATTTCTGCCTTGCTTATCCTGTGACATCACTGACGGCCCTGACATCAGAACCACTGCTCCAACAATTCTTATAATATTACTAAGATTAACTGGGACTGTAACATTGTCTATCTTTGTTATGTCATACAATGCAGGTGTTCCTGACCTTTGTATGGCCAGGGCCTGCTGAGGGCTGAAGCGTGTGCCTGTGCGGGGGTGCAGCAAGAAGTGTCCGGGCACTGCCACCTGGAGATTCTTCATGGCCATGCAGAGTCCAATGACCAGCAGCGCTATGCCAGCAAGGCCCAAGAACATCCCGACTACAACCAGTGGGGAAGACTGAGAGGGGATTCCCAGGCACATGACCATGACCCCCCCAACGGTCACCAGCAGAATGCCCAGACAGAGCAGCAGCCCTTTGGGGGGTGGCATCTCTGGGGTGTTGTGGGAATTCAGCTCTTCCAGCTACAGCTGCACCTCCACCTCAGCAGCAGCAGTCACCAGCAACAGTCAGTCTGCAGGAGAGACACAGATACAACATCCAACACTTCTGTGTGTGTGTGTGTGTGTGTGTGTGTGTGTGTGTAGGCGATAGAAAGAGGAAGAGGACAGGCCACAAGCAGAATGTAAAGTGACTTCTGAGGGAAAAACGCGCAAACCCTACATGCAACAAATCTGTGCGCGTGTGTGTGCGCCTCGGTGCGCGACACCATAAACATCGATCCTCTCTGTACCTGATAGGAAGTGGCGGTGAGGAGCTGCTCCGTGGATGAGTGTGCTGAAAGCTTAACCATCTCTCCTCTCTTTCTCATCAACTTTAGCTCTCCTCATGATGCCCGTGTGTCTCACCCCCAGAGCCTTGAAAAACTCCGGGAAACACAGTCTCCGCTTCGGTCCGCGTATCCTGCGACTCCGCCGCGCCTCTCTCATGATCCGCTGCTCTGCCGCTCCGCTCTCCCTCCCCGAGGGACAAGCATATCCGGTTATTTGGACCGTGGTACCAAAAAATCAGCACGAGAGGAGTTGATGTCGCATGTGGGCCGGGCACTGTTTGGTTTTCATGTGGCCACAGCAGGAGCAGCGGTGGATCTGTGCGATGTGAGGAAGTGTGTGTTTTTTTCATGGGGAAGGTTTTCAGTGACGAGGAATGGAGGGCAGGGCGGGCGCGCGGTCTGAACACTGTCACTTAGCTGCTGTTTGGCCAAGATGTTTGTACAAGAGCAGATTCATAGTCCCGCTCACACATGGACCGAAAAACTGCCGTTTGCCTGAGGCTGAGCCCTGCTGGGGGTGGAGCGGGGTCCTCACTGGCCTCCATTCTGAGGAGGAGGGGGCTGTGAGAGGAAATGACTGAATATTACTGTACTGATTATGAATAAAGTAGAGAGGCGGACCAGCGAAGTCTTCATGAATCTGTTATGATGACTAGCTAATGATCCCTCCGTTTCTGATATGGATTCAGTGTGACTTTAACTTGTTGTCTTCACTGATGAACTCATCCCTTGAAGATGCTCCAAAAAGTTCCCCATGTACCATCTTATTATAGATCAGGTATAAGCTCTACATTAATACTGTGGAAGTATTGAAACCCCAGTCCAGTAGGCTACACGGCCTGAGCTCTAAAACCAGCTTCTGTAACTTTGTGATGTCACAACAAAGCAGTTTTTGCCATACCCTAAGCCCCGCCCACCAGCACCCATGTTGCAGATTTTGTTTTCTCTGAGTGTTTTACCTGAAATCTGCTGTTGTTTTACTTGATAACATAGAAAGCAGTCAGCCAATCAGCCTTCTCTCTTCTGATTGGCTGACACCACCCTGTGGTTAGGACAGAGGAGATGGAAAACTACAGAGAGATGTTTTTTGATTCTTCAGACCACAAATAGGCCTTTAACATCTAATGGATCAACACTGTGCACAACTGAACAGTTCTGAAAGTCACATTTAACACAGAGAACGCGTGCCATCCTTGTTTTTAGTTGAACAGTTTTTTGCATGTTTTTTAACTTTTCACGGCTTGATCTTCACTTTCGGGTTTCTCATTCTCTGTGGAACTGCAGGAAGTGGTGGTTTGATTGTGAAACAGACGGACAACACATTCATGTGTTTCTGCCCCCAAACACAACATTATCACCTCTTCTGCTTTCATTCATCAGAAACATGTAATCCAACGTTATGACATGGAAACACTGAAATATGTAGGAATAAGAGCGTGTGAGGATCAACAAGCAATATGTGGTAATTAAGAGGATTGTGATTTTTAAAATTTAGAGAGAAAATCTTTCTACACAGTTAAATTGTGTTAGTGAACTGCGGGCTGCAAAGTGTGGTCTTAACATTGGAAACAGAAGTTGTGAAAACAAGCTCATATTTTCCATCTGTTCTGGAGCTTTCAAATCATATCACATGATTTTCATCAGCAATGGGAATCAGAAAAAAAAGATTTCCATGATAACTGGGCATACTTGGTGCTGATGAATATCATGTGACATGCTCAAAAGCACCAGAACAGTTAGTAAATAGCTCATAGTGATCTCAGTCTGCGTGGCCTACTGAAACCAAGACAGTCTTTTTATGGCTGCACTATTCTCTCAGATGGAAACATTCAAAAATGATTTATGCACCATTTTATCCACTTTTTCCAAAAAATCAGTCCATTTCAGTGACTCTTGGCATTTTTCTATTACACTGTAGCAATGGATTTAAGGATTAAATCACATACACATGCAGTCGAAGGTGGTGAAGACATATTAACCTAGATTAACCTAGTGCAGATATTTGCTGGTTAATGAGACAACAAAGTACCTGATGGTGTGTCCTTCATCACTGTTTTATTAAATAAAGTTAAATATACATATACTCACAGGGATCGAAAATGAGTTGCCTTTGTCAAGAACAAAGTATACCAGTCATAGGAGCATGCATATTTAGATGTATCAAGGTGAATCGTTGGGGATTATGATTCCTATCAGCTACTCTGTGTGTGTCTGTGCACACACAGCTCCATCTCAGGCATGGCAGTCAGTCAGTTGTCCTTGTGCTGTCAAACATCACAACCATGTATTTGTGGTCATCAGTTCAGTGTAGTGCACCATCTTATTTTAGATGTCAAGAAGGCCACACATTCAATAGGACTGACAGGATCTCTGCAGGTTGATTTGCACATGGCATTAACATGTATGGACACCATCAGGCATCTGGGAGGGAAAAAAACGCTGAACACAGGAAAAATACAGATGTGAGCCTTTAAACCAGAACAGTGAGAATCTATGATTACAATAGGTCAAGTTGTAATTCTCAGTGGTCTAGTGAGCAGTGGAAAAACAAATGGTCAGATGAGTCATCGTTCCCCTGCTTTCAACAAGCTGATGAATACATGTGTGCCACACAAACTGAGAGACCATGACAGGCCTGGGTGCCAGTTTCCCAGCATGAATTATCACATCCATCCTGTGGTGGAGCGTGTTAATCCTGATAGGAAAAACATTTTTTCAGGGTGACTTTTTTTGCTTTCCTTTACAAAACAGAGAAAATTGTCCTCACCAGGGGAATCCCAGGGAGGAGGATCATCCACTTACCCAAATTGTAAATGGACTGCACTTATGTAGCGCTTTTCTAGTCTCATTGACACAGGCCTACACATATAATACTTTTCTACCACACGAGCAATGCCACATCAGTTTTGAGTATTATGCTCCAGAAAACTTCAAAATGTGGGCTGGAGAGGCTGAGAGGTGGACCGCCACTGTGCTGATCAGTAGAAAATACACTCTACCACCTGAATCACTGAAATTTAAGGAAATCCTGGATTTCCTGTGTGCTTCTATTGCCATGGCAGCTAAACAATCCTGTATACATCACATTAACATGTAGCTTCATATTTGGTATACAGATAAAAGTACAGTATCAATCTTTTCTTGTATGTCTTTTGTATGTTATGTATGTAAACATAGCATAGCAACTGTAGATGTTGTTCAAAAAACCACTGTAGGACTGATATAAACAAGTGCCATCATTGTATCATACTTTCATTCCGTCAGGCGACTTGTATTTTAAAGGTCCCATATAGTGTAAAAGTTGATTTCCATGTGTTCTTTCTTTTTAAATCAGGTCCAGGTTGCCTCAATCTATCAATAACTACCAATACCTCAACCCACAGATAAAACCCCACAGCCTGTATTCAATAAGTTAAAACCAGCCACCTGGACTTCTGTAACTTTGTGATGTCACAACAAGCTCTCAGCCATGCCCAACGCCACACATACTCAGAGCCCCCTCTCCTCTGATTGGCCCACTGACCTGAGAAGTCTGCCCCCCCCTTTCCACTGTCAGAGACCCCACTAACTGCTCAGTCGGCAATCACTCCCAGATCAAATAAAACAACACCTATGTGAACACCTGTCACCTGTTAAACCACAAACACTGTGACTACACTGCACACAAGGATGAAATTACTTTGAAAAAACAACTACTTCGTAGAGGCTCCAGCACTTCTTCAGGAGTCTCTCTCTCTCTCTCTCTCTCTCTCTCTCTCTCCACTGTGTGTGTGCTCTGCTACTTGCAGGTGTGTGTCCTCAGTCTGAAAAGATGCCTCAGCTGGCAGTGGAAAAGGGGTCACCTGGCTTTTATTAGCAGCTTTACCCACTTTTAAAGAATCTGCTTTTATGTGCTAATTTTGGTGGGAAAAGTAGGGGAGTGGAGATGAAATTGTTAAAGAACATTAAGCTTGTTTTTGGTGCTTAAACCACAATTAAGTGTTGTCATTATTAGGCATTAGGCATCAACACTTGAATTAAGACAACAAAAATGTTTAAAACACGGGACCTTTAGTGCAGCCAAACTGACAGTGAAGCTGTCATGTACATGTCACTCTGTTTCTGTTGTCTGAACAAGTTGGAAACAGTGAATGAAAATGGTCCATTTAGACTATATTAACATTAACTTCCAAGCCAAAATGTCCAAGCTGCTGCTTAAGTACTGATTTTATGATGTATTCAAAATCTCCTTACTCGCAAAGTACTAGATCAAATAAATCCCTGCAGCACTATATGTTTTACACATATCGTCTCTCACACAATGTACAGGCTCTTTCTACCTAGTCAAGATTTGTCCAAAATTGCTAAATAGCTGCTTTTTTTACCCTAACCCCTAACCCTATCTTAACCATTTAAGTCTCTAATTATAGGGACTTATGTGCAGCAGTCCACATAGAAAGTCCAAAGTGGCACTCAGCTGACCAATGGTGCAAATATGTGCTCTAACTCACTCACTCACTCACTCACTCACTCCTAGATTTTTAGATCAAGGGGCCCTGAAGTTATAATCCAGCCAAAGTTGGCTATTTTCTCTATATCACAATCTAACTTCCTGTCTGGAATACCAGCTTGATCTTGACCAAACTTAATATTTGTGCATGATAGAGAACTTTTGTCCCTTGGAGAGAGTTTAGAACATCAAAACACAGTGAAATGGCTTGTAGTAGCCACACACTTCATAAATACGATGTGTTTAAGTGTTTTATTTTGGTCTAATAATTCTGCATTTGGGTTGTTTCATTGTTGATACTGTATAGTTGAGTATGTGCTAACATCTCCAATGTATGTAATGACAAAACCATGCTAGGACTCAAGAAAGAAGCATGCTTCAAGTGTTTTGTAGTTTGTTACTGCCAAAAGACAGCTACTGTCTGAGTGAGCCTCAGTCTTCAGTGTATAAATCATGTGGTCTGATGTAGAGAGGCGGGGCGTCCACGTTAGCCAGGGTCACACCTCGAAGCTAATCTCTCTCGACTGTCCAAACAGGGGCTCTGTCGCCAGGTGTGTGTCTGAGTATGCACGCCTCAGATGTGTGGAGCTGCACGTGGTCTTGATGGCAACCTCGTAAGGAGGCGGTGGTCCCAGCCAAGGGGGTGGGTGAGGTGCTGGGCTGAAACCACCAGAGTCCATGGGAGGGTAGTCAAAATCCTCCCCCTGAGCACCTTGCCTGTGGCGTTCCATCCTGCACTCGAGAAAACAGCGGCAGTAAAACATCAGGTGACAACAAACATGTAGAGACACAAACTGATATGTCCAATTCAGTTGTGAGGTGCCAGCAGGGATCAGATACTGAACAGCAGGTGTAGTCGTGTTCTGCTGGCAATCGAGTTTCCTGCCAAACACGGTAATTAGGTTTCACAAAGGTACAATGGACATCCTGGGCTGTGAGGGATGATAAGAGTTTTCAAATTACAGCTGTAGTTTGAGTGAGCCATGTGGTGTCTTTCCAGATATAGTCTATTAGTCTACATTATTTCACTAATTAGCAGACATCCAACAAGATGAGCAAAATTAGCTAACCAATCAGCTGATTGGCTTGTTGAAAATGTCATTGGATCACATGGTGTAGCTGGTATAGCTGGGAAATGCACTTTTCTGTCAAGAGTATTCAATTTATCATCCCATGCCTGAGTAAAAATAAGCAAATGTCCTACATATGAGCAGCAGCAGACAGTATGCTCAGCCTGGAGTAAAAAAAAGTGTCAAAATGGGAAAACAGGTGGCCTGGCTCTGTCCAACAGTAATGAAACCTGCTGCTTTGTCGCTTTCTAGTCTTTTGTTTTCTTACTAGTTAAAGGGCTGAGATATGCTCGTCATCATCTTTGAAATAGCTGCGGGCAGAGCTAGGCTAGCTCTACACCAACGAGCTCTGTTTCCGGTCTTGATTCTGAGATAAACTCCTTTTCAGGCTGTGTCCATCCAGGGCTAAGGAGTTTGGCATATTTGGCAAAATGAATATGGAATAAAGGAAAGAGAAAAACAATTATTTATAGAAAATGTGCAGTTGTTGCTCTCTGTGTGCAACACCCCAGTGCAGTTATTGTGTGCATGCAGCTCTATCCCACAGAGACCCTGAAAACTGTTATATGAACCCTGGATGTGATCAAATATTGAGCAACAACAGGAAGAATGAATTGGATAACAAAGGAGAGTGGACAGCATCTTTGATTTGGATCCAAACTACATTATGTTTCAGCATCTTAAATAGATCCCTTATCTTAAGTGTTAGTATGTCAGTATAAATATAGCCTACATGTTATTCTGTGACATCTGTCATTTCTCTGACTCAGGATAAGAATGAATTTTCATACAAATACAGCCTGAGCTGTACAAAGCAGCAATACACATATCAGAAATGACTGGCATTTTTCCTTGACCCACCTGGGCAGAAACACAGACTGGGACTCTGGGAAGCGGCTCCCGGGGGGTGTGAAGAGGGCATGGCTGCCGAAGTTGGGGTAGTCATACGGATAATGTGGGCACTCTGGGTCGAACTCTCTGTGGTTGTAGTTTGTGGCACTTTTGCTGTTCATTGCCCAAAGAGCCCCAGGATGAGCATGACCACCCCCAGCACCACGCAGCAGAGGGAGAAAGCCTGCAGGCGGCTCTGGTACGAGGCCAGGAAGGCTGTGGACCCCCCAGTCACAATGAGGAAGGCTCCGATGAAGATAGCTCCGTGGTGCAGGGAAGGCATCCTCCTCCAGGACCGTAAACTGTCTCTGAGGTTACTGTGCAGGCTGTGACCAGCTGGATAGTGTCACTCACTCACCAATAATCCCACAGAGTGTGCTCCCCATGCGTTCTGTCACTGATCGGACATCCAAATGATTTTTTTTCCACAGTTACAGAAATCCTGTCATCACAAGTAAAAGCTGACTTACTTATTTGTTCCTTTCAGTTCCATTTGCCATACTGATCAAAACTGATGATCATATGGTCCATGTGCTAGTCCTTACTCTGTAAATCTCCAGCTCCAGTGGAAAAGTGTTCAAATTGATGGTTTGTCGGAAAATAATGGAAAATAAAACAGTGAAGGCTTTGTTGCGCATCAGGATAATGTGGAGAAGCTGTGTGTTTATCATCAGGGCAGATGGACGAGAGGACGGCAGAGCCCATTAAGAAATCTTTACTGGTGCCCCACCCTCCCTCTGTCTAATGTGTCTGGAAGGGTACCACTTTAGCCCTGTGTGTGTGTGTGTGTGTGTGCGTGTGTGCGTGTGTGCGTGTGTGTCTCTCTGTGTGCGCACTTGTAACGGATCGGGACCTTGCAATTTCCTTAAACATAAAATGTCATATTGAACAAGATATGGGGTGAAATTTAAGCCTGCATACTTTGATGAAATAAGGCTGCTCTGTAACTGTGTTAGGTTACTGAATTCAAATGAGGAGCTGAGTGTTTGGCTTTTTGTCTTAAAGGCCACATAATGAAACAAGCTGCTTTGCAGCCTCAGAGATCAGATAAGATCAAATGACTTGAAAAATGCTTAGCTGTCAACAGTAACATCCTTACACTGTTATTCAGTACAGTTTGTTCCTTTCTAGTGCTGATCTATAATTGGCTGATTAATGACTGATAGACTTTATTAAAGGGTGAATTAGTATTTCACTAACTACTAATATGTTTTCAGTGCTGGAGGTCTGACACTGCTGGGCCCTTTGACATGCCCTTGACAACTATAGGCCTAAAGCAGGATCTACCACCACTGGACACTGACTGAAGTCCTCTGTAGTTATTAGGTAGATCTTGACTTTGTAGTTTTAGAAACGTCTTTTAAAAAGATGTTGTTCATCCAACACTTACATTTACATTTATTTTGAGGCTGTTGAAGCAAAGTAAATAAAATGTGAAATCAAGAAAGTAAAACCTTGCATTGATAAAGAAAGAAAAAGAAAGAAAGAAGATGAAAGATGGAGCTGAGATGTGTTCTACCATGCTCTAATTGCCATGAAACACCAGAAGTGCTCCACCTGAGGCTGGTGAATGAACTTGTTGTGCAGGTATACTGGGCCATCAACTGTTAGACGGATTACACATTCACCCTTCATGTGAGTCAGGAGGATTCAGCCCTTGGGAATCATGACATCTATGTTAGATTTCATGCCAGTCCATCCAGGACCACAATGATGAACAGACAGGCATCCAACCACAGAGCCAGGCTGTCAGTGTGTGTGTGTGTGTGTGTGTGTGTCACTCATGATGCACAGGTGCTTCGGAGGACACAGTAAAAGTTATCATGACTCCCTCTCTTCTCTGCTCTTTCTCAATGGCTGATACTGACCAAGTGTTATAACAGAGTGAGCAGGGGGCACATGGTGTGACAGCCTCTCTGCTGTCTGATTGGTCAACATCCAAAAGGCTTGTGCTCGAGGAGTCACGGCAGTCACAAGCTTACCCTATCCGCGTGAAGCCTCGGACCCTGAACCCGCCTCTTTTGCAATTTTGGCCAATCAGCGTGGAGCAGGGCAGAGGCCGACTGATTACCTAGCACCGCTCACCTATCGCAGTCAAGGGGTGATCAGGAGTCGGGTTTTGGGGTTGGGATAATCAATGCGCGGTTGACCCCGGGACAGGAGCCAGTAGAAGCTCAACTAGAAACCGAAGCAGTTTCTTTTAGTTTGGAGTCGGAGCACATTCAGACCAGAGCTGCACAGCCACGATGGGTCCGCTGCTGTATCTGGGAGGTCTGGTCGTCCTGTTCCTGCTCTGGATCAGAGTCAAAGGTCTAGATTACGTGATCGTTCACCAGAGGTGGATATTTGTTTGCTTGTTCCTTCTGCCGCTCTCCGTTATATTTGATGTGTATTACTATGTGAGGGCATGGCTCATATTCAAGATGTGCTCTGCACCCAAACTGCACGACCAGCGCGTGCGAGACATCCAGCGACAGGTGAGCACACCATCCTCTGACAGTGTGTGTATGCGTAGAGGTGTGTGCGTGTCAGCACACTGATCTCAGTCTGATCTCGTGTGCTGCACTTAAACTTATGGGCATGTCAGACACTAAGCTTCTTGTTCTGTATCAGTTCTATACTTCATGACAGTGAAAGGTTACATAAGTACTCTGATCATGGGCTAAGATGACAACACATGATCTGAGCTCAACATGTGTGTATTTGGCTAATGAAAGATTAGTGTCTTATGTATATAATTTAGTCAGTCATTGTAGTAATTGTACCCTCCAGGTTAAGCCAGATGGAATAACCGGTTTTAGAGCAGATCAGGATGATTTGCTGAAAGTTTTGTCAGTGGCACAGCTCCCTCTGAAGGAGGCTGTCTCAATGAAAACTTTCAATTTCAGTCCCAGAAAGATTCTGTGTTTGTCTCATGTCCTCTGAGCTCCCAGTCTGGATTCCTGAATTTCCCTGAAAAAAAAAATCAAAGGAAGGATTTAGCTTGCTGACTGTTTGGTTTGTAACTCTGGTGGAGAGCTAATGCCTTTTTTCTGCAGAGGAGAGCATCTGAGTCAGACATCTAATACATTGGCTCCTACAGTAAATCTAAGTACAGGCCTGAGAGAACTTGAGTTCTTCAGATTTCATTGCCTGGAATATAAATGTATGCTTAACTGAAGTGAAAACACAGACAGTGGGGTGAATGAAAAGTTTACGAGCTTTCTCTCAACATACTATGAACAGTTCAAATGAGATGCTGAGGCTTTGGATTCAGTCTTTTATACCAGGAGGGTCTTGTCAGCTCCCTTTACTACTGGCTGAGCAGAACAGGTAAAGAGCCAGGTATGCTGAGTCAGGTATCTGTTCTTTAATAAATAATATGCTCCTCCCTGTATCATGTGTCTGACACATTTTAGGTGCGCGAGTGGAGGAAGGAGGGGGCTAAGACTCACATGTGCACCGGTCGACCTGGTTGGCTCACTGTGTCTCTCCGAGTCGGCAAATACAAGAAAACCCACAAAAACATCATGATCAATATGATGGATATTCTGGAGGTGGACACAGACAGGCAGGTAGGAGGACCAGTTGTGTTACCAGAACATTTGCTCATTTGTACAATGACCAAAAAGACTTAAATAATGAATGAGGCTACGTTCCATCTACTTCAACATACAACCATCAGCTTTGCTCATAGTGCTTTTTTCCTGTCAGACATTTCAGCACTGCACACTTCAACAAAATGAGCTTCATATCATTAAAAGATTGATTATGATTTAATAAAGCTGGGATCTCATTTGAAGTCAATGCTGGCTACAGGTGCACGATTCAGAAAATGTGATGATTCCAAAAACAACTGTAATAGGAACATGAAAGGACATCATGGTCAGAGGTGTTGTGTTGTTATATATATATACTACACTTTCTTCTTGCTCAAGCCATGGAGGTCTGTCTGGGCAGAAAACCACGGTCACAGTGCCATCCCTCAGACTGGCAAGCCAAACTACTGTCAGCTGGCACGATTACAAAAATTTCCTCAGTTTACTTTTTTTTTTTATTATTATTATTTTTGGAGCAGTCTTTTCATTTATGAATTGATATTTAACCTATAGAGAATGATGAATAGTGATTCTAATGTGAATCAGTTTTTTTGCACAGCTGTAATGCTGACAGTAAAAATGTATGGATGGCAGCATACTAGACTCTATAGGTCCACTGATTTGGTCCACACTGAAATATCCCAACAACCTTCAGGTGGGTTGCCATCAAACTGTGTGCAGTCATTCATGGCCCCTGCAGAGGGAATTCCCTGAACTTTGTTGATCCCCTGGCTTTGCATCTAGCGCCACCAACAGGTTAAAAATTTCACTTATCCTGTAAAATTCTCTCTATCGAATAATTGGGGCAAATATAGATGGTAAACAGAGGAGCTGTGTACTCACCAGTCCTGAGGAAACATTATAAGTTTAACATCAAAGTTCATTCTCTGCACCTGCAGCACCCATACTCATTAGGAGTGGTTACCAGACATGGAAAACAAACCCTCATATTTGCTTAGTTCTATCACTTCTTTTTTCCTACTGAATTAAGCATGCTAACCAGCTAGCTCCAGACAGGCCATACATTTGAATAACTGTTTGAACTGTAACTGAAGCTCTTGGCAAGACTGGTCAGTAATGCTGATTCTTAGTTACCGTAAATTCTCAAATAAAAGCCGAGTCTCAAATACACGCCAGTCTCGTATACAGGCAGGGTCTGCCTACAGGTTTGCAGGTCTACAGGTCTGTACATGAATCGGTGCAGATTAAACTTCTAAATAAATGCGTGCTCCAGATCTGATTCTTTCCTTCTATTCTTACTCTTTCAAACAGTAAGAGCAGAGTGATTTGAGAGTATTTTCCATCTTTGCTGAGCATAAGATTTGTTCAAATTTAAATAAAGCCTGTCTCATATAGATGCCTGTCTCTAATATAAGCTGGGTCAGTTCGGCAGTTGAAGCAAATAGAAGCCCGGGCTTCTATTTGAGTATTTACGGTATGTAGCAGTGACAAAAGTTACAAACAGCTCCTTTAATGACTTAGGCGATACCTTGACTTTTCATCTTTTCCTTTTCAAAGAGCCCAATACTTTGATCTATGACTGAGTACATGCTAAACTAACCCTAACCCCACATTCTCATCACCGGCAGCTGGTCTCTGTGTTGAGCCCTAAGCGTATGTTAGCATGCTAAAATAAGGCTTGATGCATTCAATTGCTGAACATTGTTGTGGAAACATTGTCTTATCAGTGCATTACCATGCTGATGTTAGCGCTGAGCTCAAAGAAGTGCTGCGGCTGCAACCTTGCAGAGCTGCTAGCATGGATGGAGGCTTGATGTCATTAAGTCCACCATTTACTTTCCTCATGATAACATCATAGCCTACTCACTAGTATAACTATGGACATGTGGAAATGCAGAGACACTGCTTCAACAGGGCAACAGAGACAAAGAGACGGAGCATCAGACTGGATGTAAACAAGCCAATAGTCTAAACCAGATTTTTATTTGATGAGACACTTTAGTTAATAATTTTGCCATTCACTTATTGCTTCATGGATAAACCGGCTGTTATTTACTTTCTATGTGAGCAGCTGAGTGTCTGTGTTTCTGCCCAGATTGACCGTCTTTTTAGAGAAGCTGCTGTGTTCTGAGTTCTCAGCTTTTAACCTTTGTATTTTAGGTGGTGAGAGTTGAGCCACTGGCCAATATGGGTCAGGTGACAGCTCTCCTCAACTCCATTGGCTGGACACTGCCAGTGCTGCCTGAGCTGGATGATCTCACTGTGGGTACGTTGTCCATATAACAATCAATGTGGATGACTTCCTAGGGAATCATCCTGGAGCGGTATCGTCTGGTTTCTACAAATAGAGAGATGCGCTGATGATTTCCACAGCTCTTGCTCAATGATGCAGATCTTGCATTTGCTCCATCAATCACTGCATCCTGTTTGGAGCCTCAGCGACTTCTCTAATTGTGTTAGAGGATTGATGTTGCAGCTCAAAAGATGAAACTGGGAGGAAATGGCTGCAGTGTTGGAAGCACCCTTGGATTGGGTTTCATAATGGATTTCCTGATGCCATAAACTGCGCATCAACAATCTAATGTTTTCCCATCAGGCCTTGGTACATTCATTTATTCTGATGTCCATGCAGGCACAGATACACACACTCCCAGCAGGCAAACGCTCCTTTCTGCTCATCTGTTTGTGCTCTGTTGGTCTCACATGGAAAGAAATTGAATTACTAAGAACAGATCTTTTATTCTCACTCCCATCTCAGGTGGTTTGGTGATGGGTACAGGCATTGAGTCATCCTCTCATATTTATGGCCTGTTCCAGCATATCTGTGTCGCATATGAGCTGGTCCTAGCTGATGGCAGCTTAGTGCGCTGCACTGAGGTAAGAATTGAATGTGTGTGATGTAGTGTGAGTGTGAGTTTGCACGCCTTTACAACAAAGTAAGATGAATATGTTTCCAGCTATGTGCTTTCAGTGCACTTCTTTACCTTAGAGTTATTGAATAGATGTATTAGTTATTATTTGCACCAAGGTCTCCTATTGCACTGAAGCTTTAGTGATGTCCCTTTGGATAAAATGATCTGACAAATGAGTTAATGTAAGTGAAGATGTCAAGGTCTTTACAGAAGTAATGAAATGCATCTACTGATTCCCAAAACTTACATACTGGTCCCAGAATGTCCCGGTTATTTTCTAGTCCCATGTTAAAGAGACATTATTGTTTTCTTCTGCATATGAAAAAGAAGCATGTTTTGGACACAACTATTTTTTTTCTGGCTGCACCCCCTTCACTGTCCAAACAAGTTTATCTCCTTACACAGGCCTCGAAGTTGTAGAAGCCGCAGGTTTGCAGCAGCAACATCCAATTGTCACACCAAGTGCAGTAACAGGAGTGGTCTGCTTGTGAGAGGACAAAGTGATTGATGCCATGGGATGATTTAATGGTTCAGTAGGGAAGCCAACATGCAAGACAGACTACAGCTTAGCATTAGACATCCCTAAAGACTGAGAGCACATTCATCACCACCAGTGCTCTGCAGGTCTGTTTGCTCTTGTACAAACAACAGATACATGTTCTCTGTCACATAGGAGGAAAACTCAGACCTGTTCCATGCTGTCCCGTGGTCCTGTGGTACTCTGGGATTCCTGGTTGCAGCTGAAATTAAAATAGTCCCTGCTAAGCAGTGGGTGAAGCTGCACTACGAGCCAGTCAGAGGGCTGGAGAAGATCTGCAAACGCTTCACTGAAGCATCGGAGAACAAGCAGAACACATTTGTCGAGGGCATCCAGTACACTCTCGACACGGCTGTCATTATGACGGGAACCATGACTGACCATGCAGAGCCTGATAAGGTATGGTGTGCATGATTTGGTTTCATGTTTTAAATGTTGAATGTTTTACATAACATATTCAACTTTTTCCTCTCTGACATCAGATTAACAGGATCGGCCTGCACTTTAAACCCTGGTTCTTTAAACACGTGGAGGGCTTCCTGAAAGGAGATCACATTGGAGTGGAGTACATCCCTCTGAGACAGTACTACCACAGACACACACGCAGCATCTTCTGGGAGCTTCAGGTACTTACAAAACATAGACACACTCTTAGACAGGCTGTTTCCATGAGCTTTAGGATTACATTGAAGGAAGGCGTCAATCTGCCAGATTCTCGCTCATCATCATTCTACTAACTGCTTGCTCACTGCTCTTTATTATACTCTAATGCTCGTACTCTCTCTCTCACACACACACACACACACACATACACACACCACTAGCCATTAGTAAGAAGGGCATGGCATCCTTTATTTTCTGTAACAGTAAATGGTGTAATGAATTATGCACAGTATTGGTTTGACAGATACCTAAAGGAGTTCAGAGCGTGTGGTGTGTTGCTGATGGTGCTGTTGGCACTGGTTGATGAGTTGTGGCTGCCCTCTGGTGGAATTAAAGATGAGTGATAGTGGATTGATTTCTTATATACAATAAGCTCAAAGATAGCATCACAAATTCTGTCTTATTCTACCATTAAATGTCACTAAGTTTTCAAATGCATGAAGATTTTAAATGATTTCATCAGATTGCCTATTTATTACTTGAGCAAATAGAGACCTAGTCGTCAGTGTTGCTGACAAAAGAAAAGTTGGTGTTTCCTTTTTTTTTAGGTATCAAATGAAAATGGTTTCAGGTTCATGAAATCCATTCACTCAAACTGCAATAATGACATTCAAACTTAAATAACTAAAACATTATATCATGTGTCACATGTCACATGATCAAACATGATCGGAGGTCAGAAGTTCAGCTTGAAAACTCTTCCCACTCCTATTTTAATTTGTGAACACGTTTTTGAGCTCACACCATGTGAAACTAAATATTACATTTTATTTGTAGTGATTCCTGTTACATGTTGTTTATAGTTGTAGGCAATAGTTATAGTAGTTGTTTATAAATGAAAACTATTATGGCTGTTAAAGGCTTTTGTTACACACATTTTCATCTGTTTCAGCTAAAAACAGGCCAGGTCATTATTTTTCTATCATTTATCACAAGTTTATAGAGACTCATGTGACATATTAAAATACTCCTGTTGTCCAAATCCAAAACATATAGAATTTTCAATTGTGGAAAACAGAGAGAGGAAGCAACTGTCCGTATTTTAGATGCTGAATTTGATCACCAATATTATAATTTTTCCACTAACTGATCACTTGTTTAAGCCACTTGATGATCTCTTCTAACCTGTCTGTGTCTATTTGTGTCTTTTCCCCAGGACATCATCCCATTCGGCAACAACCCAGTGTTCCGCTGGCTTTTTGGATGGATGGTTCCTCCTAAAATCTCTCTGCTGAAGCTCACACAGGGAGAGACCATCAGACGGCTTTATGAACAGCACCATGTGGTCCAGGACATGCTGGTTCCCATGAAGCATCTGCAGGCTGCAATAACACGCTTCCACCAGGACATTGATGTAAGACTTTGTGAGACTAAAGTCACTAAATACTCACTGATTAGAGAACAAACTGATTGTCGATTCTTCAACTGTCATGTGTTATTTCAGGTTTACCCTCTGTGGCTGTGTCCATTCCTGCTGCCACCAGGCAGGGGGATGGTTCATCCCAAAGGCCAAGAGGAGGAGCTGTATGTGGACATTGGGGCGTACGGAGAGCCCAAAGTCAAACACTTTGAGGCTAAAGCATCAACGCGTCAGCTGGAGAAGTTTGTCAGAGATGTGCACGGGTAAGTCCCAAATGATTTGGCACCTGTGACTAACTTGTCTACCTCTGACTATCACTGGATTTGCATCCTGTTCTCACTGACACAGCTACTGTCTGTTATCCATTCTCCTTCCATAGCTTCCAGATGCTTTATGCAGATGTGTACATGGACCGAGAGGAGTTTTGGGAGATGTTTGATGGACAGCTGTATCACAGACTGAGAAAGGAACTGGGTTGTAAAGAGGCCTTCCCTGAGGTGTATGACAAAATATGCAAATCTGCTCGACACTGACCCCATCACTGGTTCCTGACCTCTGCACTGTGTCACAGATACACTGTCTGATACACGTCTGCAATGCACATCTGGTGACTTAATAGGTTTGGATGTTTTAAACAACAAAAAAAAGTCTCACACAAAGATTCATCTCAGAATTTTCTGTGAAGTAATAACAGAAAATTCTGTACATACATAAAGGGACTTGGGACGATCAAGAAATAAGACTCAATACTGACGGCCGTTGCGGGTAATTGCGTTTTGATTGACGAGATGCCGCTGATAAAATTCTTGTTTTCTTCTATGTGGGACTCTTCAGTGGACTTTGTGTGGTGGTGGGTCATCTGTTTACCGTAGCAGAGTCCATTACTACTGCGCTTGTCTTCTTCCAGTATCCAAGTTGAAAGCCGGCGAGAACACGCATTCAGTGTCATCTGACGTCGCGTCCGCAGAAGTGCAAGGGAAATTCAGACTCCGGATTGCAGTGCATTATGCAGCATACAGCCTGTTCAAGGCAATGGAGAGATACATGGGTGGGCTCATTCTTTTTGGTTTTGAACGCTTCATCACCCATTAGCATGAAAAAAAAACTTAAAATATCCTGCCCCAAGTCTCTTTAAATAAGCTAAACAAAAGTAACCAGACTGCACAAGTATCATAATGCTTTTCTCATTTTCCTTTCCTCTGCAGTTATTTTAACATTCATACAAGATGTCTTCTGTTTGACCTTATGTAACATGTGCCTGTTGAAAGATGATTGTTGTTGTTGTTGTTTTTTAATGTGTTGGGCAACTTTCCTCTCTTTGACTACCTAACTACCAAAGTGCCATACACTTTCAAAACATGATCTCCAAATTAAGATCACATTTTAAAATACCTTTTTAAAGTAAAAAATCCTACAAACATAAAAACATAGTAATACTATTTTGATATTCAAATTAGAAAATGTCACCTGGATTGTGTAAGGGTTGCATGGCTCAATTAAAAACAGTTTTACAATAAATATCAGCCTCTTGTTTTTTGAATATATATTATGAATTTGATGGAAGAATATACACCATGTTGCACTGGTGTAACACACACACACACACACACAGGTCAATGTGAATGTATTTGATCTAACTAGATTTATTTGACTTTATATGCAAATCTCATTGTTTCTTTTGTTTGTCCCTCTTTCTTTGTCAAACATGTGGTCAAAGCAAACTGGTTTGCTCGGAACAAATACTGTGACAGTATTTGAAGGACCACACAATGTTAATCAAACTATGTTTGTCCCCGCCTGACTAAGAATAAGACATCTGAATGTTACATAAAACCTGTAATTGTTTGTACATTTGCACAGGTATTGTACTTTAGAGCATATGTTGTAATCAGATCTACTTGATACTTCTATTCCACTTCATTCTGGAGGAAAACATTGTACAACTCAACTCTTGTCTCTGTATTTCACAGCTTTAGTTATGAATTACTTGGTAAATCTGGGTTAAGAACATAAAGTTAAATAAGAGTATCAAGTATTATTATTGGATTAAGTGTAGTACATAAGTTAAAATCCACCTTTATCAGCTGCAACACGAGTCATTCTAATTCAGTTATATTATAAACTTTGATTACAGTGTGAAAACATACTTGTCCTGCATGTTGACCTGCCACAGCACTACACCTCCCCCACCAACACTCCCCGAGCTGTCTCTCTCCTTACACACACACACACACACACTTACATAAAAGCACTATGTGTGTCACCAGTGACCGGAGGGGAGGGTTCACCTGAGAGTCACTGGGGGGGAACCAGTCGTGTCTGCCGCTGAATGCTCAGTGCTGTGGGGGAAATGTTTCCAGGGCACATCCTGACACTTGCTGTTCCGCCTTCTTCTCTTGCTCTCTGACGCTATCCGCGCGGCTACTGCGAGCAGGTGAGGGAGCTCCACGGTCACACACCTGTAACTAAACTTTTAGCCAACATGGGGTCTGCGGTCGGGGCCTCTCAGGTAAAGTTTTTAATGCTGGGTCTGTGGTGTCACTGTGACTTGTAACAGAGACCGCTGCTGACCTACAGCACAGTGAGGAGTAAGCCCAGGGATACCTTTCTTAGTGCAGCTAACTTTACGCTAAGTTAACTTTAGCTAGCTGTCAGTGTCCACACACGTTACTGCAGGATGAAGGCCGGTGACCTGAGGGTTTGTTGACGCCCTGCCTGTCAGTCGTTAGCTGCTGTCAGTGTTGTTGGAGTGAAGTCATTGAGTTGTGCTGTGTGTCATTAGCCTGCTCACTCCGAGGGTTAGCTCCACTAGTTAGCTCAGATTAGCCGTTTTGACAGAGCATAGGTTCGTGGGGTGGTGTGAGCTCGTGCAGTTTTACTCTTCCTGTCGGTCTCAAAGAGGTCCACTCCCTCGGGTGAGGTCCAGACAGCAGCCCAATCTCCTTGACAACACGACGGAAGTTTCATGGAGTGTTCTGCGTACATTGTGTCCCGCACTGATTTTAACACGGACTCAAATAGCAGCCTGTAGGTTGTTGTGTTTTATTGGGAAGCGTGTCAGAAATCAACAGTTAGTCACTTCGTTGAATAATCTGTTAAAAGAGCTGTCACACTTTGTTAAATAATAGATCTACAACACCTTCAGCTTTTAGGTAGCCTATCATGTGTTGTCGTTGTCACACCCACATTATGGTATCTTTATTTTGTTTACAGAGGCTCTGAAGTGAAGAAGCATCAAGTGCCCTGCAGGCAAAAAAAGAAGGAAGGCCCACGGTGCAAGGCAAAAAGCAGGCCACTCGCATTCTCAGACGGTCCTGACCAGAGAGGAGAGGCGGCAGAGAAAACATGCCCACTGACCAGGAGCCCACCTTCACAGTGAAGCTGCTGCAGTTGTTGCTGCTTTCCACTTACTGGGGGATGCAAATCTGGGTCACCTTCATTTCAAGTTAGTACCATGCACACACCATGTGAAAGAATGCAGAATAGATGGTTGGGTTGACATGACAGAGTAGGAGGGGCTGAAAACTCATTAAACATACACACACAGGGCATGTGTTGTGCAGTACAGTTCCCAGCTACCCCTGAATGTGTATAAAGTTATTGTTATGTATATTAGTGTGTAGTGTGAGTGTCCCTGTACGCAGCTGCATTTAGATTTGTCATCTTCTGATTACGTGCACCTTTGTGTCATCTCTGACCACTTTTTTCATGACCACCTTTACTTCCACATCCAGACCTTGATTTGCTTTTGTTGTAGCTCAGTAACTGTGCTCCTGCAGAATCCAAGGTGTGTCTCATAGAGCTGTGTCATTCACATTATTGTCCCCATGCTGTGCAACAGTTATAGAGTTAGCTGAATGACCCTTAACCCTCCAGCACAAAGCAACACCTTCCTGCCAGTATTCAACCACCACAACCCTGTCGGCACTGTGGTATACCACTGTGGTTGTATTGATGCAAACTCATGTATGTAAATCAGTCTCTGTGCAGGCTTAGAGGGGAAAGACAATGTATAGCCAGTACTGGTACTTATAGCTGTTTTTATTATATGCTCCTTAAATGTTATATAATCATGTTTTGATGAATATGCATATACTGAGTAAGATCGGAGTACTTGTTGGAATATTGTAGTCTGAATGTACAAGAGTACGCAGGTGTGATGTAATTCAGCTGGCAGCTATCATAAATTGGCCGTTTCATTTTGTACTTTTCAAAATATTGTTGGTTATTTAAATGTAGTGACTGTTAGACTTTAATGAATGTTTTTATAAAACAAGGTCTGCTATTGGGTTGTTGCTCTCTCTACACAGGCTTTGTGATGGACAACCACCTGAACAGACACACATATGGGTTTATTCAGAGTCGTCTTGTCCCGTTCTACCTCCACCTGGGCTCAGCTTGTGCCTTCTTTAACCTCACCATCTACGCTGTGTATCATCCCAGTGACATGCTGGATGACAGAGAAGCCTTCCAGGTGTGTTGTTTGTCCTACATCATCACATTGTATAAAACCTGTTATGGATTTTTGCCTTAATCTCTGCTTCTGCTTCTCCCCACCAGATCTTCATCTTCTTTGTGTCGGTGACAGTTGCAGCTGTCAACGCACAGTGGTTTGGCCAAATGACATCAGAGATCATGGCAGATATGCACCTCATCGAGCAGGCGTGCGGATTGGGTCAGGATATCGGCCTGTCGTCTAACCGCGAGGCTTACGCTAAGCTGTGCGAGACAGATGTCAAATACAGACACCTGAGCAGTCGCCTGTGGCTGTACAGACTGCTGTCCTCTCTCTGTAACCTCTGCTGCATAGGCTGCAATTTCTACAGTCTCTGTTACATGGCTGAGAACCTCGTCACACTGTGAAAGTGACGTGGAGCAGCTGGACTGTAAAAAATCTTTAAAAATAGTCAGTCCTTTACAAATCATAAAACTTTTTATATCAGATCAGTAAGTTATATATTTAATGTGTAATGTCTTTCTTTCTGCGGTTGCCTTCATTAGAAATTAGATGGAAAGGTCAGATGATGCTCTGTTTGGGGAATAATGATAGGACATATTCTGATGTATATTTTTTCAGCCCCTGGTTCATGGCCAGTGAAGCTGAGTATCTCTTTGAAATGTTCCAAAGAGACAAATCAGTTCCTGCACAGTGAGTAATGGCTCACCTTTCACCCAGTGTGGCTGAGGCCAGCAGCTGCCTCATGTTGGTGCCTTGAAATTTCCCTTTACTGTTACCTTTACTCACACAATATGGTACTTTATAGGGCTCTAAAACATATACAATGTTTTTAAAATATCGCACATGTACTTGCACAGCAGAAGATGGCTCAATGCACTGCAGGTGTTATTTTTAAGCTACAGGGGAAACTTTAGTAACTGGCACTGTTTCCTTGTTGCTCAGCCCTGTTCGTTCTCTTTGGGTGGAGCTTTAAAATCTTGTTGACAGTGCCGTGCCACAGGTTTGTCTTGCTTTACTTATGTTACCTTAAAGGCACCTGCAGGGCTGTGCTCCACCTCCTGTCAAGAGTGAAAAGTTGTGCTATCGTTGTTTCTCCTGGCTGCTGCTGCTGTGGAAAACAAATGGTTTAAACACTTCTACTATATACAGTCAGTTCTGCTTTTAGTCCAACTAAAACACACCTGCACCACTGACATTGTTACTGTTCCAGTGTACTGACATGTAAATGAGTAGATGATTTGTGGTGAGAGAGCAGGTTGCTGGGTCCTCTAATAGGTAGCCCTTTGCTTCAGTGTGCTCTTGATGGAGACACAGCTGCAACCACTCTTCACATCTCCTAATATATTACATGAAGCATCATGAAGCCAGACACTTGTTTCACCCTGCACTTCTGTCAGATATGACATGGGATGTCTATTTGTGTAACTTCATAACCATAACAACCAAAAGTATACATAAAATAAACCTCCTCTCTATCTGAAGACTTGAATGACACCTCTACACTCCTTTCACTTGACATCACAAGATGATCTCCATATACACTGCATTGCTTCTTTTCATTGTGCTATGCAGGAGAATCAAATCTGATCTTGTATATATTGATAGAGGGATTTTACAAAGCCATCAGGTCTGTAGCTTGAATTCCTCAAGTGTTGTGTACTTTATTTTATAAAACCTCCACATCAGCCCGGATGTGTTTGAACATGATGATCAGGCTGTGTAGAGAAAATAAAATACAGCCATAGTTAGAATTAGAATATTTCTTTGTTTTGAATTTCTTTTGGTCATAGTGCGTTGTTGAATCCGTGGTTTGTAATATATTCTGTCTTTTTGCTTGTTTGAATCTCTGTTAATTCACCACTCCATGCTGTCTATGTATTTGTCTTGGCCTGTAATAACTGTATATCAAACCAAAGAAAAAGCAGCAACGGCATGTTTCAGAGCAGTGGCAGCTCTTCTGAAGCTCATCTTTCTTCTCTTTAATTGTTTGCTCTAACTGGATTGATGAAGGTGTTTTATCTTGAGCCTCCTACTGGCAAAAACAATGCAATATTACTTGGTGGTTGTTTTTTTCTATGATATTTGCCTGTTAGCTCCAACAATGAAGTTGTGTACAATTTGAATGCAAACCATTTGACAGTTTTGTTATTAAGCATAAAAACTGTATTTTTGGATATGGAGTTTAGCGGACATCTTTGCATCTTTGTTTCTCTATATGATTATAACCGTAACATCAAGATCAAGAGAATCAGAGGTCACGAGCTGTTTATGGTAGTGGGTTTGTATCAAGATATTTTGACGTGTGGTCTATTTTTTGTATTAAAACATGTCTCGTCAATTTCTACTCGCATTCCAGCCTGTTTTATTACATTTTGATCACCATGCAGGTGTTATTTCATGAATGATACATTTTTACAGTGTAGTGTGTCCTCTGTTGTTCTGGCTTTGTGCTTATATTTCACAGGAAAGGGCTTTTAGCCTCAGCTATAGCTGAAAATCATTAAACAGGCCAAGCCTCTAAAGTGCCTGTTTGCTTGTATAGAGTGAGTCAGGAACATAAGAAGACAACGTGTGATCCGTTCTCCCTGAAGAAAATGCTTGATTTTGACGACTCCTAGTGGTGGAAATAGGAAAAATGAATGAGCTGAAAAGCAACCAATTTTCCCATGATACACCTTTGAGTACTTAACAAGTTTCAAAATCTATCAGAGGAGTGGAGAACTGGTTGGACAGTTTCTATCCAAGTGTGCAGCCTTAGAAGCTAGAGGGACTCAAAAATGTAATGCCACCCCCTGTGGTTCCTGTGGGATGTCACATAATGCCAGGGATGACACAGGAGGGGAACCACTGACCTACTGTAGTAATAAAGTAGTAAAGTAGCAATAAACATAATAAAAACACTCTTTCATAACACTTGATCAACAAATCCCAAGGAACCCATCATGTCAACAGACTTTAATGTAAAAATACATCATTGAGTTTCAACTACAAATCCTTACTGCTCCAGATGAGATCAGTATCAACAACATACCACCCACTCCATCTACAAAACGAACATTAGTCTAGAAAAGTAATAAATATAAAATGATGAAGATAAAAATGTAAAAAAAAAAAAAAAAAAGTCAACACACGTACCTGACTAATAAAGTTTAGGTAACCAGGCTTCTTTTGTAATATTTGCAAAACCTCAAATTTATGTTTCAGGAAGGTACAATAATCTCATTCAACACGTGAATGTAACAGGTGAGGCAATTTCATGTCCACCCTTTTGCAGTTCCTGCCTCAGTTAAAAGTGCGATTACATTGTGTGAAAACAAATGGGCCCCCTTGTTTGTTAATTCTGCATAGAGAGAACCAGCTACAGCTTGGAGTGTCCACAACCCACATTCTGTAATACCGTGAGCTAAATGTAAACTGTTAAACTTTAAATTATCTCCAAAAGGAGGCGGCAACATCATTTAAAGCCACAATCCTCGCTGGGGATCGACAGCCCACTGCCCATCCACTTTGGTTGTTTAAAGGATGAGGTTAGATCACTGTCATTACCGTCTGTCTGTAACAAGCTTATAACAGTGTCTGCACAAAAACCAAAAGATATGTACTGAAGAGTGAAACAGATAATGACAGTGTCAGTGCATCTCACTGTGCTTAGAAGGCATCTAAAGTTACATTCCTTGTAAACAGCAAAACAGAAGAGGCATTAAAAAGTAAGGATTGTGCCTTTAAAATGATCATGATGTAGTATTCCCATGATTCATCAGTACACACACGCCCATGCTTAAAACAACTGATCATCCCGGCCTTTCGCTCCTGTGTCCAGGAAACATGACGCCATCCCAACATTTAACACTCAGTCTTTCTAACTGTCAGGAAATGTTGTAGTATAAATAACATTGCTTCCATGTTTCCCTTCGTAATACTCACTTGTACAGTATCAAAATACAAATATTTAAAAAAGCAACACACCATTTAATAGATCAACCCACAATCCCGTGGGGAGGGTGGGTTTCGTAACCATGGCAGCAAAAGAAGAGTCATGGAGCAGGCATGGCTTTCACCACAACACCACTCCCAACAATTCCTTGCATTTGCCTAAAATACTCCATAAATAATAGTTGTACTAAAAATAGAGTTTCCCTGTTCATCAGCATAAAAATACTTAAATCCAGTGTCTCTGTCATACAACCACCTTGCCCTTGATGTCCAGCTTGTTGTTGTCACTTGTTTTAATGGACTGCTCCTCTGTGAAAGTGATGTAGGAGTAGATCAGGCTGCCGGCGATACTGCAACACACAGAGAGCAGCCGTGTTACGGTAAACAAGCAGCAAGACGAACCAGGCATCTAACCATCTGATTCAAACAGAAAAAGTCTTTGCACATCTATTTTGACAGGTGCTCAGGAGAGGGACCAACAGAAAATCTTGCACACAGTTCAACTTGCATGGGTATTTAATGGTGGCAATGTTTCGGTCCTTTAGTATCTAAAGTATCTAACCATCTGATAAAATGGCAGGATAATAAAGCTTTTCCCCTTAAAACACTGAACATTATGAGATGGAGCTATATAATAGAAACCTCATTTCTGAAGCCATGGTAATTAGGGCTGACACCAGATTTAGGAAACATCATCCTCACTTTGACTTTTGTCTTATTAACCCCAAGGTGAAATTCAATACAATTCAATACAATTGCAAAAATTCATTTCCTATCTATCCACCCTCACACATAAAACTCAGTGGGGTCTGTTGTTGAAGGATGTAATGGCTGAGAGGATCAGGCCCTCTTGCACATCAGGGCCCTGTACCTACGCCTGAGGGCAGTGGGGCTAGGTGTTCATTGAGTGGGTGGGTGAGTCCTGTTCTACTGAAACTGTGATGCGTGATGACCCTGTTACTGAGTTCAACGAGGTTGAGTGTATTTTTGCAGCAGTGTTGGTCACCTTTGTGAGTTTGGTCCAGTTTTTGATAGAGAGCATGTTGAAAAAACAGATGGAACAATACAATGAAATCACCTGAATGATGCTTTGATACAGTAGCAGTAAGAGACGGGAGGCAACATGAAAGCCACTTAATGGTAGCTCTACCTTGATTAAATGTTTCAACCACTTGGCTGACTTGTTTCTTCAGTGTAGTCCTTTCATTGCTTTAATATAACCAGCGAACAACTCTGTGAGAGACTCATGGTGGACCCTAATGACATGTTGTTATTAGTAAGGCCACACCAGACCATGATCCCTCAGTTAGCTAAGCAGCTATGACTTTTTGGTAAGGTGTAAAGAAGTGTCTATTTTCTAACCTTAGGCAACAGAATGAAGTAAGATAAGGCAGAATTTTCTAAAATTTGCTAAGATCTGTATCTGTGATATCAAATGTCTAAGTGCCATCCTATACACTTCCTAACTTCACTTAAGACTTAACATCAGGAAATTCTGTAATACAAACCCTGGTTTTCAACGTCTGGTGTTGAGATTAATGATGGGAAGAAAAATTTGATGACAGTTCAACAAGAATTGAAATATCAGTGTTGAGTGAACATGTTGCAGCACATAACTGATCATAAGACTGCCCATTTCCCAAGCCATCCAGTTTCAACATGTAGATGCGGATTCCTGCGGTTTTGTGACACATTAATGTCAGACCTACAGTATCTGTGTCAGCACTGATCTGTTCCTTTCTCACCAGTAGTAAATATTAGCAGATAGGAGTGCATCTGTAGATGTGATTAGTACGCAAAAGTGATTCTTTTCACAGGGATCTGGTGATAAAACAAGGTGCAGGGCAAATTAAATCGATGTCGAGAGTGTCACTAAGAGTCAGGGGATCAAAACCCATTCAGACTCGTCCTCTGGGAAACACTGACATCTGTCCCAGATGGAATCCAATCGAGATAACCTCACTGTACCCAAGAGACATTAGAGAGCCCTGAGAACCGCACTGTATGACACTGTGTATTTCACTTTTTATATAACTAATTTGTATTGTATTAACTGACACGTGTGCAACAACACAACACTACAAAAAAATATATAGATGTTGGAAAGCCAGATAAATGAGGAGCTGTGTTGGGGACATTTCTGCTTAGAAAACAATTTGAAAAACAAAAAAAATCTATGAAAACAACTACACACTGGAAAATGAACTTTACCTGATATTCAAACCTATGAAGTTAGTCCAAGAGAAAATGTAGTCTCCACTGAACACCATCCCGATGTATGTTACCAGGACATTCTACAAAATGAAGGAAAATATGAATGAGGCTTTTCTGACTGAGTGTGTTTGATTATAACTTCACACACGTGCTGCTCACCTTGATGCAGCCCACAATGGTAGTTGTTAAAGCAGAGTTGTACTGCGTACACAGCACAGTGGAATACATCAGAACAAACCTGCAAAACAGAGCGCCACATTGCGAATAACTCAAAACTTGTTCAAACATGAAATCGGGTTTCACAACGTTAATGCAACAAAATGGAGCCATTCAGTCAAGCACTGGCATAGAGTCTAGATTTCAGCAACTGATGTCATAGCTATGCTCCTGGACCTTAGTATAATCCAGATGTTCAACTCTGGCACAAAATACAATCCTGTTTACTTGCACACGAGCATGCACGTCACACATAAATTTCATAAGCTTCTGTCTTACCCCATGATACATGAGAGGATGAACTGGCTGAGGAAAATCATATCAGACCATCCCTCATATTCCACTGCCTGACCGGAGAGGAGCATCGTGAGAAAGAGTAAAAAGCACCAGTGAAAACAAGCACACATCAAACACAGAGGGGGAAAAAAACTGGATCAAAACTAGACAGATTATAAATTCAAATTAGTGGTCATGGCTGGTTTTCAGTGTAGGAAAGAAATTTAGTATCGCCTGAGCTATGAAGAGTTCATCACATTTTAGCATGTGACGATGACAGTATGGTTCAAAAGTCTGATACGTTGAATGGGGGAAGACTTTTGAACCACATCTATTACACATTACAAATTACAACTTAAAAATACTAACTTCCAACAGCTTTTAAAAGGTCGTAGTCTGTATCTGTACTGTGGTTAATCCACGGAGGGGAGTTGTAGGCGCTGCTGTAATAACTCCACTAGGTGCATAATAGCAGCTTTGTGCCTCTCTGGTTGCTGGGCCCCAGCTGGGCAAACCAGAAGGTCTCTGCCAACACTGACCAACAAACAGACTGCTCATATTTACAGCATACGCCCATGGCTTCACATATGTGCAGTCCCTTCAATTTAGGATTCAATCCTGCAATAACTGTCCAGTACTAAAATCATTAACTTACTATGATGACTTCATTTGAACAGCCACTGTTCAGTCAATTTAAAAATGACATGAAATTCTGACTTTTTTAATGAAGCTAACTAGGATTAGCTATTAAAGAGGGGACAGACCAAGGAAGAGAGGAGTAAAATGTCTTACCTTCTGCATATCTCCAGTCATATGAGCCAACACCAGCGTGGGAATGATCATAAATAATGCATTATAATACAATAATCCATATTTCCCCAACTCCTGTGAGAGAGAGCACAGGAACAGATGGGCAGGGAGCAATAGCAACACGTAAAATAAGCAGAGCCAGAACAGAGAGGGTTATTCACAAGTCCTTCAGTGCATTCCTCACTAACTAGCATACAGATGTCATGCATGGCCAGCCCACTGCACAACCTAGAACCTTTTGTTGGTATCGATCTGACTCTGTTTGACATGTCTGCATCCATCTTTTCTCTCCCTCCCAATAGCAGTCTGACAGCACACGTGGTTCCCTGCCGACATCAGACTAAATCTGGACCCCGTTCTGCCTCAGCTGTAATGTGAGAGCTGAGCTGTCTGCTCATGGGACGTAAAAAAACTGACTACAAGTCATTACTGACTGAACAGGCAAACAGTTATTAACCATACTGCCAGGGAAATAATTAAAGGAAGTGTATAGAATGAATAAGGTACAGCAGCACACAACTGTCGAGCAGGTTTAACCAGTGATAAACAATTCCATTTGGTGGGGAGTGAAAAGAAACGACTCAACATGTTTTCCTTTGAGCCAGACACTGAAGGACAGTTTGGGTTCTTTAAAATCCACCAGCATCAGCTCAAGGCCAAAAACAGCTCCTATCCAACAATGGCAACTATTCATCAGGTGGTGCAGGCACATACCTTTGCATCTAATTTTTGTTTAACATAGGCTCCGTTGGCTGCAGTCAACACGTCGTTCAGGAGAATGAACACGTAGCCTTCTAGGTCAAAAGACAAGTCAGCACTGCAAAGAGACACAACGAGAGTGTTCTGTCACAAACTGTTAAGCTGCAGACAAGCTCTGTTTCAGCAAAACTCTTTCAACTAAAGATATACAACATGTGTCGAATGACCCTGATGACCATATCACTTAAGTGGACACATATATGGGACCACACCAGCCTTTGTAGTGAAGGTAACTCTGCTGTTGTTAACAGCAGGGACACCTGGATGTAGCAGGACTTACCTTGCAGCTATGAACGCCCCAAGGATCATTGTAAATACTGTCAGTTGGACCGGCCTGGAGAATTTCTTCCTGTCAAAGGTCAAAGAATAGCAGCGCAATGAAATTCAATCTGAGTGCTTGGAGCTGCAAATAAAAGCCACCAGTACAGAACAAAGAGAAAGGCTTGGTTTTCTTCTATTGAAGTCATTTCCTACCAAGTTCAGGACCAATCAATCACCAGGAAAAGTGGGTTATCTGTCATGTGTGATCTTACTTGAGCAGAAGTCCCTCAGCCAGCATTGTGAATAAAATGGAGAACCTCCTGAGGACAGTGAACATCGGCAGACTGGGAGGAGAGGACAAAGTGATCTGAGCTCATGATGACACTGAATGAACTTCCCTTTAACAATCATTCAACCTGCCAGTGTGGACTTACTTGAGCCTTTTGGTTCCAAACAGACCAGTGATTTGATTTCCCACATAAAGGAGAGGTAGAGGAAATGTCTAGAACACAAGGCAAACAAATGTGGGCATTGTTATAAATCCTAGATGAAGATTAGACACAGTCAGAAAACGGACCTGAGGAATCACGTTAAAATGTCTTTAAGTGAAACATGCAAACGATTCTCTTGCTCGTGTGTTTGTGTAAAGTGACAGTAAACTGAATGTGAACAGCATCCAGCAAAACAAGACATGTGACCAGACATAGGTGGTCTCACCTTGCGAGGTATGGTCTCATCGAAGTCCGGGAAGCTGATCACCCTCGCAGCCTTGCCCACCCACAGCACAAGCACAGTGGCCAACATCTGCACACGCACGCACGCACGCACGCACACACACACACACACAGTCAATTGAAGATGCCTGCCTGCTCCCGAGATGGTGTTTGAAAACATCAGTGTTCATCCAACTTACTTGTCCAATTCCGACACATATTGAAGAAGGGAATCTGAAACAACAGAGTTGAGCCCCGTTAGTCCCGGTGAACGGTACAGTCACCTCGTACATAGCACTAGCCGGCTAAATATAACAGTGTTGCTACATGCTAACGTAAAGTGAAGCCCTTCTGTCTCAAGGCACAAGCTGTCCATGCTAGTCCCAAAGTTGCCGTTAGCTAGTGGGCTCCTCAGTGCTCGCCTCTGCTGCCCGGCCAGCACAACTTCCAGCAGCTACGTTAGCTAACATGTTAGCTCCTCTACTACAGCCGTCAGAGCGGTGAGCGAAAACCGTTACCTGTAGTTAGTGAGGACACTCTTATTCACCACGACGATGAGAAACGAGCTCACACCGTAAAACCCAGCGGCGAACAGCTTCACAAACACCGTCAGAGGTTTGTCCGCCATCCCCGACAAGTTCTCATTCCTCTCTGAGCGGTGGTGTCGGCTCAACCCCAGCCATCGCTGCTCCGCTCCCTCCCTCTCTCTCTCTTCCTCCCTCCCACGCACACACACGCGCACACACACACACACACACACACACACACACACACACACACAGGTCATCATTCAACATGTTTTGCTTAATGTCTGGATTTGTGTCGGTATATTTGTCTCTGACTCTCACGCGGAGCTGTAAACAAACTATGTCCTTATCGTATTTTGGAAAATTGATGCATCTGATAATGGACCTGTTGATCTTTACTTTAGTTTAGTTTTAGCTCGCATTTTCATCGTAAGAGACCCATTAATAATTGCCTGTTTTAGACCTGACTTTAGACTCTCAATATTTGAGACTTTATGGCCTGTAAACTAATTTGGGAAAATGCAGCTACTATTATAGTTTCTTTGTGTTGATGATTCATCACACTGAAAAATAAAGCAGTTGTATAATGTTCCATGATGTTCAACCGCAAGATGGTGGCAAAACACTTGATTAACGATGGCACCACTGTCAATTGTTCCTTTATACACACACACACACACACACACACACGTGTGTGTGTGTGTGTGTGTGTGTATATATATATATAGAGAGAATAGAAAATACTTTATTGAGCCCAAAGGGAAATTCATTAGTCTGTCAGCTCTTCTTCCATTTGCATGAGAATTAAAGAGTCTGATACGATACGAATACGAATACGAATGACTTTATTGATCCCCAAAGGGAAATTCATTTGTCTGTCAGCTCATCAACCATTTGCAGAAGAATTAAAAAGCCTGATGACTGAAGGTACAAAGGATCTTCTATATTTCTCCATCCTGCAGTGAAGAGAGAGGAGCCGTCCACCACCGCTCTTTTCTTGGTCCATCAAGGTGTTATGAAGAGGATGATCTGAGTTGTTCAGAATGGCCTCCACCAGTGTATCTCTCCACCACATCCTCAGTGAGTCCATCAGGGAGACATGACTGAAGTCAAGTGCCTCAGGATGTTTAGTCTGTATCCTAGCAACACTTCATGGAGAACTTCACATGGAACTTCAGCAGTAGCCGTTGGTGGGATGTACACAAGTATTGTTTTGATTTGAAAAAGTGTCTACTTCCTGAGTCTTCATCTATATCTCCAGCTCCTCATCACTCCCGTTGGGCAGAGAGTTGATATTTTGCATGATGACTGACGGCAGAAAGGACCTACAGTACATCTCCACCTCCAAGCCTTTAACCTCTGCACCACCGGCACAGCAACCATGAAAGCAGCTCCTCATCCCAGCTGGAACAGGGTGGCATCCCCCAGACCTGCACCACCCTCAATGACAGAAGCTCCTCTCCTGAAGAATCTCCCCTCCCCACAGAAGTATCCATCAGTAGTTGACAAAACACGACAAAAACATACAAAAACACAACAAAATAAAGCAAAGGTTGAGTAAAAACTCAGAGCTGCCAGACTTTGCTGCTCCCAGTTGAAGCGTATGTTCTGGAAATAGATGGCTGTGGGTATGAAAGATCTTCGGTATCTTTCTGTCCTGCACCTAAGAGAGAGGAGCCGTCCACCACCACTGCTTCTCTGATCCATCAAGGTGTTATGAAGTGGATGATCCGTGTTGTTCAGGATGGCCTCCATCATCCTCATTGTGTATCTCTCCACCACCTCCTCCAGAGAGTCCATCTTTACTCCAATGACAGAGCCAGCCTTCTTACAAGCTTATCCAGCCTCTTTGCCTGCTTTTTTCCTAAACTTCCTCCCCAGCAGACTGCAGCATAAAATAACGCACTTGCCACCACAGACTGATAGAACATCTGCAGCATCTTACTACAGATGTTTAGAGATCTGATATATACATATACATACACACACACATATGTACACATATATGTGTGTGTGTGGTAAATCTCCACACCTGGATTCAGGCAGTTAACCCCAGTCACCACCTTACCACTTTAAAGACGGTATGCAATGCTGTGTTTATTATTTCAAATGTATGTTACCACTGTTAAATACTTGCCACTTGTAGTTTTCAAGCTGTATGAGATTTAACATGAAGTATACAATAGTAATAAGACCAGCATATATTATTTAATATAAAAGCAACATGCGGACAGGTCCTGACAGGTGACCATTATCAAAGTACAATGTGCAGTGCATTTTTTTTTCTTCTTTGATCCCCCTCAATTATGAATCAAATAAGGGTACATAGTCATTTGCAATGGGGGGTGGGGGGTGGGAGGGCCTTGCTCTAATTGTAAATGATCACTGAATGAAGACCAGCTTCCTGACCTGACCTTGCAGAGACCCATGTGTATTTTGGCAGGTGGCTGTGGGATAACAACCTGACGTGTCTCTGATAAGAAATGTGTCCCTGCATGTGCCACGTTGTCAAACAGAAAGTACAGTTCTTGAATCAAATCCACATTTCTTTCCTTTTTGAAAAGCCAACAGCAGGGAATCACCTGATCTGAGCCATGTCTGGACTGAACGCATCTCTTGGTTACTTTGTGGCTGTTGTGATTTTTGCAGCCTCAGTTCGAACGCTTGTTAAAAAATGGTCACGTCTTGGCTTTATTTTGGAGTTTGCCTCCTCTTTCATGCTGGTGGCATGTTGGCTGGAGGTGCAGACCATTGTAGAGGTGGGTGAGTGGGCCGGGGGCCTGGGTCCTGATGTGACTGTGACCATGCTGTTTGTGGTGCTGCTTACCCACGGTGTGGTCTGTGGTGGTGCGTCAGGGAATCCCAACCTGGTCGTGCAAAGGTTCCTGCAGCTGGAGGCCAACACCTGGCCCACTCTACTTGCTGTTGTAGCCCAGTTTGTCGGGGCCCATCTGGCACTCCTTGCTGCTGTCTTCTACTGGGCCTGGAGTTGACAGACATGCACATGATCAAGAATCTGATGGCTAGAGAATGCAGCACATCTCTGCTGGTCTCTTTGCTCCAGGGTTTTTTCACAGAGTGTGTTTGTGCACTCATCTTTCACCTGGTCCATTTGAGCCTGCGACGTAGGTCTGCTCTGATACGGGTTCCTCTCATCGCCATCCTCCTCACATTCTTGTCCCATTCAGGTAAGTCTGAGCTGAACCTTAACCCACCCTTTTCCATCACTGAGAAAAACGCTTCAAAATTGCCTCTAGCAACAAAACTTTATAGTTTTGAGAACATTAAAACAGACACGAACAAAAGAAATTAACTTTTTTGAAACATCTGAAATGAAACAAAATTTAATGAAAATATAAAAACCAACTGGGAAATCACTGTAACAAACACTCACTGACTCAGTGCATCTGAAATCAGTTTATTCGGCCACAGTATCACAGAGAATTGAAACATTTTAAGCAAACCAGTCCTGGTCTGTTACACTGTTTCCACTCTGTAGTTCAGAGACCAATCTTGAGTCAAGCCAGAGCTGGGCTGGCTCCCAGTACTTACACCTCTGTTTATAACCAACATTACTTGTTTCTTGACCTCCATCTTAATGAAAGTCATGCACATGACGATCTGCTTCCTGTCAGACCCTATATTTACATGCAACCGACATTATTTGTCAGAGTTTCTCTTAGTGCAGTTTTTACTGTAGATGTTTCACAGGATGACAGTGTCACTTTAGTATCTGATTAGTTTCTCATTAAAAAAATGTTTTTGTTTGTTTGTTTTATTTTCCTGTTCCATTTTCCAGCCAGAAGCTACACCTCAGCTTACATGAATCCATCTCTGGCATACGGCCTCACCTTCCACTGCCCTGGATTCACCTTCACAGAGTATGCAGTGGTATACTGGCTGGGCTCATTCACTGGTAAATTATTATATACATTGAATATACATGCATTAGCTACTGGCTCTTTGAAAGGGGAACACACTATTCAGTCACTGTCTGTTTTTCAGGCATGACTCTGGCTCTTCTCTTGTACATGGGCCACATCCCAAGGATTTTTGCCAAGAACCTGTTTTATTTCCAGAAGACACGATTCAGAGTGCCAAAAGCAGAAAAAGCAGAAAAGAAGAAACAGTAAAGGAAATTACTACAGTCTTCCCTTCAGCAAAGAACTTGACAGCAAAGGCTTTGGAGATGCATACTTCAACTGAACAAGTCTGGGTACACAACCTAAAATATTTCACTAAAATAAAATAACTAACTTGACTTTTTCCAGCTTTGTCTGCTGTTTTCAATTAAATCAAGACTATGTGTCAATAAAGTTTTTTCCTTTGTAACAAACCCCAGCAGAAAAAAATGTTTTAGATAAACACAATGAAACTAATGAAATACAGTGAAGAGCTGGCATTTAGCCACGACCCTCCGACTTTGTCTGATTGTGCACATATTTGTCACAATACAGCAGCACATATTAAATACAAAAAATAAAATATTATAAAGATAAACACATGTCATGAGTATTCAGAAGTCAACAGACATGAAGTGATGCTACGTGCTGGCACTAGTACTCTGGGCAGCGCTGGGTTTAGGCTGGGAGCCCTCTGGCTCTGGTTTGTTTTGCTTCTTCTGTGTAGGCTGGTTTTTAGCAGCCTGCTCTGGATCTGTGGACAAGGATGAATAAATGTTCATGTTAAATACTAAGTGTTGGCACTTGATTCTAATTTAACAACTAATTTACACAGTTTTATTGCTATTTCAAACTCACAGTGTGTTTCAATGCAAAATTTATATTAGGGGGGGTCACGGTAGTTTCACATCACATACTTCTGTCTCTGCACACAAGAGGCTGCAGTCTAATGTTAATTAGAGGTTTGTCACCTGGTTTCTTTTGAGGCTTCTGCTGTGCCTCAGGGCGATCTCCCCATAAGCAATAATCTGGATTATTCAGCAGCATCTTGCTCTGCCCACAGCTGAGACACCTCACCACAGTGAAGCGGGTCTTCCTGTTTTTTCCTAAGAGGGCAAATCCAACACAAAGGTTGATTAGTGATTCAAACTGGGACAATGCTTATCTCTCATACATCATAAATAAACGTAATGTTCCTGTAGAATATCTAATGACATCAACATGCAATGCAAGGTAATACAGGAAATGTAAACAGCAGTAATTCTGCTGTGCTTCTCAGTCACAAACTTACGTCGTTGTCTTGTTATTGCAGTCACACCAGGGATGAGCAATGTGCAGCACTTCTTGCATAATGTCCTCTTCACTGATGGATCTCTGCAATAAAATTAACCATGAACTCATACTGAAGAAGACCACATTTATCACACTTCTCCTGGAAGTGTGATTTCACTCAAGAACAAGGCTAACAGTTAAGTTTTACTTGCAGTAAATCATTCCCCTGAAAAGACCAAAATCAATGATGTGTCAGTCAACCTCTCAGTACTTTCTGATTTACCTATCCTCTGTCTGTGGTTCCCATCCTGAATCATCCATTGCATCCAAATATAGATGTTTAGCATTTAAAATGAGTCACAAATACATGGTTTCAGTTCAGAGGAAGGTGTGGTAATTTTTAATAGAAGCTGAGCAGGTTTAAAATAAAAAAAATAAATACTCATTTGATTTCTCCCAAATTCTAAATAAAAATATTGTCATTTAGAGTATTTGAAAATGACAACTGCTCAAAATAACAAAAAAGATGCAACACTTTTTTCTTTTTCTTTTTTTTTTAACTTAGGAAGAGTGCAGAAATCAACATTGGGGGAAGTAACCCCAATTTTTAATCACAACAGTAGTTTTATACACTTCCTCCTTAAATATGATTTGGTTCAGGAGATCACCTAAATAAATAAAAGAAAAACGACTACAACAAATAAAATAGTTGACCAGCCAGCACCACCTTTGGATAGATGACTGTACTTACTGTCTGAGGACTAAACGTCTTGTAATGGTCTTCTGTGTGGAGCAATAGAAACGAGCCAGCTCCACATTTTCCGGGTTTTCAGACAAAACACAATGCGCAGCCTGTTGAGGGATAAAACAGAGGAGAGGAACTCGTTATTGCTTCATTCAGTTCTGCTGAGCGAGGTGGCTGCTCGCTAACATGTAGGCCACGTGATTCCCTACTATCTTCAAGCGAACTGTTCATTTTTCTACCTGGTATAAAAAGTTGAGTCTTTGATAAGCTTCTTTGTCTTTCAGTAGATGCGTCATCTCACAGCGAAGTCAAGAAAAACGGATTATCAGCTTCGTCCCGTCGATGAGTTAAACTTTGAGCTACCTCCAGCGGCCTGGGCTCCACCGGTATCAACATCCGGGTCACTTCCGGGGTACTCCTCCACAATAAAAGAGCACATCAAACTCACCGACTAAAAAAAAAGAATGCTGTTGATACACGACTTCAAAATAAAGATACTCGATCTGCCATACACACTGTATTTCTATACACAATCAATAGATGATACAGTTCTCTTTATATAAACCCATCACAGAATGAAAAAGGCTGCTATTATTTCCATTTCAAATATATATATAGGCAACATATACGACCTATAGACGCAGAGCAGGCTCTCAATTCAATGCACTGCACTACTTGCTCATCCACTGGTGGTAATGGTTTCCCTGGTGATATCACTGCACATGAATCACTTTCACACCCAAATCACAAAAGCAAGAACAGTTGCATTTATTTCGAGTGCACAGACAAGGTTGTTAGTCATCCAGAAAAGAACAAGAAACAGTCAACAAATTGTCTTTACCAGCCTTCAACAGCTAACCAGTATGATATGGCCACTTCTTTTTGTCTAACTAATTAAGTACATAATATACACATGGGAAAAGCGCATTTGTTTAGTCCAGAAGAACACAAAGGACAGATTTTCAACATACAATACTCATTTTTAATAACAATAGAGAAGAAAGTATAAACCCTGTCAATCTAACAACTTAATTTGCCTGTAAGGTGCACCTCTGGTAACCGGAGTCTAATGAAACAGGGGAAGAACTGGTACAGTAGGTCTGTCATGCATGGTAACTACAAAATCACAGCACATGTTCATGATGACAAATGCAATGAAATGTTTCCTATAAAAATCGGTGAGAGAAAACGTCCATAAAACACAGAGTTGATGTGGAAATAGCAAGAGTGTTCACTGAATGAGACCCATTACATAACAAGGAGGGGAACAAATATGAAATTCAAGTATCAAAATAACTAAGACACTGACAAGCTGAAAAGGTAAATTACAAAGGTAGTAAAAATCATGGGAAAAGAGACATCGACACAATCAACAATACATTAGGCAACATTTTGCATTTGTTTAAGGCAGTTGATTAAAAAACACTAAACAGAACTAGGCATCTTCTTCATTCCAAGTTAAATACAAGCCTAGCCCTAACATGTCACCAGGAGATCTGTTGTACAAAACAACTACGACTGACTCTGAAACTAAGCACTTTAGTTTGACTTGTCTTCTGACGTCTGAGTGAGAGTAGAGTTCATGTGGACAGCGGTGGGGTTGTGCTCTATATTTTTGGTCTTCTTCACAGTGAGGTTTGTCAGGGCTTATAAGGCTGGTGCATTAAGAGTGGCAAGTCACTCTCAGCCTATTGTCTGGCACGAAATCTAAATCATTGGCACATATCTGTGCACAGCATGGGAAGGCAGGGTAGCGAGTTTCATCGGCTAACGATTGCCCTTCATGGCCTCCTTGGCTGCCAGGATGAGAGGTGTGAGGCTGGAGAGCGGTTTTGCCAGCTTCAGGAACGGATGCTGCATGACAGGATTAAAATCAACAAAGAGAAGGAGAGTTAAAGTTTGTGTGTCATGTTAATTGAAATTAGTTAACAGTTCAGTGAAAAATAAATCCAAAACAAACAGGAAAATTAACCTGCAGCAGCTCTTTGCCTCCGCCTCTTTTCTCTACATCCATTTCCAGACAACGGTTCAGGAAATCTCTGAAAACTGGAGACAGCTTCTCAGGATTCTGAAGCTCGGGTGTGCCGTTCGTGGCAATCAGGTATAATGCCTACCACAGAGGACAAGACAAGAGAAAGAGGAACACAATGAAATCTAGAACAAATCATCACAGAGGTTCATCTGATTCAATAAATCTTTACATTTTTTCTAACCCATCATTCCCACACCAATCCTGAGGTCTTATCCACAGAGCTTAATACCAGCCAAGTCTTCTGACTTTACAAAAGCCAACAACATACTGTAACAAGTTTCTAAACAGGATTTAACAGCCTCTGGAGATGCAAATGACTGTTGCGTCACTGCCTTATATTTCATGTGTGTACACATGTACAAGGAAGACTTTCGTAAAGTAAATGTAGTAAAGACTTGTGAAAACATTCTAAGGGCATTTTTGTGAAAACTGGGTCTGGGCAAATTCAGACAAAAACAACTGGTTAACTCTTTAGTGACTGGCTCATTCCGTGAATCTTGTTACTGCACAGGAAGATCAGGACAAACTCATGAGACACATGAGCGATTGTCCCACTTATGTGATGACTCAGAGCGTCAGGACTGCAGTTGTTCAGCAACTATTCTGAAGTCAGACACAAACAAATCACTGATCCTGGAATCACTTATTATTTTTGCTTCTTGACATTAAAATTGCACCACAAAACAGCTGTATTTTATTGTTAACTTATACTTTGGACCAAATTTCAGAAAAGTTGATTTAACTGGGGGAGGGTCTGTCAAATTAGGTGTTGAAAATGACAAACAATCATGTAACCAAGACTGACATGTCTACAACACATCCTGGCAGCTACATCCTACTACAAGAGGATTGAAAATGCACTTTACTCACTCGTAGTGGGTTCTCATTCAGGTATGGAGGCTCTCCTTCAACCATCTCAATGGCCATGATACCCAGTGACCAAATGTCTACTTTAGGCCCGTAAGCCTTCCTGGTCACCACTTCAGGAGCCATCCAGTAAGGCGTGCCTACCATGGTGCTACGTTTGCTCTGCTCTGGAGTGATCTGGGCACAGAAGCCAAAATCGGCTGTCGAAGACATGGACAAGAGTAAATACATAATAACAACACAACACCGCAGCCATCTACATTCATCAGGCAGCTAATAACAGCCACACAAGGACTCACTCAGCTTGACGGAGCCATCCATCCCAAGCAGCACATTGTCACTTTTGATGTCTCTGTGGATGACTTGGTTCGCATGTAGGAAATCCAATGCTTGTAAACACTGCAGGTGTGAGGATAAATGCAAGGAAAAAGGGGAAAGTTGTTGAGTATTTTGTTTGCAGGACAACAGGTAACCATTTCTTTTACATGACCTGTGATGTGAGTGTGGATTTCACCTCTCGGCAGACAGCAGCTATCTGGGCTTCATCCATACAGGTCTCTGTAACCACATCTGTCAGGGAGCCACCAGCCAGGTACTCCATCACCACAAACAGCTCCTCCCCCATCAGGAAACTGACACATGCATGTGAAATATATGGGAAGGTAACAGAAGAAGACACTCCACATCAAATCCAAGCAGGAGTTTGTGAGTATTTATAATATGCTGTCAGACTGCAGGTCTACTTTCACTCCTACCTGTCCAAAAAGTTGACAATGTTGGGGTTCTTTAACTCCTTCATCACCAGAATCTCGTTGATGATCAACTCCTTTTTCGGCTGCTTTTGTAGGTTGATCTGTTTAATGGCAACCTATAGAAAGGCAGCAAGAGACCACATTTTCAGAATTGCTGCACTTCTTAAACAGTAAACTAAATTTTGATTTTGAGTTTTAAAATTTAATATAAACCATCAACTTATATGTGCAGATTGTTTTTGAGTTCATAATAAAGCTTGTATAGTTTATTTTGTCCCAATTAGCAAGATCAAACTGACCTCAAGATACAAATATCATAAAGACAGTATGTCAGTGTGTCTTACAATTCTACTGTGTCACTGCTTAGTGTCTCCACATCCCCTCACCCATCACTCACCTCTTGTCCTGTGGCAACATCAATGGCTGTGAACACGGTCCCTGATGCCCTGTCCAGACAATAAGACCAGTTTACCTCAATGCACATTTAAACTGACAGTCCAATCAAAGTAGAGACCATGTTGCAAAAGCATTACAACAGCTGATGTTCCAGCTATTACATGCTCAGTACTCATTACTACAGGCTGGAGGATAACCATGCTCAGACTGAGCAGTCATCTTGATCTCAACTACACTCCTAGTAAGTTGTATGACTGTATCTTGCAGGATGTGTTGCCATCATGGTGACAAGATCTGTCCACATATAGACATATAAAGACTGATAAAGCACTCAAAACCTCCTCTCTGGTAGTTCCTGTTACAGTAGCTGTCATCCAGTGGAGGTGTGACATAACACTTTGTTTCTGTGCAGTTAACCAAAACACCAGATGCAACTGTGGAGAACATCACATGATTGAGTCTCACAATGCCTGCTGAAAAGTACCTAGACACTATGAAAAATGTCCAGTGCAGTGATGAACTGAAGGTTTTTTGTTTGCATAACACAATATCATGGAAATGAACCAAAACTTCAACATAAATCTACAATCAAACTTGATTTCCAGTCAGAGCCCAGACCTGACTCATGTACTGAAGAACATGTCTGAGCTGAAGCAGCTCTCAAGGCAAGAATAGTTCAAACAATGAGCAGCTCTGATCAGCAGCTACTGAAGCTGGTTTCAGGTTAGATGAGGTTCAACCAGTTCTTAAATCCAAGGGTTTTCTTACTGTTTCCACCAGCACTATGAGTGTTTCATGGCTTTGCCACTACAGACACAAAAATATCATAATAGTTGTCTGTCTATAGTCCTGACTTTGATGATGATCAGATTTTAATATTCATTAATGCAGAATTGTGTGAATGTTATGGATGAAAATTTCTTGTCATAACATTCAATAAAGTCAAACCCATAAAATGTAAGTACATTGTGGTTGCACTTGTGGAGCAACTAGATATTAGAGCACATCCATAGAAACTTCATCATTCCACTCAGTCTGCAGACAAATGATGAATCTTCACTCACCCCTGACCAATCTTTTCATATCGAGTGTACTTCTTCTTGGGATCTCCAATGCTGACAATTGTTCCTGTAAGCCACAAACAACCACACGAGGAGTATGAGGAAATACCAAATGTAAGAGGCATAAGTCATATAAGGAGCTGCATTGTTTTGTCAACAAATCTATAAGATTAATGATAGTCATTGATCATTTACTCAGTTTGTCCATGATCTCTTCATCAGACATCTTGCCCTTCTTTTTCTGTCTGTCTGCAGCCTTGGAGGCAACATCGCCGTCTGGACACGTGCTTGGAGCAGGGATGGGGTCGATGACAGAGCGGGTATACACCTGCGCAACATAACAAAACAGTAACCAAAGACATATTAAAACAAAATGAATATAAGGTAATTGCGCAGGAAGTGAAATCTCAACATTTTACATAAATAATAATTATGATGATGTCAACTTGAAGCAGGTCACTTACACTCTTTGTGTGTTCTGGTCGTGGTGCCACAACAGGAGGAGGAGTTTCATCATCGTCGTCATCATCAATGTCTTTGATATTTGGAGATGAGGGTTCGGTGCCTTTTTTGGCAGGCTGATTCATAATGCAAAAAAAAGTTAGTAGAAGCAGTTTGTTTGACAATTAAAAAGCTTTTTTTAAGTCTGAAAAGTACTTACAGACTGAGGCCCTGGAGTGAATGCATCTTTTTCTGTGAATGAAAAAACAATAGAGGAATAATTTATTTAAAAAACAAACAAACATACAAACAACTTGTATATCTACACATGGTCACTAGTCATGGGTTGGAGTGAGATTTGACGGTACGATAACCTAAAGTGACTACGAGGAGTTTCGGAAATCAGAAGTGTTTTTTTCCGATGAGCCTCTGCGCACACGGTCGCAAATTGGTCGCAAATGAGTGATCTAGCCAGAGCGAGCCGTGGGTGTTTTGAAGGCCGAACCATCATTGGTAACGTTTTTTACCCTGACTGTTCTGTCAAATGGCTCTGCTAGTCTCTGTTGGCGCATGCGCCTAGTCGGTTGCCGTAAAATGCTCTGTCTTTCCGAGGAAATGTTGGGCGAGTTGATCACTAAATAATAATATCAATATAACCACAAAGATAAAACGATGTATTTATCGAAAATAGACACATAAATAAGTGTGGGTGATGTAGAGTCATTCACATGAATATGAGACTCTTTCAGAACCAAAAGTAAACTTCATGGGGGATCTTTAATCTGACTGATTTTGTTATTTGGATGTTGATGCAGAAAGAAGAGAGTGCAAGTGAAACCACTCCTGTGTTTACATGGAAAGAAAATGGTGCACATTATACAACATACAGGCAGTTCACTTTTTGTTTGTTTGTAACAATTAGCTGTTAGCTGCTGAGCTAGCTTCTGTGCCTGTGCCTGTGGACAAACAGAGCAGATTACAATATCGCCTTATACATGTTCACGTTCTGCAGGTTGAACAGGTGTACTGATGTATGTATGGCTGACACACATACACACACACACACACACACACACACACACACACACACACACACAGCAAAGCAGAGATTCAGCAGACTATAATCAGGGTTAGGGGTAAATATGTTTTTTAATACTGAGTGGCAGAGATCTTCTCACACAAACTGACCTGATTAACCCTCTGACTCTGACCATTTTATGTTAAAAATCTGTGTTTCACTGACAGACATAGTACACCACACAAACTATGAATATCTTGAAACCAGCCAGTGACTACTGGTCACAGATTAAAGCAGGTAGTCTTCAAGAAGTTAATTTGAGGGCTAACACATCCCTGTATTGCCAACTCTGTTCTGTCACTGTATTACATAAGGTAAAATCTATAAATATTTGTTGCACAACCTTGAATCTTAACATCACTTCTAACGTACTATAACGTGTGTAACCAAACAGAACCTCCATCCACTATCAAATTATGTGTCTCACCTGAAGATGAGAAGCTGAGGTACTTCTGACGACCGTTGCCCGTAGAGTCGTAGAACTTTAGAACATCAAGCACGGCCTGTGGGTTTTTCTTCTGCTCTGACTTGGTGATGTTTGAGGTCTGGAGTAGTCGAGCCCATTGCTCTGGCATACCCTGTGTATGACAGATATTTCACAAAATGGTGCAGAGTAAGATGCGGTGTACGTGTCAAAAGACAAATGAAAACCACACATGTACAAGTGTCAAAAGGCAAGAAATCTCATCTGTGAGAATGATGAGAAGTGAGAACTCACAGTGAACTCTCCTGTGACAGCATCAAAACCAACATGTATGGTGTGTTCAAAATCTGAAGGTGGTGAAATTTCTGGTCGCTCTTTGTCTTTGTCTTTCTTTCTGCCACCTGAGAGTAAACACATCATTATTGAAATTGTCCCAACACATTATAAACATTGTAAAATCAAACATTTTTTCTATTTGTGGTGCCAAACTCTTCCTCTTACCCTTTTCAGCCCCAGAGAAGATAGAGATGATCTTGTTGCGAGGTTTCTTCTCTTCAGGAACAGAAGGCAGTGGTTTGGAGCTGTGGTTGGCTGAGAGTGAATCTTTACCAGAGCTGGTGCTGAAGATGGTACTGCTAATTCTGACCGGAGGGGCAGGGGGTTTATCCTCAGGGTCTCCGTTATCACACATTGCCTATAATGTTTTTGTGAGACTCACAGGGCTAACAGGGTAGGGGAACACGACAGGTGAGGTCGGAGAGGGTGGAAAACAGACAGGGAGCGAGGCAGCGCTCACATCAGCATGAAGCACAGGTGCGCTCATGCACTGCACTACTGCTGAAGAGGACACCAGAGGAGATGGGCAGCACCAGGTCGTACCTGGAAGAAACCAGACATTGATTAGACCAAAAACATAGTAAGATAAGGTCACAAAAACAGCAGGGTGAGAAATAATTACGAGCTACTTACTAACAAAAAACAATATGTTCACGTGCAAAACACAGCAGACAGCGAAATGTTTCTATCTTTCACAAACAGTGATCAATACGAAATGTGTACACGGGGTGGCTGGGCTGAAGCATAGTGGAAATGACTGTACTCACAATATCAACCTAATAAAGGGGGCGAGAGCTGGAACTAAAACGTTTAAAGTTGTCGGAGAGCAACAAAGAAGTTTCCTCATAGACCCTGGTAACAGTCTGAAAAGTGCTGTCAGCAATTTCTGCGGCGTAGTTTCTTTTACAGTCTGAGGACTAAAAGGGGAGTCGAGATGAGATACAAGAATAATGCAAGTTGCTTTTCTCCCGGTGCACTTGATATATACATGAAAAGGTGACACTGCGTTGCTTCTTGATGAAATAAAACATGTCACTGTCGATTTTAGCCCATTATTTTTCGCGTACTTCGTTATTTTAAGCCACAATACCTCTTGAAAAGTGTCCTTCAAATGTGTAACAACCGGGGCGGCTAGCAAGCTAACGCTAGCATTGACTACTTGGCCAACAAGTGTGCTAGCTATACGCTACCGTTAGCATGATATGCTATACTTCACGTTTGCAACCCCAACAGATGAGCGCTAAGCGTTTAGCTAACGCTAACTAGCCGAAGACCAAAGTTATCTGGTTCCCCTCGGTTAACTAATCTGGCCAAGATATGGCTCAGTTACCACTGGAGGCTGTAAAGTAGCAAACCAGCAACTACAGATGTGCTTTATTTGCAGGCTAACGACGGCGACGCAGGAGCAGCGGAGCTCACCGGAGATTCCACACCAGTTAAACTTGATGAGAACTTGACTCCTGGACGATCCTCGACGGTCTGAACAAATGTCTGTAAATCCCGTCAAAAGTACTTCTTCGGTGACATGGGGCCTTAATGGTACACGTCGCATACAAATAACTTAGTAGAAATGTGAGGACCACTATTTACAATTCAACTTTCTTCTATCTTTTCAGCCCCTGGATAATTCCGCTATGGCGAAGGGGAAGCGGAACTACCGACCCAGCCCTTGCCTATTCAGTAAGTGTTTCAAATGAATGGTGTGTGAAGTTTGTCTGGTGTCTGAAAGAGGTCAGCAATTACAGCCCGTGTTTAAAACTCCTCTGATAACAGCAAAAGCTCTAGTAATACCACGGAGGAAATAGTGAATGAAATCAAATGTTTTTCAACATTAAGATAGTTCAGCATCTGCAGTATGTAAAGAGGAGGAGGCTCATTAGTATGCTCTTATTAGGAAAATCAGAGTATAAATCCAGGCACTGCTGAATAACCAAAGTTCTGTGAACTGGACAGAGGTTTGTCAATCAAGACAGTGGAGCTTTTTAAGATTGTGAATCACTATACACATACTTACCTCATTTTTTTAAAAGTGAGATCCCTGAATAGTAAAAGCAGTTTTCATATCTTCCAACTAACTCATTGTTGTAATAAGTTAATATGTGGGTTGCATTGCCCATATATGGTATAGACATTGAAATGGATCCCAATATATGGCTATATATTTAATTATGTGGACTAAAATGGACTAAAACCAGAAGCTAAAATTAAAGGATTTTGACAAGACAGTTTTATGACACCGCAAATAAAATTTACATTTTAATGATTTGCATTTAAATGACCTTCTAAAAAACAGTCGACATACAGGAAGATGGGAAATTGTCTCTAGCTAGCAAGGCAAGTAATCACAGAGTAAACAGTTCATTCTTGTTTTTTTTTTTTGGAGTGTAAAATATTTTTTGCAGTTGAGTTGAGCTTCCCTCAAATCAAAGGTCAATGTTTAAACTGAGTAAATACAAAAATATCATCTTCCAGTATTCCCTGGCCTCTGTTCCTATTTCTGAGCCACAAACATCACACAAGACTCATGTTTACTTAGAGTGACAGGGAACTGTTTGAAAAAGCAGCATTGATTTGCATTGAAACTAACAAATCCAGCGTCTCTGGTTGTGTCATCTCCAACATGAAGACAAAACAAAATCAATGATTTCTGTGCACCTTTTCTATCTTGCCAATCTATTTGATAATGTCTGTACGGTTTTGTTTTTTGAAATTGTATGATAAAATACTTGCATCATTGTGATACTTGACAGATCCTGGTATCAAACAAAACTCTAGAGTTATAAGATTGAAAATAATTTATTTTTTTTGATGCTTCCACATGTATTTGGACAGTGCCACACAGCAGATCATTGTGATAAGAAGAGTTCCACCACATACAGGTATCACCAAAGACCCATCACCGACTGGGAGCTGTAAAGTCAAGGGCCATTCTCCTGCAGGATACAGGACATTTGTGATTGAAAAAAAGCAGAAGCGACAACAGATAATTAGTGTTATAAAACAAAAGTTTGTAATTTTTTACACTCAAGATTTTGAGAAAATGTACTGAGAGACACCTGCTGCTGCTTCATTTTAGCCCATGGACATGTGCTTGAATTGTGGACAGTGCAGGGGGCATTCACCACAGTGTGGGGCTCTAAATTGTTGAGCTGCATACCTGGAGAGAAGAAAGAATTTTAGATTAAAGGCATACAGATCGTCCATTTCTCTCTCCATCAATGTTTCTAACAATCAAGATGAAGGGCCTTTAATGGATAAATATCTGTTGAAAAAAAAAGCAGCATTTTCATTAATTTATTTGTTGTAAATCCTGATTAGATGGACCATCAGGTACTGTAGCTTTTTCTGCCCTGTTATCAGAGCTGAACTCCATACTTCTGCATCAATAGTAGCTGACACAAGCATCGTACAGTGTGATGGAGCCAAAATACTGGTTTCCCAGCTCAACTGATATGATAAACATTTTGGTTGTTTGTTCCAGGAGAAATCACAGTGTTAAGATGAGACACTTACATTTTTCAGTCTGCACCAGCAGCTCTGGAGGTTGTATGTCAACAGAGGTAAATGGTTCCCCAACAGAAGAGGGCTCATGGTAGCGGCTGTGTATTGGAATAGTTACTTTGAGGAATCTGAGGGTTGGGTCAGCAGGGCTGGGATACACATAGGTGACAAATCCTGAAGTCTTGTGAGCAGGCACCTCCAGGTCAATGGTTGAATCTATTAATATCTTACAGAGATAAATATATACACATAATCAAATGCATATATGGTGAAGGAGGTCAGTCATGTTTATTCATACAAACACACTTTGTAATGTTAGCTTTTCTATTGTAAGGTACAAAGATTTTGAATATGTCAGTGTCACCTGCCAATCACTTTGATCTTTTAAGGATGCAAGTTGGTATGGATCAATGTAGACTCCACTGGGCCAGTGATAAACCAGCAAAACTCTGACACTGGTGAGCACATCGGGGCTGAGGTCAACAGTGGTTATCAGCTCCCTAAAATGTAAAATAATAATAATGATAATAATTTTCTCATTTCAAATACAAGATGCCTTGAAGCTTGTACTACCATTAGTGCAATTATTCAGCCAGTACCTGTGAAAACCCTTTTTACTGATTTCTACTGACACTGATGTGGTTTCCAGCCACTTCCTCAGGAGACCACAGTGGTTCTCATTCTTCTCATCTGTTAGAATGTGCAGCATGTATCAATCAAGACAGAAGACAGAGGACAAAACTGTAATAATGCATTTACTGTATGACTGACGTAATAAGATAAAAGAAGGAAAGGAAGAGACGTAGGGCACAGCCAAATACAAAAACTAAAATCCAAACAAAAATATCAGGGTCTAGCCAGTCAATACTGGAATACCAGAGGGAACAAATTACTTTTTTTTTTAATTCAAGAGACTGCTACACACATAATTCAAACATAATACTAAATGCCATTGTTTTTCTCTTTCTTAATGCATAGTACTCTAAGAGACTGACTCCCCTTCATCACTTTAACCTGCGAGAAACTTGACCAAACCCGAGATCATTGTTTCTGTATCATACACGAGTCAGTAACTGCCAGTTTTAACAAGGACGTCGAGCCAAGTCCCTTACCCTGTTCGACAAACAGTGACATGTTAATAGAAAGGTCAACACGGAGAATAATAAAAATACATCCAAAAGATAATGTCGTGCTTTAATCCCTTTACAACCTAGCGATAGTGTTAACTCTAGCTACAACTGCAACAGTAACTACTATACACTCTTTTGACGTGTTTACGGAACACGATTATTGAGGACCCCTGCTCGAGGGCAGCTACAACTGTGCCTGACTAAATAAAAATAACAAACCCTGTAAAAAAAAAAAATAATAATAATAATAATCATACTCTGAAGCATAAAACAGTCACAGTAAGTTTAAAAAAAAGAAGAAGAAGAAAAAGGAAAAAAAGAGCGTATTAGAATATTTAGTCCTAAACACAGTCAGGCTTAGGCGAGGACGGAAAGGCTTAGCTAACCGCTAATTGCAGAGCATTTCTCACTTAAAATGTACGGGTTAGGTCTTCATATGAGCTGGTAATTGTTATTGTGAATAAAATGTTAGAATGCTCTGTTGCTAAACCGCAACCCTCGGTTAAAAATAGGTTGCTGGAGACAGAAATAGAAGATGCGTTTCGAAGCGAAGCGATGTGGAGTGCAGTTCTCTCCTCCCTCAATCATTTTAGTTTACCAACACACCGACACCAACAAGGTGCGAAAGAGAATAATACCAGTACGGAACTTTTCTAAGTATTCAGGTAAGAAGAGATTACTGTTTTACACTTAATATGCCCCAAACCACAGCTGTATCACAGCCCATGTAATACTTGAGGAGCTGTTTAAGGACACTGGTCTGGAAGACTTCCAGATAAAAGCACTTGGTTTCCTAGCACCTCGGAGGAAATCCAATGAACTTGCCCTGGAAGTCGTGTGGCAGCAGAATCTCATATTATTCCTATCATAGAAGGGGGATTTCAGATGTATTCATTCCTATGATGATTTTCCTTTCAATACCCTGACACAAACCTTTACACATCTTTGACCTGCAGACTGTAGCATGGCAGCTGAGAGGCTGAAGAACAACTCCAGACACAGGGACTACTTGGAAAGTGTGTCCCAGAGCCAGCTAGAGAAGCTTCACATCATCCTGCGTGATCACATGCAGGGTTTCAGCCTGGAGCACAGTTTGGCCTCTTTCCACGTGGACCCCGATGAGGACCTGAACAAACTGGATGATGAGGAACTGTCTCGCAAAAAGGGCCAAATGGACAAAGTGTTTGAGAAGAACCGCAAGCACAAAGATGATCCTGACTTTGTATATGACCTGGAAGTGGATTTTAGCAAGCCACCCAGGAAAAGTGCAGTTGGGATGAGGAGTCTGATGATGAATTTTGACTGTTAGTCTAACTGACCAACATATTTCCTCTTAATGTTAGTGTTTTTTGTTTCAGTCCCAAAACAGTTGAATTGGATGGATGGTGCTCTGGCCCAAACAAGAGACTCAGTGAGTTGTTTTTCATTATTCATATTCCTTGTTTTCAATAGTGTAGACAATTTTAGTACATGTTGAGCTGTTTAAGTGACGGGGAAAAATGTGTGTGGAAATTCTTCATGTGTAATTTCTTCATGCTGTGAATGAATACCACAAATCTAATCTACTCTGATGTTTATAAATGCTCTGTGGTCAGTTTACACAGGTTCCATTTTGAACTGTAAAGAAAGACAAGAATGAATCACTTCATGATTAATAGTGAATATTTATTCGGTATAAAATACTGAATTTTACAAAATACAAAGACTTTGGCTCTTTTATTTGTGGTTTACACCTAAATGAGTGACATTCACAGTAGAATATGACAGAAGATGCTAAAATTCTATTAAATAAAATTTGAGTGTTCACCAATAAGTAAGCAATACAACAAATATATCTTTGGAAAAAACTGTCAACAAAATATTATTTCATACAAATATATATATATATTTATATATGGTTTGAAGCAACATACTATGGCCAAGTTTTAGATGAGATAAACTATATTATAAAACCAAGCCTGCAGTATCAAACCTCTTTTGGGGAAAATTTCATTCAAAGTGCTTAAATACCTCATTCAGTTGACAAGAGACACTGACTGACTGACTGACCATTAGTACCATGATACATTCAAAGATGTCGCAGGTTTTCTTTAAAACAAAAAAAAAAAGAAGAACATCCGTCAAGAATTAATTTACATTGCTTTGCATGTTTGGTTTAAGCTAATCAAAAACACAAATTATAACATTGGTATCAATTGCAGTCAATTATGCAGTGCTGATGTATTAAGGAGGTAGTAACAGAAAATCTGACACAATTCCTTTTACCACCGTTATTTGGGTGGATTAGGTGAAATAGTTTTCTCAGCAGGCTGTTAATTTGTTTAAAAATAGTTCTTTACAAAATTGATATTTCAAGTATACTAAAGCCACAATTCTGGATTTCTGAGTATGTTATTTAGGACAATATACACAAATATGTGACTTGAGGTGAAGGACTTTCTGATTGGCAATTATTTGTGCAATTTAAACTACACTAGGCCAATTTACTCAGAGTAGACAAATAATATATGGTGAAATAGTTATTTGAAAGCTAATGGAAAAAGAGAGATCTTACAATCCATAGCACAAATTAAGTAGAAGGCAGTGGAGGGGAGGATAATGTTGCCACATGTGTAGCTATACTCCAAATCCAGATTAGGCCTGTGTGACCAATCCTTTCTACAGAGTGATAAGAACTGAAATACATACATGTTACACCACTGAACTACACCAAAAATATGCACATTATTAGTTAAGTGTTTCTGGAAGTAAGAAATCTCATTTTTTCTTCCTGTCTTGGGTGCATCTTGGACAAAACCTGAAAGATTTGACAGGAAAGAAATTGTAAAGACAGAACAATCAGGAGTCGTCTGCATTAAAACAACAAGTGATGCATTTCTCTATCTTTGTATGAACAACTGTACATTGACATCATTTGAATAGTTATAAGGATACCTACCATTTTCCTTGGGTTTTGTGGCAAGATCGACACAAGCAAAGTGAAACCACTCAATGGGACACTGAACACACAGATGAAAAACAATGTCAGTAATTTGAATCTCTAGGAGATCAAACAGGTTTGACAGTGCAGAAACATTTCACATTTTATTTTTCGAAAAACAATAAAAACTTACATCTGGGTTATCACATCCAATCATCTCCCCATATGAAACCTGATGACACAAGCATATGTAGGCTCATTGGGATCGACTGGCATGTCCAAAACATCTGATGGCTGCATGGGCAGGAGAGCGTCACTCAAGTCTGGACTGGAGGACCAACAGAAAACATGAGCTTGATTAGAAAACATGACTGAACTCAGGTTGAAATGAGTGAGTCACTGGCAGCCTGAATAAACACTGGGTGTATGAATAACACAAGGTTTTCAGGTCTGATAAAATGCATGGTGCAGATTTGGAAACAAATATGTTGTAAGGCCTTGGCCTGACTGAGCCATCAGCACCATCTTACCTGTTTTTCATCTTTTTCTTTCTGGGAGAATCTTCATCAGAACCTTTCCTTCCTCTTCCCCTGGATCCACGTTTCTCTCTCAGCCCCCGGGATTCACCTTCTGTGAAAAATATGTTCATGTATAGATGTGCATACATCTGTTTTGCAGTGCGTTATGGTGAAAACCTGTCAGTTGCCTCACTTACTTTTCAGTGCTCTTCCATCTGTACTTTCGTAGCCGCTCACCTCCAGTTTCTCCTTCAGCTCATTCTCAAACCGTGCCAGATCAGCATCCAGTCTGCGGATATGTTTGTCCACCTACAGTAAAGGATTTTAATATGGATTAGAATCTGACAGTGCTGTGTACGGTTTCATTTGCTAATTAAAAAAATGCTAAAGAAAATGGTTAAGTCTGTCACTTTAATGCACAATGTAAATTAGGATTTATCTTAAACTAGACTGACCATTTCATATGTCTGCATTGCAAGCTGGACTTTGTCGTCACTGAACTCTTTGCACTTGCTGTAGGCATTTTGGATCTTCTGTAGATGTTCCACTCTTTGTTCTGATGCCAAGTTCTTCACATTTGCTATGTACTCCTCAGCCAGTTTGTCAATCTCTCCTTTCTTTTCTGCATGACAACATGGTGATTAGAGTGGCAGGAAAACAGTATTTAAGTAAAGACACTTGCAAGTCTAGCTGTTTACTTCTGACATGTATACTGTACAAAGGCACAACACAAGAATGTTATAATCAAAGACACTGTAAACCCCACATCGCTTCAGAAACTCTGAGTTATTGTATCAAACATAGTGTTTTCTTGTACAGCAGATGGTCTGACGTGTCAAAACAGGAAATACACAGGCAAAATCAATAACAGTTTATGTGTGCCCGTTCCAGGATCCTAAAACATTCACTGGCTGGGTTTATCATTAAAATTTAATGGAAAGAATCACACCTCTCAAAATCTTCCATAAACCACCAAAGCTACTTTTTTGTCTCTTAAAGTAGTCAAAATCATAAATGTGGTAGTCAAGATGATAAGATCACAAACAAAATCAGTCTGTCCACACCCACACTGCTAACACCCATTCAAGTAGGAAATGTGTGTAAAGAGCTTCAAGTCAAGATAGCATTTGAATGATAACAACTTTTTGATATCAAATTGTCACCTTCAGTCCTGTTGTCCAGGTCCCTCATTAAAGTAAAATTTCTCTGGAGTTCACATGGTAGGTTTTCAATACCTATGGAAGAGACATTGTGTTCAGTGGAGACACCCATTACACTTAGTTACAAACTGATGTGGTGTCACTTAACATGTAATAACTATAGTTAGTAGATTTTCGAAGGTTATACCTGCAATAATCAATTATTTAATTTAAAGAAGACCACGTTCTTCAGTGTTTTTATCTCAGGGTTGAGACTCATAGACTCATAAACACAGACAATACAGTCTAATAATGCAATGTTAAATCGAGAGATCATGAGTATGTATTAGCTGTCAATATACACAATACAATACAGTGTTGCGATTATAGCAAATAGATTATTCAAACAAAAAATTATTGTTACAAGAAAATAAACAGCGACTTAAGACTGTATAATATGTAGCACATTGAGAGGGGTGTTTGAGCTGAAACACACCACAGCAACAGTCAAGTCTCCCTGTAAGTTTGTGTGCTTGTGTATGTGACGCACTTCAAACACCCCCGCCCCGGCGCGTAAATGGCTAGAGGAAACGCGGTTACCAACAGGTTGCAAATCAAATGCAATGTGTTTGCTATTCTAAAACAAATACAAACAATGACTCAAATGGAGACGGTTATATTTAGGAAGACAATACGTTGTTTATCATCCTTATATAGCCACTTCCAGTTACCTACCCTCTAGCTATATTTGACAGAACACCCGACAGACACAAACCACTTTTTAAGAGACAAATACCTAACTCCGTAATGTAAGACACTAGTCCTGGTAACGGTTATGTCAGCATCTGATTGAATTTAACTCAATATTCAAAGTTTTACTAACTTTGTAGCACCGAATCTCTAGCACCATGCTCGTGAGTTAGCTAGCAAGCTAGCACTGATGACCTAACAGCTACTTGCTAACGCACTGCACTGCTGTCAGTCACCCGCCCAGCTAAAAGTCTTCGATACGATACAAGCTAAACAAACCTTAAACCCAAAAAAACGTGGGAAAATGTTGATATGAATCCAGTGTGCCATCCGATACTCACTGTCAAGATAATGTTCCAAGTATATTGCCGTCGCCATTTCAGGTTAGCTATTTAGCTTCTGCGTTATTCTGGTTAGCTCTGAAACTGTTGGCCGGACAGCGGATGGGCTTGATTTGCAACCCTGGGTCGCCCGTCGATCAGTGGCTTGAGTTACTAGAGTGTGTCCGCGGCGTTAGACTTCTCCGGGTGAGAGCGGAACGGCGCTCACTACTGCAGACACACACGAATCATTTTCCCTCCAGCACACATGCACTCAAACCTTCTTCTTCTTTGGTGTTTAACCGCATCCACTCAAACATTACAGGATACAACTTCTTTGCGTGTGACTCGCATGCGCACCGTACGGCCCTATCTTCAGCCGTAGTATGAGGGTCTCATTCCAATACAGCCTTTCACAGACTTTTTTTCAGATGCTTTTCACTCCATAGCTTCACTATTACACCTTATTCACTTAATTTACCCATCTAGTTGTGTACTTCACTTAGCTGAGACAACATCTTATTTACGAGAGATTCACAATCCCAGAACAAGTGTGTGTTAATCCTTTAATATCTGAGGGCTTTCATCAGTTCAGACAGCGGTGCAAACACCGGTAAACTGGTTTCTCAGGACTCCGCCACCATGTGAGCCAAGGGTTCGAAAGGAACTTTAACGAGCGCGCCCACGCCGCGTTTGCTAGCACTTTCCAACGCCGTCAGCTGATAAGTCACGTCATCCAAAACAAACGCCCCCCCTCCAAAGAGACTGAACATTCGTGAAGATGCTCCGTGGGCGGGGCTAACGGACACTCTGGACGAGCGCGTGCGGTCAGTGTGCGGGCCGTGTCCTCCCTGTTGATCGGTCAAGCTTTTTAGCTCCAAGGAGGACGTCGTCTTTTGTTTACATCTAACTTCCGCGTCTGCTTATCTTCACGAAAGGTTTCAGTTTTTCTTCAAACATATAAATAATCAAGTAAGTAACTTACATAGTCTACCTTTATATTAACGAACTGTTTTCCTCGGCAATAAGGGATAGTTTTAGTATTTTAAGCTTACAATAAACACTGAACAAGCAGGTCTAATCGATTGAATTTGTTTAAAAACACCGTTAGCTAACTTCGATTAATGCTACGTTTTGTTTTATACGCGACCAGACAACAAAACACAAGCTGAAGTTGCTCAATAATATTATCCGGTCAATGTGCGCACATTATTAGTCATTTGTCATTCTAAGCACTCTGTACGTTTTATTAATAAGAAATGAGGTAACCAATTCACGAATGGCCTATCGTTACCGAGAGCTAATATCCGACACCGTTAGGTTGGCTAGCTACCATTCTGTGAAACGTTAAATAAGTGATCAGCTAACAGATCAACGGAACTTTAGCAAAAAAACAACAACTGTAAAGTTCCGTCACTGACAATTATCGTCTCTGGCTTTTATCGGTGTATGGTAAACAACCATATGGTGTCAACGTTTCTGTTCACGAGCATGTATTAAGTTAGATGAAAGAAACAAGCACAGTAGCATGCAAACACCGTTGTGTTCAGTTTTATATCGTTAAAGGCACAGTATAACTATATATACACATTATTCTGGAGAGAATTTTGTGGATGTATGCTAATAGTGTTAGCAGTCACGAGGTTGTGAGTCACGCCCAGTCACTAGGTCTCAGTTTGTTTCATTATCAAACAGACACTCTCTTATGTATACATATTCTGTTGTTAAAGGTATTGCCTAAAAGATGGCTATGGTGAAGAGTGGTTGGCTCCACCGACAAAGTGAGTGGTCTCACACACACACACACACATCTAACAGCATTTAATGAATATTGTCTGAAGAGCTGGTTAAGATATTATATAGTTTGAAGTGAACCTGACAGGTACATTTTTACACCAAAGGTACCATTCTGCGAAGGTGGAAAAGAAACTGGTTTGACTTGTGGTCTGATGGACGACTTGTTTTCTACAATGATCAACAACGCCGTGACATGGAGGATGATATTCACATGAGGGTGGACTGCATTAACATTCGCAGCTCTGCTGCATGTCAAGGTACTTATCATCTGTTGCATGGTGATGTTACTGTCTTAACCATACAGTATAATCCAACATCTGCTTTTGACCCTGCTCACTTTCTCTTTGTCCTTCTGCTCTGCTCCTAAGAGCTGAACCCACCAGAAGGGAAGATGCGTGATGCCTTGCTCCAGATAGTGTGCAGAGATGGTCGGGTTATCAGCCTGTGTGCAGACAGTGCAGATGATGCTCTGTAAGACAACACATACATGCTGAGTCACTCTCAGTTTGGATTATTTTTAACCACTCTACTTTTGTTTCCATGTTGAGGTGAATGTTTTGTAATCTGTCTATATTTCTACTTTCTTGTTGCAGGGCATGGACCATGGCACTTCAGGATGCCAGAATTAATGCAGTGAGTTTCTGCTATATTTAAAATCATTTGGGTTTTGTTTAGTTTTCCAAAATAAGAACAGGAAATTGTCTGTCCTTCAGATCTGACTTGAGTAGTATGTCTATGATCTGAGACAGACTCGGAACATAAGACTGGAGGTCGGAGATATTTTTCTCACTTGTGTCTTTTTGTGTGAGATAACACTCATATTCTGTTTTCATTGTGTCTTTAAGATAGTCACCTCAATATGAGTTGAATGTGAATCTTCTGTGGTCACCACTGTCCTAATGTCACATAACTCTATTTTGTTGGTGTACACACTGAGCATTCAGAGGTGGTGGCCTTATTTGTGTTGTTTTATACTTTTAGGTTGTTGCAACCCCACAGATTGGTTTTGCACAGGAAGTGATGGCATCTGCTCCTCCCCCCTACTCAGAATATGCTCCACCACCTCAGGTAAAAGTCATGATATATCTGTGGATTTTCAATAAACCGTTAAAATTCATTTTTTAGCTCTATGAATAGGGTTCTTTCCAATATCTTATAGGAACTGTGTTTTAAAAATGAGTCACTGTTTACATTTATAACAGCAGACAAGCACACATCCACAAAATTGAAAATATATGAGCGTATGATGGGTACAGAAATCTCAGGTAAATGAGAAATATCATTAATAATTAGTGTAACCTAATTTGAAAGTGTTTGCAAATTAAAAGGATATTTGTTTTCACTGTGATATGTGCAGTATGATTGTTATGGATTTACTCTATATATTATACTGCCTATGTCAGCTTGGTTTGACATGGTCCTTCTTAGGAGAAAACAAGCTGCAGAACTGGGTAAATCCCCAAGACAGCTACTTAACACCAAACAGCATTGCATCCTGCTGCCATCTACTGGTCTATCAGTAGAAGCCTTTAAAAGCGCCAGTAAACATCCATTCATCCATCCATTAGTTATCCAGCTTTTACCTGTTGGGGAAATCCTGGCTTGATGAGGGTCGGGCACATTCTGGTCTGGTTGAAATACAGAAATGAACAACCACTTATCCACAATGTAGAACCACCAGTTAACCTAATGTGTTTGAACTAGCTGCAGCACTGGAGAACTCCTGCAAGTAACAAGTAGTGTTCATGAAATCAATGCTAAATAAAATCCCTCTTTAGTATTGTGAAGGGTTGGTTCAACTAATTAACCCACTGAGGATCAACAGACTCCTAATATCTTGTCTTCCTTTTTTCACCAGGCGTATGCCCCAGGCCCATATGGAGACTATGCAGCACCTCCCCCACATGCCACGCAGATTGTATACTCTGCTGATGGCCAGCCTTATGCCGTTGCATATCCGTATCAGTATCAAGGTAAACATGTCTGTGCAGAAGTTAATGATCACACTTAATGTAAGAGTGAACTCTGACAGTTTTACAAAAATGTAACCGGCCTCTAAAGTTGAACTGATGCTCTGATAAACCTTTTTATACTTTTTTAAAATTATTTATTAATTAGTGGTAGTAAGAACTGTAGTCTGTAGAAGTCTGTTCTTGTTGTTAAACCAAGCAGCTTTTCCAGCACAAATCACTGTCCAGTACTAAAACTTAACATTCTGCTCATTGAGTTATTTTACATTAGATGTGAAGATGTGATCATTACAAAGTTAAACAACACTTAATTTGTCTGTTTGTCTCTCTCCAGGTGGGTACTCTGCTCCTGGAGTGAACCACGTCATCATTCGCGAGCGCCAGCGGGACGATGGAGGAGATGTAGCTCTGGGCATGCTGGCGGGAGCAGCCACTGGGTTGCACTGGGCTCCCTCTTCTCTGTCTTTTGGTCTTGATTGATGCACATGTCGTAGCACACTGTATTCTTGTGTTTGTTGTTGTGAGGGTGCTGAATTGACTCTCCTCTCTCCACAGCATTCTGCTTCTTGTTGGTGCCATCACATGAGTTGGAGTGAAATGTGTCTGTTAGGCTACTTCCATCAATGAAGCATGATTGTGATGGGCAGATGTACTGCTCCCTTTGTCTCCTGTACATGAAGTAAATACTGTTAGCACTTTGCCATACGCCCTGTGTCACAGTTTCCAGCTCCCTTTGTGTTGTCTGAATATGAATGTCTTTAACCAAAAACAACAGTTATTCACTTAGAGGAGTTATTTAAATGACAGGGAGGATGTGGCTCCTCTCATGTACACTCCAGGTCCTCTCAGTTAATGTCTCAGTCAGGTTTGTTTCTGTTTCATGGACACATTTGTCCTTTTTATATCTGAACAATTGTTGTTACTGTCATGAGTTGGAGTTTGTTTTTGTTTCGGTTTACTGTTTTACTTCTCTGGTCATTAACATGAACTGTTTCTTCGGCTCCTGGTGTTATTTGTGGTGGCAGCAGGCTGGGGTGAGAGTTGTGTAAATAGGAGCGAGCACACACAGAAGCAATAATCATTTCATTGTAGCATTGTAAAAGTACCTGTTTGGTGGAAACTGGTTGTGATGGAAGTCTGGTGTTGCCTTCACCACAAATAAGCCTATAAATGAGGAAACGGAGGCATTTACATGATGCTCTCTGATGTGAAAAGGGACGTCACTTTTGACTGACACATGTAACTGCATGCATGGTTTTTGGTCCTTTTTTTCATTGGCAGCTGTTGAGTCACACTTTCAGTTTCTTTTGCAGTTTTTTTTAATCAGTGTTCATTAAGTTTTTATTTTGGCATGCACAAAACTCTGATCAGGTTCATCTCCTGAGATTTTGCCACTCATGAATTGGCCATTGCTGAGCGATCTAAATATTTACACCTCCATAATTTGTGTTAGTTATGAGTTCCCTTCAAAATAGCAGCTTCTACCACATGGAACACTTTTAAGACTGATTTTCAAACAAAGATACTTCATAACCTCATTCATGATACTGTCTGAAGGGATGTTTAAGTCTCTTCACTCTCCTGAACTATTTCAGTTTTGCAAATTAGCAGTTTGTAAGCAGCTAACACTGATGTAATTTTTCTACAGATCTTAAATCGATGTGAAATTAGTTGTATCTTTCTCTTATCAAGTGTACTAATTGAACTAGAGACCATCTTGTAATGGGATTAACCAGCCGTGACGCCTGTTAACACATTGACGTTCTGACCCATGAGCACTCAGCAGTCATCATGACCTCAGAGCTCATGGGTGTGGCCACACTCATGTTTAAACTCAGCCTTGATTTAGAAGCTGAACCTGTCTCTGTGGTACTTCCTGCTACACACCACGCTACACACACAAACACACACAGTGAAAACAATATTACTGCTGTCATGGCTGGTACTTCATGGTTAACCCTGTATTCAATTAAAATATATATGACACTTAACTAAGAGATGTATTTTAACTATTAAATACTGTATATTCACAAAGGTTACAATGACTCCTGTTTGGTTTCTTTTTGTTTATTTAACCCTGAGACATTAGTTCACAGAACATGTCATATATGATACAACAAAAGTGCAAACAGCCACCGTACCTTTTACTCTTGTAACCTCAGTAAACCCCATAATATTCTTTTAAAGAAGGCAGAGTTTGGAAGGCACAGTTTGGGTGTTCTACATCTACAAAGAGTTCAGAAGTCTGAAAGTTGTGTTAGTGTAGAGACACAGCAGACCAGTTTTCCTGCAGATAGATCAAAGTCACTGTAATATCTCATCTTCCGATTATCTGAGGCCGGGTCACGGGGCAGCAGCCTAAGCAGGGATGTCCAGACTTCCCTCTTCCCAGACTCCCTCTCTCCCACCTCAGCCTCCCTCCAGGACACCAAGGCACTCCCAGGCCAGTTGAGTGACATAGTCCCTCCAGTGTGTCTGGGTCTTCTCCGGGGCCTCCTCCTGGTGGGGCATCCCCGGAACACCTCCCCAGGGAGGCGTCCAGGAGGCATCCAATACAGATGTCCAAGCCACCTCGGCTGGCTCCTCTCGATCAGTGGCTCTACTCTGAGCTCCTCCCAGGTGACAGAGCTCCTCACCCTGTCTCTAAGGGAGCGCCTCGCCACCCTGCGGAGAAAACCCATTTCAGCCACTTGTATCCAACCATAGGAGAGAGTAGAAACGTAGATTGAACGGTATATCATGAGCTTCACCTTTCGGCCTAGCTCCTTCTTCACCACAACAGACTGATCACTTTATCACTAAAACCATCATAGGAGGTATGTAGTGTTGAAATGTGCATTTACCCAGTGTCCATTAAGAGACCAGAAAGTTTTCTTAAAAAAAGAAAAAAAAGATTGTAACTTTGGTTCAGTAGAAAAAAAACAAGTACATGAAGAAATAAAAAACCTAACAGTGCTAGTCCTCTTGGCCAAAGTCGTCAGTAAACTTCTGCAGCTTGTCCAGGTCCTCTGTGTTCACTGAGGGCTTGGTCTTTGACAGGGACCTCTTCATGTCGGTCTGTACAGAGGAACACATGCTGATCACTCTGCTCAGCTGGCTTTTTAACACACATTAAAACGTTTGAGAAAGCACATGTCCCCTCCCGTCTCTTACCATGGACACGATGGGCTCCAGAAATTTATCCTCAGGGACGTCCATCCATGTCATCTCTATGGCTTCAGGGTCTCCTGGAGAGCATGGGGTCAGGAGGTCTCCCACCACTACACCTGGGGTGTTGCATGATGACCCCTGGACCTGGACACAGAAAAGAAAACATTAAATTAAACTTAACTGGGTGAGACAGAGAGACAAGTTCAATACAAGTTTAATTAATCAAATGCCAACACCAAGAAAGATTAAGAGTCAAAGTCTAAAACTAAAAACTAAAACATAGTAAGTAAAAGTCGGTTCATGGGGGATTAGTCTGTGGAGACTGGGATGGATGAATGAGAATGGAAACACCAACTGTGCCTGTGTTTGGACCTTTTTGAAGTGAGTGGCTGACTGAACTTTCCGGACAGGCTGCATGAGGGCGTCCCTGACGATGATACTGATGTCAGCCCCAGAGTAGCCCTCACTCTCCTTGCCCAGAGTGACGAAGTCTGTCTCCGTCAGGTCGTTGGGTGTGGATCCCAGGTGCAGTTTGAACATGAAGGAGCGGGCGGGCTCCTCAGGCAGAGGAATGTAGATTCGCTTTTCAAACCTAAGACACAGACAGAAGATTCAGTCGGCAATATGAAGCATTTAACCTCTTAATCCTGGACCACATGTGAGAGGTGATCAGGTAGAGATTATTAATGGTCAAACCGACCTTCTCCTGATGGCAGAGTCCAATGTCCATGGTATATTTGTGGCTCCCAGGACCAGGATTCCTTCATTATCATTTCCAACCCCTGAGAAGAGAATGACACAGAAACCATTAGAAACAAGGTGCTAGCTTCCAGATCCGAGCTCAGGTGTCAGGTGTCTCTCCTTGCTCACCTTGCATCTGAACCAGGAACTCTGTCTTGGCCCGGTGTGCTGCCTCAGTCTCGTAACAGAGGAGGTCGATATCATCAAAAAAAATGATGGATGGCTTGTGTTCTCGGGCCATACTGAACAGGCTCTTCACCAACCTGCAGAAACACAGGTGGAGAAGTGATAAATACTTTGTTTCTCATACTTCCATCATGACAGCACCACGTAGAGTTGAACCCTGGCCTCACTTTTCATTTTCTCCCAACCACTTGGACACAAGGTCGGAGGAGGAGATGGGGAAGAAGGTGGAGTTGTTGGCTTCTGTGGCCACAGCTTTGGCCAGGTAGGACTTCCCTGTTCCTGGGGGGCCAAAGAGAAGGATCCCCCGCCATGGTGTCCGCTTTCCTACACAAACAGTTATTGTGTTATCAAATCCCGTTCACACCAACACTGTCACATATCAGGGTTCTGGCTGCAGGTTTACACACCTGTGAACAGATGAGGGAATTTGATTGGCAGGATGACAGCCTCCTTTAAGGCTTCTTTGGCCCCTTCCAGTCCAGCAACATCATCCCACTTAATGTTTGGCTTTTCCATGACAATGGCACCTACGATGGACGAGTGTCACAAAAACTTTATACACTAGTACTTTCTGAAGTTACAGCCTTTTGTCAAGTCAAACTGTGAAACCTTGTTCACCGGCTCTGTCCAGGTTTAAGGACCCCTGAAGCGGCTCTCAGACTGCGATGCAGTTCCGCATGATTACGTGTTTCCGGTACAAACACGAAGCTAGGGAGGAGGGCATGTCACGGATATTGATTGCTATCTACAGCAGCCAATCATGTTGAATGTACGTGAAGCACCACCTGCTGCTGTGGAGGATTTCTCCACCTCACTGTCACACAGACCGGACACCTCGGGGAGGAGACCGGTGGAGGTGAAACGGGGAGAGAAGGGTTAAAACCGTGTTGGGCTGAGACCATGCAGACTGAGCCCAGAGCTGAAGGTGGCAGTTATGCTAACAGGACACAGGTTCATCCATGGATGTGTTAGAAGAACTTACACACGTTACCATGTTGATGTCCTGACCCATGAGCACTCAGCAGTCATCATGACCTCAGAGCTCATGGGTGTGGCCACACTCATGTTTAAACTCAGCCTTGGTTTAGATGCTAACTACACACCTGCTCAGTTGTGTCTGTATCCAGCACAGTTGTGATGCTAACACAGTAACACTGTCCAGATGTACAGACAGAAGCTGAACCTGTCTCTGTGGTACTTCCTGCTACACCACGCTACACACACAAACACACACAGTGAAAACAATATTACTGCTGTCATGGCTGGTACTTCATGGTTAACCCTGTATTCAATTAAAATATATATGACACTTAACTAAGAGATGTATTTTAACTATTAAATACTGTATATTCACAAAGGTTACAATGACTCCTGTTTGGTTTCTTTTTGTTTATTTAACCCTGAGACATTAGTTCACAGAACATGTCATATATGATACAACAAAAGTGCAAACAGCCACTGTACCTTTTACTTTTGCAACCTCAGTAAACCCCATAATATTCTTTTAAAGAAGGCAGCACAGTTTGGGTGTTCTACATCTATAAAGAGTTCAGAACACAACTGACTACTGAAGTCTGAAAGTTGAAGGCAGAACCTGTGTTAGCTTAGAGACGCAGCAGAGCAATATTCATGCAGATAGATTCAAATGTATTACTGCTTTTAAAGGCAGCGTTGCACAATATAATGTCTGGTAAAATTCAGTAACCATAGAAACCCAGAAACCTCTCTTTGAAGCTGCTAATTAAAGGTCTGTGTGTAGTCCATGTTCCTTTTCATTGATGCAGCTTTTTTTAAAGAGTCTCACACCCAAATTTGATGATAATTCAAATCCCCTTCAGCTTTGTATGTGTGAAAAAAATAACCAGTAAAATGTTGGTCACATGTTTTAAATGTTATAGCACAACTTCAAACAAGCAGTACTCTTTATACCACTATAATAGGAGGTATGTAGTGTTGAAAGGTGCATTTACCCGCTGTACATCAAGACACAGATAGTTTTCTCTAAAAAACAAAAAAAAGATTGTAACTTTGGTTCAATAGAAAAAAAAACATCAAGTATGTAAATAAATAGAAAACCTTACAAATGTGTAAACATGAACCAAAGTAGACTGGCATGTTAGTGACAGTGTTGAAACCATTGATTAATTATTAGAAAAAAAGACTGATAAGAGTTACATCAGTGATTAATCATTTTTAGTTGTAATAAAGCCCTAATTGTAGTAAAGCACTGATAATATATATATATATGATTCACTTTACATTTGTCCCACTGTGATGTGTACTTTTGTAATTTTTGACAATCAGACTAAAAAACGTTGGATTACAGTAACAGACAAAAAGATTCACTGATTCATTCAAAACCATAACTGACAGTGAAAATAACTGCAGTCTGACTCAGCGTGTGTTAAACAGTGCTAGTCCTCTTGGCCAAAGTCGTCAGTAAACTTCTGCAGCTTGTCCAGGTCCTCCGTGTTCACTGAGGGCTTGGTCTTTGACAGGGACCTCTTCATGTCGGTCTGTACAGAGGAACACATGCTGATCACGCTGCTCAGCTGGCTTTTTTACACACAGCAAAACTTTTGGTAAAGTTTAAAAATACATGCCCATGTCCTGCCCCTCAGTCTTTTCTTACCATGGATACGACAGGCTCCAGAAGTTTGTCCCCAGGGACGTCTATCCATGTCATCTCTATGGCATTGGGGTCTCCTGGAGAGCATGGAGTCAGGAGGTCTTCCACCACTACACCTGGGTTGTTGCACGATGACCCCCGGACCTAAATTTGTGTGTGTGGACAAAGAAAAAAAGAAAACTTAGAGTTATCTTATCATCGATGGGTGAGACAGACAGACCAGTTTAATACGCAAAAATAGTTTTTGTCTCCCACTTCCACATGTATACATAAAGGCCTATGATTAGTGTACGTGTTGTGATGTGGACAGACAAAACGTATGGTGAATCTGTTGCTATTTTGTTGACATTTCAGCAGAGTCGAGCTGTGAATAACATAATAAACATGTTTCTATATTGTTGTTTATTTACACCTCCAGCTCTGATGTTGGTCTCCACCTGCCCTGCCTCACTGCTGCTGAACAGGGGTTTTTAGAACTTTACCTCTCTAAAAAACTGCAGCTGCAACCAAACGCCAACACCAAGAAGGATTAAGAGTCAAAGTCTAAAACTAAAAACTAAAACATAGTAAGTAAAAGTCGGTTCATGGGGGATTAGTCTGTGGAGACTGGGATGGATGAATGAGAATGGAAACACCAACTGTGCCTGTGTTTGGACCTTTTTGAAGTGAGTGGCTGACTGAACTTTCCGGACAGGCTGCATGAGGGCGTCCCTGACGATGATACTGATGTCAGCCCCAGAGTAGCCCTCACTCTCCTTGCCCAGAGTGACAAAGTCTGTCTCCGTCAGGTCGTTGGGTGTGGATCCCAGGTGCAGTTTGAACATGAAGGAGCGGGCGGGCTCCTCAGGCAGAGGAATGTAGATTCGCTTTTCAAACCTAAGACACAGACAGAAGATTCAGTCGGCAATATGAAGCATTTAACCCTTAATCCTGGTCCACATGTGAGAGGTGATCAGGTAGAGATTATTAATGGTCAAACTGACCTTCTCCTGATGGCAGAGTCCAATGTCCATGGTATATTTGTGGCTCCCAGGACCAGGATTCCTTCATTATCATTTCCAACACCTGTGAAGAGAATGACATTAATATACTGGTAAGTTTTACTCTCCTTATCTTTGACTTATCCTGTCTTTCTTGCAATCTCCCCACTGTTGTTTCCCCATGGGAAACCACCAGGGTGTCAACTCCCACAGGACACCCCAAATGGGAAAACAATAAAACTATGGGGATATCAGGCGTGAAACCCAGGCACTAGATCAAAAGGCCATTTGAAGACCCCTGAGAGGTGGTACCTAAAGTATAAATGTAGATGTGTCTTGGTGCTCTGGGTCTTCCTTCATAATCACAGCTCAGATGAGGAATGACCTTTCCTTGCAAGGAAATTAAAACTTGTCGGCTGGCAGAAGTCTCTATGTCATCATTCACCAGCAACAGAGAATTTCCACAACATAGAAACCATTAGAGCTCAGATCTGAACTCAGGTGTCAGGTGTCTCTCCTTGCTCACCTTGCATCTGAACCAGGAACTCTGTCTTGATCCGACGTGCTGCCTCACTCTCGTTCTCACTCCTGGAGCCACAGAGTGAGTCAATCTCATCGATGAAAATGATGGATGGCTTGTGTTCTCGGGCCATACTGAACAGGCTCTTCACCAACCTGCAGAAACACAGGTGGAGAAGTGATAAATACTTTGTTTCTCATACTTCCATCATGACAGCACCACGTAGAGTTGAACCCTGGCCTCACTTTTCACTTTCTCCCAACCACTTGGACACAAGGTCGGAGGAAGAGATGGAGAAGAAGGTGGAGTTGTTGGCTTCTGTGGCCACAGCTTTGGCCAGGTAGGACTTCCCTGTTCCTGGGGGGCCAAAGAGAAGGATCCCCCGCCATGGTGTCCGCTTTCCTACACAAACAGTTATTGTGTTATCAAATCCCGTTCACACCAACACTGTCACATATCAGGGTTCTGGCTGCAGGTTTACACACCTGTGAACAGATGAGGGAATTTGATTGGCAGGATGACAGCCTCCTTTAAGGCTTCTTTGGCCCCTTCCAGTCCAGCAACATCATCCCACTTAATGTTTGGCTTTTCCATGACAATGGCACCTACGATGGACGAGTGTCACAAAAACTTTATACACTAGTACTTTCTGAAGTTACAGCCTTTTGTCAAGTCAAAGTGTGAAACCTTGTTCACCGGCTCTGTCCAGGTTTAAAGGCTCTGAGTGTGATGCAGTTCCACGTGATTACTGTATGTGTTTCCAGTAAAAACATGAAGCTAGGGAGGAGGGACATGTCACGGATATTGATTGCTGTCTACAGCAGCCAATCATGTTGAATGTACGTGAAGCACCACCTGTGAGATTGTCTGCTGCTGTGGAGGACTTCTCCACCTCACTGTCACATGCACCTGAGGACCTCGGTTATGAGACGAGTGGAGGTGAACAGTTTTGGACTGATTCCATGCAGACTGTTTGAGCCTAGAGCTGAAGGTAGCAGTTTTCATTTCATGGGGTCTGTTATGTTTGGGGTCACAGAGGAGGTGTTGTATCTTTAAGCCACTTTATTATTTATACTCCCACTTTCCTACCTGTACTCACTCACACAGTGCCACCTAGGGTGTGGAGGTGTAATTACCATAGCAGTTCACTGCAAGCTTATGAACATAACAGGGTCTTTAAGATTAAATGAATGCTGTGTCACTTACCCGAGAGTTGGTTTTTGAACTTCTTCTTCTCTTTGTCGTCCTCATCATCACTTTCACTCCTAAAGTTCAATAAAAACAGCTCAGATCGTGGTCAGGTCACACATGCACACAGAATCAGTGGATGGTGGCCCTATCTATTTAAGACCTTGGCTGTAAGAACTGAAAATCCTTCTGAGATCTCTCTACAATGACATTTTATGTGTGAGATTCTCCAACACACCTGCACCTCACACATTTGGAGCATGGATTGCATGGTATGAATGTCTTATTCATCAGTCTCACCCTTTGTCATCAGCCTGGGACTCTTTGATGGGTTTGGCTGGAGGACTGCTCTCTTTTTTCTTCAGGTATTCCTTCAGCTGCTCGGCTCTGTCCAGGTATTCGGCACACTTCGCCCTGATGCTCTGCTTTGACTTCTCACCCTTGGCCTCATCTGCAGCAACAACAACACCATAAACTTTTGTTTTTCATTCTTACATCTGCAGTGCTGAATAGTTCAGATTATCAAACAATTTTGCCATAAGACAAAGATAACCCAAGTAAATATAAAATGCATTTTTTAAATGACGATTTCATTGATTAAAGGAAAAAGCTATCCAAACCTACCTGGCACTATGTGAAAAAGTATTCGCCCCCCCTTGTTACATCATGAACTAAATATGGTAAACCAAGATTTTTTTAGGGAACTCAGCTGCTCTGATCCTAAGTGACTCAGATCATGGAGATACAAATAAAAGAAGTGAAGTGTAAAAGTACATAATAAGATGAAAGCTGTGAAATTCAGAGTCAGGTTCCTCACACTTGATGACATGAAGGAAGTACTGTATTGCATGCTGATAACATCTGAGGGCCTCCTCGTAGTTCTTGGCTTTGTCCTCCTCTGAAGCTTTGCTGGCCAGATCGATTGCTTTCTGTGAACAACACACACCATGGAAGGGAAAAAGTCAGGGTACAACTTTCTAGTTAAGAACACCGCTATCAATGGTTAAAAATGTACATGTGCATTACTGTTTGACTAATGATACAAACAACATTCATTTCACAGGTTTTGAAAAATCTTCTTTTACTGTAATTATGCTTCCTATCTGATAATAACATTGTTATAAATGGTCTGATAGTTTGAAGCCCACAGGTCAGGCATCCTCCAAAAGGTCACAAGAAACATCTGAGGGGTTTTGAGATGATAAATGGACGAGTAGAGAAGAAAACTTGCTACTACACAAATTTACATTTGTGTTCTGGACTTTTCTCAAATCTAGGTGAACGGTGGGTGTGATGTGTGATTAGAACAACGAAGCAACCTGAGAAGATTAAATCAATCTATGGTCTCTGACACATCTGACACATTACATATACACATTACATTCAATATATGTAACAATATATTGAATATATATATATATTACTGTAGATAAAGCCCATTAGTAAATATGATATATGATATAAACAGAGTTCAAAGGTTTGAGATCAATAGAAATATATGCCAGTAATGATGTTAATATTAAACATATATAAACTTTATATGTTGTTCCAATAAACTTTATGAATTAAACTGTCTATATAACACCTTTGGCTGCAACTTGTTATACAATTAAAAACAATTTTGTGCTAATAACAGATCTCCTAATATGAGACAGTGCCATCTGTGTGCGCACTGACGGGAACCAGGAACATGTGTCTCAGAAGAATGCGTAGTTCCCACTCAGCTGTTGTGAAGCAGAACATGAAAAGCCTGTTCTTGTACTTTAGTCCACTACATGAGGACACGTTTTGTACAAACTTTTGTACAGAAACAAACTGTTGTTCACCCAAAATAACAAGGGTGAACAACAACTAAAAGAATTTTCGCGACCTGGCAACCCAAATATAGTTATTAAGACACGATTTCGTCGCCGTTAAAAACCATTAAACATTTATTAATTACATATATAAATGAACAGCTGGGAAAGAGGTTAACGTGTAGGAAGGCAGTCGGAGTTTACTCATTTAAAACGACTGAAATCTTTGAGACGCGATGGAACAGCCGCTTTGACAGGAGCTGCCACTCACCTGTAAATTCCCTCCAGCCATGGTCCCGTGGTCCCGCTGCTTGTCAGTAAAACTGTAAACAAACTACCTGAGCTCTTCTTTTTTTCACCTGTTACTTAAATGTCATTCTGCAAGAACTTTAGTCGGTGAACGTCGTAGATGTTTGTTTCTCTTCCGCTTCGGCAAAACTTGACTGTCACTTCCGCGGTGGTCACGTGACAACGTTGCCAGTAACAGAACTATGTTCTTATTTGAAGTTTCAGTCAAAATTCTAAAAGCAACTGAAACGACTCTAGAAGGATGTTAACTTTTGGAATGAATAATTCTACTTTCCAAAGAGAACCGGAAAAAACTTGAACCAGTCTACAGGTGAGTTACACCTGAGTTAGACGTGTGCGCTACTGCTGACCTCTAGCGGGCACTAGTGGAACTACAGCAGGTTGTCACTGTTGAGTGTCACTTCTGTGTCGGCATGTCTCAGTGCAATGCCTCAGTCCTCATCCAGTGAACAAATACACACACGGCCAGTGCTGCATTCATTAACAAACTTACACTTTATTACATTTATTAAAAAGGCAAATAATTAGTGTGCAAAATATCTAGAAATCTTACAACACCTGGGGGTAAACAAAAATAATTTACTGTGGAACACCAGCTTAAAGGAGACACAGATAGATGAGAGGACAGATGCAGTTTGGTTGCACATTGTGTTGCTGAGTATTTAGTCCAGGTTTATTCAACGTATGACAGCAATCAGAAGCAAGCACCACGTAAAGTACAGGTTGTGTTTGAGTAGAGTTGACAGTGTGTTGTTGCTTTATTTTTCCCCTCACATCAGTGCATGTACAGGCAGGCAGGAAGAAGACAGGGGTCTGGCTTGTCATCAGCTGTCTCCGTTCAAGAGTTTTGGACGTAAAACTTTTAGGATGCGTTCGCTCTTTGTTAGATCTGCGGGGAGTTCATTATTCTGTAAAACACACATGAGAAAAAATGAATGAGCTGAAGCTTCTCACACTCTGTCCGTTGACCGTCCGTCAGATCTAAATGTGCCGTACCCTGTTGGTAGAGTGGGGTCGGCGTTGGCCCCGAGCAGCAGCAGAATAGTTCTCTGATCTCCACCCATGACTGCAGCATGAAGGGCAGTGGAGCCGTTCTGGAGACATCACAAACACACGTGTTCACAATTCTCACTGTATAAAGTGTACCCCTGTCTCCTCCCCTGCTGTCTGACAGGTGGAGCCCATCCCCTCAGTCTGACACTTATGGAGTTGTGCTAAATTCTGTTCACTAATAAACATAAACTAATAAAAAGATTTTTATTGGGTACCAAACAAAAATGTTCCTTCATGTCTGGAGAATATTATTTGTAGACAGGGGTGACTCTATAGCACCAGATGCTATATCACTAAGGTCAGTAAAGTTTCACGTAATTGTGCAGTTGGTAGGTATGACAGGAGGAGCCTCTAAATGTGCAGGTTCATCTGATGAGCAGACAAAGACATGCTGGTTGTTTCTTTGATTCCTCTCTTTGAGCTGAGCTGACCTGATCCTGGCTGATAGATTTATGCTAACTCTCCAGACATGACAGTGATATCATTGTTTTCATCCAGCCCCTGACAAAAAAGCAGCTAGAGTCATTGGGACAGAAAGTCCTCAAAAGGGTTAGCGTCTGTGATGGCGTCCTCTACCTTGAGAAGGCCGAGTGAGGGAGAAAATTTGAGGAGCTCCTCGATGACACCGTTGTGTCCCTTCAGAGCAGCTTTGAACAGCGCTGTGGATCCATCCTCAAGAGTCAGAGAAGAAAACATATTATTCTTCAGTAGTCTGCATAATCTGTACGGTCCACCCTTACATTGTACCTGATGAATATCTAGCTCTGACTTTGTTTCCACCAAGTCATGAAGGAAATATCTGGGTGTTTAGCAGCTGGATGATCAGCAGGTCACTGGTGAAGAGCTACATCACTGCAAAATCATCTATAGTCATGGAAAAATGTTGATTACAGCAACTTGAAAGTGCCTGTGTTGTTTTGTTTTTTGTTGTGTTACTGAACAGATGAAGCCTGTGTATCAGTGAATGAGTGGACCATAGTTCTGGTTATTTGGTTCTTGTGCAGATTAATACAGTAGCTCTATGGTTGTGTGTGTATCTGTCCAAAGAAAAGGGCTGTTTGACAACAAGATACGATGTTGGGAATACAGACAATACATTGTACCCTTCAACTGATATTAGCGTTTTGTAAAGCATGTTTTTTGTGGATGACCTCTTCCACAGCAGCAGACGTTGCTCCTGCTGTTTCTCTAAAGTGAGAGGGCGCTGATCCAAAGCTACAGCAGGAAAGACTGTCTACACACAACCTCACCTCAACAAGCTACACTATCATTTAAAGTGGAGATTGATACATCATCAAGAGTCCAGAGTTAATTAACATTATCCTTTTGTTTTCGTTTGGGACAAGGTGACAACTGATACTGATAGATTAACTCTGAGTCTGCATTTTATGTTCATCATGTAATGGTTGTAAATTAACAGTGTACTTGTCTGTCAGCATCCCGATCTGCACCACGTAAGAGCAGCACCTTCACCACCTCACTGTGACCCATCTGAGCTGCCATCCACAGGGGGGCAGTGCCATCCTGGAGGATGAGGAGGGGGTTGCCATGACAAAAGACATAAGAATAAGGAAGTGAGAGGAAATAGAGAGTCACAGGGTGGATGCAGGCATGAGATAGGGAGACAGAGGATGTGAGAGAGGAGAATGTGCATCTCTTTTAAATCCTACAATATGTACAAGAGGCCAAGACCTTACCTCCCTCGCTTGGTTAACCTTGGCCCCTGATGCAAGCAGCTGACGAATCACAGTCACATGACCCTCCTGTGCAGCAAGAAACAGAGGGGTGGCACCATCCTGAAATATAAAAGAATCATCTCTATACTTCAGTACGTGTCCACACGTGTTTTTGCGAATGACTATATTGCTGCTAATTGACTAATGTACATTTCTGCTCTCTGGTTGTTTTCCTACAGCCTAAGGTGAGTCATTAATCCTGCCAAATGTCAGACATGTCTGACTCAGCGGTCTGCAGAAACTGGAGAGGCAGGATTCCAGCTGCTGGGACATTGTGTGTTGGGGGGGGGGGGGGGGGGGACTGACTCACATTCAGCTGGTCGTGAACATTGGCTCCATTTTTCAGCAGGGTGTCCACCACCTTGGAGTGTCCATACTGAGATGCGACGGTGAGAGCTGTGCCACCATCCTGCCATGAAAACATGTGAAGACACACATGAGAAACTAGATGTGCATTCATCAGCTGGAGTCAAGACTGTGAACTGCAGCCTGAGCAACAAACCCTGTGCATCATTTTTGTCTTTCCCTCTTTGTCTCCAGTGATGCATGTCATGGTGCCCTGCACTGCAGCATACCTTTGTCTGCAATTCAGTGGAGGCACCAAATTCAAAGAGGAGCTTCACCACGTCGTGGTGTCCCTGCTGGGAGGCGAAGAACAGGGCAGTAGAACCAGTCTGGAGGGAAAGTTAAAAAAAGATCCTGCTGATGTCATTTCACTCGAACAACAATGAAAACACAGTTTGACCTAGAAGAAATGAAGGCCTTGTTCAGGACTCTTTGATCTCATTTAGCTGGTAATGTTAAAAAATGTAGCAAATCTTCTCTGACTTTCAACACATGGGTGTTTTCTACAGTCCAACGACTTCCCTAATTAAAGGGATAGTTCCATATTTTATGAGACTTGACTGATATCACTGGTGTCAGTTCTAGACTCTGAGGGGCCCCAGGCAAGACCCCCCACTGTCTACATACAAACTAGTGATAGATGCTACAATTTACATGTTACATAACAGTACACATCTCTTGGGCCCCCTGATGCTATATTGCCAATCTGAGGGGCCATCATGGATCCCTTTGCACCTGGGCGGCTCCCAAACATTTGCCTGACTTTCCCTCTCCTGACAGAGTGCTTCTGAATACCACTCTAATATCTGTGAAATATGAAGCCACAACCAGTTAGCTTAGCTTAGCACAAACACAAACACAGGAAACTTAGTCAGCACAAGTGTAAAACCACTTTGCTGGGGTTGGACTCTGGTCGGACCTTTGTTATTTCTTGGCCAGGGGCCTGGAGTGTCTGCTAGTTGGTTCTGTGTGAAGGTGAGAAACATCCACCTGCCAGCATGTTACGTTCACGAGTAAAACATGATATCTAAGGATACATCGTTAATTCTTGTCAACACAATCTGGTAACTTTGGGGATTATTTCTGTGGAGTGGCCATGGCACTTTCCCATCATACCTCTCTCTGGTAGTTGATGTCCGCTCCTTGCATGATGAGTTCTTTGACACAATCATAATGGCCGCTGTAGGACGCCACCATCAGTGCTGTTGTTCCATACTGAAAAGAGATGTCAGTAATGTAACTTATCAAGGCGAGTTCCTGCTTGATGCAGCTACTAAATAATGCAGATTTGCATGTCAACAGTTGAAACCTTCATCCTTCAGTCTGATGACACAAAAAACACAATATGGAGGTGAAATTGTGATGCACACACATACACACACACACACACACATGCACATGCACACCTCTGTCTCCCTACCACAGCTGGGTTATGGTTAAAGCGTGCAGCTGAGCAGCCAGGACATGCAGCGTTCATACACTGTCTCTGCAGTCTGCGTCCACGCGGCCGCTGTTGAGCAGCAGCTGAAGTAGAGCCAAGTTCCCCTTCCTCGCTGCCCAAAACACAGCATTAGCCAGGGGTGTTTCCTTCTGGAGAGTAAATACACACAACAACCACTGACCTTAAACCACCATTATAGTATTAAACACATTAACAGTGGAGCAGAGACAGGGAAAACAGTGAGAGGAAGCACAAAGGTTTAAGGTGTCTGGTACTGAATGACAGGTAAGTCGGTAAGTCATCAATCAGGTGTGTGTGTGTGTGTGTGTGTGTGTGTGTCTCTCTCTCTCACACACACACACACATACACACACACTGAAATATACATACACACATACACAAACACACACACACACACACTGACATATACATACACACACACACACACACACACACACACACACACACTCACTCACATACTCCACAGAATACACTGAAGGGATTTGAATGTACTTACTGTTATATCTACACCCCAAATACAGACATGCACATTTACAGGTTAATGAAATTCAAGTAGGACCACAGACCATATGATACTCCATTGACCCCCCCCCCCCCCCCCATACACACACACACACACACACACACAGAGCTAGACTTGTGACTCCATCACCGTCAGTGAACACTTTAATCTCAGCAGATTTAGAGGTAAACGCAGCCCGTCGTTAGATAAACCCTGTGAATGAAGCAGTGTGCACTGACAGGAAGCAGGTGTGATCTGTCCTCTCCTTGTGTCTCCAGGCCTCTGGCTGCCTGCCGAGCATGATGGATGCAAAAAGCTGCCTTACCTTAAAAGACATCGTGCAGACCTCATTAGTGACTCATGTTTCTTCCTGCGCACTCATTCATTAGAGACGATGCTGAGCTGAGCGCCTCTCGCCTGTTTGCCGCACTGTGTTTGGGTGTTGGCGGCTGCCGTCCGTCCGGGGACATAATAACAGGCAGCCGGTCAGCTGAGCTCATCCTCCGCAGTCACTGCTGCACGGAGGTTCTCAGCCGGCCACCGGGGGCGCTGCTGAGTACACACAGACTTACGGATGGGTGGATGGATGGATGGATGGATGAATGGAGTGGGACTCAGGTATCCTGTATAATAAATCTGCACTTCTCACTACTTGTTTCAGTTGTGATTTTGGTGCCGTTGCTAAAGATTTTTCACCTTAAAAATGCAAAAAACTTTGGAGAACAGATACATTTCTAAACTATTGAACTGCTTTGAAAGAACTTTTTAACTTTGTATTTCACGTTTATATAGGGTCTCTTTAATGAGAAGTTGATTTAGGCAGCAGTTCTTCTCTAAACAGCAACATCATATTTAAGTTTGCTGATGACTCAGCAGTTGTGGGGTTAATCTCCCATAACAACGAAGAAGCCCACAGGACGGAGGTCATCCGCCTGCAGAGCTGGTGCCAGGAGAATGATCTGCTGCTTAACGTCAGCAAAACTCAAGAACTGATTGTGGACTTCAGGAGGAAACAGCAGTGACATCCATCCAGTCTGGATCAATGAGTCTGAGGTGGAGAGAGTGGACAGTTTCAAAAACCTCAGTGTGACCATCACACAGGACCTGTCCTGGTCACTTCATGCACTGAACAAAATAGTGAAGAAGGCCAGAGAAGCCTAGAAAGACTAGTCCGTTCAGCCCACCGAAGTGGGCTATCAGGATGCCCTCCCTGCCCTGAAAGTCATTTATAATAATGGATGCAGGGCTAAGATGATCCTCAGACAGCCCAGCCACCCTGGAAACCCTCTCCTCTCCCTGCTGCCGTCAGGCCGGAGGTTCCGCTGCCTGAGAACCAACACAGAGTGGATGAGGAGGACTTTCTACACTCAGGCCATTTATTTGCTCAACTCTAAGCAGTAACTTTTTCAGTTTTTGGACTCTCAACATATCTATATCTTATAATCTTATGTCTTACACTGTCAGGGCCTGAGTGACGACAGTGTCATCTGATGAGGACCCTATTCAAATCATGCTGTTTATTATTCTATTATTTCTGGAAGCAGCAATGACACATTTCACTGTGCATTGTACTGTGTATTATTGTGTATGTGACAAATCTTATCTTATTGTAAAAAACCTTACAACCTCCTTTTTTTGTCCATCCCCTTCCCTGGGTTTATCCTGTGACCTTTTAAAGGAGGCTGACCCCAGTGTTAGGGACCACTGGACAAAAACTGTGTGTTAAGAAGTTAAAACCAGTTCCAGCTCGCTACAAAACCCTGCACTGTCATCTGAAAACACACAATGGATGAACACCTTTTACTTATAATGGAATATTTTTCCATTGGTCTACTGGTATATTTACTGCAGAAAGGATTTGTGTACTTCTTCCACAGCTGGTTTTGGAAAGTTACATGTCAGGTGTTATGCTCGATTATAAACCAGCATTTGAGGGATTTATAAAATTGCAGCTTTTGCTCTCTCCAAATCATAATGAGGTATTACAGAGGAGGAGCAGCGAAAGCATCTTATTTTTGTTGACTTATATCCTTCTCAGGTGCTTGCACTAACTGCTGATTTGGGGATTCACAAAACGTAGAGTAGGGGCATGTACTTATTACAAAGCTATATAAGGAAGGTTGACAGTGAGAATGTAGTTTCATCACTTGTCCAGAGCTGCTGTCAGACCATGGGAACAAAACAGACTCACATCCAGGCAGGTAAGATGACCAGGGCTTTTTACTTCACCTGACACTCTGTCTGTGTTTGTAAAGACAAGTTGGACAGGTATTTTAAATGTCACAAAATTTGGCACAAAGTTACCTTTTTAAGTTTTAAGAGAGATGAAATAAAATCCAAATAATCAAACTTGTGAAAGTTGAATTTAACTTATCTTGTGCAGTTCGAGGATTTGAAGATGTATTTATGTGTATATATATACATCTTTTACACATTTCTTGACTTCATTTCCAGTTCAGTGCAGCTCAGTCATGAGAATGACATTTGACACACACACACACACACACACACTCACACTTGCAACGTGCAGGGTGACAACACAGCCTTCAAAAATGAATGTAATGTTTCTGACTGTTTGAGTGAACAACAGGAAGAGGCCACTCTCTAATGGCTTTACTGTGCAAATCTAAAAAGCATAAAGCACAGTTAACCTAAAAATAAAGCAGTGATGTGTTGGCTCAGAAAACTTCTGTCTATCTTAGTGCTCTGATTTTACAGCATGGTCACAGTGTCTGAGGTTGATTCAAACTGTGATGCTCTTGCCTCTTACAGGGCAGCAGAGCAGCTTCCTGCTCAGAGCCGCTCTGCTCTGGGTCCTGCTGTGTGGCCCGCGGAACGTCGCATCAGACTCAGATGAGGCCGTTCTGACCAAGTGGGAGATCTGGAAGAACAACAATGGCATTACTCATGAAGAGATGGTGAGAGTGACTCCTTCTCCTCCTTCACCAACATTAGGTTCACAAGGTTCACTGATTCACCTTTGCTGATCTTGATGTGTTTGGTGTGGTCACGCAGGAGGACATGGAGAGGAGGACCATCTGGGAGGGGAACATGCAGATGATTGAAGACAATAATCAGGGGTTTTTTATGGGGATGAGGCCGTTCACTATGGCCATGAATAAATATGGAGACCTGGTGAGGACTTTTATTTCTCTCCCTGTGGTAAAAACATCACAGCTCACAATCACAAACCAGAGACAAATGTATTTGTCACTGGAGCTCACTGTTTAATCTGCATGTCATGAATCAGGTTCAGTCTTACCACTGCTGAGCTGCTGTTGATGTCACTATCATGAATGACTGGGAAACAATCTTTGCTATTCTCTGCACATAGACAAGACAAGAATATCGAGTTTTGCAAGGTGCCATGATAGACGCCCAGTTGGTCAAGAGAGGGAGGACTGTCTCTCCCCGGAGGCTGCGTGACAATGCCAGGAAGTTAGATGCTATGTTTGTGGACTACAGGAACACAGGTTACGTCACCGAGGTGAAAGATCAGGTGAGACGCTTTCACATTCACCTGAGTGTATGTTATCCAGGTTCAATCACGACCATGTTCAAGTCCCTGTTTTAAATGATCTCCCCAGGGTTACTGTGGCTCATGCTGGGCCTTCAGCACTACAGGAGCCATTGAGGGACAAATTTACAAGAACACCGGTCAGCCTGTGTCCTTGAGTGAGCAAAACCTGGTGGACTGCTCCAGGCCATACGGTACCTACGGCTGCAGTGGAGCCTGGATGGCCAACGCCTACGACTATGTGGTGAACAATGGGCTGCAGGCGACAAGCACCTACCCTTACACCTCAATGGTGAGGCTGCTGCTGGCTCCGCCCCCAACACAGCAGAGAAATCTGCGTCTCCAGCACTTTGTCAACATTTCCCTCTGATTCTCTCTCAACAGGACACCCAGCCCTGTTATTACAACAGTGCACTCGCAGTTGCTCATATTAAAGACTACAGGTTCATACCCAAAGGGGATGAGCAGGCCCTCGCTGACGCCGTGGCAACCATTGGTCCAATCACAGTAGCCATTGATGCAGATCATTCAAGCTTCCTGTTCTACAGCTCAGGTTCATGGTCTTTAAACATTCTCCCTACAGTCGACCTATCAGTGATCAAAAGGAGATAATGAAAAGTTTATATTTTATAGTTGATATTAGCTGAGTGTCAGGAACTACACATGGAAGGTGCTGCTCATAGTGACAAAACCACAGCCCTGTAGTGTCTCTCATTCATCAGGTGACCATGCCCATGTTTCTGTGTATTCCCTCAAAGTGTCAAGAAACACTCAGTCTTTACAAGTTGTCTCTGCTGCCCCCAAGTGGCTTTAAAAAATCAGTTAATCCAGTTTGACTTCTTCACAGGAATATACGATGAGCCCAACTGTAACCCCAACAACCTGAGCCATGCAGTGGTGCTGGTTGGCTACGGCTCTGAAGAAGGCCAGGACTACTGGATCATCAAAAACAGGTCAGAGCCACCCTGCTACAGCTGATCCAACATCTGTTTTCTATTATCTTTGAGTGTGTGTTTGTTTTAATAGAAGCTTTTGCTCCTTTGTTTCCAGCTGGGGTTCCAGTTGGGGTGAAGGTGGCTACATGCGGATGGTGCGGGATGGCAGAAACACATGTGGCATTGCGAGCTATGCCTTGTACCCTATACTGTGATTCTGGTCAGACGCTTCAGAGTCAGTGTTAACGTTAAACTCTTCACTGGTCCATCAGTGGATCAGCATCAGTTAATGCTCATATCGCCTGTATCATCTCTTAAATCCTGTCATGCATCTTTTCTGAACCTTCTGCTGAATCTTTCTGACACTGAAGATGTCCCACATCAGCATGTTACAGTGAGCACACAGCATCTCTCAGGAACCTAGTGCACACAAGATTAATGCCAGATATTTTAAAAAGTCAAATATGGAAAATCTTTGATCTAATTGTTTTTAAAGCAAAATCTGGGAAACCTTGTACCTTAGTAATGTAATGAAAAGCTATATGAAGGTCTGGTCACATCAACATTAAAGAGTGAACTTAAATGAAGTCAGTCAGAGGACGACAGGAAAATAACAGCCGTACTCCTGACTAGAGAGCATGTTAGCTGTAACTCAACCAAACACTTTGTGATGATGAATCTTATCGGGCCACGTCCTTGTGTGTCACTTGCTCCACATGTTACACTGTCACTCTTCAACAAAGGAGTGATACCGATCAAACAAAATGATGCAACCTGATCAATTTGAGAGTCTGTACCAAGTGAAGTACCAGATTCTGCTGGTGGCTGTCAAACACACCTCTCACTGTCAGTGAGGACTCAGTGATTCAGTGGGCAATGTCAGCCTCTGCTTGTTTTTACCTTTCATGTTATATCTTCAGACTGTAAGAGTTCTTTGTTATACTCACACTTGTTTTACCTGGTAGAAATGACATGTATAGAGAGGGGGAGGGGGCAGGAGGGGTGGTGCTGGTTTTGAATCTTTAGGATGTAGATAAACAGATGTGTGTTTTCTTTTTTAAGTGCAAGTAAATGTTTCATTTTTACCAAAACCATAAACATTATTTTCTATCAGTTACTTAGTCGATCAGCTGAAGTGTTTTAACTGACTGATAATAAAGTCTCTTCTTTATAAACTTCTCTTTGCTCTGTCTAGACTTGACCTACACACAACAAGCCAACAGCTGCATTTATCTTAATAACAGGCTGAAGAGAATGAACCATACTTTCTTTAGGATCTTTGTAACATGTAGAGCATGTAAAGCTTTAACACCTATCATGGTCAGAGTGAATGACATCATCATTAGAGTAGGAGGAGCTCTGAAACTCGTCTGAAAAATTTCTCTTGAACTCGTTCTCATGACATTCTTCACATATGATTAGTTCCAGTGGGAAAAGGACGCCCCTCCCTACTATTTCCAAAGAACCTGCATCACTGCAACAGTCTGCCAGTGAGGCCCAGCTCAGTGGGGCGACGTTTGAACTAAGCTGAGGCTCAGACCGACATTGTTGCAAATAAGCTGCTCCTCTGTGTTGTTATTGACTGTAAGTCCAGGGGAAGAGTGATCTCTTCAGCGACGGCATCTGACATAGTCACCAGAACAATTCCACCTCAGACTGATAGGCCAGTGCTCACCTCAGGGTGTCACTCAGATCTCTGATCCCTGTAACTCCACACTGATGAGCTTTGTTCTGTAATAACAGGTCGTTTCTAATCTTGGTTCTGATTTGGGGCTGATTCTTCTCTCTTTTTTTTAGAAACACAGATACTACTCAGGTACTATTTATATCTATATCTACCCATCTACATCCATTATCTATAGATAGATAGGAACACTGGAGTGTCACAGTAACAGAATGTTCCGGTCAGAAGTTTACTTTTGATTTGTCTTTAAGTGTAAACAGTCAAACTTTCTTTGGAGACCTGGGCGTTCAGTTTCCAGTGCAGGAACATCTGTAATCAGAGCAGATCAGCAGGATGACACATCACCTGGACACTTCAGAGAGGCTGAAAGGTGGGAGCGGGGGTCACCTCTCATTCAGCCCAGAGGAAACCCTGGGCCAGCTGCAGACCCAGGTGGAACACTATGGACATGGGGACATGCGTCCTACCTCAGCAGGAACAGGTCAACAAAGTTTTCTCATTGACTCCCACACTGGTTTGGATGCACATCTGGGCAGGAGGAAGCACAGGCGCAAGAAATCCAAGAAGAGGCGCAACTGGAGACCTTACTACCAACTCTCCTGGGAGGAGAGGAGGGAGGTGGATGAGAGAGAGACGGTCAGGGCCATCCGCAGAAGAGAGGAGATGTTTGCCAGTGGACGCCCCATGGCTCCATATAACACTACACAGTACCTGATGGAGGTGCATTATGGTGGGGAGCCCAGCATCAGCACCGGGGCCAGTGGGTTCTCAGGGGACAGTGACTGTACGGAGGACGACGGACACAAAGATGGCAGCAGGAGACCCATGAATGCAAGAGAGGTGTTTCTTCAGAGAGATTTTTCCAAAGCCCGAGGAATGTACGTCGTCGACGGCCTTCAGAGTTTGACCATGCAGGAACTGGTGCAGAAGTGTCAGGGGCTGCAGAGGCAGGTTTCCCGGCTGCAGTACGAGAACAACCAGCTGAGGCTCTCGGTGACTCCGTGAGCTGTTTCAGAGGGCTGAGGAGGGCTCCAGACAGGTGCTTCAAGGTCACTGCATACAAGAAGACACTTTGTGAAATATATTAAAACTGAAGAAATGTCAATATTTCAAGAACAAGACTTTATGACTCTGATTTTATGACAAACAGTTCAATATAGTGTTTGTTTTATCTGTTGATCTTCTCAGGGTTCAGGTCATGAGTGTGTTGTATGTAATATCAGGCCTACACAATCATATAACAGTCTGAGGCATCAACCCAAACACCCATTGCACCTGACCGTTGTACCTTTACTTTAACGGGAGCTCTCATGGGGGGCTTTGTGATGGAGGAGTCTTACATTTCTGTTTTACTTATTGCACTTTCAAGCAGGGGGGGCTGGCTGTGTGGGCTGGAGGTGACAATGATGTTCTGAAGACAGAGATGAAGAGATGGTATCTGGCAGATGAGGAGGCATTGTGGCCTAAGTGGGGGCCCTTAGATGGAGGAACACAGGGGCCCAGCATGGGCAGGCAAGCAGAGAGGTGGAGTACATGCAGACAAGCTCAAGTGCTGGCTGCCCACACAGCCTGCGGCATTTTTCATTGTAGGACGTGTTCCTATTGTTGTTCACTGAAGAAGAAAAAGGTTTGAGAACTTGCTTAGGTTTCTAATTGGTTTCTAATAGATATTCTAATAGATATAAAAAAAAAAAAGCCCATTCATAAGAGACTGTTTTCAAAGAGGAAACCATTCCCTCCTGCTTTGATCGGAGAGGAGGGATGGACCAGTCGACCAACCAAAATACAAATAGAGACGCTACTCACTTACATAACAATTTTTTTAATGTCAAATTTGAATTTTATGATTATTGCTTAAGAAACGGTTTATTTATTTGTCCCTTTAGTGATTTTGGATGAATTACCCATCATGCTCATGCCTGAAACTGTCATAACATCATACTCTGTATCAATAAATGTCAATTTATTTTCCTCCGTTCAGACATCAGTCTCTCACAATACTTACAGTATCATTAGTTACATTTTTATTTCTATTTACATCCACTTTGTTATATAAATATAATACATCATTTTCAGAAAAAGCTGTCCAGCCAATGCATACAGGAGCTCCATGACAATACAGAAGTTAAACAGCATGGGGGGGGGGGGGGCGACTGGCTGGAATTTAGAAAATCAGCCATGTGCACATGAGGACATGGTGGTGTGTTGTCCTGACAGAGAAGGTCACACAGAGAGCAGTGAGTGAGGAGGGGTTCAGTTGTCCATGTCCATCTTGTCCAGGAGGAGCTGGAGGCGTAGTAGGTGTAGGAGCTGTGCTGTGTGACTGAGTGGAGAGGACGCAGGGTGGTGGGATGAACAATAGTCAGGATGTAAACAGCTTGTTAGGACGTCACACTGAGTCACAACTTGATTTCTCTAGCGTTCAGTGTATCTGCAGATACAGACAGTTTCATCCCACAGGGTACACACCTCAAGGACAAACTGCCATTTCAGGGAAAGACAACATGCACACACACACACACACACACACACACTGGGCAAAATCGGTGCAGCAGTTTGTCTCTGACTTAGCTTGAAAGGTTTAGAGTCAAAATCCTGGGCTTTGGATCTGTTCCAACCATGAGTGTGTGTTTGAGATGCTGGTGACCGGAGGAGTGGCGGGTGAGGTATGGAGGGGTGGGTGGTGGTAGGAAGGTCAACCTGTGTGATGATGATCGGGCAGTGCACAGGAAAACTAACGTGCAAGTCAGAGAATCTTTGACTGTTACTGGATGAAACACAATATTTCTTGACTGTCTGATCACTTCACCTGCAACATCAGCTCATCAGTCTCTACAAACTGTAGCTGTTTGTTTTTAAATAAACATTTCTCTGTCATACTGATCCATACAAAACCTCTGTCCACTTTTATTCAACAAGACCCAGTATGGTCGGGTATAAAGTCGCTGGTGGACTCTGGTCATTGGGTTTTTTGTCCTCAGGGTCCAGACCTTCCTATCTGCTCCTCAGGCATTGTTGATGATGATGAGGGCGGGGCTCGCTGTCTGCTGGCTGGTCTCACACATGGTCCCCTGATTGGCCGGTTTGGCGAAGACTCGCGGTGTGTTCAGGTTGTAGACTCCTGCCTGGAGGAAACAGGCTCGCAGGGACAGGCACAGCATCTCCTCAGGCTTCAGCTGCAGCTTGTACTGGCTCTGACCCACCCAGGTGAATGAGTTGTGGACCTCCAGAGACTCTGGGCTGAAAAAGTCACGGATGGACAGAGATCTTAGAAAACATGTAACCAAGTTTGAATGTGCTTTGGCCTCTGCTGCACAGGGTTTCACCATTTGCTCCACATACGTCTCTGGAAAGTCCCTGCAGGTGCAGGTGATGAAAGGCAGGTGCTAACATCACAGTCTCAAATCAATGTGAAACAAATAAAACACATTATGTATCAAAAAGCAAGAAACTCACCTTGTGCTTTTGTGCCGCAAATCAATGATGACGTCCACATGAGCCATCGAGCAGTTGGACAAAGTCAGAGTAACCGGCACCAGACAGAGACTGGATCAAGACAGAAAACAAGAGTTACAGCCTCCTCTCTGGACATTCCTCATCTGCTGCATGGACACAATGGACAAGCCACCACTAATATATTACTTTCAGATGAATGGGAGGGGCAGGCAGACATACAATTACCAGTACACTGTCATCAAGATAGATGTGGCTGCTTTGAAGAATCTAATGCTCAGCTGTATGTTAACTGTTTTTGCCCACAGTGCTACAGTTGATCTTCTTGTAGCACAAGACCCAAACGTGGAAACATCTGATGATGAAGCAGCAGACCTCTGTAGACACAGTGCCTGACTAACCTTGAGTGCATTTCCACATGTTCCTAAACAAACTCAATAACATCTCACTGGAAATCTGAACTGTCAATGAATTAAATCATGTGAATTTCAGAAAGAATGTGGAACATGGTTCTTCATCTCTGTTCTCTGTCCTGCTCATGTGCTTGCACCTACTGCAAGTCAGCAGTGTGTGTGTGTGTGTCTCACCTGTCCTGGACAAATGGATGTGTGTAGGTCTCAGGGTAGTGCAAGTTAGTTTTGACGAGTTGAGACAGCTCTGCTGACGGCACGACGACCGGAAGAGGCACCTCTGATTTAAACTTGAGCAGCACCATCTCCTGAGCTTCCTGAAACACAACCACACTCAAAGTGACAGGGCACGTCTACTGTGTGTGTATGCGTGGGTACATGTGTGTGTGCGTGGGTGTGATAACTGACCTCTTTGGGAGTCAGAGAAGTGGCCTCCTTGCCGATGGTCTGCAGTGCCACGTGGAGCTGGCCCTCCAGGATCAGCTGTTTGTTGTCCTCAACCACATAAGCCTGCACAGACCCACAAACCACACACTGAACTCCAGCACTAACCGTCCCTCTCCAGCGTTGAAAGCATAAATAGTTAGTACTATATCCCCAGTAGGAGATGACCCAAGTAGAAGGGAATTGATAACTATAACAAGGTGCTGCTCCTTGACAAGACAAGCTGACCCTGATGATGTCACTACATTAAGACTGGGTGAGATAATCTTTCTATGAGAACAGGACAAACAACTCAAAAACAGTACGTCTCCACCTCTGACAGTTGTAGGTGCAAAGAAATAATAATGGGGATGAAGACATTCATAATTTAAGCTGGCAGCTCTCTCATCCACCTCTTACAGACCGCTCTGGTCAGTTGGTCGTCATCTGTCTGTTCACAAACCTTCCAGATGACGATTATGTTGAGGTCCAGCTCATTGCACTTCTTCACAATGTTGCTGATGTCGGAGGCTCTGTCCTCAGAGGGGGCAGGGCCCTGACTCTTGCTGTTGGATGTCGTCCTAGACGACGCCACGTCCACTCGCTGAGACTCCGAGGTCCGGCAGCAGCGGAAGAAGAAATCTCCGCAGGGTGTGGAGGAGCTGATGATCTGCACCGACATTTGAAAAGTTAAACTGCAATCAGCATTTTGTTTTTGTTGCGTGCTGTTAGCAACGCCTCCTTCTCTAATATCAACCCGTGTGTTAAATTTACCCGTTCATTTCCCAGGTTCAGGTCTGCAAAGGTGTATTTCTGCACAGCGTCCGAGGTAGCTGGAGACAGATCAAACAGACAAGTCAGAGTCACTGAGAACTGTCAATCTGATCAAGCACAGTGATGGAGGTGGTGTTTCCTCTGTCAGTTACCTTGGTGGGGTTTGCATCGTGTGGCTCTGAAACACAGCTTGGCTCTTTCTCTGCTGGTGAGTTTACAGTCTGGAGTTGAAGACAGAGAGAAGCAGTGACTGACACAGAGAACATCACAGACTGATGTCGGTGTTGTGTTGATGACCAGTGTGATCACCTAAAGCTTGTTCTATTTATTAAAACCATAAGATGTGGCTGAAAGTTCAGATGTAAATCCACTTGTCCTACATCCACTTTGACACCTGTAGGAGCTTTGACTGTAGCTCAGTTACAAGTCGTTCAATTCCTCATATTCTTTAGAGTTGTTGTTGTTGTGTTTTGTTTGGCTTCTGTGTTTTAGAAATTTCCAGAAATTTAGAAAGAAAGGACAGAGAGGGGGTGCTCTGGTGGTTGAGCGGTTAGTGGAGATTGGAGACCCAGGAGATTGCCAGTTTAATTCCTGACCAGGATGATCACTGACTACATGTTTGTTCCCCTATTATCTCTCTCTGTTTTTCCTGTCATCCCTCCACTGTCATGTCTAATAAAGGCAAAAATGCCTGAAAAATAACTTTTAAAAAAGAAAGGACACAGGGAAAGTCTTCTTTGTCCTGATGTTGGACTCACCTTTATCCCTGGATGGGTTGATACACTTATGGAGGCGCCAGTTCTGGCTGCTGCTGGACACCTGGACGATGTGGAACTCACGTACACCAGACTCACTCTGAGAGCCGAGAGGAGACAAATTAAAACATGCCTGAGCAGTGACGTGTTGTTCAAGTGGAACGACATGTGCGTGGCGCTCTGAGGATCTCACCGTGTTGATGTTCTCCACGTCAATGAAAACCAGTGTCCCGCCACTTCCTTTGTCATCCAGGCTGTGATGTGGGGAGACGCTGCTGCGGGAGGCCGATGCCTGGACACTCAGAGAGCGACTGGCACAGATGAACACCGTGTGTCGCAACACCCGATGACTTCACATGAGGAGAGGAAGACATGATGGAGGTGAGTTATCTGAGCTGCACTGAACTCTGACTTTATATCACTTAAACTGCCTCACTAAATTTATGATAAAATATGAGACACAAACATTGTAATGCCACACAGTGTACAGCTGGACTGGAGTCAGAAAGAAAACTGAGATGAGATAAAAATTATTAAGTAAGAAAAACAAAGATACATAAAAACAAAGTAACAATGACCCTGTCACACTGACTGACTCGCCTGTAGAATAAGTTGATCATTTTGGGCCTGATTCACTAAGATCCCAGATAAGGGGCACTAAATTGCGTGCTCCCGCTAAAATTTTGCACGTTTTGTTAGTGCAAGCGGAACGGGTGATCTACTAAACAAAACAGCAGTATTTAAATGAGGATTTTGCGCGTGGTAATCATTTCCACCATGGAGAGTGTGGACAGAGAGCTGGATGGCTGCAAACAGAATGAAATTTGATGCGATGGATTAATAGAGAGCTCAGGTGGGACATTCGGGCCACACTCGGATCTAAACACCCTGAACAGAGGGATCAAAGACGGGGTGAAGGCAGCGCTGAGGTTTCAGTCCCGGTCCCAGAGCTGAGCAGCCAGGTATTGGAGAGGGAGGAGAGGGGAGGGGAGGAGCGCACTGGAGGAGAGACGTGCGGTGTGTGTAACGGCACTTAAAGGACTTTGAACACACCTGGAAAACTGCTACAGTTCTCTGGGATGACCCAGACACAAGGAAATGCAGAGATATAAGAACTTTTGTCCTGGCAGGTATTAAATCAATGACCAGAGCCATTTGTCCACTTGTGCACAAAGCTGTGCCAGTTAAGACTTGACTTGCAATCAAGTTTGCACACGTTTTTAAACAGGCAAACCTTTAGTAAATCAGGCCCTTTATGTACAATCATTGACAAGACCCTGAGTTTTAATGCCAACACAGAGAGCATCTTTAACATCATTTCTAACATACATGGTAGCACATCAGTATTCAGTCCTCTCAGTGTCCTTCATGCATGGGCTGGTTCTAGTTTCTTTTTTGCTCTCTAACTTTCTTCATTTGTTGCACATCTACACATTTCAGTTTGAAAAGACAAACTGTTAATTAAGGAGTCTGAACCAGTATAATCATCAAACTGAAAATTTCAGCTCTCAGACTGTGAGTGCGATCGGCCCCCTGGAGCCATGGAGTGAGGATCACAGAGAAACTTCATGTGTCTGTCTTTCTCTTCATCAACTAGTTACGAGGTCAAGCTACAGAAGTGTGTTTATAATGTGTAGACACATTACAATAAACATCTGACCCTCATCCCAATTGATACAGCAGGCCGTCAGTGCTGTTGACAGTGAATCGACCTCCACACAAGTGTCTGTCTGGGAAAGTTTCTGATGCTGAAATTTACTGTAGGACCGACAAACAATCTGAACTGGACTTGCTCTGAATTTTTGCTCTAGTGCAAGTGTGTGTGTGTGTGTGTGTGTGTGTGTGTGTTTGCGTGTGTGCACATATACAGATATAGAGAGACTAGATTTATGAATGATAGGACCTTTCTTTGTGCTACAAGCAGAATACGAGGGGTATGCACCTATAAATTTCATTGTGAATGCTTTCTAACTAGTTCCACTTCTATTTTTACCTGATTTTGAGTCCTTTCTCTGCACTCTCGTAGTAAAAGAGGAAGTTGATCTCATGGACTCCCTCCTGGTCTGGTCCTCTGAGCCACAGAGGCAACTGGGTGGACTCCCCAGGCTGCAGCGTGCTGCCCTCTATGGGGATGTCCATCACACTAGACAGCTGGCTGAAATCCTCTGCTGAAACCAGCATCTCAGATGCCACCGAGCCTGGCTGGGGCATCGTGGCCAGAGTTTTATATGCTGAGCAGCTCTCAGCTGAGTTCGGGCTGAGCGGTGTGTCAGGTGTCGTGGCCTGGCTGCCAAAGGTGAAGAAATCCGGGTGGGTGGACGCCACCCGCAGGCCACGTAATGCAACACTGCTGACGTTACAGAACTCAACGTAGGCCTTTCTGATCTCCCCGCACAGCAGAGCAGTGGGAAACTGCAAAAAGAAGACCTAACACACAGACAAATAAACAAACAACACTGTAGTAAGTGCACAACAATATGTAATCAGCTGACCACAAATACAGTCTACACCTGTGACTCACTACAAAATGGCCATTACAAAAGCAATACACCAAGAGGTGAGCACAGCTGGCTTTTACAGGGAATTGGACATGGCGCTCTGATTGTTTTTTGGATGTTATGCACTGAACACTCCTGAGAATAATTAGAAGATGAAGTAAACCCCTTTGAAGCATGCACCTGTCACACTGACTGTAACTTTACAATCAATACAATAGTAAAATTGACACAGACATGTCCGAAATGCACTTGTCTTTAGACCACACTCCTGGATTGATAAACTAGAGCCCTTAGTCTTTAGATTTGATTTAGATTATTCAGGCCTGACTGTATTAACACTGGGTGGGGTTGATGTCTCTACAGTCAGTGAGTCAGTGGTACCTCCATCAGGGGCATGGATGGTGTTACGATGGGGTCCAGGCGTCGATCAGGACCATGTCGAACCAACATCTTGTCCTCTTTGGTCTGGTTGAGTCGTGGCCCTCGGATCTTCAGGTCCTGTTTTCCACGAACCACCATCATGGTCTGCTGGCCTGTTGGGGGCAAGAAGTTCTTCAGTGTGTGTGTGTGTGTGTGTGTGTGTGTGTTAGCATCACATCAGAAGATAAAACACCTGAATTATTCACCACTGGGTTTTTCTGTCATAAATGTTTTAGCACAAAAAACATAAGTATATCTCTAACTCATAAGCATGTGGGCAGTTACATTTTGTGTATATGTACATACATAACATTAGATAAAGCACGCTACATTCATCAATCCATTTAATTGCCAAGTCTCAGTTAAAAGAATCAGTTGCTGTTTCTGTGTTGATATAAACAGTCTCAAATTATTACTACACTTGGATGTTTCTGTGTGTGTGTGTGTGTGTGTGTGTGTGTACCATCACTGCTGGAGCCGTGTCTACAGACGAGGCTTCAGCCAGGTTGTACACCACACCCACAATGTTCAGCTGTCCGATTCTGTGTGGCAGCAACCTGAGTCGGGCCTGGGGTCAAAGGTCACAGTGGCTGTTAGAAGCACATCATAACTCCATTTTTGTCCAGACTTCCATGAACCAAACAGGGTACAGTTTCTGTAATTTATATTCATTCATTTAGGAATTAAAGTTTTGTTTTTTCCATGTTTTTGTGTACTTTGTTGGCCTTCGTGCTCAGGTTAGTGACTGACACGTATGCAGAGTACAGCAGCTTTAGCACACAGTCAGTGGAGTGATCAGGTTTACAGTCAGATTTCTGCACTTTACCGTTTTGGTCTCTTCTGGACCCATGTGAAAATCAAGGATGGTCTCAGTGGTGACAATATCGTCTTTCTGAGTCACCTACAAGAGGAAAGAAGTGTTTCTGTTCTTAGCTGTGGTTTTCAATACATCCATTCATGAAATGTAATAAAAAGCTCAAATCAAAGTAATCTGAGAAGAGGTTCTCTCAGGTTGCCCACCCCTTGAGCCAGAGTCTCCTCATTGGTGATGGCCTCTCCTTCCAACCCTTCAGTGGTCTTCTCGTTTGCTGAAGATGCAGCATCGGCTGTAAACCTCCAGAGGAGCGAGAGGTTGGACAGAGCCAGAGAAACCTTCAGGGGGTTCCTGAATGTCACCTCCACTATGATTGGCTCTGCAGAGACAGAGAGAGGGGGCTGTATACTGAGCAGTGACAGGATGAAGAGGCTCCCTGGTCTAGTTAAACATTAAAGGTGCACACCACATCCACAAATGGACATCAGAAAGAAAAACAGAGCAGGATCATTCCTGCTTTGCTGTCAAGCGTCCATTACATCTGTACGTCTGAATGCCTAGTGCTTACAGCTGTGGTCTGGTTGCTGAGGACCACTTACCCTCCACTACAGCCAGTGGGTGGCGCAGGTTGTCTGTCTGGCTGTTCAGGCAGCACTGAGTGGGCTGAAAGTTTACTGGGACAGTCCCTCTGTTGGCAGCAGCCACAAGCTGCTCCTCTAGGTGGCACCACATGGTCGCTAAATCCTGGTCGTACTCCTGGTCCAGTGACACATGAGTGGCTGCCTGTTTTTCCCCTGTGCATATCACATAATAGGAGTAAAACATTGTTGGTTAGTTATAGAATTTATAGAGTTATAGAAACCTTTGCTTTGTCCATAAATAAGGTCGTTGCTCAGACATCACTTGAACATGCTACTTTTAAAAACTCCATATATTACAGGGTCTCTGCAGTGTTTTTATTCATTATCTGGTGGAAAACAATGTTGAATCTGAATGACAACATTGTGCTTATTATTATCATTATTATTTTATCATTAACAGTGCATATGGACCAGCAGCATTGGACTTTGGTGGTCCAAGGTCAAAGGTCAAGTTCAGTGTGATCTCAAAGCACCCTGTTCAGCCATAACACAAGACTTTACACAGCAATAAGTACAACATTTCATACAAATGGTGAATATGTTATGTGACTCTGGATACCCATAGATCTGAAAGTAGCCTGAGAGCTAGACAACCACGAGATATACGTGATTCTACTTTCTTTCATTTCTCTATTGTAAGAGCCAGACAGATATGTTGGGGACAGAGAGAAAAAAAGAGAAAAAATGGTGAGAGAGGAAGGAACCAAGCAGTAATTTTGTCTTTCCTTTGTAAATACCCACTGAGGACACTGTGGGAAAAGTGATGTGGAAATATTTCTAGGTCTGATTTTAATGACAAAAGTGAACAGGAAGCTTAATTTGTAATCAGATAAACATGACTTCACCAAACCTTAGCAAAGCCTGTCATTCTCAGCAATGTGTGTTGTGTGAGTGAAACAAGAACACTGTACCAACTGACTGGTCACCACTCTTCTGTTTAGATTGTCAAGCTTTGATCAGCAGTAACATATCGGTGTGTTACCTTCTGCCAGGCGGCGTTCATGTCCAAAGTAGACCCTTGTGGCAGAGCTGTGGATGCACGGCAGAGGGAGCTGAGGGAGGCCGACTTCATTTCCCCCCATTACACTCTGAAAGATGCAAACAAACACACACAACTTGGTTACATGTGTATCAGCTGGGTTTTTTGCCTGTGAACCCACTTTATTTTCATTATTTAAATGAATTCCTCTCTACGGCTGTGTACGTCATTCATATCAAATGATTCATATGCCACTGTGTTGTGACACAGTTCAGCACCTGCTTTCCTTGTCTGAGAGGCTCAATGATGTCCTGTTTCCATCATTTGAGACGGAACCAGGATTCTAGCACAAATGATGGAAACAGGATTTGTGATGGTTTTGTAAGTAATGCTTTACTTTTCCAGATTGAACAAGTCGGTCCTAACCGGGGATGTTTCCCAGGGGTTTCACCTTTTGATAAATTAAAAAATTCAGGACATCCTAGATTTCTGAGTACTTTTTTTAGCAGTACGTTATTTAGTAAGTTATAAGAGACGTAACAGTTTGTAACTGAGTCAGTACATTGATTACCTTATAAACATAGAGATACTCTCTGAGGAAGGCAGCCTGCTGTGTGGCCGTCTGTCTGCTGTCATTGGACAGGATCTGTCTGAAGGCAATGACGGCGTTCTCTGGTTGGCGGAGAGTGAAAGACTGACGACCGATGGTGAAGTTGATGTGGTCTTCTGCCAGAGACCAGCCTCTCTCCTTGTACACCTGCATGGCTTGGCAGTAACAGCGCAGCGCGTGCCTCTTCTACATGAAGAGACAGCAGAGAGAGCAAGAGACCAGAGAAATACAAGCTTCAAGTTCACAATGCAACCGACAACAGCAGCAGTAAAGAATTAAAAATGAATTCATCACCACAGGTTCATGAATACAGTGACATCCCTCTGTCCCCCTGACAAGATATAAATATCACATTACACATCATTCATTCACTTCATTCATTTGACGAGACAGGTCAGAGCTAACTGGTTAGCATGCTAACTTCAGTAGAAGAAGTTGTGATAGCGACATGAGTTAACATTGGTGAAGTGATGCTGAATTCAGTGTTTCATTTGGACTGATCAGTAAACTAGAGTAAGCTATGCAGCAAGAGCAACACTAACCTATAGCTCCTTTAAGATAATTATTAACTCAAGGAATTAAGTTCATGAACAATAATTAATACATAAACAATTTGTTTCAGTCTAACCAAGTACCAACTTTGTCCAAAACAACAAAACCACAAGCCTCGTGATAAGAAATCTCAGGTGTGTCTTTCAGACAGGGACATCACCTGAGTCACAGGTATTAAGATGTTGAGAGCTGCACACACAGACCTGGTTTTCAATGTGGGGTTCAGAGCACACAGGTCAGTGACGGCTGAAAATCTCACCTGTCCTGCTTTGCTGAAACGATGACCAGCCAGGATCATGTGGAAGGCAAACTTTCTCACCATGGGGTTACGCATATTAATGAAGCAGTGAGCAGCCTGCTCCAACAGCAGAGCACTGCGCAGGTCAGAGTCCTGGACACAAAGGTCAAAGAATGAATCAGAATCATGTGACCTCTGAGAATGAGTCAGCTCAGTCACTCAGGCCTGTGTGCAGATGTGTACACTGCATTGTGATAATTTGTATTCACAACATATATATACTGGATATAAATATAATCTAGCAGGTGTTGCTGCACTATAAACTGTCCTGTTTTGAGTTTTATATAGTCCACAAAGTAAGCTAAAGTAAGCAACTTGATGAAATATAGACATTTTTCACAATTTATCACAGTTTTACCTGTCTATGAGAACTCCTGCTGTATGATGTGAACATGAATATGTAACTTCCAGACACACAACATGACTGATGCTTCTCTCACCTCACTGGTCATCTTGATGAGCAGAGTAGCAGCCTCTGAGTATTTTGCCTGACTCTTGAGAATCTCAGCGCTGAGTAAAGCACATCGCTCAGCCAGCACCATGTTCCTGTCGAGGGCAGAAGGAAGAGGTGCTGTTAACACACAAGACCACTTACAACACATACACCAGTGTTAAAATGGCCACATTTGGAAATATTGTTGCAGCCTGAAAACACCCTATATCTGTTTTTATTTCATACATATTTTTTTCAATAGTCAATAAAATCTCAGATGGTATGTGTGAACTTGTAGCTGTATTTGAGATCCAAGGTGAAAACTCAGTGGCTGATGAGCCACTAACAAATCAGGAGACAAAACAGATCAAAACCAAAACCTGATTTGAACTAAAACAGCAAAAGCACAAGGGACATACTTGCAGACATCTCTGTATGTCTGTATTGCGGTGTCCATGTAGTGTGCTGGATAGGGCCTGGCTGCTCCAGCCTGCAGAAAGGCCGACACTGCAGCCATTTCCTAAAGAAGATGAAAAGATGGATGGACAGAGAACATAGAGAGATATTAGAACAATGGGAAAGGGAAGAAAATAAAGGTCATGTGGGGGGGGGGGGGGACAGGAGGCAGCAAGGGGCCACTGGTTTTGGCTAAGCTAACAGTCTGACAGTTGCTCAACATTTGGCTGCTACAGATATGCTCATTCAGGTTTCACAGAGACTCTTCAGACTGGTCTGTAGTGTTGGTCCAGTCTTCTTGTTGCTCACATATTAGTGTCATGTTAGCCAGAGTGCCACAGAATCATGTCAGTCTGAAAACGTTGCCATGGTAACAATCAATGACACCTGCGCTGACCGGTCGTACCCAACGACAGAAACACAGGGAAACAAATGATAATAATTTGAGGAATGAGAAGGGAAAGAGTTTTTGTTCGTTTGTGTTCCAGCATCTCCACTGTCATTACTCTGTTTTACACACTGGAGTGTGGACGTCCTTAATGGAGCATTAAAATCTGAGTTGTGAAATTACAGACTTTGAGGCACGGCCCTCATAAGGACAGACAGAAATGTGTATGTGACGTTGCGTGGGCTCACCAGTGCTCCTGCAGCATACAGCATGGCCTGGTCCGACAGGAAGTCCTTCTTAGCAGTGTGATAACAGCTGTAGGCCAGCTCGTAGTGCTGAACCAGAAAACACAGGTCCGCCATCTTCCTGATCTGCAGCTCGGGGGCTTCTGGGGGATATCTGATATCAGAGACAAGAGACATGAAACCAGGAATGTACAGTGTTTCCAGTGCAAAACAATAACATGTAGAGAACGTAGAGGGGGAGCATTTCTGGTCTATGTGTAAATGCATGGGAGCCATATTGAAGTCTCCTGCAGAGTGATGAGGGTGCAGCGGTGTGAAGCTTACAGGAGGCCACATGTGCTCTTTGGTTCACTGATGCTCTTCTCTGGACCTTTTCCTCCGCCAAACCACTTCTTGGTGGCAGTGAACAGAGAACGGCTCAGACCTTTCCTGGAGACCAGCTGAGAACAGAGAGGAAGATCACGTGTCAGTGCTGTGAGGATGATGGGGGTTCTCAGGTTAAAGAGCAACACGTCCAGCTGAGTCCAGCTGTGCTGACTGAGCTGAGCAACATAAATAAATGGGCTCATGGTGACATCACTGTTACTATTTTCATTATTGCTCCACTGTGGTCTTCCCCTTTTCTCTCCCTCTCTCTCTCTTTCCATTTTTGCACTTCATAATGTTAATCAACTATTATCTGAACTGAAGAGGTAGAAAATAAAGTAGAAATACACCACAAACTTCAGCTTTCAAAATAACAAACAGTTTGATCCACACTTCACCTCTGAAGTCTGTTATCATTAGTTGCACTTGGCTCAAATGATGTTTTGTTATTGCTGTGTGTCTAAATCTGAATCAGTTTGGAAATAACTGAACATGTTTCAGGAGAGGAAGAAGGGTCAAGAGCCAGAGCAGTACCTGGTCATTGAGCTGTCTGATGTTCTTCTCAATGTGAGGCAGGAGGCCTCTGAAGGTAAACTCTTGGATGAACTGTCTGATGTGGTCATGGTCATTGAGGGTGAGAAACGCTCCGTGGCTCCCTGCTCCTCCTGCTGTGCTCTCTGGATCTCTGGCACCTTTCTTCACATCAGTGTTAACAGCACTGATGTTGTGCAGGCTCCCTGAGCCGCTCTCTGAGTCCAGCTGTAGAGGATGGCTCTCCAGACTGTTGGAAACTCCGTCTGGTAGGAAAGAGTGTTGATACACAACATAGAGGCCCTTAATCTTCACCTGTTGATGCCTTTCATTACTGGTCACATTTATTCACATACTGCATAAATACATTCAAAACTGAACTCGAGAACAAATCAGACGTGTAAGGTCATTCAGGAAGTTATCAAATATAAACATCCAAAACATCTGTAACTCACATCATGCAAAGATGATGATCAGGGCTGAGTAATGATTGATGACTCAGTCAGACACAAACACACAGAAATGATAATCAGTGTAGATAAAAATCTATAAATCTGAGCAGAAACTAGAGATAAGTAAAAGAAGCTCTTCAGTGATAGTTGTCAGTTCATCAATAGAAACGAACAGGAACTTAAAACAGACCACTTGTGTCTGTGTGTTTGATTTAATCATTTTTGGAACAGATTCACTGAGTGCATCTCCATCATTTTAAGTCTGAATTATGGACCCTGGTCCATGGTTTTACAGACTACATTCTCTGAAACTTGGTCCTGCAGTACACTAAAACATTTTGTCCTTCCAGATTGTGAGTGAGAGTACCAAAGTCATCAGCCAAGAAATGTTAGAGCCTAGTTTTCAGTTTTCAGTTTACAGTGAAGGCAGCACTCACACAGTTTGGTTTCCTGACTTTAAAAGTAGCTTTGTGTGTCTGTCTGGCATGTTGGTCCCTGAACAGGTGGGATCAGGGGCACAAATATGGGATGTTTATAGAAATACAGCAGCTCAAGAAGCGCTATTGGTATTAGAAGGAAAATGCATCTTGGACTTTTTGCTGAAAAAACAAATAGTTAAACCTGTGTTATTTAGTGCCACTGTCATCAGTAGGCCAGAGGTGTGGCCGACAGAGCCTTTGTTGTAGTGGGTGATGCTGGTGGTCCAGTGTGACATGTAGTGACAGAGACAACTGTTAATGGAGCTGTTGAACCGACTGACCTTTCTCTGTGGAGTGAGGGAGGTCCACTTCAGCTGCACTGATGCTGTTCTCAGCAGCACTATTCACAGTTTGATCATCAAGCGTATCCTGCAGCAGACACAAGACACACTTCTGATGGTACACACAACAGACTAATGAGGAAACTTTTTCGCTGCTTTGGTATGTATAAAAATAACAATTGAGCCCATCAACACACACTTATGATCTACTATGACAATACGAAAACATCTCTGTTCAAGGTCACACAATGCACAAGTTAGACAAGACAAAACCCAAGTCACTATGGCCAATGGACCTCAACCATAACATTGTGGCATAGCACAAGGTATAAAACCATTTCTATTAATAATAATGAACTGAGGCAGATCTGTTTAAAATTACATCACTTGAAAAAAAAACCTGATCCAGGAAACCTGACACTAGAGGAGCAGTTCACATGTCAGCACAACAACTGAAGCACACGACCAAGACAACACTAGAGCAGCCTCACTGCAAGTCTCTGAGTGTCCTCGAAAGGCCACAGCTGGACAAATCCAGCTGTGCAGAGCTTGTTCATACTTACTCAAGAGCCTCAAGAATATTTTTTGAATTAGATGTTTAAGCTGCTGATTTTTAATACAAACATTTCTGTCTGAACAGTCTGAGCCCACTGAAGGTCATGACACTAACCTGGTTTTGTAGATTATTCCTGTGTAGGTACTGGCTCCAGGGGTCTGGGATCTGTTCATCTTCTTCAGGTGAGGAAGTGCGAGAGTTCATTTTCAACAGATAGCAGCCCTGAGGACCGTACCTCTGTTTCATATCCTCATACACTGCATCTGCCCTGGAGAGGAAGCAGGAACATTGAACAAACACCTTCTTCCACTACTTTTTTAACATGAATAAAAAACAGAAAAGAAATTATAAACACAGGTTATAGTTCAGTTATGCCACTCATTTGCACCAAGAACATACTGCCAGTGTCACAATCTCAAATGATGTAATCACATCTTATACAATAACACAGCACAGACCAGTAGTTGTGCAGAAATCTACAAAAACAGTGAAGCTCCTTTCAGTACCTCTGCTCGTCCCCCTCGCTCATGTCATGCAGTAAGACGTAGTACTTGAGCGTGTTGGGGATAAACCATTTGGGGTTGGTGTACTCTCCACTGTGCTGAATCCTGTGCTGCTCCTGGGAGAGCTTGAGGAACTGCTCCACAGGGACCGCCTCGGTGGAGGACACCACCAGCAGGCCTGTGACAAGCACCAGGTCAAGGACACAACAGGAAATGTACCACGTTTCACAAGTCATGCTGTCTTTCTTTTGGCCTTCATGTTGCACAATAAGGATGTTATCAATAGTGTACAGTACATTACAGAATGATTAGCAAGTATAATTATAATGTTTTAACAACTACAGATGCTCGTTGAAATAATAACAACAGGCCACTGGATAGTTACATCTGACAACACTGAAGTGATAATACTGTTAAGGTCCCTGCACCTCAGCAACTGGACTGAGCTGTACAACACAAGCTAATGTTAGCATCACAAGCTGCTTTACAGTCCAGATTCAGACCCTTTAAAGATCCTGAATGTCCACTTTGTTACTGCGAGTTGTAAGGCTGTAGATGAACAAACTATTGTCTGTTCTTTGAGTTTTACATAGTCATTTGAAATGAGTTCACTTCTGCGCATATATGTGGACTAAGCAGCACCTGGCATTGTCTGGTTATAAAAATTAATGATACATTTAACTTTCACTTAGTGTTCACTCATCTGAAACCTGATGATGGGAACTCAACAGAATGCACCAGTTTCAATGAATGGAAAGAAGAGATGGTTTAGATGGCTTCTAATGAGTCTAGATGTATTCAGGAAGACATGGGGCCCGTGTTTTGGTGGAATAGGCAGATGATCTCCAACACATCCCTGTGCCATGTAATGTGGGAGTGAGTCTAATTAGTATTATTTATTCTTTGAATTTATTTATCATTCAACCACAGCAGGTTGCAACTGGTTCCTGACCAGTGGTCAAGTGTGTGAATTGTTGGAAGGATACAGGCGAGGTAGTGATTGAGGAACTCGTGCTCGGAGGCAGGCATTGTCTGCAGGAAGTTCTCCCTGTAGGCTTCGAACCAGGGCGTGGTTGCTAGACACACAAAGATAAAATGAGATCATCATCATCATCAACAATCGTCATTGTTTAATACTATATATTTGTCCTGTCTCTGTGACCAGTATTAAAACCAATGCTTTTAACTAAGGATTTTGTTTGCGTGTCTGAATGACACATGCTCATTACTGTTACGCCTGTAGCTGTGTCACGTTTTCATCAAGATAACACAGCAGTCTTTGTGTTGCTTTCAGCCCATTCATCCTATGTCCAAAGGATCAGAAGGGGGATTAACCAGCATGCATTGCTGTCTGGCACAGTGTCAGTCTTAATACTAACACAGGATGGTGCCATAGTAACACACTGTCAAATCCTCTAGATTAGTTTCATTTTATTTCCTGTTCTCTCTACTGTCTAATAATCTAATAATAAAAATTTGAAGAATAATGAAGGAGGTTTGTGTGTTATTACCACAATAGATAACAAATTCTCATGTCGCCTCTTTTCCTTTTTTCATGATTTTTCATAAATAATAAATGTATGTGATGCCAAATCTGCACCAGCTTTATTGTGAGCTAGTAAAACATCACAAATGTCACCACAATGCATTTTCTGAATTACTGTGGAACTGGGCACTCATGCATTAAACCCATTTCCATTTTCAGTTCACTGGAATCAGACCCAACCTACATTTACAGTTCAATACAGAACAGCTGTCATCACACACAACTGATAGGCATTACACATAAAGAGTACCTCTAACCCATCATCATCATTATGATTAAACATCAGAAAAAAGAATAAATGATGAAAATGATCAATCATACACAACTGAATTATATAGTTGTATAGACTGTTGAGTGGATACAAAAACTAATACAGGAAAATCAGGAGAAATCAGGGAAAAATGAAAAATCACCTTATATTCAGTTTAGAACTGCAGGTATGAGACTAAACCTGGTCTGACGTCTTCATGAGATTTGTGCAGACTCTTCTTTTACAAATACCAGCCTCTTCTTCCGTCATATTTGTCAGCAGGTCTCAAATACTCGGTTCTATCGGCCAGTGTTTTCACAGCATATACATATATAATAAAAGCACTCACTACCTAAAAAGCCGAGACACCAACAAGAGATGGCAGCTACTGAAAATTAGAGGGAAGAGAGTGGGGCAGGTGTGGAGCTGAGAGGACTACGACTATCCACACAGGAGCCACAAGACGGGGGGATACCTGAGCAGTGCTGAGAGGTGCTGACTTCCAACAGTGTTTCTCTCCAGGCACTGTACCATGGGAGGCTAGCTTTAAGAGAATGATCTGACAGGTGGAAGCAGAGAGCCAAGGTCATGTTAGTAACGTGCTTGTTTCAAAGAAAATGTGAGTTGTTATTTCCTGCAAGATCTCCTCACACAACGGGGTCTAGAGATGATACAGAGAAAGAGGAGAAGAAAGAGGAGGAGAAAGTGACTGCCAGCAGTCACGAGGGCTTTCATTAGAGTGTAACTACTACAGATGCTAAGTGTGTCGTTTTAATTTAAAGCACAGAACAGAAAATTATCAGTGTCTCTTTTAGGGCCAGACGTTCTGTCATCTTCAGAGATCCTTCTTCTCTGTATGGTGACATCTCACACACATTGAAAGCTGGGTGTATCACATCTATCGGTTGTTTTATCTACTGCTGTTTAGACGATGCACACTCCTAATGGCAGCATCAAGCTGTAACTGCACATCCACTGACAAACCTTCAGCTCCTCTTGCAGCTGTTGCACACAGATGGATCGATGACTGGTGTTTTTCCAGTACGTCCTTTTTTGTTCCCAGTCTCACAGCAGCTGCTGTCATACACTCCTACACACATCTTGGTTCTCCAAAATCCATTGAATCTTCGGTGAATACTCAAATTGCCAATTGCTGAAGTGTGAAGGACTGAGCAAGGCCGCTTGTGCACTGGTCATACTGGAGTTATACTGGCCTCACTGTGTTTGCTGTACACAGAATACAGATCTATTTGATCAGTTTTCACTCATCAACTTTTTGAAGTTCTGAGCAAGATACTTTTTTGTCTCTTGTTTGTTTACCTGTAAAAAATGGACTATGGACTTAAAGACACACACAGCTCTATCACTTTTTCATTTCATTGTTAAACTATTTGTAATCTTGATAGAAGCATCTTTGAGTCCAGACCCAGACCAGAACAAGTTAGTTGGTGACCATATGGTTTCACTCAGATCACAGAAACCACACATCATTTAATTATTATAAGAGATCATACACATGTAGCAGGAGGGCTGTCCAATAGGCTGGTAAAGAAAAGGCGTTAGTGTATTAGAGAAACCATTAGTAGCAGTATTAGATGCACAGAAAAGTGGTAAACAGCATTTGATTTTTTTCCTCCTGTCTTATTGTCATCCTAATAACTTCGGCTCGATTGTTCTAGTCCTACTGTCCATAAATGGTCAAGAACCATTTTCAAACCATCTCCATCACTGTACGAGCTTAACTGAGCACTGACCATAGAGATACTGATGAGAGGAAGAAATATTTGAGCCAGATTGTTGGATTTCTGTGTAGTGTTCGATATAATTTAGTATCTTAAGATGTTATGAACACAATGAACTGTTATGGGTTTGAACCATCCACACTGCACTGATCCAACGTTTTCTTATTAACAGGAAACATATACTACATCTTAATGACTGTTACTCTGAAGTGTGGTGTACATTAATGAAACTCCTTAGGCTGTTTACTTTTAATAATTCCAGCAGTGGCAATATGCACCATATACACCCACATCTGGAGAACTGCCTATGACTGGACTGTGTGGAGGGTTTGACTAAAGATTCAATATGTGCTTTTTTTTTTTTGAGTGCACAGACATGAAGTTGGCGTCTTGGTTATTGTACAGTTAGGAAGTCCTTGGTCCTACAGCGCTGTGGAGTATTTCTCCTGCCAGTGTTGTCCACTGGTGTTTCTCTGTTCAACACCGGTAGTGTCTGCTTTAGCTGTGCACCTTCCCAGTTCTCGGTCAACACCTGAACAGAGAGCTGAGAGTGTCAGAACGACTGACAGACACGCCACACACACGCTGATGATAACAACCAAAGGAAAAGTCCAATACATGGCCAGGTAATCAGTGGTGTAACTTCATCACTCAGTCAGTCACGGACATTCATGTTGGTTTACGTTGCATAATTTGGTTGAAATCTTAATATGTTTTGACTTTGTAAACCCTAAAATATAGAATCGGTTTTGGAGATCCTGTACCAGTGCAGCTCTGGTCCTTACCACTGAAGTTGAGGTCATAGTCTCCTGCTGTGATCACACTGCTTACAGCGCCCTCCTGAGGCTGACAGGATAACACCACTTCATTGAGCAGCCGGCGTTGGGCGGGGCTAAGTGCAGCAGATGTCGTGCTTGGTGTTGTCACCACATTGTTGACACAGATTCGCAGGTTTTTCACGACCTGCACCTGGTTGTTGGGGTCTCGGATGTGACCTGTAGACAAGAGCAACACGTTGTTCAGTCATTTGGGTCAGTGAATCATTGCACAGTCAGAAAGTGTGACAACATGGCTCAGGTCTTATCAGAAATACTGCGTTCTTGCTTCTGGCCTCCTCATGGCTATAGTTCCTCAGTGACCTCAGTGATGGGTTAAAAATAATGGATTGCTTTCAGAGCATGAAAGCAGCTTTCAAGTTTAATATACAATCTGAGAGCTTGGTGAAGTTAAAATCATTCTGTCTCCACACAGCATCAGCCGAGGCTAGAGAAATCATGTTTTTGGGTTGCCTGTCCATCACATTTTTGTAAGTTAGCAAAAGTAGCAGTAACGCCTTGAAAGCTCTTCTTCAAATTTGATGGAAACATTAACTTGGACTCAGGGGTGAATTGATAAGAATTTGATGGCCAAAGGTCAAGGGTTTAGTAACCTCATGATAGACAGTTTTGGCTTTGTCAAAACTGTCTCAATATCTCAATAATGTGTGCAGTTTTTTATACATGTTGTATAATGTGTGTTGCCCCCATTGTTATCTTCCTTCTCTGTCCCTGTGGTGGAAAGTGAAATCAACAGGTGCTGTGAAAAAGAATTTCCCCAAAGTGACGATAAAAGTCTAAAGTCTAAGGCTTTGAACTTCTTCAAATTTGGAATAAATGTCCACTTGGACTCAAGGATGTACAGACTAGTCTTTGAAACTGATATCACTGCATTAAAGAGAACAAGAAAGAGCTGGCTGGTTTGTTTACTGTTCAATGAGTTGATCTAATTAAGGTTTTTGCTCAATTATCTTGTCCATATGTAATTCTTACATATAACTGTTGAACAAAGTTTTAAAAAATGTCCAACTCAAACGAGCCATGAGAGGCGGCAGAATGTGCAGCAGAGTGAAGTTCAGTGCTGCCTGCTGCAGTCAGACCTGGCAGGTTTAGATGAGTCTTCTCAGCACAAAAAAAATCTAATTACATTTAGCATTGGTCTAACAAGATTGATGTCAACCCAAAACAAATCATGGTTTGAAAGGATTCCTGCACTTTCTTCCTGCAATTGTATAATAGCTGTCTGGATTGTAAGCACTGAGCTTCATTTGAACTGAATTTACTGATCCAGAACATTCAAATCCAAAACACCGTCCTGGGCGACGTCAGAGGATGAATCAGAGACAACAGAATAAAAACTGATAATCAAGAGATGCTGGTTTTGTGAGGGACTTGGGAGAACCAGAACCATGTTCAAGTGAAAGTGAAACAATACAATGCACTCTGCAGCCGTTAGATGACGCTGATAAATTATGGCACTGGAAGGTGATTGTGCTGATACGACATGTGTATTATGACAGTAAATGAGAAACAATGTGACAACAACAGATAATAGGAGCTCTGACTCTGGTAAATGAACGAATCCTGCAAACCCCAGAAGTAAAGATGATTTTTCAAGGGCAGCGAATGAGTGGGAGAGTATATGGGCTTGTACTGTTATCCACTACTTGCTCACTCAAGCACTCACACACCGGGAAAAGCAAACCAGGCAAATACCTGGGGATGACAGGAGGAAAGGGTCCTCTGATGGCAACTCTTATAACAACGATAAAGCACCTTCAGTCTCCGAAAAGACGCTATAACAGCCCCAAATGCTGTGATCATGGTGTTGTAGCCTCTACCCACAGCCTGCATGTGAGGCATTCAAGAGACATCTGTAGTCGTGGTATTTAGAGACTTTGTCTGCATGTAAAGTGTTTAGTGGAGATCTGTAAATGGCATCATCAATCAGTAGTCTGTATCAAGGGAGTGGGTCCAGTGTCTCCACTGTTTACTCCTGCACACTAACTCTGAGTCAGAGCTACCCCTGTTTTGTTCAGAGAGAGGAAAATGAGACTACAGAGGACAAGGATATTTTCTGGAAGCAGCATTAACCAGAGTAAACTATATTCATAACAAACCCACAGCAGTGTTTGTAGAAAGTATCATGGACAAGTACTAGTACAGACCGTGAAGGCTGCAGAAAAATGTCTTAAATGGCTTCGTGTGTTGACTACACCTAAAGCGCATTAGCCACTTAGCTTCCTTGCTGCTTCAGCTATTTGTTGTTGGGTCTGATAATCCAGCACCACCGGGGTGTTTAACCGGCCCCTTGAATGTTTTCCAAAGAGAGCAGCTTTCAGAGCTGAGTGGTCAGGTGTCACTCGGCCCCTCATATCTCCTGTCAGAGCACAGCTGCTTAGTCACAGTCCGGTCTGCTAGCCGTCTGTTAGCGCTCTGCTAATGTCAACTGTGAGCTAAAGCGAAAGATGCTAGCTACGTGTTTGAGGTGCAGTCTGTGACAGCTCTGAGGCTGACAGTCGGTGGACACGGTGGGCACCAAGCTGTCCTTACCTTCGGACGTTAGCCTGCAGAAAGGCCTGAGCAGCTCGGCGAAATTCAGGTTGTTCTTGCGGGTCACTCTCTCCGCTTCTTCACTACACAAGACGGCCACCATCGGGACGAAGGAGTCCTGGACGAACTCCTGAACGGACTGAACACATTGGGCCATGTCGGCAGCGAACAGTCAACACCAGCTAACACACAGAACCGAGTCAGTTTCCCTATAATTCAAGAAAGCCCAGTCTATTGCATTGCTTAAGACAAGCCCTTCTCTATTTGCAGACAACAGCCATGTTGAATTCGCCAACCCACTTCCTGTGTGGACTGAGGCGGTCAGGTGACGCCTGGCTCCGAGCACCGGGGCTGGACGAACACTTCCCTTTCCGTTCCGGTCGTTTGGAAACATGATGTCGGTGTCAGGAGGGGCAGAGGTCGGGTTAATAAACAGTGAACCTAACCTCGACTTCCAGCTAACAAACTAAACTTTTAGTTGATCAGAGTTAGTTCAATCAGCCATCATTAATGGAGCAACGATACTACGATTCTCCATTCTCCATTCTCCATGGCAACGGGTAAATAAGGCGCACAGCCTCCATTTTAATCCAGTGGAGCCACAGGTGTTCACGTGCAACATAAAGGAAATAATGAAAGAAAAATACAATTTAATATTTTAATTATATATATATATATATATATATATATATATATAACTCAGATCATCCTCTTCATAACACCTTGATGGACCAAGAAAAGAGCGGTGGTGGACGGCTCCTCTCTCTTCACTGCAGGATGGAGAAATATAGAAGATCCTTTGTACCTTCAGCCATCAGGCTTCTTCATTCTTCTGCAAATGGTTGATAAGCTGACAGACAAATGAATTTCCCTTTGGGGATCAATAAAGTAATTCGTATTCGTATTCGTATATACACACACACATGTACACAGTCAGCGTCATCTTTTCATCACAGAGATTACTGCAGTATAATTACCTGCCAGTTTACTTTATCTACACACAACATCCCATACTAACAACGAGAAAGAGACAAACATGTTAAACTTATTTGCAAATTTATTTACAAGAGGAAAAACTGTATTATCACAATGTCCCAAGTATTCACACTCTCAACTGAGCAGTCAGGGGAGAAGGGTGTTTGTAAAAGCGGAGACCAAAAACCAGAGGGTGCTGGAGATCCTGTGTGGTGACAGAGAAACTTCCAGTCCTGAGCATCATGTCTGGTTTCAACCAAACATGACACATTCAAACAGTACAGTTCAGTCTTGTTTCCCACAGTCTGAGAGTCCTACAGCTGCTTCTCCACAGCCTTTCATCATCTGAACCAGTGGACAGCTGCAGTGATGGTCGAAGTTTCCCCTTAGTACTAAATGCACTTAGATTTTCAATTTGCAAAGTGTTGTGCATGTATCCTCTGTGTAATTTGTCAGGTCACCAAGGAGACACGGCTGAGAGTCTATGCTGCCATGTGGAGGCTGCCTGCAGATCACATGGGTTCACTCTGTTGGGTGCCCACAGATTCTCCAACAATAGGTTTATGTAACAGTAGGCTAATGCACGCATCAGCATGAGTGAGATGCACTGTGAATGGTTCAGTGTGACATCACTAAACCTACCAGAAAGCGTGACAAATAAAGGCATATTATATTAATACTTTGTGTGACTGGAATTATTAATGTGGGATTAATCAATGATCAGACCATTTATTGATTCATTTGTTCCTTGATAACTTCTCCTAGTGTTATTTCACATTGCTGCAGTGGTACCTCTTTATTTGTATGCTTTATTAAATTTTAAAATAACCAAAATAAAAAATATGTATCATCGTTTTTTTTTTTTTTTGTTTTTTTTTTTACTAAATCCCACACACACCGCCGTGCTGCTAGAATGCTCACTGGAGCACAATTGCTGATATGTGGGCTAAACTGCTGCTAAAAAATGGTTCCCAATGAATGCACTAGTACTTTCTGTTGCTTGAATAGTATGTGCATGTAATGAATGTGCTAGAGTGGATGGGGCTGAGGGACAAATACAGAGGGGTTAAAGAATGAAAACAGTCTTAATTCAATATCAGCAGCACTGTAGAAACCTTGTATACAATAAAGTCAATACCATTTGGCAGATAGTGTGACTCCAGTGTAGCAATGTGACAGCTGTTTGCCAGTCAGGCAGGTGAAAACCTGGGTCAACATCCAGGACTACATGGACGCTGCACTCAGGAACACAGAGACGCTACTTGATGTTGTCCAGGTATAAAGGCAGGAATGTGGTGTTTTGCAGGAGGCACACATACTGAGCAGAAAGTGTCCAGGGTGATTATTTGATGTTGCGTAATATGCGCCGAGAGTGACTTGTTTTCATGGCGGCCAGAGCAGCCTCCAGTGTGGAGATCAGGTGCAGGAGGGTGCTGGGATCTGTCTGGAGGACCATGATGCTGCGGTCGCTGCTGCTGTTGCCGTCTCTTGTTAGGGTCAGACGCATCATCAGTGCGGGAATAACCTGCTGACGGACCGAACGACTCGCCAGCTGACAAGAAGAATGACAGAGGAAGAGCGGAAATTACTGTAGGTCAAAAACACAAACTATATGAGCAGAGGTTACAAACATCAATCAGCCTATATCACATTATATATTCACCCACAGTTGGTTCAAACATCTGATTGCTTTCCCATCCAATATATCTACAGCATTATCACTTTGAGGAGCAGATGAATAACAATTTCTGAAGCATATGCACATAAACACACAAACACACACCTGTACATCCAGTCTCCACTCCAGGTTGTGGTAGGCTGGCAGGTTGGAGGGCAGCTGACTGAGGATGCTGCGGATCTGACTGTGGTGCTGCAGGTAGAGCTGGAACACAAACACTCACACTCAGCTGCGATGCAGTAAACCTGTCCCACTGTGCACACTCTGCTCAAACCATCTGCTCACATGAATAACACAAACACAAGTCACCTGTAGGAGCATCTGGTTAAGCTCATCACCAAACCCCAGGGCTAGGACTGAGTCCAGGAAATCCACCTCAGAGATCTACACACATACACACAAACAAACACCACACAGTAAATGTTACAGACAAGAGGACAAGTGTGGTCCATCCTGTCCACTCAGTATGCAGGTGTCTTCCTTCTACTTGCCTTTACTTTTTGATGCCATCAGGACAGCACTACAAAGCACCTCCAAGGAAAATGAATGACTTCTCTTGCTCCTTTATTCCCTCTGCTATCAGGCTGCTGAATGCTGACTATAGTCTTTATAAATCAGGGCCTGTATTTTTGAATCACTGCCTTATTTATTTCTTAACCAAAATAATTGTTTTGCATGCAGTGTATTTGGATTTTTTTTTTACTTATTATTCGACTTGACTTTCTCTTGTGTGGCCACTCCGTGCTACTGACACAATGTGCACATCTGTCGTCTCTGGCCTGGCCTGCTACACCTGTCAACTTGTGTGTGTTTTTTGTTCCATGTTGGTTGTTTGGTTGTACATGGTCCAGTAGACTGTAGAACTGAATTTCCCTCTGGGATGAAAAAAGCCATCTGAAGTCAAGAAGATGAAGGTGTAGACCTTCTCTTCATTACAGTATTTAGAGGTCAACAGAGCCCAACAGTGACAGTCATACATGGAGACATTGATGATGATGACTTTGTTTTAAGAGGCGGAAACCTCGAGCAGAACTAGACTCATGACGGATTTGGATCTTCGACTTCAGAGTGATCTAGATACAGAAGGAAGTGTCAGTGTGTGTATTGGTCACCATGTGTTTGGAGCTCTCTGTCATGAGGAACATCAGGCCTTCCACTCCGTGCTGCACCATTTCCACAGGAACACACAGCTTCCCTGCAAGCAGAGGTGCATTATTAATTTGTTAGTACACATGGACAGGTGGCATCAGTAAGTAGCACATGTGCTGATGCTGAATGACATGGAAAAATACCAAAATGGTTCCAGTAGCTCTAATAATAGCTCTAATAATAACCGCTCTTATGTGTGTGTTGTCATCCCTGACATGAATGCATGGACCTGACCTGCTTTGTATCAACAACCCAGACAGGTGATGGTGGTGGTGGTGGTGGTGGTGGTGTAACAGTGTGGGGACTGTGCACCAGTGTTTCCCAAACCATTTCATGAATAGTTTTTGCATACTTAATGTTTCCTTTAGCATGATTTAATGTCTGTACTTTACATATGCTGTAGTATTATAGCATTTTTATATAGTCATTCTGTGATAATAACTGTTTCATATATAGTGTATTACTATACTAAATTCACTAACCATAGTTTAAGACACATGTCTAGTCGTCTAGAAAGTCTTGAGCCACAATAAATGAAGTTCAAAGGTTACAATAGGGGCGACTGTACTGTAAGTAAGACGTTGCAGGTTTGCGTCAGACTCACAATTAGTGACTAATAACTTATAGTGAACACAGAGTGCTCTAAAGAGTGCTACATAGCTCCTGGTCCTCTCCTGCAGAGAGGAGCAGTCAGCTGCCTGGAGCTGTGAGGAGTGTGTAATGACAGGTGCACAGTCTCACTGGCTGCTCCTTCATAGATCTTGGGGCTGCTCCCTCTCCTTAGAAACTCCAGAGCAATGCGACCAAACTCTCCAACCACTGAAAACACAGAGAGGTAAGATCAATTCATAGTTAAGATGCTGATTGTTTCCAACCAAAGTGCCAGGAAAAGGTCAGTGAACTTTTTGTTAATGACTTGGTTTTCCTTATGAGCTGGTGATGAATGTGTCTGTTCTTCATTTAAGTCAGCTAATACCACACAGACAGTAAAAACCTTTTATGTCTTTTAAAGCAATCAGTTCATACAGTTTGTGTTGGAACTTAAAAACTGATGTATTTACGGAGCTCTGCATTTTCCTAAAGCACTTTCTCTTGTGTTTAGTGTTCCTAAATGAGTCAAATACATAACAGGACTTAACACTGTGAGGTGCACGGACGTGAACACAGACGCACACGGTGGTTGTGTTGTGCGTGTGTGTGTGCTTTCTGATATGTCCAGTGCAGCTGATCTCGTGCCCAGCATCAGTGTGCTATGTGACAGTCAGCAGGTTGTCACAGGAGCAGCAGCTGATCACATCCACATCACCACAGATTTACCTGCCGTGTCGACGGTGGGCAGGAAGGCCAGGTGTTCTTTGTGGTCGTCCGACAAAACCAGCAGCATCCTGAACCAGAGCGTCCGTCCAGCACCGAGACAACACCACACAACAGGGTCGAACAAACAGACACCCGGAAAATGATTTGCACCGCACAGTTTCCTCCCACTTCTTCGTTGGTGTCTCCTTCTTCTTCTTCTTCTTCTACCACCCGTTAGCTCGACTTTCTTCTTCTTCTTCCTCTCTTTCTTCTTGTGGACCTCTATGCTGCCCCCATCAGGCCGGAGTTAGATTGCAGTTTGGGACTTCTCTGAAAGAAAATCCAAATGAACAGAACAAATAACTTCCACAGCTCAAACATCGTCACGGTCTCTAAAGCTGCAGAGATGTTTTTACCTGTTTTACCTGAATGTCACTCTGGTCTACATGAATTACACAGTGTGATGATCACTCTATTCACTTTGTTCAGGAGATCCGTTATCGCTGAAACAATAAAGTCTAATTTCTAATTAACTAATCCAAACATTCCTCTGCACTTATTTTAAGTCTTTTTTATTATTATTTTATTTGATCTCCCTCTCCACATCATGTTCTCCAGCCACTGTGAACCAGATTTCAAGAGTGAATTTAATCATTAACTATGAGAAGCAATTCCCTTTTCTTTGAATATATTCTTGATTGCTATGACACTTGGATCTGGGAACCTGCTGTAGCATGTTCTTTGTTTTTTTGACAGCAGACAGATTAGCAAATTTCCACATTGTCAGCTGCGCCATGTGTGAAGATGTTACTTGATATGAAACAGACACCAGTTCAGCTCACATGACATCATGTTCATAAACTATCACACAGTCTAACGATCATCAGACTGTGGAGACAGACCGAAGACACTGCCGTCCTCCTGCTTTACAATAAGGTCTTCAGTGTGTTGTGTTCAGTGTGTGGTTTTGCTCCAGAAATGACCTGCTCAGGTTTTGACCACAGAGTTTACACAGGTCACATAGAAGTGAGATGTTGGTCTTAATTGACTTGTGTGTTGAGTTTTTACTCAATGAGTCAAACTCTGCAACAAGAGTGGAGCCTATCACAGAAAACAGGAGGGTTGAAGCTTGCAAGGTTCACATGAGGGTCAGTTCTACTGCACAGGTATTAACAGTGACAGCAGTTCATGGCATTTATCACCCTGGTCTATAGGGACTGGATCAACAGCACTACTCTTTGACAGATGCTTTTTCTGCAGCTTTGCACGTTTTATATTAATGTAGAAAATAAGACTCTGATGAAAGTGATCACAAATAAAACAGCTGCTTTGTGAACTGCTGAAATTTGAGGCACTTGACTCAACCTTACTCGACTCAGACCCTTTGACAAACCGTGCATTTCACTCTTCACTGCAGACTGATGTTCAATCCAGGCTCTAATTAAAAACACATTTGATGACATTTATCTACCATCACTGCTCTGAGCTCTGAGCGTGCTATGCAGCTCAACCTGTCCATCAGCTCCCATCTTTAGTAAACACATCAGATTGAAGTTCAGAAAACCGATGTACAGACATGCATCAATCACCACCAGTGATACCACATGTGTTTATGTAAAACATTTATTGTGTGTACAAAAAAGTAGTTCAACAAATGAATCATGAATGAAAAATTGACATTGGACGAGCCCCACCCCACCCCACCCCCACCCCACATACACACCCACTCCTCCCCCACATGAGCAATACCAGGTCAAGACTTGGGTGATTAAAGTTCCTGAAAGAACCATCAGAAACAGTCATATCTATTTCATCACAGAACTGATCAGACCCCTGACATTTATCAGTCCCTCCAGGATAAAACTGTGAAGTTTCAAATCAGTTGAAAAACTGAAAATACTTCTAAACTTTATTGTTGAAAAGATCATGCACATTAATGTGCAAACAAGCTTCTGAAAACAAATAACTGTGTAGTTCTCAAAAAGTCATTATTGTTGAAACGGGAAATTATCTGTCTTTGGCTTGTAGAAAACATCCTTTAGTAAATTCTACATTACTGCAGTGGTAGAATCAGTATTTGCTCTTTCAGCAGTTTTTGTGTGTTGCAGGAACCATCTGATTTAGCTTTAATCGTAGTCATTGAACCCTGAACTCCTGGAGGGACCGAATCACTGCCGAGTCTCAAAGCCTCACTATTAGTAGATTAATCACAGTTACAGAGGAATCATAGTTATAGTCACAGTTAGTCTAACACTGCCAGACTCCATTCAATTCAGATGCTCAAAAGTTGGTATCCAATCAATTATTAAACTCATTGTGGTCATTGTTTCTGCCACATGAAACATTCACATATCCATATCCAACAGAACAGTACAGGAGTGTCCAACGTTACTTCAAAGTCCTGAAATATAATTGAGGCCAAGAGTATGTTTTTACTCTTCAATTTAGGTCTTGAACACCCAGCCTTTATCACCCCAGAAACAAAATAATAAATGAAATATTTCATGTAAATAAACTGATTACATAGACAATAGTTCTATAGAAAAAATAACTAGCAATGAAAAGCACAGCATACAAACACACAAGAAAAACTGAGTCTTCGAAGATGGCACACAAGGTGAGAGAGCAACACTCGTACAGTATACTGCAATCCACAGTAAGATGAGAATCCAGAGATAATATCATCCAGCACCACCACCCACTGGCTCATACAAGTGTTGCCTCCGCTGTTCACCTTGAGTGCACTTTAACAACTGAGGCAATCTTATGTCAGTTTAGCATTTCAAATTGACAAAGCCAGGCCCAGGCTGCATCATTGAAGTGGCTCAGGAAACCCTCACCCACCTGCCACAAGTGTGGCTTCGCCTGGTTCAAGGAAGACCGAGCCGACAGAGAGCATCTGGGCCACACTGACCAATCACAGCCCGAGCACTGACAACCTGGTGACTTTTAACAACAGGCCCAAGATGGCTGAGAAACATTTGAACACATGACCATGAGTTAACAAGTTATATGGCAGCAAACACACGTGCTTATCTAACACAGCAACCCATTCATACAGGGGCTGCATGCGGATCTACTCCTAAAGACACAGCTGTGACAGGGTCTCTCTGGTGGTCAGTGTTCGACTCCAGTCTGCAGCTGCTAACTACATGACATAATCTCCAGATTAAGTTAGGTTTCAATTTCATTTCCCCCTTGTCTGTATGCACACACCTCCCGTTAGTGGTCTGGTCTGTCTCTATGAGCAGTTTTAGCTCAGAGACTAAACATGTAGCACGCCTGCTTTCAGGCTATGTAGGTGGTCTGTTCATTGGCTGACTAGAGTGTTGGGCTGAGCTCACAGTCAACAGAGACAAGAGACGACTGACATGAGCTGTTTCAGCCCAGAAAAACCCTGATATATTACGTCAGGTCACTGCTCCCCTTCATTTTTGATGTGTTTCAGGTTTTTAGATTCTAGTGTTCACATTGGAGCTTTTCACTCACAGAATAATCTGATATTATCAGGTCACTGTGAGCGACTCACCCTCTCTGCCTCTAATGTCAGGGTGCAGGACTTGGACTGAGGCCTCCAAGGCAGCTCCACAGTTTGTAAGCTGCTGGACAGTTCACCGTTTTTTTGTATTTTTTTTGTCAGGCTGTTTCAGGTACAACTCAGTGATACACAAAACAATTATATTGACTGGATTTTCTCAAAAATCATACCACCTGTAAAATTATATGACTTTTGCTGGGGTCTGTTCGAAACAACCATGTTCTCCTATCTGGAAATTGTCATTTGGAGGTAAGGAGGACTGCCCATTGACAGTCAAGTGAAACACAGCTTTAGCTGCATCTCTACATAAACCTTTCAGATAAAGACAAAGAAAAAATACAGTAAATTATGTAGCGGGACAAAATCTATCAGTGTAACAGGGCTGAACAAGTAGCTGAAATATCGTCCAAATCGTATGTCCAAGTGCAGTATTCAAATTACTACATAGTTTTATAAATGCAGCACACTGGCACCAAAGAGATGCATCCACCACAAAATAGATCAGGAAACATGTTTGTCTGAAACAGACCCACAGCAAAAAATCAGATTTGTCTGTTTGTTAGCGGAATCCTTTTTTTTCTATTCCCACTGAAACTGTGACTAATCTGAATATCTGTCAGAACAACCACACTCTGGATTTTTTAAATCTACCATTCAGTGCTGGTAGGTAAGCACACAAACAAATGTGACAGATGGGAAACCCTTTTACACTTTTCGTGGTGAGATGTGTCTCAATTTTAGAGGACAACGAATTTCCTCCATATCAATAGAACAACAGCTCATCACTGGTTCATCATCATTATCCATTTCTCTTTATGGCTATGGAGAAGAGGTCCTTATATTAACAACTCAATTTTAGTTGATCTCATTTTACACTGTGTTGGTCATGAAGGATGAAACCAAAATGCCCACTGCAGAAGAATGAAGGACAGCCAATGAAAGGAATCATTGGCATGTCGAGAACTATTAGTAGGGGAGGGGGTATTCAGTTGCAACACCACAGTTTGATAATTTAGGTCCATCATCTTTGTGCGATACATAGATGCTGGCATTGCTAGTAACATGTACGTAAATGATGAGGCATATTAAAGCAGGCCCAAAAATGTGGAGAGCGGTAGAAACAGAGTCCATTAGTCCAAAAGTTCTTACATTGTCTCGAACAATAAAAACCAAATGAGGCCATGGACAGGATCACATCTGAGAGTATCTGGAAAAACGGGCAAGTCAAAGCCATCAGCACAAGACCAAGGCCTCACATGATGGCACACTCTCTGGAGGACACCTTTCTCTGAGGGAGGAGCAAACAGATTCAGGTGGTCAGAAAAATAGACATTTATATTAATTACACATAATTCAATTCATTTAAAAACATACAGATAAATCTGACACTACATTTCAGGTCCCACACAACATATGATACATCACCAACATTTAACAACTTTGGCAAACACAAAAATATTTGGAAATTAAAATTTGTGTCAAGTGTTCATCTGTCAGTTTATTAGGAACTGTTAGTAAACGCACTGTTAATCTTCCTAATACCTCCTTTTCTCTGTTTACCATGACACACCACACTACTATGGTTATAGATGAGCAGGAGGGGGCAGCTTATCCTCTCATCCTCTTACCAAAATCCCTAAGTGACAAAGAAGTTTCAAGTCTTTACAAACCTATGTTTGAACATAAGTGGCGTGCCCTTCCTTCAACGTCACCAGATCAATAGTGTGTGCATTCAAACTAGGTGTCAGAGTCAGGAGGACCCTGATCAGAAGAGCTACTGAGAGGCCCACACCAACTTTGAGGGAGTTACAAGTCTTTCTAGCTGAACATAAATAAATCTGCAGGGAGTGACGGGAAGAAATCCCCCACTGTAGGCGTAAGAGAGAGACATATCCAACCAGACAAATGGCTGTACTTAGTCTGTTCATCATTTCTAAATATTTTTGAGAACAATCTTTTGTTTGTTTGTCTACTGTTAGTTTGCACCAGGTTTTAGTGTGAGTGCATTTTTTTTTTAAATCTGGAATTTTTTATGAATCCATAATTTCAGTTTATGACAGTATCAATTTCAAAGAATGAACGATGATGATTTTCTGTGTTTTGTCAAGGAACGAAGGGAGTTTCTTTTGTTTTATGATTAAAAACTAACAAAAAATCTAATATATCAATCTAATTGTGAGCAAGCTACAAAAACCACAATATCAAATTTGAAAAAATAAGAAAAAAAAAAGTAAATTGGGAAATGGGAAAAAAAAAGGTTTCACACAGGTTAATCCGGCAAGAAAAACACTCACCGTTTGTACCACTTCCTCCTCTTCATCTCCGTTCTCTACCTCTACCTGAGTCTTCGTTACACTCCGTCTGGCCACCTCCTGCACAACAGCAACATACACATGAACGTCAGTCAGCATATACAGTAACACTGTGGTGTGTGACTGAATCAAAGACACAAACAGAAAACAGGTATGACTCATGCATGGGCAACTTTACCTCGCCATCAGCGTTGATCAAAGATGTAACAATGTCATTTCCTGTTCCCCAGGAGGCCTGGCTCTTCCACAGCAAGTCAGATGGTGGACTGTGGGCCACACCAGCATCAGCAGACCACACCTGTGTACAAAGATAAATACATCATGTTGTCAAATGTCCAAGAAATATGATCACTGGTTTGAACACTTTGTCAGCTAGCTGTTTGAAGATCAAACACTGCAGTTTAAATTCTTGCATTATCGATATAATATAGTGAGAAGACCTTCAGACCAATGTAACCATATTTGGCTGTGGGCCAAACCTTCTGTCTGGTTGGACATCTGCAGACAGCTCACTTCCCTTTAGCCAATAGTCGGCTGATTGCGTTACTGCAGGAAGATGATTCCTCTATGAATCATTTGCTCCATCAGTGTGGTGTATGTAATAGCATTCAGCTGGTTAGCTCCTGTCTAATCTCTGTGGTACGGAAGTGAGGAAATGCTAAGAACTATTTCTCTGTGGCAGTAGAATGCGTCAGCTCAAATAAAACTGAGCTAATGAAACACACAGGCTAACTTTGACTAGCTGACTAACTCAAGCCAACTATGAACTGATTTGAAAACTCACTGTTCACAAACACCTGCCAGCTGTAGAAACTTGTCACAGCCCGTTATTAGATACTCTATAAAGATAATTAGACTGCTAGATAGTAAGATAAACTATAAATCCGAACTTTTAGTTCCTGGTTGCAGGTACAAAGTCCCTCTAAATATCTATGGTTGTAAAGTGAAGCCTGCGGCAGTGAAGCCAGAACAACAGAGAGAAGAGGTTTGTTGAGCTCTTAAAAGAATCAGACACAGAAACTATCTAGGTTCCACTCGCTGTGGTGTCAGCAGACACCTTTAAACACACACATCACCTGATTCAAATGTGGGAATGTGTGTGTTTTGGATGTACTGAACCATGCAGTCATTACATTTTTATATTTAAAAACGTAATGTGTCTCACCGTGACTGTCTGTCCAGCCTTGAGGACAAACTTTGGTGAGAACTTGTAGATGATCTCATCCCCATCGTCAACCTGTCTCTTCAACCTCCAGTTACCCAGAGGCTGGTCCTGCAAAACATGTCAGCACAGAAACTTGTATTACCTAAAATTCACCTTTTTATTCAACTCTCAAGGATATCTTAAGGAGATATCCTTTTCTAATCTTTTTTTTTTTGTCGGTGCTATGTGATGCTGTACATAGTTCTGTCTTACATACCTGCTCAGTCTCATTGGTCAGTGTGACTGCATTTCCATCCATGTCAGTGGGTGATATGGTGACTGCTCCACTTGCTGTGGCCTCTTCAGACACCAGCAGCTGTTCCTCTCCTCTGCCCACCTCTGGCATGTCTGCAGCCTCCACCTCGACTCTCTTCCTCTTGGAGGTGCGTGAGGAGGAAGAGCCAGTTAACCTGGAAACGGTGACTCGGGATGATGGGGACGGGGACAGCTTCAGCCTGAGGAATGTGCAGAAGCCACCAGTGAGTTCATGACAATCAACCACACAACAAGCTGACAGAGTTAGCAGACAGGACAATCACTGCCACAAACGCTTTAACTGAAAAGTAAAAATGATCTCTTTTCTTAATACTGCTCCATGATAAAAAAAAAAGGAAACATGGAAATGAGGAAAAATGCTACAATGTCACTTTACATGCTGCTGCAGCAAAGAACTGTGTGTATAAATTGTGTTTAATTCCTTCTATGCCCTTTTTCTTTACTTGTGACAGCACTGACACAACATAAAGAGGTACAAGTTTTAATTCCAGTCCAATTCCCAAAAATAAGGAGTAGGGACAGACAATCGAGCAAACATTTTGATTTATAACAGCTGTTCACACAATATGCAGCAATATCTAACCTCTGTGTGTGTGTGTGTGTGTTTGTGTGTGTACCTGTGCTCCTCTCCCTCCAGCAGTTTCCTGTATGCATTGATCTCCATGTCAAGGGCGAGCTTCACATCCAACAGCTCCTGGTATTCACTGAGCTGAGCATTCATCCGGTCTCTCAGTTCACTCATCTCTTGCTCTTTTCCTTCAACGATTTGGCGGTGCTTGTCTCTCTCTGCTGCCAGAATGTCCTCCAGCTCTCTGATACGATCCTCTGAGGCAGATGCCTACAAACACATCCAAAAGAATATTCATCAGTTGGTTAAGCCAACTAGCCATAGCTGGTAGTGGCTGATTTTTGTGACAGAGGGTTGTAGGGTAGTACCTGTTTCTGCAGGGCATTCAGCTGATAGGTAAGGCCCTCTATTCTCATACGCGCCTCCTGCACCTCCTCCCTGGCGCTGCATACTGCTTTGTCGTTCATCTCTGAGGACACCTTTGCATTATCCAACTACACGGAGACCAAGAAACACTTTGTGTGAGAGTAAGAAGAACATCAAGAAACAAAGGAAGAAGGAAAAATGATTTGTCTCTGACCTTGGCCTGGAAGGTTTGCTCCAGTTCTTCCTTATAAAACGAAACTTGCTCATCATGTTGCTTCCTTAGGTCCTGGTCGGATCACACAAACCTCATCAATGCTAATTATCATACTTCCACAGCAACTATTCCACCAATACTACAACAGAGCCATGTTGTGGTCATGACACTGATCTTAGACTATTTAATTTTTTGTATGGGTTGATTTGTATTCAGTTTCATTTGGCATTTTACAAAACTTTTAGGGATCTGCAAACATTCACTGAGTCTGGACAGCCCCGTCAAACATTATTATTAATACAAATATTATTAACATCCACACAGCTATAATTCTATTCCAGTGATATTATAAACACTGCCCTTACCACCAGCCCCACTACAGAGGACACATCCCATCATACCTGTAGAGCTTGGGCCAGTTTGAACTCATAGTCTTGTCTGACTCCAGAGTCCACCTCCACTATTCTCTGCTCCTGTCGACGACGGGACTCACGCACCTCCTAAACACAGAGTGAAAGAAACTGTTACAGATTCTGAATGTTGCTGTGCTCAGTGGTTGAGAGGTTAGAGCACATCCCAAAGTCTGCCCCAAAGCAGTCGATCACCGGTTTGATTCCCGGCTGAGACGATCTTTACTGCATGTCATTCCCCCAGTCTCTCTCCCTGCTTTTCTCTGCATCTCCAATGTCCTATCAATTAAAGGCATAAAATACCCCTCCCAGATCTGATCTGTTCACAGAATCTTTAGGGCTCAGATCCAGCTGTGACTCAGTTTCTGATTGTGTATCATTCTGAACAGTCTGACCTGAAGAATAAATGTAAGTTTTGAATAAATACAAAAATCTATGAAATCAAACAGTAAACAGCAGTAATTAACTAGCAATACATTTTTGATTTTTTTGTCTATAATATTGTAAGAAGTAATTTTATTTCTGACAAATTTAATAACTGATTAATTGTCTGACTTCTCACAACTCTCTCACACACACTCCTTACCTCTTCAAACATGCTCTTTCTGAACTCCAGCTCTTCACTCAGTGACTGACAGCGGTTCTCCAGGTCGACACGCATCAGTGTCTCTGCCTCCAGCTGGCGTTTGGCAACAGCATGACTGTCCTCTGCCTAAACACCAAGAAATATTGGCACAGGAAGACAAAGAATAAGAGAATAAGTTAAACTGATTGATGCTGTACATAAGCTGAAAGGACTTAGTTTGAGTTAAAATTTTAAGATATTTAGTCCTGCTTTTATCTGGTGGGAAGCTCAGCGAATAATGTCATCACCAGTGCTCTCTGCCTACATTTCCACAATTTTCATTTTATCTGAACAATTGGTTAATGTTTTCTCATTAGTTTGATTTTCCTTCAGCTAGCTTGCTAATGTGGGTCATTTCAGAATAAATGTACTGTAACGGCTATGAATTTTGCTGAATGAATCCCATGAGAGGGCTCCAAACTAACCTTCTTTACTAGGAGCACAGTGGCCCCTAACTTAAAATTTTAGGCGCGCAAGCAGAAAATTTGGGGCTCACACTGTAAATGGACTTGCAAAGCAAATATTCACATTTCCTTTACATTCATGATCCTCACACACATTGGTCTGCCACCTGTAATGGTAGATTTCAGATTCTTTGAGCTGGCCTTTCCATGTTTCACCAGTGTTAATTAAACAGCAAAGTTACTGGTTGCATGTTCATGTAGATGAAAATTTTACTTGCACTGTCTCAAATTTTAGGGGCAAAATGCCCCCATTTATGGGCAGTCTGGAGCCCTGCAAGAACTAAAATCCTTGTGACTCTTGAAGGACATGTCTCTCAGTGCAATAAATGGCCCTCTATTTTAGACTGACCACCACAGAGCTGACTCCATCTTCATCTACGACTGATTCAATTTACGTCTAACACAGCCCAAAAATTACACTGCACGGCTGCTTTCAGAGTGCACTTTCACTTGTTTTTCTCTACACTGTCTCATACTCTGTCATCATCACACGTGGGGCTGTCCCCCTGTATCACCTCACTGTGTAAAAATCTAATGGTCTGGGTAATTATACTTCTTCCTAAGAAAGTGTGCACTTGGTTTGGCTGGGTGGAGCAGTGGTTAGCACTGCTGCCTTATAATAAGAAGATTCCTGGTGTGAACCATGCTACTGCTGGTTGATAGAAATACCCAAAGGAGTTAGACAATTAGGTTTTTATCCTCTCTAAAGGACAGACAAGGAGTAAGAGAGTGTTTCCTCAGACTTTTTACCTGTTCTTATCACTACTTTGTTGTTTTTAAACAGGAAACTTTGCAATACACACCTTAGCCAGCAGGCTCTTGACATCAGCCAGCTCAGAGGTCAGAGCAGCATTCTGGCTCAGAGCTGTAGAAAGAGCTGCTTCACTCTTGTTCAGCTTGTCTTCCACACTGCTGGCCCTGGACACCGCTGCAGCAAGATCACTATCCTTCTTCTTGGCACTGTAATCCACAGACAGAGGAAAGAGAAAACGTTACTTCCCCAAACTGACCACTGAGCCCAACAAGTGACTGTTGCCAAATGTTTAACTGGTCCCCAGACTCACCTGATGCTACACTGTGTGACCTGTGCGATAATTAGATGTTTTGTGTCACATTACCTGCGTGTGGCTTCTTCCAGGTCTGCCTGGGCCTTGCCAAGGTCTATCTGGAGCCTGGCTCTCTCCTTAGCAGTTTCATCCAAAACCCGTCGAGCATCAGCTAACTCTGCCTCATACAGAGACTTCAGGCCTGTCACCTACAAAGAACGACACAAAAATTGATTGCAGGTGTGAATATGTGTACATGCACTCACAGTGGCCACATTCTTTCAGCAGTGTGTGTACACTCAAGCCCACCAATTTATTTGCCTGGATTAGACCAAGGGACTGACCCAACTGTACTGTTTGATGATTGATTGTTCTTCTCTCTAGAAGAGTTGGCACAGGATGTTGCCTCCCAAAAGTTACCAACACCAAGATATACATGTTTATTTGCATATAGAGCAGAGAGTTCTGATCCAATGGTCACTCAATATGCATGTGAAGACACACTATAGTGTCAGACAGGAATATGGCATAAATAGTTAACATACTCTTCCAATAATCCACATTTGCTTTCAGGAAGAATGGGCGTTGGCAGTGGGCAGGACAAATAGCAAGTGTTTCACTTTCATTCATCACAAATCAGACATAAGACCAGCTTTAAGAAGTAGAGCAGCTGTCACATCTTGTTCACACACATAAACTCAAAGTTACACACCCTTTGTGAGCCTGAAGTTCACGTGGGTTTGTGGTTAAATTCTGAATGGGCAGATATTTTCTCCAACTGCACATAAACTTGCTGAGAACAAAGTACTGGTAGTTACTTTCCTAATGTCTACAGTCTGAAAGTATAGCCCCAGCCTTACTTTGATTTGACCATCAGCGCTTACGGTAATTTCTATTATAAACAAATGGCTCATCATATGACAGTCTTGGTCAGATGCGTGCGTGATCTTAATAATGAACTAGAAAATTTCCCCACAGAAATTTTAACAGCACCATAGGGGGATGTGATCTCTGTCAACATGGGAATCAAACCTACGACCTAAAGATCAAGAGTTACATATTGTAGAGACAGACACATGATCATCTCTCTGTGACCTAAGGAGTTGTCAAACTATGTGTGTTAGATTTGAAATTACAATAAACTGAAAAAACTACCTTATGTTTCATTGAACAGTCAATTTACTGGTATGAATCTAATGTATATGAGTGTGTTTGAGTGGTACGTTGTGTTGCCAGATGTATGAGAGCACTGCTACGCCCTCAGAAATGCTGGGTCAGAGAGAGGTGCAGTAGAAAACCGTGAAAATGCACCACAGACCAACGTCTTGATCAGAAACAGAGTTGGTGAATGTACAAGACAACTTTTAATTTGAAATAACAAATATGAAATCTGTTCTCCTGATACTATCTTGTACTCAGAGTAGAACTGATAATGTCAAGTGGTGCTGAAGGATGAAATTTGAAAATGGGGTGCATCCCTGAGACACACGGAGAGTGAGTTTACTGCGCTCTTTCAGATTTTAATGTGTCACAGATGCAGGACACGTTTATTTCCACATTCAGTGTCAGAAATATGGAAATACAGAAATAACTAACCAAGTAAAAAGCAAAATAAAGAAATAAATGAACATATTTTACAGAGGATATTTGATATAAAAATGTTCATATATCCAAAGGGTGTGTATATTCAGACATCTATACTGTACTGTATATGAGTGTTGGCGTGTAAGGTATGTGACTATGACTAAGTGAAACTTGGAACAGACCTGGTCAGAGTGGTGAAGCAGGTCTGTCCTCTCAAAACTGTGGCAGTGGTGAATCAAAATGTGGTATAGAGTGTTGAAAAATAGTAGTGGCTCCAGTCTATGATTGGCTCAGAGCTAAGCCCTGTTACACTTAAAATACTGAATATTACTTGGAATTCATTTCTTTCTGCAACTTTGATTCTGCTCTTTAATGTTTTGTCAGGCAGCAGCTATTTCCCTCCACAAGACTATCTTCTGTTTACAAACTGTGTCATTACCACACCATTTGCTAATTTCTGTCTGGACCATGTGTTTTGATTTTAGAATTCAGTCGTTGCAGCTCGTCCCACTTCAGCTTGTCCTATCTGTGCATACAGTATACAGACAACCCGCATCTTTCTTACCTTCTCTAAAGACAATTATAATATTCAACAGTTTTGCTAACAAGCAAAAACAGGCTGGTAAGTTAACAGACTTTAAAAAAAAAAAAAAAAAAAGACTGATAAGTTGTGATGCCTCGGGATGATGCCTTCCATGCACATTCACCGTCAAGTAAAGTGCACTATGAAAAATCACAGAGGATATTAACAGATTGGCGCGCAGAACCACAACGGCCCCGTCACACTTGGGCGGAGGTAGGCAATGCAGTTGTATACAAACTACTATCAATAAAAAGTGATTGAGTGAATTTAATAAACACGTGCTGACAAACGTGCGCATGTTGCTGTAAATACTAGCTATTTTCGGGATTTTTTTAAGTCGTTTGGCACGATGTTGTGATCAGTTGATGCCCAACTTTGACTGTAATTAAAACATGTGGTTTGGCAATTGCTGTGGCTATATCATAATTCTTCCTGTGCTAGATAATGGCTTTTTTCTGGTAATACCACACCATAAATTGATAATCTGTGCTGCTATGTAATAATTTCTATCGAGTCCTCAACAACACGTGGGTATGTGTTTATTAGCTAGGTTCATTGTAAACTATAAGACTGAAAGCTGAACCGAGGGACCTAACTGCTTTGAGGCTACGTGAAGATGAGAGCACACAATCCAACCTGGTGCTGGGACTGTTTTTATTAGACTCACCTCTCTAGTAGTCACCTCCTCTTTCTCGGAGACTTTGACCATCAGCCGGTCATTCTCCAGTTCCAAGGCGCGCACACGGTCGATATACACGGCGAGCCTATCGTTCAAGTGCTGCAAATCTTGTTTCTCCTGTAAACGAGAGATCCGGGTCGGAGAAAGAGGTGTAGAGGCCGCCGGTCGGCCAGCTTCGCGGCTTGGAGTTGCAGTAGCCATAACGGTTCTTTCGATAATCCTGAGTTTGCTTTGCCGCTCACAGTGAGGAATAGAAGACAAACGTATCGACTGCTTTACTTAACTGAAGATTCAGAAACACTTCCTCTCCTTTGTTATCGACACGATGTAAATCAATGGATCGTACGCTCATGCAATGGCTCAGACAGTTGCCTGAAACGGCGATGTGATTCCAAGATGGCCGACACCGCTATCAAGACCGCGCCAAAAGCGGAGAATACTTCCTGCCTCGCAATGCATGATGGGAAAATGCAAAGGAGCGCTTCTTCCAGAGTGGATTCCACAGAACATGCCCACGAGTGTATCACATGAGATTATGGCACGAGACAGTTTGATGTATAAATTAAAAAGATAACATGAAATTAGGTCAACAAAAAATAAGGTAAAATAAATAAAGTTGTACAGACACCTGTGTTTGTTCAGCCTTTTGTTTTATAAAATATTCAGTTTTCATTCAGAACATTTTTGTGTACAATGAAATACAATGAGATCTTCTCCTGCTGATCAGCTGCCACAGTTCTTTCCCTCATTTACTCCTCCAAAATGATACACCCATCTCTAAAGCAAGTGGATGCTTTCATTTAGACAACATAAAAAGAGATCATTTGAATGGGTTTCTGATACAGAAATGATCATTAATAGACAAGTATAAGCAAAGACATGTCTTTCAGTAACTCTGTCTTTCTCACTGTTTTTACAGCTGTGAATGCAGATGGTTCAGTCATTTACGATAAGTCCAGTCAGTTGATCCTAAGATAAGAAGTGTGGGGTCATTTTCAGGGCCATAAACAGTGTAGTACAGAAGAAAGTTTCCATGTGTCTGTTGTACATTGAAGATTTTGCAAATAACTTTTATTATGTTCATGCCTCCTTCTGCTGATATATTTACATTTACATGTGAATATGTTGGATTATTGATTGTGTCTCATCACCAAACCACTGTCATCTGTAACTCTGATTACAACATAACATCCCTAACACATTGTGTTGTATCTGGAAATGTTAGTTATAACATTCTAACATATATAGGGTATTGGTGTCTTCCAAGCAAAGACACAACAAACTCTATGGTACAAATCAAGCTATACAAGACACAGATGCTTTAATGCTGGACAGAATTGAACATGATGAGACAGAATGGCCATGCTGCACACAACTGTAACTCTTTAACTTATTATAACCTAGCTGTTGCTCTCATTAGCTGCTTTAATGTGTCACAAGTTTGCTGTCACTAACCTATAGATGGATAAACTCCGAGAGATGTAATCTCTTCAGAAACAAGCTTGTGGGCTTAACAATGACCAAGCAGATGGCCTATACAGATGGTCGTTACTCCTCTGGTTCATCTCATGTGGGGCTGAGGTTTGATATCTGTAGACTGAGATATCATGGTTATCATGATAACAAGTGTAGCAACAGATTTCAACCCCAAATATTTTGTGACCCCACCTTGTGTTGCTATCACACTGAGTCCACACACAGAACCACCCAGCAAAGTGACTGACAACATACACACACACATTCACTGGGTGAAAACCAACAAAACCAGTTTCCTCGCTGGGGATGAGGGCTGATAAAACATATGTAATTTATGACTTTATTTTCTGAATTTGTTGTGTGTTTGTGTCTTTTCAGGTGTTTTCTTAAGCTGCAGTGTGTTGAGCTCTCAAAGGCCACAATAATATTAATATACGTCCTGTTCCTGAATTTTAGAGTTAAACAGCCACTTATTTGCAGTTATCACACTAGATTTGTTTCTGTGGCTCTCGCTATCATTTCGCTTTGAGAAAGAAAAGAAACATGTACCACATATCTCAGTTAACTTTTAAGACAGCAGAAAATGAAAGCTATGACAAATACAGGCGTGTTGCAACATCTTTGGAGCTGGGATCCTTACGCCCAATTTAGTAGCAGTACCTCCTCCACGCCTGCAGGGGCTCTGCCGTACAGACGTCACAGCAGTGACTTCCGGGTCAAACCTCCTAGTACCCCTCCTCGCCCTTTCAACAGTCCTTCCGGCTTGACCGCCATCACAGACAGCAGGTAGGATTATAATGTTGATAACTATGTACCAAAACCCATGTCTAATCTTCGTCATCCGTCCATGGATCTTCAATAAATCGAACCTATCGCAGTCTAGTGACCTCACCGAACACCTATGATCAATATTGTGGCGCTGCAACTGACATAACACGAATATTTGTAGCTGCGGCGGCGACAAACTAGCGTCTCTGTTGAGTTAACATTTAACAGCGGCAACCGAGTTTCCCCTGAAGCCTGGGCGAGTTACTAATACACAGCTCGAACAGTAGTCAGTTCTGTAATGTAAAGAGAAAGCAGAGCTCCTGTCGCTGTAACATTAAACACGGTGCTTAGCTCAGTCGGTAGCAGGACGCTGCCAGTGTCGGGTAAACAGTCAATGAATCCTCCGGCACATGTCTGGTCTGGTTATTAAAACAGTTTCCGCCTTATAACCATCAGTACCGACTGCTATATTGGTGAGGTCACGCAAGCTGCTTGTAGGTATTAATCACACGAAACAACTGGTTGGTGGCAAGCGAGTATTATTTCAATGAACCACGGCACACGTTCAAGTGGAAATGTCCCGTACTGCTCCACAGAGCCGGTGCACACCTCCACCAGTGCACGGTTCCTGCCAGTTACGTAAAGGTCCTCCAGACTGCTGTTGAACTGTGCTGTTGACAGGAGTGTAGGGATGGAGTTTACTGCTGCTGCACCAAGTCAAAACGTGTGTGATAATATGAAAGGAGATGAGCCACCCCCACTCTGCATCAGGCCAGGAAGTCAACCAACAATTGTTTACTTGAATGGTTGTGTGTGTTTTCTGCAGGCATGGCTATCCGCTACCCCATGGCCGTTGGCCTTAACAAAGGCCACCCAGTTACCAAAAACGTAACTGCCCCAAAACACAGCCGCCGACGTGGGGTGAGTAAATGCTGCTGCACTGTTGGGTGGTTTGGAGCTGAAGAAGTGTGATAGGAAATTCAGTAACTTGTACAACATTTCATACAAAGTCTCATAACTGACATTCTGCCATCACGCTTCAGTGGTTATTACAAGCCACTGCTCACTAACTAGCTTCTCTAGTAGGAACTAGGTTTACTCAGAGGTCCAGATGAAAGGGGAAAGACTGAGAGCTGAGCTACACCAACACATCAGATTTATTCTGTCGCAACATCAACTAGTTTTATTACATAAGGAAAGTTATGACTTAGAAATATGCTACACAAGATGTAATGTTTGTCCATCTCTTCTCCAGAATTGCAATTCCCATAAAAGAGTTAAATGACCAGTTTTCAGGTAACAGTTTTATAATGGTGTTTCTCTCCTTTGCAGCGTCTGACCAAACACAGCAAGTTTGTGCGGGATATGATCCGCGAAGTGTGTGGTTTCGCTCCATACGAGAGGCGAGCCATGGAGCTGCTGAAAGTGTCCAAGGACAAGAGAGCTCTTAAGTTCATCAAGAAGAGGGTGAGTTTGTGTTTGTGTTGTCTGTTAGAGTGCATGGCAGGAAATGTTGGTGTCACCTGGAACACCTGGAGTGCTGAACAGCCACTGTAGATTCCCACTGTGGGAGAGGAAAGTAGACACATACACATGGGCACAGTTTCTGTGATTGTAATACACACTGAACCACACATGCAGCTTGTAGAATCTAATGCAGTGTGTTATGCATCTGTACCATGATACTGTAGCATGTCTTTAGTAAGCTGAAGGTTTATTCCCTTGCTGTGCGTCTGTCACGTTTTGATGGATATGATGCATTACACTGACACCACATCTCACAGTGCTGAAGCCTGTCAGTCTAACGGTGCTGTCCTCCTTCCACAGATTGGCACTCACATTCGCGCCAAGAGAAAGAGAGAGGAGCTGAGCAATGTGCTGGCTGCCATGAGAAAGGCTGCTGCCAAGAAGGACTAATATGTCACTTAATAAACGTTTGCTAGAGTAAAATATTTGCCAATGTCTCTTGCTTCTTTTTTGCTAGTCTGTTAGCATCTGTTGTGGTTCTGATGGTTCCAGCAGACAGATCCACCTCAGCTCTGCTGGATGTTGTGATTTCTCTTGGAAAATTTAGACAGTTAAAAAAAAAAACTTCAAATTACCGACATGGTGCACTGTAATTTGTGTGTAATATAAGTTTACAGGCACGTTCTGTGGGGAGCTGTAATAAGGATTGTATTAGAAATGAGAGTGAAGTTGATGCAGTGAAATGTGACCCTCTGACCTGCTTTAATGATGGACTGGTAAATGTGTTGTCCATAGATGAGACTAATCATCAGAAGAGCATACAGTGGTTGGGGTAGTTGATGTTATTTTTACATCATTCCTCTGAGGTTTGTGGTCAGAGCATCCCTGTTTTCCTAAAGACAGAACCTCTGCAGATGAAGCTGACACTACATAAATGACAGCGTAGCTCAGTAAGTTGCTGAGCCTTTGTAGTCATCTGTGTGAAGTTTGAAGGTACTTACTGCAGCAAGCAACAGTCAAGGAAGGGAAAATGTGGGATGTATTTGTTAATGGTCATTTGTAAAGAATGGGTTATTAAAACAGGAACATTTTCTTTGTTGACCAGTGCAAAGTCTAGAGAAATGGCCTAAAGAATGAAATAATGAAAATGTTAAAACTATAGTAACCCTGGTCCACGCTACTCCTACTACTTCTTCAGTAAAAAGTCAAAGCTGAAATAGCACCTGAGGAGATGCTCCATAAATAAATTTGAGGTTATTTAGTTATTCTCAAAGCATGTTTAGGCTGAAAGCACGTAGAAGGCTGCAGACAGTCCTCAGTGACTACCTGTGTGTGCTGTAAAGAACACAACAGAGTTATGAACTTTAAAAGTACATTTTAAGGGCTGATTGTCTGTTTCTAAGGATTTAGTCAGCTCACTGACAAATGTGATCATTTCAATAAAGACACTAATTTGCACAGTGTTCTACCACCAGACAGTGGAAGAGTGTACAGTGCATATGGAAAATATTCAGACCCCCTTCATTTTCACCATTTGTTATGTTGCAGTTTTATGTTAAAATCAATTAAATTCAATTACAAATTGCAACTTAATTAAAAAAAGAAAAACTGAAATATCACCTGTACATAAGTTTTCAGACCCTTTGCTGTGACACACCTGTAGGTGATTCAGGTGCAGTCAGTTTCTTTTATTCATCTGTGAGATGGTTCTGCACCTTCATTTGACTCCAGCTGTGTTGAATTCAATAGTTTGGACATGAGTTGGAAAGGTACACGACTGTTTAAATAAGACCTTACAGCTCATTTGCATATCAGAGCAAAATGAGATCCATGAGGTTGAAGGAACTGCCTGAAGAGCTCAGAGACAGAATTGTAGCAAAGCACACATCTGGACAAAGCTATGAAATATCATGCTGCACTTATTGTTTTCTAAGAGCAAAGTGGCCTCCATCATTCTTACATGGTAGAAGTTTGGGTCAACCAGGACTCTTCCTCGAGCTGGCCGTTCAGCCAAACTGAAGAGTTAGGGGAGAAGAGCTTTAGATATAGAGGTAACCAAGAACCCAACGGACACTCTGGCTGAGCTCCAGAGATCCTGTGTGGAGATGGGTGGAAGTTCCAGAGGGTCAGCCATCACAACAGCCCTCCACCAGTCTGGGCTGCATGGTAGAGTGGCCCAATGAAAGCCTCTCCTCAGTGCAAGACATGAAGGGCTGAGTTTACAAACAACCACCTAAAGGCTGTGAGTAACTCTATGCAGCAGTTGGCTGATGAACAATGTAGTTGTCTGTTAGGATCATTTATCAAACCAAAGAGCAGCTCTTCTCACCACTTTTTTTTTAATTCATGAGTGATATTTCTTATGCACTATCATTGAATGTGACTGCTGACAGACCAGTCACCGCAACTCCATCACATTATGGAAAACTGGAGGGTCTGGTCATGTTTGTAGTAGTAACTGTAGAACAGACCTGACTGTAGACAGTTACCATGTCTGTCCAGTAGAGGGAGTCCCTACTGCCTTAACTGACTACAATGTCCTGTTCAGTAGGATGACCAGTGTGGATGTTCACAATGCTGAAACAAGTTTGTAACCATGTAAATCTACAGGTGCTGATAAGCTCAGCCTATCTTCAGCCTCATCTTGTCTTATCCAATCCAATCATACTTTCAACCTTTGGCCTCCTAGAAACTGACCATGAGGTTAGTATTGTTTTATGCTTGCTTTGTTCATCACACCTCCAGTTACCACCGACCCAGTCGTTTTAACCAAGCAATGACCAACAAGACACACTGTCTCACCTAAAAATACCCAATGAAAGGACAGGAGAGAGGACAGAGGCTCAAGAGGTCTGAAAAAAGTCAAAGCTGATGAAAGCCAAGTGTGATGATGATGATAAATGATTACTCCAAGAGAACGAGACCATCCACTGTGACATCATTTTCATGCTTTTTCTGTTTTGTTTTATCTTTGAATTACATCATAGATTTAACCTTTGTGACCTTTTGAGACAATCCCTATTCTGCAGCCTTGGTGCATAGGGACTTGTGGAAGAAGATGTGAACATTGTACTGCTCCTGACTCTGTTGTTTAGTCAACCACCCTGACCAACGCCTTGATTGTCCTAACATCAGGGTCCTGGTTGTGGGTTTATCTGCTGACCACCTCTCACAGGACGATGTCTGCCTCATCACCAAGTTGTCCACCGACTTCCACTCTGTGATCTGGTTGACACCTGCTCTTGGTTCCCAGTTGGATGAGGATTTGAGCAGTCTCACCTGTGTCCTGTTGCCTTCATCTCTGAACCTAGCTGCCTTCAGGAGGTGTCTGCATCTGGTCCTGAAATCGCAGGCACACACTGTCACAGGCTTGGGTCTTTTAACATCAAACACTCTCATCCAGGCGAGCCAGCCGCAGTTTATTTTTAAATCAAGATTTGGTTTGACTATCATTCTGAGGAAATTGGGTTGGAGATCCAATCTTTTTATTGCTGTTAGCAAGGCTTTTATGTGACAGGCGTTGTGTTAATGTACAGTAGAAAAACACACCTCATTGCACCCAATGAACTACTGCAGATCTGGACAAACAAGCTTGCCAGAGACATTGTGTCACATTGTGTCACAAAGGTTTCTCATCCTGTGTTTATTCCAAATCATATTTTAACTGATAATGGAAAACAACCACCCATAACAGCTCCACATGGCACAGAAATCAACACTGTGCCCCTGGTTTACTACACAGTCCTGTAAGCTTTTTTAAAACTGTCTGTAGAGAGAGGAGTAAATATAGACCAAATGGATGGATTGAGTGTTGGTGTGCATTAAGAATGAAAGAGTGATTGCTCTGTAGGTACTTTTTCTCCAAACAATGCCACTTTGAATTTTTTTTTTTATATACTAAAAATAGAAGTTACTTTATCTGGTCTATTAATGTAATAGCTTTGATGTTGTGTGTTTTGTAAGGGTGGTTACAGCAGATGCACAAGGATATAGCCTACTCATTAGTCACATTCAGGTCATGTATTAAAAATGAAATCACTGAACACTGGCTTCTGTCTTAGTTTGCTGTCGTTGAACTCATATGTTGTTGCAATGAGTTTATTTTGGTCATATTTAAAAATGAGAGGAAACGGTGACACCTTCTGGTAAAGGTAAATGTAAAATGTTTAAAATTATTAAATGAAAATAAAGATAACATGGAATTGATTTCTTAAAATTTACTGCTGTGTATACACTCACTGGGCACTTTAACAGGAACATTACACTAACACTGTGTTCTTCCTCTGCTCTCAAAAAGCCCAAGTTCTTCTCATGGATCCACCAGATGTGGATGTGACTCTGCTCCATGTTGACAGGATTGTATCATATAATCTGTGGTGCTGCACATCTGTCAGCTGCACATTCAGGCTGTCAGTCTCCTGTTCTACCACATCCCAAAGGTGTTCTTCCGAATTCAGGTCTGGAGACTCGAGAGGTCACGAAGTTCACTGAACTCATTAATGAGAGCACTTTGAGATGACTTTAGCTTTGTGACATGGAGAATTATCCTGCTGAGAGCAGCTGTTAGAAGATGGTGAACTGAGGGGATGGACTATGACTATGAGATCAGACCATGACTGATATTAAAGCCCGAAGTGATCTGCAGCTTTGGGTTCAATAGAGGAACTTGGTGTGGTCTTCTGCTGTTGTGGGTGTTGTTCATTCTGATCCCCTTTTCTCACTATAGTTTGTTAACAGTGGTTGTTTTTTCCCAACCTAAAATGAGTAAAAACTCAGAGAGCTGGAGACAGTTGTTGACAGTTGTTTGTGAAAATCCCAGAAGATCTTCAGTTTCAGAAAAACTCAAACAAGCTGTCTGGCATGCAACTACAAACAAGAAACAGTAAAAATCCCAGAGATCATACTTTTCTCCCTCTGATGTCACGTGAGCATAACTTGAAGTTTCTCACCTGAAGGATTTTATGAACGGCGCTGCTGCCACGCGATTGGATGATTAGATAACTGTGTACATGTCTACCTAATTAAGTGCACAGTAAGTGTATCTTATCTTCCGACGTATGTGATTGGCTGTTCCAGACTAGGACTGTGGCTCAAGAAAAGTAACTCTAGCACTAAGGTGTATGGAAGAAAGTGTAGACTACGTGTGTACGTAAATGAGAAAAGAGGTGGAAGGTACGGACCTGACCGCTATGGCCCCAATCACTCTCCTTCACTGTATGAGTGGCGTTGCCCCTGGTGACGCGTCTCTATCTTGTTTAGTTCCGCCCACACTTCTCATTCTCACCCTGTGATTGGCTATAAGGAGTGGCCCCGTGCCTCTGACTGGCTCGGCTGGCTGTCAGTTAGTTAGCTGGGTATATTTAGCTGATTACATTATCGGATCAGGTTTAACCTGCAGTCCAACAATATAGAGAGAAGTTATAGTTTATGCAATTTTCCGGCCAACACTATTTGCGGTGTAGTTAGCTAAAAAGTTAGCCCACCATCACCAGCAGCTTTGTCATTTTTAGCGGACCCTGGGTTTTCTGTGAGGACCGAAGACCGACGATTTGTGAAATGTCTTCAGACGAAGACAGGGCCAAGGAAATTTTGAAGGGCTTCAAACTGTATCCTTTCTGCTGTTTGGTCGGTGATGTGCTGCGACGGTGAGACGCATTGTGATGTGCTTAGTGACTGTCCTGGAGGACGCTGGATAACATTACCTAACATTAGCAAGATGGTAGTAACATCTTATGACTGTTGTTGTTGCTGTACAGAGAGGTTAGCTGCTGCGGCTAATCTGAGTGTCCCTCCTCGTCTGGTAAAGTCAGCTATATAAATGATATGTGTCTTTATCTGACGTGACTAAATGAAGTGGTGTTTTTGAAGCTGACTGGTTAACAGCTGAGTGAAGGCCTGATAGCTAGAATAAGTGGCCTTGCCCCGTGGCTAACCCGCCAGGCTGTTGGCTAGCGGTTCACTGTGGCAGCTGTAACGATGAATATCCTATTTAGCAGCACTGACATGCGATGGTGATAAGGTGGAGATGGACTCGAGGACCGGTTGTTGTTTTGTCAAAGTTTGTTTGCCTACTCAACACAAAGTTAGCTGGTAGCTTAAAGTAAAAGGCAAAGATGTTGCTTGTGTTACATGCAGCTTGTTTGGGGTTTGATAGTTATGTGTCAGAAGTTGTCAAATCCAGGTGCGTCCACGTCTTGTCTCTTGTCATGTTTGGAGATGATGCCAGACTTCAAGTGAGTTTCTTCTCTGCGCTGCTTAACAACTGCATCTCTGTATTTTGCATCTCACCTAATATACATATCACTATTGATTACTGCTGTGATCACTGTTAGAGCTGTGCTGATGTTGTCAATAATTTAGAGTCCTCAGGAGTCTGTCCATCAGACCTGAACTAGGGCTTATCTTTCATGCATGTGTATTACCCAACACACCCAAAGCAGGTGCTGTCAGTGTTTTGTTTTGTTTTGGCACTCACTGGTGTTTGATGGTATACAGAGGAGATATTTAAAGCACAGGAAGAGAGAGAGAGTGGAGTATGGCATATAATATGATCCCAGGCTGGCATCAGTCCTGTGAAGTTGTATCTGTGATGTTATTTAAAACCACTGCTGAGCTCTTATTTTACAGTGCTGTTAGTTTGTTGATATCCTTCCCTCTTACTGCTCTTTGTCCACATTGTATTTTGTTCTCTCAACACTCTGACTCATCTGGTTATGTTTGACATACAGTGCATGCCTGGGACACATCATGTGTTTCATTCATTCCCTTCAGTTGTGTATTGATTTAAAACTTGTCAAGCATATATAAGAAGAGCAAAACAACCGAGTAGAGAAATGTTGTTTTACATTTATGTGAACTGATACATTCATATTTTGGTCAGTTAAGCGCAGGCAACCAAATGCTGTGTTTTCTCCATCTCTCCTGTAACTGGTCTGTACCGTGTTTCTCCAAACTGTCCAAGGCAAAGTGGATCATAGTCCTATTCTAACATGATAGTCTGCAATCAACTTAACCTAGGGTGGTTTTGGGAAACAGAGTCCTGGGGGGTTCTGGCGGGACAGTGTCAGTAGATACCATGCAGTTGAATACCAACTGTGCAGAATGACATGGTGTGTGTAGTAGAGTAAAGCAGCTGTGTTGTTGTCAGACAAATCCAATCAAGCCAAGTACTTAAAACAGTACCATTGTACTTCCCCCCTCCAGTAGATGTTAATAGTTGTACCATTATCCTAGTGGGACTTGTGGATTACTATGGTGTTGTAAGGATTTCAATGATCAATGAGGCTGTGAATAATAGATTGATAATATTTGGAAAAACAAACAAAACTAAATTAATTGAATACAACAGGAGCAAAATGGGGCTCAGGACGTCTTACTAAGCATCACTGTGAATGTGATCAGGGAATGACTGGGCATTGCTTCTCTGCAAAATGGAAGAAACAAACAACAACTGAAAAAATAAAAATAAAATTTACTGCCAAGCCTCATAAGATGTCATTCATCTTTGAAACAAATCCTGTCATTGATGAATGTTGTGTATTGTCAGAGTTGGCAGCAGAAACCCTGCCTGGCAGTGAATCAGTGATGTGGAGATACAGAGGTCCACAGCTTGGAGAGATGATGGTTTGCATGTTACATATTTCATTAACCATCCTTTTCCAAAACGTATAAACATACAGGCCGTACGTGCCATGCACTGACTGTGTGACAACACATCTGTGCATGCAGACAGCTCATGAAGACAGTGTCCTTGTTTGTTTTGGTGGACATATCCGGCTCTTTAAGCTGATTCACCTGAGCTGAACAGGAAAGCAGGAGGATGATACAGACAGCGGGTTGATCTATTGATAGTTCTCAACCTTCATCACACCTGAACAGAACATCATTTTACCTCAGTTAACTTTTGAGTTGACCTCAGCCTTGTTGTGGTCCAGTAGAATGCACACTGGCAGTCATGTTCACTTCAACCTCTGCTGGAAAATATAACTGTGGGGTGAGGGTGTGGAGTAGGCTCACCAACTCCATTTCTTTTGTCACTGTAGCCTGATGAAGTTAATAGAAGTTTCACACAATGTGTGCCATAGTGTTCCCACTGCTGCTTTAAGTCCCATGTTTTTTAATTACCATTAATCCAGGAAAATTGTGGTTTAGTCCTCGTAGAATAGATTAATTTTACTAATGCAAACTGTAGCAGCATGGATGGAACAGTGTGAGTTGATGCTTTCTGTATTATTGCTAGACTTTGACTTCATGTGACCATGTTGGACTGAATTATCCTCAGTAATACCTTCTAGAAAAAGCAGCAGAGTGCTGCAGCGTGGTATACTCACTGCAACAGGCCTGGTGCCTTCCAGCCCGCTGATACATGACTAAACGTTCGCTAAAACTGCACTTTTAGTTAAGATACTTAACAGGGTTTGAAATGTGCTGCCCTAACGCACCCAGTCTGTATGGAAGAGTGACTGTTTGTGTATATGTTTCTTGGTGAGGACCGGCTTCTTCCTGTAGTGTGGTAATACCTAAATCCATGATTTAGTGGAACAGGGATTTACTACCTTCTGTCCATACAGCCTTATTAAAGCCAACACAGAGGCTGGACTGCATTATCATTTCCTTTTTTCTCCTGTAGTCTGTTGTGGTAACATCATTAACCTCTGCTATCCAAAATCCTTATAAAAATGATAAAAGAGCATTTGTGGAGATCTGTCAGTTCCAAAGCAAAAATAACATCGCGGTCTGCTCTCTGTGAACCTGCCTCACTTTGTTGGTGGGAGTTTGAGATGCTCACAAAAGCTGCAGCACCTGCTGCTGTCAGTCACGGGCGCTTTGTCGGAAGAAACTGTCATTCTGAGATAGATGAAGAAAATAACTTTAGTTTTATTAAAGATAGAGGAACGGTGCACAGTGTAAAAAGTCATCAAAAGACCATAAATATCTGAACCCACATGCTGTTCTTTTTTCCATCTATTGCTACAACAGTCAAAAATATATGTTGCCCTGAATTTTCAAAAACTTTAGTATTAAAGATTTTTTGTTTGTTATTGAAAATGACAACAGAAAATGTGAGAGTAAGACAGTGTTAACCCCCCCCCTCCTGTTAAGTTTGCCCCATGAAGCAGATTCACTGAGTTACCCAACTCCTCAACTCCTCCAACCTGCAACATGGACTGAAATAGACAGATAAGTATTTACTCAACAGAGCTCTTCAGATCACACTGTAAACACCTGTTCAGCTGAATCCTCTGGTGAATGAATGAACATTTCAGTTAACAATTCGCAAAAAACCTTTACCACATGGTTTTCATGCTTTATTCTCTGTAGATTAAAGGCAGACAGTAACCCTCAACCCTACTGAGGGTTACTGTCTGATGTAGATATGATGTGTTTAAGGACAAAGGAAATGCCCTGAAGCCTGTGTGTTTGTCCGTCAACTGGTTAATTAACAGACAGTTAGGATGAATGGCAGTTATGTGAACATTTATCAGATGAATATTCGCATTTGTAGCCCCCCCCCCCACACACACACACACCTTTGAAGCATTAATTAACTGGAAAAACTAACAGATAACAAAAATATGAATGAAAAAGTTTGTGAGTAAACAGTAGTCACATCCCAGCATGGGGCACAGGTTAAGATGGTGAGGTCAGAGGCAGCTGAAATGTGGATGCAGTGTGTGAGTGTGTAAAGGTGATTACACTGCTGTGTGTTCCTCTCTGTATTGGCAGAGGCTCAGGATCACTTTGCTTTTTTTAATCTTATGCAAAGGGACAGCATTGTAAAAGTAGCTGCACATTACAGCTGGTGCTACAACATGACAGAATGACAGAGCTCTTGCAGGCATTGCGATGAATGAATGAATTGATGATTTATTTATTTTGCTGAGTTGCTCAAATATTGAAAACTGTTATCTGTTCAACAGGAGTGTGTTGGGGCTGTTGTTGAATTGGGGCTAGGAAGCTGCCTTTACTTTAAGCCATTAGTGCATCTTTAAAGATAAATACAGACTAAACAGTGACAGCAGCATTTCACTGGGGGCTCATTAACTGTGTGTGTGTTCTGACAGATTCGTGCAGGCACCCTGGTGATTTTTACACACAACCTGCAGGCGGCCCAGGGGAGGCTGTTGTTGAAGCTGTATTACATTTTCCTTTGTGTAGTTTGTGAGTAAGTGAAGAAGAAGTCAAACATGATCAGATGTGAACCGTGTGATCATAGGCTTTCACTCTTAAAGCTGAATAAGTTTCCCACTTCTTTCTAGGGTCACCGTCGTAACGGACATCCTATTAAAACAATACACACTTTGTTTTATATAGTGAGACCTGGTGAAAGAGCATCAATGAGTAGGACACTGCAGTCTGGCCTGGATTATTCTCGAAGGTGTGGAGGAGGAGGAGGATATAGGAGATTGGATTTAGTTAGACTTGAGAGGATTATAGAAATCATTCAACTCAGCACACTTTACTAAAAAGCCAGAGGACGAGGTGGGGGAAGGTGGACGAGGTGGAGCTTCACCGTCAGTCAGATCTGACTCGTTTTGATTGGCTTGTACAGAACCAGTGGACAGGAGCTTCCAGTAGCCCATAACATGATCATTGTCATGTTGATAACTGAATTATAACAAACAGCAATTTCTTTTGCCCCTCATTATTTATGGCATGTGTTTCATATTTTGCTGATCTCCACCATAAGCAGATATAGATATTGTCTTTAAAGGTCCCATATTTTATACTTCTGTGTTTTTATTTGAAGCTTTTTATGTCCATAAGAAGATGTGTTTGTGGTTTTAAGAACAAAAAAACTTATTAATATTTACATCTTCTTTCTCAAGCTTCTCTCTGGAGCTTTAGTAACAACAGGCCAGCGAGCTTGTGATTCTTTCCTTTGATTGGTTGACCTTTTTTGAGTGATTGCATAAAAATATAGCAGATTTCAGGTAAAACACATTCTGCTATGTTGAATGGTGGTTCCTGTTGTGCAGGGCTTTGAGTGTGGCTAAGAGTAGTGACTGCTTTGTTCTGACATCAATCTGAGCACAGACCTGATCTATAATGAAAGAAGACATGAACAGCTATCCGTGTGTGTGTGTGTGTGTGTTTTTCTTTTCTTGGATTCTGACATGGACATGAAGGGACCTGTGTGTTTTAAGTCAGTTGCTGGTTGTGGTAAGTGGTAAGGGGTTTCACAGATGGTGTGGAGTCGAGTGTCTGTGACATTAAGTAGTATCTGAGGGTGACAGGATGCTGAGAGGGGGATCTTCTGGAACAAAGGGCTGTGGGTCAGTGAGTCTGCACCGGTGTCCGTCAGTCTGATATCCAAAGACTAAGTTAGCCAACTTTAGGTGGTGTGACTTGGCACTGCTGTCTTCCACCATGTCCTCATTCTACAGTGGGAAGTCAGCCTTTTCTTAGAGCTTTCACATACTTCAATGAACTAAATGAATTAACTTAATTAACTTGATGAAACAAATGAGTGACACAGTGACAACAGGCTGACCTGGAGGGCTTGGTCTCATTGTTAGTGCAGTACTGCAGGCCTGGCGTTTTGTTCCCAGCCAGGCCCAGAGACAGTGTATGACACCTTACAACAACAATACATTGTGAAGAGTGAGAATGATTTCAGTTGGATTGGTCTTTATTTTTCTTTTTTTGTCAGTACTAAATAAACCCATCCCTTTACACCTGGAGAATATGGTATGTAGGCTGGTCTCTCTGTAGGACAACACATAAGTTATAGTCTTTTGTGGCACATTATACTTTTTTTTAATATATTTTGGCCATTTTTTGCCTTTATTTGATAGTATAGTGGAGAGAGACAGGAAATGGGGAGGCAGAGAGAGGGAGAATGACATGCAGCAAAGGGCTGCCCGATGTGGGATTTGAACCAGGGCTGACTGCAGCGAGGAGTGTAGCCTCTACATATGGGGCACCTGCTCTACCCACTGCACCACATGGCGTCCCAGGCACATTATACCTTTATCAACAAATGTGAAGCTCCTGTGATTTAGATATTTCACTTTATTTCAGTGTTGATAATGTTTCCTCTAATTGTGCTGCCCTAAGGATAAACATGTTGGTGGTGAATATGCAATAACAGAGGATAAAATCCTTAACAATGCTTTCTCGCTCCAGCAGTAGCCACTTCTTCTTGGTATAATATACGTTATACATCCTTAGGTTTAATCTGTCTCAGGTGTCACTTTCTTTCCCCTGTGCCTGAGCAGAGTTTTAGTCCCTGCTCTACATTTTCAGTCAAAAAGTGCAGACGTTTGACGGCTGGTAAATATGACCCAGGCTGTACTGTGCAGTGGAGTCACTGGCTGGGTCCTCACAGGCTCTGAGATTGACAGCTGCATTGTGTTAACAGTGATTGTGGAGGTCAGGAACAGCTGACTGTCTGACAGACTGATGGGACAGCTAGCATTCAGCATTGTCCACACAAAGGCTTCTTCAGCTTCCTCTTCCTCTTGTACACACTGCTGTCTTTAGGATACAAGTTACCTACAGCTTTACAGTATTTCTTCTCATTCATCATCATCATCATCATCATCAAAGTAGAACATAATTTGCTGGAAGTTTGACTGATGAACCCCAGGTGCTTACAGTGGACCTTTGGTTGCTGTTTGTCTCAGAGTCACAATCTGGTTAATTGCTGAACAGGTTTTCAAATAGATAAAAATTGTGTTGTGTGTGTGTGTGTGTGTGTGTGTGCGCATATATATATATATATATATACACATACACACACACACACACACACACACATCTATATATATATATATATATATATATATATATATATATATATATATATATATATATATATATATATATATATATATATATATATATATATATATATATGTCACTGTTCCCACTGTTCCCAAGCAAGCACTTGGGAACAGTGACAAGAAAAGAGTTCCTTTTAAGAGGCAGAAACTTAAGCAGGAACCTGCCTTAGGTGATTAGGGTGAGAGAGAGGGAGAGGTGGAGAAATAGATTTCAGAAATTTGTTCTTGCCCCGTCCCACTTAAGTGTTTGTATGTCAGTCTGTACTGTATATTTCTACTTAGCACTCATCTGCATATTCAGTTCCTCTTTCAGGCTAATACACAGCTGTGACAGCTCCACAGTCTGTGGTTTGAGCTTGTTCAACAACAGGACCTCTGACTGTTGGCTGTTGGGTGAAGGTGTCAGCTGTGGAATGACAGAAGGAATATCTCTGTTTTGTCCCTTATCATTGATTTGTACTGTAGCCATCCACTGAACTTTATTTAGATCAGACCACAGAGCTCCCTGCAGCGTGTCACTTGACTCTCACTCCTGTTTCAAAGTAAGAGGATCATCTGATCTTAAATATTTGTAACTTTCAACTGAAGAACTGAAATAACATAAAACACAAATTTAATTATTTCTTCATGATTTGATTTTGATTTTATAAGCACTGAGCAAAGTCTAAAGATTCTTGTCAATCTCTACTGGACAAAGTAAATCACCTGCTGTAAAAATGTTCAAATAATGAATTATATTCATTTAGACAAAGTAGGAACAACTGCACACATACAGTTGGTGCTTGATTAGATTAAATTTGTTTCAACTTTTCTGTCATTGTGCAGGGACAAAGCCAAAGACATTTCAAAGTAGTGAGTCAGTGCAGTAGTGAGCACAGGGGTGGGGAGGTTCACCAGGTTTGAGAGAGGAAACTTTGTGAACCTGCTGGATCAGACGAGAATAAAAAGGTCAGGGTGCAAAAAACATCTCATACAGTTATATTGACAGATCTTGTTATTCTCATGTGAGATTTTGGAGGGAGTGGACATGTGCATATTTATTATCTACAAATGATGTGATTTTTTTTTTTTAATGTCTGCACAACACAAGTTCCCTCACATCTGCAGAGTATGACTTTTATCCTGGGACGTCTCGTGAGCTGATTTAAAAATGTGCATAACTGCATGTTGAGAATATGTGGGTGTTGTTCTGTTCCTGTTGTTCACAGATTGTTTAAATGGATCAGTCTGTGAAGTGTTTGTTTTGTATGTATAGTTTTGTTGCTTAACTCTAAAGCAGAAACTGGATGAACCTCCGAGATGCAGAAACAGGCAAAGTGCTGTGGCAGGGAACTGAGGACCTCTCTGTACCAGGAGTAGAACATGAAGGTATATACACACACACTATTTCTATCTATTGTGGTTATCTTCTAAATCCTTAGAAGAAACAACCACGATGCACCTGAGCTGATATCACACACTGTGATTAGCTTTAGTGCCTTTTTTAAACAGTCACAATGGAAGTGAAGAAAGTAGTGTGTAGAAAGTCTTGAACTCCATCTATTGTCACCATAGTTAATTATCCTTCCTGTGTCTCTGCAGCTCGCGTTCCCAAGAAGATCCTGAAGTGTAAAGCAGTGTCCAGAGAACTGAACTTCTCCTCCTCAGAGAAACTGGAGAAATTCAGGCTGGAGCAGAAAGTCTTCTTCAAAGGACAGTGTCTAGAAGGTAAAGAGTCCCAACAGTGGACACAAACCTGTTTTAACCAGCAGACACTGTAGATCCATTTCAAGTTGATCCCAGTTTTGTTTGTTCCCATCAACACAATGTACACTTCTGCCAGTAGGTACAGCAATGCACTGTCAAAGACAGGGAAGATGAAGACTGCTCAACACTGTGGGACCTGTTTTAATTGTCTGAAGCACATAGAGCAGCTAGGGCATAGATTCTCAACCGAGGGTCCGCGGACCCCTAGTGGTCCGTGGTGTAATTGAAAGGGGAAATGGCATTATTTTATTCAAATGTGACTGAGGCTTTTATCTATCTAAACTACAGAGGGTAACATGACTTTTTTTCTCTAATTACATCTGTTTCACAAGTGTAATTCATATGCCAAGAAGCTACTGCATAAGTATGATTTTTTTTTTTTTTTTTTTTTTGTTCTGGAAGTTACAACTCAAAGCTCATATTTGCCTCAGAGAGTGAATAAATGCCAGAATGCAATTTGACATGCAGTTTCTGCTGTTTCTATCAAATTGCACCCCCACCCCCCAGATCGGGTGAGGGGGTCCTCAGGGTCGACCAAAAATATGCAGGGGGTCCAGGACCCCAAAAAGGTTGAGAAGCACTGGTCTAGGGCATGTCTAAATCAACTACTGCATAGAATGCAGTAGCCCAATCAAAAGCCGGATGTGCCTGCACCCTGACAGATTTCTACCATTTATAGAGGAGTAGGAAAGGATGCTTCTGCAGAGGAAAGTGATCTGCTCATGATCAGGAGCTCAACTTTAGTGACTGATCAGTGATCAATGAAATCTCATTCAGAGTCACTTAGATCTTTTCCTCCTCATAGAAACTCACCATTTTATACATGTCACAATGTGTTGACTATACCTATGTGGAAGCATTACCATATGGAGGTTCCTACATATATAAAATAGTAGCATATATAGCATATATAAAATAACAATTAGAAATTCTTAATTAATGAATAATTAAAAAGGAAAAACATAAATAAAGATATCAAACTAAACATATATTTTTGACATGCCACACCATATCAAATACTATCACACATATATTTGTCATGTACTTGTATCTCTATATATAGATGTAGATACAGGTCAGGTTTATTATATTGAGTTTTTCCTGTTGGGTTTATACTATCTGTTTTACAAAGTGAGAGAGACACTGATTGTTACCTAACAGGCAGTTATTACAATAATGTGTGGACTCTTAGTTTGGTGTAGATGCATTTTATTCAGCATTTAGCTCTCACATATTTTACACCTACTCCTACATTCCACACTGCTCTCACCATATCTGACTACAAGTGCACAAAGATATCTCCAACAGGCTGGGTAACCTAGGATGTAATATGGAACTTATTTTCATTTTTTTTTTAACCCATTTCTACAAAACTTTAGCAGCCCCAATAAAAACATTCAAATGAATTGACTTGGCAACATAAAACTGTTAATCTGGACTTGACCAGCTGAGTCATCATTTCAGCTTCAGCCTGGTAAAGTCCTGCATGTATCTGATGTATCTGAGGGATGTGACTTCTCTGTTATAGATTTTCTTTCAAAAGAGACTTTGAAACAAAGTATGCTCTTTACACTGTCCCAGAGCAGTGGTTGTTTGTCTGTGTATCTCGGCCCCCATGACGGACTGCTGACATGTCCAGGCTGCACAGCTGGGATTGGCTCCAGCCCTAGGGATAAGTGGTGTGGATAGATAGGTTGTGTTGATTGCTCATGCTTTTGAAAATGTCATTGATGTAGTAACTTATTATTTGTACTATTTTATTAATACAGAGTTTAATTGACAACATGTGGGCATATTCACTCCAATCAGCTGATTTTAATGACGCTGCTTGTTGTGTGTTGGAGCTGTGCTGCGGCTTCAGAGTGGAGGAGATGGACAGACAGACAGGTGTCTCATCCTGCTGCTTTTTATGGTGGTCAATAGAAATGTTTGGATAGTAAGAGTGAGGAGGGTCTGACTGTGATGAAGACAGAGCAGAGGAGAGCAATCACTTGTTGAATGGAGGAGAGAAATGCATCTCTTCAGTGCTACTACTCCCCTGATCATAAGTTAAGAGTCAAAGTAACACTGCTGGTCTCCTGTATCACCGGTCTCTGCTTCCATCACAGTTAGACTGTGGATGTTGTTAAGCTGAGTCCGTCACTATTGCCTCTACGTTGCCCAGGTTACTGTGAGATGCAGGGTCCCTGAGTGTCAGTCTTTAATGAAGCCTCTTATGAACAACTTGATTGGCTGATACCATGGCCAGCACTTTGCCATCAGCAGTAAGCAGACATGTCCCTAAAATCCCTCAGTAGCTCTAACGCACCCTCCCCACCTTACTGTTAATATTCGGACGCCCACCTGCTGCATCATGAACAGACGCCTCAGTCAGCTGTGCGTCTGTGTGTGTTGTCAGTGTTGTGACTTCAGTGTCTGAGGCAATGTCCCTGGGGCCCCACAGTACAGAGGTGAGGTTAAAGGAGGCCCCAGGGGACAACACACAAACCACACTAACACAACATGTTTATGTTGGCAGTATATACGTGTGGGCCAGAATTAATGAAACAGACACACAAAGGCTGCCAAATGAAACCATATGTTGTAAAGGAAGTCAAGGTCGGAATATGAGGAGCATCAGTGGTGTAAATGTGGATATGGATGAACTATGAACAAAACAGAAAGGTGCTGCAGGCAGAAGGAAGACCTGACATCACCAAACATCCAGCTGGTTCAAAATGGCCAAAGTTGTTAGACACTTGTGAAGCTGAGACTTTAGTGCATTAGTTTGTGGCAAGCATACACTCAGCCACCTGGCACTTAAAGCAGCCCTCAATCACACAAACCTGAAGCCTCAAATTACTTAAATAAAAAGAAATGGGACTACAAGTTTAGAGGAGGAGATTAGCTGTAGAGACCAAAGCAGTTTTTGTACCATGCTGTAAAGTTTTTCTTCTTTCAACATGGGAGTCTATGGAGATGAAGTGATCTTTGGAGCTTCTAGTGGTTATTAGAGGAACTGCAGCCTTTGGTGCTTCAGTGCTGCTTCACTGTTCAACCTCTGAGCTTACTGTTTGAGAGAGAGTCAGTCTGAAGGCTGGGAGCTCTGAGTCCAGGTGATCCAGATCTGACTGGGCCTTGTCATAAGGCTTATCTCACACCTTAGTAACTCAAACACACACACACCACACACATACGCTGCTTGATATTGTATCTTGTTGCAGTAACGGTGAGCTCCTCGCCTTTCTGTCTCTTTGTGCAGAATGGTTCTTCGAGTTTGGTTTCGTTATCCCCAACTCCACCAACACGTGGCAGTCTCTGATAGAAGCTGCTCCAGAGTCCCAGATGATGCCAGCCAACGTTTTAACGTGAGTCTGAATGAATGTTGTATGACTTGTATCAACTTAGAGATAAGTTTTAAAAGATAATTCTGGTTCATTACATTGAGTCAGACAGACAGTCAGTCAGTCAGTCAGTCAGTCAGTCAGTCAGTCAGTCAGTCGGACTGATGGACAGACAGACAGACGGACAGATGGATGGACGGACGGACGGACAGACAGACAGACAGACAGACGGTCAGACAGTCAGACAGATGGATGGACGGACAGACAGACAGACAGTCAGACAGATGAAGGACGGACGGACAGACAGACGGACAGACAGACAGTCAGACAGATGGATGGATGGACGGACGGACGGACAGACAGGCAGACAGACAGACAGACAGTCAGACAGATGGAAGGACGGACGGACAGACAGACGGACAGACAGACAGTCAGACGGACAGACAGACAGACAGACAGAGATCATAAATTCATTTTCTGCTTCTGCTCTGATGGCTCTACACACTCTGTGTCTTCTGGTGCATTCTGGGATTTTTAGAGACATTTAATAAAGTGAAAGTGGTTTGTTTGGAGCCTGTCTGGTTAGTGAAGTCATCACGTTCCTGTTTACCTGATATCTGACACCTGGCTTGGGGCTGATGTGTGTCTTTGTCTTCCAGTGGTAACGTGATCATAGAGACCAAGTTCTACGATGACGACCTCCATGTCAGCACCTCCAGGGTACGACTTTTCTACGTCTGACCTCTGACCCACCGCTCTACCTTCCAAAATGCTGACATCCTGCCAAGGTCTATAAATTGCAGAGGTTAGCTACAATTTGCAGCAGTTAACAGTTCATTGCTGACTCTGGATCTGCACATTTGGGTGACGCCCAGCTGTGGTCCCACAGTCAGTGAAGTGAGCTTTGTGTTTTGGTTGTTCTCTTGTTTTGTGTTGACCTGAAAACTTCTTCTAGACCTTGGGAGGAGAGGGAAGAGGAGGAGAGAAGACTCGATCATTCCCCCTGTTCCAAGATCATCTCTCTCTAAACCACCCCACCCCCCACCCCCAGACTGTTCCATTGTAAATACATAACCACTGATCTCAAGTCAGCCAGGCAGCCACTCTCAAATGACACAATTTGTGCTATTTTTTTTTTTTTATCTGCCCTCCCTCTCAAAGGTTGCATTTACTCAGGAACAGAACATTAGACTTGTAACCTTCTGTGATCTGATCTTCTGTCTGTCTGAACATGGAAACACCGCTCCCCATGTCTCGTCCATTTAAACAGGAGCTGCACATCAGTCTCAAGGGAAGACACAGCTCAGTGTCTTACCTGAGCGACGGTCAAGAAGTCTTAATTGTAAAACATTAGATAACAATTTCTTCAAGCTGCGTCCCACTCCAGAGGCTGCCTCCACCTGCTGGCCAGACTGTCCCAGTCAAATGAGACGGATGACGTGTCTGTTGTCAGAGGAATGGGAGTTATGTGGATTTATTTGGACATATCAACTCTGAAATTTCCACTTTGAAGAAGTGCTGAGGGCTTTGTGAATGCACTGTTAATGGTGGTCTCTGTGAGGCCAAGTATTGGAGCTGCTGATGCATCATTAATCCCCTGACGGTCACACCCCTGCAGGCAGCCTCCGTAGTGGGACACAACTTCCTCTGACGAAACGTCTCCTGACTTTAGAGTAGAGCAGTGCTTCTCACTGTAGAGTGATGGAGGACCACCTGTCCACCAAGACACCAAGCCTCTGGTTGAACTGGACTGCTTCTTGCCTGTATTGTTTGAAATGAAAACCTGCACACTGTTGCCACGGTGACACAAGCTGGACAAGGACAGTGTCTGAGGGACATTCATCAGCAAACACAATAAGGTTATAGTACATCAATGTATGTGCAGGTACTTGACTTACAGAACCTACTCACCGCTCACCTAACCCCTCACCAGGTGTTGACAGAGACATGCATCATTTCTTCTCAGTAGCTCACCTGTTAATAATTTTATCCCAACTTGACCCAGATGTTAACAGCTGCTTTAGGTGTTTCACACAGCTCTCCTCGGTACGTCCTGGCTAGATTTTTAACTCTGACTTCCCGTCCAACTCACTGCATTTATGTCATTGTTTGTTTTTTTTCCTTAGCTGCTAACTGAGCTGTGTAAAATAGACTTGTTTTAATATGAGAGGAGTAGTGGATTAAAGTCACCCAATGTTGTAATAACATCATGTGTCTGTGTGTGGTCTTTATTGCATTGTTTTCAAATGAACCTTAAGTGAAAGCATTTGTGGGTTGATTATGTTTCATGCTTCAAACCTCAAACACAGTGACAGAAAAGTGTTGACATCTAGCTATAGTAGTCTATCTAGTCTAATCTAACAATAGTAAGGTGGCTGCTGATGTGTTGGGTCAATGTAACAGTGGGTGAAATTAGTTTAGTAACCTGTCACCTTCAGGAACTTGAGGGCAGCAGCAGTGTCGCAGTTTAGTTTCTGAAGCTAAAAGACTTAAAATCATCAGTACACATAAATACGCATAGTGTAACATATGAACATATATATTGGATTTCCATATATGAAATACATCTCCATATAAAATGAAATGAATAAAATGAGATAGAAATGCGGGAACAATTTATATATTGACATATTGTGTATGTGTTGCCCACACAAATGCTTCGACATTAACATTTTCTCAGTAAATATATTTCTAATGAGGCTATTCTGAGGCTATACTGAAATTTTTCACCACATCAGAAACAAGTAATGCACACATACAAAGAAACCAAAACATGTCCATAAATGAAGTTCTGTGTGATACAGTGAAATGACACAGAGAATCAGTATTGAACACATGAAGAAAAGGAGGAGGTGAAAAGAAATGAAAGAAAAGAAAGCAGCTGGAACGTGTCAGTGTTTAGAAAGTCCAGTGCTCATTAATAGTCCTGATGCCTGTAAAAAGCTTTGTCATCACCAAGGTGTCACACGAGAAGCATCTCATGATGGGCCAAAGCAAAGAGCTCTGTCAAGACCTTCACATGCACACATGCATGCATTGGTCACAGACATGTTTCTAAACCTCTGAATGCACCACTGGGGCTGGAAGAGAAAAGAACATCATTTCACCATAAAGCGGCCACTAACAGGTGCTCCTCCTGTAAGATTTCTGACAGAGACAACAGAACACTCAGAAGAGTTGTCCAAGAGCCAAGCAGCACTCACAGAGGGCTTTACAGACACCTGGAATTAACATCAAAATGCTAGTTCACACAGAACACATAAAAACAGCCAGCAGGTTTTGACCACACAGCCTTCAACACTGAATGACAATTAGTCAAATGACAGTCAGCTGCTGAGGAACTCAGCCTCAGGCAGTTACACAGCCACATGGGGACAAATTAACCAGTCTCCAATAATAATAACAATAATAATAATAATTATATATATATATATATATATATATATTATTATTATTATTTTCAGTATTGTTAGAGACATTTGAGTTTTCTCAGAATGTGATGATTGTTAAAAGTGAAGATTATTCAGATACAGTCTGCTCTGGGCTGCAGCTAAAACCCATGTCTCCTCTGTTGTTGACTGAGCAAAGAGAAGGAGAAGCTCAGGCTACAAATTGTTTCTTTACTGAATTAATTATCTGTCTGGTTGTGACACCAAGGGTGCACTCATCAGCTGTGAAATTCCCTCGACCTTCGCCAGCTGATTATTTTGGTAAATTGTTAAAACTATGAAACTGTGGATGTTACAACTGTGGTCAAGCCAGCTGTCAGCTCAGACTCAGTGTAGAACAGTAGAGCTGCACTTGCTGTTTGAGACACACCTCTTTTTATAGTATTTTAACACTTGTCATATTTTTTAGGTTTTTTTTCATAATGTAAATATGACATTTTAGCTCAATAGCTTCCAGGTCATGTGACCTATCGGCTCAACATCAGTGCAGGACCATACTTGTTTTATGAGACACACCTCCACCACCAAATCTTCACACTCCTCATATTCTTACAATACATTATTAATACATTTAATACCCACGTTTTATTTTGAAAACCGGAAGTTTCCACACGCTGCAGCAAAGATACTCTAGAGTGCTTTGAGAGAGATGTTTACGTGTAATCATGTTTATACATTCTGTGATCAATATATGATCAAAAGGGAGGAGTGTGATGGAACGTTTTCAGTGTGAAGCTGTTTATTCATTTCTACTGGTTTGTGTTTTCTGTCTGATACAACAGAGATCCATCTTGTGCAGGTTCTCATCAACATCAGCTGATTCTTGTTTTTGACACCTGTTGCTGACCTTGGCGTACGTTGTAATCTATAAAGTTCACTTGGATGTATTCTTTGTTCCATTCCTTGCAGACTGCTGCACTCTGTGTGACTGAGAACCTTCGCTGCAAAGAATAAAACCCTTAAAAGACAGTCAGTCTCAACATCTTTATTTCACATCTTGCCAAACAAATTTGTGTCAAAGTTCTTCATTAATTCACACCACGACAGGATGATGCTCAACAGCTTCCAGATCATGTGACCTAATGTCTCCGTGTATTTGCCATAAAGTCTGTAATACAAGTGCACTTCAAATGTTGGAGCGGCTGCCTTGGCAGGTTCAGCTTTAGGTGCCTGTACATGGCAGCCAAAGACTTGAGCAAAAACGAGCAAGAAGACTAAACTGGAGAATAATGGCTGCAAACAATCTGGGCTCAGCCTGGTCCTGCATTAAAACCTTAACAGACCTTCAGAGTCACACAAACAACAACCATCTTTCTCTTGCAGGGTTTAACTCTGACATTGAGTTTGCTGATGCTCTGAATTGTTTTTATACTCGTTTTGATTTTAGCATTGAAGTTCAGGCACTTTGTTATAAACTTAAAGACAGACAGCATTTTGACAGAGTGATAATGAGATATATCATGTAGAGTTTAACAGAGCTCTGCTGGGACTCAAACCATGGCCGTGGAACTGGGTGCTGGACTTCCTTACAAACAGAGCAGACTGTGAAGATGGTCCTTCCTCTTCTTCAGCCATCGTTCTGAACGCAGGGATGTGTACTGTGCCCCTGCTGGTGTGGGACAGCTCAGCTGGGCATAGCAGTTGAGGTGGTGTCCAGCCTCAAGTACCTGACTCTACACATCACCAACACTTTCACCTGGTCCACCAACACAACCAATGTGGTGAAGAAGGCCCACCAACGCCTCTGCTTCCTGAGGAAACTCAAGGCTGCTGGACTTGGCCTTCCAGCCCTCATCTCTTTCTGTAGATGTGGGGTGGGCGGAGAGTGTTCTGAGCCAGTCCAATCTTGACATCTTAAATGTCTTCGTTCTAGTAAAGTCAACAGGTGTTACATTCATTTGTGATGCTGTGAGAAAAAGAACTGTTGTTTGTGACTGAATTTGCATATGACCTGACACTCATACTATCTGGTTGTGGTATTTTCTGTTTGTAATGTTGCAGTGCTCACCAGCAGGAGGCAGTAGAGTCTGCAGCTGCAGTGCACGTTGGGCATGAACCTAAACTAGAGCTTGGACACTTCTTACCTGCTGACATTTCCACCTGTCATAGTGAGAAAAGCACAACAGAAACTATGTGCTTGTTCCTTTTGAATGAACCAGGAAGCAGAGCTGCTGCCAGCTGGAAAGTTGCTCACTAAAGTTGATTTTGGTTCAAATGTAAAAAGCTTGTATTTAAACACATACTGTACCTTCCTACTTCACTCCACTGTAACAATGTACATTTGTTCATATTGTCTTTGCTGATTAAGATTGTCAATACATTTGACAGATAGTGTATAATCAATATTCAACATGAAAAATAGGATTAGAAAGTATTACATGTCATGAGTAAGTCAGCTCACATCTTATCTTCCTTTATGCATTTACATTTACATTAGAATAAGTTCATTCAGAAATTAAAAATATGATTGATTTTTTTATTGATCATTATAAGACAGACAGACAGACACATGTTTACAGATAGATGATGGACTAGGATGATGGTAAAAACAGATGGTGACAAGAATTTTTGGAGGAACTCCTTCCATTCAGGTTCCTCCTCTTCTGCAGACACAGCAGAGTGGTCTGTGATGTGGGCCTGCAAATGTTGGATGATGACCTCTTCCACCTTGGGCTGTTCTGACAGGATGGCAGACCTGAGTTTGAGTTTCCCACCATATGTCTTTTTCAGGTCCTTGTTGACAGATTTGCAGATCTTCATGATGCTGTTGATGACGTAGCAAGACGTCCCTTGTCCAGATATCTGCAACACCATTTTTGATGTACAGTGTCACCACGGCAGTTGTGACAAGTTGTTTCTCATGTGTCCCAGATGTGGCAGATGTAGAATCACCTGCATCTTGACACTTGCTTTTGTCTCTTGTGTCTTGTGTCTTTCCATCGTCCTTGACTTCTTCACAGCCGGGGCAGAAAAATCTACATCTTCATTGTCCTCCAGGACCAGATCTTGTGGCTGCTGTGCTGTCATACACTGGGACTAGAAAATGCACATTTTAACCCGATTAAGGGCCTGATCCTCTAAAGGTCTGCAGGTATAAAAACGTGTGCAAACGTGATAACACCAGCAAAACAATGCAAGCTGATCTACTAACGGTGCGCACTTGAAATGAGCAAAACACGCGCTGCCCATTTAGCATCTTGTCCCTAATGAATATGCAACATGGGCTGTTTCTGCCCAGGTGAGCAAAACACCGGGAGGAGAAACTGCACATCGGTTGATTTAGTGCGCGCAGTGTGATTGATGGAATCTGGAAGGAAGTGGCTATTCACTCAGGCGTCAAAACAAGGTCAAAATTCATACTTGTAACTTGAGTTTTGTAAACTTGTAACTTCAGGGTCGCATTTGAAGGTGGGAAATTTGTGTGTCTGTCGGATTTAGTTTTACACATGCACAAAACATTTTCACAACTTTAAAACTTTGTTACACATGTGAACATCATTGTACAAGTGCAAAATCTTTTTGACCCTTATTTGATTCCATACTGATCAGCCCAGCCGTCCGCACAGTGGCGCCTGTTACTGCACTGAGGAGATGAGGTCACTGCATCGCACGGTGGTGTTTGTGTCACAGTTGTGTAGCCCTCTATAAAACTTTTCAGATTACGTCATTTAAAATCACGTTCATATAGCATAGGATGATAATTAGTTGTATTAAAAGAGAGAAAGTTCGTGATAATTAGGTAAAGCTCATAAAATAATATGTGCTGGATGAAAAAGCAAAAATATAATATAGTTTAAAAGTTCAACAAATGCAGTGGTTTAAAGTGCATTTCAAAGAGCCGCTGTGCAGGGTGAGAGGAGAGCTGCTTTTAATATGAAGAAGCAGTGTATTTACGTGTGTAACCGAACCTGTTACTACTCTGATGGCAGTCAGTTCATTCTGTGTTGCCCCTGGCTTGCAGTGAGCTCGCGCTGATTTCCCCTGGTGTCTCAGTATGTTTGCCATAAAGTCTGCACTTGAAGTGTTGGAGCGGCTGGTTGACTACACGAACGCGAGAGACGGCTGGCCTGACCGCAGTTCCCAACTGACGGTGGCAGTAATGCACCCAAAACACCAAGTTGCCAACGAAATGGAAGAAGGAAGAAGAAGAGGAACTACGTATCCCAGAAGTCTTTGCGGTCTACGTCTTGGGGGGTGTTGACTCGACCTTGGAGTTTTGACGTGCAGCAGCATGGCGAACAAGGAGCCTAGTGTGAGTGTTTTATATCTGAACTTACTGAATGAAGGATTTTTTCCAGTGGTGCTGAGTGAGATGTTTGTCAGTGACTAAAGTAACTAACGGTCTGTCAGTGAGTTAACGTTAGCCCTGTTAGCCAGCTAGCTGATAGTAAACGTGGGTACGTGTTAGCAGCGCAGTTAGCATGTTGCTCTGGATGACTCGTGCACCGGTAAACTTCACAACCAACCGTCCTTAGTCCTTATGAGGTCGCATCGTGACGTGACGGTGGTGGCAGCAACCGGTCTAATATCAGACACAGACACCGACCGAGCCGGTGTGTAGGCCTACTCTTACTCATGCAATGTGTTCAGTCAGTGTTACGGTGAATACACACCGGTGAACAACTGTTACCTGGACATAGCCTGTGCTGCACCACAGTACAGAGTGAGGACGGTGTCACAGACTGGATGTGACAGATGAACCAGATAATCAGGCCAGACACACACACACACACACACACAACACACACGGTGCTGGTTATTAACGTCTGGTGAAAGCTGAATGGAAAATTGCGGATCCTTCACTTCCTGTATTCCTTTCTAATTCACATCAACACGCTGTGCATTATGGGTTCACCTGGCATATTCTGATCGTAGCAGTCTGTGACCCAGGCTGACCTCTCCTCCTGCAAGGCAGTGGTTCAGAGTGCAGTCTGGGTACTACCAGGAACCGCCTCAAGGACCGCTGGGTGTCCTCACTGTAATGCTGTTCAGTAATAACACAGTGACAGCACATGCAACTATTTTCGTCATGGATTTCAAAACAATTAATATGACAAAATAGAGCAAAAAGAGGTTCAGTGTCATTTTCAGATGATGACACTCCTGTTACTGCAGCTCTTTATTTTATTTGAATAGGTAGTGTGATGTACTTTCCCAGTACTACTACTACTACTACTACTACTACCACCAATAATAATGATGATGATAATGATAATAGTGATAATAATAGTATAATTAAATGTTCACAGTTCACTTTATGGAAGTGTCACATAATGGTGGAATGATGGACAGAGGCTGTTGATATGAGGGCTGCTGCAATTTAGCTCAGCTCAGCTCTTCTCTGGTCCACACTGCTCTTATTATAATGTTTTTTTACCATTTGACTTAACAGGATTTCCTTTTGTGTTTGTAAACACACAACCTCTGAAGATAGGCTGTGGTTAATGTTCTTTTGCAACAACATGTTGTTTTTGCATCAGTTAACTATTCATTATTTTCATGAACTTAAGAACTCCTAAGTCTAAGTGATGTCTTCAAATAGTTCAAAATGTTCAGTTGATGATGATGTAAAACAGAGAGAAGCAGCTGAATCTCAGACTTGAGAAACTGTCATGATTCATCAGTTTATTCTTTGATTAACTGACCAATCATTTCTCATCATTTATGTTACTATCTCTCTGTCTCTCACCTCCACACACACATGAACTGCAGCGCTTCATCCAGCACCTGAGGGATCTGGCAGGCCGGATGTCTTCGTCTGGTGGCAGAGGAGCAGGATTAGGGCTGAAACTGCTGCTTGGAGCTGGTGCCTTAGCATATGGCGTTAAAGAAGCCACCTACACAGGTACATACACTTTGACTCGCTGGGGTCCACAGCTACACTGAACCTACATGATAATAAACAACACATTTGTTGAATTAAACCAGTTTTTCAGGTTTGACAATACAGACACAAGACTGAGCTGCAGGCTGCACTTTTATGGCTTTTTTGAATCTGGTTCTATTGATTGCCTGGTTTAAGAGCTCATACTCGACACTATTAATCAATTATATTAATATCCTCAGAACATTTAGAGAGTAGGAAAGTAGTTTTTAAATGGGGATTCAGTATTTGTGCAGTAGACTCATTTTGTATATCATACATGTGTCTAAGAGTTGCTGTGCATTGATGTAGGTGAGGAGTTTCTGTTCTGTGACTTCTGTGACATCACTCTAAGTAAACATCGAAATTGGACCTATACATTACTACTTAATGAACATCATCTCTCCAAAAGTTATTCCCTCATTTAGGGCTAGCACAGACCCAGTGTTGATTTTGATAATCAATATGTTCATTATTTAACTGAGGCAGTATTTCCCCTGTGTGCACTTGGTTATATCCCCCATGCAACAATGTGCAATATATTCCATACATATATCACCCACCCCTCTCCTTATTAAGTGTTTTGATGAGTTTGGATGTGTTTTGATGATTGTGGGAGAGATCCCTGCCTAACATATCAATCAAAAAGCTCCCATAGCTCAGCTGTGTTGAAATCATCCTCATGTTTCAGTTTTGTTTCTGGGCATTTCTAACCAGTCTGCATGTTCATCTGAAATTGCTTGTGTGTGCTTGTGTGCAGTGGAAGGAGGTCACAGAGCCATCATCTTCAACAGGATCGGGGAATACAGATGGACACTGTTCTGGCCGAGGGGCTGCACTTCAGGTACGCTCGGTTCATTCATTAACTCTGACTGGTTGAGTTTGATTAGCTGCCAACTTCTAGATGGCAGGTCTTTTGCGCAATATGACCAGTCTGGGGCCAGATAAGACCGGAGCAGACTCGCCCATCCACACTGCTCTGCCAGATCAGTGGAGAGCAGCAGTGATGGTGCTTCTGGAAGTTTCTCTCCTCTCCACACAGGATTTCTGGAGCTCAGCCACAGTTTGTGGTCACTTCTCTCAACAAAGCCCTTCTCTTCTCACCTGGTGGTTCAGTTTGGCCAGATGGGTGGTCAGTACTAGGAAGAGTCCTGGTTGTTGCCACAGTTCCTTCGTTATGAATTTAGAGCCACTTATGAACACGCTCCCACCTCTGTGTTGTGTGTTCAGCTCTGATCGGTCACTGTGGACACAAACACAAACATTGTCAGTTTGTGAAAACTTTGATTTCATGTTGACTTTCTGGCTAAAATCCAGTCAGTTAATAACCTTCTCATAAAAATCTAAAAATCACATTTACATCCATAACAACCTATTCCCAAGAAAATGTCACCTTAAATTACTCTGAGAACTACATTTATTAAAGCTAACTGTCTTTGGTCTCAAATTCAATACAGTATACTTCTTGAGCTATAGGTCAAACAGGTCAGATGATCTGTGCTGGTTTGACTTTGACTAGATGAAGGCCAGCTGTCTCATGCTTGGTGACCTTCTGACAGGATCTGGAACAGCTCTGCCCTCTCACAGAGCCTTTGGGGTAACCCCCAAGATGTTTGGACCACGCTCAGGGATACAATGGATTACCCAGTCACCCCTGCACAACTACAGAACAGACCTCACCAATGGTTCAACAACACCTGCTGTTGCTCTCTTTATAGTTGAAATGCAGGGCTGATGAGAGGTGTACGACATTAACTAGCTGTGTTTTGTCAGATACACAGGCTACTTACACAACACTCTACTGTAAACAATGTGTATATATGTGGGGTCATTAGTAACAAAAGTGAGTGTGATGGCAGACAGAAGGTGAAGGAGGTGAGATGATGATTGGCAGTGATGATGACCTCCATCCCTCAAGTATTTGACTCAGTTTCTGACAGTGTCTATCTGTTCACCTAAGTGAACTCAAGTCAGCAGTGAGCTCAGTGCACACGGACTGTCTCAATAAGAGGAGTGGACCGTGCAGCTCCAACCATGCAGCTGAGTGAGTGGTGCTGCAGAGGACATAGTGGACAGTAACCTGTTTGATTTTTGTTTTTCTTTTTAATCAGTGTTCAGTTTCTGTAAAGACAGCAGACTGGGGGTTAAATCCTCCAGGGCTTAAACAGATCGTTGTACCAGGACGACCTGACATGACATCAGTGTCTGTGTTGTAGGATCCCGTGGTTCCAGTACCCCATCATCTATGATATCAGAGCTAAGCCCAGGAAGATCTCCTCTTTGACTGGCAGCAAAGGTAACACACACACACACACACACACACACACACACACACAGAGAAAGTGATCACAAATCATGTTTATCTATAAGTAAGATGACTCTGTGAAGAATTAAACAGAACTAATGAAGAGATCATGTTGATATAAAGGACCTGTGGAGGATATTTTGGATGTAATCTTGATTTGCACCAGAAGAGGGCGCTGATATGAACATAGACAGTGTGTGTGTGTGTGTGTTGGTAGCATGTGAAGCAATGCAGTCTGTACAGGTCTCTAACATGTAGTGTGTGTGTGTAGATCTGCAGATGGTGAACATAGCAGTGCGAGTGCTGTCCAGGCCCATGGCCTCCAACCTCCCATTCATGTACCAGCAGCTGGGCCAGGACTACGATGAGAGAGTCCTGCCCTCCATCGTCAACGAGGTGCTCAAGTCTGTGGTGGCAAAGTTTAATGCCTCACAGCTCATCACGCAGAGAGCTCAGGTACTGTCACCACGGCAACATATCTGTATATAATCACCTGGGATGTGATATTTGTTTTTCCATTCGTAGTAAATGTACCACTTGATCAGGTCATGTAATCAGTCTCATAGCAAAGCTCAGCCCACACCTGTGTGATGCTGTTGTAGCTGGTGCAGTGATGAGTGTTGTTGGTCTGTGCTGCTGTGTAGGTGTCCCTGTTGGTGCGCAGGGAGCTGTTTGAGCGAGCCAAAGACTTTAACATCATACTGGACGATGTCGCCATCACTGAGCTGAGCTTCAGCAGCCAGTACACCGCTGCTGTGGAGGCCAAGCAAGTTGGTAAGGCCCAGTATGGCACAGTCATGTTGTCTGTCTGCTCCCTGTTTGTTATGGTGCTCAGTCTCCTTGTTACTCTGGGAATATTTAAGTTTGAACATTTTTTGAAAGTAGTTTATTATCACATCAGATGCTAATTTAAAGGGGTTCTTGTTCAGCTTCAGTGGTGACACAAGATGTTACTTTTGTCCAAGTGAAGCAGCAAATAATCACATATGTTCAAGTAAATTTAAGTAAGCAAACAATCAGCTCAATGAAAAGGTGGGTCATCACACAGCTGTTAACTGACTGTAACATACGGATGGAATATCCATAAAATACAAATGTGTCTTATCTCTGAAATAAGTTACAAAGAATCACTAAGAACTTTATCACTGATGATGTGTGTGTGTGTGTGTGTGTATGTGTGTGTAGCCCAGCAAGAGGCCCAGAGAGCTCAGTTCTATGTGGAGAAAGCCAAACAGGATCAGCGACAGAAGATCATCCAGGCTGAGGGAGAGGCTGAAGCTGCCAGGATGGTGAGTGATGACCCACCTGGGCTCACTGAGAGCAGCAGGTTTATCCCGCTGAGGAATGGCCTGCTTTGATGTAAAACTTGAGCAAGACACTGAATCATTGTCAGCGCCAACCTGCATCACATTTCTCAATTTCTCATCATGTTGCATTGATGTATAAATGACATTGCCTTGACCAGACGTCAACTGTGTGTGTGTTGTGTGCGTATGCATCAGCTGGGACAAGCAGTGACTAAGAACCCAGGTTACCTGAAGCTGAGGCGAATCAGAGCAGCACAGAACATCGCTAAGACGGTCAGTCCTGTTCTTGGTCTCCTGTTGCATCATTTCTGTCTGTTCACTTGGATTTGAACCTGAATTTGAATAAAGTTTTCAAATGAGCTCCTAATAAGTCATTGATGATGATGATGATGATGATGTAGATGTAATGGCTTTTGTGTTTGCTTCCAGGTGGCCACATCTCAGAACAGGGTGTACCTTAACGCTGACAGTTTGGTCCTGAACTTACAAGACCAGATGTCTTTTAACAAGTAGGTTTGCTCTCACTCACACTCTCTCTCTCTCTGTAGCTTCTCCATGTCAGCGACAACCAGAGCCAGAGGCATGTTGTTGTCAGGTTGTCAGTCTGCCCTCTTCCATTAACACTGTGAGGGAACATCTTTAGCATGTCACAAAGCTCAGTTAAGATGCTGCTCACGGGATCTGGTGAAATACTTAAGACCCATCGCGAATAACACTCCCCATCCAGAGACCCTCCCACTGATGAGCCTCAGTCTGTATGTAGTCCCTCCCCCTGCATCAGTTGCTGAATCTCCTGCTCCCCCCTGGTCATGAGTAGGTGGATTTCATTAGTAGCATGATTGACACCCCCAGATTGCAATACACCTGTTTCTCTCTGTTTGTGTTTTTCTGTTTCAATCACAAAAACACGACTGACAACCAAAAAGAAGATGTTGACATTGCAGAGCTTCACAACCTGCACACAAGACAAATGTAGCAGTGTCAGGAGCTGCACTGACACAGACAGAGCAAGGACTACAAGCCAAGAAGCATCTGACTGCATTAGAGCTGTGAATAATTTCAAGATGTCAAAATGAACTTAACTTTATTTTAATTTACATAAATGAAATTATCTTAAATTCAGTTTCTGCATCTTTAAGAAAAAGACTGTACATAAGTATGAGGACACTGTAACAGTCGTCAGAATCAGGATGTCCAGTAACAAGTATGTAAACAGCTGCTTTATGAACACGATAGTGAACCGTTGGTTGTCAGTGCTCAGGTGTCAGATATGGTCTGTTCAGGAGAGGATCACACTGTAGAAGAATGTAATTGTGAAGCAACCTGATGCTGCTGTCCCATGTGCAGCAGAGTGACTAACAACCTGCTGTTTTTCAGTTTGTCTCTGGGCAAAAAGAAGTAACGAAGATGACGTGGAGAGAAGCAGCAGAGGTTTCCCTGTCATCAGCTTCATCTGAACAGTCTCCGTTTTGCCTGTTGCATTAGAGAATCAGCATACATGACTGACACGTCTGAATGTGGACAACAAGAAGAAAGAAGCAATTCAATTCTCTTTTTTGTTTTGTTTTCTTTTTCTTTTTTCTTTTTTTTTCCTCTGACATAAAATACCAGACTTTAGGGGAGTGGCCTGCATTATCCTCCAGGTTCTGTCATTGAATCACTGAAGTGGAACAGCACGTGATCTTATTTCAGCTTGAATCAAACAAAAGACATTTGTTTCATGTTTATAATGTCAAACAAGATATAATGTATTAAATGACATTTCAGTGCCGTGTTGGTCTCCAGAGTTGGTCCTGATCTGGCTGCCGCTCTTTGCTCTGCTCTACACACACCTCATCCTCACACGTCTGACACTGGAGTGTTTGACAGGGGTGTTACACATGTCAGGTGATGTGTGTGTGGATTTATGCAGTAAACCGGACAGTACAGCCAGTGTTGGCTGACCAACTTCATGCTAATTTATCTGTTAATAAACTTTTGTTTTAAGTACATGTTGTCATTTCTTAGCAGGTGGACTTAATTTAATTTTGTTAAAACTATAACAAACTGCAATCAAGATAATTCACTGTGAGCTGGTTTTAATGAAGCTCTATATAAGGTGCAGACAATAAAAGGTCTAATGTTAGGGACTGTGTGTGTTTGTCACAGAGAGGGGTGACAAAAAAAGAGAAACCTGAGTAAACATAATGAGGACAGATGCTTTTGTATAGGAAACAGACACCATCTAAACATTAAATGAGAGGAATCTCCTCAACAGTTGTTCATCCCTCCAGTAGATTTCCACTCACTTCATGATGACGAGCCCTGAAGTGGTGGGCTTTTCACTGACACTCATCAACACTGAAGAGTTAACAGTCTGTCCTAGGCTCCCAGTTGACTGATCTCTATAGGTAATTCTTTCCATCAACAGTGAAAGGTGAAGGAGGCCACGTCCATCTTGTCTACAGTGTTCTATCTGTACATTTGACTGTCCTCTCATAAAAACGCTCCTTGTGGGACAAAGAGCTTTAAAACTGCAAGGAGCTCAGGACACAGAGGGTTTGGAAGCACTTCTCAGAGCTGTGGGAGATTTCCTAAGGTAAAATGAAAGCAACGATAATGTAAGAGAGCACAGTGTCACCCGTGCTCAGCCCTGTGTGTCAGTGTCAAGTGTGTCAACTTTTCTGACCAGTTTGGTGAATTTGAACCTGACTGCTGGTCAGGGCAGGTCCCCCTGCTCTGCTGAGCAGGAGCTGAGGCTAGAGCACATGTAAACATATGGCTGAAATTATGGGATTTCCTGCCCCAATTGGCCATGGAGTGCATTTTAATTTGACCAGATATTTTCTGGTGTGTGCTGCAGGGGGCTGAACTCTGTCAACATGGGGATCAAACCCATGATCAACCTGTGTGTGTAGTGTTACTTTGATCACAATGACTGAAAATAGCCAGATGTCTAATTGACAGTCAATCAGTCAATTAACTTAGTCATAGGTCACATACCAGACACACACTCAGGTAGGCTACAGGTTCAGGTAGGTATAGTACAGGTAGGTAAAGAACAGTATAGATGTCCACACTCATGTCATCCTATCCCATCAGTTGATAGTGAGGAGGACACAATGGCTGCCTGTCATGTTTCAGTGTTAAATTTATAATTATGAAACTGTAATCAGCAACATTTCCTACACTAGCAGCACCCTTCTTGCTGTAGCAGTACAGACTACATGTCACTTTTTTGCTGGTGGAACTGTGCGTTTGTTTCACAGAGACGTCATATAAATGTATGGGAGGAGTCAGAAGTAGATTGACTGCACAGATATCAGAACAGTCCCTAATAAATGAATTGGTCTCAGCTGTGGCTCTGGCCTCAGGCTCAGAGGTTGCCATGGCAATTTGAGGAGGTTACCACGACCCAGGCAGAGGCAGGCCGGGGGCACAGACCTTCCTGGACACGTTGATATGTTTTTTCGGCTTTCTAGAATAAATCTTGAGCCGTAGAACCATCTCGAGCTAAAAGACAGAGACATTTCTGCTTTTCTCCAGAATTGAACTCCAAATATTGTATTGGTGTCAATAGGCAGTGAGAAAGGACTGGCCTCAGTCAGAGGCTCATAGTTTCAGTTCTGTAAGTCTCTCTGCTTTCTTGCGCACATTGTAAGAAAGATGATTCGTTCGTCTACAACTGTGGAAAAAACAAAAATGATCATGATGATTGAACAAATCATGACATGGAAAACCACATCAATAGACGAGACTTGTGTCTACATTTTATAGTTTAGATGGAAGTGAAAGGTTTAGCTGAAAGTGTGCTGAAGCAGTAGACATTTGGAAAAGTCCAGTAGTTTTTCTTCTTTGCACCTCCTCCCACAAAAGTGATAACACAGATCCTGACTGAGCCACACATTTTTGAAATACAATATGCCTTGGTCCTATTAAACTGTAGGAGGAATAGTGAATTGAAATTTGGTACAGAAGAAGACGAAGAAGACGAAGAAGAAGAAGAAGAAGAAGAAGAAGAAGTAGAAGAAACATGGGGTAACAATAGTGCTTTGTTGCTGGAGCCCTGTGGCTTTAGTCAAATCATGTTCACTGTGATGAACGAGTGGGGGTTGAATGTACTGACTGAAAACAAGTGGACTCCAGGACAAACACGGCTTAAGGTCTCACTGTTAGCAGCAGGTTTAAAGAATGTGAAGCTGTGCTGTGAGGTAAAATGAGTGATGGCTGCACTCCATTTAGCTGCCTCAGTCTCAGGGTCCTGGTCTTGTCTGTGCTAGCTCAATGTCACAGTCAGGCCTTGACTGGATTTTTGAAGTGGGCAACAGTCTCATGTTGCCAAGATCGAAAAGTGGAACACTTACAAGAGCCACAACAAAAAGTCGGATCCTTGTCACCCTTGTGGTCACCTGCTGCCAGAAGAAGCCACCGGCACGTGACCACTGACTGTGGACTGCTCTCTGGTACTAACTCATGCAGAGGCCTTTGCACATGTACTGGAAAGAGACATCGTCAGCTGTTTGGTGAGGTGATCCTTTAGGGCTGATACTTGTAAATTATCCTCAATGTTTTCATGACAAATATTTGGTGTTGACCCAGAACCACCCTCCCATCAGGACTGACTCGTCTTAAATTGGTCTGGTAGAGATCATTCTTTCCTGCTGTCATCTACATGGATCTGTCCATGCACAATCTGCACAGAGAGTGATATTATTTATATATTATTTGTACAGGTTATGAGTCATCAGCTGCTGTTGTACCACCACAGTGGAGCTGAACTGGTCTTGGTCAGTTAGTTGTAAAATGTTTTCTGACTCAAGTGCTCCTATTGGGTCAGTGTTGATGTTTTGCACAATAGACTGTGCTATTTTAGTAGTTTTGATGGACATGCATTTGTTCACAGGCTCTCTATGGTCGTCTAGTGGTTGATGTTGTTGTTAACTATTATACCTGTTTGTGTTTTTCATTGATCGATCGATGTATCAAAGATTAAAACAGCACTTGAACTCAAACGTCAGTCTGACACTGATGTGTTCAGTGTTGTAAATAAATGTAGGTCAAGCTGTGGCCCCTAGCTGACCTCTGAGTGCTCTCCAGGCTCTCTGTTATTGAGGTCAGGCTGTTCAGGGGTCAGACAGACGTAGGCTCAAATCTCATAAATCCAGATGTTGCTGCTCATGTATGTTTACTGACTGTGTGAATCCAGCTCAACAGCCTCTTGTAGAGTGTTTCACTGATGACGTAGGTGTTTTTGGAGAGGATACAGTACATCACACTCTGCTCTCCCTCAGGTTAGTGTGGCTCCTCTCTTCATCACAGTGTTGTACCTGTGTCAGGTCCTGCTGTAAACATAACCTGCTTCACTCCCCCCTCCCTCTCTCTCTTCATTTCCCAATTGTATTTATCACTTTATCTTCCATGTTTCCATGGCAATAGTGACATCACACAGGATCAGCGGTGCCACAGTGACACTGAGCAGGCGGTCGGCTTTGTCCTGTGAAACAGTCTCCAGCTGATGGAACAACGCAGTCCAAACAACTTGGATGGTTTTAAGTACAAAGTTGTATCAACTTAAATCAATACATCGAACATGTGAACACATCCACACTGCTCTTTGCTCTCATTATGAAGTAACACAAAGCTCAGAGGCCAGTGCTGGATGCTTGGTGATGTGATGTTGAACACCAGAAAAGCCCAGTGCAGATGTTTCCTTGAGCTGAAGTCTGACACACAGCTGTGATAACCGCTGGACTGACTGAGACCTCATCACTCTAACTCACTCCGTAACAACCTGTGTTTTTGTGATGGTCTCTGCAATTGTAATCCCTGTACTATATTCCCTTCCCTTCCATCCCTTCCATCCTCTGCAGGTCGGCTGTTTCAGATGTGTCCATCAACACAGCTGGATGTGGTCAGCTGTGTTCTTTTGTACTGGTGTCCCAGCTGTGCTGTGGCATCGCACTACAGAGCATCTAATCATTAGCCAGGGATGAACTGATACAATAATTCAGATGGAAACTGGATAGGTTGTAATTTTAGCCATTGATTGTGGCAGGCCAACAAATCAAGGACGTTAAATTATACAGACTGAAATCATTTTAGCAATTGTATGTTATTACAGAAGAGAGAGAAGGCTACATGTGTGGTCATAGCAGAAAGCCTGTGTAGGCTGTGATCATGTTATGCCAATAAGTTAGTAAAACATTCAGCAAAGGGCAGGTCTCTCCCTCTCCCTCCCTCCCTCTCTCTCTCTCTCTCTCTCTCTCTTGCTTTGAATCAACAAAAACTCACTCACTGAAAAATCAAGCATGGACAAAAAACACTTCACTTTCCCAATTGCTAATCAAGAGTGGATAATGATCATTATGATTTTTATGATTGTCACCATGATTGTTATTGTTTGATTATTATTGATTGCTAATGGCAAACTCAGTGAAAAGATGCAGCAGTAGCAGCTCCACAGCTGATATGCTCTTAAGGACAGTCATAAGTCACAGGTGGAGAACAGAGAGGTGACAAAAAGTGCATGTTAAAATAAAATGCTTCATTTTACAGTCTCTCTGTATTATTTCCTTTTATTTCAACACATCTCAACAACTGAACAGCTTTAACACCTTCTCTCACTCTCATATCCCTCCTCTGGTCATTTCTCTGTGTGTGTCACACACACTGACAGTGTGACTACAGTCATTGGCTGAGCAGCATAACATGATCAGTGCCATAAAGCTGCACTGGTTAGAACAGAAATGCTGCTGAAATGAAGTAATCATCACAGATGTGTAGGATATACAGCAGGTCTTGGTCCAGATAGAATGAGGTCTGGATCTGGGCCACGGTCGGCCTATGTGTGACCTCTGGCCTATGCTGTGGGCCATCAGGTCATTTCATGGCTTCCGGTCCAGAGTGGCCAGAAGGCAGTGACCAACTAACTGTGGAGGTACTGGGGAGTCAATCTGGTTCTCTCAAATCCAGTTTATCGCTCATGTTGTTTGCAGTCTGCTTTGTCTCCTACAGAGGGTGCTGTGGTCCCACCCTGTCCTGAACTACACCAGCCCTACAACCTGCTGCCTGGGACCCTGTCACCTAAGAGACCTGTACAACCAGTGGCAGCTGGGTGATATGTGATAGAATGCATTTGTTCAATAATAACTCAGTGTAAACAAATATAAAAGTCAATAATTACATCATATTCCTGACATGAGATTATTAAATAGACTTTAGACGAGAGTGAAGAACATGGTTCAGTATCAGGTCCTCTCCTCTCTGTGTCCTGCTCCTGTCCCTGCAACTACTGCAGCTGTTTGTCTCAGTCAGCTGCTGTTTACAAGAGTCTGACATATTTTAGATTTGTTGCAAACTAATCTAAACAGTTAGACAACACACACAGACGGCTTTGTTTAACTTGTTTGTAACAATCAGCTGTTAGCTGCTGCACTAGCTGCTGTGACTCTGACTGTGGACACACAGAGTAAGTGAAATGCCTCCTTCTGGGCTATATGTCCATATTTCTGCAGGATGACCAGGTCTTGATGTAGTTTTTACTTCTGAAGGTTTTATTGCACTTACTTACAGTTGCTACACGTGTAGTTCACTCTCTCTCTCTCTCTGTGTGTGTGTGTGTGTGTGTGTGTGTACAGCACATGAGTTCCTGGAGCTGAGGGAAATCCTTGCATGTATCAGCTCATTCAGATGAACACTGAGGAAGCTCCTGTCTCTTGTACTGAGCAGTGAACTCCAGGCCAGAAACACATGACTGATCAGTACTGTATAGCAGATGGTTAGTTTTACTCATTAACTATATAATAATTTGTCTTTTCATTGTTCATTAAAACACTGTGAGTAGCTAAGTGTTACTCACTGAAGTTGCAGGATGTGGGGAGAGGTGGGGCGGGGCCCTAGTGACCTCTATCTAACAGCTGTCAACCTGTTTTACGGAGCAGGCAGGTGAAGACCTACCAGAGTGGCCTGAAGCCACCAACTTCCCTCTTCATCAAAGACTTCCTCTCTCATGGGACTGTCCTGGTCCACCATCCTGTTCTCCTGGGTCTGTGGGGTGGACCTTGTTATTTCACAGCTCAAGAGCCTCTTCACTTCCTCCCCCATTCTAGTCCGGCCAGATCTCACCTGTCACTTCAGCGTAAAGATGGATGCATCTGAGATGGAGTGAGGATTGTACTCTCAGTGCTCAGATCAGACTCATTCCTGTGCCTTTCTCGTAAAATGAAAAGGAACTGAGACTAGTTGCTGGTAAAACAGGCTTTAGACCCTACCCACCCAACAGCCCACCTCTGAAGCATCCCTCCCTTTCCAACTCCCAGCCCCCTGTTGTCCTCGTCCTTGTCCTTGACTCAGCAGCCTCCTGACTGTCTCTCTGTTCATTGTCAGACTCTGCAGTGGCTGCACACTTCCTGTTTTTCCACCATCCAGAACTCTACAAACTAAACTTTTACACTGACTCAGAGTCTCAGTTCTGCTTTTGGGTCCTGTCTTATTACTTTAAACTTAACAGCTACTTACTGTCTCCAGGAAGTACACTCTGAAGTCTGACATAACCCTGCTCCTATTCAGCCATACTAAACTGCCACTGTCATATAAGTGGGAGCTTATATAACTGGTAATTGTGTCTTACCTGAGGACTGTGTGACTATATATCTAGCTTTCAGCAGTGTAGGTAGTGACTGACTGACATGTTTTCCTCTGCTCTTCCCTCTGCTGCTCTCACACCTCCACCAAGGCCAAACAACTGCACTCATTAAGGAAAGTGATTAAAAATCATTGGACTGACCCTTTAATCAGAGGTTTTTTGGCTCTTCCCTGGGAAACATCAAGTTTACTCAGTGACAAAGAAAGCAAACAGGAGTGAAAATATGAGCTCCTACACAGAGGCAATGAAACAAGAGTCAAATGATAATAATACAGCAGTCCTGTAAGTGACTGCAGTCAGTTGTTTCATTAGTACTGAAAGTAAAACTAAATGTTTCATGACCTCAAACTGGAAAAAATGGCTGTCATTCAGCATCTTGTGTTGCTTTTCACTGCCATGTCCACCACCTGTTCACCTGCTCCGGCACTGTCATCACAACCGCTGACCGAGTTTCTCTATCATCATCACCATCAGCCGCCGCCATGATCTAGTTTAGAGTTGCCACATCTGGTGAGTCGTAGTAGTAGAGGAGAGTGGTGACGACTGTGATGTGAGTCAATTGTAACACTTCCAGTTTCCTCAGTTAGTCTCCCTCCCTGCCACAGACAGCTTCTGAATGAAAAAAACAGATTTCAGGTGAGAATGTTTTGTTTTTATTTAATTCATTCTTCTAACAGCTCTGTGGATAAACACCTTGTTCATGTCTGTTGCGAGTCACACATGAACTTTTTGTTAGTTTACTGTTACTTTTAAAGCCAGTGCACTTTAGGGTAAATGATAACATTTCCCTTCTTGTGTTTGAGACTAAACCACATGCTGTTTGTGTTGCAGAAGTAACAGTTTGACCATTTAACAGCCGACACTTGTAACTAGTTCTTGTTTTAGATTTTAGACTCGAAATACAGAGACAGCAATGTTACAGCCACCCTGCTGTCCTCTAATTCAACATGCATCAGATTTAAACCTTCCACTGGACACTTTAATCACGGCGGTGTCATCTGTGTAGATTTCAGCCATGTGAGCGAGGGAGATCACAGTAACAGGGAAAGGACAATGGCTGTTGATTACTGAAAGACAATTAGAGAAGCTGCAATTTACACTCAGTCTCTGTCTTGTTCACAGAATCACAATCGGCCCCTCAGCGTGGTGAGCACACGCCTGCAGCTGCTGACTGTCTCCTGGTGAGAGCCGTCTGCTTGGTCCGGCTCCACTCTGCAGCGCCGCTCCACCCTGGGTTTTCTGTGCAGCCTCTCTGCAGTGCTGCTGCTCTCCTCCTCCCGCCGCCATTTCAAACAGCTGCCCGTGCTCTGCCCTGTGATGGAGGAAGAGCGAGAGCAGCTCTGTCGACAGGACGGTGCAGGAAGAAGGGAGGGAGTTTGAAAGAGATTAGACAAGACTGAGAAATCACAGTTTTCTTGGCAAAATCTTGTTATTCAGTCAAAGTTGCAAGTTTTGGTGAAACTGAATTTTTTTCATTCGTGTTAAATCTGAAATAAAATCTCTCCTAAATGACTTAGATCAATAAAGTCGTTCAAATCTTCATCAAGGTTGTCAAATTGATTTTAAATTACACAACAGTGACTTTAATGTGAAAGGTACAGGGGGTCTCTTCCTTGATCATTCATACTGGTCATGAACAGTAAGGTCCAGGTGGAGAACTGTTCTGCATTTCCCTATTTCCTGTTACTAAAGACATAAGAGACCATCAGCAACATCACACAGCTTTTTTCTATTGGTTGTTTTGGTTTTATGGCTAAAAATATATCATGTTGTGTCTGACCTGTTCAGCGCCAGGTCCACACGCTATTTGCACATACACGTAGGTGTACACAACAACACCACTTTACGTCCAGCAGCTGCTAGCCATAAGACGGCATCCTGACATGTCCAGTCATGTCTTGTCACATCATGCACACAGTGAAGAACAGACATGACAGGATGTCAGTCATTGACTCTGAACATCTGTTGTTCTCAGAGGAACTCGTCCCCTTTGGCTTCCCACCACTCAAAGATTGGTGGAGAGTGAAGGAAGCTGAAAACAGAGTAGATGTTGGACTGGAAGCTGATGAGTATCTGCTGAATAAGTACTGTAACTGTGTGTTAACACATGGACCATCACAGTGAACCGAGGTCATAGAGCAAACATCTTTTAATCTGTGCTCTTTCCTGTGTAGTTCTCATCATACACATGAGCTGCCTCCATGGTTGGATGACCCAACAGGCCCAGGGGAACAGAGGGGCCAGAGGTCAAATGTTGAAAATTCAAAGAAGGGATCAGTGCTTTGAGCCAAGACCAAACATGTCTGAACCCACCATGTTTCCACATTCACACGCCTGTGAAACTCCTCCTCAAGACATTACATCTCCTGTGAATACTGAAGCAGACGTTTGCCCTGGTGGCTGCTCCACACTGCTCCATGTTCACATGTGATCTTATTAGCTTGAGCTGAGAAACACCTGGCCACCTGCTCTGTGCACAACAGACAACCTCAGCCATTAACCTGTAACTTGTTAGCCATGTGATCCCATCATCATTGCAACAAGGTGTGTAAACCTGTAATACCAAGTCTGTTACACCAACCACTCACTGGCTATAAGTTCACCCTACTTCTCTCTGTCTGTCTGCACTTTACTGACTGTTGTGTGGTTTGCTGTATTGGATGTTCATCACTATAATGACCTGAGAGGCAGGAAGCTGTGGTACCAGAGCTCTGTGTCTTTTGTTAGACTAAAATAAACAGATGGTTAAGATAATCAAACAGTGAGAGTGAAAGTTTTAAATGTACAGGACAAGTAAAGAAAAGCTGAACCAGTGTCTCAAGCTGTTTCCCCACAGCCTCGATATATTTTTAATTTACCGCCATGATTGAGACATCGCTACATCCTCTGCCATCACAGACTCTCAGCAGTTATCACACGATCACACTTACAGTGATAATGCAAATGTGTGTGCTCTCTATAGGCTGAGGTATGTCAATGAGGAAGTGGTTACTTTCACTGTAGCTCCTCAGTACACACCAGTGTCCTCTGCAGCTCTGAGGAGTCACTTCAGTGCATCTATCTGTCGATCCACCACTGCCCCCTGCTGTCAAACTGTCTGAGCTACACACAGTCCAGTTTAAATGACCCTATAATGACCTGCACACGAACTGAATAACCTGGCATGTAATAACACAGACGGAAACACAAAAAGGTGACATTAGTTTGTCTGTGCAGACAGTGCATGAAAACAGCAACATGTGACAGACTGACTGAAGGGGAAACCTGAGAGGATGAGAACAATTCTGTCTGCACAAGAGTTTAACAGTTAGATGCCATATAGATGTCTAAACCCTCCCCATCCATCCATCCATCCATCCATCCATCCATCCATGGAGTCAGGTTGCGGTGGCAACAGGTTGAGTGAGGTGGTCTCGATGTCCCTCTGGCCCTGAGGTGCTCCCAGCTCAGGTGAGTGCAGTGGCTCCTGCTGACACCTTCTCCAAACCTAGCTCCCCCTGGGTGTCTGAGCTCATTTGAGACCCAGAAAGTCATTTCTGTCACTGTTCAGAGCTCCTGACTGTGGGTGAAGGCTGGAGAGTAAAATACCTGGTAAATAAAAAGCTTTGTTTTACAGCTACAGCTCTGTCTTCACCACAGTTGTCCAATGTAGTGTCCACATCAGTGTTCTGACCATTGTCCATTTACCTGCAGAGAACAATGAGCTCAGAGTTGGAGATGAAGCCACTTAACACTTAACTGCAGATCAAGGTCTGATGGACCCTTTATATTCAAATTTAACTTGAGATCTAACCAATATCACATAAAAGATGAGTGGTCATGACCCAACTCCTCAGAGCAAAGTATCTTGTCAGCACTTTGGGGAAAGGGACAAAGCCTGTGACCTGGTCTGCACCAGGATGGTCCACGGGAGTGACCACAGCCATGTGAGTGGGACATCATGTCTTTCTCTTTACAAGGTCACCAATTATTATTAAGGCTTCAAAGTCTTCTACCAGGAATCAGCTCTTACCTGTATTTGATTGGCTGACATATAGTGCCATGCTGGATGATGCCATGTTGCAGAAAAAGTTAAGGAAGCTGAATGTTTTTTGACCCTGCCTTTCTTTTGGTGCTGCACCACCAGACCACCTCCATCCACAAGAGCTAGACATTTGGTCATGACATCACATGTGACATCTGTGGTGATCACTACTCAACTGGAAAGAGGTCAGAGGTCAGAGGTCATTGACCACAAGTTCAAGGTAGCAACTAACATGTGACCCCAGATACAGAAATGTAATATATGTACAGTGTGTGTGTGTGTGTGTGTGTGTGTGTCAACAGTAATGTTGACACATATGTCAATATCATTATCACCTATAAACATCACTTAGCTATGGATATATGAGGATATGGAGATACATGTTAGATATATGTTCTCTGGGTAATTTCAGTCATACTTAGTTTTTATTCTGGAAGGCACGTCTCAGTCGTTATACTTAATGATACCACTGTATGTATTTTTGCTTTTATTTTAAATGTAGGCTACATTTATTTTGTGTATTAAAATTCAATTTTTCGTGCACAACTCATGGTAGTTGTGTTCAGTGCAGTTTAGTTAGAGTGTGATGAGGACTTCGCTTTGAGGCAGCCGCTCCGCTCTGACTCTGGTTCACTCCTGCTATTACCTGTAGCCAAACGCCACGCCCACCTCGACGACCCTGCTTCGGCTGATTGGCAGCTCTGTCAGCCACTCATCGGGCGCAAAGCGTCAGCTTTATGTTCACTCCAGTTCACCAGCCAATCAGAGGAAATGTTCAACAATCGCGACGCCATATGGACACTTAAAGCCGCCATGTTGGTGAGGGACAGAGACCACAGCGCTAGTTCAAAACCTCAGGCGGTCCATGGAAGAAAAATCAATGAAAGACGGTGTTTCCTTTCTCAAATGTAACTTTCTATTGGTTAATACTTAGTACTTTTTTCTGTATCCGCGCCATAGTGTCAGTAGGCTGTGTATCTTCTAGTTTAGTCCTAAATGTGGATGTTATGGTGAAAATCAGTGGATCCAACTCTGCTGTGTGAAAGTCACTGTGTATGATACAGTTCACAGATTTACATGTCCTCACACATCCATACACACCTCTCCCCCATTTCCTACTCCACCCCTCCCAACACACTCTCCTCCTGTTTTTTCTGTCCCTCTCTGCCCCCTCCATCCTTCCTCTCTCACCGCCCCCCCCCCCCCCCCCGTTCTCCCTCCCCGCATCCCTTTCTCCTTCTCTTGCGCTTCCCACTTTCCATCTTGATCTTGTTCTATATCTCTATCTATATGTATATCTGTATCTATATCTATATAATTATATCTGAAGTAAGGTGATGTAATTTCAAAAAGGTCTAAGATAGGCTAACACTTGCACGATCAGTAATCAATAACAGACAGATCAATCAGGAACATAACGGAAGATCACAAAGATCTTTTTGTTAATTGTGTATTTTACATATAATACATTTTTTTTGCAGTGTTTGCAAGTTTGCAATGATTCTGTGCAAGGGTCAGTGAAGTACCAGCACCAGGTTAGTTGGAATAATTATGAACAACAACAGTACCAATAGGTAGTTATGTGTAAGACCCACTGTTTTTACAGGACTGAAACACAGGTGTGTCAAATACAATGCTCAGAATGCATTCTGCATTACTTTTGCATTATTTGCGTTTAGACGAAGTATTTCATCTTTATACAGCTTTAATCCTGGGACTCAGAGGAAAACTTTTTTCTCTTGCAGTAGGCTATTTGTTTCCAGATAAATGAAGACGATATACACTGATGATCAACATGAGAGCATCTAAAATCATATGAGCACCTGAGGCAGCCACAACATTAAACTGCAGCTGACAGAAAATGATGTATTCATTTTACAGGGCTGATTGTAGTTTATAAGATGGCAGCTCGTCTGACACTGACTGAGCAGGAGCTGCAGCAGTGGTTTCAGCAGCACTGGTGGTAGAAATAACAGTTGCCTGCCATAGTGGGTCGGTTTAGTCAGTAAGTAAGTAAGTAAGCTGAGAACATGACTGAGATGACAGTGTGCTGGACTGCACAACTTATTAAAGGATTAAAGCTATAGCCTACAGTGGGTGCATGTGTGTGAGATTTATAGCCCGCAGATCCGTGTGTTTGTGTGAGTGTGTGTATGTGTAAATATGTGCGTGTGTGTCATTCACAAAGTGAAAGTGACAGATTTAAGATTAAAAACTTGTGTGGACAGAATCTGTTCCATATTGAGATAAGACACACACACACAAACACAACAGAGGGTTGTCTATTGTTTCCCTATGAGCCAATTGCAGGCTGAATATTTTCAAAGCGAGCGGACCAATCAGCGCGCAGCCCCGGACACCTTTCGCCTCCCCCTGCTCTATAAAGGCCGGAGCTCCGGCTGCTGGACCCGCCGCTGGCTGGATAAACGTCTTTCTTCACCTCTCCACCGCTCCAGGACTCCACGGCTCTTTTCTTTTCTTTCACACATTTTTCATCACTCTGACTGGATATCAGTTTGTTTTTGCACAGCGAACATGGCGGACAGTAAAGTAGAAAGCAGCGGGGAACTGAGCGCCAAGGTAAGGGCGAGAGAAGAAGAGATAAGGACACAATGCTTTTCTAACTCCTGCCTCCATTTATAACTGTATTAGTAATTAGCCTATTTTAAGCGCAGTGTCGAGGTAAGAGGAGCCCCTCGGTTGATAAGATGCGGTGTGTAATCTCTGTCTGGAGGATGTGGCACATTTTGACATAAACTCTGTTCCAGTCCATTGAGATGAAAGGTGAAGCAGCTGTGAGAGAGGATGAGGAGCGTGAGGGAAAAGGAAAATAAATCATGTTCCTCGGCGGCTCTGAGCCTCTGGATCCTCAGGGACTGAGGCATGAGGAGATGAGAACATGCGTATCTGTCATTTCACTAACTAGATCTACGGCTCCATAGTTGCTCCATCCAGGTCGGTGCTCCGCGCTGATCTGTCGCCAAACTCACTGAAAGCTCTGCCAGTGGAATCGGCTGAGTAAATAAAAGCTTATCAGCTGTTCCTCCGCTGCCCGCGGAGCTCTCGCAGCCCGTGTTAATTCATGCAGCCGTGTAATGAAATAAAGACTTTGACGGCGGAGCCACGCTGCCGCCCACTCTCTGTTTGGATGCACAAACTGTGCGGCTTGTAAGAAGGAAGCAGCCTGAGCAGCGCTGCTCGCTCCGAGCGGCTTCAGCAGGCTCCGGTGCGAGCTACAAAGAGGTGAGCGCTCAGACACGGTGCCACATGTATCACGGTGGACGTGCGTGTTCACACCGAAATGAAATAGCGCATGAAACGGTACATTGTTATTTTGGACGGAGTTTATTGTTGAGAGTTGAGAGCGGCGCAGTGAAAGGCGGACCTCTAACTAACACCCGGATAATATCCTCACCATCCAGCTCAGTGTCGGCAGGTTGTAACTAATCGGTGACGTGACTGAACAATAATCTTAGTTTATTCATCTCCAGCTCCGCGGCCGGGAGCGCGCACGGCTCAGTGCGTGTTACAGTGTCATTAGCAGCTACACTGTCTCCTCTTCATCACTGGTGTCTCTGATTAGGTTTCCTCCACTGTACCTGCTGCTGCCGCCCGCGTGTGTGTGTGTGTGTGTGTGCGCGCGTGCGTGCGTGCGTGCGTTCGCGCGCGCAACTGTAGACACACTGATGAGCTTATTGTTGATTTCCGTCCCCGAGTTAGGTTGTTTCAGAGCTGCAGAAAAGTATAGATAGATAGATAGATAGATAGATAGATAGATGTGTGATATGAAGATGAAGTTAGATTGAACAGGACACAGGGACAGGTGTGGACTCCTCAGTGTGAGGAGGCGGTGTGTGTGAGTTTATGTGTGTGTGTGTGTGTGTGTGTGTGTGTGTGTGTGTGTGTGTGGAGTCAGTGTATGTGACAGTGCGGTGCAGCTCAGGCAGTGTTGTGGTGGTGAGGAACAGGAGGCCACTTCACTGGACATTTACTTGTTTTGGCAGCTGATTATCGGACAGAGAAGTGTCCGCCTCGGGGCTGCTGGGAGTTGTAGTCCCAGTCTCTGTAGTCTCTGCACTGGTGAGTCTGGTTCTCCACCAGGCTCCGCTCAGACTGAGCGCGAGCAGTGACAGGCGGTGTCAGGTTTCAGCCAGGAGGAGGGGGGAGGGACTTAGAGAGAAGCGACCAATAGGAGGCCTGAGGTGTAAACTACCACCTGACTGTAAAAGGCAGCCTGCAGCCCAGCTCTGAGTGAGGAGGATGGAGGGAAACACCTCCGAGAGTTTCCCTCCTTTTCCAGTTCCGGCCCTGGAGCTCCAACCAGACTAACACCGACTCACTGAGTCCAGGATCTACTCCTTGAGCTTCTGTTTGGTTTAAAATATGGGATGTGTAAAGATGAAACTCCTTCCTATATTTAAAGCAATACATCAGCAACACTCTCCCAAATGTAGCAGGTCAAACAGGTTGATGAAAATGAAACAGAAACTACTGTGACACGTGTTCTCTTCCTCTTTCTCAAGAAGAAGCCAAACGAATCAACAATATCACATATGAACTTCATGAAAGCGCTCAGCACAGAGGATGATGTGCAGACAGCAGCAGGCAGGCAGAGAACAAAGCCAAGAGAAAATACACAAAGACAACACAAAGTTTAGATAAACTCAGAGGCCTGTAAACACTCTGCAGAGTGTTTGATGCAGAGTTCAATGTTGACCTTTAACACTAATCACTTAAGTTCATCTGAGAACACAGAGATTGTCATGCCTCCTCAGATTTGGTCATTAGGTGATTTCTTTTGTCCTCGTGCTGTTTACGCAACACTGCATTCATAAAGCTGTGTGTTTTGCTTCCAGGAGCTGAAGGAGAAGAAACAGACCGAAGAGGCCGAGAACGGAGAGGAGGCCGCCGCCAACGGAAAGACTGTAAGAGACCCCTCTTGTTCCTCTGCCTGATCCCAGGACAGGAGGCACCGTTGTCTCTGTGCTGGTGACCGGACTAACTGTGTGTGTCACCCTGTCAGGACGAGGAGAACGGCGAGCAGGAGAATGAGGTAGATGAGGACGAGGACGACGTGGGGGAAGAGGAGGAGGATGAGGATGCAGAGGGTAGGTGTTTCATGACATCTTCATCAAAGGGAGGGTGAGGAAACACCAGAGAGACGTCTTCATGCTGAAACTAATCACACTGTTATTGATGATAACTGATAGAAAAAAAAAATCTACCTGTTAATATTATATATAGAGCAGCTTTCAAACTGATGGTTGGAGGTTTGTAGGGCTCACCTTCACTGTGAGTGGAAACAGCTGCACATCTATAACAGGAAGTCAAATCACACACTGTCACAGTCACATGAGGAGGAGTGTGTGTGACGCTGGTACCTGCAGCTTCAGTGCAGAAGAAGAAAATCATTAGCTTTGATGTGGCCATGAGTTTTAAACAGTACATGACTCTAATTACAAGGCATTCACTAAATCTATCAATAATCAATGACAGCTTCCTGTTAATACAGCAGGTGTTTGTGGAGATTGTTGAACTTCCACTCCTGTTGTTACAAGTGAGTGTGTCTTTAGGACATGAAGCAACTGTGAGTGGTGTAATGTCACCATACAAACACTGAGCTGCTACTGCCCATTTGTAGATTAGAAGGGTTAGACTTCCCCCTGGTGGCCAGACTGTGCAACTGCATGGCATCCTTAAGACAACTTTGTGCAGCAATATTCATGTGAGGTGATTTAGATGAAATGACATTCAGTGTTTGTCAGCAGGTTTGATATTCTGATAATTTTAGGAGGTTAAACTAAAACATCGACTGGTCGACTTCCTGTTGTTTGCTTTTAAAGCATTTTTGTTTATAGTGAGGAAAGAAAACTAGGCCACACAATTCTGGTATATGTAATGCACAAATATACTATAATATAAGCACATCATGTAATATAATATATCAGTTACACAATGCAGACATTAAAATCTTGTGTGAGCGAGAAAACTGACAACATTATCCGGCTGTTGTGTTATTTCTTGTCATTACAAGTGGAGATTCAAGATGAACTGATAGTACAGATAAAGAGATGCTGTGATTTATTTTACTTTTGTTCAGCGGTCCATAGTTATAGATTTAGATTAAGCAGTGTTTCTATTCTTTAATCCTCCTGTTTGCATGTCTACTACATGTCCTAACTTCGCTCTGAGTCTACCTCTGGTATCTCTCTCCATTAGTCAATATCAGTGTTAACTGCAACAGGGTCACTGCTAAAGCAGTATACTCCTGTTCATCCTTAGTGTGTCTGAAGATGAGTCTCCTGTTAAAACAAAGTAATGTTAATTCATGTTAATATGTTATTTTTCTACAACCCATATAAAGACCCCAGTCAACAAAGTGACATGTTCTGACGTCACTGCCCTGTCTGTTTCAGCCAGTTGGTTCCTACTGAAGATGTAAGTCTTTAAAAACAGCTGTCAGACATGTGACAGATAAGGTTTCGTTTTTAAATGTCTTCCTAAAACATCTGGCCTCTGTAGTTTTGACAAGCATTACTCAAACATAGTGCATTTGTTGGAGGCTCTTTCTATTGTGAATTAATACACATTTAGTTCTGTGTTGTAAAACTGTGTTGTAGTGTCCCTCACCTCTGATTAGTGAACTGTAACACACTGTTTATTCTCCTTCACAGTCACCTACAGTTCACACTGTCACTGCATCACCTTCCCTTTGCATGCAGGTGTTCGTTTCACTGACTTTTCTCTGCCTGTGTGTCACATGAACTCCTATGGTGCTGCACTGAAGACCTATATGTTGTGATTGACATATGTGTATTAATTTATGACACCCACCCACCCACACACACACACTGCACACAGACCCAGATAGCCAGGTTTGCCAAAGGTCCAATAAAGTAGTTGTAAACACACAGTGGAGTGATGGGGACTGTGCTGTCAGATCACATGACCTTTGACCCCAGCCGAGCTGCAGTCTGGGTTCATCCAGCATCTCTCTGATTATCTGTATGTGTTCAGGTGATGAGGATGACGATGAAGAAGACGACCTTGATGGACCAACAGGGAAGAGAGCAGCTGAGGATGATGATGATGACGAGGTGAGGAGGAGTTGCCATACATGCTGTAATATTACAGCTCCACAACAATATGATGGAATAAACCTGAGGTTGTCAAGGCAACCAGTGGCCAAAACATGTCTCAGGTAGACCTATACTCTTTAATAAATGCTAGTAGGTCAAATAGTGAGGTTCAGTGAAAGTACATAGTAAAAGCCTGTTAGTCACATCAGGGTGTTAGAGGTGTTAGAGAGGAGGTCTCTCTGAAGACATGAGTCTTGAAGACAGGGGCACATCCTGCTCTGACAGACTCCAGCAGGTTGTTTCACCATCAGGATCCACAGACCACAACAGTCTGGACTGACCCTGTCCTGTGTACAGAGACGGTGATGACAGACCACATCCCTCTGAGAGACACTGAGGCCGTGAGGGAGGCTCAGCCTGAAACTCTGAAGCAGCATCAGAGACTAGATCTGTAGACTCTGTAGGTCACTGAGCAGCAGAGTGACACATGCCCTTTAATGCTGATCTGAGGGTTTCTCTGTATGTGAATTGAAACCATTACAGATCCAGATACATCTGTGCAATTCAAAGTCTATGCTCTATAGAGCCCTGAGTATCCTGATGGAGGCTCCTGAGGAGGTTTTCTATAGGGTGTTCTTAAACCCTGACACCTACATAAAGCTGATCTCAGGTTTCCATTCAGACACACACACAGTGTGGACAGTGAGACGTGGGAACACGCCTTTCACTCTCCAGTGTGACGGCAGTTAGAAAGAAGTGAGGATCAAATGTACAGCTCACAGATACTGAAGCTTTCTCTAAAAAGAAGAAAGACTCCAGGAAAAATCAATAGTAATACCTACTGAAGCTCTCAGTCAATGACAGCAACAGAGCCAGTGATTCTCCACAATGTTATCTCCTTAAAATATTCCTCTGTAATATAAGAAAAATAATGGTGATCAAGAGTGTATACATTCATAGAGTTTATCTTTCAGTTTCCCCCTCATGTCAGTGAGCACAGAGCTGTGCTGTGTTTTTTGTTTATCTTAGTTTACATTTGATCAGTTATCCAGATTTAGAAGCAAACATGACCAAGCATCCTTTCTTTCTCAACATCCTCTTTTCTCTCGTGAACAAAATGTATTCAGTGGAATTCACCATGACTGTTTTACAGCCTGATGAAGTATGTAATTTATCCATGTGTGCATTAACGTGTTGGAGGACAACCCAGTAAGCCCCTAAATATCAAGACAGACAGAAAGATATGAAATCCATATCAATTATGCCAAAGACTTTTGACCCATATCTTAGTAAATTTAAAACTGAAAAGGTCATTTTTTCCATTGTGTGTGCTTCATTAACTGTATCTGTCCATTCCTCTGATGTGGGAGGATCAAGAAGCAGCCAGTGCCCAGTAATATTCACCAGCTGAGATTAGTGCAATAAAACACTATTTATTTTACTGGACTGAGTGAAGGTTGGCTTTTCCTAAAGGAAAATAAATGTGTTAAATGTAATAAATAAGTCCAATATTCTGCACATCTATCAGAGATGTGTGGCAGTGACTGGTGTCCTGGCTGCAGCTCCACCACAGCCACAGTATAACAGTAACTCTATAGATCTTTCCTCACCAGCAGGTGACCTCTGACTATGACAATGTGGTTGCTGGAGTTTGATTCACCTGACACTTGTCACCTTGTTCTACCAGGATGAAGTTGAAACCAAGAAGCAGAAGACAGATCAGTAGAGTTCGCAGCTCTGGCTCTGCCTGGGGGACAACGCCATCGAGACACACCGAGACGGTTTTTCCAGCGAACCTCCAACACCTCAGTCCTCCCTTCGTAACAAGAATACTTTTAAAAAACAGAATTAGTTTGTATTTTTATTTACATTTTATATTTTTGTAAATATTGTAACGAGGTTGGCCATTTTGCAACAATGATCTTTCTGGGTATCAAGTGGTGCTTTGGGGACTTTTAGATCCAGACTTGTCATCAGCCGTCCACATCCTGTGTGAGCCAACCACAGGCATCCGTCCCTTTACCACCAACATACATTTACACATACATACACACACGCACACACACACACACACAGGCTTACTGTTATTGCATTAGGTTTCTGCATAGGGTTTCTACAAGGTGTGTGTTGACTCGTAGTGGCATGGGAAGAGTAACAGTGACTCGGCATTCCTCAGAGCACTGACTGTGTATTACTGTTAGTTTGTGTGAGATTCAAAGGATGTAGTTTCTGTCCGTCCGTCACTGTCAGATGTTGATGTTCTTCTGTCTGTGCTATTTTGTTGATCAATAAACAGTCATTTGATTTTGGTGGTTTGTAACTGTGTTAGTTTATATCTGTCAGAGGTTGTACACACCTGCAGGGAGATGAAAGAGGAGAATCAGTGATGTGTGATAATGTCAACAGGAAGTCATGTGCAGACGTTGACTCCCACTGCCTCTATTTTTACAGTTTCAAAATAAAATTCAGCCCCAACAACAGACTTCTGTTTGAACAGCCAGGAATTCATCTATAAAGCTCCTTGGTGTTGTTGTCAGACATTAAAGATTTTTATTATTATTATCTTTAGATAACTGGTTAATATGTCCTGTGGTTGCTGTCTGTAAATCACAAACTGGCATATTAACTGTTGGAGACTCTTTTATTTTGAAAAATATTCAGCTTGTCAGGTTGCCCTGTCCTGGTTGACAGTTTGAATAAAGTTTGTTCCAGACAGCTGATGCACCAGAGCCTCTGTATTTCACACCCTCTCTGTATGTGGAGTGTGGGAGTGAGTGATGATGTGAGTGAGCGTCAGGCTGCGGGTGCCTGTGGACGTCTGAGTTTAACTGCTGTTTATTACAGACCCAGAGGAGACGAGTCTAGACCCTCCTCATGGAGCTGCTGGATCCAGGTCCAGAGACAAGAAGCCACAAGACAAGACAAGACAGAAATGTTCAGTGACGTCTATTCACCTTCCTCTGGAGGTCTGTGTGGGTGATGTTCTGTGAACTCTGGACAGTGGATAACGTTGCGTACACATACATGCAGTGTTAGTCCTCCAGTCTGACTGGTGTGTGAGATATGACAGAAGGGACAAACACTACAAAATGAGACAGATTATTTTACTAAATGCATCAATTCTTCTTGAACATGAAGTGAACTGGAGACTGTTCACACTGTTAATTAGCTGTCAAAACTCATTATGTTCTGCCACTGTTTTATTTAATGGGCCTGTGTTCTGAAACAATCTTATGAAACCTACACCAGTCTTATAATCATTAGTAACACTTACTGGATTGATTGCCTTTGGGCATTGGTTCTCTTTGACTTTGGTCTGAATCACAGCATTAATTAAATAAAGAACAGTTTGGGTGTTGGTTGATTTAAAAAGGAGACTCTGTAAGGCCAGTGGAGATCTGTTGACGGTGACGGTGGAGGATCTGTCTCAGCTCAGGTCAGGGGTCATGTTGGTATGCGGCTGCGGAGGTACTCCAACACAGTATCTGTTCCTTTGGCCACGATGGCAGCTCTGGGTGTGCGGAATGGATTCCCCTCCAGACTGAGACACCTGAGGGCGACACAGACATCAGCTCATGGTGTGTTTGGGATTTTCACCCATTTGTACGGGGATAGATTATTTTCCATCCAAACTTGTATTTCCTTGTTTTGTCACTTCACTTTGTTAACAGAATATATCAAACTTTCCACTGACGAACAAGTACATGATGCAGTTCAGGAAAATGTAGCAACTAAACAAAAAGCTAATTTCATGTAATGATCTTAATTTGACACCAGCAGAAGACATCACACAGAAGAGGTAGTGGACAGCACCGGTGTCACTTCCTGTGTGAGAGACACCGGAGACAACAGTTTCATACCTGAGGCTCGAGCACAGGCCCAGTTCAGGGGGGATGTTGAGCAGGTCGTTGTTCGACAGATCCAGAGTCAACAGATGCTCCAACTTTATCAGACGACTAGGGTCCACCCCCCCACCTGGTTGTTGCCAAGCAACACTGTCTCCAAGGATAAAATCTGATAGAGGACTTCAGGGAAGGACTTGAACCTGATCAGCACAGAGACTATGAGAATGTGCAGGAGACAGTCCAGCTGACTGATGCATTATGGGAGTTTTAAATTCTGCTTTCTCAGAATGTGTGTCAGAGCAGTTCAGTGAGGAACCACAGAATGATTTCTACTCAACTCCTCAGTGACTGGTCAGCTGATTTAAGACTCACTCAGCCGCTGTGGGAACAGCTGCATTACAACACTGAACTGTTACTAATACACTCATGGGTAAATAATTCATGAGCCTGAAGAAACTTCTTGACATGTATAAGAAGGGTTAAAAGTCAGCACATTAATAAAGTGGCTGTGCTGGGAGACCCTGACAGAGCTGAGCTGCTTGTGAACAGATGAGAACTTTTTGATTTAGAGCTGAACTGATCCTGACACAGTGACTTACCGGTTGTAATTAAGGATGATGGAGCGTAGTTTAGTCAGGTTTTTCATGTCAGATGGTAAATCACTCAGCTGGTTATTCCTGAAAGAAAAGGACCAAAGGGGACATCAGGGCAATCTGCAGCTTTACACTGGTGGATCTATAAAATAGCTCTCCTGTTCCTAAGACCTCTCAGAGTGTTGCTGCCTTCATCAGTTCTTCACTGTGTAGACTCTCTTTAGTCCCATAAAAACCAATGACAACATCTAGCTTCCTGTTCCATACAATGTGGTATCACCTGAGCAAGGTTAAATAAACTTTCATTTGATTTCTTACTTGCTGCGTGTGTGTGTGTGTGTGTGTGTGCGCGCGTGAGATGTAATATTCAGACTGTGTGGAGCAACATGAAGAAAAGCACAGAACATTTGACTGATGTTGGACTGAACTGAGAAACTGTGACAAAAACCTCATTCAGTGCTGTTTGACGTCTCGGGCAGATTAAATCATCAGTCAAATAACTGATTAATTGCTAGTTGCAGAACACTGGATTTCTGTGTAAGCAGAACTTTGTACAGTGTCAACATACAGCACATTAAAATCTAAATGTGCTGTAAATGTGTGTGTGTGTGTGTGTGTGTGTGATGTAATATTCAGACTGTGTGGAGCAACATGAAGAAAAGCACAGAACATTTGACTGACGTTGGACTGAACTGAGAAACTGTGACAAAAACCTCATTCAGTGCTGTTTGACGTCTCATTCAGAATTTGATTCACCAAGAAAACAGGCAGATTACATCATCAGTCAAATAACTGATTAATTGCTAGTTGCAGAACATTGGATTTCTGTGTAAGTAGAACTTTGTACGGTGTCAACATACAGCACATTATAATCTAAATGTGCTGTAAATGTGTGTGTGTGTGTACCTGAAGTCGATGTGTGTCAGCTGCAGTAACTTGCAGACATCAGGAGAGCAGCAGGTGAGTTTGTTGAAGCCCAGGTTGATGTCTGATAGTGAGGAGTGGAACTCCACCAGTCTGCACATGTAACACACACACAGTTTAGTCTGCTTTGTTTTTGGTGATATAACAAACTCATTAAAGATGATCTACGTCGTCCTGGGAACAGGATGAGAAGAACAGCAGCAGCAGCAGCAGCAGCAGAGACAAAGAGCTTCACAGTCTGTACAGGAAGTCGACACTCACATCCCCTTAGATCTGATCCTGATGTTATTAAACCAATGCGTCAGCTTGTACTCATCTTCATTAACTCTTGTTTTGATAATAGTCTGTATGATGTCTGGATAGTCTGGATGTTGTGACCATCATTATGATTTCACCTCCACATTACTACATTATTTTGCATGAAGATTTAGCCTCTGCTGTAAGGCAGGCATCATATCAGTCTGCAGTACAGTCACCATCCCACACTTGATTGTTGAGCTGCCTATTAAAGACCCCTCCATGAAAACCAAGTGTTGAAAATGATCCACATCCAGTGATTTTTATGAAATATAAGACAAACAGTGAGTGAAGTGATCAATCAACACCATGACTGAGTTTTTTAACTCACTTCCACTGCAGTGAACCAATGACAGTCACATAAACACAGAGTCAGGGTTTCATACGTCGAAAAACCTCAGGAACCAATCCAGTCAACTAGTGAGGACGGGGGGCGGGCTGAGTCGGCCGCTGTCAGTTATGAGCTAATGAACAGCGTGAACAAGGAAAAGATGGTAACTACGCTGACTGTTCTGCTGGTCTCAACAGACTCCTCATCTGAGCCAATGTCCTCTGTCTCTCAGTGATGATGTCAGCAGTACACCAGCGTAGGTGTCTGTGTGTGACCATGTGTGTGTGTGACTGCGTACTTTGTGTGTTTACCTGGGAGGTATGGCAGTCAGTTGGTTCTTGCTGAAGTTAACAGTGGTAACACCCTGATCTGCTGCAGCATCGAACAACTCATCTGGAATAACAGCTGCCTGCTTCTCACTGAACACACACACACACACACACACACACACACACATAAACACAAAATAACATTTAATATAAACATTAAACTTTGACATTGGTACAAAGAAGTTTGTTGGGTGGAGAAACATGAGCTGTCAGACGAAGGTCAGAAACAAATTTTAAGATGCTTATCTGAACAACTTTATGTTGAGGTCAGATTTAAAGTGAGTGCACCTGAACTGTCACTAATATTTCCTACTGCACAGGAAAACTTTTGTCACATAAGAATGTTTTGGATAAGATAAGATTTTATTGATCACCGTGGGCGATCAGGTGCAGCATAGACACAGAGAAGTGACTGTGGGTGAATTGAGAAAAGGAAATAAACAAAATAAAGTTCAAGTTTTTGTTTTGGATGAAAACTGTGAATAAGTTCTGCTGCGAGCAGTAAAAGTAAACTCAGCAAACGACATAATTTGTAAATGACCACAAACATGACCCAGCACCAACTGTGACAACTGATTTTTGATGACCGAGATTAACACCAGCTGTTTCTGACCTCTGTTCCTCAACTTTGTGTGAGAGACACAGGTATCTTTCACTGACCTGTACACCAGGGACTTTAGAGTTTTAATGCTGTGCACGTTGACGCTGCCCTGGCTGGGTAACGTCATAGCTGTAGGTCCTTCATCTGCTTTCTCAGGCTCCTCTGCAAACACACACGAACAGAAAGGTTAGTGATGTGTCACTATCCAGATGTTCTGTAATGATTCATAATCATACTGTTGTATTTTATGTTTCTAGTGTAACTGATGCCACTAGACAGTAATTAGAGTGTCGACAAAGTCAGATGGAAGTGTTTCCTGTGAACATTAAACTTTACCTTTAATTCTTCCTCTTAAATATTTCAGAAGCTCATTGGTTCCTTTCTGTGAGGAGGAGAAAAGAGGAGCATCAGCGTGTCTGAGTGTCTCTTCTTCTAACTAAATGTTACCCACTGATTTAAGGGTTTCACCTAAAAACTGAAATTGCATTAATACAGAACCATCATTGAACCTTTTAACTGTAACATCTGTGATGCATTGTTTTCTTTTCTGGTTTCAGTCCACTGAAGTGCAATGTGCAGTGCTTTTTTTTGACCTGTACATCACTTTGGTAAACTTGGGTTGTTTTAAATGTGCTTTACAAATAAAGTTTGAGTTGAGTTGAGTGTAGAACACCACTGAGGGGTCATATGGTAAGAAAATCCCCTTGACCCTATGAAGTGGTCATTAATTCATTTCAAAGAAAAGAAGAAAATGGACCTTTCATAGAAAAACAGACAGATGGTCTGTGTCTGTGTTGGATCTTGAATGATTCTGGGCTAAAGTGTCAATAGATAGATATCACTAAGGAAGAACAGATAAGACACAGTGCCAACATCTTCTACCAGCTATTCTTATACTAGTATTGTGTTTAGCATGTATAATTAATTCACATCCATTAGTCAGTTTGCTCTGTTTTACTGAGGCTGCTCTGTGTTTGTGAGGCTCTCAGTGTGTCACCTACAGTGAGCAGGTCTCTCCTGATTCCTCGCAAAGGGTTTCCCTCCAGCAGTAAAACCTTCAGGTTGGGCAGCAGGCCGAGAGACGCTGGGAGACTGACAGAGACAGAGTTCACATGAAAACATTTGCGTCATCCAATCAGATTTCTTTGTTGTCTCTAGGAAGAGAAAAGGTCAGCTGACTCCCTTGTTGGTTAGGACTTCATAACCATGACACAGACCTGAAGCTATAGCCAGGAGTTTGTTTAGAAAGTGGTGAATGAATCGACCAATCACATTTTGATATGAAGTGTGTGGGACCTCAAGGATGAATGATGAGTGTTGAGTTCAAGGCCTAGCTGTAATTTTTCACAAAGTGAAATCCCTCTGATAGATCAGAGTGGTCATGGTGTTGTGATGTCAGGGACCTACGTGCTGATGTCATTGTTGGTGAGGTCTAGGCGTGTGAGCGTGTTCAGTAGGGTGATCTGTTCAGGGAGGCTTTTGATCTTGTTGTCTCTGAGCTCTAGGAGAGAGATGGCATCCAGGCAGGACAGCTGCTCTGTGTCCAACTGCTCAACCTGGTTGTTCCCAACATACAGCTCCTACACACACATGGACACGCACACACAGTTACACATAATTTAGATGAAAGTTTTGACATTGTGATCTAAAATAGAGAAATTACTTCACTCTGCATGTCAATGATTAGTAAATATCAATTTCATTGATTGATTAACGACAAGCTCGTGACCTTTTATTTGTCTGCCTCTGCCACTGAGATCACATCACAGACCTGTACCTGCTGGATTTTTAATGCTGCAACGCTACTGGCTGATTATATAACCACATGAATAAATAGATGTGCAAGTGTTCCTAACAATACAAGTACACAGTGGGTGTGTCTCCATCAGCATTATTCACAGCACAAACGACTCTTACACATGGAAAAACTCTAATGTTGCTATGGTTACCTTGAGCGCAGGTGCAGGGAGCTGTGGGAGGAGGCGGAGCTTGTTGTGTCTGAGGTAGAGCTGCTCCAGCGCAAGCATCCCTGATAGGCTGGCAGGAATTTCAGTCAGCTGGTTTTTGCTGCAGTCCAGTATCTTAACACCTGTCAAACAGGAGCCAGATCAGTCAATCAGTTGAAATCACACCACACTGGCCAACTGTGATCAGACACTCTGTCCCGACTGGTTTGTTTGATGCATACCACAAGTCTTGGGCTGCATTCAGAGCCCTGCATGAAAAAATGCAGTTGCCTCATTTATCTGAAAGGACCCAATGCACTGAGGCAACTGGGGAGCCAATAAAGAGGGATCTAGAAAACAATGCAGGGCCATTTGGCTGAATCTGGCTCAACTTTTGTGATCATCCAGCATGGTACTGCACTGGCCAATTTTAACAGAGTAGTAAGTAAAAAGCAGCAGATCACAGTAACTGACAGACATACAGAAACAAACACCTTTCCTGTTGTTTCCTAATTTCTGTTACATTGCCTGTGAAAAGTGGGTGTGTGAAGAAGCGCAGGGCTGACACACAGTCAGGTGGTCTTACTTGTGAGCAGGGCCAGACTCTCAGGCAGACAGCTGAGCTTGTTGTCACTCAGGTTCAGTTTCTGCAGGCAGGTGAGCTGGCCCAGGCTGGAAGGCAGGTCCTTCAGGTGGTTGTTCGACACGTCCTTTAACAATTCAAAACACACAGGACCCTGTCACCCACTCACACAGCACAGTACACAGCATCTGGTGAGAGAGTCTGAGTTAGTTACCAGCTCAGTCAGGTTCTTCAGTTGACCCAGTTCCTCAGGCAGGCTCTCCAGCTGGTTCTGCTGGACTGTGAGGATGCGGAGGCTCTGCAGAGAGCAGAGCTCCACTGGCAGTGTCGTCAGCTTGTTGTGACTGGACACATGCAAAAACAGACACAAACTAGATTTCCATTCTGTTCGTAATGTAAATAATATATATATTTTCCATTCACTCGTTCCACTGTTAATTGTGCTGTTAGAGATTTTAATTGTAAATCTGAAATCAATGTGTGTTGTTTTCAGGTTGTCTGTCAGTCTGTCTGTCCTGTTCCAATGGACACAATCTCAGTAAAGCCTTCATGAATCTTCTTCAGGTTTGACACTGATGAATGAACTGATTAGATTTGTGTGGCCAAGGGTAAAGGTCAAGGTCACAGTCACCTCACAAAACACTGTCCTTGGCTTTGTAGATGTAATATTGCAAGAGCTCCTCCTCTTTTAAAAGTTTGCAAAAATGTCTGCTTATGGTCAAAGGTCAAGGTGGGTCTGTACCTGAGTCGCAGTTGCTGGAGTTCCTGTAGTTCTCCCAAAGCACCAGGTAAACTCTTCAGCTGGTTGTCATGGAGCTGCCAGAGAAAAGTAACAGATTATCAAAATTAAAACATCTGATACTAAATGTTTTAATCAATATAGTTGGTAGATCCTGTGTTTAGAAGTGAGTTAGTCACTCAGGAGATTCTGAGGTGGGATGTTAGAAAGTTAATTAGTTTGCCTGGGATCATGAGGAATCTGTACTGCTGGTCCTTACATCCAAGGTGGTGAGTCCGGGTAGTAATTGAATGTCATCAGAGAGTTGAGTTAGCTGATTGGATGAAAGCAGTAGTTTGGTGAGGTCAGTCTGTTCCCACCAGCGATCAGAAGCTCCAAAGGATACGTTCTGCTTGGCCTCCTCAGGCGTGTCAACGTTCAAACGATACACGTTCTGAGGGACTGAGACAAATGTTAATAAGAGGAAGCTGTTACCCATGTGTTTAACTAGTTAAAGGTAAGGAGTTATGATTGTTCACTAATATCACAAGGCTGCTTTAGCTAGGTAGAGACTGAGATATAGTGAAGATAATAACAGACTATAGTATGAAATAGATGTATTTATTCTACCACATCCATCCCAAGTCAAGGGACATAACATCAAACACATTATTGTCAAGGACAATAGATGCAGAAAGATGCAGACACTGTTACATCTAATAAGACTGCAACAGATGCCTACATGTATGGAGGCAGCTAAAAGCAACCCTGTGATATTTGCTTCAGTTAGCCTGGGATCATGACACTGGACAAAAACATTGCATACATCTTACTACACAATTTAAGCCTGACAAATCATGTTGTCTATAATGTCCTCTGTGACTTTCTATAGTCTATATATGCTGCCATCCAAACAACATGAAATATATAGTAAAAAAGTGCAGTAACCAAAGAACAGTTACACTCAACACAACTCAACACTACACTATGACTTCAAAAAAGGTAAATAACATTCCCATGAGTAGGAGAGCCGAGAACATATCTAAAAGTCCACTGCAGCGTTACTGTCCTGTGTCCTGGATGATGGGTGTTTAAAACATCCTAACGCAGCCTTCAGACTGACTCTTTGAGTATAATGTACAGTTTTTGTATCAGCTGCAGCGGTGTATGCTAGCTAATGAGTGGACCTTACCTTCTGTCAGCCCTCGGCCGGACAGGTTGAGCTGCCCGCTCTTCCTGGCCGCCTTCAGCAGACCGTCCGGAACCGTCGGCTCGGTCTTCACCGTCCTGAACCCCGCCAGAGAGTCCACATTCCCCGCCTTTCTGAAACGAGACATGGTCGCCCTGTTTGCTGTAACGAGTGTCGGCTGCTCAGCTCTGCCCTGTGTGTTTACCTCCACACCCAAACTGTCCGCGTCCCGCCCGCCGGCAGTGACCACATTAACGCTTCCGCCTGAGATCCTTCAAAGTAAAGGCCTGGTCCTAACCAACTTCACCAAATACCTGCAACAGATGTGAAATATTCCTTTACTTGTTTTAGAAAAAATAAACAGACAAACCCGTGAAATCTGTCATCCACCAATAATGACGATGACAGAATAAAAACATCCATTTGCCTGATTTTATTCTGAAGGTTTGCACATCAGACGTAAAATTGTTTACTCGATGTAAGCCTGCCTGAACATTACTGATACACGTTTACAAATTACTATTTAGATTTTTTACTGACACAATTAATTCAAATTAATCAATTCAATTCAATAAAAAATCAACTAAAATGCTTTCAGTATAAGTATTTAAAATCAAACCAACCTTTACCAGCTGCAACATTAAATCTTGGCCAGTTGATTAAATCTACCAAAGGTGCACTTCAGTTCAGAAACACCTTACAGGTGATCTGAGAATCACAGGTAAATTTCAAGTGTTACTGAAAATGGTCTGAATGCTGGTGCTTATCTTTTACTTCATTCAGCATCAGGCAACATAAGACCTGTGGAAAAAAGGTCACCTTCTAAAAGCACTTCACATTAAAATGATGAACGTTTTGCACAGTGAGTCAAACTAAACTAAAATCCCATTTCAAGTTGCTGAACTTAATGTTGCACTTAAATGGTAATTATTCCCAGATACAGTTGCAGTTCTATACTACTTGGAGTATGTCCCAATCTACTTTAATTGAAATGGTGAAACACGATCTTGATGCACGACCCTGATATGTACACTTGTATGTATGTAGGTGTGGTATATTTAAATGCTTCAGGTGTCAAGTGCTCTTTGAGCTGGATGGCAGTGGTCTGACAGAAAAGCCTGTGAACCTGTGTTCTTCCTTATGTTTAGGTTTCATAGCAAACAGGTCCTGGCTGAAATCTGCTGACAAGTACAGATAACACACACCCAGAGCGCTGTAATAACCCCCTTCAAGGCTCTGAACTTTGACCACAAGTACGGTGTGTGTGTGTGTGTGTGTGTGTGTGTGTGTGTGTGTGTGTGTTTCAGCAGTCCATTTGAGCTGAAGGTCCAGCTCTGGTTCACTGTGTTGGGTCTTGGTCTGTTGTCTTGAGGATGGATCTGTTTGTTCTTGTGCTGTGTGTGCTGCTGACTGCCACCAGCTGCTCCGCCAACAAAGGTAAAACCTGTCTTTTCTTTTAATGTTTGTTCTCATGTGTTTCCCAATTAGATAAAAAAAAACAATAATGGAAAAATCCTTCTGTGAACCAAACATGTGCTATTAACATTTGATTACATCGCTTTGATGTTCACTTCCATAGTGTTAGTGTTGGAGTAAAAAGTCTTGTTTGTTTTTCCTTCTCAATACATTGTGGCATTGACCTCAAATTTATGTAATTTGCTACCATAACATTACAATATTGTGTGTAAAATCACAACTTGCCCCTAAATATTGTTGTTTGATTCATGGATACAGTCTTATGAACTTCAGTATCAGTAGCTCTAATCTCTTCTTACTATTTGCACTGATGTTGAAAAATGTTATTATTGACCCAACATGAGGGCCAGACTCAGAAGAACACACTGTTCATAATGTTTGACTTCAATATCACACAAAAAAGGAGAAAATATACATATGGTGTAAATCACATGCAAACAGCAGAGTAAAAACCCACACAACACTATGAAATATGAAGGTTCACTTATCATGTCCTATCAGATAAGTGCACTAATCATCTCCTACTTTACTATGCCACAAATGACTTTAGAGTTAGTCATAGCACCTTTCACCAAATTCCTTGCCTCCATATTTGACCTTTAATGATGGTAAACACATTTCTCATGAGCAATGGCAGTAAGTGTGATGAACCAGAGGGCATCATGGGATGAGATCACACCAGCAGTTACATCCACACACACATTTATGTTCAGACCCCTGAGCACGTATCCTTACTACATCATTACTACACTATAATCACATTATGACATGAGTACTCACAAAATATGGTATTTGACTGTGATACTACATCATTATACTGCATGCTGTGTGTGTGTGCATGTGTGTTTTGTTCATTCAGGTGTGAAAACAGGCCTGCAGATGGCAAGAGGGTCTCAGTCAGTGACTGTTCAGCCCTGGCTGGTGGGTCTAACAGCTGTGGTTGTCTTTCTCCTCATCGTCTTCGTCATCCTGATTGCTAACAGACTCTTCAGGAAGAACAGGTCTGCTTCTCACACACACACACACACATGGTGACACCACAGGTTTCGTTTGGTGTTCTTCACATTCATTGTCGTGGATTAAGATATATTTTCTTACAACTTCTGACCAAACCTCTGACTATAATTTCAGATAAAATAGGTGAAAAGTCAACATCTAACCCGCTTGCTTGTTGTTGTCCTGTGTTATCCAGGAGTAATGAAGATGGATGGGATTATGAGAAGGCCACAGAGTTGGATGGTGGAGATACTAAACAGACCAGTCTGTAAAAAAACACACACCATCAAATCCAAGTCACCTGCTCACGTCTGACAGCTTTCGCTGAAAAATGCTAAGCTCTGTTCTGAAAAGACTGTCGAATTGAGTTCAGTGAGAGGCATTAACAATGTCTGGTGTATAAATTGTATTGAATATGAAGTGGTCTGAGCTCTGTTGATTCAGTCATCTGCCCTCGTTCTGCTCATCTTTCTTTTATTTTGTTTCATAATGGATAAAGTTGAACAATTTTGAATTCTAACACAAACATTTTCTGCTTACATGACGAACAACCCATATGTGCAACCATGCTTAAACTGTTCTTTTAGAAAATGTCGGTGATTGACATCTGCACTGTCTCAGACCCATCCAGTATATGAACGAATCCATGCTGTCATGCCACTTTCCAAACCAACAGAGAATCCCCAAGCTTCCCAGGACGTCCAGTCAGTCTGGAAGAATCAAGAATCAAAGATGTAACAATACATGGACTCTGCTGTTTGACTCCTGTGTCACCAGCAGAGGTGCCCATAGCACAGATAAACACAGTGAATTACTCAACCCACAGCACTGACTCATTATCACCACCATGATATCACAGTGCTGCTATGATGTCACTGTGCTACAAAGATGAGTGACACACTGAATATGAGGCTGACATACCAAGACCAATTAGTTGATTTTCATTAATACATCAACCATAGGTTCCAAATGTGTTCCACTACAAGCAGCTGTCTTGTTCTAATAATCTGACTCATATAAAACATAAACGTGTACTTTTCAATGTGTTTGGGAATATTTCTCAGGAACATGGATGAATCTGACCAAATGATGGATGTATACAGTGTAAACATTAACCTACATGTATTTCAGTGGAAAATCTTGTGTGATATAATTATCTATTACATATCTATTATAATGGGGAAAATGTAATCTGATATGTGTGTATAATTGTAACCTCATTGTAAACTCACTGTGTTTGATAAGATGTTCCACAGCTGAACTGGCCTTGACTGTGGTGAAGGAGTCACTCTTTATCTCCAGTCTGTTCCTTCCTGTTATGAGAACTCACCACTACCTGACCGTTCATCCTGAGCCCACCAGCTGACTGAGGATCCTCCCTCATTCTTGTTTTCTCTAGTATAAGAGACTGGACTGTTCTCACTTTAAGGCCCTGCATTTAATCTCTGTTTCAGTGCTGAGCTCCTTTACAAAACCTGTGTGGAATAAAACCTAGAACGAAGTCTGGGTCTGAGTCTTGATCTTAATTTAAGCCTGGGGTTTACAATCTTACTTTATCTTGCACCTATTGCCAGATATGAATCAGATATATTATTAAAGAGCACACGCCACTACAGCAACAGCAAAGCCTCTCTTCTGATTGACTGACTGTAATTGTCTGTAAATAACATCATATTTCAGGTAAACACTCAAGGTTTGATTTTGGGTCCATGTGGGTGGGGTTTTGGACATAGTGGCCAGTGGCGTTATACTTTTATCACAGAAGATAAAGACAGAAATTACATTTTGGCACCCTCAACCAAGTGACATGAGGTGGTTTCCTGAATTAGCTGAAACATTCAACATGGAGGGCTAAATGCACCACAACCAAAGTCAGAAGTTCACAAAAAAAGTCAACCCACAGCTATCTTTGTTTCTAGGTGCAAGTCACTTATAAATGGAACTTTCAATCAGATAGACCTAATGATCCTTTTCTCCTCTCCACCTATGATATATTTGCCCCAACAGATTAATCCAACCACTCAACCAGCCATGACATTACAGCCTCTGTTCAATAACCAACATCATGTTAGATATACATTATAGGATCATTGTAAGGTCTTTTGATATTGCTGACTAAATTCAGTTGCTTGCATGCAGGCCGTTTCTATGTTGACTGGGGTAGAAGACCTGCAGAAATGTGCTGACAGAAAAAGCACCACAGATTTTGAAGTCAGAGCGGAGAGAGGGCTGTTCTGCTCTGTCATTCAGTGAGTGTGAGGTCTGCTCAGGGACTAGAGCATCAGTGTGTGTATGTGTGTGTGTCCGTGTCCTGTAATTTTCTCTCTTTACGTCCTGTTGTTCCCCTGGATCAACAGTGTGATTGGCTCAGAGCTCCTGTGTTTAAGCCTGATTGGCTGGATGTTTACACCTCTGAGGGAGGTTAAATGGCTAATTAACTGAGGGGGTGGGAGCCTGAGTTGATTGACTGGACTACTAATTACAAGATTGTGTTTTAGTTTTTGTGCATGTGTGTGGGTGGACGTGGGCTGTTTCACATCTCTAAACCTTTAACAAGTTTCAAACCTCTCCTGTCCTCTCCTGTCCTCTCCTCTCCTGTCCTCTCCTCTCCTCTCCTCCTGCAGATGAGGGTATAATGTGAGAATCCACTGAGAGAGAACAATGAAGAGCAGTGCTACCAGAAATAATGATGGCGGTTCAAGGCAAGCCTAAAACAGCAGTGAGACATTTGGTGGAGGAGTCCTGACCTTCTCCACAGTGGGCTGTGGTTGGTCTGATCCACTGACCTCAGGCCTCAGCTGTGAGGCTCTAGCTCTGAGGGCTGACATAGACACTAACCTGACCACACTGTCACCACACCCTGAAAAACCGCCGGTCCTCTGTGTAAGGGTTCCCTGTTGAGGGTAGAAGAGCGCCGTTGATCTGATGCCTCTGTTGACAGAATGAGATTGTTTCCATGCCTGACACACTGGTACAGTTCACTATTATCAAAAATAAAAAAGATTCAAATGAATCAAAGGCAATATAAAATATGAAAATCTAGGAATTTTATTTCTGTTACAGTTTTGTCATAATATCTGTGTCAACCATCAAACTGTCCTTCTTGTCCCGGTCACCTGACTCCAAGCTCCACCTGGGAGGCTGTGGATCAGGAGGTAGAGCAGCTCGTCCATTAATCAGACGATTAGTGATTCAATTCCCAAATCTGGCACTGCCAACAAGGCCGGCTGCTGGCCTAAACACTCAACCACTTGGGGGGGGGCATAATCAGGAAAGTCCCAACCAGGTTTTAATTCATTTAACACATAAACATGTATGTGTGTGTGTCTGTTCATTCAGTGTGTGATTTGGTGTTTGCGCTTGGAGTGTTTTGGGGGCCACAAACAAAATCTTGTTTAGGGCCACCAAAATCCTAGGGCTGGCCCTGACTGCCAAGGACTTCTGTCTGCTACCTGGACCTGTTCCTGAGTCTGGCTGCCTGGAAGATTTTCTCAACACCTTATTTTGTAATTCAGCCACTTCATTGCTGTCTACATTTCCTCCCTGCCTGTTCTCTGAAGTCTAGCTGTGACAGTAACAATCTGACACCACGTGGATGTGGGCAGAGCAGATGTGACATTCTCTGCGGAGGAATTTTAGGAGGTGACATTTCTGCTTTACTTCTGCCAAGAAACTTCTCACAATGAACAAAAGTGCACAGGCCTGTCACCAGCAGAGCTTGCTCCTCAGGGCGTATCTACCTTTGTCTCCAAAATCACCACAAAGAGAGTTCACGCTAATCTTCCATGTCTGTTTGCCCACCCGAGCAGCCTCTTCCTCCTTTCCACCCAACTGAGCTTCTCTGCTCTGCTCTCTAATCACACCTTTTTGGCCACTATTCTCCAATCATTGGCCAGATCATTGACCTCATGTCCATGTCTTCATGTTCTATGGACTTCAATCTGCTGACCAACCTGTTACCTATTCCTGACACTGTCTACCTGCTGGAGACTTTAAAATCACCCAGTCATTTAATAAAGCCACTTCATGATATTTCCCTGCGTGTGCTCTGATTCAAATACAAATAGTTCTTGGAAACTTTGGGAAAACTTTTAGGGAAACATTGTGATTTGGGCTAAAGTAACTAACTGGAAAAAAGGTGCCTCTTGCCTGGGGCCTCCAGACTGTCTAGAAACGCCCCTGGTTGTTCCTCAGCAGCAGTGGCCAGAGTGAGTCTAAATCCCAGCAACAGTCAGAGCTTTATCATTTCAAATAACTTTAACTTACTGACACCAGCCAATTAGCAGGTTGATGTCTCACAGTCAAATGAGTTTGTTGTTGTAACAACACTGTTTAGAGCAGCATTTCCTCCACTGTTGTCAAAGAAGATGAATGTAAAGCTGCTTATTAAAAATATTATAAGATTTATTGGAATGCACTTTCAATGGCCTTTCAATTACATTTTTCATTTTGGCTTTTTTAATACCTCTAAGAGGTCATGGTTACTGTAGTGGTGACTTCACTGGTGGTTAACCAAGCTTTGTTCCAGTGTCAAGAAGCTCAAATGTCCATATGATGATATTAAACTTATTTATTTTTCCTTTTTAGAAAAGCCATAAGGACACGTCCATGGAGACTGCACAACAACAGACCAGGAGTCATTACTCAGGCAAAGTAAAAAAAAAAAAAATCTCCTGTATTTTATATTAAGCCATATATATTGAGCTTTTTGCCTTTAATTGATAGGATAGCTGAGAGAGACAGGAAATGGGAAAGCAGAGAGAGAGGGGGTATGACATGCAGCAAAGGGCCACCAGATTCAGGATTCGAACCGGGGTTGGCTGCACGAGGACTGTAGCCTTCACATCTTTTGTTTATTTATGTTGTTTGTCATCTTGTAAATGACAGTGGCTGACACTGTGGTTGTGCTAGTGCAAACTCTGACAAGGTGTCACATTTGTTTAGCTCCGCCCCCGCCCCTACAAGTTGATTGTTATATAAAAACATCATATGGATATTAACAAGGTTAACACTTAATTTACATTACAGTGGTCTTTAACAATGAATCATGCAAAGGTACTTTAAAACAGGTCTCCTTTAAGGGAGCAGATGTGAATGAGGTTGCCAGCAGCACTGTGACGAATTCTTCGTCTGGTCCAGAGTCACAGAAACGTCTGCGGTCCTCTCCAGAACCTTTTTTGTTCAGAGGGTGTGAGGAAGCAGGGAGAGAGAGTGAGTAAGAGACAAAAAGAGAAAGGTCAATGCCATTATTTTAAACCAGGCACTGAGTCACAGTTGAGGGACACACGCAGACCATATGCCATGATAAAAACTGTTTTGACCTTATTTGTGTTTTTTCATATATGATAAAACTCTTTAGAAATAACATGTTATGTATCAGCGTGTTTAGACAGCTGGGAAGAGGCAGTTGATATAAGTGTGTGTGCGTGTGTGTGTGCCCATGTGTGTGTCTACTAGGTCCTAATCCGTCTCTTCAAAGTGACAGCCCACTCAGTGGAATCAAGAAAGGGGCGGTTGGCTGTTGGTTTTGTTGGTGGCTGCTGCTTTTTTTGCACAGAGGGAATAGAAGTTGATTGGGCATTTTTAACTGGGAGTTCCTATGTAAAGACACTTGAACTTGAACATGTGCTGAGAGGAGCAGGAGAAAAAACACTGGGATCTATTCAGGACTCGCAGAGCAGCAGGAGAAATGCATTTTACACCAAAGTGATGAGGATACAGTAGAGAGCCATAACATAACATAAAGCCTGATTATCAGAGGCCCTGTATCGTGTGGAGCGCTGCTTACATAATTCACCTGAGGGCAGGCAAGAGGCTGGAAGTGAACGTGTGGAACTGGAACAAATAGTGGATTTGGACTTGTGAAACTCTCCACCTAGTGGTGTTTGAGTCAGTGTGAGTCCAGCAGGACTGAGAGAAGAGACGGGACAGGATGGCTCTGTAGTAGTATATTGAGAAAATCTGTGAATTGTTGACACTGGATTGATGAGCCCAACTTGGGGAACATCATATTCAAGGGGCACAGGCTCCCTACAGAGGCATCGTTAAAGGGTCACTTCAATTACAGATTCTATGTTAATCTAATTTATTTTAATGTAACTAATACACAGGGGGACTTAGTTTTACTGAGGTTGAAGCTCTTTTGCCAGCTGTTCCATTCGGAGGCAAAATGCACCTCTGAAGAGCTTCCTCTTTGTGTAAGGACTCAGAGCCAACTGGGATCTACTGGGACCGGATCTGGACTCACACAGGACAGAACCAGAGTCCAGTCTCCAACAAACTGGAGACACGTCGGAAATCACAGAGAAAAGCAGTCAAATTGCAACACTGCTACAAAAACCCTCTCACCACTCGGGATATACCACAAATACTGCTTTTACTCCAAAGCCATGGCTGTTTGACATTTCAGCGACTCCCCTCTGTTGTCATGGCGATGTCAGCTACTCCCGGAGGCTGCGGCGAGGCAGACAGCTCGGTGAAGTGGCAACTGTGTTATGATGTCACTGCCAAGACGTGGTGGATGGTGAGTTTGACGTCCTTAAGGCCCCAAACGTTCTGTGGTTCTTCTGTGGTTCTATATGTCATATACTTCGATGTCACACAGTATGTTATGGTTTTGTTTCTTTCTTCTGCAGAGATTTTTCCCCATCAAGCAATGTCAGGATTTTAAGACTGAATTGAATTAGAATAGTTTTCCAATACTGACTGAGAATCACGACATTGAACGGAGCTCTGTGTAGTTTCCAGTGGCTCTAATCTCACTCACTCACTGGCAATATATAAAGCTAGAAAATACACACACTGACTGTGTGAGTGTGTGTGTTCAACGGCTCAGGCTCTGACTAATCTTCAGTAGAAACTTTAAATCTGTCACTTACTTTACTCCAGTTTCTCTCTCTCTTTTTTCATCTCTGCTCTTTTATGAAATGACACATAAACGTTACATGTTTTCTCTCACACTGAAATGTTTTCTGGCTCAGACAGGCTTCATTTTGTGTTAAATGCATATTCATTATGATGTGTCCACACTGCCTGTGAGGGGAAATATGTTCATCAGCTCTTATCTGTGCAGCTTTGGCTCATCATTTCATTTACTGTAGCAACAATTTACCAGGTTAATTACTGAATTCTGGACACATCAGTCAGGAAACAAGCCAAAATGAACTGAGACTTATTTGGTTCATTGTTCATGTGTCTCACCCTGTCAGACTTCTGATGTCTGAATAAATAAAGACATTTCTATATGTTTCTATGCTATTCTATATAAACATGAAAGTAATCTCAACCTGTAGCTACCCAGTAAAATAAATATATAAATATGAGAAAATAAAATTAGAAATTTTCATGTACTTTTTAGCCCTATGTACCATATTTATATTCAGACAGACATAGTGGGAGAATGCCTGCTGGACATTAGCATCACCATAACCACAACATATTTAAAGTGTTTCTAAAATAACTCAGTCTTCTGTCGTTGGTACCATAATGTTTGTTTTAATCGATCACAGTAACATACAGACCTGCTCAGCTATGATCTTTCTCAGTATAATATTACAGGAATCCTACAGGGCTGTGTGTGTGTGTGTGTGTGTGTGTGTGTGTGTGTGTGTGTGTGACATAACATCGCATATAGAGAGTCATTTTTGTCTTATGACTGTGACCTTTTTTGTTTGCCTATGTGTACTCATTCTGTGTTTGATCAGATTAGATCAGTGACTATCATCAAGCTGTGATGCAGCACTAAAGTGTTTGCACAACTACAACATTGTTAGCACAGAATCAAACAGCTCATTTGGTTCACTTCATGCTCTTTAAATGCTACAACAGGAGCGTGTTGATTCTAGGATCCACTCAGTGTCTAAAAGACTGAGGTTAGAAGTAGCGAGATGTTGTTCAGGGTTTTCTTCGTGCCTCCCTATAACTCCAGTCACGTCCCATTTAGGTTTAAACAACTCACTGGGTGGCAGGAGGTGTGTAGGAGGGCAACGGCCGGTATGATCTCTATAATGAAGGGGGAAGTGGAAGGGTCACAGAGAGGGAGACAGATATGCTGGGAAAGGCTGACAGAAGCCTCTCATTACCAGCATGAGGAGAAAAGGCTGCACTGACCCAAATACAACAGAGAGAGACAGAACAGGGCTCCTTTATATCTGCTGTGTGTTGCAACTGAAGCATTAAAGCATTACTGTCACATTAGCAACATATGGATTCAGTATGAACGCATGAGTCCATAGTTTTAGAAGATTTCTGACTCCTCATGTCGTATACAGCATGTAACACTCTTCTCTGAGTCATGTCTTTGCAATAAGGTGAGAAGACTCCCACAGCTACATGAGTTTGTTTGCCAACAAATGCTGCTATGTGTCAACACAGATCAGGAAGAGGAAGTGGTAAACTTTTTAAATATGCATTATACATGTTAGTGCATTTTGTCAAGTTATGCTTACTCCAAACACAAGTTTTGTTTATTTATAGAAAAACTCCACACGGGACCTTGAGCAACAGAGCTGGAGAAACTCATCCATGCTCTCATTTCCTCTTACCTTACTTACCTCAGATGTCTCAGTCAGAAATCAGATAAAGGGTTAGGGTTAGGGTTACCTGGCCTGTCCTAAAATTTATGAGCTTTCATCCCTTTATTATCAAGGACAGGTAGTTCATCACAGGCCATTATAGGGTCTAGGTTGAAATCCAAAAGAGATGGGGCCATAAACCTGGGACATCAGATCATATATATATATATATATATATATATATATATACACACACACACACACACACCCTGACCCTGACCCTGACCCTGACGCTAAACCACTTGTCCAGACTCTATCTAATGATTAGATTGGCTAATTGCAGCATTTCCCCTCAGGGGGCAATATAATAAATAATAATAATAATAATAATAATAATGACATGAAGAATTAGGTGTTTATTTGAGATATTTTTAAATGTTTAAATCATCCTTAAATGAAATCAGCTGACAGTGTGATTTGGAAAGTTTTTGTAGGCTCTTCATAGAGGATTATATGTCTATACATAGAGGAGTGTAGCTGATGGAAAACCAACATGATGTCCTTCAGATTGATTGACAGTATGTGCTTGTGCTCTTCAGATAATGAATAATAGCTATAAGCATGCTATAAGTGCAGTCCAAGGCAACACAAATGGATCTATGGAGCAATATGCTGATACAGTGCAGATGTAGGCTCATCTGAATAACATGGAGGTGAGTGTGCTTTTAAAAAGGCTCACTGTTGTCACATCAGGTCAGCAGGCTGTTGGCTGGCAGTAATGTGGCTGGAGGCCAATTCGTCATACTGGGTTGAAGGCATGTAAAGACAGCCTCTGGATGGTGACCAGAGAGGTTGATGGTAGATAAACATGTCAGACTCTGGGCTTTCAAGTCCACCAGTAAAGTCTTAACATCTGCTCTGAGACTGACAGACCAGTGCAGCCTCACACTCCTGACGTGATGGTGTGATCAGGTTTCCTTGTTATTGTTACAGATAGAACATGAGCAGATGCTCATTTCTCAGTTCAGCCTGAAAGAGCAGTTTTCAGGCCGACTCTTTGAAAAAGGCAGCAAATCTTGTACATTTCGAGGTGTTGAAAAGCTTGAGTGGAGCATGTCAGTGGGTGGCAGCTGTAGTTGATGGATTTGGACCTTCTGCACACTGTTATCAATGATCCTGGAGGACCATCAGTGTCACACACATTTATTTTCTTGTTTTTGTTGTGTGTTTAGTCTGTAAATGTCACAGAGGATCTGAAGATTGAACAGAAGCCATGTGTGCTCAGCCCTCTGACCGTCCTCTCTTAATCCTCTCAACAGCTCCCATCTCTGCAGGCAGCCTTTCACTCCCCTAAACTATGTCTTTTTGGCTTTTTAAAGCAACACTAGCAGCGTGGTTTTAATCAGTGCTCCAAGTCAGCAACCAAGGAGTTAATGTAGAGTTGGCCTAGATCAGATCAAGTAAATCCTCCCCTGCCCTCCACTGAGAATACAACAAAAGTGCAACAGTGTCATTAGTCACATGTACTAAATATATGGAAGTGAAAGTCATCAGTGTAGAGATATTGCCTATGTGTTAAATTAGTATGTTATATTTTATCCCTGGGTTGGTATTACTGGTGTATTAATGGTTTTTTTCTGAGGGGGAGAATCCTGCCTGCCAAACCTTCTAGTCTGGCCTGCCACTGAATCCCAAAATTGTGAGGCTCAAAAAGAAAATATCTTGTGGTCTCTGCTATCAACTGTGTGCTTGAATTTCCTCTGATGAAGTTGGTAATTTTCATTGCTTCGTCCATAACCTGTTGAGGCCAGTGATGGGCAAGACACGCACAAATATCGCCACTCTATATCACTCCTGCTGGCTGACTGTGGTAGAAGTGATAGGATCCTGACTGACAAAGGCTGAAAATGCCTTCAGTTCTGTACGAAAATTAAAATATCAACAGACAAAAAAAACTAAATGATTGGGCCAAAATGTGATATTAATTTCATTTTATTTGAATGTCCGTCCCACAAGGTGTCTGCTGAGAAAAAATTTCTGGCCCTTTCACAAATATATTTGATGACCCCTGCTGTAGGCTATCGCAATATATGCATTCAGCCACTGACACCCATGATGATATTAGGGACATGTGAAACTTTCATCTCAGAGTTGGGATGATGTTCATTGTAAAAGGTAAAAAATAACTAAAAAATGATGCACCCAGCTGGGACACACATGCATGGATCATTATGATTAATGTATCTAAACATTTGTACATTTGCTGTTGTTATTCTATAAAAGTCACATATCGAAAAAGTGAGTCCTAGAACAGGTCCATCACTTTAGTGTCCCCTGGAGACACCTCTGTTGTGTTGTGAGGAAATGCAGAACATGTGTTGTCAAACAGATGCAGATTTCTGAATTTGTTTGTGTTTGACTATTTGATTTATTCAGTTACAGTGCTTTGACTGAAGCTCACGTCTTGTTTTGCACCAACAATTTAAACTGGTTTCTTTTAAATGTGGTCACAAGTTTCCCCAAAACCATGACTTAAGCAAATATAGACTAAAGGTAGCAGATCATGTGAGTCATCGACAGTTGGAAGGCACTGGTGATCAATGTCATCCTGCTGATCTGATCTGATCTGATGGGGAAATGCTGGCAATGACAGAGTCTAGAGGACGAGCTGGTTCCTCCAGATAAGTTTGTTTTGCAGCAGCAGCAGCAGCAGCAGGTGAATCTTTCTGAATCCCCAGTGGCTGACGTTCTCACTCTGCTGCAGTGATGTTGGGTTGTAGTTGGGTGTACTTGAGGTGTAGTAAGGTGTAGTAAGGTGCACTGGCCTGTAGGGTGACACCACAGCTGTGTGTTTGTGTGCAGTCACACAGATCTGAAACAGTTTTACCAGACATTTTCAGTGGAACTGTGATTTTCAGAACCTGTCTTACTGCAGGTGTTTTCACTGAGCTCTCTGTTGCTTCATCTGTCTGTCACTAAGTCTGAAAAACACCCCCTCTCAGTTCATCAGGCAGACAAACTCTTGAGATGTGAGGATCCAGCAGAAAGAGGCTGAGCTCTGTAAGCCCTGTTGATCATCCTTAAAGCAAATAATTCCACCAACATCTGTCCTCTGGATACTTTGGAAGACACAGCTCTGAATGACCCCTCCTCCTTCTCCTCCTCCTTATCACAGCCCAGGTTAGACAGACAAGATCGAGCCCAAACCAACGCTCTGCTGCTTTTGTGCATCATGAGCAGCCACAGGTTCCTCTAGCAAAGACATAGAGAGAGAGAGAGATTCCCCAGCTGATATTACACAGACACAAACACTGGGTAGCAGATAAGACACTCAGCTACTTGAACACCACTGTGTTGTTCTTACAGTAGGAGGAAATATTGAGCTCCAGTGGAGCAGGCGGACTTGGATGGGTATTAAAGGTGTAGTTATGGGGTTATTTGACTGGGCCTGTGTGAGGTAGTCATGCAAGGTCAGTGTATGTCCTGCAGTACACATGGATCAGTTAGGAGAGGCAGCTGGGAGCACCTGCACAGAGACAGATTGATGTGTTTCTGTACACAAGGCCAGCAGAAAATATATCTTAACCTTTATTCTTTACCTTTATCTTCCCATCAAACGAAAATGAAGTTTGTCTCTCTCTGACTCACTCAGCTGACCTGTGGCTGTGGTCAGTACTGGTGCAGGGCTTTGTTTTTTTTTGTTTTTTGTTTTTTTTTACTAATAAAAGTATTCTACATGAAGTGCACATTAAATTACGTATTGGATTGAGATGGCTGTTTGGTTTTTTTAAAGTGTCTTAAACACATTTGTCTGCTGGCTCTGTGCACAGCAGCACATCTCCCTGCTCCTGTGCCATGGTCCCTGCTGCCTCGAACTGGCTGCACACTGATCTGAATTTACTGCAGGAACACACTCTTTGTGTCTCGGTTATGAGGCTCACAAACAGTGGCTCTGCTGATAATCAAACAATGCAATAAATGTTAAAATGGTCAAAAATGTTCAGTGATAATACAAGACACTAATGATTTCTAAAGTGTGTGAAATCTCAGCTCCTGCGGCAGGAAGGAGTGACTGTGGGTATCTTCCTCCACTGAGGATGTTACTGAGGCTGTCAGGTTGTGTACCTGGTACCTTTGAACTACATTATTGTCAGTGCTTCTCACCTGCAGCACTGAGGCTGAGACATGTCAGTCTGTGGAGCTCTCTGCTTCTCTGGGGATAAAGCAAAGATCAGTTGTTGTTATTCAGCGCTGCAGCCGCCTTTAACATCAGTGAGTAGACATGCAGAGCTTCAAGCAGCATGTGTGTGTGTGTGTGTGTGAAGTGAACATGCAGACCTCCAGGGAGAGTCGCTATGCAGATTGAAGGAGGCTGAGTCAGCAACAAAAGAGCAGTACCCTCTTTTGTTCTGGAGGACACACACACACACACACACACACAGAGGAGGAGGCGGACGCTGTGTATCTGGTGATGCGTGACCCTTTTATTTTTCTACTTACATTGAAAATATAACAATAGCCTTGTTCATTTTGAAATTCAATCATTTGTTTTAACTAATTATTCATCTAACATTGTGGCCTATGATTTTTATGACAGTGTTATTTCTCTAGGTTTTCCACATAGGTCTGAGAATGTACCATTAGGAAACACATTTTAAAACCTCACTAATGGGGCACCATATAGCTCAGTATGTTGAGCAGGCGCCCCATATGCAGAGGCTACAGTCCTCGCTGCAGCCGGCCCCGGTTCGAATCCCTGTGCTGCACACTGTTTCCACATCTCTGTCACTGATGCCGTCACTTGTTAGCAGTGAATGTGTTTTGACTGAGTGACGTGCTGCAGTGTCACTGAGATTCTCCACGTGGACGTTCTAGTGTTGATGGTTATTATCAACAGTGTAATACAGAATGATAAATTCTTTATGAGAGGATGTACTTATTTTTAGTAAGGTGTGTGTAATGGGCAGTAAAGATAACACTAAAGCAGGAAGCGCCATTATTAATCAGCTAATGTGCTCTCATAAGGGGAAATCCATGTGCTGGGACTTCTGTTGTTTCCAAAACAAGAACAAGATTTACCTCATCAGCTCTCTAAAGCCCTCTGAGACAAGTGTTTGTAAAAAAAAATGGGCTATACAAATAAACTTGCTTTGTCTCAATATTACCTCATTCAAAGTCAAGCTTACATTTTTTGTAGTGTGCAAAACCTTTTACAGCTGAGGGGTCCTGGTGTTGCTGAATGTGGGCTTAAAGGATCAGAAAGGCTTAAAAGCTCAGGAGCCAGACCATAAGAGTAAGACCTCCAAGCATCTTCAGCAAAAGGTTGAACCCCAGTTTGTCTAAAGTCTAAATAATAAACTGCAATCAAATTGTTTTTTTGTTTTTTTTTTGTTTGTTTATTTTTAAGGTCTGATATATTCTTATGGCTGTGTTCAAAAAGTTAAACAGTTCAGGTGGAAGAGGTTTTCTTTTCATCTCTGTATTTATACATGTTTCTATGTAACATGAAAACTGATGCCAATGTACTGGATGCAGCAGCAGCAGCAGCAGCAGCTGAGCTGGATGTGGTCAGAGCTCCACTCACATGGCTGACAGGCTGCCAGATGTTGCTGGTTAATACTCCAACTGTTATATCACTGTCTATTTCCAAACATCACAAAAGAAGAACTATGTGGCAAGGTCAGAGGTCAGGTCTGTTGACAATCCTAAGATGACTGTGTCCAACACCAGGTCTTGAGGCCTGTATTTTTTTTTTTTTTTTTGTCTCTTACAACAAAATTGTAATGCAGCAAAAAAAATATAAATCCAGCAAAAGTTTTTTACTTTAAAGTTCCCACACACCGAGGACCACAACTGCATTTCAGGTCCCTCAGGCTGGAAGAAAACTGAGCTACCAGGATGTGAAGAAAACCAATATTTATATAACTTTATAGGCCAGAGGAGAATAAAGGAGATGTCAGTCAAACTCAGCCTGTTTAAGCCCACACAACCCTGAGAGGAGACAGAGTTGGTGAAAACAGGTCTGTGTGCAGGGACATTTGGAGTCACCTGCTCCAACACGTACTGAGGAACAAGAAGTGAAAAAAGAAAGAGAGCCAAATCAATGAATTTAATTCTAGTATATTTTAGAGTTGATGTTGGTTATGATAAAGAAAAAATGACTATGAAATATGTATGTTAAATACAATACCGATGCTTGTGATAAATTACATGTGGCTCTAACACTGATAGAATACTGAGGAAAATGTTACCAGCATTTGGATCAAATGTAAAAGGGAACCAAACACATGTTCACATAACAAACCTAACTGACATTTATTCTACGGTATAAAGAATTTAGGACAATGATCATGCTGTCCTACAGTTAAAAATGTTTTTTTTTTTTTTTTACCACCGTTTTGAAAAACCAGGATGAATAAATCCAGTTGAGGTATCTTTTTCCTTTTAGTGACAGTAGGCCTACACAACCATCAGGATAAAGCACTGAAAATATGAAGAACCATATTCTCTCATTACTGCATAATTAAAGTGTAAACAGTATGAAGAATGTGCAACATTTGTTTCCTTGATGATGTGTAGCTCTGAAATGATGTTGAGTTAATCTGTTAGTCAGTTGGCAACACACACTCACTCACTCACACACACACACACACACACAATAAATCAGTGCCGAAACTCCTAACATACCATTAAGTCAAACAGAAACTGAACTGAAAGCAAAACAAACCTTGTATTTGGTTCAAACACAGAAACATCTGAATTCACATAAATACTAAGTGCAGATTCTTAGTAGAGACTGCCTGAAGTACGTGGTCATCATTTTCTGCTTTCTGTCAAAATGCCATGGAGCATGGATCTGTTGTGGCATCTACCCTGTCATCTGACATGTGACAGCTGCTTTTTTGTTCTTTTGCTGCCATCTGCTGGACTGGAGCAGTGGAGCTGGCAGTGGCTGACACTGATACTTCACCTCTTATGATGAACAGAGTCGAGTCTAAAAGTCTCTGCTTGTCTGTCAGTCAGCTAAGATTTTATTTTATTTGAACACACCTGCATTAGCTGGTGTTAGGGTCAGGTAGATGGTTGAGTTGAATTTGTGACAGAGTGATATGGTGCAGCAGATTCATGGTGGTAGTTTCACGCTGCATAAACTGGCCTGCAGTGATAAGAAAAGTAGACACTGACCTGCACCAGGCTTGTTGGCCTGATGTGACTCCTATTATAGGAAATGGATACAGGACTCCTTTCATGTTGGGCAGCACACTAAGGCATTATGGTAACACTTTAGACTACAGCTGAACAAAGGACTGCTGACTTCACTGTCTGTAAAATCCACACCGACACACTCCCCCCACATGTTCAAGTGCTTCATTCAGATTGCAGTGTACTGTCTTTACAAAGCTACATAGAATTTGCTTGTGCCTGCTTTTAAAAGTGTCATTTGTTGAATTTATCAATTATTGTAAAAACATAATTTCCTTATTTTATTATTTAATACATACTCAGTATCCAAGATGATAATAACAGTGTAAGTCACACCAAAATCCCCTTAAACATAGTGATTTGTTACCCTCATTTTCCCAGACCTGACCATTTGCCTCATTCCCCTGTACTTAAATATTTCTCTCAGTACAACAACCCAATAATTATCTATTAATACTACATGTGTGTGTTAAATAATTACACTATCGTTTTCAGGCTGTGGTCCACTGTGAAGCACAGGCACATGTGCTTTTAGAGGTCGTACCTATGCACAGCAGCTTTGAGCTAAAAGCTACTGCCAACATGGCAAACACTGACCCCTGACCACTGATCATGATGTGACTTATGAATGCTCCTGTTTCACTGGCACCAGCACGGTCCACAAACTGCACTGAGAAAGTCTCACTCTCATTCCTGGGAGAGTTGCCATTACTCTTTCACACTATGCTGAGCACTTAGCGTGAATCTACCGTTGGTACATACGAGAGCCGATGTTGAATTTGACAGGAAGAACTGCAGGTGTTACGTCTTTGTTAAAGGCTTCACAACTGCTACATGACACCATTGTATAGCAGCTGTGTGTGCTGTATGTGTGTATTTGCTGATTGGATCTATATGCCAGCTCTGTGATAGACTGGCAACCTGTCCACGGTGTACCCTAACCACTTAACCAAAACCCAATGCCACCTGGGACTGGCTCCAGACCCCCTCCAACCCTGCATGAATTAGTGGCGTAGCCAGTGGATGGTGGTTTGGAGCATGATGTGAAAGTCAGATATATTAATGGTGTTGAAACTACTTATCTAATTTGTTGCAGGTCCGTATGATAAAATGGATCTAACAAATATTTGTATAATTGTTGTGGCTTTGGTAGAGGTCAGCTCTTTACCAAATGCCATGCTGGGTTTTTGTTGTGTCACATATCCTTAATCTTCTCATCATTTAAAGTGTGGCTGAGTCGATCTAGGTAAATTGATTAAAGGATATGTACTGTGGTGAAAAGTTATGTATTTGCTTTGAGGTTATTTGATCTGAGTGCTAACAATCCAGCACTGGTTTGAAGCTCACTGGACCATGACTACAGTTTATTTCACAACAAATAAAGAAGTATTCAGAAAGAGATTTCATGCCACATCTAGTGAATCACAGGCATCTCATCGCAAGTAACATATAGGGTAATTGTATGATGAGCCTGTCCTGCAGATCAATTAATAGTTAGTTCTGCCATTGACAGTCATAGAGATGAATAAAAGCACAAAATCACAGTCACTTTAGCATCATGAGACAGCATTCTTGATGAGAAATTAATGGGCCAATTTGGCATGGCCGGGAGCACATGCCATATAGGCTTTTTTTCTATGGCAGCCGTATGGCCATGTGGCCCTTCGCTGTGTGTAAGCCTCCTTCTCCCGCTGTCACTATGTCTCTCATAAAGCAAAAGCTGGAAAAAAACTTTTAAAAGATAGGCAGTCTCTTCCAACCATTCTCTCTGGGGGATCATTTAGAAGTAAATATAGCCCAAATCACAGCTCAGTCTTTGTTGGCAGTGCGGTGATTATGTCCAATGCCGTCACTGTTATGAAATCAGGAGGTGACCATAAGCGGTCCAAACATAGGTTTTGACCTATAGTCTTGGTTAAATTACTTTTTTCACACCCAGATTCACTGCTTGGCACATGATTTGTTGGAGCACTTGCAATATTTTCAGGGCCCACCATTGGGCTGTGGACCACAGGTTGAAAACCGCTGATCTAGTTCGACACATTATGTAAGATGAGCTTTGATGCTGAAGACAGACTCCACCTTAGTAGTCAGTTCACTGGCCTGTGAGCAAACACCTCTAAAACCTCTGTAAAATCACTGATATTATTTGTACAGATCATAAGTCATCACATTATGAGGTCAGAGCTGCATTTATGTAGGTTATCAGTGACTAATCAGCCCAAGTGATGCTTTAATAAACTTATTTAGATGAGAAAAGAGCAGCTGTGAAGGCCCAAATATTTGTCAGGAAGTGAATTGAGGTCAGGGTCAGAGCTGAACCCAGGTGGACGCTGCAACACCATCTGACCCTTTAAATCAAGGCTCCTGTTTACACATTGGGGATCTCCAGGCAGACTGGTTAGAGTTAAGTAAATGTGGTAGTTTGTAAAGAAAATACATCAAAACAAAAAGTTGTAGTAAAGTAAGAGGGGAGGCAGCTGGTGAGAGTGAGTGGAGAGACAGTGGCAGAGCGAGACAGGAGAAGTGAACAGCGGTGTTGTGGGAGAGAGAGGGAAGAGGTAGAAGGTGAATGTAGCACTAGTCTTTTCTGCCGCAGCCTCCCGGGGGGGTGGTGGTGGTGGAGGGGTGGTGGTGGTGTTGGTAGTGGGGGGTGGGGGTGGTGGTGGTGGTGGGGGGGTGATACTGCCGTGGAGCCCGAAGCTTGACGCGGGACGTTCCTGGTCTCGAGCACCGCGGATTTACTCCAGCTGGCACGCGCACGGTGACAGAAATGAATAGCCTACGGAATGATAACGACCGACAACGCAAGATGGGCAGGCGTTGAGATCAGCTTTAACGGTGGCGGCTCAGCTTCGAAATGGTAGGACAAAACCTGTTCCGGTACAATAATGTAATAGACTGTACCTTCCTATTGGTGTGCTGTTTCGTGTTTTCAAAAAAAGACGCAGTGCGAGGAGTTGAATGAATAACATCAGCTACGCAGCTGAAAGTGGAGCAGAAAGCGGTGACACTTGCATCCGTCTGTCGAAATCTCAGCGAGCCCGTTTCCGCTGTGTTTCCTCTCCGTCGTTTAGTTTGAAGACGCGTCAGAACATTATAGTCCGCTACGTGACGTTTTCCCTGTGGACAGGAGCTGCCGCTAAATTTCATTCAAAAATCTGCTAAATAAATTTTCGCCGTGCACGCTAGAAAACACTGACACCTGGAACAACATGGTTTGAAGTCGCTCTTTAATTGTTAAGACCTACCATTGACTTCGGCACAGACACGACACGTAACACACGCCGCACTTTATGGATATCTTAACTTTCAGTGTCGCTTGGTCCGCTTTCTCTGTTGGTGTCTTCCGTCAAACGCTCGGTTCAAGGCGGAAGCCCCGGCAGGCTCAAACGTTAATAAACTTGATATTTTGTTAACAGGGGGGAGTTTTTGCCAATTATATATGTGCCGAACTTTGTAAAACACCGTCAAACAGGAGAGGAGTTGAAGTCACAGGCAGGCGATACGTATGTTTGTCATAAACACGAGTAAACTTATACTCCAGCTGTTTCTTAATGGGGTTTGGAGCAACGTTGCGTCCGCGCCGGAGGACGGGACGTATCCGTGTAACACAGGCGTTTATCCTACCGGCAAATGTGGTTTCCGACCCCTGGCGGCGCGTGAGTAAGCCAACAACGTGCGTTGGTGCGAGTGTATGAGCGCGTGAAGTGGCGGGTGAAAGTTATCGAGTTTGGTGTTTTTGTACGAGAGCGTGCAGCAGCAGGCCCCTCTGCCCCCTTCCGTTCGTCACGCGGGACGGCGGCAGGCCAACTTGAAGTTCAGCTCAAGCCTCCTTCTCCCGGTTTGTGAGCGTGTGCGTGCGTGCGTGCGTGCTTGTGTGTGTTAGTCAGCAGAAAATGGCCGCAGTTAAAGCCAGCGGGCTGAGTTCGAATGACAGGCCGACAGAGGGCCTCCTGTCCCGGCATTCAGCTGGGGCAGAGGCCCGCTACGGTACACACTGAGCTGCAGCTGGGGGAGGCAGAGGCAGAGGCAGTCCTCCTGCACCCGCAGTGCTGCTGGAAACACTCAGTGGAAGATTTGAGTTCATGTTGGGAAGTGAGCCACTTGACAACAGCACAGATGCCACTAGAGAGGAGAGAGCAGACCGTTATTGCCCCTCCATCACCATCAGCTCTGATATGTGACACAGATTAATCTTGATAACAGACTGGGATTGATTAATTGTGGTGACTAAATCCTCCTGAATACACCTAACAATACCTACGAAGCTCTCAGTGTGTTAGTGTGACACAATGTAAATGCTGCTGCTTTTGAAGAATCATACTGTACAAGTGTCAGTTTCATGTAAAATACCCATAATAATGACAGTATACAACATATAACCAGTCAATAGCCCAGACAGGAAGCACATGGGCCAAACTTTTCCTCCATATTTTTAAGATCACGTGTGATGTCTGGTTTCCTTGTAAAACTGTAGCCTCCATATTTATCCTCTCACTTTCTACCCGTGTATAAACACCCACACAGACAGAGCCAGGGGTGGAATTATACCCAGCAGTCAGAAAACATCTCCTTATCAAGGATTACCATATTAGTCTTTAGGGTTCATCTAATATAGTATTCATCATAATACATATATAGCATGTACACCTTTCTACTCTTTGTAGTGTTTAGTTTGATCCAATGTTAAAACTGATAAAACTGACATTAGCAGCAGTGGGGGATGGATTCAAATGTTTTACTTCAATAAAAGCTCTATACTACACTGTAGAAACACTCCTGTAAAGACCGGTACTAAAGATGGTATACATTATGAGCTATCTCCAGCCTAAGTTGAGAATATTAGTACTGAAATAAAGTAATGAGTGAGAAAGTACAATATTTTAATTATGGGGAGGTTAATGTGCAGGTTGAACTCTAACACACTGAACAGTATGGGGAGAGAAGAGTACTGCCTTCAATGCTGTTCTGTCTTTGAAACATGTGAAACCACTCTGTGGAGGCTGTCTGTTTTTCAGGGTTTTATCTGAGGAAGGAGGGTAAATCTAGATCCGTTTGACCACCTAGATTGATTTGCTGATGTGTTTTGTGATGTATTTTCAACAAAAGATGTGTAACTGTAGATGTAGTCCACCTACAAAAATGCATAAATAATATAGGATATTTACCTTGCGTGTTGACAAAATGCATCTAGTGACCGCAGACCAAGACCAGTGGGAGAAAAATCTATGTAAGGGGTAACAATCTAAGAAAAAGCCCACCAAATCTAAAATGAATGCACCTTTGCCATATTAGGAAAGTTTGGCTCATCTGATAACTCCAAGAGAAGAACCAGGAAATAATGGAGGAGGAAAAATCTCCAGTAAAGACCAGACGACACAGTAGGTCGTTGATGAGCCAGCCTCTGTTTGCTGTATCTACGTGAAGATCAGTACACCTCAGAGTCCTGCTCCTCTCTGTGCTGTGACCCATGTTCCCTGACTCCCCTCTGAACATCGGTACTGTTGTCACGCACCGTCCTGCTCGGGATATCTGTGCCCTGGCAGCGTTAGAGCCCTCGGGCAGCTGTTAGGAGCGGGGCAGATACAGTATGTGAGGGCAGCTCCTCGGTAACTGCAGCTGATCCTGAGATGAACTGTGGAGTGTGTTATGAGGCCAGTTGCTGCTGCGGCTTTAAGCCCGTCGTCTGGGATGGGCTGAATTCATAACGTCATTTCAGTTTTTTTCTCTTTTATTCTTCGCCCCCTCATCTCCTTCCCTCTCTAAATGACACAGCCCCCGTGCTCCGTTACACCCCCGGCCATATTCTCCCCAGAATGATTATTCTGAACTTTCTCGGTGTTTTTCTCCCCGCGGGGCTTTTTTCCGGGGCCTCAACTTTTCTGACGTGTCATCATTTCTGGAGTTAACGCGGCGGAGTCATCCGAGGCGACCGGATCCCGCTCCCCTCTCTCTCTCGGGCTTCTTGAAGAGACTCAGAGAATCGGAGCAGGAGTTTTCTCTCACCCGGAGCTACCGCTGCTCAGCTCCGCGAGCGGGGGAGAGCGCGCGGCAGTCTGCAGAAAGAAATGACGACGCTGTGGAAATTAAGGTCTTCAGCCCAGGGATGTTTATGTTAACGCAAAGCCCGCTCTGATTCAGCTCCTCCTCATCAAAATGATGTTTTCTCCCCTCTCTCTGTCTCAGGTAAAGCTGCACTGTGCCTCTCTCTGCTCTCGATCACTTGCACTCAGAGTCTACCCTGCTGGGAAATGAAGCCACCATGTAGTTAACTAATTACCCATGATACTGTGTTGATTTGATAATAAGTGTGTGCATGGAAGAACAAATGGCTTCATTTCGACATTTTTAACAGCCGCTCAGCTGCAGCTGCTCCCCCTTTGCTCACCACAGGACAGGCAGTGATATGAATCATAGATTGATATCAGGAGCAGGTACATACAGTGAAGGGGTGGAGAGCTGAATCACACTACTGACTGCAGCAGGCCTGGGGAACAGACACTTGAATTAACATGTAGTTATTAGCTGGAACTTGCTGAGAGGAGCAGCGTTTGAAAGCCTGCACCAGACTGGCTGTCTACAATATGCTTTGTGTTGCTGTGTGTGCACATGTGTCTGTACACAGAGACATTTCTGACTGGTCCGTAGTGTAGGTCCACTGCTCACAGAGATTAGTCTAATGCAAATCACTACAATAAAGACTGACTCATTTCAGTGTAAAAACAGTAGACACCTTAGCCCCAGGCTGGAAACCACTGTAACCATGGTAACAATCAATGACACTTGCACTTACTAGTCATACCCATAGGTCATACACAACAACATAAAAACAGGGATTTTGAATGTGAACAATGAAAAGATTTTTATTATTATTTTTATTGTCTTCATACACACTTTAACTGTTGAATTTTTCCAGTCGAGAACATTTTTTGCTGGTGAAAGTGGAGCTGAATGATTGGATGTGGTTCCTCGGTTTAGTCATTTTTTATTTTGACAGAAGTTTTAATTTACCCAGAAATCAATGTAGGACAGTTCAGCTAAATAAGGTCGAGAACTGAACAGCTTTGTGCAACGCCTGAATTTGGACTCGGTCTGTCTGAAGTCTGACTATTTATTCTGTCCAGGCCACAGTTAAAAGTCTGTCTTTGTGAAACCGGCCTCAGATTTAAATTCCCAAACTGTGCACTGAAGAAAGAGCAGCTGTTGGGGTGAGATATGAGAGTGAGCGGAGGTGTTTGCCACAGGACACACATCCAAATATTCAGGTTTCTCTCCTGAACCTCCACACACTGCTGCTGGTTTCTCAGTCTATCACTGTTGCAACTACATTCACTCTTGACTTTGCTTTTACGAGTGCTACTGTGATTACTGGGCCCCGTTTCAAAATGTCTCCCGACTCTGCCAACCCCTGTTAGTACTATTATTACCACAGCCGCTGCGATTGCTATTATCACTACTGCTGCTATTTGTACAGTTGAATAGTATTGCAGTGGTTCTAGTAGATTTTTCTGTTTGTTACAAAGTTTTTACAAGTATCGCTGCTAAAAGTACACCTCTGTGGTGTCGGGGGTCCTTGGTAAGTCTGGTCTTGTTCCCAGATCTTAAAGGGATGTGTGCGTCACTTGCTGGTAATATGATTAGATAGAGCCTGTTAAAGTTATCTGCGCCATTAAAGTACAATATCAACAAAGACGAGTTCTGTATTATTAGCTAATCTTGTAAGGAGATCCTGTCTTTTAAGGTTTTATTGTTTTAGTTTCACTCGTGCTCACACTGTTCCGTGTTAAGTTATATTTAATTTCTTCACCATATTGACACAGCTGCCTTTGTGATCTGTTGTTTGCACCAATCTTAAAGGGGGCTTGGAGACAACAGGGTACAGGATGAACAGTGGCAGAGCCAGGGGGGTGTCCACACTAAAGCTATAGATAAAGTTATAGTCTGTCCAGCCCACTCATTATTTTTTCCTACGTGGAACCATTTCTCAACTGCCGTAGCTGCGCTGGGGACGATTTTTAACAGCACACTCATCTGGTTTTATTTCCCCTCCCCCACCCCCTCTGTGTTGAACTCACTTGCTGCTGTAGCCTGAGGGGAGATCAAACACATTATGTTGCTGAGTTTTGCTGATGTTGGATAAAACTGAAGTCAGTGCTTGCAGTATAATTACCAGAAAGATGTTTTATTGACTATAGGTTTAACTCCTTCCTGTACCAACCTCTTCTGGAGGAGGACTGTTTCAAGATTTAAGACAACTTTATTGTCTTGTCACAGAGTGGCAGGAATGTTCCTTTGAAAAGGCCGTAGAAGTTTATCAGTCGAGGCTGTCTCTGGGTAAACACGACTCATGCTGAGGAATCACCTGCACACATACAGCATTTATGATTTATCTCAGTATGGGACATATTATACTGTTTGCATTAGGCATAAGTTACCTAGTTACACATGAATTGTGGGGTTAGAGAAGTGCAGGCAGGTCAGAGTCCGGCAGTGAAATCAATGTGAGTAGTGATTTCCTTAAGGTGCACACTGTGTCACTGACACTTGAAAGTAGATCAGGAACAAAGTATTATATGGTGTCACTTTCTGGCACCTGTCCAGTGCGTGGGTGGTCTCCGTCTAAAGCCTGAGGTCCTGCAGACATATGAAGAGTGAAGCAAAGTGAAACTCACCTGGAGTAAGGTGATACACCGTGGTCTGACATTGATGTTTATGGCTAGTTGGACAGGTCCTGTTTAATGTAAAGACAGTCTCAAGACAGGCGCTTGGCAGCTGTGAGTCATAGTGACGTTTGATCCATGGTGCAGTAGCTGGATGAACGAACCACTGGTGTTTACAGGTTATTGCCTGTCAGTTCTTACTGACTCAACGTGTACATTTCAGTCACATCTATTATTTTTGCTGCAAAACGGCAGGAATGTGACGAAGCTGCAGATAGAGTCAGGGCTGTTGGCTTGTTGTGTGCAGCTGCTTCTTTGCATCACCTTAAAATCATAATTGACTGCTGTTATGTGAAGACGGGCCGCCACAAATGGTTTGGCATGAAAATCACTCTGAATAACTCTTGCATAAACGTTGCGATACATCAGCTGCAGCAGCCCTCGTAGCATTTACAGCCCACTCAGAAAGTATTCAGACCCCTTCCCTTTTGTCATAGTTTGTTATGTTGTAGTCTGATGCCAAAATCCACAAATTGACAGTGAAAAAGAACTTTAGAAATTTTGGCAAATGCATTGACACAAGTATTCAGACACTTTGATCACTTCTTATTTGAAGAAATGTTGGCAGTGATTACAGCCTCCTGTCCTCTTGGGTCTCACCTCACAAGCATCTGGACTTGGGGATTTTCAGCCGTTCAGGCTTCAGGTTCTGTCAGTTTGGACCAGGACGTCGATCAACAGTCATTTTTCAGCGTCTCTTCAGAGATGTTCTATCTGGTTCAGGTCAGGGCTCTGGGGAGAGTCGACCTGGTGTCACATGAGCCTTCAGCAGAGGTCCTGAGCTCTGGACCACGTCTTCACTGAGGATCTCTGTACTTTGCTTTCTTTGAACCATGACCAGAGTCCTCCTGTCCCTTGCTGCTGAAACACACCCCCACAGCCCGACATTGCCTCCACTGTTGGGATGGTGTTATTCAGGTGATGAGCAGCTCTTGGTTTCCTCCAGACATGATGCTCAGAACTGAGGCCACACAGTTATAGATTCATCAGACCAGAGAAACTTATTTCTCTTTGCTGCCTCTTTGAAAACAGTCATTGAGGGGAGACTTCTTCTGGACACTTAAGAAGTCCAGATCAGAGGAGAGCTGCAGTGACGGTCATCCTTCTGGAAGTTTCTCCATCTCCACACAGGATCTCTGGAGATCAGCCACAGTGACCATCAGGTTTGCTCAGTTTGGCCGGTGTCTCTGTCAGAACGATGGAGGTCACTGTGCTGATCCAGATCTGAGCCTCAACACAACTCGACAGCTCCTTCCTCCCTGTTGCCTGGTTTTCTCTGATCTGCACTGTCAGAGAAGATTGTCAAAGACGATTACGACAAATGAGAGAAAGCTGATCTGAATTTCAAGAGTCATAGCCAAGTATTTATTAGTTATTACATAATTGAAGACTGTTCGTGCTCTGACACAGGACATGTATGTTTAGGAAATGTAATATTTTAGTAGTGTTTACACATACCATGTACAACATCTCATTAGGTGAGGCTTCTGAACACTAGTCATCAAGCAGCTCGGTGCAACTCAAAGAGACATGTTTATCTTACATGAATAGGAAAGAATGAATTTTATAGAAATTATAAAATTATATATTGATAACTTATCAGAAATTTGTAACATAATAAATGTAATACACTGAGAAATTAGGAGTCAGAGTGTGTGATGGAGTGTGATAGAGGAGTGGAGGAACAAAGAGATGGGTTACTCTGATCTCAGTCCAGAGGAGACACAGCCAGCAGCAGGGCTCAGTTTAGACTGACCAACAGTTCACCGTTTAGAATGTATAAATGACAGAAATCATCTGCTTACCCTGGATCAGCTTAATATTTCATTGAAGCTTTGCAGATGAAACATGTGACCTGACACATTTTAAACATTGAAAAGGCACTCGCCGCTCGTGCTGATGGTCTACATGTCAGGGGAGGACAGCAGGTGAGTATTTACTACAGCATGTTGGCACAGAGTCCTGGCAGGACGCCTGCTCAGGCTACAGGATGTGGGCCATGTTAGGGAACAGCAGGAGTCTACTGTAGGAGCAGAGCAACAGACCGTGTGTGTACACTGAATATGCAAACCATTACTGAAACATGAAATAAAATAAAAGTTTCCTGCTGTGGCGGCGTTTCTTTGAACAGGATGCTGCTGAAACATGTGTAGTAATAAGTGCAATAACAACAGAGCTCTGCGTGTGGCTTCTTCAGCTGTATTTAACAGCACCTCCAGAGGTATCCACGCTCCTCATCCCACAACCCATTCAGTGTGTGGCACTTGGTCATCCACTGGTGTTAATGGAGCTCTAGATAGCAGAGCTGCCATATTTATGGCAGTTTTTACCTGCTGTTTCTTTGCAGCCAGCACACAAAAAACTACTTAGAATCAAGTCTGTAATGAGCCATGACAAAGTGGCCACACATTTATTCACATTATGTTGACATTGCATGAGAAGCAAGCACTCGATTGTATATACAGTTATCCTGTGATCTGGTATTACAGGTTAGCCTACTAGCCAAGTCCTGCAGCCCTAACCACCATATAGGCTGTTTGTCTCTCCACTGATACAAACCATAGGAGTGTGTTCTGAGCTAGAGCCTCCATGGTGGCAGCATAGTGGCCATGATTACAGTGATAGAGCAACAGTTGAAGGCACAGCTATGCCATGACGCAATGACATGTTCTATGTCCAAACATCCTACTGCAGCCCAGCTGTCAACAATAGTTTACTGTACCCTCTGATATGTTTTAGAGTTAGTGTCATTTCATTTATATTCTGTTGTATCACTAATTTGACAGATTTTCCAGTTTGTCCACAGAGATGTCAGCACAAACTTGTTAACCTGCCATCCTACCCCTGAAGCCACGACCTATGACTGTGCTGTGTGTTGATGAAACCATGACGCTGTCCGCGGTGCTGAAGTTAGAGACAGGTTTCGACAAACACCTCATTTTGTATGAACCTGACTCTAAAGCAAATTTTTAGTGCTTTTGTGATATGTTAAGAGACACGCTGGAGCTGTTCAGAATGACCTTGGTTTCCTGAAATAGCAAATTAGCTGTTGTTAGAGTTGAATGTTGCTAAGCGACCTTTGATTTCTATTACTACGGCCAACATGTTGTAATGTATTTGGGCACATTAGCTGTCACTACAGATTGCACTGTTTAAGTCCCTGATGAACTCCTTTGTTACGTGGTAAGAAATATGATCACACTTACTGAATGCTCATAGTTTTGGTAGTGGTTTAGGCACAAAAACTACTTTGTTGAAGAAGTTCCTCAGTGTTGGAGGACCCTCATCAGTAGTAATCATGTGTTTAAGACAGTTACTGTCATAGATAAAAGAAACAATGACAAACCAGGAAATGAACAGCTGTTGCTCTGTCTTTGTCTTAGTTTGGTCTGTCGCTGTTAATAGCCTACTGTGTCACCTGACTTCCCTCTCCGCTCCCGTCATAATTACTGCAGCCACTAGAGGTCACTCAACAAGAAAATATTACTATAAGGTGAAACAGGTTTCTTGGACACACAGCCCATGGGCTCAGTTTTTACAGGACATTGTCCACACATGACACAGGCTCTGTCTGCTGTAGATGCGCCAGTTATCAATAGGGGGTTGTGTAGGTGGTGCTAACTCTTCTGTTTAGAGGTGCTCTGTGGTGGTAGACATGAATGTCTTCCTTGATCTTTGGACATCCTGGGAATCCTACTTGATGGTCTTTGGCCCTTTTCCAGATGCTTTGAGGAGTTCTGTTTTTTTGTCGACAGCTGGGGCCAGATGTTAAATGAGGTGAAGATCACACACATCTGCCTACAATAAGGATTTTGGATTTAACTACATAATGTTTCTTCTCATGTAGGACAGGGGATCAGTCTGTCTTGAAGTGAGCCTGCTGATCCCTAGTAATGAGCCAAAAAGTTGATTGTTCTTGAGGTTACCCATCTTTCCTCACTCTACCTTCATGCTGTTGCCCGTCATCCTGGCTGTCCAGTCGTGGGAACTTCTTAGAACAATGAAGTCTGATCTACAGGAGCAACCTGCAGAGGATCAGGAGAAACGTTGCTATTCAAACACTGTTGTCTGCTCGTTTTGTTGAGGGATCCTTAATTGAAAGGAGAATTTACAAAAAATAACAAAGACTGAGCAAATGACTAGGGGGTTGCCAAGCTTATGGCCAGTGCACTATTTGTACAATAGGCTGCAGTGGAATTAAATAGCTTCTGTCCTTATATGAGTGTATGGCTGTGCTCTCAGGTAGTTTTCACGCACCCTGATGAGCAGGGCCTCTTGATGTGTGTCTCTGCTTGTTGTAGTTGCTGCTGTGCCTGGGACTCCATCTCTTCCTACGAATGAAGAACGGCAGAGTCTGTTGTGTTAAAAAGTAGACCAGTCCCTCACTAACACTTTCACCGCTGATAGTTGAGGCCGATGAGACCCAGTCAGGGAGGTCTCAGCTTCTGTCTGTCCAGACAGCGATGTATCCCTGGGGTTTTCACATTTAGATGAGGGCTGCAGTATTTTCCAAGACTCCATTTTAGGTGCCAAGTAACTTAATCTTAGTCTTAACCTGTCTCCCAGTACGTTCTGACTGACTCTGAGCCACAAGCCTGCTGCTCCAACTGAACATATAAATGTCCCACAAATCTATAACAACATTTCTTACACATTACTGGAAGAAATAATGCATTTGCGGACTACCTTCAGTGGCGGAGTAATACACATTTGGTGCTGTTGTGACTATATCCACCAGCAGGATGGTACATGTGGGATGCAGCCCCAGCCTCACCACAGTGTGGGAGTTTATGTTGCTTCCAGTGCAGCACTGTGGCTCGCTGACACAATGGAGCTCTGTGGCTCTGAGGAATATGAAATATTAGAGTAGTACTAGTTGGTAGAGCCAATGAATTGTTGTTTGGGTTAATGCTGATGCAGAATGTCCCATCACCGTCTTATACCAAAGGAAAAATAACAAGTTACATAGAGAGAAATTCGGTCCTGTCTCTGGTCCTCTAACTGATCTGTGTCACAGTTCATTTGTCAGTGAGGAAGAATCTCTGTGGGAGGGTGAGAGATGAGAGGGAAGCTGCAGTGTGGAGGTGCACTCCAGCCTGTCACTGAAAACTGCTGAACTGACACCAAGTCCCTGCACAATATTACGCATAGGCACAAAAAACAACACATGAAGACAGACTGTAATTTGAACAGTGCTTAGTTAGTGCAGCTGACATAAGGCTGCAAAAAAAGGAGTAGATGTATTTTCAAATGGAGTTAAATCTAATCTACTTTAAATGTCTCAGTAGACTTTCAGCTGTCACTTTTGAAATATTATTTATGGCAATTATCGTGACGTTCATTCATTCTAGCAGTTTTTATTCTGACTTGAGGAGTAAACATCTGCACTTGATCACTAAAAACATATGCAGATGTTGCCAAATCAATCAGGGCCGACACTTGAAGGACTTTAAGAGTTTATCTATTAAGTTAGTTGTGTGTTGTTGATGTCAGGACGTGGTGACACCACTGAGGGGAGGACAGTATGACTGGCAGCAGACTGCAGGCAGGTAATCACAGTCAAGTATATGTCAGAGAAACTCCTCAAATCACAGTCTCATTTTCATCTCTGCTTGTGATGCATCTTCAACTTCACACGTGTGCTTATGTCGCCCTCCACGCACTTCTCTTTTTTACCTAAACTCCTCATCACATTCCAGTAGAAGAGGTTTAGGTCATTTTTCTGTCCAGTAATATTAAACTGTGTTATTAAACAGTGTCATTGTGCCTCCACACTGGCAACAGTGCCATCTTTTGAGGTTGTCTGTCCATACATACATGTCCAAAAGGTCACAGGTCAACTTCACTGTGACATCATAATATTATGAAAACCACATCCAATTTAGCGCTGTAACACATTAAAGGCAGATTGTGACCATATTTCTTGTAACGTGGCTGGTTAGGAAAAGCATGCAGTACAGCCACATGGTGGTAATTCTATCATTGACTTGTGTTTGTGTTCTTGCACTTGTTGTGTATTGTGTCTCCCTGGCCAGGGACTATGTTTTTGAATATATGCCATACGTGCCATAAAATAACTTATTATCACATCAAGGCCTTAGAAGAGAATTTGAAACAACTCCCTCTACAAAGCAGGGCATTTAGAGAACTGAGACAGACACAGAGATGTTGGTTCACGAGCGTCCTCTCCTCCAGGGACGGACACGGTCCGGATGTTGTCCTGGCTTTGATGAACTGGTGCCGCTGCTTGCAATAGAAAATGATTAAATGATACTGACAAAAAGTGAAAGTGAGAGAAAGCATAAAGCACGGAGAGAGGACAGAAAGACAGAAAAGGAAAATCCATACAGACATGGGGAGGGGTGAGAGTGAAGCTGGGCTTTTATCTGGTCAATTATTCTTTATATTTCAGTATCATTCACAGGTTCATCAGTTAAATCACTACAGGCTGTCTCTGCCGACACTTAGAAGCAGGTGGACAGCTGTCTAATGAATGGGTCCGTTGTGGCTCCGGTGCTTGTTAATAGTTATTAATGAACATTAAGTTGTCTCACATCATACAGGGGTCTGTTGTCTGACAGTGGTGTAGGTCCTTATTTATTTTTGATATTCATTGGTGGTTTTGATGGTGCATGCAGTGCACTGTAAGGCAGTAAACTAATCTTCCCTCAGTTTAACTGCCACAAACTGTCACCACATTGAGTGTGGAGCCTTTGGGCCCTCGAGGATCTGGATCATCACTCAGATCAAACAGGATTAAAATGCATGATACTGAAAAAAGTTCAAACCTTTCATTTTTAATAAAGGAAGTGCAAGTGAGGGGAATGGAGAGGGACAACGTCAGCTGGCAGCGACCAGGCAGAGTCCAGAGAAACAGGCACAGCAGCTGGAGAGCTGGTGTGGGAAGACAGTGTGACTGAAAACAGGTGTAAGTGGGTCAGTGTTTACAGTGAGCTGTAGAGGGAATGAGGAACAATCGTGCAGATGGATCATGAGGAGAATAAGGTGACAAGGAAAGAGGGGAAGGTCTAAATCTGTACTGACAGCACAGTCTGTGGGTGTAGTGGAAGCAGGCACACTCAGTGGACTGAGGAGGAAACCTGTTTCCAGCTGATATGTAGACTGTTACAGACACTTCATACGTGGAGCCCCCACAGATTAAAACAAAAACCACTGGACTACATGTTTTTGGACTAAAGCTTTGCTGCTTATGAGGAGCGGATTACCTTCACAGTGGAGGGTTTATTGGACTTGGAGGTCATTGATCACTGTCAACAAGACACGGTGGAGGGATGCCAACAGTGGTAGCAATCCAAGAGAAGAAATAAAGATTCACCCACAGACACTGAGGACGCAGACGACCGAGGAACTGTCCAGCACAAACAAAACACATCTTGTATCTAAAGTTTAGTTTAATTTGTCAGCATTCACATCATATTTGTTGAAAAACCACAAAATCAAATATCAAAGAGGAAAAAAAAATGAAACAATCTGGCTGTGAAATCACAATATGGTCAAGTGCAATATCCAAATTACAGGATCTGCTGTAATGCGTCCCAACATTGTTGTGTATTGTTTGCACCATCAGTGTTGTGGTGTTACAGTAAAAATGAGATGTAAAAATGGCCATTCATTCTGAAATAGCATATCACAGTATCTGCCAAGAAACAATGACAGTATGATTTGTTATGAGACCGGTCAGTCCTTAAAGACACCAACAGCAAACACGAGGCATGTCAGATGCAGTAATCTCATTTTCTCTGGTTTTCCTGACGCTGCACCCAGCAACCCTGAGATTAAAGCCTCCATGAAAGCTCAGGCCAAACTTCCACCAGACTCTGTAAACAACACAACCTGCCATCAAGTCCATCGTCAGCACAGCAACACCCAGAGGGCTCGGATCATTTTCAACAGAAAGAATGAATTCACTAGAAGACACTGAGAAGAAAGAGATCACAAAGAGAGCATACCTGGTAGTGGACAGACTACACACACACTGATGACCATCTCTTTTCACAGGATCACAACAAGTATCCTAAGTGATGGTTAAACTTTTTTACTGGTCAAAAGATTCAACATCCCACTAACACTGACTGTGAAGGATGACCTGTCTAATTACTGCATTCATCCATTGTTAAATATTCATCAAACATTCAAACATTGTCATTGAAACATTAAGATCATGAAGTTAAACAAGCACAGAAACTAGGGCTGGGTGATAATGGCAAAAATCCAAACCACAATTAATTGAACTTTTTGCCTCAATTATGATTAATGACCGATTACAGTGTCATCACTGTCATTGACACCCCCCCACACTGAATGGGGCGGTGACACGTGACTACACAGCCAGGAGTGTGTTTTTCAGTTGACGGTGCATCAGTAGGGAGAGAAGGGGGAAAATAAAATAATTGACAGGCAGGATTACATCGGTTTGAGGCTCTAAATCTCGGTTTTGATTATTTTTCGATTAATTGCCCAGCCCTAACAGAAACATATAAACGTTTCCACATATTTTCCATTCAATCATGCTCACACATGGCCCTCCATCCTGGATCTTCATCAACCTGGACCACCTCCGCTCAGTCTAAATCAGAAGCTGATGCACCACTGACATTAAGCAAACCGTTCCCACTAGTTAACAGACTGACATCAGACAATACCAAACACATCACTATCCCTGTGCACATGAGCGCAGCCAGTTTTACTCAAAGATAATAAATATCCAACTCTCCCTGCTGTCATTAAACACCACTTATTGAAAGTCATTACTAAAACAGATGAGAAACAGTTATTCCAACCTTAGATCAGCCCTTTAAGAACACAGGTGTCTAATGAACAGAGGACATGGCTGAGCAATACGACTTTAAAACAACATCACCATCATCTCACACTTTTTACCAAGAATGTGATAATGAGCAACTCCTTTAATGCACATGGTCTTTTTCTGAGCTGTTCACGCTTCATACTATATGTGTTGAAAGTGATTAAAGAAACTGATGATGTTTTGAATTTAACTTCACTGCTTCTTTGTAGGTTTTGGCTCTTCACCCCGAGGCTCAGGGTTTTGCACGTCTTCCATATCACTAGCTTTGCCTTTGAGTGAATGTAGGATAGCATCAGCTGAATTAAAAGACATGGCAACATATGGTTTTGACACTTTTTGGGTTGATTACTCAGCCCAGACATTTGATCTCATTAGTCTTTCAGTGCAAACAATAATGTCCTCACTGATGCAGTCAAAATGAACTCTTAAACTTAACACAACCACTTTAAAGGCAGAGTCTGTAAGATTTTCCCATCCCAAGGACAGTGAACACCTCACCCAAAGCTGTTTCATCTTAACCTTTGTCCAGAGCAGGCGATAATCTCTGATGTCAGATGAATCACTTCCTTGCTCCACAGGACAAATTGCAACTGTCAGAACATAAATACCTCCACATGTTAACTGCTGTTTTTCAGTGCCGTCTGTCACACCATTAGATACGTGGTTCAAATCTATTGATTGTTTAATCACACCATTCAACTGGAAAAATAAAAAGCCATAAATCTATTGATCCACTCTGCAAAAAGGTAAATGTCATGGCGAGCAAGATGCTCCAAACTTCTTCTAACCACAATATGTTGCTAAGTGGATTCTTAAAACCAACAGCAGTGCCCCATGGACAGAGTCAGAGCAGCTGCACTGCAAAAACATTTGACTCCTAGATTTGCCTTTTCCTTAACACAATAATCAAACGTAATCAATGTAATGAAAATACTGTGATTTTCAGGACTCTGAGAGTCTGGTGGAAAGTCGTTTAGAGTTTCCATCATCCATTATCCATTTAGAGAGAGGGAGCACCTTGTGCACATTCCAGTCTGAGGGAACGTCTTAGTGCTGAGTCAGAGAAGAGCTGCAGATTGTTCTGCTTGTGAAAACACTTTTTTCCTTTTAACATTTACATTAAGGAATAATAAATGGAAAATTCCATCTGGTGGCGGTGCAGTAGAATATAAAGCTAAAGACAGTGTGTAAGTAGATGTGATCACTGCCCTTCGTTTTAAATCACAAGTTAGAAAAGATCAAAATTACAATATTAATCAAGATATTAATAAATTAACCAATCAACAAGAATGATTTTGATGTGATTGGAGGCTGTTCCCAGCAGAGGGCACACTCTCATCCATGGTTTGTGATTCAATGAAGTGCTTAGTAAAAAAGGGAGTTGCATATTAAATACACAGTATACAGTCTAAGACTGAAACACGTCAGTGCCTCTGCTCTCCATTCTTTTCTCCATGAGTGTATTATCATAGGGGCAGTGAGTGGGCCTGTCTAGATGGGTTGGGATCTGTTTATCTCTCACGGTTCTGCCTCTGATGTTGATGCACAAGTAAAATCAGAACAGTGTAGGTGTGATATTCATAACACACCCACATCAGGAGTGAAAACATATCTCTGCTGCTGTGCTGTTGCCTGGTTATACTGCAGGTGGGATTAGCCAATGCTACACGAATGCACTGTAAATGTGTGTATTTACGTTTCTCTGTCTGTTTATCTGTCACACAGGATGAGTTCCATCCGTTCATTGAGGCTCTGCTGCCCCAGGTCCGTGCCTTCGCCTACACATGGTTCAACCTCCAGGCCAGGAAAAGGAAGTACTTCAAAAAACATGAGAAAAGGATGACTAAAGAAGAAGAGAGAGCGGTTAAAGACGAACTGCTGGGGGAGAAGGCAGAGGTGGGATGGAGAAGTTGAGTGGTGGATAGTAGAAATAAACACTTTTTGTTTTACTACTCAAGTAGCTAAAACATTTACAAGATATTGATACTTGACATATTAAGTGGTCTCAGAGATAGTTTAATAGACCATTAGAGCACATTATTCCATACATGCATTGACATCACTGTCTTTGTAATATGGTTGTGTGTGTGTCAGGTGAAACAGAAATGGGCCAGTCGTCTTTTGGCCAAGCTGAGAAAGGACATCAGACCAGAATGCAGAGAAGACTTTGTCCTGTCAGTCACCGGGAAGAAAGCTGCGTGTTGTGTGCTGTCAAACCCCGACCAGAAGGGCAAGATGAGACGCATAGACTGTCTGCGACAAGCTGACAAGGTGAAAATCATTCTGTCTTACAGGTCAACTTCACTCTCACTCGCTCTGGTCCATAGTTTGTATCAGGAGGCCAGAGTAATAAATGAATGCTAATGATAATGACGGAGTGACGACGGCAAAAGCAAACACTGCACTTTTTGTTGTTAGGGTTAGGGTTAGGGAAGAAGATTAATTAATTAGATATTAACAATTTTTGTCATTAAAAACATGTTGTGTTTATTTTGGAGGATTTGACTGGAGCTAGTTTATGTGTTTTCTATAAAGATTATTGTGCATTTAGTTATGGGTAAAACTAAATGTACGGCAGTGTTAAATTCATTAGAGACATTAGGGCAGTGTTTTTTAGAGCAATGTTAGAGTTTTATGTTGTTTTTGTTATTTCTAACTTGAAGAAAATGATATGAAGGGAGGTGGTAAAGCCATGAATCAGTGTGAGAGCTCAGCAAACTGCTAAAATAGACAAAACAAAAGCAAATTCAGAAAACACTGACAGAAATTTGACCGGTGTTGTTTGAGTCAACAGTTTTGTGTTTCCTCAGGTGTGGCGGTTGGACCTGGTGATGGTCATCCTGTTTAAAGGAATCCCATTGGAAAGCACAGATGGAGAGCGGCTTGTGAAGGGAGGCCAGTGCTCCAACCCAGTCCTCTGCGTCCAGCCCCGACACATCTCAGTCTCTGTCAAAGAGCTCGACCTTTACCTCGCTTACTACGTACAGGAGAGAGGTACGTACAGAACCCTCCTTCTCATGTGGACTGAAAAACAGTTCTCTTCAGGTAAAGTTTAAATACCAACAGACCTGACTGATCAATAAACTGAATTGTTGGAAGACACAACTGACAGGAACAGTGACAACTGATGAATACTGCTAATGCCTTAAGACACAACCAGACCTTCAATAGCAGAGCACAGCTAACTGATTAATCTCTGTTGGTTTTTTGTTGGTGTCTTAGATTTAAAGGGATATTCCAGCATAAATGTAACCCATGGTCTATCGCACCATGACACCGAGTAGAACACCCATGTGCTGGGACCCTATTTGTACTGTTGATGAAGTTTGGTGCAGCTCTGAGCATTACTGGTGGCCACGAGCCGCTTTTTTTGACCGCGTTAGCTTATGGCTCCTCACACAGCAGTATTTTGCTATTGTGCTGTCTTTGCTGAAGTCACTACAGCTACAGAGGTTTGCGGTCGGCCAATTTTATCTCTAGAGGGGGTGTTCTACTCAGTGTCATGGTGCGATAGACCATGGGTTACATTTACGCCAGAATATTTAAAGCATCGGCCAGATACATTTAAACAAACAATGAACAAACATTTAATGGCACAACACAGGCAGAGAATGAGCTTTACACTTCAGTATTTTCAAATGAAATGAAGTAGAACAGAAAACTTATTTAATGAGGATGCACAGTCTCTAATCGGGCCAATGGCTGATCGGTACTGATGCTGATATCAGTCCTACAGATCAGATACAAATATTCTGGAGCAACAGTCTGGTGGCTGAAAGGCCAGAGCTGTTGGGAGTTTGCACTTTGGTTAAGTTTAGGCAACAGAATTAAACCTGTTCAAGCTCAGGACTTGATGGCAAACTTCTCCGACATGTGAGGTGGAAGAAGTCAAGTTACTGAAGGACAGATGGGAGAGGCAGGCTCTGAAATGACAAGGGAGATTAATGATAAGGACAAAGGCGGATGTGCACTGATCTATGTTTATTGTATTATTTTAGGGAGAAGGAGATCTGACAGGCACAGGTGAGATGAGGGATTCAAGCAGGTGTTGCTAAAAATAACTTTTTAAAAAATCACCTGGAAAGTCAAAGAAAAATAAGGCTGGGTTTTGTCTTTGTGCTGTTTACGTCTCACCACCTCAAATTCACCTCCCTCTTGAAGTAAAATACATCATGATTGCAAGTGGCTCTTGAGGGGCATTTAAACACCACAGGACACATTGTGTCAAACAGTGTTGATTATCGGCTTATTGCTCTATCAAGGGCCTGAGCCATTCACTCCCACTTCCTCTGGGCTACTTTTGTTCCTCTGTGCTTTCCGTACATGATATTTCCCTCAAGGATGAGAGAATATATGTCAAATATTTGCATAGAGAAAATTCTCATTTCTCTAACTGTGATAGTATCACAGAATTTAGATGTTTGCTAAACAGAGGTTAGCTCAAACAGTACACTCAGACACACACAGGTTGTACACAGTGTAGTGGAGCCAATGCTTCTGTAGGGAAGAGGGGAAACACTCTGCTCTGGTCAGTGAAGCTTTAATCTTCATCATCGTTATTGTACTGTAAGTGGCATCACTGACATACATTTCTGTATAACTGTATATGAATCAAGTTGCTTTTACACAGATATTTGTTTATGTGTGTGCGTCCATATGTGTGTGTGTGTGTGTGTGAGAGAGAGAGAGAGAGAGAGAGAGAGAGAGTAGTATTGACGTGGGCTTCCATGTTATTTTTAGCCTTGCAGCATCTCTCAGCTCAGAGCAGGAAACAGTGATAGAGGACCTAGATCTGCTTTTCTAACCAGGGAGACTGTGAGGAAGAACATTTGACTTTATATTTAAACATTTACACATGTGTGAGTCATTTCTGAAATGTGGGGTTGTGACCATGGTTTTAATACAGTTAAAAAGTGTGACGTAAAACATGTGAATGTTCCCACTGCTGTAACCAAAGAACTCAAAGCTGTTGTTTCAGTTCATCAAGGACACAAAAAGTTTGTGTTGCAGGCCGCAGCCGATGAAAGTTAAAACAGTTTTAACAAAAGATGATCATCCCTCATATGACTGCATCATCTCCTCATTGGCCTCTAGGAGACACAGCTGTGTCGTGTCATGACATCTTTAAACTGTAAAAGTTCATTTCTTACAGTCAGTTGTGAATTTTCTCTTGAATTTCACATCACATCTCCAACTATTTCCTGGTTGATGACCTTTGACTTCTTCCCAGTGGACACTGACAGGTCTGGGGTCCGGTCTGGTCATGTTGTGTGGGTTTACCAGCATTTTAAAGACACAGTTTGTTGTACTGAGTCATAAGACACTGGTTTCTGGTTCTGACAGTGCAGCCTGTGTGGGCCTCCCAGTACGATGATCTAATGGTCCCTGTTCATTTAGCTGTGTCTCTATGGGCTCACATTAGTGTAACAAGGATGCCACTTTAAACTGTTCACAGATAATAGGTTTGTGGTTGTAAATCGACCTCTGTAAACCCATAAAAGAAATCTGTGAGAAATCTAGGTTTGTAAACGTGTCGATAATCAAATGTCATTGAAGAGGTCACACAAAGACACAAAGCGGGTGAATTAAAAACTGTATGTGAGCAACAGACAAAGTGTCATTGGTCGTGTTTTTATGTTTCACTTGTTTGTTCCTGTGTTTGAGTTTTGTTATTTGAATTCTCTGTGTTTTATTCACTGTTCAATGTTTCTTGTTCTGCTTTGAATTGTCTCGTGTTACTTCCTGTGGGTCCCTACCTGCGATGACCTCATGGGTTGTGTCTCCCTTATGTATCTTGTCTCTGTGTTTTCCCTGGACAGTGTTAGTTTGTCTGTGTCTGCTGGTCCTGTGAGTCCGTCTCTGCTTCTGTTCCTGCTGATTTTTCATTACCTGCTGGATTATTCTTCGTTTTTCATTTTTCATAATCATTCTTTGTTTTTCTGTTCTGCTTTTTTTGGACTTTATTGGACACTCGAGTCAGCTTTAGTCGTTTTGTGTTGCCTTGTGTATTGAGCCATTGAAGTTGCTTCCATGGCCCATGTCTACATCTGGGTCTTTTCCCTTGTGCTCCCGGCCCGCCTCTGTTGTCCTGTCTTATACTGGGTTTTGACCAAGTCTTGTTAGTGGAACTACTGAGTCCAAAAGGGTTCCTTTGGGCAGCATGAATGTGCTCAGCAAATGCCACAGCCATCTGTGGATTACATTATGAAATATTTTGGCCCTGATGTTGGTGCAGGAAGAAAGCGGCAAGTTTTCATCATGGAAAATCCAGGATTCCTGGTTTTTCAGAGATGAAGTGTGTGTTTAGACCTGTGGAAATGAGCTGTTTAGGTTGGTACATTATCTGTGTATGTAAGTAAGTACATAAGACCAGCTAGGTGAACTGTAGACATGGTGACGATGACAGAACAATGTACTCTATAGTATACGTGCAGACGGGTAAACAATCCATTAGTTAAGATATTAAATCCTGGACCAAAATAATGTCCTGACACTTTATAGGAGAGTCACTGACCCATCAGCATCACAACATCATGAGCCAAAGTAGGGAGTTACAGGGAGATTTGGTCCTGTTCTTTCAAACTAAAAAGAATATGCTGAGAATACAGTTCAGCTGCATTTTATCCTGGCAGAGCTGCGGATGAGTTTAAATTCCTTCCTCAGAGCTTTTGTGTTGCTGCTGCTCAGTCACACAAGTTGTTTGAGAGCATCGATGTTCCTCTTGGTCGGTTGAAACCATTTGTATAAATATGTTTAATGCCGCTGCGAGTCCAGTCCAAAAACAACTGACTGACAGCTCAGTGTTCACATCTGGTTTTTATATTGTGGCTTCAGGAGCTGGAAGAAGCTCGTTCACCAACACAGTGAGGCAGCAAACTGGTGGAACAGAGCAGCACAGACACAACAGTAAATGCAACATCACCTGACTGCAGCATAAACACGATGAGCAGCAGCCAGGAAGAGGACAGAGAGGTGTGTGACTGACAGTGGTGTTAGTGTCAGGACTGTACAAACTCAAAGACACACACACTGGATATGATTAGTTCATCAGTCTGTGTCTAACTCAGACTGTGGATCCTGGCCTGCTGCTGTTCTCACCTTGTGAGTCTGGTGGTTATTACAGTAGTACTTTACCTGCCTTTTCTGTGTCTGTATGTCTGAAGAGATTTTTGTCACCGTGGTAACAGCTCAATTGCACAAGATAGAGTCACAAAACTTTGCGGGTTTGTAGGTAGGTGTTGTCTGAGTAAGGTCATTGAAGGTAGGGTGGTAGGAAGGAGAAAAGAGGTCACTGGTGCCCTCAACACCACCCACTGTGACTGGTGCAGCACTGGTTCCCAGCTTTTACTCAATAAACTGATCATCATAGCAGTTGTGCTGTTATTAATAAACAGCACGTGAATGAACTGAATGAGCTATTTGACCTGGCAGATCAGGAGACATTGTTGGACAGTGTCTCCATTAACTGAATGAGGACTTGCTCTATATCACTGTGATGGGCTGCAGGTTATTTTTACCCACATGCCTTTCCTTCATAAAATACAAACTGACAGTGTTTACTCTTGATGTGTTTTATGTGATCTTTATCCATGAGCAGCCTAATGCACTCCCTGATTTTATACAGGCAGAGCTTCACTTGTCTCCTGCACAAATCTTTGAAATAGTCCTGCATGTTTTTTCACTGAGGGTCAAGATCAAATAGGGACACAGCAGAGTGACTTTGTACAGCCGTAACTCCACGACCTCTGTTCAAAACACCACTGATGCACTTATACTATTATTCTGACTGTATTTAGTTCTCTGCATTTTCTTTCTACAGTCTGCATGCTCTATAGTGACAGGGTTTTCAAATCTTGGTCTTGGTTGTTAGACCAGTGACAGTTTGCTTTTACAACTACAGACACACACTTCCCAGGACCAATCTCTAAACATAACAGTTACTGTTAATTTAGTCAGTGATTTCGCACATTCTGCTGCATCTACATAAATAAATCTCTTAACTAGGGCATATTCCTATTTTCATTCTTCATGACCTCTATGAAGGAGGAGAGGTGAGGGACGGAGGCAGCTGAGGCAGAATGCACAGTGTTTTATGTTAATGGTCTGAAAACAATGAGGCGTTTCACCGTGCTGTGGACAAAGAGGTTTACAGCCCGTCCCAGGATGGTGTCACTTTTCTTTCAGCTTGCTCTCCATTCATCAGCCCCACTGAGGAATTATTACCCTGCTTTGGTTGAACGTCTGTGACCACACGATCAGATGTCTGTCTCAGACTCCATGAGAGCTGGACGTCTGGACGTTCCCTCAGAGGACAGATCAGTTTGAAAAGAGTATTTCCAGTTCAATTCTGGGACACATATGGCGATGTAGAATAGTCTTAAATAGCCATAAACTAGTGGCATTGTTTTTATTGTGAATGTAATGTAACCTCTTTACTGAGCTGCAGCTCAGCACAATCATCTACACAACATTTACATTTCTCTCCCTACAAGAAAACTTTCTCTCTGAACACAGTGATAACAGCAGGTAACAGTGTGGTGCATATGGGTCACTCCCTATACTTTGGTATTAACAAAGATCCTAACAGACATAGGATGGAAAATATTGTTGAAAGTTATTGGCGGTTACATGAATGGTCTCGGCCATGTCTAGTCAAGTCAGTGCCACTCCGAGGGCAGAGGTCATTTAAACGGGGGGAGGCAGATATTGATAATGGACAAACTCTCTGTGATGTGGCACATCACAGGCACACGTGTTACGTCATTTGATGTTCTAAAGGAGCTCGAGGTCGTGTCATCTTCTCCGGTTTGAAAACCAACTGTGGAACGTGGCACTTTTCTAAATCTTTTTGAATCGAACATGTCAATCACGCTTACTTGTCAGTTTTGAACATCGAGACGTCAACAGACAACTGCAAAAGTGTGACATAGGCAACATTCCATTCGCGCCGTAACCTATTATGAAGAATGAAAAATAATGTCTGTATTTATTGTCTTGATTGTTACAAACCAAATTACCCCTCGTGACAATAAAGACTTTCACATCTAATCTAGTTTCTAGCTTAATCATGATGACAAAATGAAGGGGTCATGTGGTGCTGCCTTACAGGATATATCACTGACATCAGAGATGCTGCAGCATCCAGTCTCTTCATTTTCATAAAATTATTCCAATAGATAACCTGACATGTGTAGAACTGATTTTTGATCTCTGAGTGAGTAAATTGTTGAAAGATGAAGCTTGTGTTGAAGCAGTGAGCAGTGATCTACAGTGAAGGCCACACTGGCTGATGACTGTACGGAAAGTCACAGCACTATTTGTAAAATAGTGTGAGAAGTGTTTTGGTTGTAGATGAAACTGTTTCCACAAAGTGACCTGAGTCAGGACAAATGTTTGTAAGTACAAGTGGAGACACTTTTGTCACAGTGGACATGACAGTGATGACACAGATGTGGCTGGTTATTTTCTCAATGGATTCTGTCTCAGTAAGACACCTCAACGAACTGAGTGTGTGAATCAGTCAGAATCAGTCAGGATGTCTGTCATGTGCTTCTGTGTTCTGCCTCTGCTGGGACAAAATGTTACACTATATCAGTACTGTCAATATTTAAGTACATGGAATTAACCAAAAATGTCTTTTTATCTTAAATATTTTGTCAAACCTCTGAGATTCACACAACAGTCTTTCTTTCTTTCTTTCTTTTTTCTTTCTTTCTTTCTTTCTTTCTTTCTTTCTTTCTTTCTTTCTGTTTCATTTATCTAATAACTGTCTTGTTAAGATTGTCCAGCTTTGTTGATCTCTGAAAGTGATTTAATCAGACCCCCCCCCCATGTCTCTCTCTCCAGAGGCAGAGCAGAGCAGCAGTCCCAGTCGGACAGGAGTGGGTTCAGATCAGGAGGACAGTCGAACCACAACCATGGGTACAGTGATGTATCTTCTGTGTGCTGTATACATGCTCACTGCACATTTTTCCTTATTAGTTTTTATTTTGTTCATTTGTTGTCTGTCACTAATCTTCTCTTCAGTTCAGTCATTTAATCTTATCAGATCTTAGGGTGCTCATTTCTCTTTCTAGATCCTAGGCATGAAGAAAATGTTTCACTGTGAAAACACAATAAAGACAGGAGGGAAACAAAATACAGTGAAAGACGCCATCAAAGCAGATAGAAGACCCTCATGCATGCACACACACACAGTCTAACTCCCGGTGTGTTTCACAGATGGTCCTGAGTTCCAGGAGAGTTTTGTGACATCAGGAGTTTTCAGTGTCACTGAGCTGGTCCAGGTTTCAAGAAGTAAGTTCTTGTGCACACATGTCACATGACACATCACACCTTTACACCAGAGGTCCTGAATTTAGAGGGTTATTTGATGCTGTTTACAGTGCTTATCCAGGGTAACAGTTAGCACAGTGAAGGCATTGTAATACTGTATATGTGAAATATTATATTATAAAATATTATATTGTGTGTTGTTAATGTTGTGTTGTTGAAACTTTACATGTGAGCAGGTTGAGTCGTGTACTGTAGTCCTGACAAGTGTGATGATGTGTGTTGTGATATTTTACCTTAAGCCAGTCAACAGATAGAAACACATGCTTTGAGAGCTTGATGTTCAGTATTCAGTGTGTAGATCATAACCACAGTGTGTGTGTGTGTGTGGGTGTGTGTGTCCTCCCTGTGTGTGCAGCTCCAGTTGTCACAGGAGTAGGACCCAGTTTCTCAGTGGGGGAGCTCCAGGGTCATCTGGCCTATGACCTCAACCAGTCTGTTAACCAGTCTGTCAACCAGCCAGTCAGCCTCAGACGATCACTGGCCAGCACCTCATCTAGCGGGTAAACACACACACACACACACACACACTGCAATTTTGTACAGGGATGCAAATCTATCACATTTTCCCGGTTGTGACAGACAGAAAGCAGCTGTTAATGCTAATTAACAGTATGTAGCAATAGAAACATTTACTAACTTTATCTATTTTTATGGTAAAGTTGAACTTTTGTCCAGTTTGTTCTGTGTTATTTTTTTGTCCCTCCTTAGAAGCTTAACTGCTGTTGTACATAATATGAAGGACATTAGGACCAGGTGATAATGGCCCCCACACACACACACAACACACACACACACACACCCCGAACAGCATGTAGTGAGAACATGAGCACAGAAGGAGAGAAAATTATAAACAAACAAGGACACGTTAGCTCATGTGCGTCTTGTGTGTCTGCCCCGTCTGTGCGTGTGCTCTGACTGAGGCAGCGGTAGCGGTCCATTATCTTTTCTGAAGGGGGTAAAAGCTGCTTGATTTGCACAGTCAGCTTGGTGTTTGAGTTTTCCTCCCTTTCGCTTCCATGTAGGACACTGGATGGGGCAGTGTCACGTGACTACACAGCCAGGAGTGTGTTTTTCAGGTGACGGTGCATCAGTAGGGAGAGAAGGGGGAAAACAAAATAATTGACAGGGGCAGGATTACATCGGTTTGAGGCTCTAAATCTCGGTTTCGATTATTTTTGGATCAATTGCCCAGCCCTAAAGGACAGTGGGATAAGTTTAAGTAAGTAATGTTTATTTATACAGTACCTTTTATAGTGAAGTGCTTAACATCAAAAGAAACACAAGTTCAAGAAGAAGAAATACTTAGTGGTGTCTGTCATCACGCTGGACATTGTGCACAGTGTACATCATGTGACCCACTCATGTGATACAACTGTCCTGTGTCCTAATGTGAATCTCAACAGTTGTTTCTGTAAGTGAAGTTCATGTTATGTAAAGAAAGTTTATGGAGCTGTCAAACTAATTATCAGTGTTGAGTCCTCTATTGTTTAACATGAGCACCGGGCTTCTCTACAGCTGATAACATCAGTTCAGTCACAATCTGTCCTCCTCCTCCTCCTCCTCCTCCTCCTCCTTCTCCCCTACATCTCTCTCCATCAGCTGCCGTCCTAACATGACCCCCTCCTACTGCTTCAGGTTCAACTGCAGCACTATTTGAAGCCTGGAAATGCAGTGTTTGAAACAAATTAACTAGAGAGCTTTTAACACTAGTCAGGCTGCTCATCTTTCTTCCTCCCATACATCATCATGTTTTCAGTGTGCGCACACACACACAAAGAGAGAGAGAGAGATCTGATTGGGCAGGTAGGCAGTAACAGTGAACAGAATGACAAGGTGAAATGTGCTCTTACTACATATTAGTATGTAAATACATATGTTGGTATTCAGTGATATAAGTCATAAAGTAAATCGATAAAAGTCGTCCAGAAACCTTTGCATTGGCTCTCTCAGCATGAGGCTGACGGTCATCTGTCCCTTTGACCCCAACAATGTCAGCCTGACAAATTGACAGTGTGAAGTTTGAAAGATGTGCCAATGACCATACATGATGTGGCATTGTACTAACCCTAATCCCATCCACACCTGTTTTTACAGAGCCCTGACCAGGAACTAAGGATTAAGGATCTAGATATTTTTGCAATGTTTCTTCCATGTACTCACCCAACTGCAATGCAATGTGACACTAAGAAGATGAGATGGTGGTTTTTTACTCTTCAATACTCAAAAAAAAAAGAACTTGAATGTCTGAATGTCTGTGTTATGTGTGTCTGTAGGAGTAAACGTCACAAGTCTGGCTCCATGGAGGAGGAGGCTGACAGTCCAGGAGGGGAGTATTACCACTCACCTTCCTCCCCTGCCAGCAGCTCCAGGAACTGGACCGATGACATGGAAGGAGGTAACAGAGCAACAATAAGACTGCTGTCTGTTCCAGAGTGATGACTGAATGTGTCACTCTCATACTGAAGTCATTATCAGCCGACTCTGTTTAACAGCACCAAACAACCAGTTTGAAACTGATTACCATAGGTATAACACACAGAACATTAACACAACCACGGTGTAGTGATGTGATGTTTTGGATCATTAGTGGACAGGTGAACTCAAAGGTCTACCTTTAAATGGATGAATGCTGATGGCCCAGTAAATAAGGGGCCCACACCAGTCAGGAACCAGAATCACTATTTACGACCAGCTCGCATCTGTAGCACTGTAGCACACCGGCTGTCTGGAGCTCTGTGAGTTTTCTCACTGGGCCACTTCACAATTTGAGTAAACACAGTGCACCACAATTCACACAGACTGTATAGTGCATTGTGTGTTTTTTTATAGTTTATGGTTGTGTGATTTATTGTGTGGTGTGATGAACTACATTTTCCATTGTCATGAGATTTTTCACCAGAACATTTTTGATCATATTAATATTATATTGTGTGTGTGTGTGTGTGTGTGTGTGTGTGTGTTGTCAGGTCTGTCTCCTCCAGTGAAGAAGGCAGAGATGGACAGCCCCTCTCCCCAGGAAGACTCACCAAGACTGGGCTCCTTCACTCAGCATCATCGGCCAGTCATAGCAGTTCACAGTGGTCAGTAGCACACACACATTGTACACACAGCAGCTGCAGATTTAACAACATGACTTATGGCATGGAGGCCTCAGTACATCTGATATATAATCATCATACAATGACCACATAAACTTATTCTAACTTAGTTGGAACGTGGTTTTATCACATAACTGTGACACTAACTGTCCAACCTGCAGGTCATGGGTTCACCTGCAGCATCTCTTCGTAGCATGCTGCAGGAATTTATTGAACTAAGGGAGATTTTCTGTGTAGATTTTGGTGTGAGACCTAAATTGAAATTAATTATTTACAGCTTGAGTAAAAGTAAGTAATAATCTTTTAAAGAAATATTATCTTAAAATCATACAGGTTTTCATATAATAATCCAGTAATGTAACTGAGTCTATCTCTTCCTTCATCTCCCTCTGTCATCTCAGGTCTGTCTCGGAGTACCCATCCCTCCTCGTCTCTTCATTTCCCATCTTCCTCCTATTTTCCTCACGGAGCGATCCGATATCCTCCTCACCTGGCCCAAGACCCTCTAAAAGATCTGGTCTCATTGGCCTGTGACCCTGCCAATCAAACACCCAGCTCAGTGAGTATAACCAGTTCAAAGGTCAAGTCCAAATACCATTCCCCTCCCCACTGCTACTTACAGATCGATAAAATCTTTGCTGACAGGTGATGGCACACAGCAGAGTTTTACTTATTTATCTCTTATTTTGTCAAAGGCAGAAAACTAATCAGAGCCAGCTGCAGTGCTAGAGTGCCAAATGTACCATTTGTGGACAAAGAAAATAAAATCTGCTCCAACCTGACAGAAGATAAACCAGCACAGTGACAGAAATGTGGTTAATGTTGGTTAAAATGAACTTAAAGTGAACTATGAGATCAAGCAGGGAACTACCTGAAGTGATACCACCTGAAGATTTCTACAAAGACCCAGCAGAGCTCGTAAACACGAGAGTTAAACAATGAAGCCAACACAGATGTGCTAAAAGCTAACCCCAGAAGTCCCCATAGACTGGCATGTTAGATTGTTCAACTTCAGGCCACTAGTACGGTGGCCCAGAGAGTCCAGGACATTGCAGTTTAAAAACAAAACAAGCAAAGACAGAGATGCACTACAAATTCAGAAGGCTACACCATCAATTTGTCAACACAAGCACAAACAACACAACAGAAGTGTTTCCTGTCTCTGTCTTAACTGAGGTTAGTATAGAAGTTGGTGTGATTCAGTAATTCTGAGGAAACATCAGGAAGTCTTCACCTGCAGCCTCCTGTCGATGGTGCACGTTTACATTTGTAGAGCTGCTCTAATGAAACCTAACAGCTGCCGCTTGTGGAGAATCTGAAGCCTGATGGAAGTGAACAACAGAGTTTGTAAGTCAGGCGTGATGTTCTGTCCTCACACAGCGGTGATACACACTGTGATTCAGGCACTTCCTCTGGAGCTCCAGAGATGATAAATATCTTAGAATAGATTTAGTTCAGATTTAGTATATATACTTCAGGAGAACTCTGACCAGCTCCAGAGTTAAAAGTAGCAGCACATGTTCTCTATGAGTAAATCTGGTTGTCCGTCTTTATTTCTAGCTCAATGGCAGTAACCAGATTAAAGTGCCCAGTCACTACATCTCCTCTCAGATGTTGGCACCTCCCGGACCAGCACCCTCCCTGGCTCCCCCATCCTCCCTCCCCAGGCCGACACTGCCCGCAGAGTCAAAGGCCACCACCACCTCCTCTGATGGGGGAGCAAACTCACCCACATCACCCAGTAAGTGTTCAAATTACTAACAAACACATGACCTATACATAAATACATGGCCTCTGATGGGAATAGAATATTTTGAGAGATGGCAGTTAGATATCACAGTGTTGAATATAAATACTCCTGGGTGGTATTCCAGACTGGCAGAACACATATAATAAAACTGCTGACAGAGTTCTTACACTTTTATATGATGTTAATATATAAAACCATAAAGTTATGCATTTCCTTGATCAGCAAATCTCATGCACAAGAACAAACTGCTTCTACAAGCCACTTCATCTGTGTGTGCAGACTGACACAAACATGATGTAAGTTATAAATTCTATAAAATTATAAATCATTAGATCTCATTATCACAGCCACAAAATAGATTATTTTATTTACATCTAATGCATATTAAGGGTCAGTGCTATAATTTGTGTGTATTCAGCACATGAGTTCCTGTGTCGTCAGCTCATTACACAGTCTGACCTCATCCTCAGTGCAGTGGAGCTGAGCTGGCACAGTGCAGTGGTCTCTGTGAGTTCACCAAGTTTAGAAAATGTAAAAATGAAGTTGCGACCACATGGAAAAGAAAGTCTAATACTAATAATCATACAGTAAAACAATCTTTAGAATATTTACGCTACTAATTTATGAGACGTCAGGTGTCAGATGATGAAAATGAAAAAAGACATAGCCTAAGGTGTGTCCTGAACCTCTGACTAAATCAACTGAAAATATCAAAGTATCCCTGAGAACTAGTCGTCATTACCAACTCCTAATAACTTCTCTCACTATGCTTTTAGTTGTGACAAATGTGACCAATGCAGAGACAGAGAGAGTGACAGGTGCAGCAGCTCAGAGGAGAGCAGGTGGAGGTGATGGAAGTACTCAGATATAATGTTCAATGTGGGATCAAAACTCAGAACACTGCCACCGTAGTCACTGCCACACTAACACTGTCCCTCTGATGAAAATAATATGTTCATTACAACATATTATTGCTATATTTTTATTTCCAAGAATCATTTTATTGTTTCATCATCTTTAGTTCAATTTATTTATTAGTTCAGATCTCTAGATATTTCTGGGTGATTCACGATACAGAGCATTCAGAAAGTCTTCAGACCCCTGCACTTGGGAATGTCGCAGTGTGATGTTAAACTGTCATCAGTCCACTCTCGAAATCCAGTGATGAGAAGGTGACAATTTTTAAATTAAAAAATGGCATATGTAAATATAAGATTGACATCAGTGTTTGAGTCCGCCTGTGGTGGATTCAGCTGATTGGGCACATACCTGCTCTATTTAAGGCCTCACAGCTGATAATGCAGAGCAGAGCAAAAACCAAGCCATGAGGTGATGGAGCTGTCTGCAGAGCTCAGGGTCAGGCTCAGATCTGGATCCTGACAGCACAGTGACCTCCATGTTTTATTTCTTACATGGAAGCAGTTTGGGACAGCCAGGACTCCTGTAGAGCTGGACTCAGACCAAACTGATCAGTCAGAGGAGAAGGGTGTGGAAAAACAGTGGTCGCTGTTGTGTTTGTTGGAGACATCCTACTATGTTGTGATGTTACAACTGCTTAACCAATCACTGGTGAACACCTTAAAGTGCTTGTAGCTTGCATTTAGTATCAAGACCTGACCAGAGAGTGAGTCCAGGAACCAGAACAGAGGCAGAACCTGTGACTGTGGATACACATTATATTGTGTTTCATAAAGATCTATTGAGTTAATAACATAATTTCACTTGGAGTGTCCAACTTATGAATATATCACTTGGCAAAGTTGCCTGTTCCAAAATCTGGAATACCTCTCAGGTCTATTTGGTCCAAAATCAAACACCCAGGGACACTGAATGAAAAAATTCGACTCCAGGCAGATGAAGCACACAGGCTAAATCACTCAGTCAGGTGGATCTGACATAGTTCTCTATTGTACCTCCTTTGTCAAATGGAAATATTTTGTTAAAAGTTCTTCATGCAACTTTAAAAGTGACATTTTGAGAGACATTAAGAGACTGATGTTAATAACACAACACCCTCAGCATACTCGGCCCCTGGGACCCCCCCTGCCAATCGCTCCTCCTTTGTTGGAGTCACCCCTCGAGACCCAGGTGGACTCTACCAAGCCCAGGTTAGTATGGTTTATTTGACATTGTCAAGTACACTTTAGAGGGAATTCAGCTGACCATACGAAACCCAGGTTACTGGAGGACTAAGAGCCTTCAGGGCCTGATAAGAAAACATATCAGTTCCCACTCACAGCACTACGCCAGCCTGCCATTAGATTGTTATATTATTATCATACTATTTATCAATTGCATCTCAAATTTGGTCTCTCTCTTTGTTGAATATGATTCCCACTTTTTTGTCATTTTTTCTTCTCTTCAAAGTTTCTCACCCTGCTGTCACTAAATGACTCACACGGACACTCACATCACATGACATCACATCTAAAATCTGCCTGACATTAAAACATTGGTTGACATGGATCATCATCAGTTGGCCACCTTAGTCCGAAAACAGGGCTTAGCTGTGAAAAGACTTTGAGTCAGGCAGCTGTGAAGTAGGTGAGTGTCGTAGGTCAGTAAGGGAATCCAGACAGATGTTGGGTTTAAGAATAGAGTCATGGGGCGCCAAATAAATCAGTGGGTTGAGCAGGCACCCCATATGCAGAGGCTACTGTCCTTGCTGCAGCCGGCCCTGGTTCAAATCCTGAATCCAGTGGCCCTTTGCTGCATTTCATTCCCCCTCTATCTGCCTCCCCATTTCCTGTCTCTCTCGGGGGTACTATCGATTGCACATGGTGCCGGGCCACCACATGCAGTCTCAGTGCTCCTTGACACTGATTCACTGAGACTCTGAACTCTACTGGGGGATGAAGATGATGATGGTGGACATCACTGTTGGTCCATAGCATGTGATACAGATCACTCTCATATTCATCAAACCAGAGGTTCCCTGGTCAAACTGTCCATCTGTTGAAACTTTGTTGTTCTCTTCATCTTGATTACGTCCTCTTGTCATCTTGATTCAAAATCAGAATACCAATAGATGACCTGACTGTGTGGAATCAGCTACTGAATGTTTCTACCCTCATCTACTCAGATTTCTCCTTTAATTCATCACCTGTCTGTAGGTTTCTACAGTTGCCACATGGTAAAGTTAAAAAACATAGATATTGATAACAAGTAGAGTTGGGCCTTTAGTTTTAAAGGCGCTTTTGCTGCTCCATTGCATTTGACCGCTCTAGAAACAGCTCGGCTAATAGTAACAGCCAGGGTGTCTTTCTCTCTCTCTCTCTCCCTGTCTGTCACTGTTTGTCACAACTAAATACATCGAGAAAAGTTGTTATTATATTGTGTCATATAAACGTCTACATCTGTACTGGCTGAGAGATCAGAGGAGAGGAACATTACTTAAGTGTATCATCAGGTCTGTGCACTGTAAAATGTCAGGGTCATCCAGAGTTTTCCAGACCTGCTCATGACATGTTCAGACCGGCTGCTGTTGCTGCTGCAGCTGCAGTGACTGTGACATTTCCGTCTGATATTTCACTGCCCGTCTATGATCTCCAGAGATATAAATCATCTGCCTCACAGTGAGATGTAGGAGCTGCATTTATTTATGATCGATGACCAGAGATTCTCCACTGTTTATAACTAGACTTATAATATCCTAAAGACAAAACCTACTGTGACTCATCGTCATTTTGTAATTTGATTGTTTGGATTGACATTATATGATTAGTGGCCACATAGAGGCTGTGTGCAGTTCTCTGTGGACTGAGGCTTTATAATAAAAAAGCACATGGCCATCTACCATACTACTATAATATAGGACCTTTAAACAGTTTTATATGTAAAAAGGAAATGCCTGCACTCACGCTGAAACAGTCTTAATACATTAATATAGGTCAATCATTAAAGCCACACAGTTATTAACTGCAGCAACTGTTTTGCAGTTTTATATGTGTACATTTACTTTGCTGGAATTTAATGATCTGATATAGACATGTGTGAGTTACCAGTGATTAATGACATCTTAGAAGCTGCCTGATGCCACAGTGAGCTGTAATTATGTGTGTTTCTCTTCCAGTCCTGGTATCTGGGCAACTGAGTGAGCTGTGGAGAAAGGGTGACTGTCATGGCGGTGCTGTCCTGGAGGAGAGGAAACAATGTTGTCCAGACGTTGCCAGAGGAAAAATATATTCAGCTTTGTAGAAGCATTACGTGCAGTCATACATATATATACATATACAGTGAAGTGTATTTATATATGTGTATGTACGTGGAAGAGGCAGCCTGGATGGAAGAAGTGCGCTGCTCTCACTCAGCCATTTTGCAGCCCCAGAATGTACTACGCTCTATGACACTAAACGGTTCTCATGAACGGCCACTGACATGAGTTGTGATCTTCATGTGGAAGCAATGGATTGATGCAGATGTCTGGTTGGTCCAGATGAACTTCAGACCAGTAACCAGGCCTCAACACACCAGATCCTGAGAAGCCTATAACCTAACTGTGTCCCCAGGATGAGGCCTGTTTCCCTGGGATGGATGTCAGCCTTTACCCCTGCACCCTGGATCTCTACACTAACTCCAGTACAAGGCCTCTTCCCTGGGACAGACATAGACCTCATCCCCCCCTCAACACCCAGAATGCCCCCTCCGCTGCAGGTGCTGCTTATAATATATGCAAATAAGCCTCCCTTATTTTCTGAACCAACTAGAAAGAGAGATCTTGTTGTTAATATGTAAAGTTTCTTTGCACTTTTTGATATGTTGTTGATACGTCTGACGAAAATTAAGAGTTGAAATGACGCCGTTTTTTTCTCTCTTCCCACCAAAAGACAGAGGCTTTGTCTTTTTTATTGACAATCATCAGCCTGAAACCATTAAGTTGCTTTGCGAGGATCATGTTTTTAAGACTGATTGTGCTTTTTTTATCAGAAAACAATGAGTAATAGTGGAATATAAGAGCTATATTCATGCCTCCTCGAACACAACACAATGCTACAGTTGGAAACAGGTATTGAGTTACCAGTAAACACTGGGCCTCTGGAGTATGGAGACCCAGTGTCTTTAGCAGAGAGCATCTTTTTACATGAATATCCTGCTGCTTCCTTCCCTTCAAATGCTGATCATTTTGTCATGAGAGTACTCATCCAAACGGCCCAAGGCTCCATGTTTGGAGGAGACGTGCACCTGCCAGAAGGAAACGGCTCAGTAGAGCTGAGAAAAGACAGAGACACGTTAAAACCAGGATCATGTGGCAGCATGGCCAGCTGTAAACTGGCTCCTGAACGCAGTGTGTTTGAAACTGTAGCATCCTGTACGTGTTAGTGCGTGTGTGCGTGTGTGAGTGAGCGTGCGTGCGTGTGTGTGTGTTAGTATGTGAATATGGTTCCTGCATTTCTGCACTCATCCCTGCTCTGCTTCGAGGAGATGTTGTGTCGATTCTGTGTGTGTCTCAGAGAACACAGTGACGGGTTTTGTACTTGTTAGTAGATTAGAGAGAGATACGAAGGTATTTTACACAATGGTTACATTGAAATTCCTTTTTGAGAAAAGCGTTGTGATGTTATCAAGTTGGAGGGCTGCAGTGTGTTTTTTCTAAAAGTCGTTGAAGCTTCTGACAGCAGGTCATGTGCATATTGACTGAAACTGAGCACAAAATCCAGGTTGCCTGTCCAGCTCTAGAGCGACCGGTGGTCTAGATGGTTCTGCACTGTGTAGCTCAACCACCAGCCCAACCCAGCCTGGACTGGGCTGGGTTGGTGGTTCAGGCTGAGGTGAGCTGAAGGCAGATGGAGGCAGGTTTGCCACAGTGTTGCCAATGGCAACAAATCAAGCATTTAAAACCAGAGTGTATTGGTCATGATCTTCCTTTTTGTGCCCAGTCATGACACCGTATTTGCATTATGGCTTAACAGTATGTTTCTTTGTGACTTCATTTAGTCAGGAATCTTCTGGAAGGCATTTAACTGCTCAATGTGCATTTTAACTCTTTCTTTTTTTTTTTTTTGTATTTGAATCCTCTTGATATTTGATAAGCAACACCTTACAACCACTAGTTCTTACAATAGAAGTAAAAAGAGCAAGATGTCAGGTCAGTGGACAGGAACAACTCAGTCACGCCTGTGCAGTCGTCAAAGATCTGAGTGCAGAAGCAGAAAAAGAAAAAAAATCCAGAATCAAATTTGAAAATTATCAACACTGATATTTGAACAGTAGAGCATCTCGGGCATAACACTGATTCAGTGGTATGTAGACTAATATTTTACAAATGGTGCCATACTTTACTTTCTGAGGCTTTGCAGCTATACAGCAGTGTGTTTAAGTTTGTTCCCTGGGGATGCGTTCAGTTAAAGGACTGGTGTTTCTGTGTTGAGGTGTGATCAGATTGAATGCTAAGCAAATTTTTGCCTCACATTATTCACTATGAACTTGACCACTGGAGGAGCGTTTTTGCATTGGGTCACCTGCGTTCCCATGGAAACAGGGAGATAAAAGTCAACACATTATCCTTTTACTTGGACGTAGTCAGCAGCAGTTTGTATCTTGTGAAGATGCAGAGATAAAATGTCCTCCAAGGGTGAGACCAAAGTTTGAATATCATATTTTTATTTGCGCAGTGAAGCTGACACACATCGGCTGTGGAAACTTTCAATTATACTTTGGTTTTGCTCCAAGGAAAACATTTGAGTTTGAAGATGCAACCTACTGCGTGAATGATAATGTTTGACTTTTGCTCTAAAGTTTGAGGCGAAGTCTCACAGAGAGCAACCCAAAGAGCCAGTGAACTCACTGTACAGACCCTCATTAACCTGCACCAGCTGCATGTGTGAAGAGTGGCTGTGTGTATTTGCAGCTCAGACTCACCAGTCGCAGTCCACTCGGATGTTTTCCTCCAGTTTGTCATTTTTATCTCATTTCCTTGTGTTTATGCTGAAGGTGACAGTTTCAGCTCACACGCAGGCATCTCCATGTCCCGCTGCCTTCATGTTAGGTCTCCTGGGCCGTCTAAAATTCGCTTTGCGTTCAGTCTGACCACGAGTGTCTGTGTCTTTTCCTTTCCCAGGATTTGGGGTCAAAGTTGACGACAGTCAGTGCCTACTGGGGGTTCAGATTTTCTACTGAAGGTGCTGATATGAGCTGGGTTCAAGGTTTAAGGTTTAAGGTTTGGTTAAAGTTGGCTTCAAGCTGATGTATACTGCATGGTGCTGCCCTGGTCGCTGTGCTGACCTGAAGAATGCATGGCTCAAAACTAATGATACCTCTCCCTCAATCCTGCTCTTCCTCCTACTCCTCCTCCTCCTCCCTCTGGACTCTGTACTACATCAGAGGGCAGTGAATGGAAGGGTTATCTATTTCTTTGGATTTTAATAATTGCCCTGTTGTTAAACTTCTATTTTGCACGATATATCATAAAACACATTATGTGCCTTGCCTTTAGTTAAAGAACAATAATACATTATGGAAAAGTGATCATACTTTTCATGGTACAGCTGGTAGCACTTAAAAAAACAACAACAAAAAAAGCTGCATGTATGATGCTTGACATTAACCAGTGTAGCAGGTAGACAGTTTTAGGTTAAACAGTGGCAATGAGATACTGAGATACTCACCTGAGTGTTTCTCAGTGAAAACTTTCATTAGCTTCAGCAGAGGCTGGGACAGCTCCTCCATCCAACTAAACACTGACAGCTAATTTTTACAGTGTGGTATTTTGGGAAACACACGTCTGTCATCATACTCAGAGTCACATGACATTAACAATATCTCTCTCCACTGGAAACAGTGTGAACAGGACAGGATTTAGCTGAGCTTTTGTGCTAAGTCAAGCTAAACAAATCCAAAATCTCACGCCAGTTATCCTAACTCAAGGTCCATTTACTAGTTTTCATGGCTTTCACCCACATCTCACAGGTTTCATCAGAGGACTTAAAGGACTTTGATTACATGATAACAGGGGGTTCAAGCCCCACAACACCAGACACAAACACCTGTTAACAAAGTCAATATGTCATTTCAGTATGTTACAACTTAACCATCTCCATGACAACTGAGAAAACTGAGAGAGCTCTGAAACAGCTTCCAAATGAACAGTGAGTTAAGATAATTGAGTCAAACAACTGTTTGACATTTCTGGATAAAGAAATGAACTGTAGTTCCCAAAATGTTGGACTGTTCCTTTAAATGATGATTCTTCAGTCACATAACCAGGTGTTGATTGCACTCAGAGCTGATCTGCTTCAGTGGCTCTGCTGTTTAAAGCTCAAGTGTTGTCTGACAGGTGTGTGTGCGTGTGTGGGTGCGTACGTGTATGTGGCCTGAGCTAACCTGACGTTGACATCATTCACACCAGTATTTGAAATGATGTGTGTCGGCCCAAAACATGGACTCAGTGTGTTGTAAGTGAAGCGCGAGTAGAGGTTTTGGTTACAGTTTTGGCCTCCTTGGATCTGAAAACGGCACTTTACACAAACAAAAGTGAAGTGTGGCTGAGTCCTATATAAATGTTCACGATTCAAACAAAAGCCATTTTCAGAGACTTTGCTCAGTTCTGACACAGTGTCAAACACATGGAAGTATTTATTACAGAGGAAAGTCTTCTACTATATTGTGAATATTTTGTGAGGAGTTCGGCCACTGAATCTGATCTGATGTTAAACATCTTAAGGTTTGGGCTTCAAGTCTCTGCAGCTCTCTGATTGGCCCTGAGAACACCGTCCATTTGCCTGTGTGATCATGTGATAAGATGTCACATGGCCATGGATGAGTTTGAGTTTTATATGAATGCATGCACTTAACACTATTCTTACTCAACTTGGCTTTTAGGTTATTTTGAATAATTTCTTGAGTTGTTAACATTATGTTGCTCGTAGGATTATAGTTTGAAACACAGCAGTGTGTATAAAAATATATGTACAACGTGGACTCATAAAAGAGATGTATAGAATTTTTTTGTCATGTTTGTGCTTTTTTTCCGGCTCTCTCAGTGGCCAAGCCACTGAATATGGGACCCATGAAATGGGTGAGCTGGTGGTATAAAGTATAGCCAGGTGAGGGATGATGCCTGATGAGGGAAAGAGGGAGAGAGACAAGTGGAAGTTGAATTCAAGTGAAGTGGACGAGTGCATATGCTCTGCCAAGGCTGCACAGTCCTCTAAATGTGTTATTTTAATGAGAGACAGTATTGAGAGACGTCTGACTGCATCACAGTGATTGGTACTAAAGTCGTGCTGATCAGCAGTTGTGAGCAGCGTCTTTAGAAAACCTCAGTCCTGCCCAAAAATGCTGTGGCTCTGCACTGGAATGAATGAATGGTGCAAAGTTTGCAGACTGTTTGAGTTATGACCAGTTCTGTGTTTTTTGTCTCGTGACACATGGCAAATGTGCTGAAAATATGCAGAATCACTTCAGTTTGTGTGGATTGATTAGATACGTTTAAATGCAGAAATGGCAGAGCAATTTAAAGAGCAAATGAAAAGCCAACCCAAATACCAAAATAGGAAGGAATCCAAGAGAGGAGAAGAGAGAGCAGAAGACAGTATCTGCATATACAGTGGCTTTGTCTTAACTCAACATCCACAATTCAGAAGTGACTAGTGCAGGTTTTCTCCATCCCAACAGTCCAGAGCAAAGATAAATAGATGCAGTCCAGAGTGTGTTGGAGCTGAACAGATGAGAACAGAGAGTAGAGCATCAGTGGCAGGTACACAGCCTTTGATGCACCGTGTGGTGGGAGCTGAGGGAGAGTCTGCCTGGCACACTCTACCACAGGGTTTGGTAAAGAAAAGCTGTGTTTTTCAAGTGACCACATGATGGCGCTGTTGCTCCAGACACCTGAAAGTAACCCGATTCAGTGTTACTCTACTCTTTTCTAACAAAGATGTTCTTATAATGTCCTAAATAATATCACCATGGTAACACACCTCTGACTATAACCAGCAACACCAATTATGAAGTTGGGCTGTGACACTGACCTGTCTGCCCCTCTACAGCAGCAGTTTAAATGCTGCTTCTGTGGTTAAAAAAAAAAAAAAAAAAAAAAAAAACCTGTGATGGGACTGATGTGCTTCGCTGAGCTGTGATGCGTCTGTGGTTAGGTGCTGGTTGCCTAGCAACACTATAGTCCAGCAGAGAACTGTATGTATTAGATTAATCTTTCAAATGTGGATACAAGCGGGGACCATGACATAAATCCTCCTTGAATATTATTGTTTTGATAAATTCATCACTCAAAAATTCAAGATGGCTGCCATTTCTGGCCATTTATTCCACCACTGTTTTCTCAAATGAATAATTAGTGTCAAGTCATCCATTAAACAATGAAGAAGGTGACTACTGCCTCATACAGACTTTTTGGTACATCATTCATCATCATTGATTTGTAGAGTTTTCACATAAAACACAACCTTATAGTATAAAATATACAATATATATATATATATATATATATACACACACACACACACACACACACACACACATATATATATATATATATATATATATATGTATATGTATGGCCTGTGGGTAGAAATCTGTGGTAAAGTACGTGTCTCTTACAGTAGTCAGACATAGCAGCCATCTTGAAATGTTAAAAGATTATTGCAGTTTTCTGCTGCACTAGGCTGGAATGAGAGGGAGGACCTGTGGCCCCAGACAGATGAAAACATTTTTAAATGAAGGCAGAACACAGTGGAGGACAGGTCAAGTGTTTGATCACTCCTGGAGTGTGGACACAAAAACACCAAAGCAATAATACTCAACCCAATACAACCAAAAACTGAAGCCAAAAACATCCATCCATTCACCGTGAATCACCTGTTAGTGTAACATGCACTGTAGAGGTCATATAGTGAAGGACTGTGGTAGCTTTGTGGTTGTTGTGTCTTCTCCAGCTGCTGACCAACATTACTGTGCATATTTTACTTTGTGAATCATATTATTGTTTCATATTGTCTGTCAGAGGCTCCAGAATAAGAACAGATTCCAAGTCTGCACCCGCAGAGAGGACGTATGCACTATTTGAATGCAGATTTACTAAGGCCGGTGTGTTCAGAGTGTGGTCATAGTTGGAGTGTGTGGCTCCTGGCTGTCAGGAGAGGTCTGACTCTGTTTTAAAGTGTGAGCCCTTCATTTGTACTTTTCCCTACTTCTTCCTCTCTGTGCTTAAAACAAATCTGACTTTTCAAGGAAAGCTTGAATAGCTTCCATACATAACACCAGCCAGCTGAGTGGAAAACTAATCCACTGTGGTATCAGCGTGTGTCAGCCATCTTGGCTCAGCTGACAGAGTTTTAAGCTTGTGCAGTGTTATGTCTCAATATGTATTTAAAAGAGACATTTGATTTATTCAGGCAAAATAACAGCACCAAGCCAACATGCAACAGTGAACAAGGTTCAGTACCATGTAGCTCTCAGTAACCATGGTTTTACTGTTGCTGGCCCAGAGGTCATTAGAGCCACCCCACCCCCCACCCCCCCTGCTCAAGTCGAGAGGTGACAGTAATGTGTTCAACACAAAACAGCCTCTCATACAAACCTCATCACTTCATCTGCTCCCTTCAATTAAACCAGCAGGCCGTCGGCATGGAAACTGAAAAAACAACCAAAAATGATTTCAACAAGCAGTGCCTGTCACTTGACTGCTAGTTTCATTTGAGTTCTTTTGTATGCCGTGCTTAGCTGTACATTTTATATTCAAACGCTACATGGTTATGTGACACATTTCAGCTTAGGGGTTGGTGCTCAGTACGGAGAACATCACCAGTCCCGGCCAGTGCAGATGGGTGGCAGGGCCTGAGGTAACAAGCCATAAAACAAGCCACAGAGCTGAAGTAGATCTAGAGGAAACACTGACTGCCTGTGAGAAAAGATAAAGTTCAGTGGATTCGTCATGGTTCATCTTAGAGTGAAAAATAACTAATGCAGCTGAAAAATGTGGTTGTATGACTTTACAAAAGGTACAACAATTATGAGTAGTTAAAAAAAGAAAATGTAACTTTGTCTTTGTCTTTAACTTTATTCTAATGACAGTTGTTTTTATCCACCATTTGCAAAAATACCTGCTAAATGATCATCGCCATACACTTTCATATTGTAGTTATGTGGTATGATTAACTTGTTGCATCAGACTCATATTTCACAGATGGGTGAAGCATCAGACCAGACACATGACTGAGCTCTTAGTTTAGCTTTAAGGAGACCAGCTTCTGCCTGGTGTCATCCAGTTGGATTATATTTAGCTAATACTCAGTTCCACATAATGTATCATCAATTAGTCATCAATTACAAGTCAATTTAATGACCTACATAACAGACAGTGTTAACTTATGGCTTATGTTGTCTTACCTTTGATTCAGCATCATCTAATCATTATCATCTAGTTTGTTAACATATCCGACACTATTTCATCATCGACTCCACAGTCCGTGACCTATTAGCGAATTATTAGTTAAGCATTCATGACCTCAATCTAATGTCATTCATAGGGAACTACTCAGGATTGTATGTACCTTACAGCTGAGTGTTACGACCATGTCAGTCTGCCTAAATCTGCCTTCTGTGCAGTGTCTCCAGCGTAGATGAAGAAACCACTGGATCCTCCTGTTGGTTCAAAACACTGAGCTGGAGGTGCTGAAGACAGAAAGATATTGTAGGTCATTGTCACAGATGTTTTGATTTCGTTGCGATGTCTGTGAGAGTTCCCTCTAGGTCCTTCTTCACCCTGCGGTACAAACCAAGTGCTGTTCTGAACACTGTTTGCACTGTTAGCACAGAAGAAAAAAAACAAACCACGTTTCTGGACGACTCTGTTAAGATGCATATTAATCACAGCTGCTTCATGACTGTGATTGGTGGCTTCATGTTCTGTGTTACGTGTTGTGAGCACTTCAAACAGTTTGGAGCCGTTGGTGATTCCTGCTTGTTTGGCCGAGCAGCTGCAGTTGATCAGGTCTCTAGCTGGAGGCTGTGTGAGGAACAAAGGGACTGTCGGATATCTGAACAGCTGAGTTTTGGGGAGTTGTTTTCATAGAGGGCTCTTTTCTATAAAATGTGACTCAACACTCGACCCTACTGCTGCTGTTGCCTGAAAACCTTCTAACTCCAATTTGTCCTTCTTTTTTGCTGTTTCTTACTTGAATTGCAATGAATTTCTTTTTACTGGTCCTTCAAACCTCTCTGTAACTCAGCCTCGCAGCAGCTGGAAAACTTTTCTTAGTTACTGAAAATCCGATTTTGTAGAGTTTTCCTGTGACAGTGACGCCATATTGATTCTTCTCTTTATCTGTAGGGATGTTGCTTCTGCACACCGTTTACTCCATGTGCCGAAGACAGTTTGTAATGAACGAAAGAGTTGTTTCTCAGAGAACATTTTAATGCAGTCTCATATTTTAAGGATTTTTTTTTCTCATAATTTTTCAGATATTATAGTAAAGGACTGCTTTGCTTGCTTCCAGATATATATCCCTTACATCAGAGAGAGCATAGGCATGAACAGCTTTCATCAGTTATTGCATGACTACAGTCCGCTCAGACCGCAGCCCCCTCCACATTGGATGAACATCAGGCCACTATGATCTTTGCATAACACTAAATCTTGATCTGGTCTTCATCAGTCTGTTATTTTTATTTTTTATTTTTTATACAGGAACACCTCAGTGTGCATTGTTATGTACCATGTTTCTGCACAATGCTTTAAAGATCACAGTGTTTCCTGTCCAACTTAACATGATGCCTGAGAATAAATGAGAAACATGCAACACTGCACAGCTCTCCATCCCTGTGACAGAGGGTGGATGAGGTAGAGTCTGGGTGTATCACTTGTGTTGGCTCTAATGTGTTCCAGACTGGGACTGGCATTAACCTGGGCCTCTGATGTTCACTGTGGAAAGGGCTGCTGATCTGGACTGGATGTAGTTTGTAGCAGCTTTAACAAGAGCTTTAAGTACTTTTTTCCTTTGAATGTTTTCAGCTGAAGCAAATGTCAATAGTCAACATTTATTTGCATGATGTAAACTGTTCCTATTAAAGAACATTTAGACAGGGACAGGAAATGATGACTGTGGTATAGTAAGGTCAGAGGTCAAGTTCAAGGTTGGACTTTCTGTTCCTGTTTGAATGTATCATAATTTGAGTGACGGCTTCCTGAACCAGTGTTTCTGATCTAATGTTGTTCATCTGCTGTGGGGGATATTAACATCTTTGATAATATGTCATTATAACCATATTTAGCCATTGCTATCAGCTAATGCTGATGAAGTCATTACTGGAAATGAGTATGTTTCTCTATGCAAAAATATACCATTAATAAACAAGCTATACCACAACTCAGCCCACAGGCCTCCTGTTTGTTCATTTCATTTCTATCACGATGACCATGACAAGACCCACTCTCAATAAAGTTGACTGGATGAAGGACAAAAATTAAGTGACAACATATGAGAAAGACAGAAGGAAACCGTGTTTTACTGTGTATGAACTGAGCATGATGATCTAAGAGATGGTAGAGGAGATAAGACAATTTGAGATTAAGTTGGTCTTGAGCAAGAAAAAACTTTGAGTTGAAAAGGCAGAAATCAGTTTTAGGAAATGAGGAACTTTGCAAGCTTTACTACCGCTGTGAGAGAAAGAAAGAAAACACTGCACTGCCGTTAAACTCTAGGGTTGTTTGGTTTCCCCAATATATAGGTCCTTGCATTCCTCACTGCATTTGACCGCATATATCAGGTAGACCCTCACTGCTGATGACAGAGGAATCAGAACCAGAATCTACAAAATCCCCAAACCTCTGTCCAACATATCCAAACAGAGGGGGTGTGTTTGTCAGAGACTAGTGTCCACAGAGGCCACAACCACCAGTGACAGCAGTGACAGCAGTAACAGCAGGGACAGCAGGGACAGGTGAGCATCCTTTGACAGGACTCTTATTCTCATCCTGCTAGAATTTTTTTTTTTTTTTTTTTTTCAAAGAGTGTTCTCTTCTTTTGCCTTTCAACATGAGCAGCAGGTTGATCAGTTCATTCCTGTTGCACCATGTCATAATATAACTTGACTTAATGAGAAAATGACATGAATCAATGACATAAGTATTAAAAAAAAAACAAAACAGAACATTTGAGCATTACATCTATCAAAGGTCACTGCGCTTCCATTTTTTATTGTTTATGGGAATGAACTCAGTTTTTGTACATTTCATAGTTATATAGACACATTTTTTGTTGTGTACCTCTGCTCCAATGCTGCTTTCAAATGTGATTTAAGTTCACATCCCAGACTTTATGAGTTTCAGTTTTATTATGTTGAATAAGCAGCACGTTTCTAACCACCCCGTCATTTCAGGCCACCGTAATGTTTGAGACATGGACAGAGTCAACAGGTGTTTGTGATGACACAGCCGTGTTCCACTGCTTCATTAGTGCAGGCATAATATACTCAGCTCTGAGTGAAACCACACAGCTGTGTGTAAGTAACCATGAATAGTGTGCAGGGGAAAGGAGATTCATTGTTACCTATCTTATGTTTTACAATTATTATCGATATTGTTATTACTATTATAAACTAACGCCACCTTAGCTGTGTGCCGTCGATTAAAGGTAAAACACGTGTGTTGTCCTCCCGGCCACCAGGGGGCGGTCCCTCCGCAGGAAGAACATAGTTCCTGATCCGTTTCCAGGGCGATGCTGTTGGCGGCTGAAAAGCGCCAAATCTAAAACAGTGAGGGGGCAGTGGAGAGGTAACAGCTGTTAGCTGCCTGGGTGCGTCTGTTTTTAACTTTAACCGGCCCATTAACACATGAGTGTCTGACCTGAGATCAGCGGGAGTTTATAAACAACATGGAGGAGCTGTTCAGCAAAGTGCTGCAGGTGAACGTGAGGTGCAGGGACTGTGAGGAGAGGTAAGAGCGTGACGGCAGGTTAGCTACACAACAACAGATGATGGCAGGTCGAGGACAGGCCCCTGTGTTTATGTTTGTGTGTTAGCAAAGATTCCACAGGATATTATTATCTGACCTGTCGTCTAGCATTGGTTCACCTTAAAACAACCTTTACCAACACTGTCTGCTTAATAACCACAACAAGCTTTATTTATACAACATTATTCATAAAAGAGCTGTAGAAGTGCTTAGAAAAGACAACAGAAAGACAGAAGATGCTAAAATGTTAACACAGAGCAGTATGGATTGTAAAATGTTAAGTGTTAAATAAATAGGTTTAAAAATGGTCACTGAACATCTCCTCCAGGTCTTAGCAAAGTTTCCTTCAGTTTTTTGTATTTCCTTGTGTTTAAAACTGTGTGGACTGAAAAGCCTGGCAGCAGAGGGTCTAAGAGCTTGTGGGGGATTATAACATGACAGTGAATCTGCAGGGAAGGCTGATCCCACATCAGTGAGGGCTTTAAAACCAAGTAAAAAGGACTTTAATATCAGTCTGAAGAGACACTGGGAACCAGCGGAGTCAAACTCAGACCAGAGCCATGTGCTCTATTTTCTCTGTTTAGTTAAAAGTCCGGCAGCACAGTTCAGAACAAACTGAAGTCTTTACTTGACTGAGAGCATTAAGGCTCCACTGCAGTTACCACTCCACAACACAGGGTTTATTTATTCATTACACCAACCCAGTAATCATGTGAGCATAATCATGGTCAGGTAAATAATATTGGAGGCAAAGTTAGACTGTAATGACTGTGCCAAGTGTACTATATGAAGTTTTGAAGTTTTAATGTTTAATGGTTTAATTTTGCAGAAAAGCAAATATTCGGGTCACCATTGTGCTTCAGCTGACAACAAGTCCAGTCCACAAAAGGGTGAGTAGAAAAATATTTTGAGTAATACCTCAGCATTCACAGAAGAAGGGCAGAGTATTTACTAAACCAGGGCTCCAGACTAACTTATTTTACTATGAGCACAATGGCTCCTAACTTTAAATTTTAGGGGCGCAAGCAGAAAATTTGGGGGCGTAAATCAACTTGCAAGGCAAATATTCACATTTCCTTTTCATTCATTTCACACACATTGGCCTGCCACAGGTAATGACAGGTGTCAGATTTTTTGAGTCGCCCCTTTCACATTTCACCAGTGAAAAAAAAAGAAAAAGAAAAAGGTAAATTTAATGGTTGCACATGCGCAAGTATGAAAAATTTACTTGCACTGTCTCAAATTTTAGGGGCAAAAAGCCTCCATTTAGGGGCAGTCTGGAGCCCTGTAAACGCATACAGTTAACGTGTGTTGCACATTAAAAAACTTAGGAGCTAATAGATGAAAAATGTTTGGCTTGACCTTTAGGGAGTTTTCATGTTGTCTGTAGTTTTACACAGTCATTGATCAAGTGAACACACTGTTGCGTTGATCTGTGGTGCAGGCAGGTGCTGCTACATAAAACATAGAAAGTCTGTTTACAGATACTCAGCTTTTGTATGTGACATTTGAGAGTCTGCTTCTTCAGGAAGTGACAGGCAGAACTTACCTGTACTCTGTGCTTGGCTCCTTGGGCTTCTTTGTTTATAATATGGAACTGAGTTTTGGTTCCCAACCAAAATTACTTGCTCTTTAATATAACTAAAAAGAGATTTACTGATTTGTTGTTTCTGTGTATTTTAGGATCTTCTGGTCAGACTAACAGATGATCTCGATCCATATTTTCTTTTCAATCTGTCAATATCAGAAGAAGATTTCCAAAGGTAAGTGTCGTGGGCGATAATATGACATTGCAACACTGCATCAATAAGGAAATTATTCAATTGTGGTACACACTGTAATGCACACTGGTTACTGTTGAGGTGCGTGTCTGAACTCTAAATAAAAAGTGTATTGTAGCTGTCTGTAGCTGTCTGCTTCCTCTATTAAAGATCAATATATTCATGTATTAATAATATTAATATTTTTAAAATGTACCAGGTTAGAGATGTGACTCACTGCATTAGATTTGGGTCAATCCCACTGACATCCAAGCAAAATTGTTATCAGAACTAAAATGTGTCTGAGTGGATCTATATTGAATAACATGGAAACAGGACCTTGTGGTTTAGAATTGAGGTTGAGAGCAGCCGGTGAAGATGGTCAGGAAGGTTCACCAGCGAGCCAGTTATGAGTGCCGTCAAGCAAAATGCTGTCATTCAAGACCACTGTTGTTTTCTCCACTGTAGTTTGGACCTTATCGCCCTGCCCTGTGTTACATTGCTCAGTGTTTGAATGAAGGATGTTGAGAACAAGCTTTCTTTCTTTCTTTCTTTCTTTCTTTCTTTCTTTCTTTCTTTCTTTTTTTTCCTTCCTTCCTTCCTTCTGTGGGAACAGTCTGAAAGTCCAGCAGGGGCTGCTCATAGACTTTGCATCATTTCCTCAGAAGTTCATTGACCTCCTCAATCTGTGCTACTCTGAGCAAGAGTCAGACAATCCAAGGTACGAAGAAATACAAACACAAAAAATAACATTGTTCAACTTAATCATTTCAGGTTGACATTATACTGTATTTAGATTTGTATCAGATCAAATCATTCTACTTTTCTGTACACTTGGAGATTCAGACAAAGTGGGAAATTACTGTAGGGAAAATGACATACAGTTACATTCAGATGATTAAGTTTAATGTGCAGAGTGTAAAAAATATTGGAGAAACCTTTGACCTCCACCAAAACACCTGCTCATACTTCTCTTGTTTTCATTCACAGGTTTCTGCTGCACCTGTCATGTCAGTCTCCGATGCTCGAAGGCCCTGCCAACTTCAGTGTTGTAGAGACAAATGCGTTCAAACACCTGAATCACTTGTCTTTACGACTTGCACAAGGCTCTGACAAAGACATTAAGGACTATCTGGCAGTGTGTCTCTCATCTCTAAAGGTTTGCCCATCCACCGTAACACATCAGAATCATACTTTGAGCTCATTTTTAGCTTCACTCATGTTTCATTACTGTGGCGTTTGTTGAAGTGGTTCACTGTTCACTGGCTCTTGTACATTTCACCCAGGTTAGTTAAAACAGATCAATGAATTGATACCATTGTGTATTGTTGTACTTTTTAAGTCACAGCAAAAAAAAAAAATGAATGAATAGCAATAACACATTCTTGAACAGAAATGTCTCAGTAGAATCATTAAAGCTTCAACAATGTTTTTCACATGACATGTAAAACTAGAACCTGAAATGAGCGACATGTGACTCTCATCTTTCAGCTAGAAAAACAGGTCCTGGAGGTGAAGCTGAAGAAGACTGAGGATGATCTCACCAGGCAGCTGAGTTATGCTCAACAGGTGCTTTGTCATTGGATGTTGTGAACTTGAAGTGATAAGAAAGACAAAGCACACAGTCACTGTATTAACATCTGTGTTTCTCTTATAGACTCTGTCAGAGAAGACAAAAGAGCTGGACAAACTGCGATCAGAGTGGACGAGTCAGAGCAGCTCTCTGTCCAGTCGTCATTCTCAGGAGTTACAGTCAGAGAGAGAAAAGACTGCAGAGGTAAAACACCTGATCACATGGACTGGCTGTCTAATGAGGTCCTTATAGAAATGAAAAAATAAGACCCAGGTTGAAAAAACTGAATTATTTTCCAGGATTTGTTAGAGATGATTGTTTGGTCTGTTTGTTTGACTTACAGCTACAGAGCCGGCTGCAGATGCAGACAGAGCAGCTCCGTCAGGACCTGGAGAGTGCTCATAAGAAGAGCAGCCAGGAGCTCCACAGCAGGCTGACGGAGCTGGAGGCCTCGTGCCGAGAGCTGACAGAGAGGAAATACAAGAACGAGTCTGTCATCAGAGACCTGAAGATCAAACTAGTGGGAGCAGAGGAGGTGAGTGAAGGAGGAGGCTAGAAGAGCAGCAACATGGCGGGATGCAGGATGCAGAAGCTGCTGTGTTATACATCACGCCTCTGGCTCTAAAAGACAAGCATGTTATCTCAACACACACTGGAGCCACTAGGTTTGGTTCAGTGTAAACAAGCAAAAGCTCCATTATTAGACATCAAGGTCTCTGTTTAAAAGACACAGAGAGAACAGCAGTGAGAATTTGGGTTATCTTTTGAAGCTGAGGAAGGCAGCAGTTTATCAGACATCTGTTGGACAAGCAGAACATATACCTTCCTTAGCTCTTTGGATATGTAGGTGTGTCTGCTGATTGCTTCACTGTCTTCTCCAGCTACATATTTACTGTGTCTGTCAAACAACTGTGTGATGAGCAGGTTATGTACAGTTGGGTTTTGTTTTGTGTTCATGACTCTTCATGACATTGTATGACTATGCAGTCATCATCATTCCAAATGAAATTGTGGATACTACACAGTTGTAATATCTGCCAAAATAATCCCTATTTTTTGTTTGTTTGATTATTTGTGTTTACATTGTTAAGTCCTAAAAACATCTTAATGCCTTGTATATGATCAGATGTGAAACTAATAACCCACTGGTCATCATGATGTTGTTCTTGTATATACAGTATTCAAACAAAATTCAAACAGTCACAGTGTGGGTTGGATAAAGTATGTGAACCACTCAACTAAAGGCATTAACAACAGATTGGAGGTGTGGAACTACTTTGACTCTCAAACACCACAGGAAGAACTGTCATTCCCGTCCTCTTTGACTAACTGGAGCTAATACTGCATTAAACATTGTTAATTAAAAACACAGCAGAGTCCCCTGTGTATCTTAGTGTATCTGTGTAATCTGTGATCTGTGTGTAGGACTGCCAGCGTTCAAAGCAGCAGGTCCTGTCTCTCAGGAGGGAGAACAGCACTCTGGACACAGAGGTCCATGAGAAGGAGCGTGTGGTGAACCAGCTGCAGATGAGGGTGGCTGTTCTGGACCAGGAGATCAAAGACAAGGATCAGCTGATGCGTCGCACCAAAGAGGTGCTGGAGGCCACACAGCAGCAGAAGGTAGGAGCTTCAGCTTGACATGTGTCACCAGCTCCTGCCTTCATCTGAAGAGCACTTAGGCTTCATCTATACTCTGGTGCATCTTGAAATGAAGGCAGGGTCAGGGCCTTTTGCTATTACCACATGTTGAGTGTTGCCATAGTGATGAGTGCTTTCAATTACTATACATGTGAGGTGAGTTCAAGGCTGTCCAGTAAATTTTAAAAGCCAGAGCTGTGAATTCTTCTTAGTTCATTTAGTTTATTTCTTTAAGGTACAGACAGACTATGTCTTATTGACGAGCTGCAGGAGTCAGCCCACTGCTGAAAATCACTAGAGATTTACTGATGGTGTCTTTGTTGTTTGATTTTTATTTCTTTTGATTTGGACCTCAAAGAACTTATTTCAAAGATTGACATCCTCAGTGGAAATCTAATGACGGTGAGAGGCAGAGACAGGCGATGAAAATCAGAGTGTAACCTGCAGGTTCTTTGTTCTGCAGGAATCTGTGGAGGAAAACGCTGAGAGTAAAGAACTTCAGATTAAAAAACTTGAAGCAACTGTGAAATCACTGTCTGAGGAGCTGATCAAGGTTTGTGAAGCTGCTAAAGCTCAACTCCAACACTAAACACATGAAGAAGTAAATGAAATGTACATGTCATCAGGCCACATTACATTTGGCTTCAGTGACTGTAGTTACGGAGTGACTGTTGTTCCCCATCAGCACCCATCTCTCTGGTCCAATTCACACTGGCTCTGTGGGATCACTGAAAGGACTTGGATACTGAGAGCAGCACTCAGGTGTTTCTGTGTCCTGCTCATGTGACTCTAATCAGCTCTAGTGTCTCCTGAGGTTTCTGTAATTCAGAAACCTTAGAGAGCTGCTGGTTGCATATTAAACTGTATTATGTGGGCTGGACAAAATAGAAACACCTTGGAAGCTGCTTAAGGTTTGATCACTCTCCAGTCCAGTCTCTTACCTCCTGTGTATTTCTTTTTTACATCTAGGCTAACGGTATAATTAAAAAGCTGCAGGGGGAGGTGCGAGGCCTTGTTGGAAAGATAAAAGTCAAAAACACTGTGACAGTGTCTCAGGAGAAGGTTCTCCAGGAAACATCAGACAAACTGCAGAAGGTTGAGAAGGAGCTACAGAGCAGTCAGCAGCAGCTCAGCACCAAGGAGGAGGAGGTACGTCCTCCAACTGGACACCCTGTAGTCACACTGCATCTAACAGTCTCAAGGTCTTTCATCATCTTGCTAATAGGCTAATCACAAGGGGAATTTAATGATATGACCATGGTAACAATATGATTTGTATTGTGCAGGTTTCAAAGTTGAAGGAGCAGCTGGAGATGACGGTTCAGAAGCTAAATGAAAGCAGAGAAGTGTTAAAAACAAATGAGAACGGTGAGGACACATGTCTCATTCATTTCAATAGTAAATGGAGCAGCTACAGTTTTGTTGGAGGAGCCAGTGAATCTTTTACTCCCAGAGGCTTTAAAGCTTTGAATTCAAGCTCACTAGTGCTAATTTTGTTAATGAAATACAGTTCTGACTCTAACTGTAATTATATCAATATTCATTTGATGTAAAATAATGAAATTAAAATCACCCAAGTAAATTGTTGTTAAAAGTCACAGCTGAAACATTTCTTTAGGCTGCGCAGTTTAACTCACCGTCCACATTCACCCAACACTGGTAATATACATGTTAGTGAACACAGAGACCACACTAGAGATGAATAAATAACAGATATCAGAACTCCGCAACATTCTCCTTTGACCTTTGTGTCCACCAGTAAAGCTATGACTTAATAACTAGCTCAGCAATATAGACATTTCTCACAGCCACAGAGATACTGAACATCTGACAATAATGAGAAACAAGTAAGTTTAGCATTACATTTCAATGGAAGGAAACTGTTGATATATTTTTGACAGTTATTGTATTTTTGTGAATCCTTTCTATAAACATCTTTTAAGCTCTTTGGATGGATTAATATTTTATTTGTGTATTATTTTTAGAATCATTGTTATCATTTTTACCATTAGAAAATGTAAGTTAATGATGCATTCAGGGACTTAGTTCATTTATTGATTGTTTGTGGATGGAACCGTTTCTGTGGCAACAAATAAACCCACTTGTCACTAGATGGAGACAGTTTGAAGACACTACACTGATGATAAAGTAGAATCTGAGAGTGTGAGGATCAAAGCGTTTGGCATTTTTTAACCACTCCTCTCTTGTATTTCTATGTCTCCACAGTAATTAGTTGGCTGAACAAGCAGCTGAATGAAAAGCAGCTGACCAGAACCCCACAGTCCACTGAGCCCGTGGACAATCCCTCAGTTTTATCTACAACCACAGGACTGAGGGTAGGAGACATGTCCTGACTGTGCTCAGCCTTATTAAGACTAACCCACTTCACTTTATCTCTTCCACTCACACACGGCCCCATTACCATGTACACCACACATAGAATACAAATTCATATTGGCCATTGAAGTGTGTGTGTGTGTGTGTGTGTGTGTGTGTGTGTGTGTGTGTGTGTGTTCAAGTGACACCAGCTACACATGTTTCTGTGTTGTTCCAGGCACAATTTTATCCTCAGACAGTCAAACCTGTCGTGTCTCCTGTGTCAACTGCTGATGTCACACCTGCTGAGCGGCGAGTAGCGCAGCCAGCCATCAGACAGACGTGAGTTTGGTTGAAGTTCATTCTTTATTTCCACAGTTAATACTAGTGTGTGGTCTCACACTCAGTCTAAGAATATGTAACATCTAACTCATTTTCTTATTCTGTAATATCTTGGATTCAAACTTTAAATGAAAGTTCAGCTTTATTTTCACTGTGGAATAGTTCTGTTTGGCTGTAAATCTGAATATATGTGCAAATATGTGGTATCTCCAGAGACTATGCAGGTCTGGACTCTAAGTACTTCGAGAGGAGAGATGACAGCATCCCAATCTATGGTCTGTCGTCTAATCTGCTTCACAGAGGTAAATATGTCAGATCTGCACACAGAGATAGTAAATACTGGTTTCATTTGGCCACTGCAGCAGTTATTGCTGCAAGGCCCGTAATGTTTTAGTGTGTGAAGACACAGGGTGAGCACAGGCTGAGATCAGGGTGACGATCTGAATGAACACGTGCCTGTACTGTAACAATATGTAACAGGTCACAGTCATCTCTCTGCTCTAACCTGATGCCTCCTACTTTGTGTATGTTGAAAACACTGTTTGTGGTTAGTATTAAGTTTTTTGTGTGACAAGCACTGTGATCTAATGTACATCAAACAGAGGGAGTTAGATACAAAGACCAGCCTCTAAGAGACTGAACACCAAGGAAGATGGGCTTAGTTGTTGCCCTGGTGATCCCAGTGCAAATCCAGCCTGTGACCCTTTGCTGATTTTTCTCTCAGTTGGACTGTAAAGAAGGCAAAAGCTGTCCGGTTTAAGAAAAATAAGGAAAAAAAACTTTTGGGAACATTAGGTTGGAAGAGAACAATGTACTTGGTCTCTTCTAACCTTCTCTCAGAGGTCTTTGTTCTCAGCATGCCGAATATGTCAAACACCATCATTTTTATAAAACTCCTAGGTGACCAAATTAGGTTTTGACTTTAAGTCTCACTGTCTTTAATATATATTTTCTCTTTTCAGAGTTTCCACAGAGAACAAAGCCTTCAGTAGCTTCTGCTTACTTCTCTGCATGAAGTGGAAACTAGACCATCAGCACCTCACCATCTGCTTCATGTCTTCAGCTCCTGTACAAACTGTACCTTACCTGCAGTGCGACATACACTTGTTAATAAGTAGCTATTGTTATTACTTTAATATTTGTTATTTTTAATTTATGTACTCATGGTCTGCATGTCGGCCTCATGTTGTGCTTCAAGGAAATATTGTTGACTGAAGCAGATTCCTGTGATCATGGAGAATGTATTAATGTACTTTTTCTATCCTCACATTGTCATGTTGTCGTCTGTTTTCTGTTGTATTTAGTTGTGAACTGCTGTCTTTAATAAACTTTATCCTCATTAGTGATGAGTTGGTTGTACAGTTTTCATTTATAAAATCTAATTATAAGAAAGTGCACAACGGAAACATTAGCAGTGTTCACTGCTGATTAAGGGTTATCCTGGCATCATTTGGCCAATCAGAGCTCCTGCTTCTGCTCTGTGGGCGAAATTTATCACATGGAAACTACATGTTGGTGCAGGAAACCCGGAAGAGTGACACATGGGAAAATGGAGTTATGGAACAGAATTATATTTTTGCAGCAGACTCATTGACAGCGGGGCTGATGGTCTATTCGTCCAGTCTTTTCCTTTTCAAAAACCTATTTTGTAACACTAGCTGGCTACATGCTAGTTTGACAAGCAGAGCGGCTTGATGTCAGGCGCTAACCGCCAGGTCAGCGCTGACAGTTTATGATGTCATTAATGATATTTTGACTGACAGGCAGTTAGAAAGATGAGCATGGCAAAAATTTCAATATATTACGTATATTCAGCTTAGATTTTATAACACTCATTCTCTTTTCCAACGTATATGAGGGTCATGAATGAAAAGGAGATGTGAAAACTTGCTTTGCAATTCAATTTATAGTTTCTGACCCAAAATGTTCTGCTTGTGCTCCTAAAAGTTTAAGTTAGGGGCCACTGTGCTTCTAGTAAAAAAAGTTAGTCTGGAGCTCTGCCCTGAGAGCTCAACACACTACAACTTAAGAAAACACATGCAAGATACAAACGAGCTATGAATTCATGAATGCACTGCAAAAACTCTGTTTCTGGGTTACAGTTAAAAAAAAAGTGTCAGACCTGACTAAAGACTAGGCCATGCTGTGTAATGTGCATATTTACATTAAAATCTGATTCATGTGACTTGTCTGTTGTGTTGTTTTTGCAGATGTACACATGTGTTTTCTTGAGCTGTAGAACGTTGACCTGTGTAAGAAAGTGTAATGTCTGTGCTCATGAGACAGGTCAGTGGAAGAAGTTTATGTGACAGAAAGTTGAGACCATGACAGTTTATTTCCCATGTTCATGTAAACATATCTTACATACATCAGAGAGTGTGAGCGGTCCTCTCAACAATGACAGCCACGGCTCCTTTAAACTGACAGTGTAGGTTTTAGGAATGGCTCTGTCTTGGTTCAGGGTGGCGTTCAGGAAGAGGCCAGGGGCAAATGGGGTGGACCTTTGGGTCAGTATCGATCAGGTTCCCACGGCAGAGATGATGAGGTGGGGGAATTCCAGCATGGGGAGGGGGCCTGTGACCTTGAGCATGTGGTGGGGGTCCTCCAGTACCAGCATGGGGAGGTGGGCCATGGCTGTGAGCATGTGGCGAGTGTTTACCAGCACCAGCATGGGGAGGGGGCCCATGGCTATGGCCATGGCCATGGCCATGGCCACGTGTATGTGCATGTTCATGTGCATGTGCATGTGGTGGGGGTCCACCAGCACCAGCATGGGGAGGGGGCCATGGCCATGTGCATGTGGGGGCCTGCATACGGGCTCCCGCTCACCAGGACCAAGAGCAGTGGTGTTCTGTTGAGAGGAGAGAGACAGAGCTGCTGAAGTGTCTCTGCAGTGAACACAACCTCACATCTCTAGGTCATTTAGTCTTTTATTACTCTTTTACTGTTATTAGAAATGTAGAGAAGAAGCATTAGGTTCTCAGTGAAACTTGAACGTGATGAGACAAATTTACAGTATTCACATTTGCAACGTAGACTCACCACTGGGGGGTAGAATTCACATTCAGTATTCCTAATGGCTTCATTGTCATCTGAATAGGATGACGTGCAGAAGGCATGATGCTTTAGAGACAGAAGAGAGACACAATAAGGGGAAACCAGGTACTGACACAGTGTGTGAACAGAACACAAAGTGTCACCTGTCAACACAGGGGCAGCCCAGTCTCTAATCATACTTAGATTATTTAAGTTCGGGGCAGAATGGATGATGTGCAGTATATTGTTGTCATAATAACTTTCTGTTTAACAGTGAAACATCCAAAAACACCTCATGGCTCAAAGCCTTCACAATGTTCACAGTGAAAAATGTGAGGAGTTGTGCAATTTCTGCTACAAATTGGACAATGTGAAACAAAGATGACCATTTCCTGGTTTGAAATCCCATGGACCCTTACAAGGTGATGCTGTTTAGCATTATAAAGTGTTGAGGGGGAGAGGGTTGTAAAAACTACCAGAGGTTTTTCACTTCCTGAAAACCACAAACATATGTTTTTGTGGTTCAACACTTCAAATAAAAGGCAGGAGAAGTGTCAATGATGTGTCTTTTAAGCTTTTGGAGGCATTTGCTCTAATTTCACACATCAAGCCAGCTTCATGAGGTTAGTCATGAAAACATGAAGATTTCAAGAGGCATTAGAATAAAAAAGCTTGTACTCACTGCTCTGTCAGGGCAGAGGGGTTTGCATGCCTCGAGGACGATTCTGGATCCCATTGGGCAGTGAGTCTCCACGAGGACAAATTCAGCATAGGATACCATCCCTGAACTCATCATGTACTGAGAGACAAGAGGGGTTCAAATGATTTCACTGTATCTGTGTCCATGATTGTTGGTAACCATCTGGTGACACAACCTCCTGGCTGAAGGCTCCAGTGATTGCATGAGGACTGAAGGAGATCATCCTTTGATGTATGAAATCACTATGATGAAACCTTAAACAATGTGAGACTACAGACACATTTCAAAAATAAAGACACAAACATCCATGATGACCACACTGAAAGGGCCTGAGTCTGTGTGTAGAGAGATTCTCTGTACCCCACTTCGTAGCCGTCCCACTTCCCGCAGGATGTAGTAGTGCTGGTTGCTGGTGTTCTGGTTGAATTCCTTCACAGCCTTGTGAACAGAGCTGAGACCTTGTGCGTTATTGAGTGGGACCAGGATGGGACAGTCGGGACAGATCGCAGCTAACTCCCTGCTGTTTTTAACTTCACACACACACACACACACACACACACACACACACACACACACACTGCCACTTGAGCAGGCAAACGCTATGGACGCTTAATGCTGCCACTGATCAGTATCATGTGATGTGAAGAGTTTATTGTTATAATGAGATATCATGTTTGTCACAATTGCTTTTTGAAGTCTCGGATTAAATCACCCACATCAGGTTGTGGTTGAGTCCTACAGACATTCAGAGCAAATCTCAAGACAGTGATTCAAGCCTAAAAAGAGGACTAGGGTCTCTGATAGATCTGCATATGGAACAGAAGAGAAACTTACCTGTGCGTGTGTCACACTTATATTCCTTGACTTGGCACCCACAGCATCTACAGACATCATAACTGTGCAATTGGCCATCACCTCCTGCTCAGAAGCAGAGACATGTTTCACATCAGATAGGTGATATCCCCCATGGAAGAAAAACATGAAGGTCAGTGCAGCTGCTGTGTGACACAGAGGTGATGAAGGGAAGAGGTTTAAATAACATTTACCTGGGAAGTCTCGTCACGGAGCGTACACTCCTCATAGTGTTTGGGGTTGACAACATGGCACTCTGTCTCCAGAAGCTTCAGCTGTAACTCAACATCACAGTCGTCTTTCCTCTGGAGACAGCAGAGAGGAACAGAGGGAGTAAATGTCCTGACACCGAAACAAAATGTATCATTTAGTCTGACAGATAATCGAGACGAGGACCTCCTCTTACACAATCACACATCCCCTCACACTCAGTTAACAAGTTCAACAAAACTAACTGAGGATGGACACAGGCACACAATCTATTCAGCCTGGAGTGAAAGATGTGACACCAGCTGCTCAGGTGGAGAATACTGCCTCAGTACTGACTGTGTCAGGACTCATAAAAAAGGGACAAAAGAAAAAAGGTGCAGAGAAAAAACAGACTCAGGTGATCATACTGAGCCTTTTCTGTTTGTCATACCTTCATGTTTTGCTTTATAAAGTTGACATTTTTAAAAGTTTCAGTGTTAAACATATTCAGACTCAGCACTTTATACTGTTTCCCTAAGTGAAGATGGCAGTGCACTGTAATACTGAATAGTAGCCGATGTAACAATAAGAAACTAACATGTGCCTTGTTTTTTAGAGATAATCAAACCATAATAACAAAGGATTGTTCTCTTGCATCTGATCATGGGTTGTGTTCATTCTCTGGAGCAGTATGTATGGCTCTTTGTGTCTGCTCCATGACGATCAGCTCCACCACCTCTGCTGCACCGAGTATCTGATCGCTCACATCCTTCTGTCTGTTTTCTGTCACTACAGCAAACCAGCTCCTTCACCTCAGCCAGGCCTCTGAATCAGTTGCTGTGACTGGCTGTGAGAGTGCCTACTGGATCCAACAGTGTCTAGATTCAGTGAAGTGATTTGACATTAATCGATAAGTATGTAGAGTGAAAGCAGCAGAGCTCCAGACATCCTGTTAACTGTACGTAACATATTTTACATCTTCAGTAACAAAACACTGCTTCTCTAGTGTTTTTCTCTACTGTCTGCTGCTCGTTCTAAAGACAAAGTGGGATTTGGAAACAAGCCTGTTATTCAGAGCTGAGGAGTTTCCTGGGAGATGTTTGCTTGGAATCTACAGTAAGTAACAAGTAACTAACTTTGAGCTGTAAGATGAAAGTGCTACACAAAAAACGACAATAATTCTACACGAGTTGCAGTAACAGGAAATCTATAGTCCTTCCAAAATAAAAGTATTCAGAGGACCTCAGAGTCCGTTGCTTGTATCTGGATCCAGTACCTGCTCCACTTTGGTGCCTTGGACCTCACTGAGTTTGAACTTGTATCCATGGTGATGGTGCTCATTGATGTGGTGCACTGCCAGGCGTGCTGCTGCAGTGCCGTCATCCTCACTGCAGGTCACTGGCTCCAAAGGTGGAGCAGCACCAGAGAGCAGCACAGCTGAGGACAGCAGAACCAGGACAGCTAAACTCTTCATGGTGCCGAAGAGAGTGTCAGAGCAGAGTGCTGCAGCCAGGGAGGTTATATAGATGTGGAAGGGTCAAAAGTGGGAAGAAGAGAGAGCGACAAAGAGGTGGAGAGATAAAGAGACAGGAGAGGTGAACAAACAAGAGCAAACACAGACTTTAACCAGAGCAGAGCAGTGGACAAGTTCCATCAGTTTATTCACAGCTGTCAAATGCCAAGCTTTTACTGGCACCACGCAGGCATTTCTACTGAAACAAATTCCAGCAGAAACCCACCAAGGTCAATGTCAGCGAGCATACACCAGACCTGAGAGAGGAAAAATGATCCTGAACAGATCCCTGGAAGGTTTTACAAACACACAATCAACAAACTCTCACACAAACACACAGGAACAAGAACATGGTGTCCTCAGTCCGAAGCATCAAAGCTCTAACTATAGTCTTAATTTATAGTGTGAGTCACTTGCCCAGAGGTTGCAGGTCTGAAGCACTGTGTTTTGTGACAGAGAGACTCATCGTCACCTGTTTATCAGTCTGCAGCAGAGCAGCTGCTACAGCTAACTTCAAAATAGGCTTCAAAACTAACCAGGTCCAAGTTCAACCATCAGCAGCTGTGTGTAAACATGGTGAGTCACATGATCTTGGCTCTGTTTACTAACACAAACTCAAATAAGAAGAATCAGGCTTCATCTCCAAAAAATCCAACACAGAGTCAAGGTTAGGAGCCTGAAAGATAAATATGAACAGTGACACAATCGTGGGATGATAAAAGCATCAGGCTCCCAGATTTATTGATTATCCCAGAGGGGAGCACACATCAACACAGGACAGATATGATTCAGGGTTTGGTCACGTGTGGACAACAGAGCTACCCACCAAATAAATACAGGCACAGTAGACTTGAATTCTCTTTTATCATAGCTGTAACTATTCATTCATTCACTGGCCCTGTCATTCCCTCCCTGTGAGGTAGCTGATCCCAGTCTGACCCCACTCACCAGCTCCATCATTGCCCCTGGTATAGAGAATATACACCTGTCCTTTAGAGTCCTCTCACTGCTGTGATCCTGCCTGTCTTTGCCCGTTTGGTCGTGTTTGTCTAATAAACCTTGCTCCTGTCACTGACCTACAACAACCTTTGTCTTTACTCTGCACTTCCTGAATCTGAGCGTCTGTGTGATCTACAGTATTTGTCAAATCTATGACTCTGGTACAGTTCGTACCACCCAGGGCTGTCAAACTCAATTACACAAGGGGCCAAAATTTAAAACACTAAGTGAACATACAAACATGAAAACTGTACTGTGATTTCAGAAAAGGTACAGAACAGAACAAAAACATATGTTTAGCTTGGTTTTCTCTCCCATACCATTTTGTCCATGCCAGATACTTGGCATCTTTTCTTGGCTCCAAGTTCAGTTATGTTTGGGGCTCGGTCCTGAGTTGAGTGCATCAGTGAGATGACTTCTTTGTGCCGATTTGTTGTCCACAGAGCAGCTGACAGAGCTTGGAGCTTGTCGATCTACTGCTTGGTCATGACCGTACAGTAGCTGTCGCAGTGTATTATAATATGAAATTATCTTGCGGGCCACATAAAATTGTATCGTCGGCTGGATTTGGCCCCCAGGCCTTGAGTTTGACAGGTGTGATTTAACCTGTACATCGTAAAGCTTTCGTGAAGCTCTCTTAAGTTCCTCATGGTCTCTGACAGACCAGGACTGGCTCCTATCAGATCAGCTGTCCACACCAGTCACATATGGCTGGTGTGTGACTTGTCCTCACATCAGTAAATATGAAAGTCCAGAGGTGGATTCTCTCTGTTTGATGTCAGTCTGCAGTAGATTTACTCCAGTGTTCAGGATCAGGTCCTGCTGCTTCAGCAGCTTCTCCCGAGCTTCAGCAGGTGGACAGACATCTGGACCAAGGTTTACACTTCCAGCCATCATATGTGTCTCATGCCTGTGATTGTTGACCCATAATGACCCTCATACCTATCATGTCTGTATTAATTGAAGATGAAATAAGTTGTGTATGACTGTATGAGTCCTCACCTTGTGTGAGTTCAGAACCTTTTTCAGGTGATACTAATCAATTCTTCATCCAGCTCCTCTGACGTCTTTGTTGTGAGACCTGGTTCAGAGCAGAAGTTTCAGATGTTGAGTGCTTAGGCAGAAATCCTGGGTGGGGCAGAGGGAGAGGTCCTCCATACCTCAGAGGAGACAATGTTGCTGGGTTCGGTGGAGGACATAGAAAAGAAACAGGATCGCTCTGTTGATTTTTGTCCTGGGTTGTGTTTTCTCACCCTTTGACATGCATTATCAGTTTACACAGGTCACCTCTACACTGCCTGGACTGGAGTTCATTTAAATGACATATCTCAGCTCATTTACATCATCTTAAACAGACACTCATTTGAAGAAAATCCATGACTGACAATTTAAATGTTTAGCTTGGAACAATGAAATGTTTCAGAGACATTCCCCAGGTTACAGGTGGTGGTGTGTAGATATGGTTACTGTCAGATATTTTCACCACTGTCAGCGATCAGGTAACTGTGTTATAATGTGTTAATGACCCATCTTTCTTTTCAACATGACAGCTGTGCAAAATGTTCACTTCAAGAATCCTTGGTGTTTGTTGAGGTTTTGGCCACTTGGGGGCAGCAGAACGAGCCAAGACTCTGTCATATCACAGCTGTTACAAGGTTGTGACATGTCTAACACCCCACAGACGCAGAGCAACATGACTGTCCTGCTGGAGCTGACTTCTTCACCCACCTGATGGGACTAAGTCTGTTCAGTCTCCATCCTCTTCCCCATCAGTTTGTCTGACTCCTCCACTAAATGCTCCACTGTGTGTTTTCACCAACAGCTGCTGCTGCTGGAAACAACCAAAGAGGAGTTGTGATCTGTAAAACCAAAACAAGGAGATGAGGGAGTCGGTGGAGTGAAGGTTCCTGTGGAACATCAGCTCACTGGGACATTGGTTCATTCTCCTGGACCTATAGTATCTCTCCAAGATCTGAGCTGCTTTAGTTTATATTGTTCTTTCACATTCTGAAGTCTTTTTTCTATGTCATGTAATAAACAAGATCATATTATTGTGCTGTGGCTTCAACCATCAAAAATGCCACCATGAGGACTTCTGACAATCACTTTCTTTGGTAACAGACTGTTTAGTGAAGATAATGACAAAAGTTTTTTTTATATATTTATTAAATACTTTATTATTATTATTACTTCCTGCCCTAAGTTAATATACTAGTTACTTGTTTTGGCTTAGTGAAGTTCAATATCACACAAAATGGGAAATTAAAAACTACATATTTGAGAAGTTGGTACAGCTTGTGTTTTGCTCTGGTGGCCTAATGGTGAAACCAAAGCCCACATTTCCATCATCCACTGTCAGTCAACTGGCTGATTTACCATCTTATTTATTCCAGCCCCAGCGAACTGGTCCATATGAAGGTTGATCTGGCCACAACCCAACCTCTCAAAGGACACTACTGTATACTGTATGACGCAAACTTCAGATACTTGTCGGATCATGATCAATAACATCCTCTGTTGTTCCACAGGCACCAGACCATACACAGAGACACAGTGGAGGAACAATGATTCATCCATGAGATCACTCCCACCACACTCGTCCCCTGGTTGAACACACATAGTCATCTGCAGCACAGTGTTTATGTTCAGTTTGGTGGATATGAATTTGTATCTCATTATGTAAAAGATTAGAGCATCGTTTAAACATTTAAATGCAGATTATATTTTCTGTAGCTTCACTAACTTCGTCACTAACTTGAGCTCTTTACATTAGGATGAATTGGATTAATGATACCAATCAAATGATCTTTGAGTTTCACCATGTCAGCTCCACAGAAAGTCACTGATCTGATCTACTGACAGTTGAGAGGGTTTGCCTGTTTCCTACAAAATGATGATTATTAGGGTGAAGAGTGAAAGAATAGGATGTGAGGGATACTATGTATTGATCTGGCAACTTCATACTGTCTTAAGCGTTGCCGACAGGCGGCAGTCTGGCAGTGTGCTTGTAATTTAAACAAAGCTGAGGTGCAATTAACACAGAAAAATAAATATTGTTAAAGGATTAACTGACTGTTTTATTACCACCATGTGCTGCACAGCTGACCACCTCCACAGTCACATTCAGAGTCATTCTACCGTTAATGGTTCAGCTACAGACATAAGAGAGATAAGCATTATAAAGAAGACATGCTCAAATCTATGTATCAGAAATACTCTACAGGAGGTGTCTACTCTCTGGGGGGGGTTATTTTATGGGCGACTTAACAGGAAGAAAATATGGTTCCCTGATGATAAATGTAGTTAAAAATCAAAGGCGTATCTCTCTCTCTCTCTTGTGTATTGATTCACACATTAAAACATAATGGAGAAGTCTAGACTGGATATTGACCATGTACAGTACATTATTCAGCCAATCAAAAGTTAAATCTGAAGCAGTGGGCTGTGAATGTAAAACTTAATTATCTTTAAATAATTAAAAAATAATATAGTTTATAGTAATAATATGTTTTTCTTTTCTTGTGATAACCTTTTATTTTGTCATTGGTCAAAACACATCATATCATAATATACTTGTTTGCTGTCTCAGTTTGACTCTGCACTGAGAAACAACATCCAAAGCTTCAAAGAGAATAGCTGGTTAGGAAGAAAAGGAAAGAGAGGAAAGAAGAGAAAAGACAGATGGTGAATCTACGTGATCTCCTCACAGCGAAACAAAGAAGAAAATTTGATCTCCCCCTGTTTCAGTTCAATCCTTTGATTGTAAGGGTCCCAGTAAAAAGTGCTCTCATTATTTGGCCTCTGTATTGTTTTGTGAGCTGGAATCAGTGAACTAGAGGAAGAAGAACACGCTTCATCTTTGAGGACAGTTTGATGAGCAAAGAGTTTATTTTTCTTTGTACAACTGAAAAGAAACTGACTCCAGTCAGAACATCGACACATGTCAGGAGCTGCTCTAAAATAGATATGTGGAAAAACAAGACAATAAAACAAAATATTTTATAAGGTAGTTCAGAGGACACTCTGCAGCAGCACACCCCACCTCTGGAAGCTCACAGGCCAGATGAGATGGAAAATATCCCCTGCTGCTCTGGATCTACTCAGTGGGGTGTGCCCTGAAAACCTCAGACAGAAGGAGCTCTGATCAGTTCAACTGTCTCTGAAGGAGCAGCAGCTCTTCTCTGACCGGCCTTTGGGTGTCTGAGCTTCTTCGTCTCAGGGTGAGCACAGCCAACCTAAGGATGGAACTCATTTCTGTGATCTCATGTGCTCATGAAGGTTTGAGCACACATCAGCCAGCAAATCATACTCATCTTCTGACTCACGGATTTTAACCTTTAATCAGTGAAGAGCTCTGTCTCCTTCATGTGAACCTGCTCATATCTGGACTGGACCTGAGTGACATCAGCCTCATGGTACCGGTTGTCCAGATCTACCTGTGTTAGACTGAGTCAGTGAGACAGTTGAACTGACTTTGTGATACACATACAGAGTGTCACTGTGGTGTTTGGACAGGACGCTGGTCAGAACTGATCCATATGACCAACGATAAGAGGTTAACACTCAAATTGAAAATAACCTGAATTTTCCTCATCTTCCTTTTCTCCTTCATGATGGACCACACTTTTCTGTCCCACCATCACTGCACTTCTGTTTATATGAATCAACACATGAATCAACAACAGTTACAAAACACACGAGGGTTCCCACATGCTCATGTAGTGGAAGATTTCACAACTTCTCCCTTGTATTATACTCACCCTGCAAATAACCAGCAGGCTCTGTCTGAGTTCTCAGAGGACACATGTTAACTGTAGTACAGCAATGACGGCGAAAGGGCTCTGGTTCTGATAAATGCTGACCCCAATGTTCGTGTACAGGACAGTTCAGGTGTGTGCAGCTCAGTGCACACGTGTCCTTCTGAGTACTGTCCTGGAGTATAGGGCCTCTGAATGGTCATTACCGCTGATGTTTTGACATGCAAGGTCACAATATGTCCACTGAAAAGCCCCAGTGCTGCTGATTGACACACTGAACCTCCAGTCAGAGTGTGTTACTGTGGATGAGTCTGTAGAAATAAAGGGCTCCACAGGAAGGAGTGTTTCTGTCACTGGTAAATGTCAGCAGATGGGACAGGCTTTGTCGCACACGCTCACACACACTGTGTCATGGTGGACTCTCTCCCCCTTCAGCAGTGGATCTCATAGGCGATCTGAGAGTCCATGAACAGGCCTGTGTGGTTCAGAAACATCCCCTCAGCCTCTGATGTGATCACAGGCTCGGCCTCCCCTCCCTCCCCCGCCATTCTCCTCATGGTCCGTATGTCTCCCTCCTGCTGCTGCTGCTGTTGCTGCTGCTGCTGCTTGTTGGGGGCCAGAGTGGGAGTCATGGTCTGGCCGGGCCCAGAGGAGTGGGTGTGGCTGGAAGTGTCGGATGGAGCGGGGCAACCCAGGTTAGTGGTGGTGACGGCTGTGGGCGGAGCAGGAGGCAGCACAGGCTTGGCCCTGTTGAGGACGTACATCTCGTGGCCGCGCTCGTCTCGATACTCCTCCAGCTGGGCGAAGGTGGTGGGGCCATCAGAGTAGTCGTTCACGTACAGGATGCTCTCCTCCTGCAGGGCAGAATTCACCTGCGTCACTTTTGTTGTACAGCAGTTTACAATGACGTGGAACAATGACAGGTTTTAATATTTGATAGTGCTGAATCAGTGGAGGTGCAAATACCAAGTGATGCAAGTAGAAGCTGTGGCTCTGGAGTTACCTAAGAACAGGTACTAACTAAGGTTAACTGTCAAACAGGATATATGTTGCTATAGATACAGTGAATTAAGCTCCGATGGGTTTTATCCTATGTGTGTTTACACTGAAAAATCTTATGTACAGAATTGAAGTGAACAGGTGTCACTGATCACTGACGGAGTCTCTTCTGATCAGATGTAGAGATGATTTACACTGATGTCTTCATGTCCGTGTGTTCATGTCATGACTCAGATTTCTGTCTGAGTTTCACGTGCTCTGGAAACTGTTATATTTGATTACAATAAAATGATTGTATTCATCTGTAGTGTACAGTATGTTGCCATCTTGTACTATGTTCAATTGTCTTTGTTTAGCTTTTATGTGTAACTATATCTTCCTGTCTGTTTGTCAGCTTAGGGTATTTATCAAATCACAACTTCTGTGGATCCGTTGCTGACTCATCTGTGATGTTTCTTAAAGGAAAAATTCGGCTCAGCTTTAAAGTCTCATGCCTGGAAGTCTCATTCTTTTAGTTAAATCACAATAAAGCCCTGCCCTCTCTTTTATCATTTGGACACTGAAATATGATGTTTAAAAATTACTACTGGCCAGACAGACACACACCTTCTCTGCTCCATCAGCCTCCTTCTCTCGCTGGTGGTGTCGGCTGTAGATCATGGCGACCAGCAGCAGGGCGGTCAGAGCCAGCAGAGAGATTCCCACGGCAATGGCGGTCTGAGTGGCAGCCCCCAGAGCGCTGAAGGCCATGCTGCCCAGAGCGTACAGGGGCTCCCGGCTCACATCTGAGCCCAAAGCTTGGCCATGGTTCCTGAGCCGGGGCCAGACAGGGGAGTACGGGGAAGACACTTGCGACCACGAGGCCCAGATAGAGGAAGAAGAAGAGGATGAGGAGGTGGATGAATTGATGGCGAGCTGAAAGGTCACCCTGGCCACACCCCCTGCATTCCAGGCTTCGCACTCATAGAAACCTGCGTGAGCCACAGTCACATTACTGAGGAACAACATGCCGCTGCCAGTGTCGGGGTCAAAGCGCTCGCCCTCGTTCTTCTGCAGACTGACTCTGCCTTCCTCCGAGGGCTCCTCGGCCACGCCCACTCCACCCCCACCACCACCCAGCTCCTGAACCAGGCCTCTGGGAGAGAGTGCCACTTTACCCTGGGACGCCTTCCTCCAGGTCACCTGCAGAAGAGGACAGCGGTTCCTAATCAGTGGAGTCACTAACATAACAGGTGGTTTCACCTAAACTCTTAAAAAAGCATCGACCTCATCATGAACATCTGATTTCAACCTAAACATCTGTTGTCATCCTGAACATCTGCTATCAACTCGCAATTACTCTGCTCTGAGTGGCCCCCCAAAGTCTCTGTTTCTCACTCTGCCTCAGCTCACTGCAGACAAAATGAGGTGAGAGCTGCCTGTGAGGAGAAGGCACAGCAAGATACAGACAGCTCACTCAAACCTCCAGAGGGAGAGCCAGATTTGTAAAGATGGCTTTTGTTAGGTAAAAAGGCAAGTTGAATGTGTCTGACTCCACCACCTCTGTACAGACACAGAGGCAGCAGGGGGCGGTCCAGGGGGAAATCACAGAAAACACCTGAGTTGCTGGTGAGTTTACACACTGTCTGATGATACACTCCTGTCTGATGACATCAGCCTGTGTGTTTGAAACAACCAGACGTAGCAAAGCCTGAGACATTATCAAAACATTCAATCATGATTTGTTACAAGCTGGTGGTGGTCTGGATGAAGACGAGCAGTTGTTTACTTTGCTTTACTTGCTTTAGTCACCAGTTCTCAGCTTCTCTGAGAAGAGACTTTATAAAACAGTGCCCTCATCTCCATCATCAAAAAAAATCTGCAAAGGAGCGAATGTGTTTTGGAAGAAGTTGTTCCTCCCTCCAAGTTAGAGAGTTGATCTTTAGTGGCAGTAATCGAATCTCAAAAATGTTTTTCCTTTGTAAAAAATAAATCATTAAATCATTATGCTTTAATAAAAGGCACTTTACAAGCATCACATTTACATGTATTCATTAGCAGATGCTTTTATCCAGAGCAAGTCACAATTGAGAGACAAGCTTAAGTGCAGCAGGAGACCCTGGCAGAGGTGCTAAGTACTACATCTATTTGAGTGCAAATAGAGCCAAGTAAAGAAGTGCTCATCCTAAAATACACTAAAGTGGCTCATCTTCTGGTGATTACATGCAAGCTGCAGCTGCAAGCAGACCAGCGTCATGGAAACTGCTGGAAGTTGTGCTTACTTTAATTACCCCTACCTGAGGACGAGGGTAGCCAGAGGCATGGCAGGACACCCTGAGGCTCTCTCCCAGGCGCACAGCTAGCCTCCTGGGCTCCAGCTGCACCAGCGGAGGGATGCACACCAGGCTGTTGAGAGGGACCTCCACCAGGCTGAGGTGGGAGAGACGTGGCGGCTCAGTGCAGACCAGCCGACGCTCTGCGGAGCTGAGCAGCCGTTGCCCCGCCTCGTCGATCCAGCTCCTCAACCAGTGCAGAGCACAGTCGCAGCGCCACGGGTTGTCTACAGCAGAGGAGAGCACAGGAGGTTAGGTCTGAACCTGTGTGTGCTGACACAGTGGAGTCCCAGTGGCGATAGAATGAGGTGTTTTGAGACAAGCAAACAAGATGTTTGTGTTTGACAGAGGGGTTATGAACTAGAAAGCTGCGCTGAGTGGATTGAATGTTTGGGAGTAACAGTAAGAGGACAGAGAAATGTATTGTCTGGACAACTGCAGGAAGAGTGTTACATAAACTGGTTCAGTGAAATTCTGTGGTGAAATGGTAATGTAAGAGTTAAGAGAACAGGTTGGACTGTTACTATAGTGATGATACTGGACATCTAGATGCCACGAGAAACATGGTTTCTGTCCAGATTAGGTTGATGTGGACTGACACCTGCCTGGTTAGATCAGGATTAATACTGGGAAACATAGTACCAGTCAAAGCATCCCACCTTGTGCTTCATCCACTGAAGACCTTTTCAGTATTTAACTTTAACCTTACCACCGGAGTGGTCAGAGTAGCCTAAACAGGACCAAAAAGATTAATGATGCTTCAGCTGCTGTCAAATATTGTAGGAAACAGTGACACAGTGTGAGTGTGAAGTGTTGTGTCTGAAGCAGGACAACGATCCTAAACAATGAAGTACATCTACTATATAAGGCCTCAAACGCACAGTGACAGTGAGGAGCTGTGTTTGAGCTGAAGTAAATGCAACTCCAGTTACAGCTTGTGATAGGATCTCACTTCCCTGCTTTATATGCAAATAAACACGTTATGTTTTCATCCAATCAACAGATGGGTCCATTATCAGTGTGTGTGTAGGAGTGAGAACACGAGAGAGAGAGCAGTGTGTAGAGGGGTTGAGTGAATCTTTGCTCAGCTCACAGCTCCACAACAACATTTTATATGAAATGTGAAGCAATGAAAAGGGAAATTCAGAATTAGAGAAACATCATTTGGGTTTCTAAAAACTCTCTCTAATCACATCACTCTCTGCAGAACAATGTTAACAAACCACTGATTAGATACAGAACCACAGAAACTAAAACACAGAGGAACAGGGAAAACTAACTGAGGCAGCGCAGCCAATCACATTGGATCTGCAACGACAGGAAGAGCTTTGCTTGTTTGAGGCTGTTGTTGCCAAAGGAGGCTCCACTTATTAAACCCAGTGGTTACAGTACAGTAAGAAATGTAATGGTTGTTTCCAAAAAAGACATAGAAGATAACAACTGTTTGTGTGTTATTAGCTCAAAGGACCGGTTTCTATTTTTTCAGGGAGATGGAATATCATATTCATGAACATATTTCCATCACAGTATAATCACCTGAAACTAAGAAATGTTATGTTTTCTTTAGCTGAGAATGAGCCCTTGGACCACCATGAACCTACAGGAGCCCAGGATGGACAAACCAAACACTGACTCACTACGAGATTGCACTGAATCATTCACACTGGTTCTTGAAATACACGTACATGTCATTTAGAGGAAGAATAAAGTAAATGGACCAACATGCCATTGTCAGTAAACAGGTTTGATGCCTGATGTTTTTACAGTGGTGTGTGTGTGTGTGTGTGTGTGAGTAATGGGCTCACCTGTGATGCGCAGCACCTGCAGGCTGACAAGAGGTCTCAGGGTTGCAGGACCAATAGTGTGAAGGTTATTCCTGCTCAGGTCCAGCAGAGCCAGAGAAGTCAAGCCAGCTAGAGCCTGGTCTGCTAACATGTCTATGCTGTTGTGCTGCAGGTGGAGCTCCTGCAGACGCTGCAGTACGGAGGGAGAGAACAAGACACATGATCTTCTGCTGAGCAGGAAACTGAGCTTGGGACTGAGGCTCAGCGTGAGGTAAAACATCATCATCCTTGTGTCTCACCTGTAATCCACGGAATGTGTAGTCCAGCAGGCGTGTGATGTCATTTCCTGCCAGGTAAAGAATGCGGAGGTGTTCGAGTCCCTGAAAACATGTCGGCTGTGACCAGATGGATCCGGTTTCCATTTAGAGCCAGTTCCAACAACTGACCCTGGTTCTGGAAAGACCCCGGCTCCACTGCAGAGATGGTGTTATTCTGGAAGAGGAGGAACATCAGGAGGTGATCAAACCAAAATTTTTACTGGCTCAGGAGCTACAGCTGCTCCTGCTGATGCTGCTTTTATAATCGTGTGTGTGTGTGTGTGTGTGTGTGTGTGTATGCGTTGTGATGTCATCCACTGGGTGTGTCTCTTCCTCCGTGTGTGTTTGTTTGTACCTGAAGATACAAGTAGTGCAGGTGCCTCAGCAGAATGAGGTCCTGTCGACGGATCTGACCAATCACATTGTCCTGGAGGAAGATGGTCTGGATGGAGAGAAGACAAGATGAAGATGAGGGGAGACATCTGGTGAATGTGTTAAGTACCACAGTGACGTGTGCTTCATGACCACAACTGCATGACTTCTGGTCAGGCATCAGTGGAGACTGATGTAACATCTGCAGTGATGTCAGTGGATGTCCTGTCTCAGAGCAGTGAACCCACCTGTGTGGCCTGAGGGACGTGTTGGGGATGTCCTTCAGGCCTGTGGAGCCACACTCAACAGTGAGGCTGTAGCAGCGACAGCTCACAGGGCAGGACGGAGACGCTCCACCGGGAGTGTGGGTGGACATGAGCAGCGTGAAGAGAAGAAGCACCAACATCACAGCCATTACACCGACACACAACTGGGGATGAGGAGAGAACAGTAATACAGACATCATCAGTTATGATCAGCTCTCGCACAACAAACAACATCATGTATCAAAGCAAACCCCAGATATTTAATATATAAATATCTTGCTCCCTTTTATTTCTTCTGGTGTGGTTGCAATATGCCTGCAACGATAAAAACATTGAATTTTCTCAGATGTCTAAAACTCTCAAATACTGGCCTTGAAAGAAAGGCATGAGTCAGACACATTATTTGACTTAAAGTCCATACTACCAGTGCTAAGGACTCATTACAACAGAAAGTAGCTACAGGCTCAAATAATAACAATCACTAATGTCCGTATGACATCATTACATGGTCACCAGAAAATATCACATTTACATGTCAACTGTCCCAACATTCAACCATCAGACTCACTTTACATCCCATCCACCTTCACTGAGGGGAGAACACCACCCAGACTGTCTGACTGGATCCATACCTCTGCAGGTCAGCCTGATCTTTCACAAGATGATAAAAGTCTATATCTTTAACAAGTCTTTTATCCCTCTGCTCCCCTGCCAAACACACTCAGACTTGGGTCATGCATCGATCACCTCTCTTGTACACACTTATATAGTAACACACACTCGGTGTACGCTATTCATCCATTATCATAAACCTCATATGGTAAATATCATGGAGTTACTTTTTATGTCAAAACATGTACTGTCACTTATATTTCTATACTTTATTTATTTGCACTATAACTTTGGAGAATATTATCACATTACAAGTTTTGTACCATTGTTGGCTGATTTTGCAATTAAGTTGTTTCTTTGTGTCGTTACCATGATCATCTTGCACTGATTGTGTGTTCTATGTTGTGTAGTTGTGTGTGTCTGTGCATTTTTGTATATATTATATGTGCCCTAAACATTTTCACTGGGTAGGGTTAATGAAATGTCTTGAATTGAGTTATTATTCTATTATATACCTGATTTTTGGCCTGTACCTTCAGCTATTAGCTCATATTCTTCCATACAAAGCTGAGTGCTGAATTAACTCTGTTTGCATTCAGCAGCGGTTCAGCTTTTCTGCAGTCTCCTCCTGCAGGAGCTGTATTCAACCTGCCAAGGAGAAACATTATGTTTACAGTGTGCACTGATGTCAGTGTTATCAACTGTTCAAATGATTAAAAATGCTCTCAGTGGAAATGTTTCTGCCTACTCAGGGAAAATGAAAGAAATGAAAGGAGTGGAAGCAGCCACTTCAAACCACACACTGGGGAAGAGGTGGTGTGTGGAAGTGTGAAGGTTTAATAGAGATGCTGCAGACACACACAGCTAATGGGCCTAGGAACTAATGTTTTACTAAAATTATAGAAACACTGTGATCATGTTGAAAATCAGCAATTAACTGGCAGACTTTTATTTCGTCAGATGGAACATGTCTTCCTGTCTTGTGCTTCATATATTTACTGTGTCTTTCAGTGTCAATGGGATTCAGTAGTATTCAGACTGAATTGAGAGGAGACCTTGATCCAGAGGTCACTCTGCTCCTGTTCAGATTCACACTCTTCACACTCTGCTTCAGTCACATGGGGATCATCAGTTTGACAGAACAATTAGAGCAACACATAGGCTCCATCACTGAAGAGAAACACGAGCAGACAGGAGATCAGATGCACGCAACCTAACAACATGATGGACGTTGGCCTGTCTGATCTGTTATGTAACTGTCCCAGGTCTGAGCTACTAAGTTGTTGAATACAATGTTATTATTGATCGAATCAATGAGCTGAACTAAACTGTACACTTAATAAGTGGTGTATTTAAAAGGCTACAACTGTTATTACTACTACTTTAGAAATATTCATGGAGTCTTGGGAAGATTTTCACTCAAATATATCTAATAAAAAAAAAAGAAAAAAGCTTCATGGTGTCACAGTGACACTGACCTTTGACCTTTTGGATATAAAATGTCATTTTTTTATTTTATCACTGTGGCATAATGAATGCATGAATTTGTGAGATGAATTAAATGAATGTTTGTGTCAAATCGTAAAATTTCCCTCAGAATGATCTCATTCACAAGAGCAGGACGTACAGGCGGACTGACATCCCGAGAACATGATGCCTCAGGCTCTGGCTGTCGCCGGCGTGGGGGCGCACAGAAACTACAGGACTCATAGAGCTCAAGATGTGTTAAGTGTTTGGCACACACTGACAAGCCATGTGAGTGTGTAACAATCCAGGCACTGACAACACCACTATGAATTAATGTTCCTTTGAATATTCATCTCAGTGTGTGCATCACTGTCACCATAGAAACTATGATGGCATCAAACACTGGTCTGAAGACGGATCCATGTTCAAGGCTGCTTCTTTATTTCTTTTGGAACATCATTCAGTGCTGCTGAAAGACTGCTGTTCTCCCCATGATTAAAGTGGCTCTTAAATCCAACAGCACCATTTAAACGAAGCAAGGAGACATTTTGATTTGGTTAGATTATTTCTAACATCTGATCTCAGGTCAAATCTCCACGCTAAATGCAGCAGTAAACTCCGACAGGACGCAGGCTCCAAAAACATCATGAGGCTGAGGTACAGAGCCAAAGCCATCAAAAACCCACACGCAATCTAACCTTCGTTCCCTGACTCTTACATCATCACATAAAACCAGGTTTTCTTTTCCAGTCCAACCACGTTCTTTGCCATCTGACTTTCTGACTGGTGGATGACCTCCTGGCTGAGCCACAGACATACAACAATGGGATCACAGATTGATGGAAAATGGTTAAATGTTAACTTTGCATACCGGAATCAAATCCACCTGCAGTAATCAAACATGCAGCATGAAAACCAACAGTGAGAGTATCTGACTGATTTCACTCTTGCTCGCACTATAGACTGATCTGCTGTCTAATATTGAGCTAAACAAAGGCCCTGGTCACTAAATACACCACCTGGTGATGTAATAGAAACTGTTCACACCAGATCATTTTGAAAGAGGAACAGCTAATCGATGAGAAAACACTTAACCAGCCAGAGACGTTTCCAGATGTAGAGTTAAAAGAAGAAACCAGACCACTCTGACCATTTCAAAATGTGAACTTTGATTCCTGTCTCTCCCTTTGTGTCTGAGTCACAATGTCTATAATGATTACTAGAGGAATTTGTACAGAACATGTCACACATTTGACCCTTTAGATATAAAATGACACTTCATCATTTTATCTTAACAGACATTTGTGTGAAATTTTGTCTGAGTCACTTTTTCAGTGACCCCGACCTTTGACCTTTGACCACCAACGTCCAGTCAGTTCATCTTTGGGTTAAATGATTGTTTGTGTCAGACATTATGAAATCCCATCAGATGTCCCTAATATATCATTTCACAAGGACAGGATGGACATAAGATCACAGCAGCCTTGACCTTTGACCTCTGACCACCAAAGTCATCCTTGAGTCCAAATGACCTTTTGTGATAAATTTGCCAAGGACAGCCGGGGGATAGACAACCGACAAACACAATGTCTCCAGGCTGGACTGTCACTGGCACACAGGCTTATAAATTACATGTGTATGTAGAAACCAAGGCCAGGCTGAAGCACAGGCACCATTAGCATGAAAAACAAAACAGAGTTAATGATTATCTCCACCAAGGAGGTTGTGTTTTGTTGCTGTTGCCTGTTCATTTGTCAAAAAGTATCGAACTGAACTGCACCAAACTTGGTGGAGGGAGGAGGACTGGCCAGGGAACAACCCTCTGAATTTGTAGGGCCCTTCTTGTTTTCTCTCCTTATTTTGATATTTCCTACATCTGCTTGCTGAATATAGACTTTATATTCACTTTAGTTTGCAGGTTTTTATCAGGCCATAAAAATACTCTTCAGCGCCTGTAACACTCAGGGTTTTGACACTTTCATAAAGCTCTAAATTCAAGTACATGTTTGGAGGTGACAAACAAATAAATTCTCCCACCCTCATGTATATGCAGAGGTGGGACAAGAAGCACCTCTGTATAAAAAAAAGTCCATTACCATACGAGCATCACTGCCTCTGTCACACAGACCACCAGGATCCCAGACAAACACATATTTACATACATACAACTGAACAGAGTTTAAAAAACATCCAGCCATACTAACCCTAGCAATGCTGTGCTCCACATGCCAGCCGAAAGCCTCACAGAGACAATAACATTTGCCAAACATGTTATGATAGGAAAAACCAGAACTGAGTCAAATGACAACACAAGGCAGAGGGGGTGTGGCTTCACTCTCCTCAGGAGGGCTGTTACTCCACTATATCTTTACATAGAAAATAGTTGTTAGCTGCTTTCATATATCAAACTCTTTTATATACTGTGTGTTGAGTTTACATATTATAGGTGAATTTACATGTTTATGAAAATGTCAACAAACGCTGAATATTACAAACATAAACACACAGTTTGCACAGTTTTACCTTGAATAAAAGCCACTGATTATATACTGCCATTTAAATTTGGAGTAAAAACTGGGATCATGTATCTATGTGATATTAATCTGCCTTTATATTGTATCAGTAACTGCTGGTGGGGGTCCTTTAAAGGCTGGAGCAGCTCTGCAGGTAGATCATGTCCACAGCCATCATTCCTATTGACTGATTGGACATGCAGCACCATAAAGCCATGTGTCTTCATGTCTGTCAGAGATGCAGTTACTATAGTCACGGCGCATGTTATTGTGAAAGCTGAACTGGTTGAATATCCAGGCCACCTCACAGACTGAGCCCGCAACAGTAATAATAACTGTAAACAATGTCTGATCCCTGCGCTGTACATGGCCATCAGTGGCTGCTCCACCTCCGTGTAGACAGACGTACAAAATGTACGGCAGAACAACAGCCTGTCAGATGCACCTGGACTATCACATCTGATCTCAGCACAAATAATCCAGCCACGGTTTATCGCTGCTTCATACCTCACTGAGGAAGGATGGAGCGGAGTCCCACGGTGATGTCCTCGCCTGCTCGACGCCTTCTCACTTCACACCACCCAGCTTATTGTGATTTCTTCTCGGTGTTAGAGCCGAAAGCAGAGCCGCAGCTGATGGATGTTTCCACGGAGAGCAGAGCACCGTGGGCCCGTCGCATCCTCCACACACAGTCAGCGATGAAAACAGAGGGGGATGGAGCAGCCGCACGTCAGATGGCGCGTCAAACAGCGGCGGCAGGCCGGAGCGGATCCTGCAGCACCGACACTCAGCCGGACTGGGACCACTCAGGTGTCTTTGTTAAAGCCCGCACACCCAGCTGCTGACCCGCTCCGCTCCTCCAGTGTGCCCTCTCATCCCACTCTGCCTCCCGGCTGCTCCTGAGGACCACAGTCAAGTCACACGCTCCTCCAGCAGCGACACTTCCGCCCGGTTCATTCAGAATAAAAGCCTCGTCACAAATGACAAAGTGCCTATCAAATTCATGTTTGCACAAGATTCGCCGCAGTTCGTGTCGTATAACCCCAACCTACCCACCCACCCACACCTGCCACCAGTATAATGGTGAAGAGCGATTTCACAAGCAAGAGCACTGTAAAGTCCGTTCACTTCTCAGAGTGCGAATACAATCTACTTCCTCCCTGCAGCTGTCTGCTCTTCACGTGTTCAGCTGAAGTACCTGTGTGTTGAGTTTAACAGCAATCTGATAAAAGCAGGGACAGACCATTTCATTCACAAATAAGACAGAGTTAAACAGTTGATATTAAACATTTTTCTACTGAAGAATTTATATACTTGAAGTTGGATGATGGCACTGAAAAAAACATCTTAATTAGTATATGTAGTTAATTCTACATCACTACAGACCACACAGTAACTTCACTTCTGTGGAGCAGCCATCATGTAGAGCCTGAACTGCACCTCGAAGTCACAGCTCAGATTTTTTTTTTGAAGAACTTTTTTAATTCATGTGTTCAAACACAATCTAGACCTTCTGAATTCACTCTGATAATGTGAACTCCTATATCATCGTCCATATTGAATGCTAATTATTCTTTCTTTAACTTGACTACATGTGACATCAGAGCCATTGGCCATTCCTCATTGGGCCTGATGGATCATTCCCTGGTTTCCTGCCTCTCTCCAGCCGCTGGGCAACATTCCCACCTCCCACACTTCATTATAAAACACTCAAGCACCTGTTTTGGCAATTTCTGTTGAATAAAACAAGATGTCAACCTTTGTCTGTCTGATGTTTGCAAATAGACCTGCAGCACTCAGCAGAGATCCATGGATGAGAAGCCCATAGCAAAGGAGATGGCAGATTAAAGCCAGTTCTGTGATTCAGTCATTATCTGACAAGGTTACAGTTTGTCCTTCCTGTGTGAACAAAACAGCACCTTACATCATTGTGATACACAGTACAATGTGACATCAAAGAACAACACAGTCATGACGAGTTTGCTCAGGATTATCTCAAGGAATGATGCTTGCGTTCCACTTACATGATGTTTATTGCTCAAACATTCGGCCACACTGCAGATTTAATCGTCCCCTCGAGCTGCAGATTCAGGTCTTCCAGCCCTGTTGATATAAAAGATAAATGGAGCATCCACTGTACTGGTGATATGGTCCCTGCTTCAGCACTAAGGGTGGAAGTGCCTTCACTCTGACCTCTGCCTCTTCTTTAAATACTGCTGTCTCCTCCAGTCCCACACCTCATTCCCTGCTGTTAAAACTGATACAACGTAAATCAATAAAATCACACACATAACCAGGGCAGAATTATCTGATTATTGGTTATTTGTCCTTCTAGACCAAAGAAAAAAAAAAAAACATCTTGAACAGCACAAGTCAAGTTAGAGGCTCCACTATAAACACAGCTGAAACAAAGCTCTACTGAGTTGCAATAAACAGTTATTTTGACATTAAAACGGAGTCAGATATTACAATGATCTTTTTTCAGATCTGTTTACATATTTTTTTTTAAGTTTTGAAAACTGTCGGTCTTCAGGGACTTGAGATGACTTTCTCACACAAGCCACATCATTCTAATGACACATGTAGCCCACTCACACACCTGTATATGGACAGTAAGCTAACACTCACTAACAGGTTCTCTCTCAGACAGTTGAATTAAATCTCAGTTGTGTCGATTAAAAAACACTCACAAAGGGGCGTCATATAGCTCAGTGGGTGAGCAGGCACCCGCCCAGGCAAACGCTATAATCCTCACTGCAGCAGCCCTGTTTCAATTCCTGTCCTGACAATAAATGTATAAAACCCCCAAAATACTAAAAAAAAAAAAAAAAAATCACACACACAAAATCAAATCAGAGGTTCACAGGTTGAGTAGAACAGATAACAGCTGGAAGCATATTGTGTTTTATTAATTAATTTATTTTATCATCACTTTGGGCCTATAATAATATAAAATAATATAAGAAATCTATGAAAGAACCTGTCCACGGCCCTGTACAACGAGAGCTGTGAGAAGAGAAGCTGCCTGGCAGCGAAGCCACCAACCCGTCAGTTTTCATCATCACCGTCATCACCACCACTTCACTGTGAGTGTCCGTGTCTCTGACACTGTTGGCTGCATGGTTTCAGTTCAGTGACGTTGTCCTCTGTCACGTGACGGTCCTCCTACATTCGAGGGTCCTCTGGTGGCTGTAATGGAATCATGTGAAGAATCACAGAGTCCGCTGTTCCAGCCATTCTCTACAGCTGGACACAGTCCCAACTGCATATGTAAAGTCAAAAAGCAATAACTGAATTTTACTACCACAATGACAGTGATCAGTGATGGCGTAGTAACAAACAGAGCTTTGGGTTCTGAGGTGCCATGAGAAGTCCTGGTACAGCTGGTCTTATCGCTGCAGCTGCAGTGGGTTATGACGGGCTCTGTGGGAACACTATGGGGTAGATTTGGCTGTAATGATCCACAAAGTGAACCTCCAGGCCCTGGGTGATGTAGTCCGGCAGGTCAGAGAAGTCCTTTTGTTCTCAGCAGGCAGGATGATGCAGGTCACACCAGCACGGCGGGCCTGATGCAGACAAGACATCTCAGATCAGTTCTTTACGAGATCATGTCAGACTGGTTCAGACCTTAGCCCTAAACTTTGCCCAGCGCTTCTATCTGAGAACTGAATCTCATCAGTTGTTTAATCTTTCACTGAAAAACTCAAAATACAGATGTCCGCTCTGACCTTCTCCACTGAAAAAATTCATCACACAGCCATATAAATGACTCAGTGGATGTTATTCATGCTGAAAAATATCTATGTGTGTCTAAGTGTGTCTCATACTTACAGCGATAGTTTTCTCTTTGATTCCACCCACTGGCAGTATTTTACCAGTCAGTGACACCTCACCAGTCATGGCTACATTCTGGCGCACCGGCCGGTTTGTTGCCAGGGACAACAGTGCTGTGACGATGGTGCAGCCAGCACTTGGTCCATCCTTGGGAGTCGCCCCTAAAAACAAAACAAACACAGTGGCAGCTTTAGGCAAAATCAATTGAGTAGCTAATAAAGAGTTAGTAAAAAAGAATAAAAAGATCAACCAATAGTTATCAGTAAATCAGTTATTTAAACTTCTATATCGCCATGGTTACCTCAGGTACATGCAGGTGCAGGTGGGAGTTGACCAGGAATTGATTCTCTGGTTCCTGGTTCATCAGGAAGGCTCTGGCAAAGGTTGAGGCGATCTTTGCACTTTCTTTCATCACATCACCGAGCTGACCTGCAGAGGAGCACAGACACCTTCAACACCTGCTCAGCATCTGCTGAAGTAATCTGACCTGAGCTCCTGCCCAGACTGACCTGTGACCTCCAGTGACCCCTCTCCTTTAGGGTCCTCTCTTCCAGAGGGACGACGTAGTGAGGTCTCAATGAACAACGTTGAACCTCCTGCAAAGACAAGACAGCACAGAAATATACTCAGTGTCTATCAATTTCCATTGTTTGGTGTGTGTGTGTGTGTGTGTGTGTGTGCGTGTCTCACCCATTGCAGTCCATGCCAGCCCCATGACCACTCCTGGCGGGGTGACATCATACATTCGATCCACCGTGAAAAGAGGTTTACCCACGTAGTCCTGCAGGTTGTCAGGGGTAACAGCCACTGAGGTTTGCTCACCACTGACGATACGGAACGCCACCTTACGGAAAACCTGCCACACACAGATGGAGAAGGGATTACACATACACACACAAACACTCACGCTTACTGCCTAAGTGTTTTCTCTGCCTCCTCCACTTCAGACCATATCCTTGTTAATGCAGAATTAAAAATGAGTTTTTGTTGCATTTGCTGTGTCCAAGTCTTGACTGGTGGCCAAAAAGTGTTTTGTGGGTTACGATGACTTTGTCCTTTGTCATTTGATCACCGAAATCTAATCAATTCATCTTTGTGTCCAAGTGGACATTCAAGCCAAATTTGAATTAGTTCCTAAAAACAATCCACCTCCAGCTCTGACTGACCGTCGCCAGTGAGGAGGCATAAAGTGGAGGATGTGTGGGTTAGTGAGACAATGATTGATCTTCCTGTGTCACTGGGAGGTTCACTTGAGAGAGAGTTGAGAGAGAAACTGGTTCCAGTGACTTTAAGAAACATTTAATATGTTGTTTACTGTTTGTTCCATGAGATCAGACAGAAAAGCTCAGACAACATAGACAACAGACAGTATTTACCTTTTCCACTTGTTTCTGCAGGTTCCTGACTCCAGACTCCCTGCAGTACTGTCTGATGAGCAGACTGAGGGCATCAGAGGAGATGGAAGCTTCTCCTCTGTCAGACCACACAGAGAGCGCAGCTGAGGCACCAGGTAACACTAACACACACACACACACACACACACACAAAGGAAAGAAATTGAAAACAGGATGTCCTAACATGGTTAGCACAGTATTAAAGATACACAACAATAACCGAAGAAATGACCTCAACATCCAAAGTAATACATTCTAAATAAAACTGTGGCAGACTTTGGAGTTACCTCAGCGATAGCCAGCTTCTCCTGGGCCACATATCCAGACACATTGATCATCTCCATCCTGTCTCTGAGCGGCTCTGGGATGGTGTCAGTCACATTGGCCGTGCAGATAAACAAAACCTTGATTGGGGCAGATAGGGACAGGCAGAGCTTACGGGACGGCTTATGTGTTATTTTTCAGAAACTTTCTCCATCTCTACACAGCTCCTCTGAGCTCTGCAGGCAGCTCCTTCCTCAAACATCTCAAATACGATCAAGACAAGTGAAAGAACCCTGAGTACTTCTCAGTGTGATGTTTCTCCTTTGTTATTTTATAAATTTGAGATAAAATTCCGTTTAGGATATTGAGGACAGATCAATTATGGGAAAATTCATATTGAAATGAGGCTGAAGCAGAACAAAGTGAAGTGAATGCTCTGCACATAGAGAACTAACACTCTCTTACCTTTGACAGATCTACAGGAACATCCCAGGTAGTCGTCGGAAGTTGGCGTTCTGCTCAGGGTCCAACAGCTCCAGCAGTGCAGAGGATGGATCGCCCTGGTAACCACGACCCATTTTATCCACCTGGGAAAGACAGTGACAAGTTAGAGACACATCATTAATACCATGAACACTGTGGAGTCATTTCATTTCAGTGATGATCCTCTGTGGCTTCCTCCTTATGACTGACATCTTCCACACCACACGTGATCCACCACTCATATACTGATAATACTTTATAGCTGTTTAAAGACCAGAGATGATCTCATGCTTATGTTTGGTTTATGTAAATTGTATTTTTTTCCAACAGTGTGGTAAATCAGTATCACAAGAATTAAATGGATTCATTGAACTCATTTTGCCCAGTTCTGAGGATTATGAAGAAATACATCAAAATATACAACAAATCCCAGCAGCCTTAGCTGTACTTTTTGTTTACAGCTAATATTTGCTAAACAAACACTAAAATGCTAACACACTAAACTAACACAATGAATATGATTTACCTATTTAACTTATGTAAAGTTTACTTGCATTTGTTATTATTACTAATGCTGATTTGATGAATCTCTCCTGAGTATCTTTATGAACTGTGGTGTTTACATGCTTCTCTCAGCTAAAGATACCATACATCTCACTATAAGTAAATAAAGTGATAGTAGACGGGACCTTGACAACTTGTTTACGAACAGACTGGATGAGTCATTGTCCAGAGACATGAAAGATTAAATTTCACACTGTTGTTATGACAACAATCTGGTCATTCATTTATTTTTCTGTTTGTGTTCGACAGCTCCTCCACCTGACTGACAGCCAGGAGGATTTAAAGCTCAGCTCTCTCCATAGTTGTCTATGAGCTGTCAGAAGTCTTGAGTATCTGTGAGCTGTGAGCTGTGAGCCTCTGGTGTGTGAAGCCAGTGTGCTAATCTTTAGATCCACCATCCTGTAAATTACCATCAAATGAAGATGGTCTAACTGTTGTTTCTTTTGTGAGGTGACGTTGTTGACTTGGTGTTAAATTGTTGTTTGATTGCTGTTACTCTGAACTTGGACTGCAGGGTTGGGAGTGGGGTGAGTTGGGGTGGTGTCAGGTTGGTGTAAACAGCACAGTGAATGTTGCTTGGGTGTAGCAGTAGTTTGTTAAGTTGAAATACTCATCCTGTAACTCAGACTTTTATACAGCTAAACAAAACAAACATTTACTCACACATACATCTGCTCACTACAGACAGTGAACACAACACAACCAAACGTCCTCCTTTAACCATCACGTCACTTTGTTATGGACACTGAAGTCAACAGACACAGCTAAGGAGCAGCAGGACCACACTGACCTCGTCTATCAGCACCAGAGGGTTCTCTGTCTTTGTTTTCTTCAGGCACTGGATAATCTTTCCTGGCATCGCTCCAACATACGTCCTCCTGAAATACACACACGCACACACACATTAACAGCTTCCCATCTTTCTATAGGTTTTTCTTGATATATGAATGGCTGATAAGTGAGAGAATCAACTTGTGAGGTTTAGCATTGTCCCCACAGAGCAAACATCTTAAACATTTACAATAAAAAATTAAGTTTTCAATGTAACTAATCCTTTTTCCTGCCCTACATGATTCTAACAATGTAAGATGTCTTAAGAGTCCTCAGTAATAACAGGACAGATGTCCACACCTGTGTCCTTTAATCTCAGCCACATCAGTCATGCCTCCAACGCTGAACCTGAAGTACTCTCTGTTCAGGGCTCTTGCTATGGAGAGCGAGCGATGGAGGTCTTTCCTACACCAGGAGGGCCGTAGAAACACAGGATCTTCCCCTGGGTGGAGCCACGCAGCTGACTCACTGCAATGAACTCCTGCACAAACACAGAGATGATGTCAGGTGTTTGCGTATGTGTGTATATGGGTGTGTGAGTGTGTACGTGTGTGTGTATGTGCAAGTGTGTGTTTGCTAACCAATATGCGTTTCTTAACATCATCCATCCCATAATGGTCTTCTTCTAAAACAGCTTTGGCTCTCTCCAGTGACAAGTTTTCCTCACTGTTGGTGCCCCAGGGCATGCTGGTCAGCCAGTCCAGGTAGTTGCGGGTAACACTGAAAAACACCAACACATTTGCTGTTACTTCTTGTTTGTGGTTCTAAAATCATTTCTTCCTCCACCTGGAGGAATCATCACTTCTACACTTCTACAACACTTCTACCAAAGGTTTCATTTTCTGTGCAAAGTGAACGTCCTCTGTGAAGTCTGGTGCACTGGACTTTGACATTAGGTGGAAGTGAAGGAGCCTTAAAATGGGGCCATCGTGACATGTGGAAATATTTCCATAATGATTTTAAACTGAATGTTGTCTCACTCAGTAGTTGTAGCATCCTGAGTTAAAGGCCTTTCCAGGCTAGTGAGACAAATAAATAAAATAACCCACTTGAACTCTGAGGAGTGGTTGTCCAGCAGCCCCAGCTTGTTGAGCTCCTCATTGATGACGTCCATTATGTGCTGAGGGACAGTCCTGTCTTTGAGTCTCTCTCTGAACTTCTCCTCGATAGCTTCTTTGTCTTCTTTTCCAGGCCCAGCTCCTGAGAACAGCCACAAACACTTTGTTTTAATGGGTCCAAGATCACAGAACTGGTCCTAAGACCTGCTGGAGCAGATTTTCAACAGAGCAGCAGTCCTGGGATCAGCCCCCCTCCCTCGCTCCCTCCCTCCATCCATCATTACCTTCTTAATGATCTTGAGCTGCTCCTGCAGCAGGTATTTCCTGTGGGTCTGTTTGATCTTCTCCTCCACCTGTGAGTAGAGCAGGAACACAGGTGAATGATGGAGGGTGGATGAACAGAGCGGAAGCTGCTTAAACTTCATACATGTTTATCAATGACCTCTGACCTCTCGGCCTAGTCGCTGCTGCAGTTTACTGAGCTCGTACTCCTTCTTCAGCAGTGACAGAGCCTTGTACAGACGCTTTGGGATCTGCAGAGACAACAACACATTTCAAAGGCCTGCACAACTGAAGCAGCTTTAACTGTAAAAACTGAATATATTGATATAAATATAGATTTTAAAATGTTTAGGGGAGAAGCTGTGTGCTGCTCTCTGCTGATCTTAAGCTTAGGATACGTTTACTAAATCAAATATTTTGACATCAGATATTTAAAGACTTTTCTTTTGGAACACATCGACCGTGGCTGTGGGGGTTTCCTTCAGGGGCATAAATAATCCCATTCTGCCTTAGGGCACCAGAAGGAGCTGAATGAGAGGCTGCACTCCAAAAAAAAGCACGCACCAAGCTGACACATACACACATCACTTTTCTGGAGTGTTTTCAAACGGCACAGTTCAGTTTAGGAGAACAAACATGAAGGACAAGGAGTACTTGCTCATTTAAGAGCAGCACACAGCCTCTTCTCTGAACTGTTGACATTGAATCATTCAGGAGTGTCAGCTCACGTTGGTCTCCTCCAGGACGTCCTGCAGCTCATGTGACTCCGCTCCTGTCAGGGCTGCTCCCATGTCGCTGAGGTAGATGGGATTATCAACCACTCTCTGACCAGCCTGCATCATCTGAAGGACAGACTCTCTGACACACAAACACACACACACACATACATTTCAGGACATTTTAGCATTACTATCACTACATGAGGATGTCCCTGCTGAGTCTGCTATTTTGAGACCAGTTTGAAAATTGTAAATTAAGGGGCGCTGTATAGCTCAGTGGGTTGAGCAGGTGCCCCATATGCAGAGGCTACAGTTCTCACTGCAGCCAGCCTGGTGCGAATCCCGAATCTGGTGGTCCTTTGCTGCATGTCATTCTCCCTCTCTCTGCCTCCCCATTTCCTGTCTCTCTCAACTATCCTATCAATTAAAGGTCCAGTGTGTATTATTGGCAAAATCTGAATATACTACCCATGAATATATTTGTATAAGTGTATAATCGCTATAAGTAAAATTTGTTATTTTGAACTCTCAACCTCTGACACAAGAACCATCCTCTAACTCACTGAGCTAATTGGCTGGAAGTGAGACTTGGTGTGTGGTTTAACAAATGGACCAGCCAGGCAGCAGGTGTCAAGGCACATTTCAAAAATTGTCAAAATGTCAAAAATTCTGTTATCAAGACAAAAATCTGATAATACATTAATTGTATCTTGACAGCATGAAAATGTTGCTTCATAAGAGAAAATCTGATGTTTAAAAATACCATTCTTACATTGACTGCAGTTGTTCCCATGAGAGCAGAATTCAACATGTTTTCAAAAATTCAGTTTATAAGATAAAATTCTGATATTTGCCAAACTTCATCAGCCACAACTCCAAAATATTGTCATTTTTTCAGGAAGATTGAAAATGTATTTATCAAGAATTGGGTGGTACATGATTACAGTACTGTTTACAGTCAAATGTTTTCAAGCACTGTAGACTCAGTTTTTCAGATATCAAAAATCTGGGTGTTAACTGTGTAGAGGACAGTCTGAAGATGCAGGGCAGCAAATTTGGGGTCAATTGAGCAAAAATTGTGGGACAAGAAAAGGTTAATAAGTTTTACAGAGTGATGGACTTCATAATTTGTACTGGGTTTAAGTGTACAAAAGTTTCTGCAGTATTGGGGCTATATTTTGGTGAAAGTTGTAAAACTGTAACGTGTGGTTGCTTTGTTAGGATTTTTCTAAGTTTTAAAATGTAGATGCTTATTGAGCCCCCCCCCTTCCATGAGGATTATTGACATGGGCTTGGAGTTGAGTAAATCTGGCATGGGACTGGACTGTGGACTGGGTTTTGTGCAAAGTTTGGTGATTTTTCATGTATGTGAAGTAGGATTTCCTAGGAAGAAGAGAAGAAGAAGAAGAAGAATCCTGGCAATAACAATAGGTTCCTGGCATCTTACGCTGCCTTGGGCCAGGCAGCATTAGGGGCCTTAGGGGCCTAATGAAGTTTGTGTTGAGCCAACACAATACTACAATAAACACAAGAAATATAATACAGAAAAAAACCTGTGGTGTGATACCTGGAGTACCAACGCTCAGTCTGTGGGCTGCATCATGTAACCAGAATCAGATGGTGGACAGATGGTGACAGGTTATCGACTGACTAAATAGAACTCTTACCTGTAGAGGGGGTTGAGTGCAATGATGTCCCTGATGGTCTTCACTATCTCAGCGGTCAGCGCCTGCAGAGCAAACACATCACAGCTTCTAGTTGACCAGTGATCATGTGATTTATGATGATTTTTTTTACTTCAAAAGATGTGCAACACACCATCTTACTGGTGCTTATGTACCACATTCAGTATGCAGTGCACTGTTGTTTAGTACCTTGACTTCCTCAGTGACAGTGAACTGCTCATGTTGAACATTGTCCACTTCGACCATCAGGATGTCGGAGGAGGGAAGAGGCTGAAGCTCTGGAGTCAGATCTGCTTCTGAAATCTGACCAACGACAACAAAGTCCAAACAACCTCAATCAATATGAAAACACATCATCACAACAGAAAAAGTGATGTTGGTGGGTTGGAATAGGCTGTAAAAGTATAAACTACACTGCACCAACAAACAGGGAATATGTTGCCATGGATACAGTGAAGAGTTAAGCTGTGACCTTAACTTGAGACCAGTTGTTTTTTTAACTCCTGCTTGATTGCTATGTACAATCTGATTACTGAGGAGGCTTCTCTTCTCTGATTTCTGATCAGATATATAGATATTTATTTACAGTTCAGGTCTGAATCATCACTCATCAATCATTCATGAACAAGAGATTTGCCTGATACGAGTTGCACATATTGTGGATATTGATATTTGATAATCATCTGATGTGTTCTGGGTATCAGTTTGAATGTACTGATACAATATGGATGGGGTGTACCAACAAGGTTGAACTTTGAAATTAGGAAAGATTACATTTAAATCTTTCATTAAACTCAGTTTAGTTTTCACTTTAAACCAAGATTCAATTTAATTCTATTGCATCAAAACTTTAAACTCTGTGTCCTGCCTGTGTGTCTCTCCTGATGTTCGTTACATCTAGATTAAGTTCGATACATCTAAAAAATGTGCAAACCCTAAGCCAGTGTGGGCTGCTACAGTGTTACAGACCTTGTCCTCCAGCTGCTCTGCCAGAGACTCTGGTTGGTCTTTGCGGTTGCGTTTAGCTTTGCGTCTTGGTGCAGGTTTTGGGGGGGACTCTGGCTCAGACTCTGTCAACACGGGGGACGTCACTTCCTCCTCAGGTTCCACCTCCAGCTGTCTTGTGATCGGATCCTGATAGGCCAGAGTATACTGTTCATATAGCTGAGGTCTAACACAAGGTTCAGATATTGTGCCAGGGAGATTTTCAATCCCACAAACCACCACACTTTTTATCCCAAAGAATCTACACCCCCAAGCAGCAGTGTTGGTATCTCTGACCTGCGATGGCCCATGACAATCATCCTCAACTTGTCGCCCAGGTCCTGCATCTCATGAATCTGAACAAAAGTCCCCGTAGAGTAGATGGCATCCAGAGACTCCACCACATCAGACTCGTTACTGCAACAGAGAGAGACACTCATTACAACAAACCCAGACATGCACAGCAGGCAAGTCTCTGACAAAAACACTGATGTGAAAATAACACCACAGTGACTTTTACAATTTAAAATACTCTGCTCCATTACTCTGAGGTCGACTACACAACATTCATCCAAACATATCTCCTCTGTGTGATATGTGCCATTCCTCAGTCAGTTCTCCCTCACAGCTTCATACTGGGAACTAAAGTTGCAGCTTTGTGGTGATATCTCCAAAAATATCTCAGAAATGATTTACACTCTCACACTGTGAAATCCAGAAACTCTGCTTGTCTAACTGAGGTTTACTGCACTATTACTGCTACTTATGTCACTGGAACAATTGACAATTCCTACAATAGGTGGTTATGTAATACAATCAATATGTGACATTTAGAAAGGCTAAGATGTCTCTTTACATGGTAATAACAAATGTTCATTTATTCAGTTTAAAAGGTGACAAACTCTCTCATCTAATGAAGCTGTCCAAAGCCAGTGACTCTAAGATGAGTGAGCAAACAGAGAGAGCAGAGAATATCTGTCCTCAGTGAAGGGGAGCAGCTCTCTGCTGTGGCCACTGTCAGGCTGATCATGAGTGTGTGTAGCAGAGACAGGAGAAACAGAGAGTTTCAGCCTTACCTATCGTCTCTCTTCAGGAAGACTCCAGCGTACGGCTGAGCCAGACGAACCTTCCTCCTCAACAGCTCCATCAACGCCTTGTTCTTCACCTGACAGAGAAAGAGACAGACATGTCAACCACACCAGCTTAGAGCTTGTCTTTGCCTGAGATATCAGATCGACCCTCATGCATCTGCTCCTCTGTATGAGTATGCTGCAGGAGTGACCTCACAAATAGTTAGTACAGGTAGTCCTCTAACTACTCTTGTGGTGGCATTTCATGATCAAAAGCTGATGAAGCTCTCAGAGTGGAAGGCAACAGTCTCTTGCATTAAATAATAAACAGCCATATTCCATCTGCTGTCTGCGGTGTCCTCACCACAGCTGCACACACACATTAAAATAACCCCTTCAGAGTCAGTACAGTTCAGTTAAACTTTATGTCTGATATTGTTTTTCACGGTAGCTTTATACATGAGAAAGACAAGATTGCGTTGCCCCTGTGCCAGCTATAAAGCCCCTGCATCCAGGTTTGACCTCTAAAGAGGGTTGCTGTAAGATTGCATCATCCCGGGTCTCCACGAAACAGAGGTCCTTCTCACCTCTATGATCTTGATGAAGCGCGGGAACACCGGGTTTCTTGCTCACAGCGATCAGCGGCACATTAGGAAACACCTCCGGGACCATCATGGGAGTGAGAGCCGTCATCTGAGGCTCACTGTACGGCGCTCCCCCATCTCCACCTGACTCCTCTCCCCCAGAGCCCGCACTGTCACCGCCGTCCTCTCCGGAGAAGCCTGCGCCGCTAGCCCGGTTACCGAACATCCTGTCCTGAAGCATGTACGGCCGGGAGGCCGGTGTGAAGAGACCGGTTTGGCCACGGAAAACTGCAGCGCCCCGCATCCATCGGTGAGGTCTGACGGTCAGCCTGTAGCCAGCTGTCATTGCTGTGTTGAGCGGAGTGATGGAGCCTCGGTCGGCGCTGGTTCTCTGTGAGGTCCAGGTGCTGGTGTAGAGCCGCGGCGGCTGGAGGCGGCTCACAGGTGAGATAGCGCCCTGCGGAGCGCAGCTACTGCCGGGCCACTTCAGTTTAACGAGAGACGAACTCCTGTGCAGCTGCCTGGCAGCGCCAAGCATCTTCATGCAGGCAGCCATGTTGATCTGGAGCTTTCTACAGCATGTGACCTTCTTCCGTCGACGCCTGATGACGTTATGTTCGTCACCCCCACGAGTTGATATAACAGCATTTTGTTCACTTAATTTGTCAGTGGAAATTTATAATGTATGTTTTGTACATTTTACATTTAAATAGTTTTTGTTACATGAGTGGTTTGTATATCTCTTTGATGTAAATAATGTTTTAAGGGAAATAACAACAACAACAATTATTATTATTATTACATAAATAATGATAATTATTAGGGCCACGGGGCAACGCACCGAGGCACTATTGTTATACTGCGTGTTTTTTCTTCTTATTAGGGCCACGGGGCAACGCACCGAGGCACTGGCCCTACAGCTATAAAATAGCTGAAGGGCCAGTGCCTCGGGGCTTCGCCCCGAGGCACTATTGTTATACTGCGTGTTTTTTCTTATTAGGGCCACGGGGCAATGCACCGAGGCACTGGCCCTACAGCTATAAAATAGCTGAAGGGCCAGTGCCTCGGGGCAAAGCCCCGAGGCACTATTGTTATACTGCGTGTTTTTTCTTCTTCTTCTTCTTATTTTTCATCTTCCTCCAAAATTTCGGCACTTAACTCGTCCTACAGCTTGAGGAGTTGTAGGACAAATTATATATCAAAACGTGTGGTTCGATCGGGATCGGTGTGCTATTACTTTTCTCTACGAAATATGAATTTTTCGCGACGTAAGTTGCGAAAAACTGTGAAAAATTCTCCATAGGAATGAATGGAACGGGTGAAAAAAAATGATCGAAAAAGAAAAATCATTGGAGTTTTTCAAATGTCTACAGCTCAGGCGTACTTTCACCTAGAGACTTCATTCAAACTTTAAACTGTAGACACAAGTCTTGTGTGTTGGTGTATTAATCCACGTTTTGATAGGTCATATAGTTTTTCATCAATCACTATTCAATGACCATGATCATTTTTGGAGAAATTTTGAGTTTATAATGGGTGTGTATTGCACGGAATGTTCGTGTTAGAGTGGGTGACATCATCAGCTAGAGTGGGAGAAGTTGTCTGAAATTGTCTGAAACTTTTCTCTTTCTCTCGTCCTCCCGGCCACAAATTACACTCTACGCACATGATTTTTTCCACAGTTGTAGACAAACTTGTTCTGTTTCTGACAATGTGCTCATCAAAGCAGAGACACTTACAGAATTTAAATTCTGAGCCTCTCAGTGCGGTCACGTCTCTCTCTGCTCCTCATTGACTCTAATACAAAGATTTTCCGAGAGAAGCAGAAGGGACCCCTGTTTGAAACTCGCCCGCATCTCTAAAATATTTACTGTAGAAACACCAAAAGCATATCAACGTGTTCAGGAAGTCCTTACGCCGCCCAGGATCTGCTTTTTTTTCTGATAGGAGCTACCGTTTTGTCGGTGTAAGCCCAAATGTGAGACCAGCGCAGAGGGAGAAAATCGCCCTTTTTCTCCACGTTTCTGGCTAGGGTGGCTCTGTCGTCATTGACAACCACCTCAAGTTGCCATGGCACCCCTGAGCCTGGGCCAGAGCCCCTGTCTCTCATACATTTATGTCAAGGCTCTGTCAAACACAACCACACACATGCACACAGACAACTTTGTGATCACAGTTACAGATAGATACTCACACACACACACTCACATGGGCGCGTATGCGTTCACTTGTCTCCCACTCCCACACACACACACACACACACAAACACACATATGCGCGCGTATGCGCGCACACTCCTCACTCTCACACACGCCTGACACACAACAACACATGCCCGCACTTCTCTCCCACACACACACACACCACAGGTAACTTTATGTGATTACAGTCACACACACACACACACACACACACACACAGGTGACTTAATGTGATTATGGCGCCTCAATATCAGTGCTCAGTACAAGATGATGATGTGTCTGTCTGATTAGTTTGGTGGTGGGTTTGATTCCCATGTTGACAGAGATGGTACCCCCGGCAGTAGCCCCCGTGGCCCTTTCAAAATTTCCCAGAGGGAATTTTCTAGTTTTTATTTTTCATCTTCCTCCCAAATTTCGGCACCTAACTCGTCCTACAGCTTGAGGAGTTGTAGGACAAATTATATATCAAAACGTGCGGTTTGATCGGGATCGGTGTGCTATTGGTTTTCTCTACGAAATATGAATTTTTCGCGACGTAAGTCGCGAAAAACTGTGAAAAATTCTCCATAGGAATGAATGGAACGGGCGAAAAAAAATGATCAAAAAAGAAAAATCATTGGAGTTTTTCAAACGTCTACAGCTCAGGCATACTTTCACCTAGAGACTTCATTCAAACTTTAAACTGTAGACACAAGTCTTGTGTGTTGGTGTATTAATCCACGTTTTGATAGGTCGTATAGTTTTTCATCAATCACTGTTCAATGACCATGATCATTTTTGGAGAAATTTTGAGTTTATAATGGGTGTGTATTGCACGGAATGTTCGTGTTAGAGTGGGTGACATCATCAGCTAGAGTGGGAGAAGTTGTCTGAAATTGTCTGAAACTTTTCTCTTTCTCTCGTCCTCCCGGCCACAAATTACACTCTACACACATGATTTTTTCCACAGTTGTAGACAAACTTGTTCTGTCTCTGACAATGTGCTCATCAAAGCAGAGAGACTTACAGAATTTAAATTCTGGGCCTCTCAGTGCGGTCACGTCTCTCTCTGCTCCTCATTGACTCTAATACAAAGATTTTCCGAGAGAAGCAGAAGGGACCCCTGTTTGAAACTCGCCCGCATCTCTAAAATATTTACTGTAGAAACACCAAAAGCATATCAACGTGTTCAGGAAGTCCTTACGCCGCCCAGGATCTGCTTTTTTTTCTGATAGGAGCTACCGTTTTGTCGGTGTAAGCCCAAATGTGAGACCAGCGCAGAGGGAGAAAATGGCCCTTTTTCTCCACGTTTCTGTCTGTCTCTGGCTAGGGTGGCTCTGTCGTCATTGGCAACCACCAGTTGGTTACAGGTGGAGCTCGTTAAGATCAGACTGACACATGCAGATCTCTGAGTATCAAGTCAGCCACACACACACAGACACATACACACACACCTATCTGTCTATGTATCTATCTATCTATCTATCTATCTATCTATCTATCTATCTATTTCTTACAATGTTCTTCTGCTGTCAGTTTCCAATGTGTTTGAGTAGACTTAAATTTTTTCCCCAGTGTATTGCAGCAGACTTCAACTCTTCAAATTATTAGGGTTCTAACCCCGAAGGGGTAGAACCCTTCTAAAATCCTACCGGTTTATTATTATTATTTGTCGTCTGCCGCTTGAGCTCAAATTCCCGTGAGCTGGAATAGGCCAGAAAGCTGAAACTTGGCCCAATGATTGGAAATGATGTGCATCAACTTCTATTAAAATATGAGCCCAGTTGGCCAGATGGTGGCGCTGTAATTAAGGTTTAAAAATTATTTTTTTGGAAGGCCACGCCCTCACACCGTAAGTCCGATTGACTTGAAATTTGACACACAGGTCCAGCTCAATGTGCTCTACAAAAAAGCCAATGGGACCATTAAAGTCCGCCATGATAGATTTTTTGCTAATTTGCATAATGTGAAAAACAGTAAAATGAATAGAACTTGTGAAAGATTGACTCTATCAACACCAAATTTGGTATACAGCCTCAGGGGATGAAAATACAAATTTCTATTATAAATGAGCCAGGTCGGATAAAAAACATGGCCGCCACGGACCAATGAATCTCCGCGATGGGCGGAGCTTAGAAATGATTGGCCATAACTGCCACACCCATTGCCCTATCGTCACCAATCTTGGTGGGTAGGGTCACAAGGTGACTGGGAAGCTGCCTACCAAAGCGTTTTGAGCTCAGCCTATAGGGGGCGCTATAAATGCCACACATGCATATCTCAAAGACCATTGAACAGAATTTCACCAAATTTGGTATGCATACTCTAGGGGGGACTGTTAACTTATATCTTGAGTGCCATGTTGATTGGTGAAATTGGGCGTGGCCTGTTGGTCGTTAACTGCTGTTGTTTAGTTTTTTTGAATTTATGATGAGCTGGAAGGACCTAGGGACATGAAAATCGGTACATGGATTATAAATGACATGCAAATGCTTGTCAAAAAATTTGACCCCATTCGGCCTAACGGGGGCGCTGTTACATGGCGTGTGAACTTCAAATGGCTCTCCCCGCCCAGATATGAGTGCTATTGACTTGAAATTTTACACACATGTCCTCCTGATGGTCCTCTACAAAAAAGCCTCTGGGACCATTAGGGTGATTATGACGGATTTTTCAATAATTTGCATAATGTGAAAAACAGTAAAATGAATAGAACTTTTGAAAGATTGACTCTATCAACACCAAATTTGGTATACGGCCTCGGGGGATGAAAATACAAATTTCTATTATAAATGAGCCAGATCGGATAAAAAACATGGCCGCCACGGACCAATGAATCTCCGCGATGGGCGGAGCTTAGAAATGATCGGCCATAACTCCCACACCCATTGCCCTATCGTCACCAATCTTGGTGGGTAGGGTCACAAGGTGACTGGGAAGCTGCCTACCAAAGCGTTTCGAGCTCAGCCCATAGGGGGCGCTATAAATGCCACACATGCATATCTCAAAGACCGTCGGACAGAATTTCACCACGTTTGGTGTGCTATTGACTTGAAATTTTACACACATGTCCTCCTGATGGTCCTCTACAAAAAAGCCTCTTGCACCATTAGGGTGGATATTAGGGATTTTTTTAATAACTTGCATAATGGGAAAGACAGTATGAATGTGAATATAGGGATTTGATAAAAGCCTTCAGTGACTGGAGTCACCAGAACTGCCTCATGCTGAACACCTCAAAGACAAAGGAAATGATCATGGATTTCCGTAGGTCCAAGCCCACTCTTCAGCCAGTCAACACTTGTGGAGTGGACATTGAGGTGGTGACAACCTATAAATATCTAAGTGTTCATCTTGATAACAAGTTGGACTGGTCTGTTAACACAGATGCACTCTACAAAAAAGGGCAGAGGTGCCTCTTTTTCCTTAGAAAGCTTAGATCTCTAAACATCTGTAATAAGATGCTGCAGATGTTCTATCAGTCTGTGGTGGCAAGTGCTTTATTTTATGCTGCAGTCTGCTGGGGAGGAAGTTTAGGAAAAAAGCAGGCAAAGAGGCTGGATAAGCTTGTCAAGAAGGCTGGCTCTGTGATGGGAGTAAAGATGGACTCTCTGGAGGAGGTGGTGGAGAGATACACAATGAGGATGGTGGAGGCCATACTGAACAACACGGATCATCCACTTCATAACACCTTGATGGATCAAAGAAGCAGCGGTGGTGGACGGCTCCTATCTCTTGGGTGCAGGACAGAAAGATACCGTAGATCTTTCATACCCACAGCCATCAGACTCTTTAATTCTAATGGAAATGGAAGATGAGCTAAAAGACAAATCAATTTCCCTTTGGGATCAATAAAGTAATTTCTATTTTATTCTATTCTATTCTATTCTATTTCTATTCTATTCTATTCTATTCATTTGTTGTTTCATCGTTTCATTTCATATTTCATATCATTTCATATTATTGCATTTCATTGTTCTATTCTATTCTATTCTATTCATTTGTTGTTTCATGGTTTCATTTCATATCATTGCATTTCATTGTTCATGAAGAGGATGATCTGAGTTGTTCAGAATGGCCTCCACCAGCGTGTATCTCTCCACCACATCCTCAGTGAGTCCATCAGGGAGACATGACTGAAGCCAAGTGCCTCAGGATGTTTAGTCTGTATCCTAGCAACGACTTCATGGAGAATATCACATGGAACTTGGCAGTAGCCGTTGGTGGGATGTATACAAGTATTGTTTTGATTTGAAAAAATGTCTACTGCCTGAGTCTTCATCTATATCTCCAGCTCCTCATTATTCTTGTTGGGCAGAGAGGTGATATTTTGCATGATGACTGACGGCAGAAAGGACCTTCACTTCATCTCCACTTCCAAGCCTTTAACCTCTGCACCACCAGCATAGCAACCACGAAAAACCTCCTCATCCCAGATGGAACAGGGTGTCATCCTCCTGAAGAATCTCCTCTCCCCACAGAAGTATCCATCAGTAGTTGAGAAAAACATACATTGACACAACAAAATAAAGCAAAGGTTGAGTAAAAACTCACAGCCACTAGACTTTGCTTCTCCCAGTTGAAGCGCATGTTCTGAAAGTATGTGACTACCAAACATTTTGAACTGGGCCAATATGGGGTGTCACAAATGTGTGACCGAAAACCTGGTTTGGAGATATCTGGGCCTGGTAATGGGTGTGTATGGCGTGGAGCCTTTAGGAACGGAGTGGGCGCTGTCGTCGACCGTGGCCGCTCTTGGGTGCAGGACAGAAAGATACTGTAGATCTTTCATACCCACAGCCATCAGACTGTTTAATTCTAATGCAAATGGAAGATGAGCTAAAAGACAAATCAATTTCCCTTTGGGATCAATAAAGTCATTTCTATTCTATTCTATTCTATTCTATTCTATTTGTAGTGGATGTGATAATAGCCACATATATAGTTTTTTTTATTAACAGACACCCCCCCTTTTTCATTTGAATATTCGAACCTTTTATTTTTTACATTTTGTAATAACCGTTTGCACCAGCAGAGGGTGCTCCAAGACCAGTGGATCCAAGCATTCTCTGCTCTGCTTGCTCTGCTTGCTCTGTGCGGGCGCAGACAATAGAGGCGCTTAGCGGAAGCGACAGTAGGTAACGAGGGAACGTGTCCTATGTTTGGATCCACAGGTTGGTAAAGTGTATGGTTGATACAGTTTTGTTAAGTTGAAATGAGTAACAGCATGTGTTAAAGCACTGAAGTTAAGATGAATGCTTTTAGTTGTGAAACACTTACTATATTGTCGTGGTTCGTGATCGGACGTTCACGTCCCCATGAGGTCGGTTGAACAAGAATGTGTGTGTGTGTGCTTGCGAGTACTAGTAGTTGGTACGGTATGTTGTAATGTTGATTATATGGAATGTGAACTTTGAAGAGCGGGCGCAGACGATAAAGGCGCTTAGCGGAAGCAACAGTAGCTAACGAGGGACCGTGTCCTATGTTTGGATCCACAGATTGATTGGTTGCTCAGTCACACCGTAGCTCAGCCGCTCAGTGCCCGCCGCCTGAGCGGTTTATGCTGCCGGCCAGGGACCCCTAGCTCTGGCGCCGGTAACATATTCTGTTCATTTGTTGTTTCATCGTTTCATGGTTTCATTTCATATCACAGCCACTAGACTTTGCTTCTCCCAGTTGAAGCGCATGTTCTGAAAGTATGTGACTCCCAAAACATTTTGAACTCGGCCAATATGGGGTGTCACAAATGTGTGAGCGAAAACCCGGTTTGGAGATATCTGGGCCTGGTAATGGGTGTGTATCGCGTGGAGCCTTTAGGAACGGAGCGGGCGCTGTCGTCGACCGTGGCCGGCGAGGGTCGGGGTGGCCGGTTTGGGCCTCAACAGGTTAGAACCCGGGGATTGCCGCTTGCGGCTATATTTACACTTAAATTTACGATTTTTACTACATGTTATTCTGGCTCTTTAATTAACACACACTCACTAACACACACACACACACACACTAACACACACCCCACAATGCCATTACAGTTACAGGTACACACACACACACACACACACACATGCGCGCGTATGCGCGCACTCCTCTCTCTCTCTCTCTCTCTCACACACACACACCACAGGTAACTTCATGTGATTACAGTTACACACACACAAACACACAGGTGACTTAATGTGATTATGGCTCCTCAATATCAGTGCTCAGTACAAGATGATGATGTGTCTGTCTGATTAGTTTGGTGGTGGATTTGATTCCCATGTTGACAGAGATGGTACCCCCGGCATTTGCCCCCGTGGCCCTTTCAAAATTTCCCAGAGGGAATTTTCTAGTTATTATTATTATTTTTCATCTTCCTCCCAAATTTCGTCCCTTAACTCGTCCTACAGCTTGAGGAGTTGTAGGACAAATTATATATCAAAACGTGCGGTTCGATCGGGATCGGTGTGCTATTGGTTTTCTCTATGAAATATGAATTTTTCGCGACGTAAGTCGCGAAAAACTGAGAAAAATTCTCCATTGGAATGAATGGAACGGGCGCGAAAAAAAACGAGCCAAAAAGAAAAATCATTGGAGTTTTTCAAACATCTACTGCTCAGGCATACTTTCACCTACAGACTTCATTTAAACTTTAAACTGTAGACATAAGTCTTGTGTGTTGGTGTATTAATCCACGTTTTGATAGGTCATATAGTTTTTGATCAATCACTGTTCAATGACCATGATCATTTTTGGAGAAATTTTGAGTTTATAATGGGTGTGTATTGCACGGAATGTTCGTGTTAGAGTGGGTGACATCATCAGCTAGAGTGGGAGAAGTTGTCTGAAATTATCTGAAACTTTTCTCTTTCTCTCGTCCTCCTGGCCACAAATTACACTCTACGCACATGATTTTTCCACAGTTGTAGACAAACTTGTTCTGTTTCTGACAATGTGCTCATCAAAGCAGAGAGACTTACAGAATTTAAATTCTGAGCCTCTTAATGTGGTCATGTCTCTCTCTGCTCCTCATTGACTCTAATACAAAGATTTTCCGAGGGAGGCAGAAGAGACCCTTGTTTGAAACTCGCCCGTGACTCCAAAATATTTACTGTAGAAACGCCAAAAGCATATCAAAGTGTTCAGGAAGTCCTTACGCCGCCCAGGATCTGCTTTTTTTTCTGATAGGAGCTACCGTTTTGTCGCTCTAAGCCCAAATGTGAGACCAGCGCAGAGGGAGAAAATCACCCTTTTTCTCCACATTTCTGTCTGTCTCTGGCTAGGGTGCCTCTGTCGTCATTGGCAACCACCAGTTGGTTACAGGTGGAGCTCGTTAAAATCAGACTGACACATGCAGCTCGTTATAGATCTCTGTGTATCAAGTCAGTCACATGCAACACACAGACACATACACACAGACCTATCTATGTATCTATGTATGTATGTATGTATGTATGTATGTATGTATCTATCTATCTATCTATCTATTTCTTACAATGTGCTTCTGCTGTCAATTTCCAATGTATTTGAGTGAACTTAAAATTTTTCCCCAGTGTATTGCAGCAGACTTCCACTCTTCAAATTATTACACTTAAATTTACGATTTTTACTACATGGTATTCTGCCTTTTTAACACACACACACACGCACACACCAACACATATGCGTGCGTATGCGCGCACACTCCTCACTCACACACACACCTGACGCACAATAACACACATGCGCGCGTATGCGTGCACTCCACTCTCACACACACACACACACCACAGGTAACTTCATGTGATTACAGTTACACAGACACACAGGTGACTTAATGTGATTATGGCTCCTCAATATCAGTGCTCAGTACAAGATGATGATGTGTCTGTCTGATTAGTTTGGTGGTGGGTTTGATTCCCATGTTGACAGAGATGGTACCCCCGGCAGTAGCCCCCCGTGGCCCTTTCAAAATTTCCCAGAGGGAATTTTCTAGTTATTATTATAACTCACACCCCAGTCCTAATACTGTTTTGTACTTAATGTCTGTACGTTTGTCTCCATTAATATTTCTCTGTTATATGTGAGGTGTAAAAAAAAACAACAAAAAAACAAAAAACACACTTAAAGGTGAGTAATTTTGTTTATAACATTTGTTGGAAAGTTGTTTGGATGTTGATGCAGATTCCTAACTAATCACAAAACAAAGAGAGTTAGGGTTCATTTTTAATGTGTTACAAAGACCTTATCCTACAAATCAGTAATGGTTGAAACAATGTACCCTGTTGTACTTAAAACCTTCAGCTCTGACCACTTTGCATAACGTTTAATTTGGGACAGCAGCTTTACCAGAAATCTGTGGAAGGCACTGACAGCTTTTATTAACACTCAAAGTTTGTGATAATTTTTCCCTTAATGGGAATGTGTTAGGTTTCCATGACCCAGGTGCTGAAACTTCTTTGTGTTTTTCTATGAATTCACAACATCAAGCAATGTAAACTTCATTTGGCCATTTACAATTAAACACATGAATGAACAAACTTAAACTTAACATAAATGTCTTTAACTGTTTTCTTAGTCATCATCTTCCTCCTCCTCTTCATCTGTGTCCTCCATCTCCTCCTGGGCAGCTTGCTCCTCCTCTAAAGCTTCTTTCAGTGCCTCCTCCTCCTCCAGTGTTGGGTCCAGGGCCTCTGTGATTTCTGGTCCACTGGGATATTCTTTCTGTGGTGGTGGGGGGACAGGTGGGTGGTAGCCCTCTCCTGCATACTTCAGACCCCATCCAATATATATGTTCTCAAACTTCCTAAATTAAGAGAAGACACAGATTTAAATGTAATTGGCTAAATTTCCTTCAGCATACTATGAAAATCAGATACAGGAAGTCACAATATTCTTTTCACTTACTTTCCACAAGCATACGCATGCGACCCTGGCCAGAGGTTAGAATGCAGCACAGCAACTGCATGCTGAGCAGTGAGAGTGGAAGACATCTTGGAGGTCCAGGGAGGAGTGTTAAAACTCTGATGGACACACATATTTAAATGAATAAGGTTTGTGTAATCAGATATGTTTTGCTTCAGAAGTGGAGGTACAATGAGCTCATGGGATCATTAGTCTCAAAAAGTCACTCTGGGCTTGCTATTCTTTTACTCATCCATCCATCCTATCTATTACACCTGCTTGTCCTTGACTGTCAGGGGATGGGGGGACTGGTGTTGGTTCCAATTGTGTCCAAGTGGGAGAGAGGTGGCATACGCCCTTGACATGTCTGTCACCCAGAGAAACTGTTCACACATTGTACACTTTCATTTACACCTACCTCAGAGTCACCAGTTAAAAAACTTGATGAACACACCGTATGCCAAACTACAAACCAAAGGTTACTGTGCTCACAGGACACTTGTTAAAAGACTTTGGCGAGTGAATAAAATGTAAACTGTGTGGGGTTTGGATTTGAGAACTAGTAAAAAAACAAATAAAAGAAAAAAAAAAGAGCCACTTTTGAACCCCAACATGACTGACCTGCATCTTGAGAGAGGGGAGTGAGCAGAGGGGGTCCAACCTCAGGCTCAGGCTCATCAGGCTCCTCTTCTTTCTCCTCTGCCTCTCCTTCCTCATTGGAGTCGTCTCCTGGTTTCGCAGCCAGGTTAACCCAAGTGCAACGGCCCTAAAGCCACAGTCCATAATCTCACATTACAATAAGAACATTTCCATCTTGGTTCATGTACATGTTTTGATCAGATTTGTACCTGTGGTAATATGTGCTGTACATGATGCACCCAGGAGGACAAAGATTCAACCATCATAGCTGCTGGAATGCCTTCAAAATCAGGATTCACTTCATAGCTATCTCCAGCTGCCTCGTCTTCCTCATCACCTTCCTCGTCCTGGGCTTGGAAAAAGCCCTGGGGGCTGACCTGTGTGCCAGCTGAGATCCGAGCAATCTGTGCTCTCAAATAGTTGGCTTCGTTCCCCGGAAAAGGCGGGTAGCTGTTAACTGGTGCGTCCAGCCTCCCAGTGAAGAATTTACGGATCTGGCGAGCAACAGTGATGTGTGCAGGAGTGACTGAAGGGAGCTTTACCCAGGGAAGGCCAGGCTCTTTGCACACATAGTAAACACACTTGTTAGCCCCTGTTCCAATGGCCTCCTTTGGCACCACTGGTGGAGGTTTATAGGTTGACTGAGGAAGTGGCTCCATCTAAGAATTTAAAAAAAAAAGCAACTTTACTCTTTTGAACTGAAAAGACTCTGGAGAACAGAAATATTTTAAATCAAAGACTAAACTCTAAAATTCAATTTCTTCACTATCACTGTGAAACAGTTTAAATAGAGGATAAAATCAAATGATAAAAAAAAAAAAAAAAACAGGGGGTTCAAACTATGTCCTGAAATATATAGTGTATATAGCCTTGTTCATCTTAAAGTCAGGTGATGCTAAAATGCCCCATTATAAGCCCCTCCTTAATTTGATTGTACTGTTGTGTTATTCTGTATGCACTGTATCATGAATAGGGTTAATGTCAGGGGTTAGGCTTGCTAGCTCGGACACTTGGTGAACATCCATATGATGTACACATGTAAAGGTATCTTTTACAAAGTGTGAGCTGAGAGCAGCTGACAGCATCAGTTCCTGCTGCTTTCTTTGTTTTCACTCTATAACAAGTACAACTACTTAAGATTAAAGACAATTGAATAAAAGTAAAATGCACCCCAAAATGATTTTCTTATGATAATATTTGTAATTTATCACTTCCATCCCTGCCAAATTTAACTAGTTTCTCTTAAGACTACTGGCTGTCTTTGTCTTCCCCCAAAAATAGCATGTCACTGTTCTTGATCAGTTTATTCCAGTTCATTAATTCATTCATTTGAGAATGAATGAAGATGAACTGGTACACTGAACAACTACTTTCCACTTCCTCACCTCATTCTCATTCTCCTGAGACTCAGCCTCTCTCTCCTCTTCCACAGCTGCTGTGTCAGTCATTTCCTCCTCTTCTTCCTCCTCCTCTCGGCACTCAGCTTCAGCAACAATGTAGTTGCTCTGTAATCCCAGAATCTTACCCCACAGTCGGCACTGCAGGAGCCCCTGTGACTCAACAAGCTGTTTGAGCGCAAGAAAGATCCTCTGCATCTCCTCTCTGCTCAGACCTACTCCAGCCTGTTCCATGTAGAAGGAAATCTCACTCACATTAGGAAGAGCTGTCTCCATCTGACAAAAAACAATCAACAATTTCCATTACATATAACACACACATGTGCAGAATGAAAACAGTTAACAAAATGCTGTTACAGTAACAGTGATATGTAACCTGGTGTAATTTAATGTCTAAAAAATAATTTCCTTTTTAACCAAATACCTTTTCTCCTTCAAAAGTTTCTTCTGGCTGAGAAAACAGCAGCTGTTGTTGTTCAGCCAGCAGCTCAGCAGGTGTAGCCTCTGGGAGCTCTCGCAGAGTGCTCTGTTTGTTTTCAAATTGATCCCGCTTCACTTCACGGCTTATGTCCTCGATCACATCCACCACATTTGGTGGTTCCTCATCCAACACCTTTATTAGTAAACGGGTGAGGTGGTCATAGCTGCAACATTAAAGAACAACGACTGATTAATTTCTGGGCCTTGGACCTTCTTTCGGTCCAAAGTGGCTGAGATATTTACATCATTTAACAAAAACAAAACACTTGCTCGCATTTCCAGTGTTTAAAGCAACGAAGATTTCTGTGCCGGAGTTTCATACAGCTCTAAGTGTTCTACACTGATTTGAGCTGATAGGTCACATGACCTGGAAGCTATTGAGCTAAAATGCTCACATTTACATTATGAAATGTATTTTAAAAAATCATTAAAAATATATATATAAGAAGTGTTAAAATGGGATCAAAAGACGTGTGTCTCGTACAGCAAGTGCATTTCTACTGTCCTGCACTTTTTATTAGACCTGACACACCATGTGTGTGAGGATCATGAATTAAAGGAAATGGGAATATTTGCTTTGTAAGTGACAGTGTGGGCCCCTAAATTTTCAGCTTCCTGCTGCTAAAAAAATTAAGTTAGGGGCCACTGTGCTCCTTGTAAAAAAAAAAAAAAAAAAAAAGATTCTCACTTTAGGAGAAATGCATACTGTCAGTCATGAGGTTAACAGGTAGCACCTCTCAGACAAGCTAGCAGCCACGAGCTGACCCACAGCAGCTACTCACAGGTTCAGGTTGCTCTCCGTGCTGTTTCTCATCATGAAAGCCTTCACCGAGTCGGCTGACTGCAGTCTCGGTTGACCGCTGCCTTGGTTTCCGTCCACAGTGTCCATCGCTCATCCGTATTTTAAACTTATTGTCTGAATGTTTATCGTACAACTGCAGCTGCAACTAGTTGAAACGGTCCAGGTAGCTAACGGTAACAGAGCGGCGGCACAGTTCAGGCCAAACTTCACCCGTTGCTGTAGCAACGGTAACAATGGTCGCAAAGATCGCGAGGGCGCTGTAAGAATACAGGAGGGAAAATTAAAATGAGATCAAAACAACAAATAGTGAATAGAGGTTAATACATTAGGCTGTTGTTACGGACACTTTTAAATTAATTGATTAACATTAACTAGTCTTTGCATAACTGGTCCATAGTGTGTAGTTCTGTTATTTGGTTTGGTTTGATGTGAATGAGTAGAGTAGAATAGAGACCTGAGATCATTGCAGCAGTATAATTGGTGTTTCTACTGTAAACATTATATGGTATGTTTCTGTCATGCTTTGACAAAGTATGGTGACATACAGTTTTCATGCCACAGGTCTTCCAGAAGATATTTCCTGGTGGTGTTTTGATGATAGTGGTTGAGAGTGTAAAACGTTCCCTTGGTGTTGACTTCCACTGAGCTCTGGTAGCTGTATAATATCATCAGAACATTTTCATACTCAATCCCATTTTTCTTTACTGTGTCACTTGTCTCAACTGAGAGAGAGATTACAGAAAATGACATCAATGCAGCAGTGTTTTAATTTACATACAGCACACACTTGACTGTAAATGACAAAGGGTACAAATTTTTTAAATGACAACCAGTGCTCCAAAGCAGAGCAGGTCAGATTAAGGCTCAACTACTTTTCCACACAGCTAAACTGTGCTGCACAATAAAGTCTGAATGAACTCCTCCACAATAGCAGCTGTGTAAATCCCCTATATGCTGTAGAGAGGCAAACAGGGCTCTGGTTTGTCTGAATCCTTTACAGCAGATTGAACTGACATCAGGACTGATCACATGACTGTGCCTCATGGACCAGAACCAACACTTACATACAGAACCAATCCATACACAACTGCCTCATCCCCAGTCTGCTGGCCTGTGCAGGCACTTAAGCTCTCAAACAAAAAGAATAACAAGGAACAAATAAACTTCAGAGAAAAAGACCTTTCAGTTGAAATCATCACATCTGTCCATCAGGTCTTCAATTTTGTGTTTTCCACAAAATCATTAATGGCAGCAGAAAAAAGTGTGTCTTGTCTGGACAAAAGTTGTTGTGAAATTAGCCTTGGTACACACAACACATAAATACACGGATATAGTGTAGATATTGTACAGATTACAGTCTACTGTTATTAGCTGTGTGTTGGGGAAAATCAAAAAGACACACAGGAAAAAAACAACTACTGCAGCCAAGTGCACAGCATCTGAAGGCAGCTGTACAGTGGAGAGGGAGAACACTTTCTTGTCCCCCAACACAGCCACATCCATACACCCCACAGCTCAGTGCTCGCTCCTGCAGCCTGCCATGTCCTGTCTGGTTTGTAACAGCTTTTGCAGGTTCATTTTTTGATTGTACATGCTGACTATCTGTCATATTGTAAAGCCTCCTCACACAGTATCCCATATCTTTACAGACAGCACTGAGTTGTCCAGGTGTCTCTGTGGTATAAGGTATTAAAGTAGTGAAGTGATTTGAATGAAAGCCCTCTCAGGTGTGACATTGACCTTTAACCCTGTAACCTGACAAGTTCATCTGCATACTGGAACTGATCACTGTTTTCATACTCCAGCATGTCCAGGGCGACCTCACAGCTCTCCTTGACTACACGTTCTGTGTCTCCGCGGTAACGCTGCAGCACAGCCAGACAATCGTCTTTGCCGATGGAGCCCAGGGCCTCCGCTGCCTCGTGTCGGACCATGGGGTTCTCACCAGAGCGCTCCAGAGCTCCACGCAGGGCCGGGACCGCTGCTGGGTGCTGCATCTGACCCAGGACGTACCCGATCTCATGACGGAACAGAGCACTAGAGCACTGCAGGCCTGGACACAGGGATGATAGAAGAGAGGGTCATGCAGGGGTCCAACAATCCAAACACTGGTCTTATCATTACAGGGCTCCTTCAGTGAGATACTGAGGGCAGGCTGTATGTACAACATGTAGGACATCTATATGCCATCATTGGGAATGCATGATCTTAAATCACAGTACAGCATGTGTACACAACAAGCAGCACTTCAGTGACCATCAGCAGGTTGGATGGTTGGTGTGTTGGTGTGTGTGTGTGTGTGTGTGTGTGTGTGTGCGTGTGTGTGTGTGTGTGTGCACTGGTGTTCTGTACATTTCATTCTTTAGTAAAATCAATCACAACAAAGTTTTTGTCAACTGATTCTGCCTGTGCTTCGTAGGCCAAACACTTGTTTATAAAACATGTTCATAGTTGTAGTTGTATAGTAGTTAAATGTATTTATTTGGGTAGCACAGTTCTTATCTAAAGCATATCTACAGCGATACACAGATAAAACACTGAGCCACATTGTTGTATCCTACCGTCTCCCAGTGCCAGCACCGCCTCCTCATTGCCCAGGTTACGCAGAGCAAACATAGCACGGTAGCGTTCGAAGAGTGGCAGGCTCTCATTCAACAGGTCAGAGCGCAACTCTGACACACTCTTGCTCACGGCTGGAGGGGCCGGGTCCACAGAGCAGTAGGGGTTGTTGTCTGTACTTCCATCCTCCAAATGTTTGTCTCCTCTACTCTGCAGCCACTCCAACCGACGAACAGCCAACTGACACGTCTCTGCAACCTGGAAGAGGAGGAAGAAAAACCATTATCTACTCATCAGGTTTTATAAACATTTGACCAGTGGATGTCCAAGTCTTTCAGTAAATCAACTACATTTATGTGTTGTTGACAACCACTCAAAGTGATTTACGCTACATGTCACATCCACACGCACATTCATACAAAGGCTTTTTCCCTACATATAGTGCTCTTGTCTACAATATGCACACATTCACACATCAATGACACATTGAGGAACACCTACCTCGATGACAGGATCCTGGCTGTACTCTTTCAGTAGCTCAAGAACTGCAGGGTCACCAATCGCTCCCAGAGCCTCTCCTGCGGACAGAGATACAGATGCAGCTCTGTTAATTCTCGTTCACATGTGGCTCACATATTTCTTTTCTGTGCATGTCCAAGCAGTTAACCAAGATATTATCAAAATCTCAGTCGCAAAGTGCAAAATCCAAAGAGCAGGTGCTGGAATTTCTTTTCTTAAATTAGGGTAAAATGTATCACAACTACAGGTGTAACACTACACATACTGCTGCAATGCCATTCAACTGAGGGTATCAAGTTTGATTCACATTGTGATCCTGATGAATATAACCAGTTTTAATCATGCACAGTGGATACATAATATTTTGTGTTCTGATGATCATTTCTGAGACATGTTAGTGAAAACCACATTCAAGTGAGTGAGATGTTTTTTCATGAATTTCATGTCTTTTTGTCACTTGTGTCACTGTATATAATACATATATCTAATATTCTAATAATGTGTGCACGCAGTGTAATGTGTGCATGCTTACCTGCTTCATGCCTAACCATTGGTTCTTGCTGCGTGTCTTTTAGAACAGCAGTCAACGTGGGTATGGCATGTCTGTCCTGCATCTGTCCCAGGCAGTAGGCCAGCTCATGCTTCAGGAGGGCAGACTCATCAGCGAAGGCCTTGCTGATCCACTCTATAGCTTCAGCCCCTGACACAAGTCACAGCTTAAATCAGTTGACACATACTCCTTGTGTTTTAAGTGTTTATGTTAAGGCCTAAGGATGGTTGGACTTATTCAGGTTTTTTTTTTTCTAAACTCTACTGCATGTGCAGATGTTTTGTAAAGCTGTTTTACCTCCCAGGTTCTTCAGGGTGAATAACGCTCTGAACCGCCGGTCAGGTTGATTCCTGGGTCCACAAGAACCTGTCCTATTGATGCCACCTGCTCAACATTGGCCATACTGCTGCACGGGAAGTCAAACATGTATTTTTATGTGTGAAATTCATTTTATGTAATTACCAAAAAAAAAAAAAAAATGAAATGAATTATCTGATATGAGAACATTTGTAACTACACTCTGTCAAGGCAGGCAGTCAGGTAAACATGAATGTTATATCTCTCTATAATAAATGTTATACTGTCGTACTCATGATAACACATGTATTCACAATTACCACATAAGTTTATAGAGCTAATGGTGAAACCAATTAACTGAGTCTCTCAGTTCAATTTCAGCATTAACAGGGACAAAACTCTTTGTATAAATTATTACCAATAAGTTTCAATAAGATCTGTGTTGTCTTTAATTACAGCTTGTTCGCTGACATGTATATTAGCTCAGCTCACATAACAGGCTTCAGCCACGTTACTACCGACAGGGCATCGTTACGTTACAAGCTGTGGTTATGAAAGGCTGAGCCAGCTGAAGCTAACTGTTAGCTTCCCCAGCTAACTCCAGCTATACTGTCCTCACTACACATCACAGGATCCACATACAGCACCATAGGAGGGGGAAGAGGGCAAGGCTTCGGGCTACTGACCTTCAGATATTACAGGTACCGTCTCAACAGCTCTGGCATGGACCTAACTCTGACAGCTGCGGCTTCACACCGGTACACGAGTCTGGCTCATGGACCCGACAACTCAACTACTGCTACTTCCGCTGGCACCGTACTCTTTCTTCTTCTTTAGTTTATTAGCGGTGAGCAACAATTGTTGGGTGCATTACCGCCACCCACCGACCTGGAGGACGGACCCCGAGAGCTGGAGAATTCATTTTCTGATCACTGTTTTCTCTTGTTTGCATTTACCCGAATGTGATTTGTCCCTTTTTCCTGTTATAAGAAATTGTCAATAAAAAAAAGAAGAATCACTGAAAAAGCTTTCAATCAAGGCAATAAACAGAATAATAACAGTTAAACAACTGAGAGTAATCAAATGAAAATAATAACAGTGAATATTTCTCAGATTCTATTCAGTGACCTTCCTGAGCGTAAACGCTCTACAGCAGAGGTCTATAAGTCTGAGACTGAAGCCATCTTGATTCCATCACCACTCCATGTTATGTGACTTTATGAAATCACATTACAATTTAGTCTCTCCTTTTGATAACTTATATTCCAAATTTCTTAACTCACAGAACCTCCTCTGAAACTGTGTAGAGCCCCTCCTGGTTGCCTCACACTCTGAGAAGCTGTTTTATTCATTATTTATATTTTTATTTTTGAGACTATAACCAGTATTTTTCCAATATTGCACTCTATATAGTTTTATAATAAAGCATGCACCACTGTTTTTCCTCTCTGCATTATTCACACTATATTATACTTTCCAATAACAAAGAGAGATCTGTATGGCCTGTCCTTAAACTCATTATGCATTGTTCCTCTTAGTTATCACTAAATGTGAAGAAAAAAAAAAAGATCCATCGGTTGTCTTCTATTGGCCAGAAGTGTGCCTTACAGTAGATAGCAGTATCGACGTGGAGAAGGAAAAGCCAGACAGCTGGGAGCGAAGGAACCCTGGTTTCTGGTACAGGATTGCTTATTGTGGTGGATTGTGGTGACTGTGACATTAGCACCATGAAACGTGTTGAGCTGGTCCAAGCATCCACAGCTGAATATTTTTTTGACCAGTAGGTACTGTTTTTTTTTTGTTTTTGACATGCCATGCCAGCGTCTGGAGGCAATCTGTTAGCTCAGGGGACACAACCAGAGTGAAAAATACTAAATAAAAATCAGAAAACCAATAGCCTAACCCATCAGACAATAGATAATTAAATAAACAGGTCTCCACATGGCAAGTTATTTAGTGCTCATTTCCACTGGTGTTAGACATTTCAACCAGATTTGTTCATCGACCATAACATCAGTGATAACTAATGACTAATAACTGTCAGAGAATTAACAGAGACAAATTCACTTTTGTTGTTCCATCCATTAACTGTTGCTACGGTGACATTCTGCATTATTTGTATTTAAATTTGGCCAAAGTGTTGAAGAGGGAAACTCAGGACAGCAGCACAGCGGTCAAAGACTCATTCATCAACAGTGTCCTCCATAAGACTAAGTGCCTGAGATCAGAGAGGGAGGCTATGCAGAGCAGGATCAGGGACGCAAGAGGCCAGGGGATGCACAACCTCAGCGGTCCCCCTTACTCGGAAATCACCAACCCTGAAGCCTGTGAGTCCTTCCACCGGCCAACCAGGTCCTCTGGGACTCCTGCAGATTAAGTACCATCTTTGAAGACAGAGGAGCTCATCAGAGACAAACTGATGAAGTGATCAGCCAGAAGAAATGGAGCACTGATGGCATCTCAGAAATAACAACATCCACTGAGTTTACTGAAAGAGGGACCTTGGGGCAGAGTAAACTGAAAGAGTATGAAAAGTTGAGGCTGCCTGAAATGGTTGGAAAGAAACCTCAGGCCTCAGGCATGGAGAATACCATCAAACTCCCTGCTGAAGAGAGAGGCACATGGCAGGCAGATGCAGCACAAATGCTGCAGAAGATGACTGCTTTCAGAGACGTGATGTCTGAGTTTTGGTCAAAAGAGCAACTGGAAACTTTTCAAGAACAAATAATAGGTTCACTCACCGAACAGGTGCAGGAGAGCCATATGGCATGGGACCAGGAGGACGAAATCGTAGAGACAGAGACTGTGACCTTGAAAAAACAGAATCCAGCTTCACAGGAGCAAACGGATGCAGATGCAACCACCACAGAACCAAAGGAGAGCCAAGTGGCAGGAGACCAGAAGAAAAGTACTGTAGAAATAGAGACAGAGACTGTGGCCATGAAAAAACAGAAGAGTCCAGAGAGTGAGTTTGAGGAGAAAGCAAATGAGGCCATGCAAGGCAACGGCAGCCTGCAGAGAGACGTCCTGGAGCTGCAGACACTGACCCAAGAGGAAGAGCAACAGAGAGACATTAATGAAACAACAGTTGGGCTGGAGAAGAGACTGACAGCAGACGTCCTGCGTGAAAGGCTGAGTGTGCTTGAGGAGATAATGCAGAATCTTGATGACTCAGCTTTCAAGAAGCACAGCTCGTCTAGTGAACCTGAAACACTTACACTGAGGGACAGGTTTATGAGGCTCTTCATCCCTGGGTGGAGGAGGCGATACTCCAGTGTCGAGACGATGAAATACTCGGAGGCCAGGAGGCAGACATCAGAGGAGAGCCTCGAAGGCCGTCACTGCTGGGGATGTCTGCCAAGCTGGAGGAGGAGGGGGAGGCCATAGGAAGAGTCTCTGGACCATAAGAAGAATTAATAAAACAACAAATAAATAAAAGCACTGTGAAAATGATTGACTGACTGAAAGGAGCTTTTCATTTCATTTTAAACTTCCCATGTTGTTTTGTCCCATTTACACACTGAAAACAACAGAACTACATTTCACATCAGTGTGAAGATGAATCCAGTCAGTCACGTAAATCAATACACAAACTGACTGAGGTATCATTTCTGAAGCTTTGGTTATAAATATAGTCAGAATATGAAGGACAAAAAACACAAGTTAACTACATAAATAAATCATTTTGGGTCTGAATAATGCAAAATCCAGCATTTTGGTTAAAAATAAATTCAGCATTCTGTTAATCTTGTTCTTTTGTACTGCTAGGTCTAGATCTTCAGACTGTTTATGGACACAGAAATACAGAAAAAACAAAAGTAGATAGAAGATAGGTGCACAAATTACATTTTTCATGTGGAATAAAATCATTGTATGTGCTTGTATAAGCCTCAAAGTTATAGATGTGCTGGTGTCACACAGGCAGGTCTCCATGGTCCTTCTGAAATACTCATGTGACACACTGACTCTGTGTAAACCTCACGAGCCCCACATTGTTTGTAATGATGCAAGTGACAGTTGGCTAAATGATGGAGAGTCACCAAGTCACTGAGCAGGATACAAAGCAACAACCTGATTACATTCAAAATAATAACAGAAATGAACATGCAACAAACTATATCAGCGTTTTTGTACAATCGGCCCTTTGCAAAGTTTGTGAGCCCATCACCAGTGATGGGACTCCACCACTGTGCCAGGAAGAGAGACGCTGCAAATCTGAAACGCTCATTCTGACTTGGAAGGAGTGAATTGCAGTGAATTCCTGTCAAATATCCAGTCTGGCTATTAAAGTTTGAAACAGCTTGCCGTAAAAAACCTGCAAAAAAGCAGGTGAGAATGGTGGTCATTGCGCCTCTCCCCCAGGTGGAGGCGATGTGCTCCAACACACAGCTGCACTCTCTGCAGGTTTAGCCTGCTATGAAATAAGAATGATGGAGCTGTTGTCCCGTTACAAAGAGGTGGTGTCTGTCCGTCTGTGCTGTCCCACTGTCCTGTCCATCAGTACACACAGCGACAAAAAGACTGGGTCCCGCTGTTTTACTCAGGCTGCACCACAGCGTCTATTCACGGGCGCGATCCCACTACTGAGCGGCACGGGGGCTTTGACCTGCTCCGTTTCCGACCTGGGCCGGTGCACCCCTCCTTAGGGGACCTGGTGGCCCCGGCTCCCCCGGGAGCACCATGTCGATACCGAACTTAGCGCGGACACCCGATCGGCACAGTCCGCTGCAGCCCAGAGCTCCTGAGCTCAAACGATCCTCCAGCCTCAGCCTCCCGGTGACTTGGATTACAGGCGCGCGCCACCGCACCCGGCGGCAGCGCCTGCATTCATACAGGAGTTGAAGTTTTACGAGGATGACGTCATCAGGCGACCTGCCACAGAGGCGTGACAGTGTTCAGGTCCTGTGGCGTCCCCAGGGCCGACGACAGGAGCAGAGGGCTGAGGGGGCACAATGCGGAAGTTGGGGCTGACAGTTGAAGGCTGGTAGGTAGATCAGTTAGGCCCCAAACTAAATCATCCTCCCTCTGGCCACAGCTGCCGTCAGTCCCACCATTACCTGCTGATGAAGACACACGTCTTGCTGAGGGCCCATTGTACACAGCACTAATGTAGCCTGGTATTTTGAGACTGTTATCGAGTCTCATACATTTTGTTACTTTGTATCCTGTTCAGTTGTTAAACCGTCCTTGTTTAATTGGCAGACTTTGTGATCTCGATGATTCTTTCCATCATTTACTGTCGCTTCCATCATTACAAAGCACCTAGGGGCTGCTGAGAGGTTTGTAGCAGATATTAAAAGGCTAATGTGGCGGGGCTCGGTGGTTCAGTGGTTAGGTGTGCACATCTCACGTTGGTAATGCTCAGTGCAGTAATCCACGGTTCGCCTCCCGACTGTGCTTTTATACTTATGAGTATAATTATAGATATACTTTTAAAGATTCTGTGTGTGTGTGTATCTATATACATACATACATTATATATATATATATATATATATATATATATACAGTCATGGAAAAAATTATTAGACCACCCTTGTTTTCTTCAATTTCTTGTTAATTTTAATGCCTGGCTCAACTAAAGGTACATTTGTTTGGACAATTATAATGATAACAACAAAAATAGCTCATGAGAGTTTAATTCAAGAACTAAGAACTATTCATTTCCCATGGTTTTCTTGATAATAACCAAAATTACTGAAATTCTTACATCAATAGCTATGGCATTGTACCGCCAAAAACACTACTTTTAAGCATTCCATGTTTTCTTTTCTGTTTGCTTTAAACACATGATACACACAAGAGTTAATACTTGATTGCATAACCATTGTTTTTGATGACTGCAGCCATGCGTCTTGGCATGCTCTCCACCAGCTTCTGACATTGTTCTGCTGTCACAGCAGCCCATTCCTGTTGGACAAATTCAAACAAATTTTCTTTGTTTTTGGGCTTGTGGTTCTCCATCTTGAGTTTGATGATTTTCCACAGGTTTTCAATTGGATTAAGATCTGGTGATTGAGCAGGCCAAGGCATGGTGCGAATGTTGTGGTTCTCCATCCAGGCTTTAACTGACCTTGCCGTGTGGCAAGGGGCATTGTCTTGTTGGAAAATCCAGTCATTCGAGGCAGGAAAGAGTTTTCCAGCTGATGGAAGAAGACTGTTTTCAAGGGTAGTCCTGTACATGACCTGGTTCATTCGGCCTTCACACAATTGCATTTGCCCTGTTCCACTCAGACTGAAACAACCCCAGATCATGACTGATCCACCCAATGTTTTACTGTAGGGCAAGACAGTCTGGGTTGTAAGCTTCTCCAGGCTTCCTCCTAACCAGTAAGTTGGCTGGAGTGGGCATCAATTCAAAATTGGATTCATCACTGAAGAGAACCTTAGCCCAATCATCAACAGTCCAATCCTTGTGGTCTCGAGCAAAGAGTAACCGGCCTTCCTCTGCCTTTCATTGATGAAGGGCTTCTTGCGTGCTCTGTGTGACTTCAAACCAGCTTCAACAAGTCGGTTTCGAACTGTCCTTGCCGAACAGGTCACATTTCTCGACAGTGCCCACTCATTTTTAAGGTCCCTGGAGGTCTGACAACGATTCCTGACACAGGAACGGATGAGTGCACGGTCATCTCGTGGGGTAGAAAGACATTTCCTGCCACGGCCAGGTAGCACTTTGGTAGTGCCATGTTCAGCTTGTTTTTTTTTGTTGTAATGAACGGCTGTCTTGGAGATCTTCAGTTTTTTCGCTACCTGTCTCTCACTCATGCCAATTTCCAGCAGTGCCAAGATGGCTGCCTTTGTGGCTTCACATAATTCTTTTGTTTTAGGCATTATGTGAGAGCTGACAACTTCTGAGTTGTGCTACAGATTGAATGTAAGCAGGAAACCACTCTAGGCCTTTGCATGTGCAGTGCTGCTTGTGACATGAAATGGCCTCTTATATACCCTGGGAATCAATTAAGCTTAAGAATGTCAAATAGGACATAAAGTATTATGTGACCAGCTGCATTTTTTGTTGTGTTCATTGTATTATACGTTTAGTGGTACCAGATATTAGAATGAACAAGAAATTGAAGAAAACAAGGGTGGTCTAATAATTTTTTCCATGACTGTATACACACACACATACACATATATATATATATATATATATATATATATAATATATATATATATATATATATGTAAAATGGTAAGTGTGACCTGAATATTTCAGTTATTTACTTGAGGACAGTTTAATGTCATCATGTTGTAAATCATCGTCATTACTCCAGATGTCCTGCATTTCAGCTGTGTGTTCCTTTATGTGCTGATCAACATGAAGTCTGTTCACAACAGTCATCAGTGACAGTTCACTCCTGTTTAATTTTCCACATCACCCTCTCCATTAAATGACAAAGCATGTTTAAGATAAAAACAAAAATGTAAAACAAAACTTTGAAAGTACAGTCAGTTAGCACTATGCTGATTATAAATGGGTCTACTAAACAAGAGGAGAAGCAGACTTACATAATGAGTATAGTTTTAGTGAAAAAGAAATAGTTGAACTACAGAAAACACAGAGTGTGTTGGTACATGTACATATTTCCCTAGTTTACTTTTTTAAACCAGAAAAAGGGAACCAGAACAAACATTTGCAGAGGTTTCAAACCCATTATCCCTCCTTATAGTTTTCTAAACGACTGTTTCCATTTAATACAGATGGAAATGCAAAAACAGGAGCAAAATTACAGTTTCATCCAGAAACATTTCTTTAAGTGACACAAATACAGCAAATAGTATTCCCAGGATAAAGTGCAATGAAAAGGAGACGTGACATTTTAGGAGATCACTGCTTGGCATGATCACTCTCCAGAGCGACAGCAGGCTCTGAAGCCACACTGCAGGTTCTGGCAGCCGCTGGCCGTGTCTGCGTGAGGACCTGGAGAGAAACACCATGTGGTGGTTATCTACTGAACTGCAAGTCATGGCACAACACCCAACTATCCACAGCATACCTTTTTGTTATAACTGTCATACATTAAATCAATAACAGGTATGGCACACGCTTGGTTGGCATCATACTTGCTGCTGTGATGCCTACTTACCTTTCACCTCAACAGCATCGGCCACTTACACAAGGACACATGCTATGTGAGTGGGGTTAGTAAAGTTTGTTACAGTTGTCACACAGTGCAACAGGTCTTCTCACAAATCATCTCTGTTCACCGTGACATCTTCATTCACAGTTAAACATTAACACACATTACAGATCTTGGCATGTACAACTTTGTGTTTCAGAGGAAAAAAGAAACTCTTGACGGTGTCACTTGTGTTACCGTTGATGTTGTCGCAGTAATAGAACTGTTCATCATTGAGGGAAGGACAGGCTGACACCAGTTCCTGCAGCCCCACCTCAGTGATGAAGAGACAGCCAGACAAGTTGAGATGCTCCAGGACAGGAAGCCCTCCCCGCTGAGACAGAGCCCTGAAACAAACACAGTGCAATGCAACCTCATTACAGGTACAACAGGGTGCATAACAGTAGGAACACCTTGATGAACAGTGATAATCAAGTCTTAGCCTAAGGAGATCAGTGCAGTGATCTGATGTACACAGCCTCCTCTCTCCATGATGAACTGAATTAAGGTAACAACTAATGGAAACGACTTGACGAGCACTTTACGCTGTTTTGTGAGTAGGGGGGGTGGGCAATCCGCCCAAATAATCATATGACTAGCTAGAATCATGATTCACTGTCTTAATCACTGAATCCTGTTTCCACATTGGTTTTATTGTGAAAATCCTGACTGGCACTATGATGTCTTCCTCTTGCTCCTGTGGGATTCTTCACTCACAATGCTGATATTTGTTAGAACAGAGCTGCAGTTAGCGGGCTAGTCATTTGTTGACAACAGGTCAGAGACTGAACTTTTAAAATACAATCTATAAATATAGCACTGATGATGTAATCTGAAATGTAGATCATATAGTCAGTCTAAGGTTGTCGGTAACAGAAGATCAGAAGATCATCATAACTCCTGCCCCTACTCGTGAATGACAGTTATTCTGGATCTCACCCAAACCGAGTGTGTGAGAGGAGCTACACAGAGGACGGGTGCAGGGTAAGTGGTAGAGTGTTTGTACAGATGTCTCCCACAAGATATTATATCATCAACTGGTCCAGATGATAACTGCAGTTGCCATTAAATTATGTTGCTTTGAAACTGCATCAGTACTGTGGTATTTCACAGCTGAAGACAGATGATTCATTTTTCAGATTACTGCATCACATCACATTCAATAATCACTGAATAAATTAATCTAAGTCCATATTAGTTAAGAAAAAAAAATGTAATCTTAAGATTAGATTTTAGTTCAAGCATGATCTTTACCTCAAACCCAAATCAGTGACTTGATAACATCCAGAGAGGCTGAGAAATCTCAGTGAGCGTTTTGCCTCTGACCGCTCAGTCCTGTTTTCAGGCACTTGACACTGCAGGCCCCAAATGAGGAGCATTTAGTCCGAAATCCTGCAGTGATGTTCCTGGTGGTGCCTGATTCACACTGAGGCCCGCTTAAAGTCCTGAGGGCCATGTCATTTGCGCAGCAGGTGGAGTGACCACAGAACATTTCCCCAGACATTGCATACTGCTGATGTAAATAGGAGGTGTTTGAGCCAGTCCTGTGCCCACGCCTCCTGCTCCTCCTGCAGCAGCACGAGCCTCCCATGAGCTGCGTCTCAACAAAGCTTTCTGCATCAGGAAGAGACATCCCTCCACGATGGCTCCAAGCTGCGGCATCTTCAATATCAGCAAGGTCTGAGGAGTCCAGAACCCACACCTGGGTGGGTTTAGAGGCAGAGCCCCAACGACCAGTTCCCTGCTTGAAAACAATGGCCTGCCGCTTCCTGCCCACTGGATGCAGGCTTCTCTCATCCATGAGTTTGATGGGTACGGGGGAGCTTTTCATGAGTTTGGCTCGCCGGTCTGAACACTTGTCAATGCAGTTAGAAGACATGAGGTCGCCCAGCCCAACAGACAGTTTTCTCAGGGTGTAATCAGTGATCTTCTCACACCCCGACAAATCAAGATGCTCCAGAAAGCGACAAGCCCCAAAAGTTGACCAGCTGTAAGAGAGAGGGTTGAAGGAACATGGTGGTGAGTAATGAATTTTCTGTATAAGAAAACAAATTGAAGATTGAGGAGTTGGTGCCAGGCAATTTTATCTTAATCCACAATTAATCCAGTATATCGACTTTGTCAATAATCCCACAGCTAGTGTGTATTAAGAGAAATCAGTGTAGGTTATGATCCCAATGATTTTTTAATATTTACCTGTCAAATGCAAAATCCGTGACATTAGTTTGGGTCAGATTTAGATGAGTAATGTTGGGGCAGAGACTGAGGATTTGACGGACCTGAAAAAGGACAAAAACAACATTTCAACATTCATTTCCACCAGATGGTTCTGTACAATGGTCTCCATAATCATAATAAAATAAGATTTTGCACAAATACCATTTTACTTGAGACTGTCGAGCTGTATGCCAGAACGATGGACTTGACAGATGGACCCACAGCTGGAAGAAGGTTCTGGATAATCCCATTCAGCAGCCTCTTTTCTCGCCGAGCTGTGCTAATTGCCAGGTGGCCCGACACGTCTGACAAGGCAATGAACAAAAACTATTTTTTAAGATGTACATTTTGCACAGGATTACATCAGCACTCTCACAACTTTCTGTGTAAACATAGTGTCAAACAGACCTTTTCCCTCTCAAAAATGCATCACCAGGTACATTAACACTGGCTGTGCAATATACATTCAATAACAGATGTGTAAAAACAAAACCTCACCAGACTCATCAACATCAGCATCCTCATCCCACTCCTGATAGGCCCGCCCCTCGTTCTGACGACTCTTCACCCACTCCTCATCTGGCTCCTGGTCAAGTTCCCCTGGAGGGCCGCTGCAATAATCACCTATATTAGAGACAAACAAATATTTATCATTATAACGTAAAAGAAAGTCAATTACCAAACAAATGAGTGATTCTGAATTGCTGGGAAAAATATGCTCAGTAAACAACACATTGGTCCTTAAGATGATCACACTCTCAGTAGCCTACCTCTGGCCCAGCGCACAGGGTACAGGTGCCTCCACAGAGAGCCGGTCTTGGCCAAGTCTGACCAAGAGCTGCACACCTGACTGCAGCGACACAGGTCTTCAGGGCCCAAATAATGGAACAGCCTCAGCATGATTTCTGTGGGGAGCTGAGAGATGTGGGCTGAAGAATCCTTTTTGTTTTCCAGTTCTGAGGAAGAGGACAGAAGAGCTCAGACACTGCCATTGTGAAATGGAATTATCATCCACTTATTAAACATTCCACCACTTTTACATTTTTTTAAGTAAGACATTTTAGAGTAGGAAAAGCAGAAGTTTGAATAATAAAAATGAATTGACTGAATTCAGTTTAGCAGTCTGAAATTCAAGCTCTTAGTACTGTAGTGTGCATTCTGCTGGCTCACTGTCATGGTGTACTGCAACATATCAGGGTTAATGTCTTCACTAACACCAAAAGATGACACATTACAACAGGCGCAGCACTAAGAAATGATAAACCCTTCCTGTTTCCCAAGTACACACCATGGTTGTGCTTGTTCAAGTCAAAATATAAAAATACAATACAAATACAAAATACAATACACAACCCTCAACAAAATCATATCAGTTTAATATTCTCTGTTTTTCCACTGAAAACTGTTCAATACAGACAGTAATGATAGTATTGTTAAGCAAAGAAATGTCAGTTAAACTTTTAATTCATGCTTCAACCAATTCATGGTTCAGCTTTAAGTGCCTCTAAACCTGTGTGGTTGGAAAATGGTGTTTGCAGCAGCAGCAAAACCAGAACCAAGTGAGAGGAGACATCTGTGTTGTAAAAGCTCGTACATGTGGCTGAGACAGAAACAGGTCTCAAATAAGCTTACAGTTCTCTTGTGTGTCTGAAAAATGACATTTTAGAGATCACACATTCACTTGTCACACCAATTCCATTGGATTGAATAGACTTCCACTGGTCACATAAACAGACAGGGCGTGGAGACAGACACCCACATGACACTGTTATAGGAAATGACTGTAAATGCACTGTCTCCTTCCTCAGTACAGTAGTCTCTGTTAAGACCTGTGCTTTCATTATAAGTTAGATATCAGCTGGACAATAACACCTACTCACTGTACAACCCAGTCGGGCTGTTTAAATTTTTTTTATTTAAACAGGTTTTAATCAACTGGTGATCAGAATATTACAAATAAGCAGAGCACTAAGTCTTACAGTATCTTCAAATTCAAAAAGTCATTAACTGCCCATGCCACAATATTGTTTAAATTAGTTAGACAAATGTTTCTATGATCTTAACATTTAAAAAGGGAACAGTGGCTTTCTTGTTGTTGTGAGCCTTCTGTGCACAGGCAAAGTGGGAGAACAAGTCACCAACTAAATCCAGTGTGTGCGATGCTTAAACTCAAATTGACACACCTACAAGATTGACGACTTAGGATAGTGCTGTGTATAAAGTTTGCATATGTAAATATGTCAAATCAGGTCTGAAAAATGTTAAAGATGATCATCCTGGTTGGCACCACTGACCAGCTTTCATCATTTGTGAACATACACACTCACCATAATCTGTCTTCTCGTGATCAGCATATTTAAAGGCCTTCTGCAGCTCCTCTGCCTGGCTCCACAAAGAGAAGCCCTTCAGCACCTCCGCAGCACAGTCCCATTGCTGTTGGCTGCAATGTTGCGCTATCACCTGTTTCTTGATGTCCTTGAGCTCCTCATAGGTGAAGTACTCCATAAGCATTGGCTGAAACACCTGTGAAGAACCTCTTTAGTTTACAAACAGCTTGAACAGTGCAGTTTACTGGGGTATGAACATTTTTAAATAAGTTGCCACAAATGTACCATCCACCTTTATCTTTATTGCTTATGATGACAATAGAGTCTTACCCATTCTTTAGGAAATCAGTTGATTAAAATGTGTTTATTTTAATAACATATAGAAATTTGAACATCTTGTACCTCTTCTTCTTCCTTCATGTGGGGCAGAAAGTCCTGTGTGAAAGCCTCTAGTCTCTCCTTCAGCTGCTGGGCATAGTTAAGCTGCTCATATTCATTCTAAAAACATACAAAATTGTTAATGCATGGCCTACAATACCATCTAAAATACCAAGCAGTTTTTGTAGTTTTAAAACTGAATTGCCAAATGTGGTTAAATGATGAGGTCTTCCATGCTTTGCAATAGCTGTAAATGGTATGGTATAACCTTCTTAGGCCAAATTTTGTGTCTTAAACATCAAAACAAACTCATCTTAGTATTAAAATGATCTCAGCACAGTATTCTTTATCTAAGAAGAAACATATTTTTCTTTAAAGGAGGAGTGAAATCTCAGTTCAAAATTGAAAAATGTTGCTTTCTGCGCTACAAACAGACTAGGGTGGAGTGGAGGTTAACATTTACACAATTGCATCATTCTGGAGAACCCATTTTTGTGTGGTGTGAGAGAGAACAATGACGCTTGTCCCCTGTTAAGCGGATCACAAAAACAACCCTCCCTCTATTATACAGTTGAGATTACGTCTCTCTGAATCTGGCCACTCTCTTAATAAATTTAATTGTAACCCAATACAATTGTGAGGACATGGTGGATTGCTGTTTACATAATTAAGTGCTGCAATTTGTTAAATAGCTTTGTTGTGGATTAGTCTACACTTAAAGGAGATAGAGTATAATTTTCTGTCTTTATAATGAATATGTGTACATGAAAAACAACCATTCTGGCACTGCTGTGCTTGTCTGGCCAACACTTGGTTGCTCTAATGACAGTGCCTTGCCCCACTATTGAGTAACAAGTATCAGCTGAGCTACACACCTCATGATTTTCTCTTACGTAAAGCCTGCTATTTTCTCTGTTAGGATATTCATGTAAAAAGGCAAGTAAGTGCAACATAGGACCTTGACAATAATTATATTTTAAAATAGTTATGCACATTACCTTAACGCTGTGCAGCCCTTTTTCAAAGAGGGACAACATCTCTGAGAGTTTGTTGTCAGAGTGCACATTGTACACAGTGCAACAGCGCTGTTGCAGCAGGCCGATGATGTACTCATTCTCAATCTGCTCATGCATCTTGAACTCCTTAAAGGTGGCGCACAGTGACTGGAGGAACGAGCGGAAATCATTGTTGTTGGAGAAGTTGGTTTTGGACAGCTGTGGGAAAACGAACGAAAACTGTCAGACATGTGTGATAAAATGTGGTTTTGGGTTTATATCAAGATTCGTGTGATACATACAATCGCCAACACTTTCTGCTAATTCGTGTGCGCAATAACAACAGCTGAGATAACATTATGCAAACTGGCATTACAGCTGGTATGTGTATAGTATGTTACCACACCCGGTCTGTTAGCCGATGAAATGAGCTAATCTGACAACGACGGAAATTTAAGAGACCCCCTGGGGACTCATTATGGCTGGAAAACCGCTTTAGGAAACACTAGAAACTGCGTTGTGATACATTGCATAACAAGCTATCCTGCAAGTTAGTATAGGAGGCTAGCCGTTAGCAAGCTTTGACTAGTTGAAGATGGGTTGTCTAAGTATTACAACCGCAGCCTGCTATATGACCCAAGGTACTCGCTTAGTAAGCACCTCTTTTGAAATGCCAACTTTACGTTCATAGGAAAAACACACCACGTCGTGAGACGATTATCCGACAGCTGCATCTGCTTCGGCTAACTCGATCCTGAGTGCTACAAGCACAGGCTAGCTAGCGTGTTAGCTGGCGTTAATTCTTCCGTTGGCCACACGTAACCCTGTGTAAAGCTTAAAAATAACCTCCGATATGTATTTATACTCACTTTATCGCAGTATAAGCCCACCAACTGCTTCATTCGCCAGTGTGGGCCAGTGAAAACATCCACCTCGTCCGGAAGGGAGCCATCTTCACAGTGAACCACAGTGCGTCATCTGCACAGTCTGCGATACAATCAAACAAGAAGGCGTGTGCGGCCGACTCACGTGACCACAAGTTAAAAATGTGGGCTAATGTAACCAAGGACCAACAGCACAAACAGTGACCTGGGGACAGTACTTGAGTAAAAGCTTATGAAGATGTCACACTGTAAGTCGAGTGGACAGAAGATCAGTAACGCGCTTTCATAAAAAAAAGCTTTGGTTGACATATGTACAGACGTTACATAAATGTTTACATTTTTAAGCATGTGATTTGAAAACAGTGGTAAGGTAATTTTGTATTTAGCTATATTTAATGTTATGCTTATATTACTTTTCAACTGCATTTTGATATTGCTCTCTAAGGCGATTATTATTATACATTACTTATTATGTATACTTTATGTAAAACTTCTAGTAGATCTAATTTCTTATATTTGGGGGCAAATTAGTAACCAGACTAGACCGTAACCGTCATGACTGCTAAATTAGGAATGAATCGTTGCTCAGTCGTCCAGAACCCAGGTCGCTTCACTTCTTCTGTGGACTTGTGGTTGCTATGGAAAGACAAACACCCACAGCAACAGCCCTAATAGGGGCGGGGACTTTGTCCGCCAGTCACCATGGGAAAGATGACTGACAACTGTATAAACCAATCCCCGTCGAAAAATATGAACGTAGCCAATAACGACGTAGCAAAAGAGAGCTGTAGAGTTTGATAGAGAGCGCGAGGGGCGGTAGCAGGACCCAGAACCTCTTTGAGACGGCGGCTAGAAAGACTGATGGTAAGCTAGGTAGTAGCCACCTAATAGTATTTACACACCGCTAGCAAATGAGCCACGTAAATTATATTACTCTGTGTTTCATGAGCTCATACGGTATGCATATTGTTATATTTCAGACTGTCTTCCATCCTCTGTCTAGCTGCTATGTAACGATAGTGTTAGCGAGCTTGCTACCAGCTGTAACATGTTGTCTATCAGCATCACAGCCCGTCTGGTTCAACACATCTTTGTCTGTCAGACAGCACAGCTCGATTGAGCTAGCATTGCTATATTACTACAGCATGACTCACAAGTATGCTAACCGAAGTTCACAATTACGGATGAAATATATATTGTCATACACCGACATGAATTCCACAGCTTTATGAAAAAGCCTAATCCGTCCGAATATAGAGCTGCAGCATGTTCATTCATTTCTTTGCAGACCCAGCATGAGGAGCCAGTCATTCCAGTAACATGGATAAGTACGAAAAGGTGAAGAAAATTGGAGAAGGTTCGTTTGGAAAGGCCATCCTTGTCAAATCAAAAGAGGATGGACGCCAATTTGTCATCAAGGAGATTGGCATATCTGGAGTAAGCCCCATGTGTAATATTCCACCAGCTTCACGTGTCACAACTAACGTGAACTCCCTTTCACCACTCTTTCACATTCTCTCACTCTTTCCCTCTTCACTTTGTCAGATGTCAAGTAAAGAGAGGCAGGAATCTCGAAAAGAAGTTGCTGTTCTTGCTAAAATGAGTCATCCCAACATTGTCCAGTATAAGGAGTCTTTTGAAGGTATTCACATGACCTAAATGGTCATTTATCTGAATTATCAATAAATGAAAGAACCACAGAGATTATGTACTACAGTTTTACCCTGATGTAAATAATGTGAATTCAGCACATTGCCTTATAAACTTCTTTTCAGAGGGTGGGTGTCTGTATATTGTGATGGACTACTGTGAGGGAGGGGACCTCTTCAAGAAGATCAACTCTCAGAAAGGAGTGCTGTTCTCAGAAGAGCAGGTATGCTACCTGTATTTGAGAAAATCATGAATGATCAAGTTACACTTGTCAACAGACTGAAACAGTCTTCAACATGTAGATTACATCTTTCACATGTTGACTGGTGCCAATTTCTCTGTACTCCTCTTTGACATTTTTATATTTACCATCTTCTCCCTCGTCAAAGATTCTGGATTGGTTTGTGCAGATTTGTTTGGCACTGAAGCACGTACATGATCGAAAAATCCTCCACAGAGACATCAAATCTCAGGTATTGCTTCATGTAACACATAGTCGTAAGTAATTACACAGGTAATGTTGAGGTATCTATTAGTCATTTATAATAATTTATTGTATATTTTGACTGCACAGAACATTTTTTTAACAAAAGACGGGACAGTGCAACTTGGGGACTTTGGAATTGCAAGGGTGCTGAATAGGTAAGTACAGTGTCTTCTGAATAGATCTGCAGACCTCTGCAAAGCAAGAGTAGTAAAGCATAATCCAATTTGCTTTCCATTCTCTTCTCATTTTTAGCACTGTAGAGCTGGCAAGAACATGCATAGGAACACCATATTACTTATCACCAGAGATCTGCGAAAACAAACCATACAACAACAAAAGGTAATAACTTGATGCTGCAAGACACCAGTTTATGATGTGTTGCATTTGTGGTGTAATTTAGTGTTTAATTGTAATCAAAGGCACAACACCCCCCCACCCCCACCCCATCAAATTATGAATCATTCAGGATTACCTAGTGGCTTCTGGGTAGATGTAAAGGTATCATGTCTCCTCTTTACTGAGAGAACCTGCTTGTGTGTATCTACAACAGGATGCTAGTATTGATTTCCTTTTGAACCATTTTATACATGCATGTAATTGAATCCACCTTAGCAACAACCAAAGAAGTGACTTAAGAAATGTCCCACTGTTTATTCTGCAGTTTTCTCAGTGTTGAATTCCTTATTTTCCTTGTGTTTATGATAAAGAAGAGGACAATATTGCAAATGACTGTTGTTACATTATTGAATGAATGTAAACCTACCCCAGAATTTATCCCTGTCTATCCATGTGTGTGCTCTCTCCTCTCACTCTCCCCACTTTCCCTCGCTCTGCAGTGATATTTGGGCCTTAGGGTGTGTCCTGTATGAAATGTGCACTCTTAAGCATGCAGTAAGTATTCAGCGTGTGAGCTGTTTGATAATGAATTTAGGTTTAATGTATCTTATGCAGTGTTGCAGTGCCCTCTCACATACTGATTGTGATATGTTCCATATGTATGATAGTTGACAAGCTAAGGCTGCGGTGGAAAAGTCAAAGAACTAGACAATGAAAAAAGTGACGTAAAAAGATGAACCCTACTGGGACATCTGGATGTACACCTATTGTTCAGTGCTTTTAACTTCAGACATCAGAAAGCATTGAACAACAAGTGCATCCCAGCTGGGTTCATCTCTTTTTAGTGTACCCTGGACACTTTAGTTGTGTTGTGAGTACTTACAGCACACATGTTGTCAAACTGATGAAGATGTTTTCTGAATTTGTTGTTGTTGTTGTTGTTGTTATTGAGCATTGAGGTCTCAGCAGCAAAACAGAATAATACCTCCCAAGAAGTTAATGTTTTCAGTTTAGATCAAAATAAGAACTTGAGCAAGGGGGTGGAGTAAATTATTCAGATATATGTGCATATTTAGCTTTTAACTAGAAATTCAGTATGCTCTTCAGAATGGCTCCTTAATTGGATGTTACAGCAAAGAAATCTAAATGGATCTGCCGCTACATCAATCATGCATGGGTTTCTACATGAATATGTTGTAGCTGCTCTGTTATTTCTACATTTACATGGGTCTGCTGTAGTGAAACTACAACAGTGCGTCATTTTAGATGTTGCTGTGGCAGGGAATTATAGGATGGCATTATCTTTCTTCCTGTCATGAGGGGAGGTTTTCCTTTGCTAAAGCTTAGACAAACTAGGAAACACTGAAGCTTCTTCAGCATGTAGAGAATTGGAGCAGCTCTTGTTATGGCTGCCAATCACACACTTCTGGGTCATTTCACTCAATTAGGAACTGTCTTGAGCAGAAAATGAACAGTAACCTAAGTTTAAAAAAAAATGGGCCATCTTCCTTCAGTATTCATTATGAACACTGCATTTGTTTCTATTTCAATCGTACTGTTATTGCATCTTCATATTGATCATGTAAGATTTCTCTGCCCTGGTTATAACCATGAGTTATCTGTCTTTGCTCTCAGTTTGAGGCTGGAAACATGAAGAATCTAGTTCTGAAGATCATCCGTGGCTCTTACCCTCCCGTGTCTGTTCACTACTCCCAAGATCTCCGCTCCCTCTTGGCACAGCTGTTTAAACGTAACCCCAGAGAAAGACCCTCAGTCAGCAGCATTCTGGACAAAGCTTTCCTGTCCTGTAGGATAGAAAGGTTCCTCACACCCCAGGTACAGTTCGTTGTCTGTGATACAGTCCGAGTTTACCTGACCCATGCAGAACATGTATAAAAAATGTTGATATATGTTTTCTTCTGATTCCAGCTCATTGCTCAGGAATTCCGCCATACTTTTCTTCACAAGCAGCCTAAAGTGGGCGTGCTGCAGGGGCCACCAGGTAAGCAAACACTGCTGCTGAATGTAAGAAAGCCTTTGAAATTGTCTCATTACAATTTGAATGTGATTATAGCATATACTGGTTCCAATATGTGTCTGTAAAAGTGGACTGTGAATTGACAGTTAGTTAGTTTCAGAGTAAATCAGAATATGTGAGGCAAGTACACTCATGAAAGGTATTTTGCTTGATCATTGCTTAGCAAATGCAGAGTATTCTAGAGCTGTGTAAGATTAGTGGCCTCCACCCACACCTACATGTCTGTCACCTGGAATATAAATGTTCTTGGGATTTTTGTCAAATAAACAAACAAAACTAAAAAGCTTAACATTACATGGCTCTTTATGGGGGTAGGAATAGCTAGTCGTCCCCAAATCACATTATTATAAGGTGAGAGGTGTGTAGCAAAGATACCTAGCTGGACCGGAAACTGGGATGATATGGATTATGATCAGCACATTTACCTACCTCTACCAGGATGGTCAAAAGAGGGGGGATAGTTGATCTACATTTTCAGGTTTTATTACCAAGTCCAAAATTCAGTGGGATGCCTCTTTTTCTGCTCTTCATGTAATGAGGTTTGTAAAGCATTTCATCTATGGTGTCTGCTGACTGACCTAAAATGTGGTTTTGGTGGCAGTGAATAGACCAGCTTGACAATGTGCAGCAATTTTAGCAGTTGGTTTGTTTGTTTAGTTAGATAGATAGATAGATAGATAGATAGATAGATAGATACTTTATTGTCATTGCACATTTCCGTACAACAAGACTTTCTTTAAGAGCAGTCCCTGTCATCATAGCAGCATTTTAATAAATACTGTTTATTTGCACTTTTGATGCAACTCATTGTTGGAAGTCTGTATAGTCACTTGCTGCTGTTTTTTTATTTATACATTTATTTATTATTTAACAGCCAAGCGTCCTGCTCCTTGCTCCACACCCCTTGCTCCAGCCCAGAAGATTACCAAACCAGCCAGCAAATACGGAGTGCCTTTAACTGTGAAGAAGGGGTCAGATGCAGCCAAAAAGCCTGTCGAGAAGAAACCAGCCGTGAAACATAAACCGGTTAGTATTCTGTTGCTGATGTCTGATGGCTCTGTTTTCTTTGGTTCGTTTTTTTTTAGCTTTACATGGAATTTTTTTGTTCTGGGTATAAGAAAAGATGTTTGATGTGTTGCTCCTAGTCTTGCATGTCAGAAGCCTCTCCCATCTGTGTGAGTGTCTGTTATTGCATCATAGTGTGTTGGCAACCTCTGAACCCCAGTGTCATATGTTGCTCAGGCCCCTCTCCCAGCAGCCCCCCAGAGAAGAGAGGAAGAGGAAGAGAGGAAAAAACATGAGGTACAGCTGAGAGCCCCACGTAACTTGCATATACTGTTGGATTGCCCTCCCTTTTCTTCCCCATTTACACACACATGAAGGTGTGTGTGTGTTCGTACCAGCATTTTTCATTTTTCTCCTTCTCATTACACTTGATCCCTACGTTCACCTGTTCTCCGCTCCCAGCTCTGTTTGGAGCGTTCTGCCTGATTTTGTCTTTTAACCAACCTTTCCCTCCTCGCCTGCCTGCCCAGTGACAGAGCAGTCCTGCTGCCTCTTGCCTCAAAGGGGGTTTCCCTAAGATGCCCATTTATGATGGAATTACTTTTGTCTCATTCTGCAGGATGGCATCAGAAAGAAAAGGATGGAGCTGATTGAGAAGGAAAGGAAGCAGAGAGAGCAGGTAGACACATTGTTGAGTTCACATGTTAAGTTTGTAGTTGGTCTGTAATTGGTTTTTACTCTCAGTTGTTTGTCATCCTCAGGCATTCCTGTTGAAAACAGAGCAAATGAAGAGATATGAAAAGGAGAAGGTGAGTGGTAAAGATCTGGCTAGAATTATGTTTTTATTTCATGTTTACTGTAGTGGGTGGAAAGGGTCCATGGGCTGTTTGTCTCTCTGTAAAAGTAAATAAAATCTTTGAATCTGTGATATTTAACAGATCAATCGTATAAACCAAGCCAGGGAGCAAGGCTGGAAGCATGTCTTGAGCTCCAGTGGAGGTAGCAGCCCAGAGAGGAAGGTACTTGATATCCATTTCCTTTTGCATAAACACAGCACATATATAGCTCTTCTTTCTTGCTCACAACAAATGTTTGTCCTGTTTGTTCAGTGTTTTGTTGGTGGTCAAAAGAGGGCTGCAGGTGTTGGTCCCTCTGTCCCAAGCAGAAGCCCTTATGAGCACCACCACGCTGCCCTGGACCAAATGGCTAAACCACAGCCCAAAGACATCAGCAGAGAGGGATCCTCTGCAGGACCAGCTAGTCCCATTCGGTAAGTTCAGATGACTTTGATTTTTCAGGTCACGTGGGGGTATTAAATAAGTGCTTTAATGGCATTGCCTCTGTATGTAAGACGTGTACCAGCTGCTGCTGGTCCAGTGCTGCCCAATGGCCCCACCCAAATCCTAAACCATGATGCAATCAAGAGAGAGCTTCAGAGGCTGCAGTTCGTTTCTATACAAGCTCGCATCAGTAGGTCAGTTGGGCAGCCTCTCTCTAATACATCTCAGGAAAATGTGAACATTTTAATATAATAATAAATGATGCAATAACATTCAGTTTTGAATTTTGTTTTCAGGCATCGTGGTCACATGGCTGCTGACAGGGCTGATCAGGTTGAAGAGTTTTTACAGCGTAAAAAAGAAGCCATGCTCAACAAAGTCCGTGCTGAGGGACAGCTGGTACGTACAGTGATTTATACTGCAAGTTTACTGGTGACCATATGGAATATCCAGCCCCATTAATGAAGTACCAAACATTTTCCCTCATTGTGACTATGACCCTTCACATAGTGTGGTTTGGTATTTGAGGGGGGGGGGGGGTTGCGCAAATGCATCTTTTTCAAATATGAGGAATGATAGAGCTCCATTAAACAAAAAATCTAATGTTAACACTGAATCAAAAAAAGCTGTGCATTATAGATCAATTAATCTGACATTTTATTAGTCAGGTTGATATCTGGCATTTTGTAATAACTGGTAAATTTTGAATTCAAAATTATAAGTAGAAAGCAGAGAGCAGATATTTATGCAGATAGACATGTTTTATTTATTTTCCCTGAATAACACATTTAGTATTAAAAATGTTGATTTAAGTTCTTTGCCTGTTATTACTATTATTATTAAATTGTAATGTATCAGATGCAGCATCATATATTGTCCATCAGTTGCCTTTCTGTCTAAATATCAGCATTAACATAATGGCCATGGAAAAACCAACATCAGTTTACCACTACTGTCCTTGTTAAAGTGTTCCTAGTATATGCCCAGTTAAGAAACCTCCACAGAACCTAAATGACTGACACAGTATCATTTTGTATAGTTGTGATGTGCCTACGTGTTTTCAAATATTTGCTCACTTTAACATCAGTCTGGCACTGTTAAAATGAAGATGCGTGTCTTGCAACCTGATGTATATTTACTTGTCTAGTAACCTGAGAAATACTCACCCTTCTTCACCAGTGCTTCAGTTTAGTGCTTGGCAGATAGCACACAGTCTGTTCCTCAGCCAGTTTTGTGAAAATAGCTGCTACTGGAAATAGTGTTTAAAAGTTGACTCATTTATCAGCTGTAATCCCTAAACAATGAGCCTTTTTAGATAACTCCTTCACTATGATCTCATATTCAGCCATTTGATTCAGTATTAATATCAGAATATTGATTAATGCAGCTGTAAATATCTCTTGGCCACATCTCATGTCTGTTGTGACAGTTAGACATGAGGCCTTTGTTCTTCTAAAGTGTGGTTAAATTGAACGGTAAACAGGGCACCCGCCAAAACCTGGCTGCAATCTATGGAAGCCGGGCCGGTACGGTTCAGTGCAGGAGACCCAGAGCCAACAAAGAGGAGGAGGTAGGAGCCCAGGCTCGGATTCCCAGTCTCACACTCCACCTCACTCATGGCACGTCTGACTTGGCACGTCTCATATGTCTGCACTAAAGTCCCTTTGACACTTCCATAATTCAACCCAGCAGCTCAAACCCATGCCTACTCCTTGCATATTGTTTGGTGTCCCACTGTACACTGTGAGCTGTTTTCACTATTTTTTTTATCCCTGTAATGACTGTTACTATTTATTACAGTAAATACCACTGGTTTTGTGTATTTATTGTGTTGTTTGTCCCATTTCAAATAACTCACCAGTTTTGCTGTGTGAAGTTTCTTTTGCTTTGAATGAAATACATGAATGAATATTGTTACTGTGCTGGTGACTGCAAATGTTTTAATGTGCAGATGCTAATTTTATTATTTAAAGGAAGCTTTGCTTTTTATAAGTGTTACCTATGTATGCTTTTTTTTGTTTGAATGTGACTGCAGGTATCAATACTGCATCCTACGTTCTGTTGCTTCTGTGTAGGTCTGTGTGTCACACAGGGTGTAACAGGATGTTTTTTTTCTCAGGAGTACTTGAAGAAACTGAGGCAGATCCGCTTACTGAACTTCAATGAGCGTCAGCAGATCAAAGCGCGACTCAGAGGGGAGAAGGTACAACCATGCGCTCTGAAAATCACTTTGATTAAGAGGTGCTCTCAGATTCTCGTTTTCTTGACCTTTTTTTGTGATGTGGCTGTTTGGTGTTTGTTTCAGTATGACAGCGACGGTTCAGACAGCCAGGAGTCTACCGAGGAGGCAGAGCTCAGGAGAAAGAAGATAGAGGCTTTAAAAGTGAGTCTGCAAGCAACAAAAAGGATTTACAGTTTACACCTTCTTTATACACCTATTTTCAAATCATTTTTAATGCATCATACAGAATAACTTGGAATGTAAGATTTTCAAAGCATCTGAAAAAATGGCAAAAATTACATAAATATAAATGATGAATTACACTTACAAGTAAATAAAATTAAAATAAATTAGACATTTATTTATTTATCTTACATATTTTTGCCCATTATAAAGATACCTCAAGCTGTGACTTCACTCAAATTTTATTACAGCCTCCGGGGCCAGATAAAAGACATTACACTGAATGAACTGTGCACAAATATAATTTAATGTCCCACAAAGAGGCAACACCATCTATGCCTACACAGCAGGAAGTCATTAAGCTGGCATATAAATGCATACATAAGAACACACACTGACTCCTCACTGCTGCTACACTACCTTGGTCTTGTGCACAACACATTCCAAACCATCTTCATCAGTTTGGCAACATGTGCACTGTGAATATTCTCAGCTAGGCCTGACACACTTACTACATAATCACATGATCGCAATTATTTAAGCCGACCACAGTTATTATCATAGTTGTTAAAATAGTTTTCATTCATCTGTATAAAATAGCAGGATGAAACAAACAGAAATTTCCATCACTATTTCCTCGTAGTTTTCCACAGTTTGAGGTTTGACTGGTCCTCTTTTAATGACATCGTCACATTGCACCCCCTTCTTCTTCTGCTATAGTTTAATGGCACCACAAACTGTTTATCTCGAGATGCTTAATTTCTAATATTCAACAACCACATTTCAATGAGCATCTGTTGACATTAGCATCATGGATTTAATTCAAAGCCTAAAGGCAAACAGAAATGTAATTTTTTTTATATGTTCCGATGCTAAATGCCACAAAATGGCTCTTCTTCTTCATAAGGTGTATGTGTATTATTAAACTATGTTTAGGTTTATACTATAATAGTGGCAAGAAATGGTCAGGAAAAAACAATTACAGTAAATCGTTAATTGCAATTATTTGTCTGGCAATTAATCATCAACTAAAATTTCATGATTGTGACATCCCTACTCACAACCCCAATAGAAGTCTTTCTAGGGCACACTAAAAAGTGATATCTTGGTTGGAAAGCACTTGTTGTTCAATACCTTGTGACTTTTGAACTTAAAAACATTGAACGCTGTGTCCCAGCCACATTTTCTTAAGTAACTGTGGCCTGAACTCTTAGGTTCACTGTACCCTCTGGGTCTTCTAAGTAATATCCTCGCTCCATTATAATCTGAAGTCTGCTTGAACTTGCTTTGCTGTGCTGTGACCACAAGTGTGCAGTAGAGAGCTGTGTACAATGTTCTCTGTAAATGGACATCTGTTCTCCATCTGTTCAAGCACTAAACTCCAGAAGAGAATGTTTGCCCATGAAGACACCATGCAGCACTGCCTATAAATATCTTCCTTATCTGTCATTGGTTCTTCAATAAAATACTGTCACAGACATTTAAGATTATAATCATACAGTTTAAAGTCTGGAAATTTTAGACATCAGATGACAACTTGGGCTTAGGACCATAGTATCATGTGATTTGAATGGACAGATCATCAGTATAAAGATCAAGCAGAGCATGTAGGAAAATTTGAAACTTCCCCTTTTCCGACATTATTGTTGGCTTTTTTTTGGTTGTTTTAACCCTCTGAGGTTGACACATGTTTCTATTAATATCTTTGTGATTAGATTAGTGATTACATATTAGATTAGACTACAATCTGTTGCCTTTCCCTTTTGGATTTCATATTCTTGTGAGATTTTATGTGACTCAAACTGGGAGCTAGAGAGGCCTGAAAGTAACCTGATGAAAGACAACACTTCAACTCACTGGTGGTACAAAGTCTAATTTTTGGCATTTAATTTATCACATGAGATTTTGGTGTCAAAAACTGAAGGATATTGCTCTGAAAATTGTAATATAATGGAGTGTAAATAATGTGGAAATCAAGGAAAGTCCTTCAGCTGAATGAATGTCAGGGATGTTGCCAGACCAGCATGTGATGTGAACAGTACAATCTTGTAATCTGTGTTGCAACTCCCTCACAAACAGCACAGAAAAAAAAATACCAGGCTGTTATTGTTGTACTGTTGTCAGAGGAAAAACAGGTTGTAATCGCAGTGGTGAAATAGCAGATTGATGACCTTTTCAAATGGAGGAAAGAAGATGGAAACAATCATACTTTGAACAGCAGAATGCATTTTTCCATGCCTTTTTTTTCTGCATTTGTATGTGTACATGTCACTGCCAGGCCCAAGCTAATGCCCGTGCTGCTGTATTGAAAGAGCAACTAGAAAAGAAGAGGAGAGAGGCGTATGAGAGGGAGAAGAGAGCTTGGGAGGACCATGTAAGCTCTATCATCATCTACCTTTTGTTTCACTTTCTTTTGACATTACCATGGCTGGTGCATTTGTATTAGTAAGTATAAATAATCTAATCATGGGTATTGTGTATTGTTGAAGCTTGCAGCCCGGGGGTGAAGGTTGGCATGGCAGCAGGAAACGTAGCGTCGGTGGCAGTAGCAGTATCGACTACCTCTGACAGTCCACTTCCACAACCCACTTCCAGTCATCCAGAACCAGCTGCCAAAGCTTCAGCCCTGCCTGCACCCAAACCCCCGACCCCAGCTATATCCATGACTGCCGCCCTGAAGAATGTTGGAGCGGTCAGTATATGTTCGCCAAGCCTGTCATGTCCTACATCCATATTTGTTGTGATCACTTTGCAATATAAATACTGTATTTTGTTTGACAGATGACTCCACTAAAAGAAAAGTTACCTGAGCCAGAGACTGCCACGGTCATCCAGGTGAGTGTTTGAGCTGTTGGTAATCACTTATAGTAGTAGTTTGTATTTGTTTACACACTCGTTGCACAATTTGTGTTAAATTGTGTTCAAACTCCACACACATACGCCCAGTGAGACAGAACACTTGGAGATAAACATCTCACTTCTACGTCAAAATGAAACGCTTCAATCAAGTGTTTCAGCTGGCTTTGCCATGAACACATGCACCATTTGAATTACTCTTTCAAAGCAGCAACAGCAGCACAACACACTGTTCTCTTGCTTTTAGGCTTCACACAACACATAAGTAGAAAATATTCAGAAACAGCTCATTTGGCTGGTTGCAGCTGTAGCTGTATCAAGGTCCAGGGCTCTGTAGCTGAACTGTGAATTCAGTGTAAGGTTAAAGAAATGAATGAACAGAAAAATAAACCTCAGCGACTCTGTGACATACTGCTTCCTTTAAATTTGTAATGTAAGAAGTGTGTCTGTTGTAAGAAAAAGACTGTAGTGTTTTTTTTTTCAAGTGTATTTCTACATTTGACTCCTTGATTCGTACACTTTTGACTTTGATGCTTTTTTCTCAAATATTCACTTTTAATGTGTAAGCAATCACAAAAAACTGTGAAGATAACTGTGAGCTGACACTTAATGCTTTTCATACAACAGAGTGAGAAAAAGCAGATACTGCGCAGACTTAACCAGAACCTGAAAGCCCAGAGTCCAGTGGAGGAGACTGAGGAGTCACCGCCACTTCCTGCAGAACCAAGTGCTGTTCCCATTCAGACCCAGAAGGACACAGAGAATCGTCCCTCCTCGAACGGAGACAGAAAGAAGTGGGATGCTGCAGAGCTGCCTGTGCTTCCTGTGGCTCAGCAAACTCTGGGGGAAACCTGTGCTACGACAAGCAGTGAGTTGAACCTTTGCAGTGAATCTGTTAAAAGATTTGTGCTCAGTTTTTCAACTGTCTGCCTTCTCCACCAGCCACATCAGTGTCTCCAGATGATAGGCCATCTTCTGGAGGAGACAGGAAGAAGTGGGAAGTGGTGGAGACAGGAAAAGTTCCACTTGTCCTGTCTGTAGCCCAACAAACTCTAGAGGAGACGTGCAACATGACCATCGGTGAGTTGGATTGTCCCAGAGTTACATGCACATCTTTTGAACGGCTGCATGAAACCTGCGATCCCCTCTCTGTGTATGTGTCGTGTCTCAGAGCAAACAGCAGGGGAGGTTATACAGATGTGTGCGCTACAGGAAGAAAATCGTCGGAAGGTGTGGGGAGCAAGTCCAGTCTCTCAGGTGCTGAGAGTTCTCCAGGAGGCGGAGCTTCAGCCCCTCACCCAGCAGCTGGAGAATGTCAGCATCTGTGAGAAAGAGTTTCCCAGCCCTGGTTGGTCTTCATCCCTTCATTTTCTCACCATCTCAGACTGTGTCTAATTTCACATACTTCCATAATCACACTTGCTGTTTTTGGAGCATGGAGCATTGGAGTGCCTTTAAGTATGGCGATGTGCAGTAACCATCACTCTCTCACAGTCCCTACCATATTAAAGGCTTAAAAGCAGACTCCATTCAGTTTTTGAGATCAATATCAATAATATCCCAAATAATTCTTTATAAATTCACCTACTGGGCCTTATTTTTCAGTCCTAACATCTGAACTGAGCCACATTCAGGAGCAGTTCTCTTCATCCAGCAGAAAGTTCACACTGTATTGAATTTGGTTTCAAATGGAAAATAATGGTGGTTTCACTCTCTGCTACCTCTTAAAAACCTGCTCTTCATCTGCAAATGGTCAAGAGTCTATGTATGAAGTTTAACAGTTACTGTGTGTGTATACAGAATGTATGTGCAGCAGGATGATGCCTGAAAAGCTCCTCTAGAGTCATATCATGTTATGAAAGTATTTATATCATGATGTGAACACAAAGGATTCACTCTTACTCTTTGTGTGCTGTTTCACGGAATGCACTAGAGGTGTAGTGGCTTATAGACGCTTTGCTCTCCACAGATAAGCCTATCCAGGCGGCAGCGCCTGAGACTGTGAGGACACCTGAGGAAGTCTTGACCTCTATGCCAATACCAAGTGATGTGCTTCAGAGCACTAAGGGTCAGAAGGAGAGTGCAGCAGTGGCCTCGCATCAGGAAATGTCTGTGGCCATCGCAACAGATAGACTCACACTGCCACCCAGCCTTACTGAGAATCAGGGTTAGTCTGTCACTCAGTCTGATGTTGATCAGATATTTATTCCTCATTTCAAAGTATATCCCTAGTGCAATACAATACCTGTCTGGTCTGAATCCTTTCAGATCCAGCAGATGTGGAATCACTGGTTTTGGACGATACACCTAAACAGGTGTCACACCCCCCAGCTGCCGTTCAACAGGCATGGGAGCAGGAAGCCCAACAACTATTGTGACTATTATTTATATTAACTACAAACTTTGCCATTTCACAGTATCTTACATACATTCAAAGGTATCAAACAAGTTTGTGGAGATAAAGTGTCTTTTACTCACAGGCCTCCAGAGGGCATTAAAAGACCGACAGCCACCAAAGAGGGTGAGAGGAGTGCAGAGAAACCAACAGACTCTTCCGGTGAGATGAAGGTTTAGTGAATCAAAGCCACTCTATTTTTCAGTGGGATTATTATCTTAATTAAATCTGCCACTTCTCTCCCTCCCAGGTTTAGCACAGTGTGAAGAGCCTCTGTTTATGAAGTTGTGTTCCCCGGCCCACCGCCGCACCGCTGCCCTTGCAATCCTCTCAGCCCAGTCCTCTATGGATGAATCATCCTCCTCTCTGGCCTCTCGCTCACGCTCCGTCTCACCTCTGCGCTCCAGACACCATAATGCCCTCCTCATCGGCCTCTCTACGGGCATGTTTGACGCCAACAACCCCAAGGTGATCACTGGGTGAACATTACGATTTTGACTTTTGCCTTGTAATTACCATGTTAATGATGAGAGGAATTATGTAAATTATGAAGGCAGAATGTGACAGTGTGAGATCCACGGTCAGGCGAGTGGATCTTGCAGCGTTTTGGTGAAGTTAAAACTTGCTCTTGTTCTTGGTGCGATGTCAAGGCTTGTGAGGTATTTTTAGGTAGGGTTTCAGTCTTCTTTATTAATGAGGGGGTCTGGAATGGAGCCAAAACCATTAATCACAGAGTCTCAACCTGCAGTGGGTCTGATAGGACAGGAAAAGCATCCATCAACCTATATCTTTCATAACCTTCATCAGGGACACTGAGATTTGCAGAACTGAACTCGACATTTTTCATATCCACACCAAGAGCTACATTAATATGAATGTGTCAGGTTTTATCAGTGTGTGTTTCTGCATTGACACTGTGTTACAAGAGCAGATTCCATCACCCTTCACCATTACCCATCATGTATCGTTTCCTTGTAAGCCAATTTAAATATATCCTTGTGTTTGCGTTGTGCTGTCAGATGCTGCGGACATGCTCTCTTCCAGACCTTAGCCGTCTCTTCAATGCACAGCAGGAGTCTGCAGTGGCTAGTGCTAATGTTGCCCCTGACAACAACCTCGAAATTGAGGACCTGGATGATGCAGCTAAAGATGATGACCAGTCAGAAGCTGAAGAGTAAGACAGACACAAAGCAATCTAAAGGACAGAGACATTCTCAGGTCCAAACAACCCATATAAAAATTCACTGCAGGCTGTAGGCTCTATGTTGCACAGCATGGGTAGTTTGTGGATGAATGCATTGTAAATAATCACTTCTAAATATGCTGATACAGTTTGAAAGCAAGTATTTTAATAGTGATGGTATCTTGCCTTATTCTCATTCGATCATTTTTAAAGGTTGAAAGACTGCATTATAAACAGATGCAAGATTTTGCAAAGAATTTCTAGCATTTCTATGATCTATCTGTGTGTGGTAAGAATATACTCTGTTCTTTAGTGCATATGAGGATGAAGACCTGCGCGATATCAGGGCCTCCATGGAGAGACTCCTGCAAGAAGAGGGTGACTTAATCAGGAGCTCTGCAGAGGTTGGAGCAGGAGACTTTAATGGTAACCCTCCAGAGAGCGAAGACCAAGAGTTCTTTAACAGGATAGCAGCTGAGATCGATCAGGACAACAATCAGATGGCTGTGGATGACGACGACGATGATGATGAAGACGAGGAGGATGATGAAGAGGAGGACGAGGAGGAAGAAGGGGAGGATGATGAGGATGAGGATGAGGAATGCTCCAATGGGAGTCCTGGTGATGAGGAGGCTGGGGAGTTGCTAAGCAATGGTGTGGGAGAGAACCACAGTAACAACAGCCAGATCAATGAAGAATGGCATTCAGGTGGGAGTGCTGCAGAGACACAAGACGTAACATTTCTGGAGCTTTTTTTGCAGGAAACTTGCAAACTGCTAGTAAAAATTAATATTGAGTGTCAGATGATTTATGCATTTAATAAAAGACTCTGTAAAATAAAAGGAATTTTGCCAACTAAGCACCTCCAAAGTGATCAAACCTCAAAGTGTAACAGTAACATGACCTCTGATCAATCTGCTGCGATACAGATGGTAGCGGAGAGGACCAGGGTGGAGAGGCTGAACATCATGACAGCATCTTCAGTCGGCTGGAAGAGCTTCGCTTCAACCTGGAGCAGCAGATGGGCTTTGAGAAGTTCATTGAGGCCTACAATAAGATTAAGGTATATAATATTTTCACTTCACTCATTTCACTGCAACTCTTGAAGTCATCTGTGCAAACTCATGGTTTAGTTTTACAGCATAAGACTGAACAGATGTCTTGTTTTTGTGCTCCAGGCCATACATGAGGATGAGGATGAGAATATTGACCTGGGCTCCAGTCTGGTTTTCAGTATTTTGGGCACTGAGCACCAGCACCTGTATCCCAACATCCTTCATCTAGTGATGGCAGATGGTGCATACCAAGAAGGTTAGCAGCAGCTGATTGTGTATGATTTTTATCTGTTGTATCATTTACCACTGTGTTTTTTGAAAAGCAGGTTTTTCCATTTTATCATTTCATTTGAACTGCACCATAAGAAACTATTTCTATGACTAACTCTGTTCATCCCCTGTGTCCGCAATAGTCTTCTGAGTTGCTAGGTCACTTTTGTAAACCACTAAAATAGACATTCATTTCCTTTTATCATTCTGGTCAGCAGTTATCAGCAGCTGTGCTGAATTGTCCTCAGTGGTTTTCCTGAAGCACGCAGCTGTGTCAGAGTACAGTGAGCGTTCACTCATGTCTCTAAAATATCGTCCTCCTTTCTCACGTTGCTGCCGCTTCACCAAGTCATGATGGAACTAAATAGATGTGAAACACACACTTGACACTGTCTGCTTTGTCTTGCCCTGTGCAGAACCTTAAACTTTTGGTTTGACAAGTTTCTCTTCAGACAGGAGCATCTTCAGACACATTTTCTCACTGAAAGTCTCTTATTTGACAGCTCTCTTGTTTTCTATTTTTACTCTCTTCAGTGCAAGAAGTGGAAAGCAGATACAAATGTCAAATATCCCCCTTGAGGATCTATCTCAAGATCTGTGAATATATATGGCTCCATCCATACGGCAATGAGACTGGGTGTATTTTGAAATCAGAGAACAAACCCATGTGTTGTAGTATCTTTTTATAGTGGTTAGGTTTGAGTTGCAGCTGTGTTTCAGATTCAGGATGAACTGATGCTTGTTGTTCCCATTAAATGTCTGAATGCATCAAACCTTTAGCTGACCTTACTGAAACCTATGACCACTGCCTGTATAATGAATTGTCTCAACATGAACTGACCATCTCCCTCCTCTCCACCCCTTCCTAGATAATGATGAATAATGGTTTCTGCAATGGAGCTGCTGGCAGCTACGACAATCTGCTAGCTATCTGATGTCTTCCCATGACGCACATCCCTGGCAGAAGGATCTATGCATGAGGTGTTGCAGCCATGCATCTAACAGTGATTCAGGCACACTTGCATGATGAATAACTTAGTGCACTCAAGGCTGTACTTCATACTTTTGACTATCAGCACCTGGCACTATTTTCTGAGTGGTGTCCGTTCAAGAAGTGCATTATCAAACACATGTTCTTATTAACTTACCAAAGTTAACTTAAAGTTTCTGTCAAATGTTCTTGAAGGTAGATATCTGTAAGTGAATGGCACACATGTATCGTCGCACTGGTTAACTGTATGAACTATCTTGTTCCACTTTGTTTTGGTTCAGTTCGACTCTGCAGTGACGTTTTATTTTGGTGGGCAAAGATCTGGTCCTCTCAGGTGCTCTCTCTCTCTTTCTGTCACATCCTCTCCCACAGTTTCACAACACAAACCAGGTCACCCTCAAAACAAATGTACCGTCATATGTTCAGAACCAGATGAACCTCCTTTTCTTAAAACTCTTTTCACCAAACAAGACGTTAGATATTATCTTACATTTTCCACGTTTCTTACTGGTTAAGTTAACCCAAAATTACTCAAAGATTATTGTGAGACTGTTGTATGTTGCCAAGGCACTGTAGCAAGAACGTGGCATTGACGTGCTGGGTGTGATGTCGTGAGACAGATCAGTGTTCAGTACAGAGTTGTACTGATGTAAGCAAATGGTACAGATACTAACATATATAACTACAAGTAAAGTATTGTAAATCTTTATATGAAGTAATAAAAAGATTTTTTATGCACACAAGGACTGACATTTTCCTTTTCTTTCCGCCTCACTGTCATGTCGGTAAGAGATGTGGCTTAAGCACGAACATATTGTGTTTGCAGATGTTCATTAAAATTCTGCCTCTGAAAACATGACTTTAAAGGTTCTAAAAGAGACTCACACTGATTTTCACAGGTTGTACAACTGTAAGAACACAAGACTATTTTCATCCACTGCCTTTCAACAGACCACTCACCCTTCTGTCAGCAAGCAAGATTTATTTGTAGATGCAAGCCCTGTGGAATAATATAACATGAGCCTGCAGTGTTCTATCACCACACCAGGTCTGATGTAGTGCGACAGAAGTGGATGTGTTTTGTCTGTGTTGGCACACATACACAAGTAATTGGCTTTAGTGTCCTACCAATAAGAATAAACCAACCACTGTGATACTTGAGATTTGTTTTGTAGCCTTTCATGACATTGATCCTGTACTGCTTTAAAGGGCTGTGATTGGAGCCCAGTCCAGGGCTGCTAATGGTCAGTTGAAATCAGTTCAGATTGAATTTCATCATGAAGATTTTGTTTTTATTTCTGCACATTTGGTTTTTAAGTGAGCCAATCATACATCAGATTTAAGCTTGTGAGCTCTTTGATTAGAAAGCAATGATCAGAAACTGTGGAAAACATTTTAACTTTAAAATAACAATGCTGAAGTTTATAATGATGAACAGAGGATATAGTAGCCAACAGTTAAAGGCTAAGTATCTCTAGGTCTCCATGAGTTGTTGTGCTCCCAACAACTAATTTGGATCCTGGGGCTGTGGTTATGAATGACATCAACTCATCTCAGACACTAGGCCTGGCATAAAACTGCCATTATTTAGATGAATGCGAATGGATTTTGCCGTCCCCACTGAAATCGTTCCATAATTCAATTCAAATGTAAAAGCTCAGCATGCAAGTTGCAGTTGTGTATAGTGTGCCAAATTGAATATGCAAATGCAAAGTCAGTTTTACACTTCAGTTTTCATTTGGCCTGTCAAGGCTTTACACAGCAAATACATGACAAATATGTTTAATTATGATTTCATATTTTCAGAACTTATTATTCATAGCAATTTAGATTAATAGCAACATTTTTATTTCAAAAGAAATTGCAGAAACTAATGTGAATTTTGATCCCTGTGTAAACTAACATTTCTGGCTTTCCATACACTTTAACTTTATTCAGGGTGTAGGTCATTGGCCTAAGGCTGTGTGCTGTACATCTCATCCAGTATTTATGCTGCACGGTGGCACTGTTTGATGTTCCTTTTTGTGTTTTAGTAATTCTGTTATATGTTCTATTGTGTGAGTTGTATTATGCATGGGTGGGCGTTTTATCTGTGGTGATTTGCATTCTACTTGTTGAGAGGCGTATGCAGGCAACTCTCTGAACTGCCTGTACAAACACCACGAGAGGAGCATGAGAGGCTCTGACAAGATGCTTAGGGCTTTCTTTGAAGGGTATGATAAGGAAAGCACATTACTGGCTCAGTCTGGTGTCATGGCATAGCACCTAAGCTGATTTTGTTCATATGTGTTTCATATTAAACTGTCTTTGGCATATAGCTAAACGGGAGTTATCTTCATTTCAGCTTTATTAACAAAATGTTACAGATCCTGATTCTTTGTTCATTAATTCTGTTTAGTATGAGAAAACGTGGTCCCACAGTCTCTCTGTTTGACATTATACTTGGGATAAAATGAATTCAATTCTTGTTTTGCATTTTCCATAAGGCTTGTGTTTGGCTCGATCCCAGCTCAAAGGGAAGAAATCACCCCACAGAGAAATATACGCACTCAGCCGTTATCAGGCAGCGTTCATTGACATTCAGCTATGGTCTCTAATCTAATTTAAAGGCTGGTTGCCCCAGGCTGAGTTAGTAAGTTTGAAAGCCTTATCAAAGTAATACAAATGGAGATTACTGGATGTGAGCGTCCTGATCTCAACAGCATATTAAACCCATGAGATCTGGTTTGGTTTCAAATTAAAACATCATTGTCTTAAAGAGTGAATTATGTTGTACTGTCAACTTGAGAACAGCGCTGTAAACGATAGCTCTTTTTGAAAGATTGTCTTTCATTTTGGTATTTGCTGCATTTCAATACTTCATCTTGAGCTTCTATTTATAGTGATGTGCTGTACAAGAGAGGACAATATTTCTGTCAAGGTCCATCCCTTCATGGAAATTGGGGACATATGTCTTGTCATGTCCTCTCCTGCTTCACTCGTGCCCATTTATAGGCAGTAACACAGCTGTCACCTATATCATGTGAGAGTTTGTGTGTGTGTGTGTGTTTGTGTGTGTGTGTGTGCCAATCTTGTTTTTGCTCTCAGGTGCAGTCATTATGGAAAAAAAATATATTGCCTATCAAAGTCCATAAATTCCTGTTGCTTTTCTGAATAATATTAAACAGTGTGTGCTGAAGCCTTTTCAGAGAACAACACTGAATGTGTGCAGGACTGGAGTGTGTGGTAATACATAGGGGTCAAGCAGAAAAAAAGAGGGCAGGGGCCATTGTCTCAGTCGAGGTGGAGGGGCGGAGAGCTGCCTCTTCACAGTGAGGAAATATGACCCGAGGGCTCCTGCCAGCTCCTGTGAGATCACATGTGACAGAAGAGAGCCACCTCCACATAAATCTCCTTCTTTATTGCTCCTTTCTTTCCTCTCCCTCATCTCTCCCTCTTGCTCAATATGCAGTGTCCTCTGAATGAGATAAAGATAAATCACATGTTTATTGTGAGGCTGCGTGTCACTTGCTCTCCTCTCCCTCAAGCACTTCTGTGCTTGTGCCTTTGGTGTGAAGGTTATTAGGAGTTAAAGGTCTGCTCCAAATGTATTTTTTGTAATAAAGGCAGCACCTTGCAAAGTGCTCCCCCGCTCCCTGTGGGCCCGTTGTCTATTTTTATATATAAGCTGAGGACAGGCCCATCGGTTCACTTTTGCCTCAATGTAATCGGGTGTGTGTGTGTGTGTGTGTGTGGCAGGGGTATTGTTTTCTTTCAGTTTTTACTAAAATAACATTTGCTTTGCTAAATAAAGATCACAATAAACAAACAAGGCCAGTTGTAATTTTCTTCAAAAAACAGTGTATTTATAGCTGCCACAATATTATGAGAAGTCATTAAGCAGCACTAACACTCCCATAGCATCTACATCCTGTATGTTTGACAGGGTATTAGTTTATTAGTTAAAAAGTATAAGGTTGCTGCAGGAGAAACTGCAGATTTTGGAAACTGTGTTTGACGCGTGAAACAATGTGAAAAAGATGACCACCAGATGTCCCTATTCACTGTCTACTGCTTATTTGGCTTCACCAGACTAGTGGAAGTCTATCTTCCTTTCAGGAGAGCACTGATAGCTATCTGGTATGTCCACAGAACAGAGCAGTCTCAATACTGCATGCAAGTGTTACTGAACATTGCATTTATCTCATGATATTTTATCATGGCTGACTACTGCAGAGTCAAAATGCAACAGGAAAAAAAAAACATCTTGTTGATCATTTGAGGAGCTGTGCCTCTTAACTACAGTACCAAATGTACTGGCTCTCAGTTCACTACATAACATGTCCACACGGTTAGCCAAATAATAAAATGAAAAACAAGCTATTTTCCACTCAGGGAAAAGATGCTGCCTTTGACACATCGTTCATTACATATCATTAGATGATTCAGTTCACGCCCTTTTGACGCCGCCTTCCTGGGCGCCTCGGAAATTTCAGTTTTCCACTGTAATAGTCCTGTTGACTATCCAATGTTTTTGGTAGTAAATATGATGTAAATTAACACACTGACTCAAAGTGGTTATTTGTAGAATATGTCGCCTTTCGTTACTAAGAAATGTTCGTAACCAAAACAACTTCCCAAACGTTTCCTTTCAGGTAATTTGTTGTGTCGTTCATGTGTCCTTATCCCCTTTAATTCACCACTTTCGCGGCCGCTCTGGAAGCCCACACTCCCCCTCCCCCTCCCCGGTTGTTTCCAGCAACACAGTCCAGCAGAGCAGAAGTAGCGGACTAGCATGGCGCTCGGAGCGGCTGGAGTTCCGTTGTCTCGTCTGTGCCCTTTTCATGTTAGCTTTTACTTTTGTATGTGACATAGGTTGTTCACACTCTACGCTGTTCGCCTCTGAGGGAAAACAAGAGTATTTGTTCTTTGAAGACTCGGGATAAGTGGCCAGTAGATTCCAGGTAGCTTGCTAACTAGTAACGTTAGCAAGGAGGCAAAAAAATTGGGAGATACGAGGCAACAAGAGGAGGAGTCCTGTTTTGGAAGAGGTAAGCTGAATTACATTTACTCTGCGAATTACTTCCAGTTGTTTCAAGTTAATTACTTTCTGTCCGAGAAGTTGTAGAAACATTTCGTCACGTACGTATGCTGTAAAAACTTACAACCGTCAGTTACTCACCGCTTTATAACATCAAAGTTGCCCCCTCTCATTAGCCGTCCGTCGTTGCAAACAAACTTGCTGTAAAAATGTATATTGGTGGGTTTAATTTCACCACGTAAACATCAGTGCCCGGAGTAGTAATGCCGTAAAAAGTCACAAAAGTATCCGTACACGTTTCTTGCTGGTAACTGTTACGTAATATTGACATTTTTCCCGGAGTAACGTTACGCTGCTGTTGTTCATACTGCACGCATTTTGATGTTTATCATTAAAACGTCTCATTGTGGTCTTAGTAGTTAATACTTAGTCGTAGTACTTGTAGGATGAGTTACACCGGGCTAGTTTTGTCGTGACGTGATTACTTATTCTCCGGCTAAAGTGTGTTGACTACCTTCTTTGTAAACATGTTTTCGCTCTCGAAAATCACAGTCGTTCACTCGTGCACTGCTGCTGTAGGTTTCGCTCGTCTTGTGCAAAGGTCCCAGAGTCGAAGGGTCTTAGATCAGAGTTACCAGGTGTAGTTATCCGCTTTGGAGTAAATTAGATTAATTTGGCCTGTAGTTACTTACTCGGTGATCTAATGCCAGACCATAGGCAGGCGTCTTGTGCTAAAACTGTCAGCTCATTATTGAGCCACAGGATTAAATGTGTCTAATGGCGTCAGTTTCATTGTGTGATGACTGAATTGTTCTATTTCTCATGCTTAGTAAATGAAGCTACACTGCTAAGTCTCAGCTCTGTGTAATGTCTGTTGTTGTGTGCATAACCTGACCTGTTTCGTGTGCAATTAATATGCATATCTTGACCCTCTTTTGTAGCTGATGCAGATGCCATGGCCATAGCCGAGGTATGGGAGTGACGTGACAGTACTGGTCCCGCTTCCAAACAAAACTGTTATCAGCATCATGGTTTTCTGCTGAGGCAGTTGAGGCAGAGCACACAGAGAATGGACGAGTCAGTTTTGTTGGATTTGCTTGAGTGCCCCGTTTGTCTGGAGCGGCTGGATGCATCGGCAAAGGTTCTTCCCTGTCAGCACACCTTCTGCCGCCGATGCCTCCAGGGCATCCTAGGCTCTCGTGGCGAGCTTCGCTGCCCAGAGTGCCGGACGTTGGTTGAGTGTGCCGTGGATGAACTTCCCAGCAACATCCTCCTAGTGCGCCTGTTGGACGGCATCAAGCAGAGGCCTCGGAGGGCTGGTCCTGGGGCTGGAGTCTGCACAAATGGTACGCCTGGAGCTGTGGCCAGAGCACATGGCAGTGGACCCAGAGACCAGGGCACCCCAGGAGCACAACCCCAGCGAGCTCAGGCTAAGAGCACCCTTGTACGGGTTAGTATACTCAGTGACTGAATATGGATCAGTGAACATGAGTCTGTGTTTCCCATTGTTAGGGTCAACGTGAAACAAAACAGAGAAAATCTGTGTGGATTAAAAGCAGCATGTTGCATTACTGGCTTTCTAATCTTTGCTGCGGATTAACTGTTGATTAACATGGTGATCCAAAAGCCAGCCAGTTGACTAGCAGCCCGACATTGCTAATGGCTGTGATTGAGAGCAGTTAATAGCTGAGCCAACAAATGGCTTGGCTCCGTGCACTGACTGAAGTCGGGCTTTTTCCCGTAAGAAGGGCATGCAGTTCTTTCATAGCTGCTGACAATGCCATATGCTAGAGCCTCTCTTAGACCTGAGATCCTTCAGTTGTGTTACTTGTCAATGTTCATGAGCATTGCAGGGTGGGGTTGATTTATCTGCATTAATGAGAGGAGCTGTATAGTTTGGAGGCATGAGAAAGTGTTAGGAGTCTGTTTCTCAGCTGTTTTATGTATGCATGTGAGAGAAAGAGATGAGCTTTAAACACGGGAAATAACAAAATAACATTTAATAAGCTTCTGCTAATCCAAGGAGACATGCTGCCGGTGTGTGTCAGTACTTTTGTCCTTAACAGTTATATGGAAATACGCACACAATACAAATACAATATGGTCATTATTTTATCATTGTTTATCAAATCCTCAGCAAAAACTGGTCATTTTCTGAATTTACATTTATTTACACTGCTCTGTGGTAAAACTAATACACATTATTATATTGCCTTCACTTATTATTTATAAAAGTTGAAGCTATAACCAGTATTGTCTTAATATTGTGATTGTTAACATAGCCTGCTGTAAATGTGCTGAAATTACACTGGAGATGGTATTTCACGTTAAAATCCCCTGCAACAAGGTGGGGAAGATGCAAGAGCCCCTCTTTGAGCAGCACTGTCTGTGTAGGGCGGATAGTGTGGATGAACAGGTCAAGGTCCTGTGTAGAATCACTGGAATGTCAAAGAGCTGATAATGTATCTGCCAAGCCATGCAGGTACGAAGATCAGAGGCCTCGCTCTAAATTGCTACTGGGGGACCCGCCTCATTTGCCATTCTATGACTTCAGAGGATTCATGCTCATTTCAAAGCTGTTTGTGCATTGAGGAATTTCCCCCCCGATTCTGAAAAGCCTGCTTGTTGGTGATAAAAAGGTGGACACTTGAAACCACCATATTATTAATTTCACCACTCCCATGTTTTTAAGATTGACGGTTGATTACAATTCCTCAGTGAGGGCATGGAAGGCGCAGTACTCCAACATGGACACACTGTATCATAGTGTGACGAGCATGTGTAGCGGCAAAGAAGCTGTTATTTTCCATGCATTTCCAACTATTTTGCACAATGTCATGTTTCTGACTAATAGCGTCTCTCAGCTCTGTTCTGCCGTCTTAAGGAAATTTGCTGATGACAGGGAGCAAGAAAAGACAAGGCTGTGCAGGTGTAAGATTTTCAGGACATAAAAGGCAGAGATCAAAGCTCTTGCTGGCTGTCCAGCCTGATCTCTGGCCAGTGCTCCATGGGGACTAAGCGCTTCAATGCCCCTGGGTGACACCCTCATTCCCACTTCTGTATTGTTACTTGTCTGTCCCCTGATTTTTGGGGTATCTGTAGGCTCGAAGCAGCTCCTCTGGTGCCGTGCCCCTGCTCAAGTAGAGCTCCACCTCCAATTCTTATATGGCTGGAGAATGGCTGGGAGGGGAGAGCTGTGGGGACTCGCCTGACAGATGCACAACAGGGTTTTGTTTCGCGTCCCCTCTGATCTTACTGACTGACCGACACTTGCAGAGTGGCCAAAAGAGATTGTGTGTGTGTGGAAGGCGACCAGTAACAGAAGCTGATGAGTGTTAAGTGAAGGCTTCAGGACCAAAAGGGTCAAATGTTTAGTGAGTAACCTCGCACAGTCAGCTTTCTGCCCCCCCTCCTCTTAACATCTCCAGGGTGGCAGCAGTTGTTTGACACTCTGTCCTGGCATTTCTTTGATGAGGGGAATGAAAAGACTCGTCTTGAGTGTAGCGCTGTGGTTGTCTGGTCAGGTTGGTGACTCACCTCAGTGGTGCTATGTTACATGGATGTTTTGTCTTCCTTGCACCTTGTTGACTCATATAACATTGTATTTTGTTCACACAGATTGAAAACAGATAGCTCAGTGGCATTTTTGTGTGAGAGCGAGCAGAGCCATTGGATCTGTCTGGATGTCAAAGGTCAGGGTTCAGAAGTCATGTCAGCCAGGGGTCGGAGCCATCAAGGGAGAGGAAAGAAGAATTAGAGAGAGATTTCTGTGGATGTCTTCAGTTATCCTCGTGGAGCCCTAGAGAGCTGAGCTTCTTCTCCCACAGACTTAAAATAGACTTCCTTTTATCAGAGTTTCACAAAAGTTGTCATAAAAGCTTTAGTGTTGACTATTAATGGTGGTGGTACATCAGCTATTTTTAGAGCTCTAATGTGTACAATAATGCTTGCGTGGTAAATTAACAATAATAACTTCACTCAGCCGCCAATTGAATGTTAACCTGTTGGTATGTGTGTCTTTCTATGTGAGTTTAGCTGATGGGAAATTAGACACTGTTCTTCTCTAAGCTCCTGGGGATGTAATTAGGTCATTGTTTTATCTTTAGTAATGAGCACTTTATACAAGGAAAGTTTTTTTTCTTTTATAGGTCTCCCATGTTTCATAGTTGTGTCCACCTGCTATTATTTCTGATTCATTTCAGATCCACTGAACTGATTTTAAACAAGCAAAATTGGTATAATTTACTGACTGTAGGACCCCAAAATGCATTCTGCCCATGTTTACCTTTATTTCGGCTGCACACATTAATTTAATAGTGGTCTTAGTTCAGTTTGTAGTAGAGTAGACACTTTTCACAATTATACGCCCACTTAGTCTCTAGTAATAACAGTTGTTAACACTGATTGAAGGAACTTGTCACATCTTGTTGCCAACGAAACACTGCAAAGTTTTTTGTTCCTCCGTTATATTTTAATTGAAGCTGCAGTGTGTTTTTGTCCTGTCATTTGTAGTTGATTTATTTCCTAGGAGAAAAAAAAAGAATGTTGTTTATGGCTTCCTTATGTAGAAGTAGTTCATTAAAATTCCTGTCCACCTCCCTCGTTTGAGGTCGATGAGTCACACTGGCCCTCTTTGATAACATCATTCTGTTGTTGAAGCCTTTCCTCTTTGTCGGCTGGCTGACCTCTGCCTGCGCGACACAACCCCATCATTACACCCTCACTCTGCCCACATACTGGCAAACTCATACTTACTGCTTTCCACAGGGAATTTTTCAAGAGGGCTTTGGTCTGTTCATTCCTGGTTGCTCTCTCAACATGCTCACACTTTTCTCTTGCCCCCTTCATATTTCCCACGGAGGCCCACAAGTAGTCGTGACCTTCCGGACAGTGTGTGTCAGGGATTTTGGAGCCACCTGTAATTTTCCCTCATGAGTCACTGACACAAGATTTATTTTTTTTCACCATATTTCTGCCGTGTACCTCCTCCCTCCTCGCTGTCTAAATCCAGACTGGAGCCTGTTAAAGGTCTAATGAGATTAGAGTTTATTAGACAGTGAGTCGGCATTGCTCCCTGTTCTCCTCTTACTGCTGACTGCTGACTCTCATTCTGAGGAAACAAAACACTTGTGTTGTTTTGTGCAGATACCTGTGTCTACTTCTCCTGATACCACTATGTATTTTTACACACTTATTTAATGTAAGTTTGTTTCATGTTCACAAGTGTAGTTTTTCAGTGCCAGCTTGTAACTTTTATTTTTAAATTTAGAGGTGAGAATATCCCATCATGCATTGGGCAAGGGGAGGGGCACCTGGACAGCATGGTGGTCTGTTTCCTTGCTAACATAGTAACATACATACAAACACATTCATCATCATTTTCTCACCCATGTGCAATCCACACATTCCCAGTACTGTTCTCACCATGATTGGAAAACAGTGTATTTGTGCAAGTGGTCTTTTATTATGATTTCCTCCATGTATGGGTGTACATAAACCTGAAGAAGAACTTCAAAAGATGTGACTGTGGTGCAGCCATAGCCTCCTCATTGTAGGATACCACTGCTCTCCGGATGAAGGGTGTATGTACCTGTCTTTGTCTTTTTGGGCTTTCAAGATTTTCCACACACAGAGGGAAGAGTTGTCTTGTTTTGCTCATTCTCCTTTTAACTCCAAACAGTGCGGGGTGTTTTGTGTTTGTGAGAAGTTGCAGGTCACTGTGTCTCTTCTAAACACCGGGCTTGTGTAGTCTTGTCCCACTTGCCAGATCATGTTCAGTCTACTAAACCGTCTTTAAGTATCAGCACATACATCTTTGTTGACTTTGTTCTTTGCTGTTAGACGTTCACTGACTCACAGGGGAGTGTGTTGATTTTAAAGGACAGTAGAGGTCTGTGTTGCGTATATATACGTGCCTCTGTTGATAACATTGTAGTGCCTCAGCAGTGCCCCAGGGCAGGCTCAGCTGTAGCAGTTGTATCTTGTTGCATAGACATCATTTCATATTCATAGAGTATCAGCCATCTGGCCATCATTGTGTGTATGTTTTGGACTGGAAGATCTATGTCATTTTCATCTAACTCCATTGTATGGATTTTGTGAACAAAGGTGCGTGACTGTGTGGTATTTACACTGGTTAGACCAGAAATGTCTGGGTGGTCCACCGCCCAAAATGCCACATTTGCCCACACCCTCCTCTGCCTCCTCCATCCATATCTCATCTCCTGCTGAGTCTGTCAGCATGACAATAGTAAGGGAAGCAGCCATGACCTTCGTTACCAGTGCCATCACACCTGTGGGGGCCAGCAAAAGCAGCTTGTGTGGTCCAGTGACCGTGTTCCTTTGGAAAAATGTTTTGATCATGTCTCCTCAGCTGTTTCTGTGCTTCTCCTCATATGAAGTGTAATTTCTACCTGTATTGAAATGATCTAGTGTCCTTGCTTTAGTGTTACGTATTGACACCAAATTGTTTTGCAAGTGTTTTTTATTCTTACGACTGTTTTGTCAGCTGCTTAACAACATATGTCCCATTGTGTCCCTCCACTATTCCCAAGATGCCCCTAATACCTGCTTGGCCTCAACAGAGCAGTTTGACCTCTCACCCCATGTTGTGATTGGTGGGACAGGGCTGGCAAAACCACGGGCTGTTTGACTGCTGGCATGTTAAGTGTTCAGTTCCCATGCCTAAGGCAGAATGATCATGTAGTTGGAATTTACTTTTCATTTGTTTGACCTCTGACCCCAAGAGTTATCACTGGCTCTTTATACATCCTCAAGCAGCAGTGGCCCACCTTGCTGCTGCATGAGATAAATGGATTTGGATCTCTTTCTGGGATGGAGAACAACTAATTCTGTGAAATAATTTGAATGGTTTCCTCAGATTTTTGGCCTTTCCCCTCTAAGTCAAGAGTATTCACTGTTCTGCTGTGGGTGTGTGTGTGTGTGTGTGTGTGTGTGTCTGAAGTTTTTTCAAGGCCCAGAGGTGCACTTAACCTGCATTTGTCCCCTGAGCGAATCAGATCATTTTTTGTATATCTGCTGTCAAACAAATGGTGTTGGATGTAAACACAGTGCAGATCAACTTGAAATTTTTGGAGAGATAACTTAATCAAGGATTTCACTAATTAATATCTTAATGTGTAATTTTTATATCATTCAAAACCAACAACAGACTACAATTTCCAGATATTTTCATTTTTATTGATTGATTCATCTGCCAGTCAGTCAATCAGTTTAATTCCAGGGGAAAAGAGAAAGAACAATACAAGCTCCATGTCATGTCTGATCTTAAAATCCAATGTTATTGAGTTTTCAGACATGTTTAACAAGTGGAAATATTTACACTTGGGTGGCAGTGGAGAGTAAACTGTGCTTTTGGAAGAGCCATTGACTGTTGTTCGATTGATTCCCCAAATAGTTGAACACTAATGACCTCTGTTTCATAGGTTTAATTGTTTGAGCTCTGACAAGATGTTTCTATTCAAACATAGGTATTTTTTACTGGTTTGACAACATATCTGTCTTGTATTTTGCAGGGAAAGTGCAACAGGATGTTGGAAACCACAGCTACTGAAAGCCTGTGTTTTCATTTAGTGTGGGGTCTTTCTGGCTGACAGTGTGTGATTAATTATTGAGGTGGAGTTGAATGAGAGAGCCCTGACAAAGAGTTTGGTTTGGTGGTGGTGGGGCTTTCTGCCATTATGTGCTATATACTCACATCCCACCACAGGCGCTGTCTAGATAACAGCATTCACACTTGTACCCAATCACAACTGTTCTGATTAGAGGAAAATGTTCTTAAAACACAGTTGCTTTACACAGACACACACACACACACACACTGCTGTCTGTGAGTTTGACAAAGTCAGGGCAATGTTTGTTTAAGTGAGTCACTGACTGATTTTAGATCCATGGGGGCTCATTATTCTGTACACACCCACAGAAACACAGGTGCAGTCAGTACACAAACAGACCTGTGACAGCACAGTGTTGAAATGTCAGCACAGGTATTGAGCCAGTGGCCAACATTTCTATTTTCCATGGTAGGGAGGTGTGATTCTCAAACTGATCATGTCAAGGGCCCATTAGTTTTCATGAATATGGACATCCTGATTGGCTCCAGAGGCTCCAGCATCTGTGTCTCCCTCCTCCCCAGTGTGTAATGGTATTACTGTGGGCCGAGTAACCACGGCAGCCTGAGGTTTCAGTAACGTGAGTCTGTACAAGCAGATAATTCTGCTTGTCAAATGTCTTGAGTCCTATGAGCCCCGACCATGTGTTTGCCTCTAATGGCCAATGTGGCTGTGACCCCATAACACGGAGCAATGAAGAGCATAGATTGCTAACAAGTGCTCACAGAGCGCTGACACTACACAGAGCTGACACTACAGTATGATCTGTTTTGATGTGTAATATTTCAAGTACAAACTGAGGTAAACAATGTAGAGGAATAACCCTAACCCTGTTAAAGCCTAATGATACAGAATACCTTCACAGATGACCAAGAGGCCTAGTGAGGGCCCCACAGTCAGACTCCCTCAGATTTGCTCCTTGAATCTGTCACTCCAGTATGTGATGGCTCACTTAGCATTGAGGAAGGCTAGCAGTTACATGTGACATCTGGGTTGAGTCGAGGGCAGAATGGACAAACAGACTCACTCACTTTCTTAAGAAAGTGAAAAATGGCCGGTGCTGTGCTGCTTCTTGAGTCAGAGAACAGATGCAGTGTTTGTGCTCTGGCCCTTTGCCATCACTGTGTCAATATCCTGGCTTTGTTTGTCCACGGTAGAGGCGTACAAATACCAGCCAATGCAAGCAAATGTTCTTCCCTTGCCCACTAGTCTGACATGTAACCCTGGACAATTGAAAGATTATAAGGATATGAGAGACAGTTCTCACAAAGACAACCATTAGTCAGCACAGCAGTTATATACCAGACTTTATTCAAGATTCTTCATCATAGAGAGAAGGTAGCTGTCTGGTTCCCCTCAGCTCGTAACACTCTGTAAATCAAAGTCAGCCTGAGCAGAGCAGAGCAGGTGGCTCACCCTGAATGACTAAGAGAAACAAAAGGCCACAGACACTGCACGCTTTCACCAGCACAGTGGAGAGTAATGTGCGGAAATACTTAGTATTCAGCTCATATTGACTGCTACTCAATACACAGATACTGTGACATTTGTGAACTAATCCTCTGTATCTTAGACACAAGCTAACTTCCCATGTAAACACCCCCTTAGTGCTAATCCGGATTATTACATTTGAATACCTGAGAAATAAATTTGTCCGGGTTTTACTATCTAACTGCAGACTGAAATGATGCTTAAATAGTCTGTGGATCTGGGCGGTGCTGCTTACTTAGCTATTGTCATGAGCAGTGCATGAAAACATTTTCATGGTCATATATCAGCTCTGTGGTCAAAAGACAACAAAACCTGACACTTATACATTTCACATTTGTTTGTGTGATTTCTTGGTCTGAACTGTCAAACATTTTAAATTCAGTAGCAGCCTATCACTTCTTGCTGTGTACCAGATTAGCCAGTGCTGCTGAGTGACTGTGTATGTGTTTGTCAAAGAAAACCATGTTGTAAGTTCAGGATAACAAGTTGTGCTTCCTCTCCTTGCTTCAGTTTCTTTTCAGTCTTCTGATCCCACAGTGTTTCTCCACCTCTCTCTCTCTCTCTCTCTCTCTCTCTCTCTCTCTCTCTTCTGTCTCTCTTTCTGTCTCTCTGTCTCTCTCTCTCTGTCTCTCTCAATCCCCCTCTCTCTCTCTCTCTGTCTGCTCTGAAATGCGAGCGGGTTCCTGTGAGAGCTATTGTTAAGCCCGGTGTATGAACTGGCACAGAGTTAAAGACGTCTGTTCTTTCAGTTTTTAGTCAGACACGCAGACTGGGTGATCCCAGGGCCACCCAGCACCAGCTTCCACCCCTCATCTGAGGCCAGCCAGGTAAAGAAAACCAGCCTACGCACAAAAGACTACACAAAGAGATGTGCCAGTTCATGTGCAAGTGGTTTCATATAATTGCATTTTCACCGTCAAGCCGATTCGTACACCAAAAACACACGACAGCCTCATGAAAACCTCATGTGTAAAAGCTCTACTGTGTGTCCATTTGCTCAACCACAAATCCATCCTCCCTTCCTGTTAAAATAACTTTCTGACGACTACTCTCTAGACATACTAAGTGCACTCACCCCACCAAGAAATGTCTTGATTGTATGCCCATGTGTTTTTGTAGACTCCACCAGAACCTTAAGAGAGAAATCTCAATGTAGTTCCTGGTTGTGCACATGGCAACCTTATGGGGCCTGTGCTCTGACTCCAAGAGGGATGGCTTTGATCATAGTCTAACACCCGGACTCTCATGAGCCCCCTGGCTACAGCTCAAGGTCAGGAACTTGTAGTAAAACTGAAGATTGCTGGGGTCAGTGAGTGGTTACCCCTGAGATGTGTTTCCTAACTGGCACTGAGGGGCGTAGAAGACCTGGCTTCTCAGAGTATCTAAGTATTACACCATCTGAGAGATGCCTTCCCTGACCTAGGAACATGGGAGTACACAAGGAGGACCAGGAGGATAGTTTTGAGATCTCTTGAAAACTTCCTGTCCTTCTCACATGTGATCCAAGCCTCCATCTGGCCTCCAGACTGCTCTGAGTGTTTTCGTGCCTGCAGACTAATGTGCTGGACCTCATTTGGTATGTAGAGAAGGAAACAAACAAGCACAGTGAGTTGTCAAAGAGTAAAGCTCTTGGAAAGCTCGAATGGTTTATTGCTTCTTTCCTTTCTTGCAAAACACAGTCGAGTAGATGAATGATTCTCACCACACTGAGGCTGAGCATCACTTAGATTTTATGGATTCTGAATTCTGTTCGTTTGATTGTGTTTATTGAATTCAGACACTTTCTCAGTGGAGAGTGAGCCAACAAAAAATACACTGAGTTTCATCCTGGCTCAGCATTCGATGAAATATGTCCCTCTTGTCAGTGAAATCAATACCTAAAAACTAAAAGTGATTTATTGCACACAACACAAATAACACAATCACAATCTAAATTCTTGCATGATATATTTCCCACAGTGTCCCCAGTGCAACCAGATAATTATTTGGAAGCGTGTTGGTACATGATGCACAGTTTGAATGATTGTTTTTCTCCCTCCTTTGCACAAAACAGTTGTTGGTCATTATTTAGTTGTTGTATGTGCTTGGGTAAAGGCTTGGATTATCAAAAAGATTGGACACAGGGGGAAACATCAAACTGGGTATATGTACATGTAAGATACATTTAACGTGCGGACAAGAGAGTGCTCTTGTCATTTAACTGACATGTTTGGCCTATCTCCCAAAATGCTGAACTTCTTCTTTCCAGGTGACAGCCCATTAATTCCACCACTCCCCACGGCCCCATTGCTGCACCTTCTCTCAGAATTGGTCATTCTCAATGACTCTTTCATAAGATTCACTGCAATGTCAGGGGACCCATAAATAGCCAAAAAGTGCTCCTGAGTGGAGTTTCCATAGAAACCAGAGAATAGAAGTTTTTCCTTTGTTTCATACTGAGGGAGACAACAGCTCCAGATGAGTACGCTGCGTCACAAGGATGTGTCAAAATATTATTTAAATGTCAGCAAGCACAAGACTGGAATAATCTATTTATATGTTGTTTTTCTTGATGGGGTTTCACTATCCCCAATGGAGACATGTACCTTTAACGAACGCCTAAAATCAGGGTTTATCAGACAGTTCAGCACCACCACTGGTTCGCCCAGAAATGAGGAAATCCTAACTAAAGACACATGTATTTCTCAACAGAAATTAAAACCAAGTAGAAGTAACTTCAAACTGTAGCCAAATACACAGTATACAGATAGATGGGAGCTCATTAATAACAGTAGTGATGATGATGATAATAATGTAACTACAACTATAGTTAATAATCGAAATAACAATAAAGAGTAAATTAGTCCATTAATTAACCACTACCTTTGACAGAGGTGTTGAACAGTCTGGCGGCAGTGGGATAAGGGATCTCCTGAACCTCTCAGTCCTGCAGCATAGTGAGGTGAGACAGTGGCTGCTGCTGTAGCTGCTTCTCTGTCGTGGTGAGGGTGGTTGTTGTTGCATCTAGTTGTAGTGATAAACCAGTTCTTAATACTTGGAGACAACATATTTATCTGAAGCACACACAGGTCTAATATTTTTTAGGTAACCACATTGTATATGTGGAAATCATACAAGTATTTAAAAAGCTGTAAAAGCAACTGCATCAAAGTCATATTCCCAAAAATACAATCAGATGTATGATTTCAATTTATGCTCAGACTTTTATGAATGTGATCCAAGCCTCCATCTGCTGTGCTTGGGAAGTTTTCGTGATGGCTTCTGAAAAGGTTTATTTGTGGCTACTGGCTCTCAAACTCGATATCACCTACTTTAATCTGCCTCTGTTTGTCTGCGCTGTTTTTCTTTTGTGTGGAGGCGGTAGAAGAAGCTTGCTCTATGCTGGTCTTTAAAATGGCCATTAGGAATCAATTTAAACTAATGTAGCTCTAATGGAATCAAGATGGCCCAGGCCCAGGCCTTCATAGTTCCTCACGCCCATCATGTGTCAGTGCTTGTACTATAGTGTTGGTGGCAAGATGTTCAGTAAACAGCAACAAATGTCCTGTGACCACCTGGTCAGTGTGGAGGATGCAGCTTGTGCTCTCTGGGGAAGAACGTCTGACATGTCTTGGTCTGGTAATAGATGTGGAAGGGCAAATCTGACAGGCGAGCCCCCCCCCCCCCAGGAGTCCATATGGGAGTGGAGTAATGTCTGGCACTCATACACAGGGGGTAAAGGTTTCTGTCTGTGGTGGTTACACACAACCCTTGAACTGCTGACAGAGCAGAAGTTACCTGCAGCCTTGACGTTTAACTGTGAGAGAAGCTGCTGCAGAAGAGTGACTTCATAGTTTGTTGTGATTTCGTTGCTGTTTGGTCGTCTGAGCCATAGAAATCACACAAAAATTCAATTGTGTTGAAACTGTGCCATTATTGGCCCAGAAGGAGGTCAATTTTTGTCTTTAAATTGTCTTGCAAACATTACTGTGTAAAGGTAAGCTGTTAGCATAATTATCCCCATTTGACTCAGTCTTAGCTCTGTAGCACTACACACATGCATGGACCGTGTTTTTATGCCTGTCTGCCCACTGGTTGTTGACATTTGGTTGTGCTGTCGAGCAGAACACTTGAGTAATTCAGTTATAATCCAGTGCCGTGGAAGAGAACACTATAACAGCCAAATCCCTTTAGCACACAGGTCTAATTGTATTATCTGCAATACAGGGGTAATTGCACACACCAGCTGATGCTCTGCACATTGGACCTAATCTCTCTGTCTTTTCTCTGTATGTTTATTTGTCTGCTTCACTGGTGTTTGAACAGAAACACCACTCTCAGCTGCTGCAAGAAAATATCTAATAATGAGAGTGTGGAAAAAGTTAAAGTGTCACTCGGGGTGCAGTGCTTGAATGCCGATTTTCCCAGCACTGTTCAACACTCGTTGTTTGTTCCCTGTCATTCTAAAGCTGCAGTGATAAATCAGACGAAAACTGTGGAGTCTTCTCTGACCCCCAGGTTAGTCAAGGAGAGTTTGATTGTAGTATTACCTAGAAATATGAACTTAAATTGTGTTAGGATGTTGTGAAAGCAGCTGCCTGATTGTATCTTGCTCTCTGGCTAAACCACTGATGTGAGGTACTAAGCAATGATTTTAACTGCTAATTTATCTCTCTGCAGTTATCACTATATTGAGCTGCCTCTAAATCTAAATATTTGTCTCAACAACTTTTCTGCGATCACTGCTAATGGTGCACATGCTACTAGTGAGAGAGAGTTTGTTTCCTGGCTGCTATTATTGTATATGTAAATAAAGTTGTCAGTATATGGATAAAGGTATTTTAATAATGCTCATTGTAATGAATATGAATTATTATCCTGTTAAGGTCGGTGCTGGGGTCCTCAAAGAAGAAAACCCACAGACTTCTGTGAAGTCACCTAGGGTAGAAGTGTGTTGTTGCTGTTGTGGGTAATTATGTACTTACAATCTTTAAAGGACCTAGAATTCATTAGATGATGCCTGCAGACTCTCATTAAAGTAGCAACAGTCTTATATAGCAACCCAACAGTAGCTTATGGTGCTGTATAATTACTCCCATAAACTTTCACAGCAGATGTTGAAAACAATTGGAGACAAGGGGGAAAAAACTTTGTCAGCATCAGTTCTATCTGAAGTTGATGTATTTTCTTTTTTTTTGTTCAGTTTAGTGGCCTGAATCAGCATCGGGCAGAGACTCATGCTGAGATGTGCTTTCATGCAAACTCACCCCGCCCCTGAGGAGTTTTTACAAGTGATAAAGACGAGGAGAATCTTTGTGCTTGTGTTTCTCGTAGTCTTGATATTAGACTATTTTTATAGCATTTACGTGGTAGCACTTCTCGGCTCTCTTCTATGTATTCCAATTACTAGCACAGTACGCTCTCTTCTCAAGAAGGGATGTTTGGCCAGGACTGATGGTGCTCCTTTGTGCAGGTCCACCGCAGACACACCAGCAATGTCTCCATGGATGCAAACCGGATATTAACCTGTACAGCCGTCACACAGCCCTGGTTTTACTCTTTCTTGCACACTTGCAGCACCTCTCATACCAGAGCCCCCTGAAGTCAATCTCTCTTGATTTTTCTCCCCCCTCCTTTTCACCATGTTAATCAGAGTGAAACATTAAATTGTAACTGTGCTGATAGCCCCTCTTTTATGAGGCCTGGGTGGGAAGATTAAAACCCAGCTAAGAAGTTGGCAATAGGAGTGTGGGACTGAAACATAACATCCTGTCAGAAGAGAGTTTGTTCTGGGTGTTAGGGAACAGAAAAATGTATCGTACATCACAGCCTTTTATGAACCCGTCGCTTTCACCATGTGTGAAAACAATTACATAACAGCACTGACTTTGGACACTGTGCTGACACTAAAGGTTTTATTAAGTCTTGGCCTCGGTGTAAAAACAAGTGCTTACAAACGTCACAGTTTCAAGGGCACAAACATTTCATACCTACCATGTAATTAGATCCCATTGGTTTTGTGTAGCTTGAACCTGTCCTGTCATTTGAAACAAAAATGGCAGAGCTTCCACTTTCATTTGCATTTTCATCACGAAACTCCCTGCCAGGCCTGGGTGGGCTCAAAAGCCCTGTTTTCCCCTGAAAGGAGGCCCAGTTCCAGTGCAGTGTGCAGGGGCCTGCAATACCCCTCCTCCGCCATCTCTCTCCCTACAGGCTGGACCAGCAGAGCCAGAGACTGATTGGCTCTGCACTTCAGGCTGTGTGATTCTCTGCAGCAGGGTAATGTCACCCTGGCTCACCATCACAGCTCATTCTGTACTTTTATTCTCCTCTGAGCCTCTAAACGGTTCATTAGCCTTTAACAAGACTGCAGAGCCAGCTCCAAACTCTGCTTTAACCCCTCTGTCTCACCTCCTCGCTCTGCCAGTATCTGAGTGGTAGATATTTTTGTAATTACTTTCTATGTTGCTTGTCGACTCAGAAGTTTCACTTCCAGAGCTGAGATCCAGTCGGGTGGTGGTGTTTGTGATTCTGATCACTGTGAAGGATGTCTAACAGCAGTGGAATAAATGGCGGGGGGTTAGTTTGGACTGAAGCCTTCCTCATGGACACCCACCCTGAATGGAGAACATTGATGCTTCTCTATCCTCCTACCCCCCTAGCCCCCTCACTCGCTGTCCTTCTCTTGCTGGATTGTCATTCTCTGAATGGGCCTTTCAGGGCTCTAGGCTAGCAGGCTGAGATACAAAACCTTCCTCTGCAGCATAAAGGGAAGGGGCGCTGGGCCTTCTGAAGATGTTAGTCAGCTAGTCAGAATCAGCCAGGCTCATCACAGTTAAACTGTGAACACACAGCACACAGATCTTTACACTACTAGGGCACAGGCAGAGAGTTTGCTGTGTTTGTAGAAGCACACACACACACACACACACACACACACACACACATAGATTGCTGTCTACTTTTTGTTTGCTGTGTTAAAGACAAAAATCTGGTGAGTGACAGGAGTGTCTTTTATGAAACTTGATGGCCCTTATATGGACTGTTGACAAACATTTTGCAGGGTCTCTTTGAGCCCTAGCTTGAATATTTTCCATCCAGCTCTGTTCGCGAAACCTTTATGAAAAATGTGCTTTCAATTGTTGATTAATTTTGCATGAATCCTACAGCTTTGAACTAGTCCTGTGTCCCAATTCCACACCATATACCAAAACTAACTTCACAAAGAGAAAGAAAAATCTCTTTCAAAAGTTGAAATACTCAAGTTTTAAAGATTGAAATATCATTCATGTATCATTTTATTATTTATTCTTCTTTTTAGTTTAGTTTTGAGTTATTTTCCAGCAGCTGTCTCACCACCACTCTGCTCCAGGTTTTAAAAGCTGTCAGCAACACCCTCATTTTTGTTCTTCTCAGAGCATGGTAACTCTAAGAAGAGTAACTATGCTCATCACCAGCTTTACTCAGTGTGATCCCTCAGTGTGAATCCACTACACACCAAAGACTGGCTAGATTTAGTATGTTGTACAGAATTGAATGAGGCACTCAGACATATGACTCTGTCTTCAGGGTATACCCCAGCTCCCCTGTGCCAAGGCGCTCTACAACTATGATGGCAAGGAACCAGGAGACCTCAAGTTCAGCAAGGGTGACATCATCATCCTGCGCCGGCAAGTGGACGAGAACTGGTACCACGGGGAGATGGGTGGAGTGCACGGCTTCTTCCCCACTAATTTTGTCCAGGTCATCAAGCCGCTGCCACAACCGCCCCCTCAGTGCAAAGCTCTCTACGACTTTGAGCTCAAAGACAAGGAGGCAGACAAGGACTGTCTGCCCTTCTCTAAGGTGAGATGCTGCAACATCCACCGATCTGCCACGTGGTCACTGCTGTAAAACAAAAAATACCTCTCATTACTCTGACACTCTGTCCGCTAAGTATTCATTTTCTCAAGTTATATGCATGTGAGGGTTGTTAACTGAAACGCCCTGAGAAATGATGTAGATTTTGAGCCAGACTGGTTGATGAACAACTGTAATTAGACTGGAGAGAATGACTGCCATATAAAGTAAGGCACGGCTCAACTACAGCAGCTGAGCTTATATCTGTCCTGCTGTTTGGGTCACACTGTGATGTCGTCTGTATGCAGTCATCACTTGTTTAAATGCCACATGAGCAAAAACAGAAACAAGCTTACTCAGTAGTTTTCTGAGCAGAATGCCATCTCTTAGACCCTCATGTTTTTACTCTTGGGCATGTTTTCTGTAATAAACCATTGTCCCTACCTCATTATTTCTATTCCGTGTTTGTTCCTCAAGGATGTGAAACACTCTAAGCTAGCATCACCCTTAATTAGGCTCTTCCTCATGCAGTGCTGCCCTCTGTCTTTAATTTACAGGATGATATCCTGACAGTTATCCGCAGAGTGGATGAAAATTGGGCAGAGGGTATGCTGGGAGACAAAATTGGAATTTTTCCCATCTCATACGTCGAGGTAAGAAAACAGACCTGATTCTTTTCATGTTAGTGTCCCCAGTCATTACTTAAGGCAAATGCCTAATGAAGATCAGAAAAATGCTAAGATCTTTCGAATGTAGTCCTCGTTCCCCCTACGTCTCACAAAATGTGTATGATACTTTCCTGCCTTTTGAAAGGCTCACGTCTCCTAGAACCACTAAACATGTCTTTGAAGATTTAGACAGCCAAGGTCTCTGAGCACCACAGGTCTTACTTAAAAGCTTGAGGAATAATCCAGACAGAATAAAGTAAATCTTAGCCCTTAAAGATCATTTCACTTTTTCCAATTGAAAGCTGTCAATGTCAGTGTGCGTTCTATTGTCAGCAGCAAAAATATGTCAGAAAATCTTTTGGGCACCAGAATAGTGTGTTGAAGTTAGTCAGTGGGAGAGCAATTCTTTATTCTTTTCATGTATTCTACTCTATTATATTCATACCTTTACCCTGAGTGAGAGATTTACTGAGTATTTCTAAGGTTATATATTGTTTTGCTTAAAGCCACAGTAGCAGAATAGAAGCTCTAACTATCCTGTGACTGGATGGTAAGCACTGCAGTAATGTTCAGCAGGAATGCTGCTCCATGATAAACATGTAGAGCATGTGGTCCGTAACATCGCTTGTGCTTGAACAGTAATCTGCAGTTGCTGCTAAAGATGGTCTTAAATTTAATGAAGTTAAGATTACCCACCTGGTATTTTGTTCTTAATCCAGTGCGTCTGCCGACATGTCAGTGATGAACCTGCATAGGCGCTCTCCTGGAGATTGGACTGAAATGCTTAGCTTTTATGTCCTAAGTAGAGGGAGCCGCTTGGGGCAATGTGTGACAGCAAGTGAGAGCACCCTGTGATTAACTGAAGCCTTTTTAGTGTCTTACCTTTGATTTCCACCCTGCAGTCACACGGCATGGTGTCTGAGAGGAGCACAAAGCATGCACTTTCAGAGCTAGCTAAAATCCATCACCTCTATTAGGCTACTAAATTCTAGTTAAATACCTGTTTGACCAATATGCTTCCCATCATCTCTACTGAGGACAACAAAGTCAGAGGAATCAGAAGAATCAGCTATGTTATGGACAGCTGCAGTTCTCATGATCAATTAAACGCTCCTGCCATCTTTACTTCTTAATCTCTATCTGTTATTTCCCCCTCACTACTCTTCTTGTTGCCCCCTGCCTCTCCTCTTCCTCTCCCATAGTTCAACTCCGCAGCTCGTCAGCTTATAGAGTTGGACAAGCCGTCAGACTCCAGTGGAGACTCTGGTGAAGGGGCCTCCTCGGGGCCCAGAGCAACGGTGCCCAGCGGGCAGGAGAGAAGAAGAACAGCAAGAAGCGACATTCCTTCACCTCTCTCACCATGTCCCACAAACCCATGCTAGCTCCTCCCCCTCAGCGCCACTCCATGGAAATTAGCGGGCCGGTCCTCATCAGTTCCAGCAACCCCACAGCAGCCGCCCGAATTGGAGAGATCAGCGGGGACTTTCCTGCAGCGCACCTTCACAGGTAAGGCACTCGCACAGCAACGGAGAGAGTTAAGGAAAATGTTCGCCGCATTGCAGGTTGTACTGAGTGTGGTTAAACAGAGAACTCATCAGTGGAAGCTCCAGTGAGATAAATTTTATTTATCCATTCACAACACGTCCTGTCCCGACATTTTGGTTTCTCACAGATTACAGTAGAACGTGGAGGGATGTGGCTCTGAAACACAAAACTGTGAAATGTGCAGCACTCTCACAACACTGACTGATGCCCTTCACTTTGTTGCTTAGTGACACTTAACTGCTCGGTGATTAGATTGATTGTGACATTCTTTAATCCAGTGAGCTGGATAAGATGACTCTTAATCAGCTGACTCAACAATATCCTCCTCAGTGGTGTTTAATCGCATAACTGAAAAAAGGCACAATACACAGCCAGCTGGAAAACAGTGTCCAGCCTTCAGCTCCTTTTGTTTTCACAAGATGTTTGTTGCTTTTCAAAGGCTCCACTCTCCTTCTGTCAACAATTAGACTGATGTCCCTCTCCCCCTCATCAAACCAAACAGACCATTGCTCCATCCGAGCGTTTGAAATCATGGATGCGTGACTCCACTCTACCGCATAAACGACCCCAGCTTAGTCCTCAACGTTTCCACACCAATCCCAACATGACAGACAGTCTCAGCTGCTTTGTGGTTGCCAGCCGCTGGAGGTCGGCTTTGGCTTGGTGTTAGACATTCAGTACAACATGCACACAGATTCGCAAGACAAGTGTCCTGCCATTTATCTTCATCGCAGCCTCTGTGCATGACTTCAAGTCAAATGTGCAGCCAAGAAAAATAGTAAAGCGGGGCATGAGCTTGAATCAGAAAGTTGTTAGACTTTATATGGTGACTGAGAAACTGTTAAACAGTAATAAATTGATGATTCAGCTGGGTGTTACCACAAGTTTGAGGACAAGAATAAAGACTTAATAGGTGAAGCTGATTGTTGCCAGGATTTCAAAGTGATCTAGGCATGTTCACACAGTGACTGGCTTTCTTCTTTGTTATCTAAACTGTATCAAGGCAGCTTTTAAAGGCTGCTTGTTTGCCAGTATTGAAAGACTAACTTTCACTGAAGTGACATCTGCATTGCTGTCCCATTTCCAGGGTCTGTGAGCGTGTAGAGCTTGTCTGTAGTATGTTCTTGTGAGCTCTGCTTTTCTAGAATTGTCTGCCTTTTTTCTTTAATGTAACTTTCTGTGTTGTCTGCAGAGCTTCTGAAATGGTATGCTCCAAAACACCTTATTAAGCAGTTCAATCATTAATCTTTCATCAATAGTGTGGTGTTTGTGCTTTTTTGAGAGAGGGAGACATGGAGGGTGCTTGTCTACAGTGAAGTGGATCTTGAGGATCTTCTCTCCTCTTTTTTTTCTTTTTAAACCAAAATCCTTTTCATGTAGTTTGGATTTATGTAACATCAAAGACACCTCTTCATGTGGAAGGTGTAATCATGTTTTAATGACTCCAGACTTGGCCCTTTCCCACTAATTACTATCATGATATTTTAAGAATTAAAGAAGCTTGTATTTGTGCCTCTAAACTGATCCTCCCTGGTGACAACAGGGCTAACAATAACTTTGATTTCCAGATCACTGTTTTAATGAAAACATAAAAGAAAGTATCTCCAGGCGCTGTATGCACAGCCTCTCTCTGCTCCTCTCCCCCCTCTACTTCACATCTGCAGATTTTCTCTCCCTCTAACATCCAGACAAAAAAACAACAAAGGTGAGCCCCCATTGCCTACAGGGGCTGAGTAGTCTGCTTTGGAAATAAGCTCGGCTAACATCTACATAAGACACGGGGGAAAGAAAAGAAGCTATTGTTGATGGAATTTGTTTGAAGGAAACGACTTCTTGTAGTGAGACATGTATCTAACCTGGAAATGAAATTCATAATAATATATTGTGCACAGAGGGATGAATGTTCAGGCAGCCATTTTGCTACCAATGCCACCATCCAACACACTTTGCTTTTCCCTCACACACCCAGTGAACAATATATAAGGAAGCAGTGAAAACTGAATCTGACGTCGGTCTGTTCTGTGAGAGGTTCACCTTAAGAGGCGGCCCTGTCTGGAGCAGTCATGCATGGAGAGAGACACCGTGGGCTACAGGGAGATATTGTCTGTGGCCAACAGTATGGCCTTGTTACCTAAACACTGGCGTGGATGACTGGTTGGGGTTGGGGAACCCACCTCTCTATATATGCCCTATGAAATGTCCTGGTGAGTGGTTGCCAGGTTTCTGTTGACGAATCAGATCATCGGGCTACTGATCATAGGCAAGTCACCACGATACAAAGCCACATGTGTACACTGTGGTCGTTTTCACACTATTGTGACAATGTGAAATATTGTAGCATCATCGCTGAAATACTGTGGGACATTAAACTTCTGAAATGATCCATGACACCCATATGTCCTTTGCTTCTGCCCCGAAATCTAATTAATCAGTTAGATTGATCATAATCATGTTGTGCTCGCCCTGCGACGGCTGGGACCTATCTATTGTCTATAGGATGGATAGATGGAAATGTGGTGCTTCTTCATGTTTCTCCTCTTTGTGTGTGAAACTTGTCCACTGCATTGGCATCAACATGGTTTATTTCATGGTCATATTTCCCTTTTGTTGACAGGTACATATTTGCACAACTGGATTAATCGTCACCCCGCCCCCTAGTAGTCCGGTTACTACAGCAACTGTCTTCACATTTCCCTCAGAGACGAGCTACACATCCATCCCTGTGGTAGGTACAGACACTAAAACCCTTACAAATACTAGAACCACAACAAAGCACTTAAACACTGTTGGACCATTGGATTCAAGGTTTGTTGCTTTTTCTTTGATACGTAAGTGTAAAATTAACCAACCTTAAAGAAAGTGCCAGGTTGTCCGAGTTTTGGATTTTTCACTTCTTTTTATTTGCTTTTTAGAGAAGGTTTGTTAGTTTAGGTTTTAGTTTTGGAAAACACTAAGTCCTAGTTTTAAGTTTTAGGGAGAGGATTCAAGAGAAGAATTTTATTGTGTAATAAAAACTCCACAAATCTTCAGTTCAAATGTGTGTAAATATTGAAGGCTGAGACAATCTTAAAAAAATCCATGAACAAACTCTGGAGATTCAGTTCACTTACAAGAACTTACTCAGAACAAACTGAGTTGTAGGTGCTGCAGCTGTATGACACACCCTTGCAGTTATAATGAAATAGTAATAAAACAGTTGACACGATGAATACAGTGAATGTTTTGGACAGTTAGAGTTCACATGCGCTGGTTGTTCCATCCAGACAGCTGCAAGATGCTGTTCAATTCTGGCACTGAATAAAAACTGGAAGCTACATTTCATATTCAGCCAAAATACAAAGTCCAAAGCTTAGAACACTTTATCTATACTTTTCGTTTATTTCAGTTAGTTGTGTAAACACACATTAGAGATTGTCAGTTAATTGTGTTATTTTTTTATTCCAGTCAACAAAAAGGATGTTTCAGCAATTCTACTCAACAATAATAACATTATTTTGCCTAGTTAGTTTGTATGAGCGTATGATTTGGCAGCATTGATTGAAGCCACTTAATAAAATCCAAAAGCTTCCAAAAATACATAACGGATTGCAGTAATATAACGGCTGTATGTGATTTCATAAACATGTTTGAAAGTATAAAATACACAATTATCTGTAAACTTGGAATCGAATGAACCAACAAATGTAGTAATGTTAACTTAGAGGCCTTAGAGGTGGCTTCTGCCTCATGGAGCCTCTCATCAGCTGCCAACAAGCAACTTGAGACTGTCTAAATCTGGATTCAGTGTCAAATCAGATACTACAGCTTCATCTCTCAAATGTTGCCTCCATGATGATAATGACACTGAGGAGTCTTTCAACTAACTTTTGAGTTCTGTACCTGTTTGTGACACATTTCATCTGAGCCAAAATTGGTACGACTAAAAATGTCAAGAAATCCCTGCAGCCCACACAAAACAGCACGTACACTTCCTGTGTGTGTGTGTCTGTGTGTGTGTGTGTGCTCTGGCATGTGGAGTTTCTGAATGAGCAGGAATGTGTACACAAAAGCTTTGAGCTCTCCGCTTCACTTGGGAACCCTACATGATGTTTTTGTACAGATGATTTCTCTAGCCCGCAGGCAACCTAATTATCTCAGCTCAAGCGTCAGCAGTGAACCGAAACGCACATCGACACTCATACATACACGTAGGCCTGTACACATACCACAGGGCTGTCTGAGTGCCACTCTCCTCCCCCATTGTGTCATGGAAGCTATTACTCTGCCGCTCTCAGTGTTGGCAATGTTGAGCTTGGGGCGACTCATCTTCTTCCTAGTTTGTGGGAGTTGTCTTGAACATCATCCCAACACACTGGATGATCATTTGGATGTTACAGTTTTTCACAGTTTAGTGAAAAATAAAAAATAATGCTTTCATGTGCTTTATGTTGCGCTAACAGGTTGGTGACTTAATTTCAGTCCTGTGATCTTGAAGCGCACAAAGCCTATAAAGAAAAACATGCAGCGACTATAAAAGCCTGTAGTCAAACACTTGAAGCTCTTCTGACATTACAGACGTTCAATAAGGGAACAAGATGAAGCCACTCACAGCGTTTGAGGGTTTTCTCTGAAGTGTGTCTTCAGACATGTTTTTCATTTCATATGGTCCTAATTAAATGCTGCAATGGATTTAACATCTAGCTATGTGGTCTCCTAGCAACAAACAAACAAGCAGAAGAGGAGATTCTCAGGCTGGAAGAGGGGGAAGTCGGGACGAGGCTACGGTTTCTGCCAAACTGACTCACCCTGAGTGTTGGCAAACCAGGGGGAATAACCCAAATGACAGATGATCTCTCAGTCTCTTCTCTTCTTTGTTACTCACAAACAAAGTGGTTTCTCTGCTTATGCAATATACGCTCAGTTCTCTGAGGCAGCTGTTCCTTTGTTTTCCTCTGTCTGCTTCATGCTAAGAGGAAATAACCCAGCTGCTGTGAAATTGCAATGAAATGTTGACCTTGCCAAACTACTAATATTATTTTCTATTTGTCTTGTACAGGATGCTCTTCCGCCACCCCCACCTCCTCCCCCACAATCCTCTGCTGGCGGAGCAGCGTATTCATTGGCTGCCGGACAGAGACCCTCCCCCAGCATAAGTGACCAAAGTGGGAGACAAAGACCCACAGTGTGAGTTATAAAAACAGTCCCACACAAAAATATGCAGTCTTCTTAGATGTGCAGTGAAATGTCAGAAGTGGTTTGCGCACCAGTGGCCCAGGGCCATAACGCACATACTCACTGGGCTGTCTGTGACCCCCCCTACCCTCCCAGCTGTTGGTGTAAGGCTGCAGAGCGTGAGCTTCAAACAGGTGAAGGGGTCAGAACATGTGGGTGACTCTGGGGTCCCATTGGAGATTCTCCCTGCCACCCCTGACTTTTGACCCCCTCACCTCTGCCCTCATTACTCTCCCAAGACACCACACACCTGATAGGAATTAGATGCACCCGTGCCTGCTCCTCTGCCGTCATCTGTGTCTGCCTGTGCTCGCATGTCAGACTCTGAGACATTGATGTTCACTTCCCCTGACAACACTGAGGTCTCCCTGAAAACATCCCAGCTGGGACTCCTATCTTCTTGGCTGCCATTCTAGGCCTGTTCTAGCTCTGCTGTGGAGAGATGACCCGCAAATTGTTTTGTCCTCCAGTGCTGATTTTCTCTGGGTCAGAGGACACAGTCTGTGCTGGAGGGTCTCAGAGGAGATGATGACATACGCGCAGCCCGACAGCAGGATAAATCCAGAGCAAATGGCACGCTGTTCAAAATGTTGAACCAATTTTTATTTCCATATGAGAGAAAATGAACCACATGGGGTCAGTCCTGTGTGTGTGTGTGTGTGTGTGTGTGTGTGTGTGTGTGTGTGTGTGTGTGTGTGTGTGTGTGTTTGCTAAATGCCTCACTTTTGCGCACTGTTTATTCTGGTTACAGCTATGTGGCCATGTTCCCCTACACTCCTCGTAAAGAGGATGAGCTGGAGCTAAGGAAGGGAGAGATGTTCCTGGTGCTGGAGCGCTGTCAGGATGGCTGGTTCAAGGGCACCTCCATGCACACTGGCAAGATAGGAGTCTTCCCTGGGAACTACATGAGTCCAGTCAGCAGGTCAGTCACTCATTCACGCTGTACAGTCAGACACAAACATGCATACACCTGCACATGCCAGGTTTCTGGGTTCACATATGTTTCTCTGTGATAAATCATCATGGGTAATAATTCCTCCCTAAGATAAACCTACTTAAAATGATCTGTTTATATACACTCCTTTTTTGATGAATTAATTTCTTCATGTTTTCCTTTTGGGAAGTATAAACAATTTATTTTCCTAATTTTGGCTTTCAGAGTCATGTAAACAGTGGGTTACTGCAGAAATGTAAAACTCATCATCTCCCAGTTTGCTCATTATGGTGGAGACTCCAGTGTAAATCTAACATTTTGTTTGGAACAAATCTCCCTCATAAAATGGAAGACATTTAAGCAGTGTAGTATCTGGTCATGTAAAGGTCCCCCTCACATCTCTTCACCTTCTCTCTCTTCAGGACAGCGTCAGGGAGCACTCAGCCCAAAGTTCCCATGAGTCTGTGCACTCAGGCTGGCCGAGGGGTCACCATCGTCAGCCCCTCCTCCGCTCCTCTTGGGGCCATTGTTCCAGGGCCTGACTTCAATAAATCCCTCACCGTGTGCTCCACCTCTGTACCTGCCAGCTCCCAGCCTGTAGCCGTGGTAACAGCGGCTCAGACAGCCACAGGCCAGCAGCCTAAAGTCCCACTGCACGTCAGCTCCCAGATGACTGTGAATCAGGCTCGTAACGCTGTCAGGACAGGTAAGTCCACTGGGATTCGAACGGATGTTGCTTCATCACATAAACAGTGTGACAGTGCCTGACGTTGTTTTATATTCCATCTGCAGCAGCATGTCACAGTCAGGACCGGCCCACAGCAGCAGTGACGCCCATCCAGTCTGCGACACCTGTAGCCTATCTCCCACACCTGGCAGTGTGCCCACAGCCCTCCTCTGGCTCTGCCCAAGGCTGTACCCGGGCTGGGGTGGCAATGGGCTGCGCTGCTGCCTCTCTCACCCCACCCAATGTCTGTGCTGCATCCTTGGATGGAGAGGCTTTGAGACCTGTTCCTGTCCTTGCTGTACCTGTCGGGAACAGCTCTGCTCTCAATCCCATGTCCAACAACACAGCTCTGGCCTGCAGACTGGACAAGGATGTCAAGGTTGGACATGAGTTAAAATTCTCCAAACTGCTGTAACAAATGATCCATGGTGAACGATCTATGTCTGACCCATTTTCCTTACACATTTTATCATGTTCACCATTATCAAAGAATTCTTGCAGATTGAAGTTATAGTATTTGGAAGTGTTGTATGAAAATGGTAATGACTAATGACATTCACTAATAGTAGCTACAAGGAGAGGTCTTAATGGATACAGTCACTTCCTCTGTCTTTCTGTTGCTCTGCTTTGTTAACAAACAGCAGCAGTGTCACCATCTAACCGTAGTGTGTGTGAAGCAAAGAGTCCCAGGCACTAGAAAATACTTGTGCGTGATTTATAGCAAGAAAAAACAACTTGTCTCATTGCTTCGGGAGTTGCTGCATTTCTCCAAAATAAAAAATGCTGCTATGTTCATTCTGCAGAGAGAAAAGAAAAGCCTCCTGAAGCTGTTGTCCTCCAATAAGAAGAAGTCTCGTCCCTCTCCCCCTTCCTCTCCGACCCTGGAGGCGGAACAGACTGCGGCTGGAGAGGCGCTCCACGGCGCTGTGGGGCATGACGCCTCCCCTCCCTCCAGCTCTGTCAGCTGCCTCGAGCCTGAACCTGCTGCTGCCGTTGCTTCTGCTTCTTCATCCTCATCCTCAATGGTCCCAGAGTCTTCCCATCGGAAGAGCAGTCCCCTCGATGGATGTGCTCCTATAGCCCCTCCCCCTCGCCAGCCATGCTCCTCTCTTTTATCTCAACAGCATGACGCACGGCCCATCATATGTGAGAGGTACGCGGATGTAAATGTGCAGTTTCATGCTATTGTTTTTGGTCCTATTGTTCATAACAGGGACGGTGACTTTCTGTCATTGTTACGGTGTGTATCGGTCACTGACTGTGCCTCTGGCTGTCCTCCCCAGGTACAGGGTGGTGGTATCATATCCTCCCCAGAGCGAGGCAGAGCTGGAACTCAAGGAGGGCGACATTGTGTTTGTTCACAGGAAGAGGGAAGACGGCTGGTTCAAAGGCACGCTGCAGAGGAACGGCAGGACCGGACTGTTCCCCGGCAGCTTCGTAGACAGCATCTAATAGACACTGTAGAGGGAACCTCGCTCAATAACACCATCACCATCACCACCACTATCACCTCCCAGCAAACAGCTGCAGTTTGTCGCTGGTCCAACCCAGCAGGGCAGCAGCGTAGCCGGGACAGGACGATCAGAAGGACACTTTAACTGCAGCTCTAGTCACTGACCAGGACGTCAGTGACACATGAGCGAGAGCTACAGAGAAGAACAGGATGTGTTGTCAGTGAAAGCACAGTGGACAGAGTTAGAGGAAAGCACACTACTCATGAACTTTTCCCTTTTTTGTTGGTTATTTATATCTTTGTTAACAAATCAGCTGTTAAATGTGTGCCTTGTACTGTTCCTCACTTTATTGTACATACGGACACAAAGATGATTAGTCCTAAAACAACCCATATGAACTATTGATATAGATATGTTACGCATTTTAACTTATTTCATAGATTGGCTTTTTGTAGTGCAACACATTAGGGGGTTAAGCTGGCACATGCCTTACGCCATATTGTACCACATCAGTTCTGTTTCTCTCCAACACACTACTGATAAAGGTTTTTAGCATTGTTTCAGACTGTCAGCAGACGCAAGTCAGGAACAGCTGAGCAGAACAAACGAGCGGTGTTGTCACTACTTGTGCTGCACAGCAGGGGACAGGACACTTCTCCAGCTCCACAGGCATTACCTCAACCAGAGGATCACGACAGAGATCTGCTGTATTGCACATTTGGGTAGAAAAGCGACAACGTACAGCCATGTGAACATTGCACATCTGAAAATATTTCTCTGGGCCAATCACAGTTTTTTCTCCTGGTGTGGGCTCAGGTGCTGAGGACAGTCACCTGCAGCGCTCAAGTATTTACATGCAATTAGCAAAACCTCCTGCAGCAGACCAAGTGAAGATAGATGTGTCGCAGGACTGTTTAGTCATGCCTTTTTTTTTAAGATGCAAAAAACACACACTCCAAATAGACTGCAGTCATATATTTGCTTATGTTGTACCTTCTTTGTATTCACTGACCAGAGTAGCTGCTCTCTAACCCCATCGGCAGTAGCCGAATACAGACGTAGCTCTGAATCACAAGAGCGACATAACATTTCAGTAACAGTGCACCACAGATTCTCCTCAGTGTATAATTATGTTGGGTACAGTTTAGACAGAGGCCGACACCTGCTGCTCTCAGAGTCTGTCATATAACCAACCTGGACACGCAGTAAGGCACACACACAGTTTTTGGACACTAACTCATTCCTAATGTGACTTGTGGCAATAAACACACAGCTAGCTAAAGTACAGAATGTTTGCCTAGAGTAACATATCATGGCTTCACTCCACAGGAAGAGGTGTGTCGTTCAGTTTAACCCAGAGAAGGTAGAGTTTTTATTGAAGTCAATCACTTTGACCCCCTTGACTTTTTTTTTTGTTGTTTTGTGGTCGGGTTTTGTTGTACATTTCGTCTATACAAAGTCTTTAATGTTAAGTGTTGTATTGACTTGAATTACTGTAATATTTCTTTGTGATTGAAGGGGATCTGCTCATAGATTGGTGCTTGTTTAACGGAGAGAATGGTCAGTTCTAAAATTAATACTTTATCAAAGAATATATCACAACGTAATTCCTCTTTTCCTTTTATTCAGTATCATTAATGACTGATCTCTGACCTGAAGTCCTAGTAGGGGGTATTTATACACTTGAGAGTTGTGGCAATCACTGAATTGTGCCAAATTTGGCTTTGAGAATGAATTTACCCAGAGTTTTTTTTGTTTTTTTCTCAGTCTTTTGTTGCTAGCTGAGGGGGACCACTGTGTAACTGACTGCTGGAATATGTTGAAGTTGTTTGTAATTTGGAGAGTTTGGAAAAGGATGGTATGAATCACTGTTAGGGCCTTTTTTTTTATTTTTTTTTTTGTATTTCTGAATTGGTACTTGCGTAGAATGCACCTGATGTTGTATTGTTGACTTGGCAATCACCACACCAACCTCAGGCTCTACGCTTAAACTGCTCTTCTGAGTCTTTCATTTCACTGGTAAGCCTTTAACTTCACATCAGACTTACTCCAAGACACATGCACACATCTCTGCACATTTGTGCACATAACATTTCTAATTTCTAACTAATTTGTCCATGTATTTCATGCGTAGGCTGCACAATTTCAGATCCATGAAACATGAAGCATTTCCCACACTCAGTAAACTATATTTTCATTTATTGGAACATAAGCAACTGAATTTTGCTTGATTCAGCTTAACAGAGTTTCCTCATGCCAAGGTGACTTACTTGATCTTTTTTTTTTCGTCTGTAGTTAGTCTGTTGTTGTCTGAAAATGGTGAAACTGAAATCAACCTATTTGGCACAAGTCTATTATGTGAAAAACATTCTGAAGTACTTTAGGGAATAGCACATTTTGTAAAAATCTCTATAACAATAAACGCTAATGGTTTCCATAATTTCCCCAGGCTAAGTCATCGTTTCATGACAATGATGCAGAGTTGTTTTTTGCCTCTGTTTTCTCCTCTGACCTTGTGTTGTTGCCCTCTTGCAGCTGGAGCAAAACTGTCAGCAGAGAAATGTGAGACAAACAGCGCTGACTGTCTGTGTCCTTACCTCGACTCCTCTTCCTTCATTGGTAAAGCCAAAAGTTTAGAACAAGTCTAAACACTTACTACAATTTACCACAGTAAAAAAAAGACAGTTGCTCCTAATTAAATGTATTTGGACTAAGTCACATTACATGTGGTCATTAGTGTCTGTGGGAATGAAAGGTTGTAGCTGGAGAGGACCTTCTCCAGTGACTTAGAGCGGAGCAGCATGCTGCAAAGAGAGGTGAGCTGTCCCAGTGTTCAGCTGGGAAACACTGACAGGAACTGACAGGCACCCAGAGAGGTCATTGTTCTGCACACAGCTCCCCGCAGAGGATGGGTTACCATGGAAATAAGTTATTCCAGCAGAGTAGACTATAGTGAGTAGGAATAATAAAATGTGTACATTTATTCATCCAAGAATACATATACTTAAGGCACTCTGGTGTGAGAACACTACGGTGTGACGGAGCAGTGAATCGGCTCCGCGTGGGTAAATGTTGTGGAAGGTCAAGATCTGAATGACCAGCGTGCATTTAAGTAGAGGAAACGCTCAGTGTACAGCGTGTGAGTCAGTCATTATGGGCTGCAGAGGGTGTGAACACCTCAGATATGGAGACTCAGGTAAGGAATTTCTTGATAATGTTTAAGCTCGGGGTGTGTCGGTCACTGACTGCAAACACTGTCTCTGTGCTTTAATGTACTGAGAGAACAGGCTGAGGTTTTCAAGAGTCTGTAGAAAAGAGCGCACTTTAATAAAATGACAGCTGTGATAGCTTCTAAAAATAGCCCCTAAATCAAAGACAGTGCCTCCAGAGACAACACCAGGAAAACATGACGGTTTTTGTTACACACGTCTGAAACAAGGCTCAGCACTAGAGGCTGAATATGTGCTGTAGTGACTATAATTTATCTGAAGATCTACTGCAGTGGTATAGAGTTCATATAGTGTGTGAGTGTGTACATGCATCTACAAGGCTGCAGAGCTATATTTGTATCTTCTGTGTGTAAATGCCTGTGCCTTGTGAGAGCACAGACAGCACCAAGATCACCAAGGTGTGAAAGAGGGGAATAATGTCTCAGTGCTCATGAAGGTGACCTGAATATAAACCGAGCGCTGGTCCTCTCTCTCTGACACACACTAACACACTTCAAACTAATGAACTTGGTTAAAGAGCAGCAACATTTAAGGAAACGACACCAGCTGTGGTTGTATTTTTCCCCTGCAGCGTGGATGTGATTCACAGTGCTCAGGGTCACAGGTCCACTCCAGCACAGGTTGTGAATGTGATTTAATCTCAGCAAATCAATCGTGCTGAATGCCTGAGCCTGATGGAGGCCCAGGTGTAGGCCAGGGCCACCCACTCTCAAACATTACTCACTTCTCTGTGCACCGGTGACAGTTTGCCTTTTCTACTGAGATATATTTCCACAGGGAACAATGATTCATGAGGCGAAGAGGATAACGGATCGTGGCAATTAATAATTTCAGTGCTATTTCAGGGTGAGCGGAGAACAGCAGCCTCACCATGTGCCAGTGTGGAGAGAAATCTTCTCAAACATTGACATATGTCCTGGACAGAACTGTAAGTACTGCTGTGAACTGAATGTATTCATGCACTGGTGCTGCAGTGAATGATGTGTCCTTATTTAAAGGACACCATAGGAACATTATGTTACTAATAAAGCACAATAAGGTCTCTACTGAGCTGCTGCACTCGCCAACAAAACAAATGTTTCTGCAGTGATCCTCGTGACCTTTGCAGCTCCACTCATCAGCTTGTTAGTTAGCGAGTGCCTCCAGACTGTCCACTGCACAAACATCTACATGGTGTGATGCAATGTCACTGAAGGCAAAATGACCCTGTTTGTCTGAATAAACACAGTATTTATATCTTATTTCTCAGAAGTTTTTTAAAAAATGAAAAAGTATTGAGATTGTCATTGGTTCTTCTGAATAAACAAAATTAATTATGAAATAATTATCTCATCTCTTCATTCTTAATTTATTTTTTTCCTGTGATTATCTCGTTGGTTTGGAAAAACATGGTCGATTCTTAAAAGTTCAACTTGTTCACTTGAAATAAACGATGTGGGAACATTTACAGTGAAACTCTGAGACAAACAGGAACAACATTAACTTTGGCTGATGTCCCTCCACAGAGCCGCGCTGTGCTGCACCGTGTGCTCACTGCGCCACCTACCGGCCACCGTCCAGTGACGCAGCAGCACTGAGGGACAAAAACATGGCGGCGCCCAGCAGCCGCTCCTGTGATATTGAGTCGTTTCTCAGCAAATAAACTCGGTGACAGAGGGGCAGGACTCGTCCTACGGAACATGCTGATCTGAAGTCAGGTAGGTGTGAACTGTTAGCGGCCATCACCAGCAGCTGCACGTGACCGACACTGTGGATACACACTTTACATTGCAACGTTGCTGTGTCCCTGAGAGTTAACACACTGCAGCTGCACAAAACACATGCAAAGACACAAACACACTACAAATACAGAAAACAGCTGCATCAACATGACAACACCTGAGCTGCAAAAACTCACTACATAACATCAGTGTTTCCGGGGACACAAAACAGGGACGGACCCAGCAAAGACTATAGCTAAACAAGTATAATCTGAATCATGTGATTTTGACCTTATGATAAACCAAACAAACTCAACTTATTCTCAAACACCACTTACCGGAAGTTGTCCTCACAGCTTCTTAGGTCACTTTGAATGAAAGTGTACCACAGTCTGTCACTCATCTAAACCTGCAGCAAATCAGAGCAGTGAGATCATTTAACAGCTCATCAACATCAGTTTACATCAGACAAGCGTCAGAGCCATGACTCACTCAGACACTCAAACACACAGACATGATTACACCGCTTTGATTAAGCATCTATAAATCTGATCAGAAACCAGACAAGAAGCCGTGATCAGTGATCAATGACAGCAGATTTACTGAGTGACTCTGTGTTGCTTAGGGCTTAAACCACACATCCATGCTTGTACAGTCTCTGAGCCCTGAGCCAGCTGTTGTGGTCTTTTTGGTTGTGTTACTCTGTTTTTTGAGGCTAAATATACCTCTAATACATTAGATGAGAGTCATTTTGTACGGGACAGGTGTGTGCAGGTGTCTCTGACAGGAAGTGCATGGTGGTCCCTCTGTGATGTGCAGTGCTGTGGTCTCTCCTGCAGGGTCATGTCCAGGCTGGCTGTGGTGTGTGGGGGCTCCAGGGGCATTGGGAGGGCCGTGTCCCGCCTGCTGGCAGAGAGGGGCTGCAGGTTAGCTGTGGTCTCCAGGAACAAAGACACTGCCCAGGACACTGTGGCATCTCTAAATGGAGGTGTAGTGCGCGTACACACACACACACACACACACACACACACACACATAGAAAGATACATGTATTAGCATGTGTCATCAACTACAAGCACTGGGCAGCTACACTCTTAAGCCTCTCCTGTCAAACACTGTTGGATTCTTTGCCATTTTCCTTGTTTCTCCAACAGTGTAGGCTCCAGGAAACCTCCCTGCGGATCTCACTACTAACAGTTTTCTTTTAGATGCCACATAAAAGTGTTCAAATGTGAGCGCAGTCACTGCAGCAGTCACATGTGATGGTGACAGTTTCCTGTCAGAACACAAATGCAAACACACGGTGTCTGATCTGGTGAAATAAAAGCACTGTAGAGCAACAGTTCCTGCAGTAATGAGTGGACTGTGACTGTGTGTGTGTGTGTGTGTGCGTGCTCTCCAGGTGACCATGTGGCTTTTAGCTGTGATGTCTCCAAAGAGGAAGAGGTGCAGAGAACCTTTGAGACGATCCACAAAACCTGTGGAAACATCTCCTACCTGGTGAACGCAGCAGGTGTCAACAGGTGAGCACACACCTGGGCCAGTCAGAGGCCCTGCTCATTACCTCTCTGTATTTGAACCAGAGTAACTGAATACACACACACACACACACACACACACATAAATGGGTAAGATATTGAACACCACTGCTGACCTCTGTGTTCAGGGATGCTCTGTTACTGAGGACCAGGCCGGAGGACATGGTGGCTCTGCTCCACACCAACTTGCTGGGCACCATGCTGACCTGCAGGGCGGCGCTGCGCAGCATGCTGCACACCCAGGGAGCTGCCATTGTTAATATAGGTACTGTCTGTCTGGGATTAGCTTTATGTTCTCAGTTTGGTCACTGGGTGGCGCTGTACATCACTGCTACTCTATCACTGAAGCATCAGTGTAGAGGACCAGACTGGAGCCTCTGTCTGTACGAGTGGCTGCAGGTTTTCTTTCCAACCAAGCAGCAGCACACCAGACCTGACTGATTTAATCAACTGATCTCAGTCTTCAGGCAGCTGATTGGTCAAACTGTGTGCTCTTGATTGGTTAGAACAAAAACCTTCAGCCACACGGCCCTTTGTGGAACAGTTTGGAGATGCCTGGTTTAGATCATTTACCACAGACTCACAGGTGTTTATATAATGAAAATCAGAAAAGGTGGAGGTTTATTGTTGTTGTTGTCAGAGATGTCTGATACCTGAGAGGTCATAGGTTATTGTCAACTACTAAATCAAATCAGGATGATACACACACGCAAGGTTTAGTGTGAAGGATGTTTATCCACAGAGAGTTTTAAGTCTCAGTAAATTCAGTTAAAACCAGTCTGTGAGCTCTTAGTGTGCTTAATATCAATAACAAGCCATGTGTGTTAAAACAGCTGCAACACTCTCTTAAGCATAATTACTTCTTTGTATGTGTGTTTTCGAGGTGTTCCTGTCTGAATGGTTTTCTGCTTCCTGTGTGTAGGCTCTGTGGTGGGCCTGAGGGGGAATGCTGGTCAGTGTGTGTACAGTGCCAGTAAAGCTGGTCTGGAAGGTTTCACACGCTCCTTAGCCAAAGAAGTGGCTTCACGTGACGTCAGAGTCAACCTGCTGGCCCCAGGTGCTGTCTCTCTGCTGGATCATTTGTTGTCCCGTCGTACTTGTAGTTTTAATGGTATTTTATGGTCCCCGTCCTCCTTTTGTGTCCAGGATTTATCCGCACCGACATGACCGCAGGGCTGAGGGAGGAGGATGCAGCGCATTCCATCCCACTGGGGAGGTTTGGCGAGCCGGAGGAGGCGGCCCAGGCTGCACTCTTCCTCCTGGAGTCCCCCTGCGTGACAGGACAGGTGCTGGTCGTGGACGGAGGGCTGCAGCTCGTCATGTAGTGGCGACGAGCGTCTGACTGACAGACGTGAACTCTTGACTGAGCGTGAACACCACATAAGTGAAACACAACTGTACCAAACTCAGGCAGTTACCTACATCTGCCAGAGGGTCACTGTCCTGCCGCACTCTGCCTTTCTGCTGAGTCACAGTCCGCCCTCGGTGGGTGTGGCCTGGTGTGTGTGACAGGCGGTCATCGTGACTAACGCTGCTGACTCCATGCTGTCTGCAGTCCAGACCTCAGTGCCCTGAGCTCCTAAATTTGATCAGTGGATTTAACACTCTCTGTCTTTTTCCATGACTGTACAGCGCCTTGCACCGACCCCCCCCCCCACATCCCCCTGGGAGACCCCTCACGACCGGCACATGTTCCCCCCTCCGCTGGCAGTCCCCCTGAGCCCACCTCTGCAGGGGCCAGCAGAGGGGCCAGGCACGTCGGGCTGCAGCTGGAGGAAATTAGAGGCAGTGGTGGAGGTGGAGGGTATTTTTAGCTCCGGGAATGTTGTGAGTGTCTGGTTACAGCTCTGGTCCTGCAGTGTGGATGGATGAGGTTGGAGGTGACTGTCATGCTGGGTGATGAGATGTGAAATGCCATGTTGCTTGTTGCTTTCACTGAAACCTGCTGTTACCATCCATTAATGTCACAACCATGACTGTAACTCTGATTGCTCTCGCTCTCATGTGTGCACTTGCATCCTGAACATTATATTTCCTATTAAAGGACTGGGTGACATTAAGCTCTCATTAGCTCTCATTCTTTGCAGGCAGGGTCTCTCCTCTGTGACTGATGTGGTGTTTTTTGGCGTTCTCTGCCAGGCTACAAAAACATCTCACGCTGTCTGAGGAGGTTTTTATTAACTTTCATAACCTAAAATAATATCAGGAGAACAATCCATATACAGGCATTGATTGGCATAGAAATGTGCAAACACAGTAACTGTCAGTCGATGCAAGCTCTGAACAGACACAGGAAAAGACGCCCAGTTTGTATAGCATTACAGAAGTGACAAAAATAGTAGATATAAATATACCTTGCTTTTACTTTTCACCAGCTGAAGAGTGTTTGCTGTCCCTCTACACTGGAAAAAAAAATAGTGTTTTTGTACATTCTGCTAAAAGTTGTTTGGCACCGTACAAGTGTCCAAAAATAACATGCAAAGTAACTGTGTTTGCATTAAGCCTAAAGTGATTTAAGGCAGTAAATATATTTATAAAACTTCATGATACAGAAAGTTGTATTATCAGTGAACAGAAAGGCTGCTGATATAAGTTATGTTGAGACTGATGGGAAAGTAAATCGCTTTTTTTGTGGTTGTTTTTTTCCATACAAAAATAAAGTGGACAATCTGTGACGTGTGTGACAAATACACTGAAACCTTTCACAGCACCCTCTCTCCAGTGAGAACAGTTCAATTCACACTTGTAAAATAAACCATCAAAGAAGAAGAAGAAAAAAAAAACATCACCAAAATGAACCACCGTCACCAAAAGTTTTCCCTATTCTCCATTTTTCTACATCACGGCTGCTGTCGTTCACATCCCACGACCACATAAACGCTGACGTCCTCTACAAAAACCTGCTGTTTCCTTCTCTCTCTTCCTGTTTGATCCAAACTCTTGAGCTCAGCTGAATCACAAACAAACAAATCTCCTCTATGTGAAATTCCTTTTTCAAACCTCACTTCTGTTTCCTAAAAAAAAAAAAAAAAAAAAAAAAAATCTAAGCGTACTGTTTGTAAGGCCCGGCCTTGTCCAATATCTGTAAGCTAATAAGCTGAGACTGTGCTCCTATGATCAGACACTGTAGATATCAGCTCTGTGCTACACAAGCCCACATAACAACATGTGATCTCCTTCATCAAAGCTACGCTGCTTTGAATCATTCAGTCTCTTTAAGTCTCCACAGTGTGTAGAGTGCTGCTACTCATAGGTACAGTATTACTCTGTGTATTGCAAATGGCACCACTTGAACATGCATAGTAATTCTATGTTTTCATTCCACTTTTCAACCTGCTTTTTTTTTTTTATATCTTAACAGAAACAAGAGGCACTTGAACAGGAGACGCTCTGCAGAACAGAATCAGTTCATCAGACGCTCTTTTCTCGTCGTGAACACCTCAATCATTTTCCAGGTCCAGTTGATAAAATGAAGCTCGAAGAATTCTGTAATATAATGGTTTGTATCATACTATAAAAGCATAAGAAACCACCGCTGCACCAGCTCACTCTGCCCACTGACCCTGTAGTTCTGTATCTGCACTTCACAATGATGGTGAACAAGGTTTATATTCTGCACCCCCCCCCCCCTCTCTCCTCCCTTGCCGTCAAAGTATCTCTCTCAGGAAGTGCAGGGAGTGAGGGCAGCTCTTGGGGTTTTTCGGGGTGACGTCACAATCCTCTCTCCTGCCTGCGGCTTCTACAGGTCGTCGCTTTCCACCAGGCCGCCGGCTGCAGCGGGCTGGAGTCGGGGAAGAAGGCCGCCTTCACGTCCAGCCCTCTCTCTGTCAGTGCGGCGTAGCGGCTGGTGGAGGGACGCACCTTCTTGGGCTTGGGGAGGTTGGGCTGCTGCCACTGAGCTGAGGAGAGAGCAGAGACAGTTGTAAAATGTTGAAATGTAGACAGGAAGTGAGGTGGATCGGTCCAATGAGCAGCACAAGGTCACCGGTGGAAACTTACCGTGGACGTCGAGGCGTGCAGTGCTGGACACAATGCCTGCATCATTCTTGGCTGACACCGTGTACCAGCCAGCGTCCTCCTTCATGGCCGGCTGGATGATCATACACAGGTAGCCACAGTTGTCCTGGTGCATGCTGGGACAGAAAATTGACACAGATTATGTGAATGCTATGAAAATAGGCTGAGTGGAGCATTGAAACAACTCTTTGAGCTGCTGGTTTCCTTCATTTGTTTACCTGATTCTGTCTGTGTTGTGAGTGAAAGACTCATTCTCCCTTTTCCAGAAGATCTGTGGATAGGGAACTCCTGTGACACGACACTCCAGTCGCACAGGATGACCCTCGGCCACGCTTGTGTTCTGCAGCTTCTCCACAAATGACGGAGCCTTGTGCATCTCTTTGGCTGTGGAGACAGTGTGTTACTGAGCTGCTCTCAGTCCAAACCTGATACACATCTCCTCCAAACCAAACTATATCATCACCGACTGCAAAACATGTCCAACTTGAGAAGGAATGATGTAAACAATCATCCATGTCCTTTAACTACAAGGACTACTGGTTAATGTCTTCGAGTTGTATCTGCTTCTCTTTACCTGCAACAATGAGCTCCAGGTTGAAGGAGTTCTGCCCGGCTCGGTTGCTGGCGATGCAGGTGTAGATGCCGGCGTCACGGCTGGTCACAGGCTCAATGACCAATGAGTGCACACCGTTTTCCCTCACCAGCATCTTATGGGCGGAGTCAGGGCGGATGGTTTGTCCATTCAGCTGCCAGATAAGGTCTGGAGTGGGCAGGCCGCTCACCTGCAGGCGGCGAGGAGAACATGGCAAACTTAAAATCTGAGCAAGTGTGTGAATACTCACTGGTGCTGAGAAGGAGGCTAGTATTTGTGGAATCAGAGTTTGTTTTTGTTGGAGAGAATGAGCATATTAGTTGGATGCGCGTCCTGTCGGGGCAGTGTGTGTGTTTGTTGGGAGTATGAAAACAGCAGTGTTTGGTTAATCTGTCTGTGCTGCATTTGTCTGGAGGAGCCGGGTCGCCAGCGTTCTTTGTCATGGGAACAAACTGCAGAGAAAAGAGCCGTCTCTGCAGAAAACACCTGCTGGCCTCCACCCTGCCCACCTGGATGCACATCCACCATGGATATGCATATATTCACAGATATGACACAGGAGCACAGGCGAAGCAGTGATAAGTATTTCTGGATACGACCCAGTCCACTTTTAGTTGTCGGGGCATTTTGAGCATGGAAAGTTTGGAAACACACAAATGATCTGGAAATAAATATTTGCTATAAATATCCTTGACATTAAGGGCTCAGAAGGAATGGAGGCTCTCGGTTTATTTCTGACACGCATAAAAAAAACAGCCTTTTTATAGTGAGTTAATTGTGGGTCTGTTTTATTTTATTACATGTACCAGTTTTCAAAGGGTTTCTGAGTGCTGCAGGCTGCAGGGAGGGGGGGGGGGGGAGGCAGAAAATGAGCACAAATGTTGGGGCTGGTGCAGGGGGGAAATAATTGTAGAAAAACCTGATCCCACTTAAGCCCTGAAATATGACACTGACGTATTCTCTCCGATGGCCGTGAGCCATTCATAATGCGAGGAAGTGATGAAACATCTCGTCTCCACTAGTTTTTTTTAATCCCTAAAGAAACTGGGATCCAAATGTTTGGCAGTGCTGACACGGAGCCTCCCTGAAAGCAATGCAGACGCTGAATTAAAGGGCGGATCTGAAATGGCCTTCTCTATTACTATGATTAACATATGCTCTTTGGTGCAGGCATTTTCCTCTCCGGTCATGTCTCAGTTATTCTGAGCCATCTCTTTGCTTTATCAAAGAATAGCAGCGAGGTTTGAGGGCGCGAAGCTACGAGTTTTGGGTGTCATGGTTTTGAACTGTTATCTCAGCAGACTTCACTTCCAGTAACAAAGCCGGATGGTCGAGGTAAAAACACTCTGACAGCTCATCCACGAAAAAAAGGCCCTGAAACCGCAGCCATCTATAAAAACTCTGTCTTCGCATTAAAGTTCAGTGCCTGACACGCCACACTACACCAGAAAACACACTGTGTAATTTGTCCTTCAAGTTGTAAGAATGTCCCTCAGTTCCCGGCAGCTCCAACCACACACTCACCACTTTGCATTGTCTTTCTCAGGTCTGATCAATAAATCATCCCAATCAATAAATAACAGCTGTTTCATGTGGACATTGTTTAGATGCAGTCAGACAGGGCAGCACTTTGACCTCCCTTCCTTCTTTTTATCACACTCCACAGACGGCCATGTTGGCGCAGGCTGCATCCATTTACCTTACAGTCCATCCGGCACAGTCGGCCCTCCTGAACGATGAGGTCACCAGGCGCCTGCAGGAAGTGGGGGCGGAAGTGGCGCTCCTGGATGTTGTCATTCTCATCACCGCTGTCTCTGGACCTGGACCTGGGTCTGATGGACAGAGACATGTTCAGTATTTCACATTAACTCTATAACCCCCAAAGACACCAGAGGACCTTCTCTGTCCTGGCCTCCTTCCACTTGGTCTTTCTTAATCAGTGTGAGTCTCCTCAGGCCTGTGCAGCAGGTCAGGACCCATAGTTGTTCCTGTGATTCTCCACTATAACAACAATGACATCACCACCCGGCCTACACGTCAACCAGGGAGGGAAATAAAGAGAGTTAGGAGACACTGATTGTTATCTCAGTCTCCCTCCAAACTTGTCTAATCAGGGAGTGTTCATCTAGATAACAGACTGTGGGTGCTTTTTATGTCCTGTGAAGGGCGACAGTGATCTTCTGTGCATTTTTCAATATCAGGGTGAATGCCTTTTGAATATACAGGGTCATTAGAGCAATGAAAAAGCAAAGCAAACAGGTGTTGCCTCTCATTAACACCAAGCTTTTCTTTCCCGAATAGACAGTCCAACAAAGAGCAGCGAGTGACTCAGCTCACAGCAAACACTTGTGCAAATAGCAGCGTCTTGGAACGTTTTACATCAGACTAACACACTTTTAAATCTGTGCACAAGTGCCAGTACAGAAGTCGTGCAGATGGTGAGCAGCAGCAGCAGCAGCCCTCAGCACATGTGCCAGCCAGCAGCTCAGGGCTGAGAATAAAAAGACCAGGAGACTTTGCTGGTCTTCTCCCTCTCCTCGCCCTCTCCTCGCCCTCTCCTGTCCATCACCCAGGCCTCACCTGCGCATGTGTCCAGGTGTGTTGAGCGCTGACTGCGGCCGCGCTGGTTCACCGCCTGGACCATCATCCTGCCAGTGCAGCTCACCCTGCCCTGTGGGGAGAAGAGAGAGAGAGAGAGAGGCACACAACAGGCAGCAGTCAGACTGGGAGGAGGAAATCAAATGTGAGTGTTAGAGCTTGAAAAGGCTTGTAGCTCATAAACTTTTGACCCTCATGAGAGCTTTAGTGATTTCCTATCTCATTCAACGCCCTCTTCCTCTTCAGGCTGGAGACCATTATCTTAATGCTCATTATTCTCTCTAATGAGTGCTGGCATCTTGTGCAGCCAGACAAACACACGTGCGGTGCACACAACTCTCTATCATATTTTGTGTGTGTGTGTGTGGATTCGGCTCAGCATCTGCCTGCTCACCTCAGGGTTGCCCACCATGATGGTGTAGTTCCCATCATCATCCAGCGAGGCCGCAGCCGTGTGCAGGGAGCAGGTTCCATCGGGCTCGCGGCTGATCCTGTAGTGCTCGCTCCTTTTGGAGATCTGCTTTCCATCTTTAAACCAGTAGACCTGTGGCACAAGAGAGAAGAGACAGAAACTATCAGGCAAGCTCAGCTTTAACAGACTGATACATTTATCCAGACTATGCATGGGCATTTTAAAATCTAGTATTTAGATTGTTTTAATGTGATGTTATTTCACTGCTATCTCTCTGCTTCACTCTGATCTCCTCAGTTCATCTTGAGGCCTGTCAACACCACATCATTAATGTGGATGGAGCCAGGCAGCCCGCCCAGGCCTCCTCTTATCACAACACACATGTGAGTGTATATGTACAGTATCTACACCCTTCATCATCGACATCACACATCAGCAGCTCTCAGGCAAAGAAAACAAAACTAGGTCAAACTACATCATGTATATCAAATAACAGTAACCCCAATGTTTCATCATTCTCGTGTTCACATTCACTGAGTAACATGTAAAAAGTCCCACCTTTGGTTTGGGGTCTCCGCTGACTTTACAGGAGAAGGTGACTGGCATCCCCTCAAAGACTTTGTAGTGTTTGAGCTTCTGATCGAAGGATGGCGCCGCCCCATGGCCAGCAGAGTTTTCATCATGCTGCACGTCATCGTCCGACTCCTCCACCGGAGAGCGCTCCAGTCTGAATTCGATCTCACTGATCAGACGCTGCTCGAAGCTGGACACCTTGTACTCCTGCACCACAGACACAGAGAAGAAGAGAAGTCAGTGTCAATCAAAACACCAACTTTCTCCCAATTCCTGATTCTTTGTCCCGATGAGCCGCTCCTCCTCCTCCTCCTCCAAACCATCTCCACCAATCTCTCATCACTGCAGCTTTGCTGAGGCAGAGGGAACATCTGCAGAGCAGCACGGTCTCATGACACATCACACAGATAATGACAGGCCTCGGGCGCAGCTGCAGAACCAGCATTTAAATCCTCCTGAACTCACTGTGCCACTCAGAACGACAGCGATCAAACAGTGGCCCATCCTCATCCTCTGAGCTCTGATCCCAGGCAGCTGCTGCAGCATGTCCCCTCTGAGGTCTCACACACTTACAGTGTGTTCACTGCTCAGGAACGAGCACAGATGTAACTTAATAGCTACTTCAGTCACAAAAGGAGAGCAACACTACAGCATGCAGAACGCAAACTGAAGAGAAAGTCCAATCTGTTTAAAACCAAACGTGCTGATTGATGCTGGTGTTGCAGTCGACATGCTCCATACCACAAATACTGAGCTACAACAAACACTAAAATGTGCAGATCCAGTTTAAACACACACAACATAGAATACATGTACTATATGATCCTATACTGTCTGTGAATCAAGTACATAACCAGTGGAATTGGTCCCTCATCTATCCCCACTTTGATTGTGTTCTAGTGATCAAAGTGAACACATCCAAGATTTCAGTGTGACATTGTGTCATTGTCACATTTACACACAGTGACATTTTACAGAGAGTGAATAAAAACCCAGCAGGTGATACAAAGAAAAGAAACTCAGCTTTCAATAACCTTTTGAGGGTAAGAGTCTCTAGCAGATGACTTGTCTTCCTGTTGAGAGAAAGAAGAGGTTTGTGTGTGTGCTGTTGTGCTGTCAGACACATCACACAGTGTGGGAGACAGAGTGTGTTTCAGTGTGTACCTGTTTTAATCTTACCTGCTCTCACAAATGGAACATTCTCAAGCACATGCTGGAAGCAGTGTGAAAATACAAATGTGTCACGATGCATCAGCTCTGATGTCCGAACAGGCTTAGAGTTGTGCTGAGAGCCGTGCACTGCTGCAGCTTCACAACCACTCACATTGTTTCTCATGCCGACATCACACTGCGATGTCACGGTGCAGTCGACATCCTCCGTTAACGAGGACACAACCTGTGCTCTAGTGATGTTTGAGTTATGATTCTGTTAAAGTGATACTGTGTCTGTCTGAGGCAGTTAAGCTTCTTTTTACTGTTACTGTTCAGTTGCTTCACCAGCTTCAGACCTTCTACTGGCGTGGATCAACTGGCTGAAGTCATAATTACTAATGTAAACAAGAATGTAGTTACAAATGAAATGTCTGCAATATATAGCAGCAGAGTCTGTACCTGAGCCTGTGTTGATCCATATGAACACATAATTGTGCTTTTAAGAACCAAAAACCACCTTGTCTCAAAGTTGCAGCTAGGTGAACCCATCAGAACAGACGAGGCTCTGAGCCTCTTTTCTGATTGGCTGACTGTTTTGTGAGTGATCCAATAAAATATAGCAGATTTCAGATAAAACACTCAGGGAAACCAAATCCTGTAAGAGTGGATGGTGGATCCAGGTGGGCGGTGACTGTTTTGTTGTGATATCACTAAGACACAGACGTCCTTACGGTTGGTTTGTGAATACAGGCTGTGTGCATTTCTCTGTGGACTGAGGCTATGATACTTGGAAACTACACCTGATCTATAATCAATAGACTTGGACCTCAACCTTCATATAATATGAGATCTTTTTGCTTTCACAGTATTAAAAACATCTATACCTGATTAATAATCAAAGAACATATACAAATCCACCTTTATACTATATGGGACCTTTAGATGTCAGATAATCGGTGAATAAAGGAGTGACTGTGTTGAAGGTGATACTTTTTGGTGGCTCCCACTCAGACAACAGCTATATGAGCCTTCAAACAGCGTTGCTCTCCGACATGTTTGCAGCAACAGTTTGCATAAACAGAGCTTTTTATGGAGGTCTCTGGAGGACTTTACAGTGTTTATGCCCCGCTTTTCATAACTGGCTGTTCAGCAGTGTTTACAGGGACTGAGCGTCATGGTGTGCTCTGGTTCAGCAGTATATAAAGGAAAGCCAGAGCTCATGAGACAGGAATGACATCGGCCTAGTATCAGTGGACAAGACAGAAAACAGAAAGGTGCTTGTGTTGTACACATGCAACACTAGAAGATGAGAGTGTTTGTGTGTGTGTGTGATATCTCTAGGTGTTTGAATCTTGGTAAAGAGCCACCATACCTGTGTGACTGGCTCCTCCTCTGTGTCCTGTGTGTTTAAGACTGTGGCAGCGTTGTCAGCACCCAGAAGCCTGCGAGCCATCTTCTCCTCATAGGTTAACCTCTGGAAGCAGGGATTAATGGGGTCAGCGGGATGAGGGGGTTAGTGTGTGAGTTGGAGAACACACACTTAATACACACCATCAGCTAGCTACTGTATCTCAGCCTTGTGTTAATTAGGGATGTCTGGAGTAAACATGATGATTTTATTTGAGGATGCATGAAACAGAGGCTGGAATCCAAAACACTTTCACTGGTAGTAAAACAGTTTCCTTCATGAATAGCTGCGGACTTTTGCTTGTTAATCTCTGTTAATGACCTGTTACTGAACACACTCATTCTCTAATCACCTGCATTCACACACTTGTCTCAGGGATTGAATGAAGCCACAAACACACACACACCTGTTGACCATTGCTTATGCGCTCCTCTTTAAAGCGCAGTTTTCTCTCCAAATCCTGGATGACGGCGTCCTTGGATCCCTGGATGTCTGAGTCCGAGGCGATGCGAGGCGTCTTGGTGACCGAGGACTTCCTGGGGAAGGCTTTGCTGGATGGGACAAAACAGAGACATTCATTACGGTTAAAGTCGTGGCACTCTGCTCTGAGACACACACACACGCACACACACACACACACATGATCTTAACTCTTTTTTCCTCTCCAGCTCCTTTGCCCCCTCTCTCATATCCCCCTTATCTGGACATGTCGAGCTATAGCATTCCACAATGTGTCTTCTTATCTCTCTCAGCTGCAGCAGGAATGCCAGTGTTAGAGGGGGAGTGCAGGAGTCAGTGAGGGGCAGATGAAAAATTACTGGCAAAGGAGGGTGAAGGAGGAATGTCCTTGATGGAGGGGAGAAAAAACTAATTTTGCTCTCCAGGGCTGCCATCACAGGAGGATTATCTTCACAACAACAGATTGTTATCTCCTGGTTCAACAAGCAGAGCCCAGTCAGGATCCTGCAACCCTGCTGTCCATGTCAGCAGGACACCAGACTCAGAAAAGTGATAGATCCTCACAGTCTGTGAACACATACCAAACTACAGCACAGAAATCAGAGTGTTTATTTGATTTTGACACACCTTTCACTCAGAGGTCCTGGTGCTTATTTTCTTGCCACATGGAGGCTAAAGCTGTTGCAGTTTGAGAAGAGTTGGTGTTACATGTAAGTGTGGGGCTCTGTGTCTGTTTGAACGGGCTCTTTACTTAGTGGTTTCCTGTAAACATGCTGTATAAAAATGTAAACATGTCATCTTCCATCTTGCAGCAGACGTCCAGCCTCCTGCCTCCAGCTGCATGCAGGTTTATCTGAAGGGGAGCGCGACTCTCCTGAGTCACGCTGTGTGTACAGGACTTACAAATGTTACATAACCTGGCAGTGTGTGTTTGTGAGGGTTACTTACACAGTCCCGTTGCCTTTAGGAAGGCCCAGGGCGTTGACTATTGGACTGCCGGGTGTAGGAGGTGTGGAGGGCAACACTGAGGACAGGAAGCTGGAAGCTGGAGATGGAGGGACGGAGGAAAACGGAGAGGACATGTCTGAGTGGGCTGGAGACATGACAGGTGGAGGAGGAGGAGGTGGTGGAGGAGGGAAGTCTTGGGCAGGGCCTGATGGAGAGGACAGGTTACTGGAGCTGAGGAAGGGCGGGGGCGGCGGTGGGAAGGAAGGAGAAGTCGGAGACTCCACGCTGCCAGCCTTGGTGAAAGGAGGCAGGGTGACCCTGGTGAAGGGCTTGTGTGAGGTGGGAGGAGACAGCGGGGAGGACAGGCTGGACCCTGAGGAGCCGGAGGACTGGGTGACGTAGCTCGTCCCGCCGGGGCTCTGGGCAGCAATGAACTGCTTGGGCCGGGCGTAGTTGAAGGTGCTGGCCTGCATGGTTGTTACGCTGCTCTCCAGCTCCTGGAAGGAGGGAGGAGGAGGGAGAGGTGGAGATGGTGGAGCAGGTGGAGGCACTTTCCTGAGGAGCTTGCTGGGGTGAAGGTGGGACTTCCTGGCTGTGTTGCTCCTCCTGCTGCTGCTGCTGCTGCCAGCTGGCTGCTTCCTGCTGCTCCAACAGAATCTGCTCCTGCAGCTGCTTCAGCTGGGACGCGTTCCTGCAGAGAAGAAGACAGTTGTCACATGCTTTCTTAAGGCAGTTTCATCCTGCATGGCAGGGGGTGGGGACAAGGTAACAGACTTGAAAAATGTAACTAAAGTATGTGGCTGCTTTCAATCTATGCATGACACCATCATCTGGTCTCTATCCAATTGTAGTCTGAACACAACTGGCAGAAGGTTGGATGCCAGATGTGAGCATAATGGATGGAGAGTTAAAATGCCAGTCAAAGTGTTGAGAGGCACAAACGCAGCCGGTGTGAAGACGTGGGTTATTAAAGATGACAGCTTGATGATCAGCACGTGGCCGTCAGTTCTAGCCCTACTTACAGTGAGGTGCTTTTCCTCTGGTCTGGAGGTGATACCCTGTCAGGCCTGAGGCTCAGGCACTGTGGTGGTATGTGGACAATTTGTGTGTGTGATGGTGTGAGTGGAAGGAAGGAAACCCCAGCAGCAGCAGCAGCAGCAGCACAGACTGATAGGTTATCAGCCTCCAGCCTTTAACAAAGACTTGTTAAAACGCCAGCCTGTTGACAATGTGTCCAGTGTGGTAAAAGAGTCAGGAGATAAGTGTAACACAGAGGGAAACAGCTCTGTTCCTGTTGTTGAGCAGAGCAGCAGCTCGGCCTGATGGGCTGCAAACTGCTGTGCTGCAGACGTGATGTTTTTCTATCTGTGAAATTGGAAAAGTGAACCACACAGTCAAGGTGTGGCTCTGTGTGTTTACACGGAGTTGTGATAAAAGAAAAACACAACTGCAATGTTACGGTGTCTTTGTCCGGGGATGGGTCCTGACGATGCAGCATTGTGTTTTTTCACAGAGGTGTGGTCGTCCAGCCTCCCCCAGCTCGGCTGATTCACCGACATGTCACGTCACTGCGGGGGTAATGGGCGGCTGGAGGTTTTTTGTTGTGTCATCAGCTCCAAATCTGGAGTTTTTCCTCTTTTCTCGTAGCACTGCCGAAGCAAACTTAACTCGCACCAGGAGGGTTTTAAAGAGGACTAACTTTGAAAACCACAGGACTGAGGTGAGCGCTCAGAAGCTGTCCTCGAGGACCAGGAGGTGGACCGGGTCTTTGGGAAAAGGCTGAAGTCATAAACCTTCAGAGTACACAGCTATGTGTATCTGAGCCTGATGAACAGAGTATACACTGTGCATCCCAGCGGTGCGTGTTGCTGGGAGTCCACCGAGTTCACGTGCCCCAATCTCTTCCAGATGTTGAATAATCAGTGGACTATTTTTCATCTGCGACAATGCAGAGAGAGCCCCTCCCTCTGACCTCCCCCACTATTCATTTGCAAACAACACTGGTGACTTTGATAAAACTGACAGTTGCAGCAGAGTGTAACAAATCCACCACAGTCCAGCAGCTACATGACTGATTGCTCAGTCCTACCCAGGCCTTCTGCTCATGTGCTTCCCTTCACATGCCCCAATCATCATTAATTCAAGACTATCCATTGTGATTAATCCACCACCCAGTGTGCCCCCCCCTCCACTCTCTTCTTCTCTGTATACATTTTTTCTTTACATTCCCCAAAGGCCTCCTGTTCAGGCCTCCACCAAAAGAGTGCTTTTACAGGAATAGTTTGGCAGCTCGCGAGGCTTGCAGCGCTTTGCAGCGGTTTGATTCCTTTTTGGCTGTGTTCTCGGAGCGTCAGGCAGAAGCACCCTGCCCGTCTGCTCCAGCAGAGAGGAAACACACTTCATTTCCTCGCCGCCTCATCCCTCTCAACCACGACACAGCGCTTTACTGCCTCAGCATGAAAGACCTCAAAGACCCTCGCAGCATTTCTACCCATGTTTCTGACGTCTCCTCACACAGACTGTTGTAGTTTAGAAGTCTGATGAATTTTTCCTCTCTTCTCTCCTCTTGCTCTGAGTGTGTATGAGCGGTGGATGTTATCCAGCTGTAACTGACATCATCGTTTGCCTTAAAAAGTGCTCTTTACTTTCTATATAAAGCAGCAACAGCAAAACAAGCCCTTCCATTCATCATCTTATAACACACACACACACACACACTCTCTCGCTCTCTCTTAAGAAATTCCTTATCGTCACACTGAAGTCATCCATCCACATTAAAATGCACTGACATGACATTTTAACATCTAAAAACTACTCAAACTAATAGATTTCTAATTTTGTCAGATTAACTCTGACCCATGTTCAGACCTCTGCATGTGCATGTAAAGGTCAGCATGTTATTTTCAGCTGCTGCATGGACTCTTTTATGACTCTCTTAAGGTTTTACATGAGCAGAAGGTCGGGGGGTCGTCCAGACTCTGTGACCCTGCAGAAGTGCTGCCTCCTGCCTGCTCACCACACACTGCACAGAGGAGGCTGGGCACACACACACACACACACAAACACACACACTCTCCCCTAGCACAGACAACAGCCCTCCACCCCATCCCCACCCCCACCCACGCCACCACCAGACTCAAACCTGTGCAAATGGTTATAATGTATGTAAAGATGGCTTGAGAAGCAGGGCAGGCCTGCATTACTCTCTCGCTCTCCCCTCTTTGTCTCTGTGGTGGAGCGGGGCTGAATTAGGAGGGAAGTGTTCCTCTGTTGCCATGCCAACGGCCCTGTGTTTTGCTGTTCTGGTTGGAGCCAACTGGCCCACAGAGCGCTGTGCTTTACTGAGAGAAAGCGCTCCAGCTCCTCTGTCTGTCAGTCCAACTGTAACACAGTATTACTCTTATGTCTCTCTGTCATTGCCTCAGGTTTTTTTTTGCCCTGACTTTTGGTGGTGTTCAGAGGCAGAGCACATTCATCCACTCCTTAGGCAAGAATTGTCTTGTAGGGAGGAAGAAGAAAGAAAAAGCAAAGAGAAGTCTGGTCTGAGTCAGCTTTGTCTCTAGTTTCTTCATGGAAATGCTCAGTAAACAGACCCAGGAACAGCTCGACAGTAACTTAATTGAAAGTGTGTTTTACAGCCCCGAGATGCATCAGTCCAGACGTTCCAGACACAGCGGGTCCTCACCAGCAGCATCTTGCTTTAATAAATGAAGACCTCAACCATCTTAAATAGCCATGTTTACTCTGCGCTGCTCGTTTGTGCTTCCTGAGCAGTAACAACCTGCGGTGCGTGAGAAAGCCGTCCGCTGCTCAGAGGAGCGAGCCGGGAGCCATCCACAGGTCCATCTGCCGCCTACTCAGCTCCGCAGCTGGCTGAGGAGACGGGGCCGCTTTATTAGAAGTCGGCCGGCTGATGACAGGAAGCATGCGAGGGGGGGAACAGGAAGTCGTTGAATGTGCGTTGCCACTAATGAGGGGTTTCCTTCTCTAAACAACAACATGAGGGGAACTGAGGCCGTGGCTGTTCTGTTTAAAGGTCTGTAGGTGTGTATAAACACTACAAGTCAGATTAGAGGCATAAAACAAGGCATCTCCCAGGTTGTGCAGCAGTTAGAGCGAAGGGAGGCTTTTATAGGAGCCCTGGCTACTTTCAGGCTATAGGATCATTGTGTGTGTATGTGTGTGTTGTGTGTGTGTGGTGTGTGTGTGTGAACTACATCTTTGTATATGTGGTTCTCCAAACACCTGTGGCTCAGTAACAGTATGACCTTGCCATTTGTAAATGATTTATATCCAAATAGTATCACACCTACAATACAAACACAACCCTGAAAATCCTGCCCAAGATCAGCACACACACACACACACACACACACACACACACACACACACACACACACACACACACATGCACACACAACACATACACATGCACACACACACATGCACACACAACACACATATGCACACAAAACCATGACTTGGAGCAGCCAGGAGTTGCCTGGCTGGGAAAAACATGGATTTCACTTGTTTACCTCTCACACCTGTCAGTCCTGCACCTCTGCACACCTGGTTCATGGTTTCATTCACTACGCTACTCTTACATCATCACACCAGTGCGTCAACATAAACCTGTCTGTTGCCCCTGAGCAGTACCCATGAATCTGACAGAGCAGACGTCAGAGTGACGATCCCACTGTCTGAGACTATGAGTAAAACTGTCTGTTGACACTGCTGCACATAGTCTAACTCTGGTTCATCTGAACTGAAGTCGTCTCCTAATGTGCAAATGTGTCATGTTCTCTAGAAACACATACACACACTATTGCGAAAGCCTGTGACTCTCCTGTTTGCTGGATACGCTTTCATAACAAGCTGCAACATAAATAATTGTGAATGTACACGGAAAGAATGAAAGAGAAACCTGAGGACCCAAGTCTCATCGTATTCTATGATTCATATTTACTGTGTGTTTATCTCTCTCACACACACACACACACACACACACACACACACCAGTCCCCTGACTCCCTGCTTCCCTCCCTGTGTGCCTCCCTCCTCTCTGACAACAGAAAGCAGACCAGCCAAGGAGGCACTGCAGGTTTCCTCCAACATTTCAACATAATCTCTCAGACTCTGACCCTAGAAAGCTTCCTGCTGCTGCTGCTGCAGGGAACACGCCACATTAACAGTCACATCTGAAAAAGTGTTTTATTCCTCATCTGCAGCTTCCATTCAGCCACGTTCCTCCCTGTCAGCTGACATGTTCTCCCTCAGCCTTTGTTCTGCTGCTCTCTTTAACTTATTTTCAACCCCTCTCCTCCCTGGGTACCCCACCCCCTTTCTACCCCTTCTCTTTGGCTCTAATTGCACACACACCACATAAAACAGAACCAGACTGTTTTCCTACGCCCCCCCACCCACCCCCCGTTTTACTTTAAAACGTAGCACAGACCCTTTCTCTTATTCCAGCTACATCAACAGCTCACGGCTGCTCCATTCACCCACTTTCTCCCTGTCCTACTTTCTTTCTTTCTCTCGTTTTTTCTGGGCTCATATTTCATATCCAAGTGGAGGTGGAGGGCTCTCCACAATCAGCAAACCCTGCTTTTCTCTGTATACCTCCATCCTTCGCCCCCCCCAATCTCCTTGCTCCTTCACCTTTCGCACTCTGTGTCCAAGTGAGATGGGGAGTGTTTTTTTCTTTCGCTTTAGCAGGAATGCTGAAGACATTCTTCTCTGGATTGGAGTGGGAAAGACATTGCCATCAAATGGGATTAGCAGCAGGAGGGGAGGGAGAGGGGGAGGACGAAGAAGAAGAAAAAAGAGAAGGAGGAGAAGAAGAAGAAGAAGAAGAAGAAGAAGAAGAAGAAGTCAGAGAGAGAGAGAGAGAGAGAGAAGAGAGAGAGAGAGGCAGACTGAAGAGCGGCTCAGAGGAACACAGTCAGTGAAAAGAGTTGCAGCTGAGTAAGACAGCAGCTTTCTCACCTAACAGACTCTATTGTGTTAACTAATCCATCTGACTCCACTGAGGAGCTCTGCAAACAATCCACCTCACCACAGAGACTCAGTGCGTCTGCATCACAGACACAAAACTACAGACGTGACTTTGTTCAAGTCTCTTCTTCTTTTCTTTCTCTCTCCACAGTCTCAACCCACCACCTTCATTCAGCCTCCAGAAAATGAATGAGTGTCACACTCCTTCAAAACCACACATCCACTACATTAACTTTAACATACCTCAAAAAAAAAAGATCATCCTATTCTAGCTCCATCATTTGTCCGCTCTCTCTTCTTCTACTCTCAAATTCAAATCTAATGACAAAGTATTTGGCTCTTGTGTTTTTACAAAAATAAAAATCAAAAACCCAAAGAGCCGTAAGGGGAAAAAACAAAACAAACGTAAACAGTGTGAAAGTTAAAGATGAGCATCCTTTTAATCATTTTCCCATCATCCTCTATGTCCCGCTGACGTTTGCTGACTTTCAATGAGTTGTCACTCACACAGAAGTAAGAGGAGAAGTTTTACCTTCAGTGTTGCTGTGGTGTTGTAGTGGAGCAGCTCTGATATTTCCTGCAGGAGGCTCAACTACGTCTCAGTGCTGCTCTGCCAGGTATGAGGAGCATATATACAGCACCGAGCAGCCAGACAGTGACAGACACAGTCGCTCCCTCTCTCTCTCTCCTCTCTCTCCCACTCTCTCTGCATGAGTCAGTCTGTCTGAGCTCCTCCTCTTCAAAATAAAAGCACCTAGCCTGCACCCAAGATCAGCTCCTTTCAGAATAAGAGCTCAGTTACTCTATACAGTGGGTTACTGACCGAGGAACTTCCCTCTGGGAGTTAGAGAGTAAAAATAACAACAAGCTCTCTGAGCTGTGGAAAGAGAAGAAAGGTGTGTTAGCAAATGAGAGAGAGACACCCATATCTCATTTCTTTTATTCACCTATTCCCCTGTGAGTGACTGAAGGCTAGAGAAGACAGGGTGATTGGGGAGACAACTGATGATAGATTTGATGAATTAATCACCTGAACACTCTCTTTTTGTTTGACACAAATGTGATTTGTCCTTTGTAAAGTAACAAATGAAACGACGCCCTGAGTGGAAATGAAAGCCACATTCTCTTCACGGCCACACAGAAACATTATCCACCATTCACATGTCAACAGAGCACAGCAGCTATTATCTCTGAGCCCAGCATCAATAGTTTTAAGTGGCACATAGTGTAATGGACCTTAGGAACAGTTTGAGTACATTCCCTGTGACTCCCATCCCATCATAACCACACACATCTGACTGCATTCACTGAAAATATTCAGTTTCTCTATAAAAGATGTTTCCGTTTCATTTTTATGCCATGAAACAAAACCTTCCTTGGGAATTTATCATTTCTATTTTTGTGTAATGTTCCTATTTTTAGAGTTTGAGTGTTTCCAGGCTCCTGATGAGTCACATGGTGTTGATGGGAGACTGGCTGAGGGGAGTGGGGTGCAGGATCTGGTCTAGTGGGGGTGCCTGTGTGAGGTTACGAGAGGGTCTTCCTCATGTGCGAGTCACTCGCTGTGGGGTGACTCAGTGACAGTTAGAGGCGAGTCAGAGTGAATCTCCTCACTGCTCAAAGAGTGTGTGTACATATTACAGCCTCTAATTAACATCCAGGAGTGGAAGTTGTGTGTTGTGAGAGTGTGTGTACCGCACATGCAGCCACACACACGACCAACGGCTGGGGTCAGGATATAATCAGAGGTTGATTGACTTCATCCGGAAACAATGTGATTCAAGTGTGTGTGTATTTGGGGTAATGTGTATTTATCTGTGTGTTTCTCAGTGTTTAACATACCAGGCCGTTCTTTCCTGGGAAACACAGCCTGCTCTCAATGAGGGGCTCACTGAGGCCTGTTAGTTTCCATGCTGTCAACTCCCAAACATACACCCAAGCCTCCCGCTCCCCTCATCCCTCTGCACATCTTTTCATCGCCCCTTTCCCCCCCCCCCCCCCCCCCCCCATGTACTGAAGGTCAGCGCCGGCAACTCTCTTCCTTATTTGGAAAGTTTCTCCATTCCATGCAGGTCATTCTAGCTCAGCCGACCAATCCAGTGGTTAGTTAGTCTGGTGTGTCAGCCAATCCTGTTTCTCCCATATCCTTTTAAGGACTGCCCATATCTGACTCTGGAGGTTGATGTGAAATTATCTGCTTCCCTGCTCCCTTGTGTCTCCGGTGACTTCATTTTGCTTTTTATTCTGTTGCACAATCTCCTTCTCTCCCTGATGAAAACTAACTCTCTGTCTCAGCCTTTTTCCATTTGCTGTTAGTCAAACACCCCTGTGGCCTGCAATCGCTCCAGTGTTTTACTTCTATTTTTAATTAGATATTTGATGATGATGTACAACAAGCAAAGTTCTCAGTGTGTAGCCAACACCATATGCGGTTATTTAACATGCATGTTTCCTGCTTTCCATAAAACCACAAGCAACACCTCGACAAGAAAGTGATTGTTAATACTTCATTAGAGAGTTCATGACTTGCACCTCGTAAACAAACACACTGCTGAGAGGAAGCTCTGAGTCACAGCACAGATATGTGACAAATCCTGGCAGCCAGATCTCCTTGCTCAGCAGTGCAACACAGATACAATATAGCCCTGCTTTAAACTTAATACAGCAGTGCTGAAATCCTGCTGGTAGTCTGATTAAGAGAAAAAACTCAGGGAGACAGAATGTGAACAACTAATCACCTGCTGCTGCTGCTGCCTTACACTGTAAACATAAGTAGAAGCCCAGTGTGTGTGACAGCAGGAGACTGATGAGCACTGCTGGCATCGAGCAGTTTGTTGCCTTCAGTTTGTACGCTGTTCCCCTGACAACAACCTCAGTGGGGTTAAAGAGGTTTGGAGCTACTGCAAAAATCATTTAATCTCAGTGGTATGGCAGTAATGTCAGGGGACATGGATTGAAATGTACAAAGTCAAGTTGCATGAAGTTAAAGTATCAAAGCCTCAGTCCACAGAGAAATGGACACAGACTGTGTTCAGAGAATGAGCCTTAAAACCAGCTGTGAGGACTTCTGTAACTTTGTGATGTCATAACAAAGCAGGAACCGCTCTCAGCCAAGCCCCTCCCACCTAGACCCACCATCTAACACTGGCTGTGTATCATGAATACATGATATGTCACCCAACATCAGTTTGATTAAGATCTTATTAACATTACAACTTTGATTTCAGCAGAAACACTTACCCACGGAATGTGTTTTGGTGCATTTTGATGCTATATAACAATGTATATGACAGTAACATCTGGGCTGTAGCTTTAGGTAACTAACAGGCTTCCCCACTGAAACAAGCAGATGGTACAATGAACTGTTACTTTCCTTCCAAAGACTACACAAGCTCTAGCTTCTTTATTCCAAGCTCTTTATAATCAGTGCATCAAATGTCTCTTACTGTATTTACATTAGGTCTTTGGTCTGTTTTTATTCACACCTGCCATTTCTGTGTCTCTTCGCTCACCCAGTCAATGGGTTATTATAGCATTGCTTTAACAAATCAAAGGATAAAGAACTTAACCTGAATTGTTCCAGACCTTTGCAGAAACATCAAGTCAGTGCAGCGAGAAAAGGCTTAAATCAAGGTCCTGCTAAGTGCCAAAGTGCGCCTGTTTTTCATCAACTGTAATCTCAGCATACTGAGTAAAAATGAACATAGAGCTGCGCTGAAAACAAAAATCCACAGAGACGTTGGTAGTGAGAGTTAAGCTCATGCATAAAGAGCAGACTGGAATGAAATACGTGCAAGAGAACAATTTCGACTGTCAGAGTTGATTCCTGGTCTTATGACAGGGAGATTAAGCTGTGGAGTGGTTCGAGGATAATTGTTGCCTCTGCTACTTGGTGTGTGACGCCCACCCAGACATTATCCTAACGTATAATATAATGCTTTGCCTCTATTATCATGGTCAATATCATGGTGGTCACACCTTTGACGTGTTGCATTGGCATTTCCCACTGTCTCCTCCTTTGTCTTGTTGTCTTGTTTTGCACATTGATAAAGGTGTGTCCTGACACGTCTTACACGTTTCACTGTGTCATGTGTAATATATCAACAACCTGGAGGTAGATAGGTGACTTACGGGCAACACAAAGAAATCATTTCAACAGCACAGAGACTGCACAACCCTCCGGACATCGTCCATGTGAGAACACACAGTCACATGTTTCTGTCTTGTTCTAACAAGGATTTGTCATCACACCATGATGAGGCAGGGCCAAATGTCCTCGGGAAATGTCACACCAACTAAACATGAACCTTTATCAATATAGGACAGCAGACAGCGGACACCTCATCCATCACAAACACACACACATGTGAATGAGAACACACACACACAGATTTACAAGCTCCAGGTGTTACCAGTCTGTGACTTTACACACAATCATATGTGTCCAGTTAAACCCTGGAGCATCTTGAACAGAGGGGAGCTGTGCCGATGAGTCAAGTGAGACCATAACTCTACAAAATGGCAGTGACCTTATGTTGAGACACACTGCTTCTTCCAGCTGAATGATCTCCCAGAGTGTTTAATATCTGTACATTAGATTGAGGCCCTTCTGTGGGGAGCCCAGTTTATCTTCCACACCAACAACTATGCCAGTACAACCTTTACTTTCCTTACATATCACATCCAAACAAAGCTAAACAGCTAAACATTGTCCTCTGTGTACCTCATCCTCAGAGCAGTTTATGAGAGGGTAACTGCAACACTGGTTGTGTATGGAGTGATTTGTTTATTCACTGCTGCTTACAGTAGTCTGAAAAACACACATCCATCACTTTCCCTGACTGAAGCAAGTAACCCAAATATTATTTGTCTCTATGTGTACAATCTCTTTAAATGATGTGAGAAAAATGAGCTTAATTCCAGAGAGGCACACAATGAGATATTCTCTACCATGGGATAAAGATTCTGCTTTCTCTCAAGACCTGAACCCTGTTTCGGATCCGACCGAACAATCTGAGCCTCTCCCCTGAGAATTTCCTTTGATTCTTATCCTGACGTCTGGCATTAACACCGGGCATCAAACCCAAATACCTACCAACCCTGCTCTCTCTCCTTCGGCACAGAAAAACAGCAGGACTGTTTTCACAGCCCGGCTCTCCTGCAGTCCCTCCTGCCTGCCAAGTCACACAACGACTTCCTCCAACTCATCAGCTTACTGTTATTGAAGCAAAAATCATCCCTTACACAGGCTTCCAGTATGTTATTCCTATGATTTAGAACCATTTATTTTAGATTTGTGAACATGAACGTATCTCCCCAGTAGCTACAAACACTGGTGTTAAGACTGTAACGTTATTTGAGGCAGCTGTGCCTTTATAAATAATAAAGGATGCTGGGAAAACACAGGGTAATTGTTGGTTATATCATATGAGTTAACCTGAGCATAAAAGATTAAATGAGCACAGAACCTTGTCATTCTCTGTTAAAGTCCAGACACTCAGGCCTTAATGTAGGTGAGTGGTTTGTCCAGTAGTAAAACTCCATCCATGCTGATCCCTACAACCTTAAAATAAATACTGTAAAACAACCAGGCCATTTCATATTAGCTCATTTAACAAAACAAGACAACAGGGTCATAGTTTCCACTCTGGCTATTGAATTAACAACAATTCAGCAAAGTGGTTTGTTAGAAAGTTGTAGGGGTGATTAAAAAGAACTCCTATAAATAAAAGAAAGCAATTAAAGCAGCATACTGGAGTGTCTTTGCTGTGTTGTGCTGCATGAGCCTCCCAGTGAAGAGACAATATATAAGTCTGTGCTGGACAAGCCATACGACCAACAGGATACAGTGAACGTGGTGATAAGCTCAGAGGGCTTTAGGTTGAGCGCGGTCATGTTACCTGAGGAAACAGAGAGCTGTCTGGCAGCGACATGACTTCTGTTTAATGGCAGAGTCCATGTTTTTACTATGTAATTATACAATTTAAAGGGGAGGGGGCAGGAGGAGGATGGCCTTTGTTTTCTGCAGTGCTGCATGGTGGGATGCTGATGTTTTTAGCTGCATATTCCTATTGTTATCGTGGAAAGATCCTTAGCTGTCTCTGCTATTTGTATAACCCAAAATGAACCAGGAAATGAAAGCCAGCATCTGTCATTCATCAGTGTTTCTTACAGAGATATCTGATTTGAAGAAACTGAATGATCACATCTGGGAAACTATGGAAATTAACATCAAAAAACATGTCATATAGATGCTATAGGCACAAACCTGTGAAAATGTCTCATGTCATGTTTAAGATTCTAAATGTAAAATTAAACTTATATTTTTAATGTTGCATTAAAAGTATAAAAGACTAAAGACTCAACTGAAGGCTGAAGGCCAAATTTGGTGCCACTCAAATCACATCCAGAGCATCATCAGCCTCGCAGACAAATATTTACCTGTGATTTTCTGTCTCCTCCTCTATACTCTCAGCTCTGGAAGCACAGAATTAACATGACAGTTATGTCGGCAGATATGCAACAGCACCCACGAGCAGGAATCAGATTCAGTCCACATGCAGAACACCAAGCTTTACAATGCTATGACCAAATTCTAGTCCACATGCAGCCTGATATAACCCACAACATCACTGCTGCTGATGAGATGCACCTCTTGTCATGTTCAATATGACAGACAATGGGAAGCATTGCCAAGGAACAATTTTGCAAGTTAAAAGTCAAAGAGCAAAGACAGGGGCAATAGTCTACAGCAGGGGTGGGCAATTCCTTCCATAAAGGGCAGAGTGGCTGCAGGTTTTTGTTCTAACCAAGCAGCAGCACACCAGACTGGACTCAGTTAATCAACTGATCTCAGTCTTCAGGCAGCTGATTGGTCAAACTGTGTGCTCTTGATTGGTTGGAACAAAAACCTGCAGCCACACGGCCCTTTGTGGAAGGAATTGCCCTCCCTGGTCTACAGCCTTGCTCACAGCTCTTACAGACTGATGTCACAATCCAAAATACTGGACAACAAGACCAGTGTTTTTACAGTTCACCAATGTGATCCTTGAATGTCTACATCAAATTCCCCCCTTCATTTTTAAGACATGAGTGTCAGCAAGATGAATCATCTGGTAACAATGAATGTCTGAACAAAGTCTGGCATCAGTGCATCCTGTAGATTTTTCAATGAAGAAAGAAAAAAGGCCTGATGGTTGTGCTGAAGAGAGAGATGGGAAATGTGGTTCATCCTGAGGGGAACATGAGTATTTGTTACAATTTTCTTTCTAATCTTAAATACAAACCCCATCCTCCAAGGTGAGAGAGAAAGAGTCAGTGGGTGTCATGAGTGTCTGTGCAAAATACAATGTCAATCCCTCTACTTTGGAACATCTATATATGAACCAAAGTAGTGGCTGACCTGACAAAAGACCATCTATGGCATGGCTACAAGGGAACCAAATAAAATGTATTCTTTCTAATCCCTCACCAAGCGTGATACAAGTCCATGCACAAGAGGCTTGTTCACTCAAAAACAAAGGACCAGAGAAAATAAAGCCATTCTCTCCTCTAATAACAGTGACATCCTACCTGATCCCTAAAGAGCCACAGAAAGGTGCTCAGGAAAAAAAAACACAATGGCTCAGTCCTGGGCTGGGCATGCAGTCCGAGGTCAGATAGAAACAATGAGAGCCATCCAGCAAAAGCCACGCAGATCTGTTTACAGCCAGAGACAGACGGCAGCTGGCAGACTCGCCCTGGCACAGATGATGCCACACTGACACCAACATAAAAGTAGGGGAATGCTTTTGTTCTAAAAAAGAAAAAAAAAGGTCTGGGATTCCCCCTTTAACCCTTTCACAAAACTGAGACACAACACTATCATTTCCAGACAGTCGTCCCAGTCTGTCTCCCTCCCACCGGCCCTCCCTGGTGACTAGCCTGCCCCCGGGGCACAGAGACATGGGGACACAGCAGGTACTCACAGCTTTGGTTTGGGCTTGGTAGGCAGCGGAGGACCCTCCTTCGCTGGAGATGGAGACACTTTGCCTGGGGTTGGAGGTGAGTCTGGTGCCACCTGGGCTGGACTTTGGGCTGGGACATCTGCTGTAGGGGCAAACTGTGGTAGAGGGGGAGGTGGAGGTGGGGGTGGTAGCATTGTCTCTTTAAGTGGGGTAGGAAGTGATGGTGGATTCACAGGTTGGCCATTCTGTATCGACACTTTCCCCTTGTCCTTGTCCTCCACCTCTGAGCCTATTTGCACAGCAGGCAGAGCAGACACACTGGGCCAGATCTCCAGCTCCTTGATATGGAAAGCTTCAGAATTGGGATGAGCTGGCGTCTTGGGTGGCAACTCCAGGAGGCTGATCTCTGTGGGAGGTGGAGGAGGGAAGGCGGCCGTATCCTCAAACCCTGAGCTATCACCAGACATGCCATTACTGGAAGAGTCCTCGGTCGCTGAGGGAAACAAACATGAGGAAAGTGGAAAATTTTGGACTTTCATGTTAAGTTTTTCTTTTGGCCACTGCATAGCTCAGTAGATGAAGATTAAACACATACACACACACAACTGTGTCACAGCTGATCTGATCTAAAGCAGCAGCTGGATCCAGTCAGGCTGATGCAATTCCTGTTTATTCAGCCTTTCTTTAACCACACAGTGAATCCTGTGCTGCACATACACAGTTGGGCCTGTGAGCACACCTCTCACCTTTGTCTCCCGCAGACTTCACAATAACAAACAGGATAGAAGTTGATCATCTTGTTGAGACATAACAAATGTCTTTTATCACTGGTCATAAACCACAGGGCTTTCATTGCCCAACTGGACCATCAGCTGTTGGAATAATGACCAAACCGTGATTCATTAAATGCTTTACAAATTTTACATTTCATTTTGTTTAATTTCACAGTGAGTCATTCATCTCTTGACAACAACATCCTCTTACATGTGAGCTGTTTAAAATAGTGCAGATACAAGACTATAGAGACAAATCATGATGTTACTCTATATGTTACATGTGTGTGCTTAAATTGTTTTTATATGGCATTTAGTCACTCTCACAGTCTACACTGATTGTTTCTGTATGTCTTCTCTCCTAACCTGACCCCACTCTGTCCTTCTTTTGTTTGTTTCCTTTGAGCCTCTTGTCATTATTGCTTCTATCTCGATTGTTAAAGCACTTTGTAACCTCTGTTTTAAAGTTGCTGTATACATAAAGTTATTGTTATTATGATTCACTGGAACATGACAAGATAGTTTGGTTATTCTGCAGAAAAAATACATTGTATAATAGGGACCATTACAAGTTGTATTTGAGGCCTCAGGCTGGTTTATTCCTGCTACTGTCATCTGTTACTATAGCTTGGAAATCTAAACCTTGCTGCATCCACAGTAGATTAAACTGAGGGGAAGCAACTAACTTCACCTTCATTTGATCTGAATGGTACAAGGTTTCAAAAATCACATGTTAGCAAAAATAAAATGAGCTAAAAATGTTGCGTTTTCCTTGTGACTCTTTTTTTTTTTTTTTTTCACATAGAACAGGAACAGACTCTGCATCCTAAGGAACTCCCCTCTTGACTTCAACTCACCTGCAGTGACAGTGAGTTGGGCTGCGCTGTTTATGGAGCCGTACGGGTTAGATGCGGTGCAGCTGAACAGACCTCCGTCCTCTGGAAAGGCCTCGGCTATCACCAGGGTACAGATCTCCTCTGAAGATAAGAAACAACTATTAATACATGATTCATGACCAAACCATTTGTGATCTTACATCTGTGGTCTGGAGTCGGTCTCATTAGTCGGTTCATTAGCATAATTAAAGACACAACAATGAGTGGAGTGAGTTGTTGATGCTTCATTTGGTTATAATGAGATGTTATAGAGGCATTAGATGGATGGGAAGATGAGTTATGTACATGGTAGACAGATGATGGACATTTCATGCAGACTGATGAGTCACTGTTCACAGACAGAGAAGAGCAGAGGGAAGACAGACACTCATGAAGATCAGACAGACACATAAACACTGAGGCACAGATGTTCAGGGATGTTTGAGTGACTCATGGCCTGAGAGCAACACCTGAAGTGACCCCTGACTCACACAGGTGGGAAATGCTAATGTGTTTCTTTATTAATCCATGATTGTGTGTGTGTGTGTGTGTGTGTGTGTGTGTGTGTGTTTGAGTTTATGTGTGGTGGAGTTTCCCAGACTGTCAGGGACTCCCTTTGACTGTATGTGGTAATGAGCAAGTGTGAGACACAGATTTTACCAAGTGAAATGCCAACAGTAAAACCATCAAATTCCTCCTGAGTCTGCAGATGGGACTAAGAATTCATTACTAATTGAAACCACTGACTGCTGCTGGGAAGATGAAAGCACTGTCAAAATTGCAAGTTAGATCTTGGAAGAGTTGAGGTCACACACTGTACCTGGTTCAGCTGCAGATCGAGGCTCTGATTGACGGAGAGGGGGGGAGGAGAACACAGACATCTCTTGGTTATTAACAGTAAACAGTGAGTGTGGTGCTGAATATTGAAAACCACTCAGGAGAATGTCTCACTTTTTTGGAGAATACGAAAATCAGGAGAGTCCAGGATCTCCTCTCCCTGGCGGTACCATCGGACCTGCAGAGGAGGGCCTCCACGGACCCTGCACTCCAGAACCACCACCTGGCCCTCGGATGCCTGAGCATCCTGCAAGAGCTACACAGAGGAGGGATTAATAAGCCTGAGAGTTAAAAAAAAAAAGTAAGAGAGTGGTATTAAGAAAAAGGAGTGAGCAGAGACAAATAAAAGAAAAGAGAGTGAAACCGATAAGTCTCCTTCAGAGGAGACAGATGGAGACGGACACAGATGGAGGACTTACTATGACATGAGATGACATCATTAGGGGAAAAAAGTAAAGTTAATATCATCACCACAGGAAATGAAATCTTGTCCACTTAGGAGTGAGCTAGATATAAAACAGCCACTTGTTCACCTTCATCTCTGAATAATAGAATCACAAAAATACCTTCCTCCCAGAGCCTGCCATCCTCTGACACTTTATTGGATCCTTCTGCTTTTGGACATCACATTATCCAAAAATAGTCATAAATCTGCCTGTTCAAACCGTCCATTTGTTTTAACTTCAGCCTAAAATCTGTGCATGTCTTCTGGTCCAAGTAACTGTCACTTAAAGCTGACAACTTATAAAACACACCCTCAGGTTTACTTTGTCAAAAATGTTGTGTTCAGAGATTAAATCATTTCTTAAATATTTGGAAAATGATGAACTGAAAGTGTCAGCTGTGTTTGACAGGTTGTCAGATACACATTGTATCATCATTCACAGTGAACACTGCTTTAGACGTCTATGATGTGAAACTATGTCTTTAATCCTTTACTGAGTAAATGATCAAGCTTCAAGAGCCAACACTATATAAAGCAAGATGACAACGTCCATTCTTTTAATCAGGTCTAGGTTCAACAGCAGGTTGTAATACTGCGAAAGTATCAAAGTGGCCAGTCCACAGGTAAATGCATACAGCCAGTATGTAGGAAGTGAGCCTTAAAACCAGACATCACAACTTTATATGTACCTTTGTGACGTCACAACAAAGCAGTCAGTGCTCTCAGCCTCGTCCCATGCCCACCCACCTGTACCCACCATTCAACCTTGATTTTTGGTTTGTTAACCCTTGAATTATCTTTCCATGGATCAACACTTCAAATACGACACAGGAAAAGTGTAAAACATGTGACCTTTAATCTAACTTGAGATTGCAGCTAGCTTTTAGTATAAGGTTGAGTGTCTGTTTAAACAACTACAGTAAGACTCCATGCTCTTCATTATGAATGATATCTTTATAGATAAAGGCATTGTCACCTGTAATGTGTAAAAATGGCAAAAATGGGAGCTCTTAACTTCACAATCACACCTTCCTTACAAATGACAGTGACCTCTTGTCTCCAGTCAGTCATGTCACATGACAGTTTACAGTTTTACAGGACTAAAAAAACATCCACATAAGGGTCAGTGTCAACACCGTGTTGTCTCATCTTCCAGCTAACAGGGCCAGAGTGACACAGAGTGGTGCATCCATCAACAAGAGGCACTCAGTGTCAGTGTAAACAGATGTGCGTGTGAGTCTGAGCCTCTTTCCCTCTTTGTGATTGTGTGTGTTTGGCATGGGTATATCTTGGAAGGACAAAGGGTAGGATGTACATCAAGGGGCTGACAGTGTAAGTGTGTGGGTGCGTTGTATGGGTGACATCACGGTGCTGACTTCACTAGAGGCGAACATCCTCTCTCATTGAGATGATTAAAGCCTGCGACAGTTTTTAAAGGAGGTGGGTGAGGGGGCTGGGGAGGGGGTGAAGAAAAACAAATGTCTTTTTGAAATGAAGTGGAAAATGATTTAGGGCCTGACTGGCTGAATGAGAGTGAAAGAGACCTGACCCTTGTGGGTTTGGCAGGGCTGTTTGAAGCTCTGTCTCAGCCCGTCTCAGACCCGCCATCACAAGACCCACAGCCTGAGGGAGAGGGAGCTGGGCCTGTTAGGGGAGTGTTGAAGTGTCTTAGTTGGAGAAGGGTGATCCGGAGCTGGAGGAGGAGCTTTCATCAAAGCTTGTGTTTTATCTGACCCCACTGCTCAAAGCCACAGCACTGCATGCTGTTATTATGGTAAGGCAAGGAGTACATGTGTATCAGGTTCTGTGTATGTATGCATGTATGTATTGCATGCATGATGTTTTGTATGTTTTTCATGGTTTGGGCTTCAGTCTTTTGGTTCTTTTAAAGGAAATCTTGATGCTGCTGCATATGATGGTATGCCTCTAACTTTTTGTAACAATGTGAGGAAGGCCCCCTCTGCCTAACCACACTTGGACAACCAAGACCTGAGAGCTTTACAATGAACTTCAATATCAAGTACAAGCCAGGTCTCCTCACTCAGCATCAGCGTTCAACCTCAGTGATGCATTTAAGATCATACTGACCTTGAGAGTCTTGAAAGGTGCCTATAAATAAAATGCATTATATGAGTGAAAATCTTTGCAGCCAAGCTTTAAACTTTTTGGGAAATCCATAACCAGAAGAGTGGACGCTGTGGACACTGCAGAGTATTCATCAATGCGTGATCTTGGTTTTGGAATGACATGCTCAACAAACACATACTGTTTGTGCATAATGTTTGGATGTCCATGTATTGTATGTTGCATTTGTAGATTTACCTTGGTAAATACAGGGGGACCCGACACCTCTCCACCATACAGTGATGACACCGGGCTCTGCATCTAGATAACAACACAAACTTTGTTTCAAAACAAGTCGAGTCCATTCAGAAGCATATTTGCTCATGTAACTGAGGACTGATATTTGACCATGAGTATGAGCCTGTGTTACTGTGTGTGCTGTAGATGGCTCACCCTCTGTGGCTGAGACAGAGACTGAACCAGGGTGGAGCGATGAGGAAGGACCTCCGGGGTTTTGGGTGATGAAGAGCGTATTGTTAGGGACATTGAAGTAGTCTTCTTCTGAACCCTAACATAAGCAACACATAAATCAGCACAAATTCGAAAGCATTTCTCATCAGCTATATGTGATAGTAAAATGTGATACTTGAATCAAAGAAAATTGTCTCCCCCTGCAATTAAGATGATATCAGTATTCCTGGCTTCAGAGTGTAAACAGAAGTGAATCAGGAAGTCATCCAGATGGAGGGTGATTTAAACAGCAGATAATAATCAAAAATATTTAGAGAACTAGAGAGCACTCAGAGCCAGAACTGGTAGATGGAGTGAACAATCTAAAAAATGCATTATTTTTAAGATAAGAGGATATAATACAATATAATAATACAATTAAGCAAAGAAAAGTAATTAAGAAGAAAAGCAAAATACATCAATAAATAAAATCAGGTATTATCAGGTTAAAAAATAACCAATAAAATAAGTGAGCCTACAGGGGACAAACCTGATCATGTTCTTTTGAACCTTGTTAAACTTCTAACTATTTAAAATTGTGGCCTGTGTATGTGGTCAGGGTTATGACTCTTCAGGGGCTGGTTAAGGGCCTAGTTAAGTAGCAGGCAGCAGACCTGATTAGCTGCTGCAGGGCTCAGTTAACCTGTTCAGGGGTTCAAGGTTCACTGGGTCATGGGTTCACAAGAGGTCATGCAGAAACACGTACTGAGGCATGGTTCCTGATCTGGATTTTGATGCTGCTCCTTCTCCGTCTGAGTCTGATGACGACGCTCCTGATGAAACATTGACAGAACCAATGAAGGTTATTCCTACATGATAGTAGCAATACAAGATGGTACATCAGTGGAATTGAGGCTTCTCATCTTAAGTACCTTCAATGTAAACCTCAGCAGAGGTATTGTCTGCTCCAAGACTGTTGGATGCCACGCAGGTGTAACGTCCTGTGTCGTCCTCAAAGGCTTCAGTGATCACCAGTGTGTGCAGGTCACCATCCCTCCAGATCTGTATGTCAGGAGAGCTGTGCAGCTCACGGCCTTCACAGAACCACCTGACAAAGGAGGTGAAACACTACTTGATTATACTGCCAATCAGAACAGCTGGCTTGCATAAGCAAGTAAAGTCAAATAGTAATCACTTTTAAAATCTAAAAACTAAAGTTGGATTGATACACCAAACTTTAAGATTAATAAACTGAAGTCATCCTTCTGTCCATAGTCTCCACATAGTTTACAAACTGTGCTGATTAAAGAAATCAACATTATTCTTTGGAAAACTGACTTTTAAACTCCTAAAATATAGTAGAATAAGCCTAAGAGCTGCTACAGCTACGCTAATGGGTCTGTGAGGCCACGTGTGGGCACGGCTGTGGTTTAAATGCTACCATCAATTAGCATGCTACAAGAATGGTGGCATGGATATGTAGCAGCTATTTTGTTTACCATGTTCATGTTCTCAGTGTTAACATCCAAACAAACAAAACACAACTGGGGATGATGGGAATGTCATTAGTTTTGCAGGTAATTAATCAGCTCTATGTTTCAGGGTAGGCTGGAGTCCAAAGTGAGCTGCTATCGCAAAGTGATGGGCTAGCTAGTTAGCATGCTAACTCCAATAGAGGGAAAGATTTGATTTATGAATGAAGTTTCAAGATCAAATCACAACATTTCTTCCGGACTGGTGAGTAAACCACTGTTTATGCTAATGTTAGCCATGTAGCCAGAGCAAAACTTGTGTTCGGTTTTTGTGTTCTGGTGATTTGTTGAAGAACATTGTGTACAGTAGGCTACTTCAAATAAATGATTATTTATGTATATGTGGGTGAATGTGGAAAGTATTCTTGCAAATGTATTCAGTCTATCAGTTTCACAGTTAAAATCCAGATACACAGCGACAGTGGTGAAGAAAAATCCCAGTAAAGGAAGATCACATGTAACAGGCTTTGTCAGTCTCATTTTATGAGACTGACAAAGCCATCATTTTTCTCGACAAATATTTAAACTTAAATATACCTTTTCCAGATATGATGGAGGCCTGCCAATCGAATCACTTCAGTAACTACTCATTCACACACTCACACACACACCCTCAGGGCACGTCTGAGTTTCCATATCTGCCACATATCAGCTGCTGACGAGACGCTGCCTTACGGGAAGCAGATACACCCTTTTCCCCACCTCCAGTCAGAGTCTTGTGTGTCTGCTAATAAAGCCAGTGTGTGACCACCTCCTCCCTGGGGTCTGCAAACACCAGCTTTGTTCCCTGATCTGAGACCCAGGAGGCATGAGAGAGTCTTCGACACAGCCAGCGTGGTCCTTCTCATCTCTCTTCACAGAGTTATGATTAAAGCAGGACCCCAACCCAGAGCCCCCACCTTCCCCACACACCCTCCAGCACATCAAATACAGGATCACACAGGGTTCACATCACACATTTCCATCAAATACACACACATAAGTGTATTGAGTCTGTAAGTACAAATGTCCTATCTCTGCATCATGACCTATCAAATGAGATACCCACGCTCCACTGGCACACTGCCCCCTGTGCAGCCTATTAGCACCTTATTAAACAAAGGTCATGTCTTGTCCCCTTCTCGCCTTCTGCATTGACTGACAGGGGGGAGGGGCAGGAATTCCCAAAATACCAGACGAACAGCTGTTCTGTCCATCCGGGGCGCTGACCTGAGGACATTCAACTATCTTGGAGAGCTGTATAAAACTTCCCGACATCCTGCTGCACGGCCATTACTCGATTTTACACACCCTGGAGTGTCAGTCAAACAGCAGGCTAGCTCCGGTTCCAGCAATCCATCAGCCAAAATATTCAGACAACAATTCATACCCGAGGATTTACACCTGACAGAGTGGGTGTGAGATCAGCACCCGAGTCTGAGAGAAAGTGAGCGAATGAATGGCAAGTACAGGAAGAGGAGGTGAATGTGCATGAGTCAGGCCGGGTCAGACAGGAAAAATTAAACGCTCTGTCATTACTGAGACGGATCGCACTGAGCCATTCATCAGTGGCAGTGACAGATGGAGAAGTGCAGAACCTTGTCACTGGTGTCTCTGCTTTCTCTGCTGCTGATTTTACACTGACCTCCAACCCCAAAACAACAGATTCCTCAGGGCAGCTCCTCTGTCTTATCGCTTGATGAGGGGAAACAAAGGAAACTTGCTGGCTCTGTCATGTAGCCAGATGCCTGTGTGTTAAATGATAGGAAACAGATCGTGACAGGACACTAACGAAGAGCTGTTTGTGGCACGAGCAGGGAGACCTTAGCGTGTTAGCCCTCCAGGCAACGGAGGCCAGGAGTCATCTGCCACGCTCCAGACAGCCCCGGCAGCTGTCTGAGCATCAAACACATGAGGCAGACAGAGAAAGGCTGGGACAACACAGGGATCATGTGCGACTTGACTTTGTTCTACGACACAGGCCAAACTCTTTGATACAAAGCTGACGGAGAGTTAAAAAATCTGATTGTTTGAGCAAACCAATATGTGTGTGTGGTTTTGAAATTCATTTTTCCAGATTATAACCAGGCAGAGAAAAGGGAAAACAACTCGTTTGGGTGATGGCCATGTCTGCTGTGGATTTGCTTGGGAAACTCAGGTTTCTTTTGTTGTTTAAACCCTCACTACTTTCTTTCACTGAATAAATCAAAGCAGTTCACTCAGGACTTTACAGCCATATGCTCAAAGTTTAATATGGAGTACACTATACAAATCCACTTCAATATTTGAAAATCACATGGACGTTAAATTAAACACACACAGGAAAGTGATTAATGTAACACATGACATCATTATACTAATGACTATGGTTTCTGAGATGGGGACATTAAGGCTCTTGTTATATACTGTGAGTTTCATGTATGTATGTGGAACTATAGTGAGCAAACTGCAGTGGGATTTGTTTTCCACAGGTCTGGTCTGGATCTGTCCAGTTCTCAGGACAAGCATTCAGCAACATGTGCAAAGTCAAATGTACAAATATAATTCAAATATTTATCAGTGGAGTTTTTTTTTCTTCTTTAAACGTCTTCAGTGGTTTTCCATTCTGGTTATGGCACAAAGGTCTACCAGGCTCCCTGTGCTGAACTTAAAACACAGACCATCTGCTCAGTCGGAGCAAAGGAATGGAAATGTAAATTTGTTTGGGCACAAATTGACGAAACACAGAACAGACGAGACTCATCAGCTCGTGCTCCTCTGAGGGTTGACTGAGCATGAACTAGGAAGCACAACCCATTCCCAACAAGCAACAACAATAAAAACCCCTTATTAATCAACCTTAATGATCTACCATTATGTGTAATTATTGAGTAAACTGGTTCAGAGACAGACCGTACTGTTTATTCAATCCCCTCTCTATTTCTTTGGAATGTGCTGAACGTGGTGTTAGGTCTAAACAGCATGGAGTGTATTCTCCAGTGGGGACTTTGTTGAGTCACACACAGTCCAGGAGGCACACGAAGAATTCAACCATCAATAGGCTCATTTGCAGGGGAAGCAGGGCGTGTTGGAAAATCAGGGGCTGGGCGTACAGAGAGAACAGAGTGAAGGTAGAAATTTCTTGGCAGAGTGTAACTTTACCACCCATTTCCTCTAAACACAATACCATTATAAAACACAGCTATTCAGAACATGCATACCAAATAGCTGGAAGTCAATAGGCTACATGAGTAACGCCCCACCTCTTCGTTCATCTCCCACCCTCAGGCACCCAGCCAGGATGGTGACTAAATATCCCACCACCACCATCGACCAGCCTGTCAGCAGCTCTCCCAGTAAAGCTAGCATGTGAGAAAGCAATTATACACTTAAGACAACTGAGGCCAGATGACGCCTCAGTTATCAACCAGAGGATGATCTCCTCCCTGCACTAACCTATTCACATGCAGAAGAAGAGAGCGTTCCATCGGATAGGCCAAACCAGAGCCTGTTGCCCTGGCCTCCATCATGTGTGTTGAGGGCCACACTCTCCTCATCTGACCCTGTTGTTATTTGCTGCTGTTGATGGAAAATTTTATGAAGCTGGGCTCAGTTTCACCACAAACCCAAATGAGTGGAAGCCAGAGCACAGAGGGAAGAGGAAAAGAAAGGAGGAGGGTGCGATCGCAGAAATGACCTTGACAGGACAGTGACATGTTTGCAAAAACACACCCATGTGTCAATCAGCTGACCCCTATCTATATAAGACATAGGGAGACTGTATGTATGCTTCTGCAGACATGTTTGTCTTTGATTTTACTTTTCCCTCTGTGTTCAGTTTGGAGCCACAGAAGTCAACCAAAGTACAACTGGACAACAGGAGCGGCATGAGGGCTGTCTTTATCCCTAATTACAAACTACAATAGAGGTCAACTGCAACTGCCCAGACTATAGCGAGCCATGTTGGTTTTATCATCCACAACAGAGAAATCTCCTGATTCACGCAATTCAAGATGGAGAGCAGACTGGGTTTCCTCTTTCCCACGGATACTGACTGAAGCCAACAATGACTGCAGCTCTAAAAGGCTTAGTCGAAGGTCTGAAAGCACAACCTGACTAAAGCTGCAAAATATTTATTCCCACCACAGCCATCCTTATTACTGTAATTTTCCATAATACCACATAATGCATCATTTACCTGCCCTCGAGGTATGCAATGCAGTGGTACTGATATTGCTCCCATTCAATGCACAATTTACCTGCCCAACATAATTAAACTGAGAGCAGCTTAACATGCCAGAGCCTAATACAGATCCACTCGGTGCTCTGACTCCTCAGACACACACAGACACATTAGCTCTCTTAAACAAACACATTTTGAAGCTGTTTAAGCTGTATTGGGTTGTAGCCATGCTAGCATCAGCCTTAGCCACAATGTTACAATGCTAGCATGCAAGAAATGTGCAAAGGTTTTAGGCACTTCAGATGTTTAGTTTCTTATCCATTATGCAATACCATGTGGGAGGCCTCTGCAGCAGCATACAGCAGCATACCAGCATACCACATAAAACATTTAATTCACAAGAACACTGAGTCCTGCAACAGATGGTATACCCCCCTCCTCCTCTGCTGACTGAACTTTGTATGAAGTTAATCGATAAATAAAGACTATTCATGGCATTATTTTTGAAAGCAACTTCACTTTACTGTGCCTAAAACTTTTGCACAGTACTGTATATGTTAATACTGCCACTCTGAGTCAGTGTTTAGCTCATATCACCACTGGACACTGTTGGACAGCACGTCACAGAGACGCCAGCATAGCTGTAGACTGAATAGCATTAAGTAGAGTGCATAACACTGCCAAGGCCAAACAACAACCCTACAGGTCTGTGAGATCCAGATGACTGTCTGGATCTCTGCACCAAATTACACAAACTCACAGATCTCAGCAGCATGTCTGATACACATCTGCTTTTTTCATCAAGATACCAACAGTAATTTGTTTAATACTTAATATGCAAATTCATTTTAATTCCCTTAGGGCTGAGCAGGCACAAATCAAACACCTTTTCTTTGCGCACACTGTAACTCACTGTCATCTACTGAATTGGTATCATGACTTTGAGTTGAAGTTGTCTTTGTTGCTTTTAAAATGAATATGGTGGGTCTGGTAAATACATTTGAATAGCTCGTGTTCTCCTTCTCTCTCATATGTGGTTGCAAATATATTTTGTAATTCATCCTAACAAAATATAACCTAATAAAATATAACCTTCTTGATGGAGGTGACAAACAATGACTCAAAGTCATAAAGAACACTTTAGATAGTTTCAGCACTTTTGGTTTCATGGCCCACAACTCTCACTGCTCTCATTAGCATCTTTTTCAGGTGCAGTGAGCAGCTGATTTACACAGATTAGTTCTGGGATGCAGTGCAGACTTACTAAAGCTGCTCAGCACCAAGGAGCAGAGAGTTAGCAACTAGCAACTAACTTGGCATATACAGCAAGCAAGAGATCCAGTTATATTTCTCAGGAACTGGTGAAGACCAAAACAGACACTTCTTTCTTCTTACATTTACCTTTAGTTCAATCTTTTTGATCCAGTATCTCTGAATGTGCTTTTGGATGTGCCTGTTCCACATCCTATTAGCTGTATTTGTATTGGTTATATTGACTGTAATTAAATCATATCAATCCTCATTTATAACTCAGTTTTAATGCTGGCAGAGTGAGTTGGTATAAAACTATTTTGAGCTTCCAGGGACTAGATCACTTTAAATGATACAGTTTGTTCAGAATGTGATAATTACTAAGTGGATATCTAAATAAAGCTACAGCAGATCTTCCAACAAGATCTAGTCCATTTGTTTGAGTGTGATCATCTGGGCAGTTAAGGAAATGCTGGCATCCCACATTTGAGACTGACCTCATTTAAGTGTCCTGCTACATGCCTGAAGTGCCTGCAAAAACAAATGTCTTGATTAAAGATGATTCATAGAGAGATCTGAAGCTCAATAAAGCAGCAGAAGTCATCTGATGATGGAGCCTTGTTAATCGGGGCACACAGGACCACAGGTCAGAGGTCAGTGGAATATTCGGGACAGCAGACAGCTGCAGATGACAGCCACAACTCTGACCGGAAGCCATGAAGGGTATTTTTCTCCAAGGAATTTTAAGCGGAGGGGAGGGCGGGGGGGCAGACACTCTCCCCATGTTGTCCATCAACAGACATTATCCACTGATGCATCACAGGAGAGCAGATCTGACTGCCAGTGTTTCCATGAAGGAAAAATCATCTGACTAAATCGCTGTGGGTATTAATATTAATATAAAATCTGAAATTAATGCTGTGATTAGTACAAAATAATACAAAGTAACGTATATATTATATGTATACAGTTCCTGCAGAAACACATTTAACTGAATCTGTTGGAGCAGAATGAAGTGATTTGTTGAGGTGAATGAAGTGATGTATGTGTGAGAGAGAGTCCACCAAAATAGTGACAGACATGTGCAACAGCTGAGCTACTAAGTCACACACCACGGCAGTGACTGGGATGTCCGACCAAAACACACACAAACACACATTCACACATATTCATCTTATATTCAATATGTTTTGTCAGAGGCCTGAAGAACTCTTTAGATTAAAAAAAAAAAAAAAGATGAAACACAAGCAGATTTTCATTTTGTTCAGAGAAGAACAACAGATCTCACTCATTCATGGTTCATTCACTCAAATAAATATTACACACAGTCCATCAGCTGCTGTTTCAAAGGGAATCTAATGTTGTTGTAAAAGACCTAAATCCTGCACCTGGTTCAATGAGATGAGTAAATCACAAGACTGTACTCTTACTCAGAGGGAATCTGATAATCTCCATCATAACAACACCATAAGCTTGACTTTCACCTGACCATCACTGACTACAATCATTCAGTCTGTTACTTACCTGTGCTGTCGTGCTGTGACCCCCCAGTTAAACCAAAGTCCACTATGATTTACTTGATCTTAGCTTGTACACAAAGTTTCTCCTGGTAGCATGACACACACTGAGACACTGACACTCTCACACCGGGACGGCCACTCTGAGTCAACTCAGTCAGTCAGTCATACACACAATGCTCAGGCTGAGCAGAGGGTAGCGAGGGAGGGAGCAGGCTACAGCTGCCAAATTCCACACAAGACAGAAGAGCAGAAAGAAAATACATTTAAGACACATTTAAAACACAGAAACTGTTGCAGTGCTGCCCACACTGAGTTCATTCATGTAATTCCAGTGGTTGGTTGAATTGTCTCCATGTTTTTCCCCTTCTTTTACAAAAAAAAGTATAAATCCAGCCCATATAAGTCAAACTTACTGCAGCTCTAAACCCCTCAGAGCAGGACACAGGTAAACTTCCTCTGGTGTGAGACAGTTTGTGGGCTGCAAACATTTAAACAAGGCGATTCACAGTCATGTTATGTTCTTGCTGGTTCGATCTGGAATCCGTTTCCCAAACAAAAAACAAACCTAGCTTTTTCTACTCCTGCGTAAGTCCAGGCCACAGTCTGCTGACCATCAAAAGCACCACAGCAAAACCTGGGCTCTGGCCAAATGACCCTGTCACCATAGAAACCTCTGGGGCCCTGACCTGTGATGGCAGGACCAGGAGTTATCATGGAAATGTTAAAAAAAAAGCAAAAAAACAAAAAGGAGACGGTGCTAGAGTAGGCTACGTATACAGTGTGGCACTAAATTTACCGGCACTTACTTAATAAATCCCACATAGCAGAGTTAAGCAGGCCGTCTAAAAAGCCCAGTTAGGCCCCAACCAAAATAGCTCGCAGAAGTCAGGATCTAAATAGACCACTCTGAGTTGGCAACACCTGGCAAGTCCAAGACAGATGGCTGTGGCTACTGTGTCTGCTCATGCTTTGTACTAACACATGCACACACCACACACACGGACACACAGGACAACATAACAATGCCAAACATACTGACTTCAGATTCACTGGTCACTAGATAAAAGCCTTGCATTTGTGGATCTCTGGAGCAAGGGCGCTGATGCACAATGAAGGTGTTTTTGTGTGTTGAAGGCGACTGCAGGGGCTCCAGTACAGACACTGGTGATATTTTGGTTCACTGTCAGTGAAGATCGCAACAGCCAACCGCTGAGACGTGGCAGGTGGGATTATTTGTGGTGCTTGTTACTAGGAAGACCAGCTCTCCTTGTGTCTGTGTGTGAGACTACATGACATAAAGCTCTATGATGAGAGGATCACACTCCTTACGATGTCTGTCCCAGTGGCACACACTGTAATCATGTGGTTTTGTTACTCACATTCCTGTACTTTGTGAAAGAGCTCACTCCCATTTGTAGTGATAACAACATGAAAAGCACCGTACTTCCCCTAAGTGACTGTAAAACAGAGCTAATAAGAAGAGCTTTTACAGTCTCTGGATGTTCCTATTAATTATGGACAGACTGACAGTGGCCGTGTCAGACCCCCTGCATTGTCTCAGTGGCCTCCTGCTCCACACAGAAGAGAGGATCACAAGGAACATGAAAAAAGAAAGTTCTGATGGAAGCTGCTTTCTAACGGGTGAGTCAACAAGAATGAAGAATTTCTCCCACGGAGCGACACGCTGGGTTTATTAACATACAAATCTACACAGCTGCAGATGGAAGCATGCGCGTGTGCACACACACACACACACACACACACACACACACACACATACACACATACACACATACACACACACTTGTAATCACATTACAAACAACTAAACATTCATGCGTATTCAATCAGACGCCCACTTGCACAGAATATTTCAGAAGGTCGCGTAGGGGTCAGTTGACATCACAAAAAAAATGGGGGCATGTTGTCATGGCAACTCCTGTTTGTGCTCCAAGGAGACCAAATGACACTAACAAAAACAGAGACATGTCCTCTCATGATGTCATACTCTGAGGACGATACATCCTCCAAACTGTCAAATAAATCCAGTGGAAAAAAACCAACAAAAGCAACAACTAGAAGAACCCAAAATTAAACAAACCAGCCGTATCAAATAAATGAGACCACATATTTAAACAGCAACGTGAAGCCTCGAGTAAGTGGACTGACTGCCAAAAAGATCAGAGGTCTTATTGACCAACAGAGGTTTTACTATAGGCCCATGTGAAACTGCGGGTAGAGGGGGTTAGTCATTAAAAGGCTCACTGGTCTGAATACACTGTAACAATTAGCAATAAACTACCCTTATTAAGGATTTATAATGAGGTCATTAATTTGGTTGTCAACACTTTGTACATCATAAATAAATTAGCTGCATCCTAGTTGTCATTCTTTGATACAGGCTCACTATTTGGCAAGATTAAGTTAATGCTTCCTGCTCATTAATCTTACTAATCAGCTCCTCCCATTTATAACAGCCAGAAGCCTTATCTCATTAATAAATGGTGATGTGTTACACATTTCACAATATCATGCAAAATTCTCGTTACTAACAAATAAATGGATGTAAAAATGAGACGAAGATGATGATGACGATGATGATGGGGGACTATCAGCTCTGTGATCAGGCCACAAAACAGTGGGATGAAGATTGTGAGAGCAGCTCACAAAGTCCAGGAAGGTCAGTAACTGTGTTACAGCTGGAGAACCGAAGTCCTAATGAAGAGACCAACCAGCAACAAGCAGCATCTCTATATTAATATCCACTGTGCACAACAGTCTAATCAACACCTGTAGTTATAGTGGTGATATGTGATTGAAATGAAAATTTGATTGCGGTAATCCAATCTGCCAAACGCAATTTCCTGATCCAGCTTGTGGTGACCTGTTGGTGCTGAAGCAGCAGATACAAACTGTGGATGGTGGAGAAAGTAAAGAAACCTCAGTAATAAATGACCAAAGCAGCTGAACAACACTGATAAATGTGGGCTCACTATTTAGCAAGCAACTGGACGCTGTTTCCAGTTCGATCTACTCTCTTCTAACATCTAATAAATGATTTATAGATCCACAGGCGTATTGTAAAGTGGTACCAACTGAAGTCTTTCTGCCAAAGCCAGTAGTCTTTTACATACAGTCTGCGGTCACACCTATGGGAGAGCTTTATGTCAGATAAATTTCATCAATTTCCAAATTTCCAAATTCCTCTGCGACCACATTCATCAATCTCGCTGCTGCCACTGAGTAATTACAGCTGGAGACAAACCACAGAGCAGCCTGTGTCTGCTTTACGTATGTATCACAATTTTCTGGGAACAACAATTAGGTGGAGATAATGCAATAGCTGAACCACACAGTGCAGATCTGTGGTCACATGTATGGCTGTGTCTTGAGTCAGCTCCTGTAGTTATATCTCTCAAATGGTAACAATTATGGCAACAGTTTTGCCTCTTTTTCTTCGTCCTGGAGTTGACGTTGTGTGAACGGCACAGACCAGGTGCAAATTCTGACTCAAGAAAGTCTGGAGCAGAGGAAGCAGCGTATACCTCTGGACATCTGTTGACAAGGAAGTGTACTGAATAAAAAACAACAACACAAAAACAAATGTGTTCGATCAAACTTCCAACCAGCCACCCACGACCTTGCCACAAACATGGCAACACACACACATATAAAAACCATCTGCCTCCGTGAGAGCCAGACCACCTCTCCTGCTGTGTGAGTGGATTATGCAGCTCAGCATCTGCATCCTTGACTGTTTCCAAGCCAGATCTGAGACAGCGTGAGCAACACGCTGATAAGATGCTTCACAAACTGGATCAGTCAGCACTGAGCATCAGCACCCTGTAATTCTGCTGCGCTGAAGACCCCAAAAAGACGAGAAATGACTGTAAAACTGCTGCCAGGAGAACTCCATGGCCGCAGAGACAACAGGCTGAGGCTGCTGTCAGGGATTGAACTCTGCAACCTCTCCTTCTCACTCTGGATTTATGGACTTCTATCTGAGCTCTGCTCAGGCACACATGCGCCAGATACGGAGCATCATCCTCTCTTCCTCCCCCTCCTCCTCTTGTCCCTAACATGAAACTGGATCCAGCATTGTATCTGATATCAGGACAGAAAGGACAAAAACGCAGGGATATTTATTAAAGTGATGTGCAAAAGACAAACATGGAGAGACTGGAGAACAAATATGCACATCTTGAGTTTCAAGTTAAGACAGTGTAACATTTATACAGTTGTTATCCTGTCACATGTACATGGGAAGGAAGGCTTGAGCTTGTTTTTATGAGTCCCAGTCGACCTCTCATCTGCTCGTAAAACAAGTATCCCTGCCTCAGACTCTGATTTTCACACAGCCGAGCGCATGATACACCACACAATCTGCGGTTGTAAGCACCAAGAGACTCCGCTGCTATTTCTATCCAGACAAAAACACACATAAAGACACACAAACACATACAAGCAGCTGAATTCCACCACTCCAATAATGTCAAAGATACATAATTGAATCGGGCTCCACTTCAAAAGCAGCTCTTTGGCAGCCACACAGGAATCCAACGTCCAGGAAAAATAACAGCCTAAAATATCTCATCAAAAGGCAGATTACTGTAAGCTGAATCTAATGACCATGTCTTATCAAGCATGATGAATAGCAGAGCGTCATTTAACAGGTGAACAGAGGAATGTAACCTGGTGCTCACTGTTCACAGCCCAGCTGTGGAGCAGACCCTGAGGCCCGGAAGACTCTAAACCACAGACCTGAACCTCGCCCACTTGTTCAAGTGATCCTGGACCGTTTTTGGTGCTTTATCCTTGACAAAGTGACCTTTTTTTTAAGTCTGTGTTTTGTGTGAGCCTCAGGTAATGTGAGCAGTTTGTCTGAGCGTTCTTGTGTGACTGAGCCAGGTTGGCCTGATGGAGCAGGTTAATGGCCGTGGTAAGTATGCGCATGTTTTCTGATGAGGTGGAACAGGCCCGCTGACACTGGGCACGGAGGTCGGAGGAGAGGCTTCAGTGCAGAGTGAAGATTTATGGAGCGTCCTCTGCCTGTCCTCCTGTTGAGCTTGTCTTAGATTACCATCCTCCTGCCGTGCATGACTGCTGCCTTTGTCCACTCCAGACATACTTCATATTAAATCTGCTATTCCACTTCTTCAGCTGTCACTGATCCACTTATGTAACTCGCTACAAATCTCATTTCCTTCTGCTTTTACTCTCCTTTCTTATTTAACTCTTTCTCATCTTGCTCGGTATTGTGGTCATTTATCACAGTGCAGGCAGAGTGAAAACACTTCTTCTATTACTGTGTCCAAAGTACATTGTTTTAAGTTATTTTGAGCAAAAAAAAAAGATAAATCCTTCATCATGGATTACAAGACTCACCCACTTAGTACTCAATGTGATTTCAACATGGTGCTGTCAATGAGCCCAGAATCCTTTGGCTGTGTGTATCAACAGGTGCAAATCTAATACATCTGAACCAAAACCAGTGCAGTATGTACAAGGTTCATACATCATTTCTGTCATATTCTCAGTGTCAGCATCGTCTAGCATCACCATCCCTGCACACTAGACATCTATAGAGACAGTCTGTACTGCTCTGTGGTTCCTTGAAGATGGAATAAGCTACAAAATGCTCTGGTAATGCTACTGCAACTCACCCTCACATGCCCAACTAGCACTTTTGTGCATGTTTTTACCATGTCGCCTTTCACTTATTGAATAGATGTGTACTTGGTCTCCTATTGCACTGACATTCTTGTGATGTCCCTAACAGCACTGCTAATGAGTAAATGTAAATATATTCAGAAACACAGAAACTTTTCATTTGAACCCTGTGTGGTCTTTCCAGCTGAGGAATCATAGAAAGTGTAATGAAACACACACAACTATTTAAGCTCTGTGGTCAGAGCTGCCCTGCATTCTGTAAGTCACAGGGGAAACCTGTAACTGGATAAGAAGATTAGAGTGAAATTTGGGACTGTACGTGTTAAGGGGTCAAGGTCGGGAGGCTCCTTGACTCCAAGGCTGGAAGAGGAGAAGGAAAAGTCTCACCTCATTGGGTGAAACTTCACACTCTGTCTCCAGGCCGGCGGAGGGCCAGGGGCCACCGCTGAGGCTTAGACAGGACAGCTTCATTCGTCACCAGCTGCCATTAACGCACCACTGAAGAATACCACTGACGTGTGTCTATCTGACTGTTTTACTGCTGATGTCTCCATGTGTATCCTCTGCAGCCAGACACATTCGACAGTGATACATTAAAGCTGCTTTGTCTATTTCTGGTTCCATCACAAAATTCTTTGGCAACCTGCAGCGAACAAGGTCGAATGTACTCTACGCCTTTAAACACATTTGTACACGTATAACACACACGGGGTCAGTTATCAGCATAGTGAGAACTAAACAATACGTCAAACTGGCTGCCTCACATCAACTTGCAAAATCTCCATACAGTATCGCTCCTTCTTAAATGTTTTCATGTTTCAGGAATGTGCAGTTTTTGTCAAATAGTCCCAATATAGAGTTCACTTCAAGCATGAGTGCACCCCCATAGTCACTCCAGGTTCTCTCATTATTTGAAGCCTAAATATGAAATGACATCATGCTTGAAAAATGTAGTAAAAAAAAAGCAGGTATAAAAATACCAGGGCTCTTTCCTTCCCCCTCCTCCTGCAGAGATCAAATGAGCCCATGAGGGAGAATTTAAAATTATGGCCTTCCTGAAACAGGCCAAACAGTCAGCATTACAGTCAGGCTACGTCATGAGTCAGCAGTGGGTCACCTACTATGACCTCATACCATACAAGTCTGTTTCACACAGTGTAGGAGGAAGGACTACTGTAACTGGTATAGTGAGTACTCTTGCAACAGCAGGCTGATGTGCCAAACCCACATCTTTCCATTATCAGTATGTGAAAATGTAACGAGTCAGTGTGGAGCAAGAGACAAAGAAAAAACATGAAACTGAGACCAACAACAAAACACAACTAGAAACCAAACCCACAGGAAACACCTCTGTATGTAGGGTTGCTGTTTACACTTCACATTGGTTGAATTTAAATGCTTTGTTCAACCCCCCAAAAAAATCAATCATAAAAATGACATCACAGTTGGACTAGAAAACCTAACTGGTACTAATATGATCGCCAACTATAACCCAAACTCTAGATGTGTTTCTGTCCACCAACCTCTCATCTATCAGCAAATACTGGAAGTAAGATTATAGATATATAGATATGAGGTATCAAACTCATGTGTCGTAAAGCAACAGAAAGAGAAAAACACTATTCCACATAACAACTGATTTTATGGGTGGAGCTTCTTTTTTGTTTCTCATCCGTAGGTTTGCTCATCATATATATTTATATCTAAATAAATGTATGTATATGTATATAGATACATATAGGTTTACCTTCCTTCCTTCCTTCTTTTCTTCCTTTCTTTTTCTTTCTTTCTTTTTCTTTTTCTTTCTTTCTTTCCCACCCCAAATCAACAATGTGACTGTCAGAGTCAGATCAGCATTCACCAAAATATTTATGTAGATTTACTCATGGTGACATTTAAGGTGATACCCATGATTCACTGATTATACTTCTTATCCTTTTCAGGTCAGAGGGGGCTGAGTGCAGCATACAACATCGTCACATAGATACAAACACACGTTCACAGTCATTCCTGTTAACTTGAACTGTATGTGTTTGGATTGTGGGAGGAAGTGACCGCAGAAAACCCACAGGCACAAGCAGAAGATGCAGACTTTGCACAGCTCAGATCAGAGGGAGATGACCCTTCTGCCTGTAGAAGGATGGATTAGTCAGTCATCTGATCCACTGGTTTGGTTTCCAGGAACAAGCTAAGTCTGTTTGTACCCACAGGAGTAAAACCTGACAATTTATTTGAGTCATCAGAAGAATAAACACTGACATCTTCTTCTATGTCTGTGCCTGCTGGTGTTTATGACCCTGTTGGTCACTGTTAGCTCAATTAGGGTAGCGTGTTTATATTCAAACAAGAACAATACTTTATATTTAACAACAAATTCCACCATGAGTTAATGGGATGTCGTCTGTTCCTGATGTTGGAGACGCCTCATGTGGATTCCACAGCAGAAAACTTTAGCAGCCTCTCATCTTCCCCTGTGTTTTGGGAAATAGTTGAAACTGAGAAGGCGTGCCTGCTCTCTAGCGTAACTGCCCATCTCTCTTATTCAACCCGAGTCAAGTTTTGAAATGCCTTGTTTGCACAGCAGGCTGCTCGGGTAATGACATGGAAGAGCATCACACAAAACGCCTGAAATAGCTCACCGGCCAAGCACGCCACAATCAGAGATGGATCGTCTCTGTCTGCTTTGTAATGCATTGAAATGGTGAGAAATCAGTCATCAGGCACCTGCAGCATGTTTGGTGTTCTGCACGACCCGACCTCACACCATCAGTTTTGTTTAGAAATGCTCTCTTAAACAACAAAACATGCACACACAGATTTTACACACTCATTTTCTCTTCCTATATGCCAAAAGATAATCTTAACCCAAAACTAGCCCCTTGAAGAAGTAAAGAAAGGCCCAAATGACCTCAGACTGAAAAAATGCACAAAGTGGTTCCCACAAGGACAGAGCACACCTGATACCAGCGACGCATCATTCTAAACAGAGCATTGCATAAAGCATTGTGTGTGAGGAGCATGAGGACATGCTGAAGAATACCAGGCGCTCAGGACCATAAGACTCTCTCCGGCCGAGACAAATTGTGGCCGACCACAGAGGGCCGCACCCAGCGCCCAGCCACAAGGAATGTCTCTTTCACTGGCTGTGCAAAATGCTGGCATCAGCTCAGCAGCAGCTCATTAAGCCTGGAGAGAGTGAGGGAGCGAGGTGAGGAGGTGCATCACCTGCTTGGGCTGGCATCAAAGGCGCTGCCCATGGGAAATGAACACTAAATGGAAATCAGGCATTTGAATTCAACCTTGAAAAAACAAACAAAAAACCCACACACACATGCTTTTACACGCACGTACAAATAACAGCACGGAAACTTTCAAGGGCAGGTTGCTACAATCGAGGAAAAAAGTGAACTGAAGCCATTAACTGTGGAGCACATAAAGATGTGCGTGATAGCAGGTCCAACCATGGGCACATCCAGCTGCAAACAGCTCTGCAGGTACCAGCTTTATACATATGTGAAAGGTAGGATTTAAACAGAGAGGCAGTAAAAATGTTGTGTAGCATGTGGTTACAGTTATGAGCAGGGTGAAGACTGGTGAATTGAAAAGGTCTTGTATGGTGTTAATTTTAAAGGTCAGTTGAGCAGAGCAGGCTGGTCCCACTGCATTCACTTGCACTGTATATGTTCATCACTGCAGCAGAGACAACACTGTGTTTGTCCTCCAGCTGAGGTGACGTCTCAGCACGGATACTGATACTTCACTGTCTTTGCAAACGGTCGTCTTACATTTCAACTTTTCCTAGAAGCTGCTTCTTGAGGATGCAGGCTTCTTTTGAATAACAGATCATTTGCTGCCATCTAGTGTTCGTGATCAGCACCTTTTTTGACAGCAAACACACAATACTGAGAGCCACAGACAGCCACGGTGGACAGTAACAATGGACATTTTCTTGAGTACTGTACTTAAGTACGCTGGTCCAGTATCTGCCTGTTTTTTTAACAGAAGACTTTTACTCCCCTACAAAGACAAACATTGTGCTTATGACTCCACAGCATTTCTGAAGAGAGATGAAGGATTTATTACTTTGAAGCAGAGTATTTAACTATACGAATCAATGTGTTGTCACAGGAGTAAAACCAGTCAGGGTCCTACACTGTCAGTCATGTTGTGCTACTGCACGTTTGATCAGCTCAGTTTGAACTTGGCAGACGAAGATGAGGAAAAAGATGCTTCAAGTTTATGTTTGAACTTAAACAAAGATCCCCTTTGTTTTAAATGTGTGCTGTGTTTAACCCGACCAGAATTCATCACCACCTACAAACATTTGCTGTCTAACTTAAGAGACCATACAAGGTTAGATTGATAAGTTTGACTGACAGCTTGTGGTTGTTTTCTGCTTGATTCACTTATGTTTTTTTTGGCCATTACCATCAGTTTTGTGGCTTCCACTTGTGTTTAAGTCATATGACCAGAAGTATCTATACTTTTACATTACTTTCAAGCAATGTCTATTATGTCCACCTCTGGTTATAGCAGGTCAGTGCAGCCACAGTGAGTGTGTTCTTCTGTTTCCTGTGGTAAAACATGCTACACACTATCTTCATATTCCCCAAGAAGGTGTGGGGACACGTAGAGGCTGCTGACTGAAAACGCCTTGTCATTGCATTGCCTGCATTCCTGTGCCTGGCTCCTGTTGGCCTCAAGACTATTTATACAGCCACAGAAGAGGCCCCTCATGAGTGGACTGAGGAGATACACGACCTGGGCGCTGACTTTATGTCTTCTGATTACACAGATACCTAAAAACGCATCGCCTGTTAAAAACTCCCTGAAACTGAAACTCTGACTCTCCTGGACCCTTTGAAAGGTCGATTATAATAAACTCAGACAAGAGGAAGATGAGTTGGACCCACAGTATTTTGAATGCAGGTTTCACATGTATAGTCCAATGTGCACATGCACACCCAAACTTTCACTTAATTTCAAATTAAGTAAAAATGTAAATTTCTTTTAATAATTCAAAGGTGAAGCTGAGACCACCCTAACCCCCCTGAATTCATCACAATCAAAACTTGACTTAGCTGCGATATTTGTCTATAGTAAACAGCAGTGTGTTGACAGAGCTGTGAGGTCGACACATCTAGAAACAAGAGAGCACACAGTGTATTTTTAGTTTGCTGATGAGCTGGTGCAAATTGCCAGGCTGCGGTCCTCTCAAGCTGAATAACACTTCATCCAGGCATAAATTAGACAACTGGCACAGGTACCCATGGACAAATGTACTTACACAGGGTGGAAGTCCCCCCAAACCCGAAACCAGGTGCTCCACTTGTCAACACACGGGTAACTGTCACCTCTCAGCTTATCTCTAACGGCCGGGTCAGAGAGGCCGGATCCTGACACCGAGTCTGGTCAGCATCACTGACACACACACTCTACGTCAGTGTATTCTTGGATTGTGCTCACTCGAATCAAAGCATACTTGGAAAATCACGTTCCTTCACAGGATTATGAAGATGTGTTTTTATTTGGCCTGTGGTAAAAATGTGAATGTCATGGGAACATTTAGATGTTATTTGCAGCAGCTTTAGCTCTACTCTGTAGGACTTCTACCTTCAGACCAGTGCAATCAAAGTGGAGAGACCTCTGTTTGTTGTGATCAAATTACATTAAAAAGAAATGAAGCAACATGTTTTTTTCAAACACCTTGGTCACTCTGGAAAGTTTATCCATTAGAAAGCGACTAACACTGTGCTGTGTGGATAATCCAGGGTGTCAGAGAGACGAGTCGCTCTCAACAATTTTAAATGTATTTATCTACTAAGGAAAGTGCAACAAATAGAAGTCCCTTCTAATGGGTTCATTCAGGGGCTTTAAAATAGGGGCTTTAGGCCAAATGATCACATGCTCATATCATTATTGTGGAGGTTTCATCGGTGGAAATATATATATATTTTTGCAAATATTTGCACTCATATTTGCATATGAGTTGTTGTTTTATATTTTGTTTCATTGTTTCCCAATTGACTTTTGTGTTTGTATGTGTTTTGTAAAGACCCAGATGAAGGCCAGGAGCTGAAGTGTGCTGGTCTAACAGTAATGTTGCTCTGTGGATTGTGAGTGCTGCTGGTGTTTTAACCTCTCTGGACTTTTTCCTTTTTCCATGGAGAAGCAGGTGAAACTGTGCCAAAGACCTCTACTCTGCTTCAAGATAAATCTCAGAGACAGGAGTCTGAAAACCACAACTAATAACAACCAGAAGTGTCTGCACGCTGAAATACCAGAAGAACATGTGTCATAGAGTTGGGTGAATTGACCCTTGTTCAGGTGTTGAGTCTCACTTGGAGAACTAATATCAGGACAAACATCCTTGTAATGGTCAACTGAAGTGTCGATATGCTCCAAAACATGAAGTGCAAGTTTGAGTCAGGACATCATCTACTTTATACAACAGTGTAAACAACACCTTCACCTACACAGCAGGGATGACAGCAAAGACAGTCTCCATCCATCACCATCTGTGTGAACAGCAGCAGGAGCTATACTGTCTGACTGCAGCTGAACTCAGACCTACTTCTTTAGAGTTTAGTTCAATTCAGCCATCTTTAATATATGTAAACGTGCTGAATTCAAAACCTGATTTGTGCCACATAGAAAGGGCTGGACAATCAGCCAGAAAAGCAGCTAAGAAATGATGACAAAAAGATGATAGATAACGTGTAGAAAACCAAATAGATCAAACATCTTTCAAAGAACAAATACAATAGAATGATTTACCAGAGTGAAAATTAAATTCTCATTTTGATGAGCTCCTGTTGTTTTCTGAATTCCTTTCTTGTTATTAAGGATGAAAAGACATTGGGGAGTAGAATCACAATGTTGTTATGTTTAAAATCTATATGCACTAAAATATTTACAATGTTATCTGCCATTTACTGCTCACTACACAAAACTGCTAGAATATCAAACCTGTCAAATCTCACATTCACACAATCATGATATTACTCAGGTCAAACCTACCTGACAAGTGGGAGGGGGTTTCCACTGACTCGACATTCCAGACGGATGGGGCTTCCCTCTGCCACCTCCTGACTCTTAAGCTTTTGGAGGAACTGAGGAGGGGACAGGGGTCCAGCTGTGGTTGGAGCTCCTAGTTGTTGGTACCTGGCAGCAGCTGCCACATCCACAGGGCCCCCGGGCTGAGGACCCACGTCTGACTGGCTGTAAGGGGTCTGCTGGCTGGGAGGCACAGAGGGAGCAGAGACCGAGCCCTGAGGAACCGGCCGCTGGCTCCTGGGAGACAGATAGCCACTGTCAGGGGAGGAGGAGTCCTCCTCCACCTGCTCCAAATGAGAGGAACCTTTGAAAATGGAGGACAGCTCCTCGATGAATGTTGCAGCTCGGCTGCAGAACTCTGTGGCTGAAGCTGCCCGGTCGTTCAGCTCCAGGTCTTCATGAAGTAGCCTGGGTTTATCCTGCTTATAAACTGGTGGCATGGGTTTGATGCGAACAACTCTCTCAGCAGAGGAAGGAGCCTCACTGGACACCTGTGCAGGTTTGCTGAGGGCAGTGTTCTGGCTGGAGGAGACTCTAACTGCTGCATTATCATCTGGGTAGGGGGCTTTGGTCTGGTGGTGCAGGTTTGTGCTTGTGATGAGGTTTTCGGTAATCTGGGTGTTAACAGTGTGAGGGGGAATAGGTTGGAGAACCTGCTCCTGAGGTGTAGTATTAGAGTGGCCTGGATCTTCAGATTCACCAAAGGCCTCAAGGGCCAGGTCCAGGCTACGGTTAATCTCTTCTGCATTTAGGAAGGCAGTCAGATCTGCAAAGTCCCCGTCTCCAGAATCCAGCTCTGTCACAGAGTCCAGGTATAGTTCCCCGTCAGAGGACGCCTCTGAAAACACACCTCCATTGCCCTCCAATGTCCCACCTGCTGCTGAGTCCTTGAGCAGCAGAGAGAGGGGGAGTGGCTGATTCCAACTCCCGTCCTGCATCCTGCATGAAACACACAGCAGCTCCATTAACCAGCAGATTATACACTATTACACTGTGGACAATGACAGTTTATATCTGACACCCATTAGTAAAAAGAGGACACAAACGGAGAGAAGAGAAATCGAACTTGACAATGCTGGATCCTTCATCACAGCCATAGCTGGCAGGATGACTCAGACCACTGTTGTCTGGACACAGTTGGTGGGTATTAACAGAAGCCTTCACTGAGGTCATAGTCAACATAACCAACATTTCTTCCTTGCCCTGTTTCTTCCTTTAGATTTAGGACTAAAAATACAGATTACATCTGTTTCATATGAATCCATTGGTTGATTTTTGACCAATCAACTAACGATTTTAATTTTAGTCCTTGATTTATCAGACTTTATTTATCTATTCTGTTCACAATGATATAACAGGAACAGCTGTAATCTGTACATGATGAAATGATTAATCAATTATCAGAACAATCACTGATTATTTTCTGTCAACCTACTGATCTTTTTTAGCATCCATGAGTAAACAGTGTCAGATTCATTCTTAGACCATACAAAATGATCGTGATTCTGCTCATACAATAAATCAATAAATATGTTCTAAACATGGTTGTGCTAGTCTGTGTACAGGGAAGTTAAAGCACGTGCACACAGGGAACATTTAACCACAATCCAGAACAATAGTGAAGACAAACACATTAATATCACCTGGTGCTTTCTTACATGTGAGTTTATCATGAAAGTGTCACCTCATTTCAGTCATTCAGTTTGAGAGGAGCATGTTTCTGATCTCTTGAGACTTTGACTCGAGCTGCACAACATGTTGTGTGGTGTGGATACATGTCTGACGCAGTGAGACACTCAACGCCTCATGGCGTCCTGAAGACCAGCTGTTGTTATTTTTAATCTCCTAGGCTATGTTTCACAGCAGCGGCGCAACCCCACCCACTCTGAGCAAAGGAGAGAGGTCCTTCAGACTCAGACGCTACCTTCAAACACACACGCACAGGTACGACTGGATGTTCACAAACATAGGCTGACAGCTACTGGGTTAAAGTAATGAATATATATAACAAGGAGAGTTATTGTCCATCAAACATCCCATATGAGAACAACAGCAACACGGTACTGATTAAATATGAATGTGGAAAATGAGGCACAAGAGTGATTGACAAAACGTTAACAACTGTCTGTGCTCTCACAATTCCTATAGCTCCTGTTTGTTCCTAGAAAAACTTTGATATGTTAACAGAGAGTAGATCATATTTTCCACAGAATGTGTTGGATCTAATAGAAAGTACTTTAAAATGAGAATGAATCAAAATCCCTTTCAACCACATGGCAGAAGCTCCGACACATGCCATTTGGCAGTTTGATTAATATATATGAGTAAGGATGTCTAAAACAGAGTCCCTGACAGATTAAATGATCTGGGCCATATTCTTGATAAACAATTAAGAACCAAGCTATAAAATTAAGCTAAAGATATTTTTTTTAAAGACCAAACTTACCTTAAAGTGGGCTACTTGTTGAAACACGCTCTCCTGGTTTTGTGATTCCAGGTTTGTCTTGTTTATTTCGTAAGAATGAGTCAAAACGAAGCTTCTCTCTCCAGAAGAGCAGCCTTATTGGTCGGACAGTCAGCAGGATCTCTCAGGTTCAGGGTCCAATTGCGTACTGCCTCTGCAGTGGCCTGCTGTCCCATCTGTCCTGGTCCCTTACTGCTCACTGTGTGGGGCTATATTTGGCCCATGGCTCAGGTTTCACAGCCAGAATACTGGCAAGAGGAGAGAGTGTTAAGGTAGTCCTGGGGAACAGAAGGCAGTGGTGACATTTTTCACCCAGTATTTGTTAATTAAACACAGAAAACACAGAAGACAGAGCAGCAGGGACACATGCAAATTGTAATTTATGACACTACATGTCCTCAATATGCACAAATAAGGCAGGACAGTCAGGTTCATGCAACATTCATAAGTACTCAATGTGCATCAGCCACTGATAGCAGCCATGCAGGTCTGAGTCATGAGGAGTGATCAAACATCCAGATGAATAAGTCAGTTGATGGTTATGATTTGTCTAGTGAAGACATCTAATTGCAGTATCGTGACAGCAGCTCGGCAGTGCTGCCACTGTGGCAAGCTGAGTTGACCCAATGACCCCAGACCACCCACATGTCTGTCTTACCTGCAAGTAAGTTGTCTCAAAAAGGGCCACGGAGGACTCAGCACAAAAAGAGCTGAGATGAAGGTTCAGCACCAGGTTTGGTCAAGGTCAGTGCTTCCTACAGAGAGCATGTAAAGGTCTGAATCAGTTCTTCTGTCTGCCCTGCCAACAAGTGCCAGTGTGCACAGACACAGACAGTCAGAGACCATGCAGCCTCACTTAGTCTATTTCTAGGCCACTATCACATTTTGTGTTCTCAGAGCTATTCTGGTTCTTCATTAATCTACTGATTACAGTTAAGTGCCAGTGATAAGTTTGGAAGGAATTTCCAGTGTAATAACTATTTACTGTACACACACACACACACACACACACACACACACACAGTATGTGCTCACATGCTGACTGACTAGTAATCTAAAATTCTCCTCACTTGTCACCATACCACAATTAGCTATAACAATGTGTATGGTGTTATTAAAAACTGCATTATTTAGTGGTGACCTCAGTAACCTATACTGTCATAAGTGTTTGTGGTCTATGTAAGAATAGTGTTGTTATATTCCAGCACTCCCTGTTTTATACAACATGTGCACACCACAGCAGTATTCCTTGCGTCATAGATTATGTTTAGTGGTTAAGCATACACTATTTATCTGTAGAGTTTAAAAATATTACTGGATCCCTCAGAGTGTTCTCTCTGGTTAGACCCACACTGCTCACATTATCAGGCATGGGCAATGTCTTCACACACACATCCGATTAGCAAACACCAGTAGCCTACTGCTTTTTTTCTTTTTCTTTTTTTTTTAATGTCATATCTTGAATTTTAAGTCATGAATCTGTTGAAAGTGTCATGAAGTTCACAAGCATACTTCTGACTTCTGAACCACTGGTGATGACAATGTGAACCTACACTCCTGTATGGTACAGTTTGGCATATGTATTACTATTCCAATTACAGCTTTCTATACATCTGTAATACTAATTTTAATCATTATTGAATATAAATTGAACTAATTATATTACCAATTATAAGATCAGAGTCTCTGTTCATGTTGTAGTACTCACTGTAAATATGCTGTTATGTTTCCTTCAATGCCTAGAAGAATTGACTTTATTGCAGTTCCTTACTGTGACCACTACATGACACTGAATCTATTATGGAAATAGGTTTTTAAAATGCTTCGCTGGTGGGCCCCAGTGCACAAGTTCCTAGATTTGACGCGTGTATTGTCATTTTTGTCTTAAGATTGTCTTAGATTCACAAGCTATTTAAAATAATGTATATAAAAAATGTATTTGACGAAAATCTTGTTCCAATTGAAAAATATGGGATTTTATATAATAATATAATATAAAACGATTATGTGATTTAGTATGACCACTGTATTCTGAAAATATTTACTGACAGTCATGCCAAGTCTAAAGTTGTGACCTATTTGGGAGGCCGCGCCATTTTGAATTTAGAAGCCATCGGTTGCCGTGGGCGACAGCAGTGTGTAGACCGACTACAGGCATGCAGGAAAGAGACGTATAAATACGAATACGAATTACTTTATTAATCTCCAAAGGAAAATTCATTAGTCTGTCAGCTCATCTACCATTTGCAAAAGAATTAAAAAACCTGATTCAACTAATTAGTTCCACAAACACCCGACGTTGCTGGGAGACAAGGAGCTCAACTTTTCAAATCAAATCAAACTTTATTGTCACTTTATTCTTACCAAGGTAAGAACAAAGGGAGAAAACGTTTCTCAGAGATCAGTAAAAGTCCAGTTTTATTCTCATCATTTAATGCTCTGGGACTGAAACATCAGCCATCAACTCGACTTTCAACGTAATGAACGTAAACATAACTTTCAGTATAACCCTTTAATAAATAATTAAATGATTTGTGCATCACACAGTGAATACTTTTCATTTTTTCATTATCAATTATTGGGTCTTTCATTAAATTCCTTCAACTAAAAACGCTGACTGTCAGACCCTGCAGAAAACTTATGACAACTGCTCAATAGAAACCAGCATTTACGAATTGCTTTTCCCTCCTGAACGGGTTTGTCTCCTCCCGGCTCCCGTTGCTCCATAGTGATTGGTCGAAGGGAAAATATGGCGCCGTCCGCGTATTTGTGTTAACTGTATATAACAAACTTACAAAGTGTTTTCCTGACAGAGCAGGCTGTTTCTGACACAGTCATGTTTCACAGCAGCATGCTGCCGTTACCGTCTCGCACACTGTGACGTTCAGCACAGTGACATTTACGGTGGGCTAATCTATTCGTTAGCCTCTTCGGTCGCTAGCAAACTGCTAACGTTGGTACAGAAGCCTCTCATCTGTCAAGACCAAACAATAAACAGTGAGTAACGGTCCAGATAATTACCACACAGTGTTCGTTGGTTTGGGTTTCCAGCTCCGTGTCTTCGTGACTGTGTAGACAGCTAACATTATAATATGGGACCTTAGGAAGTCACCAGACTGGTAGTAAACTGTATGAGAGGAGACCAGATATCGGTTCTTCACCATAGTATCATAGTATTAGTCTGAAAGGATCCATGATTGTCTGTTATTTGCCCAGTCGTAATACATTACGTTAATGATACGGTTCGTGTCCTATCATCCACCACAAGTCATGAGACACAATTAATCCACTAACATTTCAGATTTAAATAATAAAAAAAAAAAATCAGATCCACCAGCACCACATCAATGTAAAGACTTCATGTGTGCTTGTATCAGCTAAAGCTCAAATTTCCTTCTTTGGACAAATAGACATAATAAGTGGTACTTGTCCAAACAACGAGAGTCCATTACTTATTAAACCTTCTCTTTCAGCCTACAAGATGCCTGCCTTCCGCCAAGTAGGAGAGAAGCAACTTCCCAATCCTGTACTGTGTATGGCATGGTCTCCTAAAAGAGATCTAATTGCTCTGGCCAACACAACAGGAGAGGTAAAAAGATATATATATCCTAAAACATGATTAGTTGTCTTTCATGAGTAATGTTATTGTTCCCCTTTGTCCCTAGTTGCTGTTACATCGCTTGGCTAGTTTCCAGCGTGTTTGGAGTTTACCACCCAGTGAATATACTGGGAAGGAGATCACGGCACTCGCCTGGAGACCTGATGGCAAAAGTAAAGGGTGCTAACATACATCTTTCACACTTTTAGATTTATGATTGCAGGGGCCATGAAGTCATTATAATCTTACCATCTCTTCAATTCCCAGTTCTGGCATTCAGCTTGGGAGACACCAAACAAGTGGTGCTGTGTGGTGTTGAGAAAGCAGAGATCCTCCATGTATTTCCAGTGCAGCACCCTGTGACCTGCATGCACTGGATGGAGGTGATGGAGGAGAGCAGGTAAGCATGAGGCTCAGAGATCAAACCAGTGACATGGAGAATGTTTAACTTATTGTTCTGTTTCAGTGCCCTCAGTGCCTTTTACAACTCAGAAGATGAATCTAAACTTTTTCTTCCCAAATTACCAACACTCCCCAAGAGGTAACACTAGCATTAACCATATACCAGAGAATGAGAAGGCAACACCTGTGTTCACTGAATAACATTTTTCAAACATTTGCTTTTCCCAGCTACAGCACAACATCAAAGATCTTCAGGTGGGATAGCATTTTAATAAATAACTCCTCAGTCATGTATTAGTTCTTCAATGTATGTTCAAAACATTTATCTCTGTGTTACAGTGAGGAAAAGTCTGATGAGATAATGAATCTCCTTGGAGAAGTCAGGTAAACTGGGCCTAATATTCAGTCAACTTATACTGTAAAATGCAGTGTCTGAGTCTTTTTAATGTACAGAGATCGCCTTCTCAAAGTGGAATGGAAATCATTTCATCAGTCTCTCTTCTGTCTGTGCAGACTGAATATACTTGTTCTTGGGGGAGACAGTGGCTTTGTGGAGCTTTATGCCTATGGGATGTACAAGATTGCCACTTTAACAGGAGTAAGTTCCCTTTAATTCATTCATTAGACTTTCCCTTAACATCCTCTGCCTTGATAAATCAGGAAAAGACAAATAATAAATTATTTATAGCCAGCAACCATTTATCTGTAGTGCAGCAGTCGGTGACATGTTACCCTAAAAGGCAAAACTAAAGTGAATTGGATCACATGATTGAAGCAACTCACAATAAAATGGGATTTTCTACAACAAAACAACACATTTTGGATTTGAGTATTGGTGTTAAGTAGAATAAATATTTCTCTCACCCAGTCTTGATAAAATTTAAACAAACATGTTTTAGATTCTAATTCTCATGTAACACTGAATGAGCTGCACCTGTAAAACAAAAAATCCAACATTAGATCCCAAGCAGTCATGTCCTGTTCCTTTTGATGTAATTACACTGTTCTGTTCAGGTATCAGGAAGATGCCGCAGCCTGAGTCTCTCCAGTGATCTCAAGTCTCTCTCCATCATCACAGAGGTCAGGTCTGACGACAACAACCCGGAGATCTGCTATGTTCAGGTGAGGTTACATGACTTGTCTTCATTTTCCATTTCCTCTGCTCATGTAAAGTGCATTTTGTGTTTATTTTAATGTCTGTCCTTGTCCTCCAGCTGGACACAGGCCTGTTATCCGACTGTCTGCCTGAAGTCACCAGGATGGCACGCAAGTTCACCCACATCTCCACCCTGCTGCAGTACCTGCATCTCTCCCTCACATGTATGTGCGAAGCCTGGGAGGACATCCTCATGCAGATGGATCTTCGACTCACTAAGTTTGTTCAGGTCAGTAGTCCTACGCTTCTGTACAAATCATCAAATATAAAAATGGGCCAACACATGTCTTTTTTCCCCATTTATTTTCCTTAGGAAAAGAACACAAGCACTCAGGTTCAAGATGAGTTTCTGGAGCTTTTGCTGTGGGGACAGTCGAGGTGAACATTCTGTGCTATTGTGTCATGATGCCTTGAGTATCCTGTGGCAACATATCTTGGGGTAGTTAAATAGCTTTAAAAAATATTTTGTTTGAAATCATGCGGTCATTTTCTTGCCATTTGCTCTCTGCTTTCAGCCCAGAACTGCAAGCTCTGCTCATGAACCAGCTGACTGTCAAGGTGAGAGTAAGAGCTGTTGAAATGCTTCATGTATTACTCCCCTTCTTTCTCTACAGTGATTAGTTGATATTTGTTGAAAATCCGATTATTTTTTTTTATTATATTTCAATCACAGGGACTGAAGAAGCTTGGTCACTCCATTGAGTCCTCTTACTCCAGCATCCAGAAGCTAGTCATCAGCCATCTGCAGAGGTATTTCCAGGTTTTTTTTAATCGCCCCTCGATGCTGCCTACAGCCTGGGTGTTTGTCATGTGAACTCTCCCTCTGTGCTCCCTGCAGTGGCTCTGAGGCTCTGTTGTATCACCTCAGTGAAGTAAAAGGCATGTCCCTTTGGAAGCAAAAGTTCGAGCCCCTCGGTCTGGATTCAGAAGCAATAGAAGGTAGCACTTCACTAGCCTGTGTTATTAGTAGAAATTCAGCCTTTTATCATCATTAAACTCAAATGTGTTTTGTGTTCTCAGGTGCTATCACAGCAGTGGGCTCCTTTTCTCTGAAAGCCAATGAACTTCTGCAGTGAGTTAAAAGATTTCTCAGTATATTTACACCGTTTTAGCATTATCACTGGTTTCGATTTAATCATTGCTTTGATTTTTGTCATTTAGAGTCATTGACAAGAGCATGAAAAACTTCAAAGCCTTTTTTCGGTGGTTATATGTAGGTAAGAACCAAAGTATGTCAGGTTACAACGGAAAGTGTTGACCTGATACAGAGACATTTATCATTGTGTACATTGGTGCGAATTGACATGACTGATCACAATATTAAGTTTCAATTGCTGTTTTTATGCAGAAGCTCTGTTTTGTTTCATTGTTCCACAGCTATGCTGAGAATGTGTGAGGAACATGTACCACCAGAACTCAACAAAGTGAGTCATCACAATTGTTTCTGTGGGATTTCTCAGTTTAAAATGCTCATATATTTGTCGTGTTCTTATTATTACTACTCTTAACATTTTTAAACATGTGGTTTTCTCCCATAGATGACACAGAAGGACATTGCCTTTGTTGCTGACTTCCTGTCCGAGCATTTCAGTGAGGTGAGACTGATATAAAGCAGTGTAACGATAATTTGATTAATATATTTCCAGCTTTTTACAAGCATTTTTTCTCTGCTCTCTGCTTTAACAGAATGAAGAACTCTTTGATCGCAAAGGAAAGTATTTCAACGTGGAACGAGTTGGTCAGGTAAGTGGTAAAGCGGGGATGGCAGTGTTGTTTCGACTGTTGGAGCTGCTGTCTTCATGTCTCACACACCTCTGCAGTACCTGAAGGACGAGGACGAAGACCTCGTATCTCCACCCAACACCAAAGGAAACCAGTGGCTGAAATTCTTGCAGGAGAGCACGTACCTGAAAGGTGAGTTGTGATTATTACTGAGGAAGAACAGAAAAACAGTGATGACACAATGTGTAATAATGTAACTACTTGATGGAACAAGGTTAAATAATGTATTTATTGCAACTGTTATAACAGATAACAACAGAAAACATTGTTTAACTTGTTTATCTAGAGAGCCCGTTGCTGTTTCCTTCATATCCCCAAAAGTCTTTGCACTTCGTCAAGAGGATGATGGAGAAGGTGATCGAGCACTGTCTACAGAAACCTGCAGTGAGTTTTCAGCCAGTGACAGCTGGCTCTTTCTCATGTTTGCATCTCTTCTCTATCAGTCACTAGAAAGCATGTAGGTACAAATGCCACAGACCTTTGAGAGTTAAAATCTGCTCATCTCTCTTTTTTATTCTATGATGAAGGAACAGTTAGGAGACACCTGTCTGCTATTCAGCTTTGTTCAAGATCAGAGGGAATTAAACAGAAATGTAGCTTCAAGATTCACTTTGAGAACAGGAGCAGCATGTCTGTTCTGTGTGAAACTAAAAGCCCTCCTGTAACATTATTTTTGCAGATCCTGTAGCTTAGGCTTTTTTGCTTAGGCCAGTAAATATGTTATTTGGTAACTCTGTCAGAGCATAAATGATGACTAAACGTTGTTTTTTGGGTGTTTAAAAGATTTCGATGTAAAATTTAGAGGTAAGGTGCTGGTGAGGTGAAAATTATAATTATTTCTCCATGTTCCATTTTGCTTATTCATTGTTTGTATACTTGTATGCAGGAGGTAATTGGGAAGTCTGTCAAAGTGGCTGTCTGTCTGCCCCTGTACACTGTGCCAGAGAGGTATGATATGATGTCTGTGTTTAAAATTCATATCATTTATAGAAAAATAAATGTGATTTATGTTGTATTTACTTGTTGCTGTCTGTTTTCTTTCCAGCTCAGAAAACACTCCACGACTTTTTGAACTTCCATCTTTGTACGTAAAGCACAAACATTCAGGAGTTTTGCAGAAATCTCTGACAGTAAAGTAGCTGTTTGTATTGATAATATTTGTTGTCTCACAGGTGGAATGACAAGAAGGCCAAAATGCATTATGCTGTGTTCTGCATGCCAGAGATTTCACCCTGCAAGCTCTACTTACTGCGCAAAGGAACAGACCCAAACAGGTGCATGTCTGTGATTCAATGTGCACAAGTCTAAAGTTTTCTGCTCTGTATTTTACCCATATTCATCCAAATGTGTTGTGCCTATGTTTGTGCAGACATATTCCCAACAGTGTTGTGTCAGTTGACCTCAGCCACCATCTTGACAATGCAGATGATGACAATGCTGCAGCCCAGTGAGTTCCTCTTCAAGCCACTCCTACCAGTTCATTTGTTAAACAGGCCTAAATGTCAACACATTAGCTGGCTAGTGAAGATCTTTTGATCACCTACTGTGACTATAATGTTGAAGTCTTGTTATGTTTCAGTTGCCTAGATGCTCGTTTCTATGATGATGAGATGCTAACAGTGGTCTTGCAAAGAGTGGAGGAAGACAACTGGCGTGTCTTGGCTCAGCTCCCTCTTGCTTCCACCCTGAGCTGTGAGACTGAATTCAACTGGGAGCCGAACCTGAGGTGTGTGTGTGTGTGTGTGTGTGTGTGTGTGTGTTCTCATCAGTCTGAACATTCAATTGTGTTACACAATCAGAAATGTCTACATTTTAGAATTGAGTAAATTTCTTCTCTAAATTAATTTAGCACGAAGTTGTCGGTATGCACAAATAAAATGTCCCTTGATTTCCCTTGAAAAATCCATAACTTAGAAAATATTTTCGTGGTGCTAGACCAAAAGTGGTTTACTCTACACCCTACAAGGCCAAACTTTGTCACCTGTGTTGTCAGGTTGGACCAGCAGACCAGTGCCATCCCATGTCAAGGCCTGGTGGTGGGCAATCAGTGGCGGGAACTGGAGGGCATGAAGGCCCAGTTTGTAGCTGTCAATGGAATCCGCAAAGTTGCCTGTGTGGTAAGTCAGATTTATATCTAGGACTTTCCAATATATTTTTAGTGCATGGGGATTTTAGTGAGGAACATCCTGCATGAATGACCTGTGCTGCAATGCTCCCGTGTTTATTTCAGAGACCAGTGTGGTGAGAGGATTCATATCTCTGTGTTTTCACACTTCTCTGTGAGCAAGCTTATACCAATGAATGAATGTGGTGCTCTGTCCAAACATTTACTTTCTCTCTCCTGGCAGCTAAGTGCCAATCTGAGACACATACGTGTTTTTGAGATGGACGTAGAGGATGAGGACGAGGAGGGAGCTGACTCACAGAACGCCAGTGCTGACCAGGAGGGGCTGGAGACAACCATGACCAGCCAGGGGCAGGGAGAGGAGAGTGTGGAGGTGGAGGGTGCAGCTGAAGAACAAGGAGGGGGTGGGTTTAAAAAGACTGAGGAGCATCTGGAGTCAGAAGAAGCCCTGGAACTGTCTTAAAGTGAAGTACAGAAAGAAACTTCATAAACAAAGGACTTGACTCCATCTTTAGTTTTGTTTGTTAGAAAGGATTAGGATTTTTTTTTTTTTTTTTACAATATTCTCCAAAATATGTTTGCATATGAGAATAAACAGGTTTGTGTTTATAATTGCATTGTTTCTTTTTTTCTTTTATAAGTGCTGTGTAAATGTTGACAAGAAGATAATTTTAGTCACTTTGTCACCAATTAGCAATGTATGAATGTAGATTCATTCATACATTAATATGGGTACGTTTAATAACATTTAAACATCTTCTTGTACGAAGTTTTTGTTGCTAAATTAAAAAAAACGCGTTTTGTTCCGTAGCGGATATTTGTGCGCGCGCAAATAGGTGTTGGTTACGTGCTCGCCCTCGACACCGAACGCAGTGACGTATGTTGTCCGCCGCCTGTTGGTCTTTCACAGTTGGTGACGAGTATGATGAAAATGGCCTCGACCCTGCCCGTAAGCTCGAATAACCGGAGAAGATGACGGCGTTGAGCTTTTTAAGTCAGCGGAACACCGAAGTGTCTTGTTTGAACACATAGGTAAAAGTGAAGGACGGAGAAACAAAGAGAGTGTCGACAGAGAAACGACTGGAAACACCACAGACCACTGCATATTTTCGCTGGGCTGAGGAGCCACCATGGAGGATATCAACTCAAATATCAACGCGGACTTGGAGGTGCGGAAGCTCCAGGACTTGGTGAAGAAGCTCGAACAGCAGAACGAGCAGCTTCGGAGCAGGTCGACGATGTTGTCCTCGTCCGGAGCGATGTCAGGGAACCACAGACCCCTCAGCGCCGGATACGACTCGTCCCTGTCAGCGGGGATGGCAGCCGGGCTGGCCGGCTTCCCTGGGGTGGGGTTCGTCGGAACGGGAGGCTACGGTGGGCTCTTGGAGAACAACCGCTGTCTGAGCCCCAGACTGTCCTACGACGGCATCAGCTTCAGGAGGGCGTATGACAGCGAGGGGGCATCGGCTGCCACCTCTGTGCCGAGTATGAACTCTCGTTACTCGGACACGACCGGGAGCTACACAGATGAGGGGGAAACATCAATCCTAGATGAAGTGGAAATCTTAGACCTCGAAGACATGGATTGTCTAAACGAAGACGAGGACAGCTGGTGAGTGACAGGCTTGTCCTGGGAGGTGTCTTGGCTCTACGGCCGGGTCCCTGTGTTCAGAGCGGGCTGACAGCTTTAATTGGCCGGGCACAGCTGCTCCACACATTAGCTACCATGACAAACGCCTGGCATAAACAGTCTCTCTAGTAGCCTGAGAGGTGAAGTCATCTGTGCTGAAGGAGCCTCATTGTGGATCACTGTCTGAACGATGTTGTTTGGCGAGTCGTGTGGGCGATGCCATGCCCTGCTATGACTATATCACCATAATAGACGTGCTTTGTTAGACTGTCCGAACCAAATCCTTATACCTCGCTCACAGATAGTGTATTTGTGTCTGAGACCGATCAGTAGGCCTCTGAGGCTCGTGGCTCTCAGCTGTCAGGACCCCGAGGTCCCTCTGATCATCTGTTGAACCGTTTGGGTGCTGTGATGTGGCAGATTGCTTGGCTTGTCATGGCAGCGGTGGCAGAAGATCAGTGTGTACAGCAAAAACGAAAGTTGTTTTCCTGCCCAGCAGCCATGTGGGAGAAGTAGTCATGGTTATACTCCTCCTCTGAATTCCCCTTAGCACACCAGTTGGCACACAAGCCACAAGTGCTCTGCAGCAGGGAGTGAGAACTGATGAGAGATGAGAAATAGGACAGTCAGCTCACCATGCAGGAGGAAGAGCTGTGTCAGTGTCATGAAGCCTAACGCTGCCTTTACAGGGATTACAAACAACAATAGCTCTTAATAACACAGAGTGGTCATATGGACCAGGATGATCGTGCAGGCCTGCTTGTGATCACATAGTCACCCTGATAGCGCACATGTCCATCCATACATCTCCTATAATCTCCTTCCACTACATTGTGTTTGGATTATTTCCTCCAGTTTTGAGCTGTTGCGGTTTTAAAAGTTAGGTGGCTTTGCATGGATACACTTATGAAGAATATGAGTGGATCTGTCTAAATCTCCCTTCTCGTCCCAATTCAAGGAAATCCTGGAGAGGCAGAGTTACACACTGAGATTAGTCCTGCTAAGGCAGCCGATGTCAGTCATGGAGACTTGGTGGATGGGTTTATACAGGGGGTCTATAAATCCAGGCAACAGTTACAGACCACATATGAATGTAATGATACACATTTCCTGAGTAGATGGTCCTTGTTATCGCATCTTGTCCTGTCAGGAAGAGTTTATTTGATTGGCATCTTCTATGATAATCACACTATAATGAGCAACATTTGCGTACAGCTCTGTATGCAACCCAGTGGTAGTTACTAAAAGCTCCTACAGAGGCAGATTATATTTGGTTGAATGCCAGCACACAGGATTTGATGACAGTAAAGGATGTCTGGCAGTCAGCACTCAGTGACAAATCATCGATGTCCAAGCTGTAGGTGTGTTGGTTAACAAATTAGATGAATGATCTAAAAATGTATGAAGAACAGTGTTATAACACTGTAACTAGCCTAAAGGAATATGACATGTATGGAGGAAAGTGGGTGCACTCAGCTACTGTTGCAGCTGGTATGTATAGGATAAATCCTTTTCCACTAAGTGTTTGTTATTTGATCTACCCATTGTTCCAAGACCTTCCTCTCTTGCCTGCAACAGTGTGCCTCTGCCAGCTCCTGAGCCCTTGACATCAGACTACTTTCAGACATTGCTCACTCATGCCCAACAGAGCCAGTCTCATTATGCCCTGGCTGTTTGTCAGCCCTCTGGATCAGATTGATATCTGGGATTACTGTGTAGCACCCAGCTCTCGCCAGCTCCTGTCATAGACTCCTGTAATCCCTGAATTAGCCTCAGACTGGATTTAAAACGCTGCCCGCTCCTGCAGTGCTCGGACTTACAATAGATGCTTCCCTTTCTACTGTGTGTGGACTTGACACATATCATTTTTTCATGTCTGTGGGTTGGAGATTTGGTTAATTAAATTATTTATTAAGAAGATTTGACAAACAACAGCAGATGGCCAAAGTGCTGTACAGTCAAAAGAGTAAAAATTGTGAAACAACACAACAAACCTCAAAGACAAGAAGACAGTCATTCATAAAAAAAACAACTCTCATACTAAAGAATAAACATGTGTTTAGAGGCAGGCAGTGTAGGGGCCAGTGTAACAGTATGAGGCATCTATATCTGCAAAGATAAAACCCCCAAAACATGTGAATCCAGGGAACCCGGGGCTACATGAGGACTCACCACTGGGTCCACATATCAGGACTCTGCACATATCAGAACCATCGGCAGACCACCGATGGTTTTAGCATCTTCCTGTTTTGCAGGCAGGTAAATCTGAGTGTCATCTGTGTAACAGTGGAGTGAGATGCTGGATCTAATAAGACTGAATCCTGGAGGGAGCATGTACAGAGAAAATGGGATTGGCCCTAGAAGAGAACCCTGAGGGACCCCATGAAGGAGGCCTAATGAGGGGGATACAGTAACCAGGGCCAACAGGAAACTCCTGTCACACAAGGAAGACCTGAACCACTACAGAGCAGCATCGTTAATGCCGACAAGCTGCCCATAGTTATTTGAACGTTTGCTCCAGTAGCCTCAAAAACTTTTACTATGTGCTCTACTAAAATGTGAGTGACAGCCCCACTGTTGATAACCAATGAAAGTGTGCAGCCCCAGATCTCATGCTTTTGTTGCTGCACTTCCTTGCCTTAGCCGTAATGTTTCTTCTTTCATCATGAAAGACTTCCTCTATGGCTGCAACAGAGCTGACAGCTGCTGACTCAGATCTCTCTCCTGAGTGGAGAAGAGAAGACCTCTTCTCTTCTCTTCTCTCTCTTCTCTTCTCTTCTCTCTTCTCAAGAGGTTAGGCATAAACACACATGCAGATAACTGGTTTAACAGACTAACAGAGAGCAGTGTGTGATTCAGTTACTATGTGTCCTTATTTTCCACCTTGACATGTTCACATCAATATTGAGAGGGTTTCAGTTTGAATCAATGCAGCTGACTAAGTGCTGGGCCTGTTCTGGAGGATGTGGGCTGGTGACAGTTGTTCATTCTTAAAGTTTGCTGCAGCAGGGACTCGAAGTTGAAATGTCCTCCTTGTTAATAGAAACCCTCACACATGCAGGACACTGGATTCTGCCAGATCAATCCTAACAAGAGTCAGTATTGACACATTAAGAAATAGTTCCTAGAATCTTGAATAACAGGCCTCAGCATTTCAGCATGAAATAGATCTGGATTAAACATAGTCATTTTCAGTGTTGACAAGCAATACCTCTCTCTGCTGCAGTGGCAATGACACTGCAGCACTCTGTGATCAAACACTGTCCAAACACTTTGTTGTCCCCTCAGTCTTATTTCCTTGTTCCAGCTATCAGCTAACATCACATATGAGGTGTGATAGGTGTGAGCTGGAACAGTCAGCCGTTATCACAAGAGGAAGATGTTGTGTTTGATTGCTGGTGTTGCCTTTAATGTACTTTGCAATACACTGTGTCACATGACACACGCTGTGTTTTTTTCTTCTTCTCCAGGCTCTATGAGACAAAAGTGAACAGTCCCCTGCAAAAAGCCTTGAGTCCTATTGTATGGTGCCGCCAGGCTCTCGACAACCCCAGTCCTGAGATGGAATCGGCCAAGCGCTCCCTCATTCACAGACTGGACCTCACCATGTCAGGTAAACAACACCAGTCAACACGGGACATGAAGTCTCAACAGTGATAGAACAAATTAATCAGTCCTTTTAGATGTTGAAAACAGCACCGCTGAAGTGGATGGATTGGTGGAGTGGTGTTAATGGCATCCAATCAGGACCTGATGTTTTACTGAACAACTTCATTTGCATTTTGTTTAACCTGCATCTGTTTGTCTCTGTGCATAACATCAGTCCTGAGTTCTCTTCTCTTCTCTTTGTATTAATTAGACAAATTAATGAAAAATCTGACTACAATAAAAAGTGTCTTAATGCTGACACACATGGAGGCGCAGTAATGCAGCAGTGATTTTCCACAGCTGTGCCAGGCTGTTTGTCACTCAAGGGTTACTCAAATGGTGACAGTGTGTCAAACGTCAGTTGTACATTGTTCTATATTAGGCAAATGTGTAATAACTGATTCGTCACAGTGGAGCCTGTGCATAAATGATGAAATAGATATGCGTTACAACATGCACTTGCAAACAAAGCAGAGATGGATGTATGACTCATGACTGATGTTGTCCTGTGTGGATCAGTTTCCCTTATTCTAACAGGAAGTTGACCTCCACACATGTTCCTGTATGAACAGCACGGGCTGTAGTTTAATAAAGCAGCTGTCAGACAGATGAGTGCAGATCGAGGTTAGTGAAAACTCCGGGGTTTGATGAAGTAGTTCGAGGGTCTGTGAGAATCCATGTGTGTACTTTTTGGATGAGTGTCACACACATGCACAAGCCAATCTAACCTAACCAGGTCATCAGACTAATACATGGAAGAGACCCAGTTGTTCTCATCTGTTTCTCCTTTGCAGAAATGTGTGTGAGGAGTAATGTTTAATTTATACCTCACTGTGGAGTATTCCAAATATTTATTGCTCTTGTGCCTCAGGTCTGCACCTGATTCTCAGCACACATGCAGCATTAACTTATTTATATTGACATCTGTCCATGTTTTAAGCACCACAGTCTCTCCAGGAGTTCAAGGCTCATGTGGTCTTGAGATGCTGGCGACAAAGACCTTAAATTGTTCCATGTCATAGTCATGTAGAGCGCCAGGGTGTATGTGAACAAATGCCTCAGGTCTCTGACAGTCCCATGTGGACGCCTCAGTGTGCAGCTGAACCCTCTGAGAAGAGAAGAGGAGCTGTGTGGAGCTGGTCTTCCACTAATTATAGGTGGTCGGTCAGAGAGGAGGACGGGCCTCGGAGCCTGGCAGCTGAACTGAGAGGGGTCATTCCCATTTTGACCGTGGTATGTCCATGTGACAGTTATATCATGTTGAGCAATTAGCCACTGAAGGTCGTTCACGGGGGGAGACGTGATCTCCTCTGTTGTGCAAGAATCTGAAGTACACCTGATCACATATACACACACACACAGGCCTCCTCCTTCAAAGATACTGAGATCTGTTTGTGTTGGCTGCTTCAGTAACATGACTTTAGATCTGAGTATGTGAGTACTTTTCCCCTCATGTTTCACATTTACACCATTTACATCTCTTATGTTCAGGGACAATTTGAGCTCTCGATGACATACCTAATGCAAATCAAAAATATATCATGCAGGAAAGTCTTGAGCTCTTTCCCTTGTGTGTCCACTGGTGAACAAAGCACGAAGCCTAACTTAACTTAACCCTTTGTTCACGACACACCCATCTGTGCAGCAGCTGACTAATACTACAAATAACTGTGGGGTTTATGGGCGCATGCTCATAAGTGGTGATATCATTGTAGGTGTGGAAGGATAACGTCACCCTGATACCCCACACCCCCACTCCACCTCAAGCCCCTACCCTCCTCTCCTCATTTGGCACTGCTGGTGTCATCATTTGCAAAAGACAGAACAACTAAAATCTTTCACAGAGTCTCATGATTCACCGGCCATGTGGTCACAGTATCTAAAGTGAATATATTTGGGATCGAGGGCGAGGGGGGGTAGAGATCTGAGCAAAAATAAATAAAGAAATCAAAAGTGAGCACAGAGAAAGCCTTTATCAAATCTCCAGCACTAATTTCTGTGTGAGTGAAAGACTCATCGTGACACACCCTCATGGCTCCGGGCTATTCTCCTTTCACACCCAGCCTCTCACAGGGGCATGGAAACCCCTGTTGCCATGGTGTTGGTTAAGGAATTTCAGAGAGGAAAAATCTCCACCTTATTTGTGGAAGACTGGAGCGAAGTGTTACTTCCTCATGATGTGAACTGTGACATGCAGACGTTGATAAGAGAGCGCGGTGTGTCGGAGCGTTTCCACGTGTGTCAGGGCGTGCAGCGAGAACACACTCATACCAGACGAGCAGAGGCTTTAAACACGGCTTCAACTTTTATGTCTGTTTTATGTCAACAGCGAGCACGCCTTTGGTCTGCACACATACTGTTAAAACCATGTCCTCAGATGACGTGTCTCTGTTATGTAACTAATAACAGGGAGGAGACAGCTGGGAGCTAGTTGTCTGAGTGGACTGAGCCACTTTAGTCATTTGAATCCTGATAAGCAAAACCAAAAGTGTTTCCACGCCACAACAATTCAACTGTTTCTTCACAAAGACACTGGTGCTGCTCTGAGAGCTGCCAATCCACAGCACATACAATGCTCTAGAGTTACCACCACTGCCGCTCAGCTGACCTGCACTCTGTGCCCTGAGTGAGTGAGTTCACCTTCTGCCTGCACATCTCTTCCAGCTTTATCCCTCCTCTCCTTTGTGCTGTTGGTCTCTCTTTTATAAAAGCTGCTCTATTTGCTCCTCTTGTGATACGCTCGGAGCACTCTGCAGCTGTTTGGGCCTTTCTTTCTTTCCTTTTGTTTTTTGTTTTTTTTAATATCAAATAAGCCCTCAGTGCCAAGCTTTCCTCCTTCCTCGACATGTATGTCTTACAGGCTTCCATTTTCTCTCAGGATGTTGTGTGCTGGCTCATCTAGTTTTTTCTGGCTTGGTGTTTGAGCCTGTGGAAACTTGAGGCCAGTTTCCACAGGCTCGAACGCCAAGCCAGAAAATCTTCTAATACAGTTTCATATCACATTGGTTACAAATGACATCAGTCTCACTGGACAGGAAGAGGAGTTCTTTTCTCGTCTTTTACTTCTCTTTTTGTTCGAGGACATGAGGATTTGAGGACATGCTATTTCTGTTGGTCCCTGTGCTGCAGATCCCTTTAGACCCGTCTGTGTGTGTCTTTCCAGTGTGCTCATCGGATCACTGTGATAGGACACGCTGTCATCCAACCCTCACACTGTTTAACACGGACTCCTGGCTGGGTTAATGCAAGCTGCAGCCTCACTCACGACGTTAGGGTCAGGGTTAGCATAGACCCAGGCAGAGGAAGAGCTTCCTGACCATAGATGATGTGATCGCTCTGCTTCATCGTAGGACATTGACATCTGCTTGAGCATCAAGAACACTGCCGAGCTTCTGACTGCTCTGTTTTCATGTAAATCCAGACTGTGTGATAGTCAAGGTTGGTTTCAGCAGGTTTGAGTCTGTTGACCTGTCTGCTCTGAAATGGAAGACAAAGTGCTCAGTGTTAGCCCGCTACATGTTGCAGCGTTGTTGACATTCCTCAGTAGCTGATCTGTGCTGATGGCACCAGAGTGGACATGGTGGTGTTACCTAAATAATGCAGGAGGACAGAGTACAGAGCAGCAGGAGACGGAGCGAGTGAAAGGAGCAATGTGGAGAGAGGAGGTCGTTGATCTTAAAAGGCTCCTTCCCAGTCACCACCACCCAGCTGTGTAAACACATCCAGAGAGAGGAGGAGAGGAGCAGAGGGATGGGTAAATGAGTGCTCTCAGAGACGCTAACCATCCAAACCACCAAGCTATCTCAGTGACCAGGTCTGATCTCATGATCCAGACCAGAGACTCTGCAGACCGGAGCCTCGGGCCTGGGCCGCACAGAGAATAGCATTGTGCGCTCATTGACTGTGCGTATGGATTCAATGGTGTGTATTGTTGAGTGTTTTTCCCAGCTAATGATGCAGGAACTCTCTGTTAGGCCTCCAGTCAGCATACGGTGTGAGGAACTGGAGCAGACGGCCGGCACACTGCAGAGCTTTCATTCAGCTCCCAGCTCTCAGGAAACAGTGCTGCTGGGATGGAAACAGCTCGGTCAGGGCCTGTGAGCTGTGGTGTGTCAGAGGTGGCCTGTAACAGAGTGGGAGTGCTCTGCTTAAGTGTTCTAAGTATCACTACTTTACTGAAGTAACTTAAACTACACCACTAAATGTTGTACTTGTACACATTTCCACAAAGCACTGGGCACAATGACTCACTCACTTCGGACCAGAGCTTTTAGTCAGTGAATGAATTGTCTTTTATTTTGAAAATGTGATATAGCAGCAGAGAACTTGATATCCTAAACTCACATTTGAAGTTTCACAGTAAAGTAAGATTCCTTGAGCAGGTGCCCCACATGCAGAGGCTATAGTACTTGCATGACCGGGCATGACCCCGGTTCGATTCCACCAGTGGCCCTTTGCTGCATGTTATTCCCCTCTCTCTGTCTCCCCACTTCCTGTCTCTCTACAGCTGTCCTATCAATTAAAGACATAAAACATTTTACATTTAAACATTTGCCTGTTTCTATCATATTCTTACTCTCATTCTTCTCTTGGTATTGTGTTATATGCCTGTTGCTGTGACACAGTGATTTCCCAGTCTGGGAGCAATAAAGCACTATCTACTCATTTATCTTATCTTCATCATCAAACCCTCATCAGTACCTGCAAAAAGAAACATGATGTTGAGATTTGTAACATTTATTTGATTCCAGATACACTGTTTGTGCTCTTTATGCTGTGGTTGCTCCAGGAACGTAAAGCCATTCCTACAGGCTTTATGTCAACAAGTTTGTTATGGTACAGGCTGAGGTCAGTCTCTGTGAGTGTGGAATGACAGCAGCACCTTGTGATTTTTCCTGATCTTCTGTGTTGTGTGACTTTGCAGCCAACAAGCGGAGGAGCCTGTATGGAAGCCCCTACAACCAGCAGAGTTATGGAAGCCCGTATAGCACAAACGCAGCCAACAGCCCGTACAGCAGCGGCTTCAATTCCCCCTCCTCCACCCCCAGCAGAGTGCCCATCGTCAGACAGCAGCTAATGCCTGGGAACGCAGGTATGACACTGTCAGTCGTTCAGTAACATGTACTGACGCTCAGTTGTTGTTAGTGTGGTTGAATTTGTGTCACGTGTCTCCTCATCGACAGTACACCAGCGAAACGCAGCGGCCGAGAGGAACCCTCCAGCGGTGAGTCCACAGTCGTCTGTGGACAGCGAGCTGAGCACCTCAGAGATGGACGAGGACTCGGTGGGCTCCTCCACCACCTACAAACTCAATGACGTCACCGATGTTCAGATACTGGCTCGTATGCAGGAGGAGAGTAAGTACCTGGTCCACCGACGCCCGCAGCAGCTCCGTCCTCTCTTCTGTATGTTCTTCACACCTGACCTGTCTGTCCTCAGGTCTGAGACAGGACTATGCTGCCACGGCATCCAGACGGAGCTCGGGCTCCTCCTGCCACTCGTTGCGGCGCAGCACCTTCAGCGACCAGGAGTTAGATGCACACAGTCTGGAGGACGAGGAAGAGGCGGTGCACCCAGCCTTCCACCTGCCCTCCAACCGCTTCAGCCCCTCCCCTCGACACTCACCCCGCGCCTCCCCCAGGAATTCGCCACGCTCGCGCTCCCCCGCTCGCTCTATCGACTACAGCCACAGCCGCGGCTCGCCTCAGCCCATCATCAGCCGCCTGCAGCAGCCTCGCCACTCCCTGCAGGGCCACGGGCACGACCTGCAGACCAACGTGGTGAAGAATGAAGGTAAGCACAGCCAGCACACATCGACACCAGTGGTTCACCGTGTGATCCTGGCCACCGTCACGTCGATCTCATTCTCCCCTTGGCTCTGTAGAAAAGCTGCGTCGTAGTCTTCCCAACCTCACGCGCTCCTCGGCGGCGGCGGCGGCCCAGGCACCGGAGCCCGTGAAGAACAGCCGCAGCTGTGAGTCAAACCTGCAAGTGCCAAACGGCGGCTCTCCTCGACACCAGAGCCAGTCTGCGAGTGAGTATTGTGGCACACAAACCAAACACGTCATGTGTCCATTTGATTTAATTTAGACGCTCAACACAAAAACTTTGAAAAGTTGTAAACAAATGTTTTGCTTGAGTAGCAGACCCACTGTCAGATCCATGATTGATATGACTGTGTTGTCTGATGACATTACGTTAACATCTGTTTTGCTCTCTCAGTCCGCTGAACGCTCAGCAACACGACAGGCTGTGTAATCTCTTGTTAGTGGTTGTTGCAGTGGGAACCCTGTTAATCCCCGTGGCTCCACCTGCAGCCAGACGCCTGCGTTGCTTTGTAGTGCCATGGCTTTGGTGTTTGGGATCCTCTCTGTCTTTGATCATTTTCAGTTGTACTATCTTTTAATGACACGCATTCTTCCTCTCGTCATCCTGGCATAACTTTCACTTCAAAGACACACGCACGCTCTCTGTGCAGAATTAGTGCATGGCACCAGCAACACTGAGAGTCCTGAGCGACTCCTCGTATCAGTGACACTGACGTCCCTTCACATTTCCTGTCCAGGGGGTTTTATGGTGTTTAAGAGCTCAGGATCTCCACCTCTTCTGGTTCAGACTATCCCTCTGATTTAATCCTGTAATGGCAGATAAAGGTAATGGTATTGTCCTTAATCCAAGAACAGTAATCCCTCTGTTACTACAGACTGATAGGGCTGAGGTCAAAGGGCAGGTTTTAGCTGGTTGTACATGTAGTGGCCGTCTTTATCCTATCTCCACCAGCACTCTCATGGACAGGGGTTGCTATCACATTTTCGTACATGCACCTCATCTCAAAGGGGTTTAACTCCACAGTTGAGAGGTTTACAGTCGTATGAATCTGTTGTATCTGAGCTTTGGCTGCACTGGGCATGTGGGCACTGACACCTCCTCACTGCAAAGAGCATGTTTAACACCAACCAGCCTCCTTCTCTCCGTCCGTGCTGACACTGGTAGATGGGCTGTTCGACCTGACAGTGGCACTGCTGCGCCGCCACCTTGAATGAAGCTGCATGTGGCTGCAGAGCCCTCTAGTGGCCTCACACTGCACCTCTGGCTTGTATGGCTGCCGATGCCTCGTCGGCCTCCTCTCGCTCCAGTGACCAGCTGCGAATCTCAGGCACAGTGAAGTCTGACTCCCTTGTTGAATTGTCCCTGTTTTCCAGCAGCAGCTCAACTCCCAAGATACTCCACTCCCTCTCGTTCCTCCCCGAAACCCAAACAGCACCTCCAAAGCCCGACTGCCCTGCGAGGTAACAGTCTGCTCCTAAACCAGCTGGAGGCTGTGGGATGGCGCTCACACACAGACACATGCACAGTTTATCATGTACTACACACAGTCAGCTACCTGTGTATTCAGAGTACTGTCTGCTGAGGCACACGGAATGTAAACGATGAAACAGCCACAGTGTGTGGAGCTGAAACAGATCTGAGGAGGGTGCGTTCGTGTACCAGTTTCCAGCTGGTCATTTCAAGGCTGAGTGCAGCTTCAGTTTCTGTTCTGGTGCTTTCATTGGCAGAGAAGAAGAAAACAGGCAGCAGAGCTGAGGGTCAGACAGGGGTGGACAGCTGTGTCCCACACCAAAAGGCTCGAGGGGTCACAGTTTAAAGAGCAGCTTCACTGAGCCGAGCTGTAAAACTTCTGTAAAACTAAAGCAGGTCGTGTGTAACATCAAAGCAGTGACTGTGTGCTGTTGCTGGTCCACAGTCCACGACCGTCACTCAGACCTGCTCTAGTGTCACTAGACAACACTAGTGTCATTCACCTGTCCTTCCTTATGGCCACATTAACCTGGACTCCAGTATAAAGACTTGCTTCCTTGCAGCACTGGCAGACATGCTGTAAGTCTTGTCGTCATCACTGAACACAGCAGTGTCCAAAGGTCTGAGACCACGTAGTACCAGGTAGTGTTTGCAGATCACCTCAGCCATGTGGACTCCTGTGCCTTTGTGCATTTATGTCATTTGCTTAAATGAACTAGAAGAGAGTTCTCATCAGTTATTCAGATAATTATTCAGATAATTACTGTAGCATCATATCGTAAACATTCCTGTTTCTCAGTTGTTCACATGATGCGTTCATGTCCGTGTTATTTAGCAGACAATGAAGGAAGTTTCTGGCTGTCAACAACATTGACAGTCTGTTAGTTTAGGTGAAGTAGTGTGATAAACCTGAAATGACTTCACTTCACTACATTGTATTAATATTTTGTTGCATCCACGTGTTTTATTGTGTAAAATATTTATATTCTGTTCACCAAGTAGCCACTTTATTAGGTACACCTGAATGTTCATTGATAAGGCGTCAGTATTATATATCGCTTTAATATTAGAGCCACTTCTCACTATTATGTTATTGATGACATAGTAGACCAAAGCAGCTTCTGGGCTGTAGAGGTGTACCTAATAATGTGTGTTTACCTTAATATGTGATAAATTCCACCATAACTCCTGTGTAAAACCTGCACTATCACTGATCCAGGTGTTACAGATGTGACTACGTTGGTTACATTAGTTGTAACAGCAGCGTGTGCCCCCTCACTCACTGTCCCATCAGTCTCCATGTCCACACTCACACACACCCTCAACAGTCACTTGTCATGATGTAGTGCTCACACTGATGGAGAGTCATGTAAGGTGACAAGTTTGTGGAGAACAAACAGGCGGTAAGAGACACCACATGAACGTCCAACCTCAGCACCTTCCTCCCAGCTCTGAATTAAGGCCTGTCTCTGTTGTCTTCGTCCTTGTCTAGTCCCACTCTCCTGTTGCTTTGGAGAAGAAGGTGATTTCAGTGAGTATTCACTGAGGGTTTCCACCTTTTCTAAATATTGTGATTGTGGTTCCACGCTGTGGTTGTATTGATGTTGTGCTGCTGGTTTTCACTGGTATATGCTGTGTGTGAATCACCTCATTCTGTCAGCACATCCAAACGCCGTTAGCTGAAGTCAGTCATTCATTTGTAGATGACTGTAGATCAAGTTTCCTTTCATCGTAACAGGTTTGACTTCATTTGTAAATTTGGGATGGATTTGTTTAGTCACGACTGACGTGTTTCCATGTGTCCAACAGATTGTTGTATACAGGCATCATGTTCACACTCACTTGGCAGTTCATTGGATATATCTAGCTACAACTAACCAACCGGTCTGACACCCTGACACTGCAGTAAATCCTCCATCATGACAGTTTCAGACATGATTTAATGTTCACACACTGAACGTGATAATGTCCTGCAGGAGGATTTATTCCAGGACTGTTGGAGTAGACTGTTGTAGCTGTGTCTAATGAACTGCCAACAGAGTGTTGATCTACCTCACACCTCATTGTGCTCTTGGTCATTACTTCACTGTGAAACTACAGATAGACTGAAACCTGTAGAAGAACATGAAGATTCACACAGTCCAGTCCTGCCTGACTGTAACCCTGCTCTGCCTGTCCTCAGTCCCCTCTCCCAGTAAACTGCGAACTCCTGCCACCCCGTCCCCACTCGCCTTGAGGCAGCCGGTGAAGGCCACGCCCAACCCTGGCTCTGCCACCTCCACCCCCTCCCGCTCCCTGGCCCCCCCACGCAGTGGCCTGCCCCGGCCCAGTGGTTCGGGGGGAGGGGGCATCCCTCTGCCTCGCAGTAAGCTGGCCCAGCCTGTGCGCAGGTATGTGCACCACACACACACACACACACACACACACACACACACACACACACACACGTTGTTTGTCTATGAGTAATAAAAATAATTGAAGCAGACTTACTGTAACTAACCAGCATCAAACCTGGAATCTCCTCAGATCTCTTCCTGCTCCTCGGACCTACAGCGGCACAGGCGACAACTGGAGAGAAGGCTGTTACTGAGGCCAGCCAGCAGGGGGCACTCCAGTCAAACTATCAACACAAGGAGGCAGACAGGACAACATGGCACTTTATCTAGCTAGACAACTTCTACAGTAAAGAGAGATAGAGAGAGACTGTCCCAAAACTATATACAAATCAGAATTTAACAAAGGAGAGGACAGTGTCCACATCATGTCGAAGAGGACCTCCCATCATGCCTCTCTGTGGGGACTGGCACTGGAGGGGTCAGGCATGTCGTGCAAACAGCCCATAAAATGCCAAAGAAACCAGGCCGACTCCAGCCCCGCCAGCAGAGGACACGTCCCCCGCCTTGGTTTGACTGCGCTCACGTGTCAGACAGTCATATCACTACATCACCCAGCTCCCCCCACCCCATCCCACCCAGCCCCACCCTCTGCCCCGCTCTTCTTCATCTCCCTCAGGTTGAAATGTTTCCATGCATTTCTCTCTTTATGCTCTGTGTTTAACAGATGTGGGTGAGCGATCTCTATGATGATGCTGTGCAGGTGAACTGTCCCGTAACGTTAGAGAATTATTGATGTCTTGCAACAGTTGAAAAGCACCTCTGTGTGGGTATGACATTTAAGAATCTTTCCTCTTTTAAGATCAGCCAGAATGTATGCACAAGTTTGTTTTGGAAATTATTTATTCAAATTATTTAAGAAGTGTGTGTCCAAACATCCATATCAGTATTTTATTTTAAGAATTCAGTTGTTTAAAACAAACATTTTGAACCTCAACTTCAAGCTAATTCTCCAAAGCCTTCTTTTCTCGTTGTTGTCAAGTTAGGACTTGTGAGGAACCTGCGTGACCGATGACACCTTGGCCTCGGTCCTGACTTGTACCACAGTTTGCCAAGACTATACTTTTCCACCAATTGCTGTGATTGGTCAGTTTCAGTTCAGGTGTGAGTTATGTTTGATGCTGCAGACAAACTCCATCTATCGAGGAACAAACCTGAGCTCTAAAACACATTATATCCCCGTTCACCCGTTCAGCCAGTGACACCTACGAATCTTTGATGTTGTTCATTGAATTCCCACCACAGATTTGTCCGTGTGTGTCAATCATACCATAGAGAAAAAAGAAAAAAGGAAAAATATCTCAAAGTGACAGGCTGAGTAAACGTCTGCTGGCTTTTACCTCTTGTGCTATGACAATAAATCAAAAGGTGTGCCAGTGTTAGGGAAGCTGTTCTGGTAATTGGTGTGCTGGGTGTTCTTAAACTAGTGCCTATAATTTAAAGTTTCACTTGAGTTTGAACATCTTTGTTTTGTATGTTTATCATTTTGTGCCAATTTCTTTGCAAGGTTGCATTTCTCTGCTTGACTGACCTGCTTGCCTGTTTGTGTTTTTTTTGTAATTGAAATCAATACATTTATAATTGCTTTAAAAAATGTTTAATATGCGCCTTCATATTTATAACTAATTGCTCATTCTGTAAATGAAACTATTTATTAAAGAGAGAGGTGCCTCTGTCAAAGCTCAGATTCAGTGGGAAGCTAGAACGAATGTTGCAAAAAGACATACCACACCTTTTGTGTGACAGTTTTTGTTATTGAGCTTTTTTTTATATCCACAAACATGACATTCAGTTTCCCTGTGTAAAGTCACATTTCAAATAAAAGCTGAAAACCTCTCTGGGTTCTCCTGAATCATTCTGCAGGGGCCACAAAATCAGGATTTTACTTGATTACATTTAATCTCTAGAGGACACACTGTTGGTCCACGATGACAGTGAAGTGCAGGAGAGACATTGAAGCAGACTGAGTGACCATCACAGAGGACAGGGAAGCCCTGCTGCTCACACACATCAGACACACTTTATCTGAAACCAGCACAGAGCGCACACACTCTGTGCTATCAAACGTCTTCTCAGGATATGAATCTGTTGTGCTCACATCATATAAATCAGACTCACTGAGATTAGAATCTCTTGTTTATACCCAGCTGCTAACACAACATTATGTATTCTGTACACAGGCTGTATTACCTACCTGGAGTCACCCATTGGTTAATGGGGTCCATGGTGTGTCTCCAGGACGAGGAGACAGACAGAGACAGCCTGAGTCACTGACTGCAAAGTGTCCCATCACACTCCAGCCTCAGTGACGTCAGGGCATTTATTTCCTCTGGGCACACAGCTTCCTGTGTGTTTGTGTGTGTGTGTGTGTGTGTGTGTGTGTGTGGTACCAAAGAGTTTGTCCCTGAGGATCACAGTCTGGTTCTGCACACAGAGACACACAAACAGTCAAATCCCAAATAGTGAAGTGCTTTACCCCAGGCATGCTGCTGTACTGAATATGATGATGATGATGATGATGATGATGATGATGACATCATCACTGTGAGGAGCCAAGTGTCCCAGCAGTGGACCGTCATATTTCACAGATGCTGCTCTCACTGTCTGACCTGAACTTACTGCAGCTAACTCACACACTTACTGGCTGTCTATCAGAGCACATATAGCTGCTTTTTAACTAACATTCAAACAGCTCATTGGTTCATGTGGCAGCCAGACTCTTATATTTAGAGGTTGGTGAATCAGTGATGGCAGACACCAGGCTGCAGCAATAAACTTTTACTGCTGAAAAATGCCAGCTGTATCTGACTCCCATTATATCTGTGTCTCCGTCCCAGAGAACAGCAGCAGTTGACTGACTGTGTGACAACTGATCCACAGTCAGTTATACAGACTGGTGACACACCTCAACTATAACACATAACCTATAATTCATTTATTTAACCCAACTGAACACCCACACACCATCACCATACACAACTGTGACACATTGAACTTCCAAATACATGCAGGCTTCCTATCAAATGGAAAATATGTGTAAATGTAAAAAATGAACAGTATCAGTATCATCATGTATTGACCTACATGCCTATATGTTTATGGGTGAATGTATATATATGTAAATAAACAGGCCTGTATTCATCCATCCTGATATCATCAACAGCAGAGTTAATGATATTCATGTTCATTCATTTAAATAAACTTGTATATGTAAGTTAAATAAACCTTCTTAACATACTGCAACATTTTAACATAAACATTCACTGTATGTAAAAAAACAAAAAAAAAAAAAAAAACCTGTACACAATTCTTACTTGGGGTGTTTCATGTATGTTGTTCACTTCTATCTGCAGGTCCAGACACCCTCTTTGCTCATGGCCACATCCTGCTGATGGAAGAACACATACATTAGGGGAACAGTTTCACAGGACACTGTGTGTCACGCGCACTCTTCACGTCAGAAACATCGGGCCAACAAAAGAATCACAGAGGCAGATTTTCATAGTTTGCTGCACAAGTATAAAGCTGAGCACCGTTTTCACTGCGCTTACTCAACCTCAACAAACAGCTGTGTACAGAGCAGCTGCGCCGCCTCACTCTCCTTCTCCATACACCCACACCAACAGTGGCACAGCAGCCTCTGCTGATCAGGGGGAGTTTCCAAATGAACACTGTCAGTGTGTAATAACTGGATCGATATTTTCAAGACCTTTCCTCTCAAACCAAGCTGCGCTGATATAAAGGGCAGCCAGAGCCTGGTCGTTATTGATTGGTCGCTCCACTGTGGCCGCGGCTTCAGACCGTGTGCAGACTCCCCTCTGGCTGTGTGCGTCTGTCAGGGAGCCAATCCGTGGCACCAGTCTGAGTCAGTGAGTCTCTTTAAGACTACCAGTGTCATGGCACCATCACATCCTCTGACCACCGGAGCCTCCGCTCTGTCTCATTAGTGACGGTGCGCCACTAGGGGAATCATTTTACGCGCGAGCTCCTGCAGGCACCAACCCACATTGGAGACTCCGTCCTCCTGTTGCGCCATGGAGAACTCCAGCCTGCTGGGTGCTGGCTTGATGGACTTTCTTATGTCGGACACTGTGAAGCTACTTGTGGATTCTCCGGGGGACGGAGCGGTGGCTGGATCAGGAGCGGCCCGTGGTGCCGTCTTTGTTGAGGGCAGCGGAGTCAGGACTGCCGCTGGAGCGGAGTTTATGGCCGCTCCGCCGACCGAGTCCCCTCACCTGATGCCTGCCTTCTGGGACTCCCCGCTCAGTCACGGAATCAATGTATTTGTGGGACTCGTCCTCTGCTTCACCATGCTGGGGCTGGGCTGCACGGTGGAGGTCAGCCAGCTGGGGGAACACATCCGCAGACCCATCGGGGTGCTGCTGGCGCTGGTGTGTCAGTTTGTGATCATGCCCTTGGTGGCCTTTCTGTTGGCTCTGGCCTTCTCTCTGGATGATGTGGCGGCGATGGCTGTTCTCCTCTGTGGCTGCTGTCCCGGAGGAAACTTATCCAACATCATGTCTCTGCTGGTGCACGGGGAGATGAATCTCAGGTACCTCCACCCTCCTCCTCTAGACACACATGTAGTCTGTAACATTATCCAGCGGCTCCACAGCAGATAACGCGCTGGTGAACAGTGGTAAGACAACTTCACTGTTGACTCACCCTGCACACACTCACTCACATATTCTGTCAGACTCCAGCAGAAGCCGACAGTGCCGGCACCGTGAGCCCCGCTCACTCCCAGCCTGCTCCGCTAACAGCTCTCCCTCCTCTCCCCAGCATCATCATGACCATCTCGTCCACTCTGCTGGCGCTCGTGCTGATGCCGCTGTGTCTGTGGATCTACAGCCGGGCCTGGATCAACACACCTGTGGTCAACCTCATGCCCTTCGGGGCCATCATCCTGACCCTGTGCAGCACCCTCATCCCCATTGGTTTAGGAGTTTTGCTGAGGTACCGCTACACGCGCGTGGCCGACATTGTTTTAAAGGTAACTGAAGCGCAATTTGTCAAAGTTACTTTTCCAGTCAGTGGATGTGTTTGGTCGGTGAAGACACTTAGATTGATTCAGTTTGGTGCTGTGGTAAGGACCACCTTTGCGCAAAAGCGCAGTGCGTAATTGTCTTTTCCTGTCACAGTACAGGGGGTGGGGTGCTGTGTGTGTGTGTGTGTGTGTGTGTGTGTGTGTGTGTGTGGTTGCTGACGGCACGAACAGTGACATCACAGGGTCTGTGAGGAGGGGCTCCTCCCTTTCATTTGTGATAAAAGCCACACATGAATGGGAGCGGGCCACAGCAGAGGAGCCTGAGCAGAGTCCAGCTCCGTGCTGCTCCAGGCCACTCTCAGCTATGTCACTTAAAATCCAAAGTCATGACTCTGTCATTAGCCTCAGTCTAAACCTCTTTTACAGAACTGGAGAATCTTATCAAGGGAGACGGAAGGCAATCCTCTGTCTGCCCTGTTAGAAAACAGCTGTCATGTGAACAGAGCATCACCTTCATCCTGACTTCCTGTCTCTTCCAGGCCTCCCTGTGGTCCCTGCTCATCACTCTTGTGCTGCTCTTCATCCTGACTGGAGCCATGCTGGGCCCTGAGCTGCTCTCCACCATCCCGCCCTCTGTCTACGTGGTGGCTATCCTCATGCCTCTGTGTGGCTACGCCGCAGGTTACGGCCTGGCCGTGCTCTTTGACCTGCCGCCCAACAGCCGCCGGTCGGTCTCCCTGGAGACCGGATGCCAGAACGTGCAGCTGTGCACGGCCATCCTGAAGCTGGCCTTCCCCCCTCAGCTGATGGGAGGGATGTACATGTTCCCCCTGCTGTACGCCTTGTTCCAAGCAGCAGAGGCCGGCATCTTCATCCTGGCCTACAGGATGTACAGGAAGGAGGTCCTGCACAAGCCAGATCGAATGGGGGACAGTGAGGACACAGACATAACATATCAAAGGTTTAATGATGACGAGGACTTTGACTCCTCTTATGGTGCTGTGACAGTGAGTGACCCAAACACCATCATGTTGGACCCCTGTCCTCCTGACCCCACCCCTGTTTAATGTGCAAAACACCACCTGTGGGAGGACTCATGATCTCTGTCATCCATGAAGAAAAGTCCAGAGAGGGAGGACACTATGAAGTCAAGTCCACAGTGACTGATGAGAAAAGGTGCTTCATGTCATAAGCTTCATTCATAATGTACTGTTAAAAACACCACGAGTGAAAACACTGCTGTAAGTTAAAGATGCATTAACCATGTCACCATCAAAGCAAGACACGTGTTAGTGTCAGCGCGTTAAAGCTGTGTGTGTGTGCGTGCATGCGTGTGTGTGTGAGAGAGAGAGACGACCTGAAAACAACAGAGAAACATATCAGAGTTATCCATGTGCAGATTTCCAGCCGTGTCGTGCCGTGCCAGTCCAGTCTCATGTGCTCCATCATCAACACAACCGACAGGCTGAACAGATGTACAGCAGCCTATGTGCGTGTGAACACCTGTAACAAGAAAATAAAAGTGTGTTGAGAGAAAAGTGAAACTTTTTCCTACCTGCGTCACGTGTCTCGTGTCCTCAGCAGCTGCACACCTGCGCGTCATTAAGCCTGATGGAGGGCGCGTGGAACTCAGTCCATTTAAGTAGCTGCACCTGGCTGTGTCTTGCTGGTTAAACAAGATGGCAACGTATTGTGAAGACCCAGTCGACAGCTATTTCTATTCCTCTTACAACCCCTACACGGGCAGGTACCCCAGAGCTAAAGACGCCGGGTGGAAATACAAGAGCTACCTGTCCCACTATGGCGACAGTGACGCCTTCAACAACCAGCAGCGCGCTCAGCTCAAGTCCATCTTATCTCAGATCAACCCCAAACTCACCCCCAGGCTCCGGAAGGCCAACACCAAGGATGTGGCGGTGCAGGTGAACCCGAAGAAAGACGCCTCGGTGCAGTGCTCCATCGGCCCGCGGACGCTCCTGGCCATGAAGCGGGATTTCCGCCGTAAAAGGAGGCAGGAGCCCGCGTCACCGGGTGGCAGCCCCAGGGCGGCGGCGGCGGCAGCGGCGGCGGCGGGCGGAGTGCGCTACCCCCGCACCCTCGCTGTGTACTCGCCCATCGCCTACAGGAGCGTTACCTCCTTCCTTGTTGATGAAAACAATAACAACATTAAGGAGGCCTCTTGTGGGGAGGAACCTCCCGCAGAGCCGCCCGGTGACCCGCCCGAGTCCACGGGGAAAAGCGACGTGAAGAGAAGCGAACACACCCAGCCTGCCGAGGACGGACAGACCGGAAAACCCCGGAGCAGCGCGAGAAGGTCAAGGCCAAGCAGGTGAAGGGCGAGGAGGAGCGGTCCAAAGACAAGGGGCGCGTTCGGTTCCAGGTGAGTCTCCTCAGGCGCCCACAGGCTTGAAGTGAAAGTTAACAGTCCCGTGTTGACTTACCGGACAAGTAAACACGCTCTCAGCTCTGGTGCCTCTGAGTGGAAGGTTAAAATGAATTCTCTCAAACCTTCAGCGCCTCTTTAGGCCACAATAAAATCATGGGATTCATCCTAACATGGCTCATTAGCACTAATCTGTTGGCCCGTAGAGATGCTCCGCTCCTGAAGCAGCTCCACCACAACAAATGAGTGTGATTGGACTCGGGAGAGTTGATATGAAGCTGCAAACATCTGTTCAAATACTGAGAGAAAACGGCTGGATTTTTTCCTTCTAGCTTTAGTAGCATCAGTTTGAGGTGAATTTAAAGTCATGTGAAGAAGCTGGGCCCTGTGACACTACTGACTCTGACCTGTGTCTGCTTGGTGTGAGGAAATGTGATCACTTGAGGAATATGACACATGGAACAACCAATGACTTTGTTTCTTGCCATCAGTTTCTGGAACAGAAGTACGGATATTATCACTGCAGAGAATGCAATCTGCGATGGGAGAGTGCCTATGTGTGGTGCGTTCAGGGCACCAACAAGGTGAGCACATGGAACACACACACACACACACACACACACACACACACACACTAGTGATTCTCAAACTTGAAGTTAAATTAGACCATAAAAGTAATTTGAGGTCAGTGACTAATTGTAATCACGGCTCAGCAAGATGACATGAAGTTATTTAAGTACAGAAATCAGTGTAGATTTCACAGTGGGTTGTTAAATGCTTGACTGGACTGTAACACCTGTCCAAACTGCTATTCCAGGTTTACTTCAAGCAGTACTGTAGGAAATGCCAAAAGGACTTCAACCCATACCGTGTTGAAGACATCACATGTCATGTAAGTCTTCCCCCTTTGCTCTGTGATAAAATGGCCCGTGTGTCGATACTAAACTCGCCTCCCCTCATCTTTATTTTTCCCTCAGATTTGCAACAAAGCACGTTGTTCCTGTGCAACAACACAACGCCATGTGGACCCCAGGCGGCCCCACAGACAGGACTTGTGTGGCAGATGCAAAGGCAAGCGGCTCTCCTGTGAGAGCACGTTCAGCTTCAAATACATCATCTAAGAGGCGTCTTGACTGGACTCTGCCTTGAATGCATCAGTACAAGTCCTGTGGGGGAGGGGCGGTGGCGTCTCCAGCCTACTGCCATGTTTACAGATGGAATAATCTTTGATGTGAAGCATGTACACAGTTGTTTCACTACTTTATTTCATGCCTGTTTTTGTGTTGATGAAATTGATGGTGAGAACCACACACTTGCCAATGTAATAAATGCCAGCTATGCACTCTGTGGTGAAGCTTTGTTTTCACTCAGACCATTGTCTGCTGAGCTTCTGTCAGTAAAACCACTAACCCTGACGAGCGGACGTCCAGTGACCATCCTGAACTCAAACTGACTGTAGCTGAGAATCAACAAGAACCACGTGAGACAAACTTGTGTCTGCTCCAGTCAAGTGTTCTCACTGGTGTCTTCTATTTGTTTCCACACTTAACAACTTATGACCAAAGTGATTGTATGATTAGGTTTTTATTTATCCAGAGAGAAGGCTGGTATGTGAGTGAACAAGAAAAAAGAATGCACCTCTACATTAAAACATCTTCCAGGTAAATAAAATATTCATTAAATAATTAAGAACAGCATTCAAATGTACCAGACAAGCAGGGAAAAAGCTCTCTGAGGAATGAGTACAGTGACTGTTACAATGTGCCATGACAAGATTTCCAGAAAGCGTTCAGGTAACGGTTCATGTCCTGCAGTCACAGCAGCAAGTTAGGGCCATACTGAAAGCAAAGCGCAGCCTCAACCACGGCCAGTTCCCCACAGAGCGTGGATCAGGAGGTGGCAGAGGGTGAGAGCTGCTCTGCAACATGTTCAACCTACATGGACAAACAAACCTTAAAGACTCCCCTTCATGAGGCCTTGTGCGGAGGCCATGCTGGGGCGCGGTGCGAACAAAAAAGATCACGATGGAGAGAAGGAATGCGAATGACGTGGCTTGGCTGGATTGGTGCGGTCATACGGGAGAGGAAAGCTACATTAGATCTCCCATGCCATCACCATCACAAAGGCAGGTGGCTTGTCCCAAATGAGCCCTGACCCCCGTTTGGAAGACCACTACCATCAACCAAGGCAGCCTTTGGGAAATTTGAAGTTTGCGTGATTGGATGACGAGGCCGGAGCGGATCATTAACGACTCAAATCTGGTCTTGGCTTTCTCTCATCACATTAGCTTTATACAGACATCCTACTCGGATGAACAGTGCATTACACAAAAGTACAAGGGAAAAATACTGGTTTTACACTATACATTTTCTAAAATATATACAGAGTAAAATAAGTTATGTTTCCATCATGAGTTGTAGCCAGTCTGCACTTGTGTGCAATTATATGCATTTGTGTGTGAGCGTATACCAGAATATCCAATATATATCACACAGTCAAAAGTCTCTAAAGGCAGCTACTTATTTGGTTTAAGAGTGAGTTTTGCGTGAAGACCTGTCCTGTTGAAGGGGACCCTCCTCTCAAAGCAGATCAATAAACAGATATATTTCTCTTTTTACACTCCCTGAGGGCAAACCTTCCCTACAGGGTTACAATTACATGTTAAATATCCTAACATTTACAACCTAGGATGTTAGCTCTAATAAAAAATACATTTCTCAAAAAAATATTCTTGCAGTGCTTTTCTCTTTCAAGCATGCTTTGGAAAACTCTTTTTAAACAAGGTTTTTCTGTGTTTGCTTATGAATCTCGACGGTGTGTCCTCACACATACGACACCTCCTCTGAACATGCTCACATACAACATCTCCCAGCGCGGGCCCTGAGGAGCCCACTGGTCAGTACGATATGCTCATCAGGTCAGATCCAGCAAAAAAAACAAAAACAAAAAAACAAAAAAAAAAAAAAACAAAAAGAAAAATTCAATCATGAACCAAAAAAAAAGTAAAAAAGTATCATCCCACTGCGTCCTCTCTTATTCTTCCCCAGTCACACCACCACATGACTTATTGCAACTGAATTTTGCAAGTTGGCTTAGTCTGGGAAAAGATATTTGCTTTAAGCATTCATACATATAATAATACATATTAAGAGTCACAGTTATTCCCACACATCCTTTAGCCCTTTAAAGGTGGAGTCTCTCTCGTCCTCCCTTGGAGCCCCTCACTGTCTACCCACTCTCTGCAGCTGCGGGGGGGTCTGCAGGGAGCGGGGAGGGGGCTTTTTGTCCAGTCTAGTCTGCCGTAGCGCAGGCTCACAGTCCGGTGCTGACCATGGTGGTGTGGGACTGGCAGGCCTGCGCCTGACTCAGAGCTTCACGGATCTGCAGGTTGAGCTCCATGAGGCGGGTGCTGGCCTGGGACAGGTCCCTGCTGGGTCCTACGACCGCCAAGCAGCCTGTCTGACCCAGCGTCTGGTGACGGAAGTAGATGTGCAGGAGCGTCTGAACTGCGTTATCCGTCTCATTGCCAAAGATGTCGTTGGGCCACAAAGACCTGAAGAGAAGGGGGGTGGAGTTTAGAACATGCAGGAAGAAGCTCCAGCAGGATGACACACTTTGCTGTTAATTTATTAGGGATCTGTTTATATCAGCTTGGTGTCCACTGAAGCTTTTGGTTCCCACTGAATCAGTTTCAGGAGCAGAACTGTCAATCTAAAAAACTACGAATACCATCTCCTGGGGGTTTGCCTCCACTGAGCAGTATAGCTGCAGGAAACACGGTCAAATTCCCACTCCTGAGTTACAGCACTGAAAAATGACCAGAGGTGGCTTTGCAGAACATTACACAGTGAAGGTGACCTTTGACCTTTTAGATATAAATGCTCATCACTTTATTTTACCTTTATCAACATTACGTATGTTACACTGTGTCATAATCAGTGCAGGTATCTTTGAGTTATGGTCATAACCATGTTTTGACCTTTGACCACCAAATTCTCATCACTTCATATTTAGTGATGTATGATCCGGCTTTTTCAGCCCCAGTGCCAATACCGATAACTGGCCTTAGTGTGGCCAACCTGGCCAATAAATTCAACACCACTGTTGAATTAATGGACTGTACACTTTGCCATGTGGAACACAGTGAAGGTATCATGGCTTGACTTAAAGATTATTTTCCTAACTTTGTAAAATGCTGTTGCTCTTTGTTTGTGCTGCTGACATGTGATATAGCATGCGTCACAAATATAGAATTGAAGTGAATAGATCGGCGTCACAGATCAGCCCCATTATCCAATACCTGATCTAGCTATTTAACCATATCTGGGCTGATATCCAATCATAATATCAGATCGGTGCCTCCGTACTTCATACTGGGGAGGCCAATATGAAAAATGACTGACAATGTGACAGCAGAAAGCCTCCAAGCTGTCTGACATGAACAGTATTAGTTTGCCTGTGCAGGCCTCACTGAGAGCTGCTCTCCTCATGTCTTCAAGTCTACACTGGATTTTGAGTGGGAAAGGAATCTTTTGTGTTTAATTGATGCAGCTAATGATTATCATGACCATCAGTTAGTCAGACATGAATTAAATCATTTGTTGACATTGACTCAACTCACCTGAAGACTTTGACCTGTGTGAGTGCGGCTCTGAAGTCTCTGGCTCTCAGAGTGTCAATCAGGGACTGGATGGCCGTCTCTGTGTTGGTCTGAGCCGTGTCTGACATACACACATCCTCCTGACTGTCATTTCCTGTTTCTGCCTCCTTCAGACAGCTCTCGAGGATAGTGAGCTCCTCAGACATGTTGGTCACCTTGGAAACACAAACACAAATATATTAATATCACAGAGGTACACAATACATCAAACCTGTGCAAAGCCTAACCCTGGAAGTCAGCAAAAAATAAAGCTCTTGATCAAATACTGAGAGAAAGAGCTAACTCCATCACTCCAGATGAGAGGTTCTTTAATGTCATTAGCTGCTTTAATTGCATTAAACCTCCATCAAGATGCAGCCCGGAGAGAGATAAGCTGCAGTAAAGATTCAGCAGTGATTATTGATTAGACCAACACCTGAATTAGATTTTACAAACAAGTGAAATAAAACTTTAAGGACATTTTTAGTGAAAACATGAGTGAGAAAGAGACAGTGAGGCAGCAAGACGAGAGGAAAACAGTGCACGGTGCAGTGTAATTCAATTGGTCTGTTCTTGTTTCTCTGACGACAGAGATGAGGCAGATTAACTGTCAGTTTCACTTCAGCTCCAGATAAATGTACAAGGCACTGTACAGATGCTCTGTGAGGACTGAACAACACATGCACATCCGGCTCATTCTGGGTCCTACTGAGTTTGAGTCTCACCTCTGCCTCCCTCTTGATGGTGTCCACCCTGCTGATGAGCTTACAGTAGGCCTGGAAGAGCAGCAGCAGCTGGAAGTGCAGCTTATAGAGCCTGCGACACAACTCCAGCTCCTACGGAGACAGACAAGCAGAAGGCCGTTTATACACCAGCTCCTCATCACACACACACACACACACTGAAATAACTGATGATCAAATGATTAGACAGATGAGTATCCTGGGTTAGAGACGTGGGAGTAGATGAAAGGGTTAACACAGGCCTAGAGCGAGGCGTCATCCGGGTCAGGCCTGGGGGCCAGAGGTGAGTCTACTACTGCTACCATTAGTCAATGAAATCTCAATTAGAGAAGTATCCATCACCATCAGTTGTGACGCTCCCTAACAGCCACTGTGACCAGGTACAGGCTGAACAGATGAATGACCCAGGGAGGTGGGTGATTACTCAACATTAAGACCCTAATCCAGGAGAACACGGAGGGAGAAATGAATGGGAAGTTGAACAGATGTGGGGATGGAACAAATTAACATGCAAAATAAAAGTCATCTAAAACCAACAGGCTGATCTCCTGCTGATGTCCCCTTTACAACACCCCCCTCTGAAATCATCACTAACACTAACTCTAACACTGAGTATGCCTACACATCATCTATCAGCAGACAGAATCAGTGTGCAGTACAAAGAAAGTTAAGTGTTGATTATCCAGTCCGGATGTAGCAACAGAAACAAGCGTACACAGGATAATGGAGCACATTATGATTGGGTGGATGAGGGGAGTTCAGCTGGGTTGCATGACTGATCAAGACAGAGATAAAAGATGTAGACGGAGGGGGGTGGTGGTTGCAGAGCGCGGTCTGTGGATGTCAACAGCAGAGGTATGTACAGAGAGATGAGATGGTCAGTGTTGTGTCCAGATGTCATGATTATTGAAGAGTCTATAATATGAGAACCACTTACTGCTAGATTTTCCATTTGCTAAGCAAGAAGGTGAGCAGGTCACACACACACACACAAAAACAACAAACAAAACAGAAGGAGAGAAAGACCGAGAATTAGTGAACATGGCAGCTGAGACACAGTGACCTGATGGGCAAGGAGCGGCTCATCATCTCCCTGTCACTGTCACACAGGTTGGGTGTGGACCCCACACGAGCAGCGCTAACAGATACCTTTACTCTGAGGGACTCGGCGTGTGTGGTGAAGGAGAGAAACAGACGTGGTAAAGTGGAGGCTACAGACAGAGGGGGGAGGAGAGTGAGGGAAAAACATGTCTCAATGTGTCGCCCCTGAGACTAAAGTCATGTTGGAACTTGACAGGATTCTGTGGGGAGGGGCAGAGTTGAAGCTGGAAGCAAACCCACAGACGTGTGCAGGGAGCCGGGTCTTGGTGAAAGTGTCGACGAGTCTCGGAGGCGGAGTGAGAGACAATGCAAAGCCTCAGAGCGACTGAGCACAACCGAGCAGGAAGTGGAAACCATGATGTCAGTCTTTTCATCTCTTTTCGTTCTGCTTAATTATCTCTATGGTAACCAAGCCTAACACATATCAAGCTGCTACATACAGGAAACAACCCCCTGGAACTTTCCTGAGGTTCACCTGAAATCACATTTCCTCATTCGTTTTTGCAGATCGCTTCAAGATCACCTCATGTTTTCTGTTTTCTGTTTATTTTCATCAAAAGGAAGAAATGTAGGTCCTTGAGAACACAAGAAATGCACCGTTGCTGTGAGCTGTCTGGAGAGAGAGGAGGTAAACTGACTTGAGCTATAAACTCACATGTTGTTCAATGTGCTGCATGTGAGGAACTGTAAACTGATTTTAGCTGTTGACTTTTATCTGGTGAGTGTGTGTTTTGTTGGCTGTTTAACAATGAAGTGCAGGACAGGAGGTGTTGGTCATGTTGGTGGGAGGGAGGCTGTGGGTTGAGCAGCAGGTGTTTCTCTGGCTGTTAGTCACTGTGATGTCTGTGTATGACTTAATGTTGATGTTACTGTTTCATGCAAATAAGATTTACAGGCAAATCACTTACTGACTATTATTGCTTGTATGGAAACAGTGGTCCATCAGTGTAAATGGACTAACAGTGTTCCAATAAAGTAATGCAAAGACATAGTGTGTTGTCATGGAACCACCTCTTTTGGATTGTGTGTGTGTTTCCCCTTCAGAGCAGGAAACAGACAAGATCATGAGAGTCACACAGAAATGCCATTTACTGTCATTGGACTTCATTGTCTTAATGCAGAGACCACACTAGATATAAATTCCATCAGTTGCATCCTTAAACATGTTCCCAGTGATTTCTAAAAGTCACAGATACATACAGATCGACACAGATGACAAATAGCATTCCCAGGCAACAGCACATGCTCTTTCTTACCTGTGCATGAGTGTTGGGTCGCTGGTTGCTGTCTTTGTCCCCAAATGTTTTCCTGCAGTTGTCAAGCCACTACAGGGTGAGGAGGAGAAAAAAAACATATACAGATAAGGGGAGGTATGCATTTATATCTGTGTGTGTGTGTGTGTGCGCACAATAAAGGCTGTACAGGGAGCAGATTTAATAAGAGTGTTGTACTTAGTGAATTAAAGAAGGCCTGTTCCAGAGAGCGGGATAGTATCTAGGCCTCCAGGGACCATTGCCGTCTCATTCAATTAGCACCCCTGCATCCCAGAACCCTCTCCAATCTCATCTCTTCCCTTCATTCCCCTCCCCCCGTTCACTGCTCCTCCCACCCCTCACAGCTTCTCCTGCCTGGCCTTCTCTAACTGATTTAGGAGTGCTGAGGGTTATTTTTATCTCTTCAGCAGCCACTAGTGATGCAGACACTAACGGCAGCTGAATCTGCTCATAGCCAACACTGATTTGATGTCTGATGAGACACACTGAGGCTCATCTTGTTCAGCACCGGCTCGGGCTCTTTATGTCCAGCTGGTGTTCTGTGGCGCAGTGGAACAGCGGTAAAGGCCAAATTGCAAAACGCTCCCTGGGCTCATCTCTCTGGAGATGAGATGCCGTTATGAGACAGTTCTTCATAGTCCCACATACATAGATCCTGACGCAGCAGCTAAAGCTGCAGTTGTGGCAGTATTAGGAATCAGAGGATGAGAGGCAACGTGCCCTCTGGGGAGAGGTTGAAAGAGAATGAGAAAGCAGATGAGATCAGTGTGGAAGATACAAGGACACTTACAAGCTCTGCTGCTTCTCTCTTGGCGTTGTATGTGTCCAGGTGTTCCTGCAACTCCAGCACACTAAACTTCAGAGTCTCCAACAGTCCACAAGAGACCAGCTACAACAGCAAGACAGGACACCACATACATTAACCTACAGCTGCCAATACATACACATTACATGACACAGAAATATACAGCAGGACACAGATAAACAGCCAGGAGTATGTGTCACATGCAGCTCTTCATCAGTGCATGCAGAGCAGCCTCACCGTCTCTGCGTCCAGCAGCACAGTGGGACACTGAGAGCGAGACGTCATGACTTCCAGGGAGCTGAGGAACTGGTTGCCCATTCGCTGGAGCCTTTCCCCAAGAAAGCGAACAGATGCGTGTGTAATGGAGCCAAATTTCCTCTGAATGCTCTGTATTAAAAATTAAAGGGAGAAAAGATCAAAACCTGCCGAGGATGCACAGGGATAAACAAGATGAGAGATGCAACAGCTTTCATGTAGTTGTGCCAAAAAAACAACAACAAAAAAAAAACAGCATTTACCTGAAAGAGTCGGGAGAACACATGGAACGTGTAAACAGCAGAGGAGCCATCTGTATCTGACAACATCTGGTTGACATGGCAACGCCAAGCATCTTCCTCATTGTCATAGGCAACAGGCTGGAACGCCGCCAGGATGGCAGAGAGGAAGGGCGAAGGGGGCGGAGAGGCCTGGATCTCTGGGAAGCAGTCTGCGTCACCTTCATCTTGACTGAAACACACACAGGGGCCAATAAGCTACAGTCTGTCATGTTCTACACTCCCCTACGTCTTCACTGAAGGATAAATGTAAACACACACACACACATGCACACACACGCTCGGCGTCACTTGCTGCAAGTAAACAACCTGACATGGCTGGATCTGTGCCTCCCTCTCTGCAGATTTTACTGCAGCATATTGAGCTCTAACCTACTGCAGTGCTCCAGCACAATAACAACATATGAGCTATTAGCATTTTAGCATCATGCAAACATATCTCTCTGTCTCTCTCTCTCTCCCTCTCCCTCTCACACACACATACATACAGTGGGTACTCACAAGCCAGGAGGACCAAACAGTCTGAAGAAGCAGACAGAATATAAGTATCTGAAGCCTGCGCTGCCAAGCGCTGCAGCGGACAAAGCCTCTGTCCTCATCCTCACCCCAACTCTCGCTTCTCTTTCCTTTACTCTCTCCCCTCGTCTGCAGCGCGACTGTGCTGCAACTGCTAACAGCACTAGCGCACTGCACTCCCATCCCACACAGGACTGCAGAGAGCTCTATACAAGCTAGACATCTACACACACTGACACATACACACATTTCTGCCAAACAGAGCCGCCAGCTCCCAGCCTCACAGTGGTCCAGCGCTGCAGAGTTGTTTTTATCCTGCTCTCTCCCACTCACAGGCACAGTCTCATACACAGATAAACATCTCTGTTTCATGTGCAGCTGTACACTTTATCCACTAGTTATGGGCTGAATGAGTGAGTGTGTGTGTGTATGTGTGTGTGTGACTGCGCTGGATGTTTGTCCAGTGTAGCTTCTTCATATTAAGACTAGTTTAAACCCTGACTTTACAGCTGTCCTCCAGCTGGAGTTGGCCCACCTTGAAGAAGAAATGTCTAAAAATGGATATGAGCCAGCCCACCCTGGCCCACCTTCATAGTCCCAGCCCACATGGGATCCATGCCAAGAAAAATTACCCAGCAGCACGGAATCTGAAAAATCTCCATCACAGAAATTAAACCAGCCACGTACTGTCATCCATACAGCCTCATTAACAACCTGACCTGCTGGCTTTTCACCACAATCAACAACAAACATGATTTTCAACATTTAAAAAAAATTGCTTTCTTTAGTGGACAGTTCCATTCAGGGTTTCCTCCTGGAGGTGGTGAGCAGAGGGAAACCCTGCCTTACAGAAAGTTTCTATTTTTCCACACCATGCTGCACTGGTGAATAGATACAAAGTCAACACGCAGTACAATCGACCAATCAGAAATAAAGCAATCACTTGCTAAGCTGAACCACTGGCTCCCTCCATCCACTCTATGGCCTTCTCTGTGTCTTTAAGCCTATTACTCTTTTATCCTGATGCTTAATAAGATTCATGTTAGTTTTTATCATACTTAAATATTCAGCACAGTGGCATCTCCAGTAAGACTGAAGAGATTTCACAAGTCAGTCTTTTAATTTGGTGCATACACCTTAATTTGTCTGACAGGAAGAAGAGTTCAGATTTGTCAGAGATGACAGAAAATGGACAACGATAACAATAACATGAGGCCGATCCACCCACCCACCTACCCATCTATCCGTCCATCCACCCATCCGTCCACCCACCCACCCATCCATATTTAGTACATCAAAAACGTTAAACAAAACAAGTCAAAAAAAACTTTGTGCTCCTCTCACCTGGACATGCCAGAGAAGTCGGCCTCCTCCTCCTCACAGCGCTCATCCAGCTCCTTCAGGGCTTGTGTCACATCTTCCTCCCACACAGAGCCACAGGTGCTGTCCGGGTCCGGGTCCGGGTCCGTCTTTGTCTCCGGCGCCATGGGCAGGGGCAGAGAAAGTGGCAGGACCGTCTGCGGATCCTCCTCACAGAGGGACCCCGGTGGAGTGTCTATGGCCAGCGGGGGAGGGGGGGCTGGATCCAGGTCCTCCTGAGGGTCCTGAGTCTCTTGGGGGTCCTGAGTGTCTTGAGGATCCTGCGAGTCTGGGAGGTCGCAAAGCTCTGGCGGGTCAGAGGGCAGAGGGGGGGCGCTGCAAAACCCCGTGTCCTCACTCACGCTGCTGCTCAGCTCGTCGGCCGCCGTCATGCTCACGGCATCCTGGAACGCAAATCCAGATGGGGGCACTCAGGTAGGTGACATCACATAAAAATACATCGCATTATCATCCTCTTTTTTTAACAACAGTTAAATTGCCTGGTTGTCATGACAACATGATCTTTTAAAGCCGACTGGAGAGCAGCAATTCACTGTTTAACCTTTCTATAGCCTGAATTAAGACGACTATGGCCTCCACTTAAGAATACATATTAGTCCCAATTATTCAAGAGGGACTTTTTACGATATTCACATCCTTGCAGATTGCTCTTATGTGACTCTCTGAGCTAACATCTCTCATGAGAAATTAAAGAAAAAGAATCAATAAACAGAAGCCCATATCAATCTATCACTGGAATGCCATTAAAAACTTGACCTGGATGTTAATAAAACAGTGGCATCGTGCTGACATGAGAGAGAGAATGAGCGGCAGCGGCACAGGAGACAAATGACGTGTATGTGCTCTGACGCACATGGACAGATTTATGACCTGCACTCCATCACCGCTTAGATCTGATGGACTGTGTCAGTGACAGGACAAATGCACCAAACAGCAGCAGTCAACAGGAAAACACACAAGGGCTGGGTTTATAACACAATCTGAGCAGTCGGTGTCAGACTGAGACACAGGAAACTCCACATGTTAAGTAACGATCCTGATGTAAAGCATGTAAGTAAAGGCAGCAAAGAGAAGAGGTTCTAATTAAGACCACTTGGTTTTTTCTCTTGTTTTTTTTTCCTCAAAAAAAAAAAAAAAAGTCTAATGCATTAGGGAAGCTGAGTGTGGCAGGCAGCCAGTACATCACAGAGACAGCGGCTATATTACAGAAAGCTTTTAGAAGTGGTCGTGTCCATCCTGGGAGGGAATGAGTAAGAGTATTGATGGTTTTATCTAGGGCTCATTACACTAAGAGCTGGGGCTGTGATGGAGGAGATGTCCTTGGAGTGATATTGAGACCACTGGCCAGATATACTTTCCTAGAAAGTTATGTTCTATAGAGAACAAGCATATATAAATATATGTATGAGCTATAAGGCTGTTCCTATGTTTGAAGGTAAAAAATGGGTCTACATAAATCCTGCAATTCCCACGCTGTATGTTCAAATGCAAATGAGGACAACATCTTATACTCACCATTGTTAGTACAAGTGATAAATGTCAGTAGCAGTAGGTAGCAAAGCTGTTCATCACAAGAAAAGCTACGGCATGTTAATATGGTAGCAAATTAAATGAGCTGAATTAGCTAGTGCACCAGTAAACTGCACATTAAAAGTGAACATAGCACTTGTAATGGACTCATACTCACACATGCATTTGCCGAAGAGAAAGGAGCTGGTTTCCATTTCACAAGTTTTTAATGGTGGATTTAGTCGAAACGGTCAGTTGCTGAGTTATTGGAGGCGAGCAGTTACAGCTGACCTGAGGTGAGTTTCTGTTTTCATCTCTCCCCAAAATCACACAAGCAAGCTGCACAATTTAGCTATTAAGGGGCAAGAGCTAGACTTTCAGCACCCACACCCTGAGCAGAGCGACAAAGCAAGCAGCGGTAGAACGTAGTCAGAAGCAGCGAAAGCAAACCCACCATCCCAGGGTTTAACCCTGAGGGCAGGCGGCGGACACAATCACAGAACCTGCACTTTAACCCCATCCAACCCTTCCCGAGGGCGGCTGATCCTCTGTCTCAGCGACAGACAAACCCAGACAAAAGTAGAGCAGAAGCAGATAAAGGTGGGAACAGAAAGAAACAAAAGACAAGCTAGAATGCACCCGTGCACCACATTTTATTGCTGCTCCCGATTGATCGCACCTCAGGCAGCTGGCTGCTGGTGCTGTCTGAGTGGGCCATCTCCAAAACGGGGCTGTCCAGCCGAGGCAGCGAGGTCAGGGAGGGCAGAGACGGCAGGGAGGGCAGGACGGTTGCCTCCTCAGTCAGGGCGCTGTTGGATGATTCTTGGGATTGTTGTAAAGAGTCCACATGGTTGGACGCAGTGTCGTCTGTAGCAGAGTCACTGTTAAGCTGGAGAGGAAATGTAAAAGGAGCGGTCAGCTTCATCGCTGCAACACTGACTGAACATGTCAGATTTAGTTGTATCATAGGTCATCTGGTTTGACCTGCAACATTTATTATAAGTACACACAGGGCAGAGGCTGCAAGACTTAATTTAGGAATACTGATATACTGTTAATATGTAAGCCTTTTAATCTCCCTCTCTGCTACCAAGTCAAACAGGTTCTTCACTAAACCTTCATACCTTCATGTAGGGATAGCTTGCTTCATTGATGTGCTTGCTTTAATATGTTAACACACAGTTCATTTTTAATCTATTATATTAAAGGAAATCAGTTTTGAAACAACCAACTGCTTTGTTCATGCTTGTTCCTTTGTTTTCCACTATTCCCAGGTTCATTTGTTTTACTTAAGAAATGAAAAACAACTCCTGTCCCATTATCCCTGTGTCTGTATCAAGCAGAGTGCATGTTTAGTCGTTTTAGTCTTCCATTCAATTGATTTAGCACTATAAAAACACCTCAAGCAAAAGGTAAGATCATGCCAACATCAATAATATTAATGATATGTTGCACTCAGTTTTTCCACAATCCTGTCTGACTGACACATCAACACTGCATGCTCACTTCTCTAATGTTAATGTTATAGAGGGCTTAATGACAATAAAACATTTTTGGGGCAAATGTCCACTAGAGGCAAAAGCTCATTCTCTCACCATGCACTACTGAGATCAAGAGGAGCAGAGAAAGAGAGAGAGACAGCAGCCCCATTAGACTGAGGGAAAGCATTTCTATATTAATAGAATCACTGCAGCAGCTTTGGAGAAGAATTTGCTTGTAAAGCAAAACAAAGCAAAGAAGAGTTAGACGAGCAGTGAACAGTAAAAAATGGAAAAGGAACATGCTGTTACTCTGATACTTGTTTCAGTTTTCATAAGAATTTTATTCAAGTCTAGTGATTAAATCTTAGGAATAATATCTAGTGATTTGATTTACCTGGAATCAATGTTTAATGATTGTTTTGGACATGTACTGCACTGTACTTACCTACTATATAAACTAAGAACTAATAAAAGGAGAGGACAGTAGCATTAATGTAGCTGTGAGAGGTGGAGAGACTGGGCTAAGGTTTGAAGGGGGCGTCTACCACCAGCGAAGAAGCAAGCATCTAGCCCCCGTCCACACTGGCAGCAGGTCCAGCTCAGTACGCACACATACACACGCACACCATGCCAGCGGGCAGTGTGAGGAGCATGGTGGGTTGGGTGGGAGGAGGAGGAGGAGGGGAGGGGGAGGACCCTGATTAGAGTGAGACTTACAAGGCCAGGGCAGGTGAGAATCTGGCTAGCACTCCGTACCTCCTCCTCAGATGATTCATCCGTGTCCTCGTGGTTGGTGAGGTTGAGGCTCGGCGTGCTGCCCATGCACTGGCACTCCTGCAAAGACGGCGTGTCCCCTTTGTCCATGCTCTCCAGGGAGCGGCGACGCACCCCCCAGTTGAAGTTGTCCATGCTCTCCCCCTGCAGGACAACCCAGACAAAAGCAGTGAGACACAGAATCTGCTGCAGCTGGGGGCGGATTTTACAAAACGAAGAAACAGAAGCAAGAGACGAACAGATAACATTCCACAACACACAGAAAAAAGAAAACATAATATGAACTCATGAGAGTGGGGGAGACGATTTCTCTCCCTCTTTTGGGATGGTATATGATGCAGTGTTCTACAGCTATAAACGTAAAGGGTTCACAACCAGGTAGCAATGATGTCAAAAATCAAGGGTTACTACAGCACTTCATTAGCTGACAACACACAGACAGCGGGGCACAGCAGAGAGCAGCCTCTCCGAGAGGCTCTGTGGCCCTCAGACTTACCTGCAGCTCCTTGTGGCAAGAGAAGAGAGGGAACAAGTGTGTTAGTAGACTTGAGACAGTTAGAAAACACACATTTTCAGGACAAAAAGGACACAAACTGGACAAACAAGACAAATGTTGTCAAACTGGAACAACAACAAGATGAGTGAATTTGAACAATAATAATAATGATGATAAAATGTTAAAGGTGATCCATGTCAATAATTTAAAACAAAAAATTCCAATTATGATTATATGGGCAGATACTGTGATTACAGTGTAACTGCTTTTCAGTTTCAATTAATATTAAGTTGATGATTTTTTGTTGGCTCTTGTACCAAACAAATATGTCCCAACGAGCTCCTGTGATTTGGACATTGCATATAGGGCATAGGTTTTCATACATTTTCCTGCTTCTGGACTTGCTGTGTATGCGTGTGTGTGTGTGTGTCTGTCTCACCTCAGCATCCTCCAACTCAACATCTAAGAAGTCAAAGTCCTTGAAGACACCGAACTGCTGCTCACTGCCTGTATCTTCTCCCTGTGCCTCCTCCTCTCTGACCACCTCCTCCACTGTGGGGATGAGACTGGTCTGCTGGTCCCCAGAGTCCAGATCCTCACTGGATGAGAACACCACCTGAGAAGGAGGGAGGGAAAGAGTCCTTATAGTCAAAGAGTAAAATACAGTTGTTGTATGTCTATAAGAAATAACCAAAAAACACAATTCAAACAAAAATCTATCAAAACGAACAACACCACGGAGAACAGACATTGACAGCAGCGATATTCTTCACAGTAAATATCCAGAGACCTTGTCTGAGGCTTTAGAGTAGGAGAGGAGTCTTACAGATGGATTTTTGGGAATGCCAGACTCTGGGCCACATAAAGACAGGACATTCATCAGCCTCTCTCTGGTTCTTCTCTGTAAAAAGATAGAACAATAACATGTGTTGTAAAATTACTTCACTTGCAAATTATGACACAAACTGTGTTTTGTGCACAACATCCAACACCACCAGATCTATTAACATCATGAGATCATTTGTTTTACTTATGGCTTTTGCTCACAAGTAAATATATAACTTACAAATAAATTTTGAATGTTTGGTTCACTTGTCCAACAACTGTCGTGTGATAAAACCAGAAACTCCATTACTTAGGGAATATCAGTGAACACTGTGGGCTCATAAATCAGTGTGTTTTTCTTTGCTGGGTCCAACATATAAAGCTCCAGGTAGTGCAGTAAAGCCATGTGTTATCATTCTGCTGTGTTCAGTGGATTGTTTTGATTCTGTCTCCGTTTGACATCTGTCCAGTGACTGTAAAGATAAATACATCTGGTGCTCAATACTAATGAAGCCAATGAAGATGGATCAGAGCTGGATCTGGTGAGGCTTCACCTTGAACCGGTGCTGCCTCCCACACTCTGGTTTGAGTTAGTACACAGTGTTGGAGGCACAGTGTCTGTTTGAGCCCGTACCTGGGAGAGCTGAGGCCTCTTCCAGCTTACTGGCACCAGACCGTTGGAGTTGGAGCCGGAAGATGTGGAGGAGGTACTCCGAGTTACAGCAATCACCTGGGGCTTTCCGTTCCGGCCTGCTGCAGTACGCTGATCACCATATTTATGCCCAATGATTGGTGTCTATAAAGTCAAAGAACATGTTACCAATCAAAGACAATAAAGAGACTGAACACAATGTGATAAATGTACTGAGAGAAGTGGAGTGAGAGCTGATACAGTGGAAGACACTGACCTCTGAGATGTCAAAGTGGAAGTCTAGAGTCTTGCCCGGCAGCTCTTTGGAAGAGTTGTTAAATATGCGTGTAAAGGCGATCTCTGGAGAGCCGCAGGATTCAGTGCTGTAGGAGCGCTGCACGTCATCTGGAACGACGAGGCTGGCTGAGCGGGACACCACCAGCTTCAGAATGTTTTGGGCCTCCTTCCAGTGTGGGCTCTGTTAAAAAACAAACACATCATTATTCCATTGTGAGATATCAGGCCGTGTAGGTGTTTATCTGGAATGTATGAATGTAATATTTGCCTCAGAATGCTACATGATCGTGCGCCCACACCAGCTATAGAGTCAGTCTCTGAAGCCATTTGCGTTTTGTTTCCAACAATGTATGACCTGCATTCATGTGAACTTAAAAGGACGGCAAACAAATACAGCTCACAGTGCACACCAGTGCACATGTCCCAGAATACTATATTCGCACAAATACAATGCATTCTTCACAGGGCAGCACTGGTAGTAAGCCAGTGGAGAGTCGGCCTCAGGCAGTAATGATATAACAGCGGGCACAAGCAGCTGTGAGTGAGAAGCATATAGAGCCCTGGGTCAGGGCTGGTAAAAGGCTTCCATAAAGAGCTGTGGCTGCATAAAAAGGCTTCTCAACAATGACCCTGCGAGATATGTTATTCTTTCTTATTCTCAATTAGGCTATTTATAAACCAGATCATCCCAGTATTCATATAAGTCAGGGTGTATATGAAAATAGGCTGTGTCCAGCAGTGGCCAACTAAACATAAAACTGGCCCCTTGTAAACCCAGCAGCCAAAAAACTAACATAACTCTTCTTGTTGATTATGTAATAACTATTGGGGTCTCTACTGCAACACAGAACAACAGGAGATTTCAATAATTCCCTTAAAATACAAGACATTAGATAAATATCTGCACAATCAAGGGTCAGACATAATTATAATGTGTGACCCTTAAAACACAAGTGTTATTACACATATGGCAAACTGCACCCATGTGGCGTAAATGTTTTCTTACACAAAAGACTCAGAACTCAGTTCCTGGGTTAGCTATAAAGAAAAATAATAATCAATTGAGAATAATAATGATTAAAAAAACGTTAATTTTCCTCTATGCATGAGGTCAATGAGCAACACATATCAAGTGCCTTCCACAACACTGGTTGCAATGATGTGGTGAATCCTCACCTGAACATATTTGCCAATGATCTTCATGATCTCCAGGTTGAACTGTTTGACGGGGGCTGCTGACAGGTCAATATGACTCAGCAGGCTGTAGATGATCTGCAACAAGGACTGCTGCATGCTGGGAAGGCCTTTTTCCAGCAACTGAGAAACACAAATGGAGGCATTACTGGTTTGATCCCACCACAAGTGACCAACAGTCACAACAGGTTTGATCCTTGTCCTACGTACCTCAGCCAGGTAAGTCACCAGGTTCAAGGTTATCTCAGCGAAGGCATCGTGGAGGTAGCGACAGACCACGTTGATCCAGTTGGTGCAGTCGCGGGAATAGCTGTGCGTGCTGTAGAGGCTCATCATGTGAGCCAGGTTGGAGAGTGTGGCCGACTTCTCATCTGCACACACCTTGGCTATTTTATCAGCCGTCTCCTTGCAGAAAGGAGTGGGGCTGTCAAAGTGCTGGATGAGGTGTGGTAGGAGGCACAGGATGTTCAGAGGAAAACCTGCAGACATCAAAAGGTATCAAGACAACTGATAACAGAAACACATGCCATAAAGAGATCATGAAAAGCTGCACTCATCTTAGTTATCAGCACACTATCTTTAGCATGATTTAGACTGTTATTTTATTATACAGTGATGTGAAGTATTTGGCACTTCCTGATTTTTTTTTTTTTTTAAACATATTTGTCACACTGGCTCTCACTGTGGTTCACTGGAGTCCCAAAGCTTTAGAAATGGCTTTGTAACACTTTACAGACTGATAGATGTGAATGACTTTGTTTTTTTCATCTGTTCGCGGCATGATGTGTTGCTTTTTGAGATCTCTCAGCCGCTCTCACAGCTTCTATTGAGGTGATTTCTTGACTCACTTGAACCCAGTTTTCAAAAAAAAAAAAAAAATGGATTATCACCATTGGTTCATGATTTAACAAGGGGGCAATTACTTTTCCACATAGGGCCAGGAAGGCTGGGATAGCTTTTTCCCCTTAATAAATGGAATCACCATTTAAAAACTGCATATTTACTCGGGTTATCTTTGTCTAATATTAAAATTTGTTTGATGATCTGGAACATTGAGGTGTGACAAATAAGCAAAGAAATAAGAATTCAGGAAGGGGGCAAATACTTTTTCACAGCACTGTGGGGGATGCTCACCTGCCACTTGTGAAGGGTCTACCAGTGTATGTCTGGAGACACTGATGAGTTTGCTGAGCAGGTGGATGGTGAGCTCCTGAGTAGAAGCAGAGGTGAAGCCCTTCAGGAAGAGCTGCAGCAGGCCGGGGAAGCTGTACCACTTCAGCTTGGCCTGGACCTTCTCCAGACGCTCTCTGCTGTCTGCACGGTCCAGGGGCAGCTGGCCCAGCAGCTTGTTGAGCAGCCGCAACGCCAGCAGGTACTCGAACTCGTAGTCCGACTCCAGCAGCGAGGCAGCGATCCAGAAGACGGTAGCCATCAGGTTCGAAGGGTCCACGGGGGGGATGGCGTCCCCCCCTTGACCCCCTCCCCCACCCAAGGATGATAAGCTCCGCGTGCGTGCGAGGTTTCCGTGGCTACCGCCAAGTCGGTCAGCTATGTCCAGGGTGTTACTCCTGCGTCTATCACCTTTTCGTTCCCCCATCAGGCTGGCCCGTAGAGAGTTGCTGCGGGTGTGGACATGAGGGAACAGACCACCACTGTTCAGGTTCAGCTGGCCTGTGCTCTTCCTGTTGGCGGCGAACTTAGGCCCCAACAAGTGATCACGAGGAGGGGTTCTGTGAAAAGAATTTTTTAAAAACTTTGTAGATGACCTCTGGATTACATAGTGACATTATCATTGAGATGAACAGAAGGACTTACTGTGCTAAGGCAGTGAGGAGGTCATAGTTTTTGACTGTGTCTGCTAGTGTGTCAATGCCCGACTCCAGTGTCAGGAGCAGTTCAATGACAAAGCCCTGAGGAGAGAAAACACCAGCGGTCAGCATCAACAGTATGTGGTTCGTCAGGTTAAAATGTATTATTTAGTCTCCCTGCTGTTTTCATATAAAGATAATTTGACCTGTGCAACTACTGGCTTTAAAGCAGGTCAGATGTTTTACTTCATACAGACAGAAATCCCCAAGTTAGACGTGTTCTGCCTTTAATGTCTGCTCTGCTTCAAAACGTTTTAAAGACCTTTGTTAGCATGTAGTGAGAGACAAACAGTTTTACCAACTTCTACTATTTTCTTACGTAGCCAATCAAAAGCAGAAGCATCAAACCAAACAGCGATTGAAAGTTACGATTAGCAGAGGTAAGAATGCAAAATGGTGCTAGACATCTAAACATGTCAAATAGAAAACAATGACTGTGACAGATGGAAATGAACATGTGGCCAACTCAGTGGAACCTACAGAGACAAATATTAGGAACATTCATCTAGGTGCCTTAGACAACAGTGTTTCACGATACATATAATGACACTGCAGAGCAGCACTGGGTCATTGTTGATGTTCTGACCTGAGCCTCCTCTCCTGGGTCGCCCACAGTCTCCACCAGTCGAGACAGAATGTCCGACAGCGTCGCAGGAGTCAGAGGTTGTTTGAGTGCCCTGAAGATCTGGAACGAGCGTCCAGCGTAATGACGGGAGGGACAAGACAGAGCCGTTTGTAGAGCTACATCACTCAGCAATGAGTCCAGCTGGAAACCTGAAGGGATGCAAATGAATAATAAAGTTATACAAACTACATTCTGCAAACTCACATTAGCGGAATTAAGACAACATGCGAACCAGACAGACCTGACTGGGAATGTTTGAAGACAGTCACAACGTGTCTGACAAAAACACTCAGCTGGTCGGCGCTCTTAATGTTGGGGTTCTTGGGTGATACGTCTTCATGGTTCCACAGCGGGCCCCTCTTTCTACAAGACAAGAGCAAACACAAGTCAGGCGATGTGTCCTGCTGTAGAATCACACCACACCTCAAAGCATGTTGTGATCTCACACCAGTCAACCCCAAAATCAAACCCATGCAAAGTAAAAATACCCCAGTCCTCTCAGACACTGCTGGAAGCATGAAAGCAAACAGATGAACAGAATGAGTAACATGGAGCAAGTGCACTGATAGATCTCATATCACAAACTGGCTATATGAGATACATCGAGCTGAGTTAGTCAGGGACATGTGGTAGTCTGACCAGCAGTGATGATCTTTAATAAAAAGTTAATCTTCAGAAAAGAGTCTCTTCTCACCTCGATGTAATGAACTCAATGAGAGCCTTTGCCTTCTCATCCTGTTCAGCAGTGACGTCCACCTCACTCAGGAGTGTGGGGGAGAGGTGGGACAGAGCAGTGCCCCCTGCCCCAAGGCTTATGCTGGAGGACGTGGAGCTTGAGCTAAGGCCGGAGTCTGTCATAGGTGATGGTTGACAGTCTGGTAACAGCTCCTGCACCCCTGTGGGAACAAGTGACATAGACATTGAGCTACGAGGCATCCTCTGAAGGTATTTCAAGTCACACTGTGACAAAGAACCTTGATTCTGTAGAGCTACATCACTGCTGCCACCCAGTGACCTGCCTTGGCAGTACAGCAAATGACTATATGCAATAATTCTGTTCCTTTTCCTCCATATAATATGAAAAATGGTAACCCTCCAGCTGGTAGAGGCAGAGAATCAGCTCAAGTTCCTCCAGTTAAACTACAGTTTGGTCGTGTCTCTCTTGTTACACAGCTCCACAGCTGAGCTGACCTGTGAGGCTGAACTCTGGAGCTGCAGGCTTCACAGTCAAGACCCGTGGATCGTTGTAGTCTCTGTTGCGTAAAAGCACCATAGCCACAGACTGAACGCTGCTGTTTGCTCCCTGGACCACAAGCAGGTGAAGCAGCAGGCGTTTGCAGTGTTCGTAGACCTCTGGGTGCTGGTGATCAAACCCTGGAAGAAAAATAAGAAAGACAAGGATGAAGATGAGATCATGTGAGGTTAGCAGGTGGAGTCATAATGTGTGTGTGTATGTATGAGAGACTCATTCATCTCAGTCCTACAGTAAATACTGTCCTATAATGACAATCAGGAAGCCATTTACCTATAAAAATTGCATGTAGCAAAAGGTGCAGGTAGGCACTCCACTCCACCTTCACCCCATGGTCCACGATGAGGTCTGTTAGTAGGATGACTGCAATGTTACATCTGAAAAACAGGTTACAATTACCACCAGTGAAGTTGCAGCAACTATAGTCACATCCCCCACTTTTGTTCCCGAGTTATAGCATTGAAGATGAAGAAGAGATTCTACGGGACATTATTATGTCATAGTGAATTTGACCTTTGACTGCTGTCATATCAAATGCCATAGGCATTAGGGAGAAATCCTATGAAAATAATGAGGTGGAGCTCAGTGTACCTGTGGAGCGGGACAGCAGGGGCATTGGTCTCTGGCAAATAGTCCACCAGAGGAGACCAGCAGCCTCCGGTTGGTGGGAAGGGGAGGGGCTCCGGCCTGTTGTGGTCCATCACTTTCAAACGCCAGTTCGCATAAAGTGGCATGGAGTCACCTGAAGAAGGGAGAAGATGATCAGAAATGTTGCTGTGACACAGTTCTGAGTCGGGAGGAGTGAGGAGTCTGTTCTTACTCTTCTCCTCTTCGTAGGAGCCCCCAGAGCTGCTGCTGTAACGAGATTCCAGACGGTGGTGCTGACGGTTCAGGTTACTGTTCAGACCACTGTAGATATCCAGGTGGGTGTAACTGCAGAACAGACACAACAGACACACGTGATTAAAAAGAGTGTCAGCAGTGAGGCTTTTTGAGCACAGACATTAACTTCTTACTTATCCAATGCATCAGCAAACATTTGCTGTTAAATGTATCTCACCTCACACTCACCAGTCTCAAAAAAAAAAAACCTGAGACTTGATTGTTCATCTGAATTTATTCTAAATCAAATTATTCAATCAGAAATTCCAACAGGTACATTAGAGGAATAACCACCCCCTTACGAGATTTGACACTTTCGGAGAAGAGCCACACACACTAACCATCACATACTGTGGGATGTGAGCCTATAGAGGTAGTTATGGTTAACTTGGAGAAGTGCACCACCTGCAGGTACTCTTCTCTCACTTTTTCTGGCTTTCAACTTCAATCAGGATGTTTTAGTGTGTGCAATCTCTGACTTCTGACTTCTTATGTAATCATAACAGAACTGAGGTAAAGCGATGGGAAAGCAATGAGTAGACAGCTTTCTAATTATTAGAATAGAGCTATATATCATCTCGTACCTGTCCTCCATGTTAGAGTCTTTCATCTTGCTGTCATGATGACCATCATTTCCTGGCACCATGGTATTGCTGCTGGAAGTTGTTCCTGTGAGAGCAGACATGAAACAATGATTATTTCACACTGACAAAACATTTTTTAGACTTGGCAACACGATCACATTGTCAAATAGTGCATTTCTAGCGCTTGTTAACCTGAGGTGACTGAGGGGATCTTGTAACTGGAGGTGATGCGGTAGAAGGGGGGGTTGTCCATGTGAGTGACAGCTGAGCTAACAGGATCAGTCAACTCCAGCTCACACATCAACTCCTCCAGCAGCTGCATAGTCTTATCTCTGCCCAAGTAAACCACCACTCGTTTCACCTGGGGACACACAAGTGACACCGTCAGGAACATGAGGAAGAAGCGGCAGATGCTGCACATTGGGGATGACAGACACATGGCGTGATGTCAATGTGCTGTAACTTACATAGGGCAGGAGGCTGGGGTCACTGTTAACTCCTGACATACCGATGAGGAAGTGCAGAATGATTTTGAGGTTCTTTGGCCAGCTGTCTGCCAACGTGGTCCACACATTCTCAATCTCTGACCAAGCAAACTCATCCCCGTACTGGAACAATAAAGACACCGTCATCAATCAAAATTCAAAATGTCTCATTAGCATAAACCTGAATGTGTCACCTCACCTTTGCAGTCATGAACATGAGGTTGTTTAGCACCATGGTTGTTGCACGAGGGGAGCCCCAACCCTCTCCACGGAGCCAGCGTCTGCTGTTGACCATCATGATCTCCCGCTCGTGAACGTCCTCGTCTTCATCGACGCTGCCGCAGTCCTCCGGTCGCCGTGCGACTGGTTTAAAGTCGACCAGCTCCACATTGTTCATCCAAGGCAGGAGGTAGTGCAGCATCACTTGACGGCCACCAGGATGTGCTGTCTGGATACGCTGGCTCACCTCTGCAGGAATGGAGTCGGTAATTGAAGCTGACACTAAGCCACTGTGCAGCAAAGGAATGTTCCCTCAACCTTTAACCTCAATTCAGTCCTTTAGTCTGGACAGTGTCATTTTATCCACCATGTTTGAAAGATCTCTGTATTTGCTATAGTCAAGTGAAATGGATTGGTTTACTTCAGCCATCCACTGATGAACAGAGCAATTGTTAAGATCTACTTTTAGCTCTTTGTGCATAGGCATCATTATATCAGAGTGGAAAACTACATTGGGCTGATAAATCAGAGGATTAGATGATCTCATTTTAAACATGTGAGGAACTGCGCCAAGGCTGATGGCTAATCCAAGCTTCACTGATGAGAACAATTCAACATGCAATTCAACATCCACATAAACTGTTGTAATAAATAGGTGAATAAAAAAAAAAAACTCCAATATGATGCTGGCAGAGTAATGTTAGGTTGTTTTTTAAAGGCTGCAGGGATACTTAGGTGATGATGCATGTACAGTTACCATAGCACTGAAAGGCTTATACTGTATGTGTTATCATGCTTTGCTCACATACACAAAAAGACAGATCCATCTTCTCATAGCCAAATGAAAATGACTCCAGTTAACATAAATCTCCATCTCCACACATACAGCAGCTGCACAACATTTTGGAATGAAGCAAACCTGAGAAGATGGGCAAGGTCAGCTCTGGGTAAGTCCGGGCAAGCTCCTCAGACAGCTGGTAGTAAGACACAGAGTAGAGGTGTGGCAGAGGTGAGGGAGGGGTCAAGATGCCATCTGTTCTCTGGATCTCCAATTTGTGGGCGTAACGGAAGAGCTTGGGTTCCAGGATCTATGAGTTTCAGATAAACAATGGCAACACATTAAGCAACTAAGTGAATAAGGTCATGTTATGTGGAACAGATGTGGAAAAGTTAGGCCTTTGTGTAGCATTAATTCTGACCTGTAACAGCTGCATGGCCACTTCATAGATGTCCCTGGAAGAATCGGCCGCTTTGAACAGAATCAGGTTCAGCAGCACCACAGTGTCAAATTGGTAATCCCTGAGAGGAGACATAAAAAACACATCCAGCTCGCTGAGAAGAAGAAGAGTCAAAGAATCAAAGAATCAAGAATCAAACAAACAAAAAAAAAGTTCAAGTTGTCACTACGAGTAGACGGTACCTGTTGTGAAAGACATTGGCGATGGCCCTAAAGCACCCGGCAGCCACGCGGCGGGAGCCTGTGTAACAGCGGTCCACAGCCCAAAACATGAGGTTGCTCTGGTCTGGATTCAGCTCCAACAGCAGCATCACTGCCTCACAACCCAGCTGGTGAACCTGTAGGAGGACAATACAGAAATGGTTATTCATAAATATCTGAATATCTCTTACTAATACAAAATATGCTGTAAACATGAGTACAGTATAGGCCTGCATAATAATATTATCTCTGTACACACAAAGACAATTTTGCAGACAAAATATGGATCTAACATTTTTTGCAATAACTCAAAACTCAAAAAAGGTTTGAGTTAATCAATTAGTTTATTGTTAACCACTTTCTATAAATATTACATTTTATTGTGTGGGCTTCCATCTGAATGAAACTGTTTAACACAAACCTCTTGCAGTTCTTCTGAACACCACTGTGTAGCGCTAGCATCACAGCTAATGAACCTTGTGCTACTTAACTTTGACCTGAGGAAATCTTTCAGCTCAGACAGACTGAACCAATTGTTCCTAATTAAAAATGAATGATGATGCTTAGTCTGGCTTCATCACTAGAGACATTATAATCATGTACTGGTCTTGTTTTGTTCTGGCCACTCTACATGCTTTCTTTACAATTGTGTAACATATCAAAACATGGAGGACCTGCGTTGCGTGAAAAGCCAGTTTGACCCAGAAACAAGGAGAGCGCTTTCCCAGCTCCCTGTAAGTGTTCAAGAATTTTCTTTGACATTACACATGCATATATCCACATATCTAGTAATATCCAGAACTCATCTGTCACTGACAGTGCCTTCACTGGCCAGACTATCAGAGGCAATTTCTGAGATAAAGCCGGTTGACACTGTAATATTTCACTTACTTTCTTGTCCTGAGAATCCAGGATGTTGTCCAGCCACTTGTAGAGGTAGCCATCAGAGGAGAGGCCAACATTGTCGGCCACAGGTCCACAACACAACACTGCAGACATGGCCTAGAAGATGAAAACAGAGGTATTAGATGTTAGTTATCAGTGAGGAAGGATTTCGACATTTCTATCTTCTTGTGAGTTTGTGTGTACCTTTAGTGCACAGTACTGATGGCGGTTGATCTGCATATTTCTGTCACTGTAGCGGTCAAGGGGAGTGAACATGATGCTGAAGGGCCCGGCCCAGTGACTGAACAGCATGAACAAGCTGTGTCTCAGTGACTGCTGGGGAAGATGGTCCTCCTCTGGTGTACTGAACACAATGAATAATGAAGGTCATAAATAAGAAACCAAGTTTAGACACAGATTGAGCACAAATAAGAATCTGTTTTTAACTGACTGCAATAACGGAGGAAATGAAGAGATTTTACCTGGGACATTCTGGATGATATTAGCCACGAGTGCACTGAAGTGACACCGAATGTCCTTCAGTGTGTCAGAGTCCTTGTCATTTTCAGCCTCGAGCAGCTGCCTGGTCAGATCAACATACTCAAGCAGCGTACTGTTCAGAGAGTGGCTCTCTCCATCTAACCCTCCACTGGCTCTGTGAACATAAAGTAAATGTAAAACACATGGAAATGCAAATTAATTACCTGTCATGCTGTAGCAAGAAGTTGTTGAGTACACACATCTGACTGATGACACCAGCATCAGCCAGGAGCTCAAATATCCGGACCAGCTGGACCCTGAGGATGTCACGACGCCTGCGCCGCTTCATGTTCTGCAGAGTGAAGACAGCAGCATTGTAACTCTGGACACTGACATTTGTTAAACACAGAACTTGTGAGCTTGTGAGCAGCGCTTACTTCAGGTCTTCTCTCCAGAGCTTCTTTTATGATGGGATTTAGCTCCTCCAACAACTCTCTGCAGAACATGAAAGTTGCATATAAGTAAATAAACAGAATCTTAAAATATACACCACAATACACACAGTTTATGTCAGCTGTGGTTTACCTGAAGGCCACGGGGTTGGTCCTGCCAAGCCCCAACACAAGAGACTCTGTAATGTCCATGCTCTCAGAGCGCATCATGGGAACAATGTGTTTGAACAGGGAGGAGGGGGACGGAGTGCCAACAATCTATTAACAGATACACAAAGACCAAAGTCAGTGTTAATTGTTAGTTGCTACTATGTTTATATTGGTTCTGTATCATCTGCATCATGCAGGTGCTCCTGACCTTTGAATCATAACTATAGCCGCTGTCCGGCGTGGACGCCAGCGTCTCAGGCGGGGAGCAGCGGACGGAGCCAGAGGTGGAGGATGAGGAACACATGGAGGAGGAGGAGGAGGCGGAGCTGCAGCAAAGAATCAGGTAGTTTCTCCAAAGACCAATGTAGGAGTCACTGCTGTTCAGGCTGTTCACCTTCTTGGCATTGATGGGGCTGCTGCAGAGGGGGTGTGAGGAAAGGTCCAGATTAATAACACGGCATCATTCATGCAGAACAACACAGTGATCACCTGACCGTCGCAGAACAACAGTCAACATTAAAAACACCAACAGAAACACTGAGAAAACCACACACAATTACACAGATGGACAACAACAAACACACTGAGAGGCTTGATGAGACATACTTGATGTCAACTTGTGGGGACAGTAGCTGCAGACGGGTGTAGGCAAACATCCAGGCGTAGTTGAGGGCGGTGGGGCAATGTTTGGGCAGGTTCTCCTGTCGCAGGTAGCTGGAGAAGCTGATGACCCAGGGATCCTGGCCCTGAGTAACATGGGCAAAAACCCAGATGTGTGAGGGGCTCACCACATCAAACTGGTGGCTGATGGGAGATGAGCTCCACTCTGCTAGCGTCTGAAGATCAATCCCACTGGGACAATACAGCAGGTTGGTCTGCAGAGAAAAACAGAGGGAGACAAGTTGAGTCTCCGGGTTTTTTTTTTTTTATTTTCAGTTTATATTATTGTGGGATTAAGAAAGGGAATTTATACCTGATCAGCTCCTGTGAGATGAATGAAACTCTCCAACACTGATGCACTTAACCTATCCATTACATCAATGGCCAATTCTTCATCCGCCTGAAAGATGAAACACATGTCAGAAAACAGAGAAGTCGCAATAAAAACAACTCTCAGCAGAGTCTCACGCAGAAGACTGTTACAACAAAATGAACTGTAAGTATTTACCTTGCCAATGCCCAGTGCAGTGTGCAGTGCACGGACCTCCTTGAGGACGTTGACAGCCAGCCTGCGTGTGGCAGGGCGGCAGCTACAAAGCACCACAAGAGCCAAACCCTCCACCACATGCAGCACGCCCAGTGGAGGAATCCGTTCCAGGGACAAAGAGTGGCTGCTGCTTGAGCCCTGTCCAAGAGTACATGTCATTAACTCTCAGAGCTTTCATACTCGTTTCTCAACAAATTCTAAAGACATGGAATCACAGAACTAAAACCAGCTGAAACTTCCTTGAACCAACCTGTACATCATGACTCTTATTGCTGCTCTGCACTGCCTGCCTCCACTGGCTGATGAGCTGCAGCAGCATCTTCACGGCGTTGTCCAGCAGTGTGGGGTGAACGTCGGTCACCTCCCGGACGATGAAGTAGACAAAGCCTGAGAGAACGTCCTCGCGCCACTCTGGGAAATCCACCATCAGGGCCTGAAGGGTGGTGAAGGCAAGGCCCCGCAGCTCCTCGTCCATGTGGATGGTCAGTCTAGAGAGGAAGGGGAGGGAATGAAAAGGGAGATACATACTAGAGGACAAGTGGAGGGCCACCAGAGCTACAGTGGACTGTATTGTTCAGTGATTAGAGAGGGTGAATTACTTGGCCAGGAGTTCTATCAGGTCTTGTCTGCTCATGCCATCTGGTATCAGTCTTGGGATGGCGGCCACACACGTGCGGAACAGATCGATCTTTGGTTTCCTCTCTCCCCTGCAGCGCAAACAGCTTATGAGATACTGCTCTTGGTGAGAAACACAGAGGATCTGCATGGGTCCAGGTTGCGGTTACATACGTGATCATGTCCTCAGGCTCCTTGTTGGACATCTGCACATTGGTCATACTCATGGAGCGTCCCACCTCCTTGTCCAGATGTCGCAGGATGTTATCTAAGGCTTTTCTTACTTGTGGGTAGTACAGTGACATGCCTGAAAAGACAGCACAGAGTCAGTATACTCACAATGCTGATATTATAATGCAGATTTTATAATTGAAGTCTCAAAATTCAAACCCACCTATGACCTTGGCTTCTTCATCAGTGAGGGTGGTGTTGAGGAAGATCTTTTTGACACGTAAGGTGTTGCCAGAGGGCATGATGATTCCCGTTGTAGGCATGGGAGGCTCTCCATCTTTCTGCTGCAGGCTGTCAGCGATCACCAAGAACGCTCGCAAACCAATATTCATCCTCTGATAAGGTAGATAGACAGAGGGAGATAAATGAGAGAGATTCCACCTACACTCCACTGACTCCAGTACTGCAACAAATCTCAATCATACTTCACCTCTGGATTGATGGTAAAGGTTTTGTGAGACTTGCCCACACACAGGAGGTCATAGATAATCTCCTTCATAGCAAAGTCCAGTCTTTCCTGTGGCAGCAAACAGAGCAGGGCAGTCACAAACTTGCTCTTACTGCATGGTTCATGTCTTTGTTTAACTCAGTTCTGAAATCAGGAAATGTCGATTCATATAACGAGCCAACCTGAGCTATGAACTGGATGATCTTGACAAAGATGTTGAGGGGCGTGTCCCTTGGTACCACACTGCGGGAACCTTTGGGGAAAAGTGCTGAAACAATGCTGAGCAGCCGACTGGAGGGAGAGACGGGGGAATTTTACAACTACTGGCTGTGAACCGAAAAGTGTTTGACATCATGTGTAGATTAATGTAGTAGTGTGAAGCTGAGCTCAGTGGTGGCTCTGAAACTGACCTCTGTGTGACAGTATTACTCTCACACTTGATCCTGATGATGTAGACCCACAGCAGTCTGTAGAGCGACTCCAGCGCTACACGGGACATTTTTGGGTCTTTGTTCTGCGGATGTTAAAAAGTCAAAAACCAAGATGAGCCACTCAATTTAATTAGGACAACTTCATTACCCATCTGATCAGGTTGCTTTTGTCTGGAGGAAGTGAGAATGAACACAAAAAGATATGTACCAACTAATAACAACAGTCTATGTGGATGACTCCTGCTGAGTCACTGGCTGATGTCTGAGCATTCGAAGTCCATACAGTCTGATGACTGTTCAGCTTCTGAGACACAGTCATCAGTTAACTAGTGAAATTAAATACCTCTCCCACAGGAAGTCAGGATGAACATGGACACAGTCATTCTCAACCACAGGGAGTCGATTCAACACAATGTCAAATGGTGATTTAAATTACAGTAAAATAAAATCCATCACGATGTGATGTCATCATGGCGCAAAGATTTCCATTTGATGTTTGACCCTGATGGTGGCTGGAGCTTGTGCCTTTCTATCCACCCACTTCACTTTATTTCCTTTAACCTGGTTAATATTTAATCAAACGACAGAACTCTGAATGTCCACATCGAGGCAGAAACATTTTCAATCAATGGGAATGTAAAAACCTTGCAGTCAGTCTGCTAATTTACTGTGAAGTGTGAACAAGGACAGACATCATCATGGGCTGGTTTCCTGCTGGGGGGCACAAAGGAAATACTTGTAACACAACATTGTTTCACTTTGGCATCTAAACTGTAAAAGGAGTAAGTGGCAGGTACGTCAGAGGCAGTCATCTCAAAACCAAGGTGAACACGACCTCAGAGTCTGAGAGAAAATGTTTTTCATGACTTGGGTGAACTGAAATGCAACCGTCCCTCCAACTGCAACACAAAGCACAGCCAGCATGCCGGCTCACTGCGCACAAATGACTGCTCCAGGTCAGCGTTTTTCATTCACTTTTATATCGTGTCAATTATTGTGATTTATTGTCTGACCGAAAAAGATAAATTACAAAGACAGGTTGCAAAACCTGAGAAAAAGCCACCTGTCACTTCGGCGCTGTGCTCACTGCGCTAACTTAATAAAGACGATGCTCAGCCCTGATGTAGACAGCCAGTGTGGCAGACGCTGGATTCTGCAACAAGAAAAGTGAGAGCGCGGTGTAGCTGCTGCCAGCCTGCCTGTTAGCAGCTCCCAGCAGAAGGACTAAATGTAGCAGTGTCAGACCGCACTGCAGACCCACAACAACTGAATCAACACATCTTTTCTTTTATTCTCGATTCTATGATCTTCTCTGTTCCTCTGTTAATAAACAGCAAGGACATACAATATTGTGTTATCGATACTGCTCTTATAGTTACTTTTCTCAACTAATGGTCATTAAAACTGTGACACTGCAGCATTCATGTAGTAATGCGCTTGTAAAACAGCTGAATCATCCATCAAACATTTTTGATATCATTTGTCATACAAGTAGTCAGTAGGTTTTGAAGTAATTGCAGCTCAATACCACTAAGGTGACTAACTGTACGTCCCTAAACATGTGTGACTACAGTAAAAATCTAAACACTACGCAACAATATGTCTGATTACAGTCATAATCACAAACCAGTTCAATGACAAAGCCTGAGGCAAAATCACAAGTAGTTAACATGTTCTTCTGCACTACTTTCTTTGAGTAACTGTCACAACAGAGAACAACTGACTACCCTTTACTGTGGCGTACAGGCTGATCTGTTCTACCTTACGTCCTGGTGAGGGCCTGAGGCCTGCGCTACAGAGCAGGATCTGGGGTTAGTGAGGTAACTTCAGCTTTTAACCCTGGATTATCAGGGTTCATCAGAGGTTACCATGGTGATTTAACCTGAAAACCGACAGATGTACCTCAAGTTACCTCGCTAAATTCAAATCCTTCCTCGTAGCAAGGGCCTCTGGACCACTAACAGACAGGGAGCACCAGGCGGGGTCGCTGACACTAGATAACTCACCTGCAGCGTCTCAATCTGCTTTCGGATGCTGTTGTTAGACGGCATCTGGAGCGAGTCAGTGTGAGAAAAAGATCAAATGACAGGAGACAAAGAATGCGGGGTTTGGGGAAGGACACATGCAAGTTAAAGGCAAAAAACAAAAACATAACCTAAATAAACATGACAAGAGCGGTGCAAAGAATATTTACTCTTGTCAGTGTGACGCTACATAAATCAACACTATTTTTCTGAGATGAAACACAATGAACTGTTTGACATGCCACTTGTTAGTTAGTGGCATGGAAGTAATGCAAAGTAACAGTCCATTTGTATTTGATATGATGTTACATTTTCTAACACAGTGAGCAAAATCTGAATTTAAAAGGGCCAAAGCAAAGCAAAACATGGTGTGCTGTGGTCTGGAAATCAGACAGTGAGACAGAGGAAACACACAGAAATAGAGGTGTGGGAATGAGGGGGACGCAGAAAAGATGAGCGAAAGGACATTTAAAGATGAGACTGGAGAGTGATTTTCAAAATAAGAGCAAATAAAACTAATTTTCCTGTTTCACCTACAGAATTGTCGAGAAGCAACACCCAAGTCAGCAGTCCATTCAGATCCGTTTCAAGCGCACTGTAGTATTTTAACCCTGTGGGGCTCGTATTTACAGTAGGGCTGCACAATTCTGATGATATGAAATCATAGATCTATTAGTATGCACTGGTACCACCAACACTGGTCAGATGAGGGAGGTAGCTGTTCTATTTTTCATATCTGCATTTTTTTCTGGTTACTTGTTTCTCTTATGGTTTATAATGTCGTCACATAAATAAAAGTAAATAAAGGGCCATGTCAGTGCATGAGGACATATACATCACATGTACTCAGTGGGTATTCAAATGATAATTTGATTCGTATATTGGGGGCTGATACATCGGAGCAGAGGCTTCTAGAAAACAGGAAACCTTAGGCCTTTTTGGAGTAATACATTTGTAAGGCATTTTTAACCATGGAGTTATTATGAGCAGTGACACCAGCATTATTGTGAGGACCTACTGTAAATCAAAAGACTTCATAAGTAATTAATTAGCCCATATATGAAAACATCTCATGAGCAACCACAGGGTTAAAATCACTAATGGGACACAAAGCCCTAAATCACTGAAATCGTCACTACACAAGCCACCACACAAATCCGTAACATTATCTCAATCAGAAGGATCAGCATCACCGCGCAGGAAACTGATTGCAATTTTCCAATGAAGGAAATCTAAAACAATTACAATGGTGAAAGAGAATGCTGGGATGAGATCACTGAGAAGACAGATGGCCGCTCAAAAAACCAGCGGAAATCACCATCACAGAGACACAAACGGAAATTTATCCACCACAAGATCACACAACTCCCCACAAAGGGTAATCAATGAGGAATGGAAAAGAGAGACAGCGAGTCGGTCGGTCAGTCAGTGATTTGGTCAATCAGCCTCTGGGTTGAATCAGCTCCATGATTGGTCGGGGGTGAGGAGGAAAGTGGTTTGATCTGTTTGTAACTGGTTTACAAGGAGTCATTAACAGACCTGAGTTAAAAACAGCACTTGAAGCGATTTGCATAATATTTGCTTCGGCTAAATGGAAGGACATCTCCGTGAAATTTGTTACAGGTTTGTTGGTTAATCTTAGTAATGCCTAATCTTTTATTACATGTTTGCATTTTTTTCTTACAGCATAAATTAGCTTAGAAAGGATGAAAGCTTTGAGTTCCTTTTCAAACAAAGGCTCTATTATTACCTTATCAAATCAAGTGCTATTCCTGTCCAGATCTGGTTGTTGATAATGGAGGGGAAAGTACATTATGATCTTTAGACAGAACCACAGAGCACACCGGTCACAACTTCTTCAGTCAGTGGTATGAAGCATGTAGTTAACCAGAAAGTATCATAATACCAATAATTCATTTCATTTGCACAGTAATGAATGTGAAAATCTCCACATTATAATCAATTTCATGAATAAAAAGTTAAGTTGTGACCTTGAATTTAGAGGAACTAATGTCACTTTATTCTGCTAGCAAGAAGTCCAAAATTTCATTTTAGCTTTCATAACATGAGTCATATGAGGTTTAAAGTGAATTATGCACTGTCAAGTCAAGTATGGTGGCCTTAAAATACTTGAACTTTGAAGAATACAGCCATTGTGCTATTCTTTAATGCTATAGAGAGTAAACTTTGCGAAGTGCAACGGGTGCAGAGGCCGAAACCGGCCATACCTTCAGGTGCGAGAGACAGTTCTGGAGGAAGATGTGCCAGTTGTTGAGGAAGAACTGCTTCTGACTAACGCACAGCAAGCATGTCACCAGGGGATACAGAGCCTGTGGAGGACAACAGCATCAGCATCAAAGAGCTTAAGACACACAAGTAGTTTCATGAGGTCTGGACAAAAGAGAAACTCAAGACTCAGTTTTGAAGTTGGTGTGTAAATACGGAGGACAAACAAGTTGTATTTATATATGACAAGCCCAGCATTTCTGGATGATAACGACAGACTGTGTGTGCTGAGGCCAATACTAATGTTGGACAAATACAGGAAGAGTGACATACAAAAGGAGAGGGAAGTAGTAAAGATGTAGTGTAAATAAAGACAGGGATGGGGAGGAAGAGATTAAAAAAAATATGAGGATGTTACAGTTATTACCAAAGAGTGCTTCTTTCTGGAACTAAGGTCAAAGGTCGTCTGGTACAGCATCTCCACAAAGTTCTTCAGGCATGGCACGTTGACTTCATTTTTCACCGCCTGAGGATGAACGAGTCATTACCATGGAACTCCACTTGACAAAGATACACTGGTAGTTTCATTCACATAGAGAAGAATACGGTGGGGGCTGTTCTCATACTCACAGCTGCAACAGGGATGAGGATCTCGACAAAAAGCCCTGCTAGAGCATGCTTTATGTCCTTATCCTTAACTTCCAGGAAATACTGGGCACACTCCTAGAAAGAACACAAGTCACACATGGTTAAAAACTATGTTTATAAACTAGTGATGCTACAGTTTGACATGAACATACAGTGGCATGACATTGCCGCTGCCGGCCCTGACCCATGTACCCTGTCCCAGCAGGATCGTCTTTGTTGTGAAGCATTGTGAAACAAGTACTGTTTTTATACGAGCCAAATGTGTGTGTCAACATCTTCAATCTGAATAAAACATGCAGAACAGAAATCAGTTCATCTGTGATGGAAAATTTAATGACATTAATTTAGAACCAGAAGCTGCCGCTCACATGACAAGAGCAGAATCCTGTTATTGTTATTTTCCCCTGATAGCCTGAGTCACTGAGGCAAGAAAACATTGTTTTAAATCTATTTTTAATTTCATTATGATGGTTTTTTCCCCTTAGTACTACTAGAAAATGTATGTATCCTATAGTGTTCAGGCTTTAAACCAGCAGCATATGGGTAGAAACCGTGATATGTGCTGAAATGGAGTGTTGAACATAAACCACAGAATGTTCCATTAACACATTAAGAAATCACAGTCGTGGTAAAACAGAAGAGTCACTGTTTCTGTATAGAGATTAATGAAAAAGCTACTGCTCCATTCACAACTCTTGGCAAAGCCTGAAACACACATACACCCACTTCTTGGCAAACGTCACCTTTGACCGTTACTCATCTAGCTTTATGAGCCAATGCTATGGAGAGCTGCTGAGTCTGAACAAAGAGGCAAGGGTGAAAAAAAATGTCTGATGCAACTGAGTAAATGCACACACACACACACACCAGCTACTGTTACTGTAGGTACATTCTGGAGAATATGCACAAATAAATGACTGACTTCAATTTACCTGCATGAACTGAAAAGAAGCCTCAAAGTCCTCCACAGGATACATTTTCACTCGGAAGAACTTCATGCCCATGATGAGACTGATGATGCTCTGGACTATGTAGGGACTCTGCTCTTTTTGCCTTAGCTCCTTCAGTTCTGTAATGAACTTCTTCCTCACTGCCTGAAACCTGAGCTCACACAAAGACACATACATTCAGAAACAAAAAACACTCCCAAAAACATGTGGAAGGTTTAGAGGTGATTCAGAATGTGATGAGTTGCCTTCAGGTAAGAGGCAGATGGTTAAGGTTGCTCACTTTGACTGTGTAAGGACTCCAATGACCTCGGCATACAGGTCTGCGATGATGTGCACATTACCAGTGTTGGGGCCACAGTACCTGCGATTGATGAAGCACATCCCACAGCGTATTCAATACACATCTGTTTTGAGGAACAACTGATGATACATCAAAACAAGGCAGAACACAACACTTTCAGGCTGATTCAAGTTACTCTACAAAAGGCAGCTGTTGTTTAAGTGTCATACAAGAGCCTCTTTATAATGTGACACAACAACCAGAAGTAAATAAATGAGCGACTGCTGCACAGCCAGATCCAGAATTATCATCAACATTTTTCATTTATGTGTTACTCATCACACTTACCCCTCTTTGTGTTTAAAGTGCTTGAATGCCAAGTTTAGAACTTCATGTACTAAAACATCTGGCACTGGATGAAGAGGAATCTGTGACGTAAACATGGCATCATTAGTCTTATTAGAAGCATTGATAGTCTTCATTCTTTCTCTGCGCTACCATTCATTACCCTCCCCACAGGAGTAAAGCCAAGGACAACTTAGCTGTGGTCTGCAGGGATTGGCTCTGAGCTCACAATGTTGCTGAGATCGAGACAGTGCACTTTAGAAACACACTCAGCTGGAAGTCGTTACGGAGCCAACTGTTTATTTACCTTGTCCCCGTCTGAGGACAGAGCTCACTAACACCAATGCAGCTCGTGTCTGTACCACACACGATAAAAAATAAACACATCTTATCTTGGAACACAAATGTCTAATAAGCCAATCAGAAAAAGTACAGTCATCGCCACTCTTCCATCAGTGGGGAAATTTGGAAGTAATAATAAAAAGTGAACAAAGACTTCAAAAATTGATAAATACTCCATCTGTTCAGCAAGTGAAAAACTACAACTACATAAATGCTTTGCTTGACCAAGTATAACATCAACAGAACCCATCTGCAGTGACACTGTACAGTACGTACTGTGTGTTGTGTTTGTGCTCGTGAAGGAACTAATCACAAACACAACCACATGTTAGGTTCTCAGATAAGATAAGGGGACTATCGGGTCAAGCAGGCACGCTGCGTTTCCCTTCAGCATGTAAAACCTCAGCAGTCACGTGACCCCCAACAACATAGCTCGCACATACTTTTTATAGACGCTGTAAATCAGCTTATAAGAGCGTCGCCGTGAGCCTCACCTGTTTAAGAACTTCCACAGAAACTAAACAAAAAATGAAATCTATGGCTAAGTCCCTCCGTTCCAGAAGGTAATCTTTATCCCGGTGCTGTTCGTCTCTGCGGAGCAGGAGAAGAAAAATTCATTTACACAATGACGTTTAGAGCAAAGGTCATCCAGAAACTGACAAGAAGCTGATGTAAAAAAAAAAAAAAAGAAGAAGAAGACGAGTAACTCACCCTTTAGACTTAGTACTAGAGCGAGGCCTGTACTCATAAGACTCGTCTTCAGTGCCACTCTGCCGCCGGTACCAGTCAAACAGTGTACGCAGTAGGGAGGGCAAACAGTGTTCTGCTATTGAGCTCATAGAGCTTATTAACTGGAAAACAAACAACACATGAGACATTAGATTTACATGTTATCACTGGTAAACCACAAACTCTGCTTTTGTATGTGCATAGAAAACATCTGTCAAATGTGTGGAGAATGGTTCAGCCCACAAGCACAGACTCAATAACTGACAGTGACACACAGGGGGGAGTATAGACCAGAGGTTTTCTAAACCAGTGGGTGACATACTGTAGCTATTGATCGCAATTAAAAGTGTGTGGCGCTGCATGACGTGTTGAGCTCATCGCTGTGCTGCTACAACATGGAGCAGCTCCACAACACACGTGGCTTTCATTCTCACAACCACAGTAATAACAGGATATCCTCCAAACACCTCACTGGCATTCTGAATGCTTCACTGATGGTATCAGACGGTGCTTTGCGTCGTCACTTACAGGCCTAATAAATCAAACTTTAGATGATCTGTGAGCTGCTGTATATTAATGGCTGCAACCAGGTATATGTTTCAGAAAAAAAGAAACAAGATTGGTCGATATTAGAGAGATTAGTTTTTACCTAAGAGAATGTGTGAGATGAGTGGTCAGTGTGCATAACCTAATTTAAGTGTATGTGTGTGTAGGGGCCAGTGCAGTGTGAGGAGGGAGGTGGGTGATGGATGCTAGGTAGGAGAGTTATGCAACTGCTCCCTTCGCCCTTATGTCACCGGGCAGATACACTCCAGCACCCGATGCTGATTTACTGCTGAGGATGACACAGCGATTCTACACTCTCACTTTTGCGCTCTCTATACCCATTTTCTCTTCCTCTCTCTCAGTCACAATGGGGACAGCTGGATCTATAGCACCATATCCTCATTGGCTTTGTGTTGTGCTGAACAAAGCATTCTGCAGCGGGCCGGCCCATTGTATAGAGTTCTGCACCAGCGACAGATGAGGGACAGACGGGCCATTGAATGAGGGATTGATTGGGTGGAGCTGGGGATTCAAATACTGCGTACACATACAGAGGTAGGAGATGATCGTTTTAGGGCGGGGAGGGGAGGGGTTGGGTGGTGATTGTGTCACATTCATACATCCACATGATAGAGTTTTTTTAGCTCCTGGTCATTACATGGCTGGACTGACCTGGTCAAACTGTGCATCTTCTCCTCTCTGGAGGGAGCGGGACAGAGGTTTCTCCTGTGGAGGGAGAGGAAAAGAGATTAAGAAGTGTGCTGCTAAAAAAGCAGACACTGTATTACAGTCGGCCTGATGATGAGTAATCAATTGAGAGAGAAGAAAAATAGGTTCTAATGCGGTGCATAAACTGTATGAGTGTCTGAATGAGACTGAGGTTATTATTTCAAGAGGAGAGGAACTGAGCCGAAATCAAAGGACAGATAAATCTGCTGATAATAAATCATGTGTGTGCCTCTCATGCCTCATACATCTTTCTTCCTGAGGCACTAAAGGCATGGCAGTTAGTTGCAAAACTGAGGAGGTTGTCTCAGCAGTATGCGCCACATCACGTGTTGTGTATTGAATTTCATTTCCTGTGTTTCTTGACACCAGCTCTCACACCCCTGTGGACTCACCAGCGGTTCAGCCATCACCATCTCGATCTTCTTCTCAGCCAGCACAGCAAACTCTGCAAATAGACTCTTGATGACAAACTCCCCGGGCTTGAGCTCGGGGTCGATGGTTATGCTCGACATGGCGGCGATGCTGTGTTTCTCCCACGAGAGGGGAGTCACGGAGGAGGGGGCACGGCGTCTGCTCACGCTGCTGCTGACTGGTGCAGAAGCTGCGGAGGGGGCCAGAGGGTAGAGGTTAGGAAATAATACAGAGGGAGTGGAAGCAGCAGGGTCACACCAAGAACACTTGAAGCATAAAGAATGCAATGTCATGGGCGAGTTCTAGTCCAAACAAGGGCACAGACGTTTCCTAAAGAGGGAAATTGGCTGAATTGATGAGGGAGATCAAGAGAAAGACATTCCAGTGCTGTGTATAGAGCAAAAACACTTCCACTCCATTCCAGCAAAGTAATTACAGACTAATTTTCTGAACTCATACAGCCCATAATATGCTCAAATCACATTAAAAGCAAACACATGGATAAGTTTAGCTGCTATTAGAACTACATTAATTATCAAAATCTTCCTTGAAAGTATTATTATTTGTGTTCATGTCTAAATCTAGACTAAGTACACATCAACTGTTTCAACAATGTTGGTCTGAGAGAACTGTACTGCTTTTCTTCTTGGTTGAAAACAGAGCAGATTTACACATGGTAGGAAAAAAGTTCAAAAATAACTTGACATTTTGGGAAATACCCGTGTCCACTTCTGTGCTGAGAACTGGAGGAGGAGATTAATAACAATCTCATGTCTGAATGACTGATATGAAACTCACATCTTAGCTTAGTTCAGCATAAAGACTTGATGCACTGTCATTTAAGGAGCCAACACAATGTAATCAGGGTAGACAGGAAAGCTCTGACCATGGTGGTCAGGCAGCATGAGACAGTGACTGCTCAAGTTGTTTTTTTTCTTGGTTTGCATGTATTTACCTCATCAAGATACTTCAATAGAAACAATGCAAAAAAGAAACAAAAAAAAAAAACTATGGATGAAGATGCTGAATTCATCGAAACTGTCGTTCAGTTTTGGTCTTAAAAACAAAAAAACATGACCCATAAAGAGCCCAGTATTATCTTAGGATGGTCGGGGTGTTTAACAAAAAGTGTTTTTTTCTTCATCAGAGATCAGTGCAGTTCTACCAAAGTCCCTGGCACAGAGCTTTTAACATTTAAGTCATGAGGTTTCACTTTTTGACCTCAGAGAAACTGCTGTATTAAACTGCTGACATATGTTTTGCTCAAATTACCACAACATTAATAAACCGTGACTGAGTAACACTGCGCTAAACGTACGTCACACTTATGACTTAAACACGTTTGCAAGATTAAGTGCAAAGAAGAAGAACAAGACCAAATTTAACAACTGTGACAAGAAATAGATTACTGAACATGATTTCCATGTGTGTCCTCCATTACTGGTGCCAGCCCTCAGCCAGGTGATGACAACAAGTCAGAGGGAATTAAATGCCGTTTAGTATTTTTATTTGATTTTCTACTGCTACACTTAAAAGTAAGTAGTGCACCTATATTCCAGCGTTCAGGGGCATTTAAGTGACCACTGAAAGATCAGTGGGTTTGAATGCATAGGATATAAAGCCCAATGTCTTTTGTTCAACTTGTACACAGAGCGTAAGGATTAAACTAAGGTTTAATCATACAGCCAACTGTTGCCATGCTGCTTGATGATGTTTCATGTATCCAAATTTTGCACAGAAAATGCTTGTTGCATATGTAAATGTGTCATTGTGGGTAGAGAGGATGACATGGTAAAATCATCACTTGTGAGTATTGCTATGACACATTCGTTTGTTACTACAGCAGAGCATGAATAGGCATTCGTGGGGTTTATCATACTATGACCATAAGAATCCAGTTAATCCACTGAAAACACAACAAAAAGCCAAAAGTCCACAGAGCACCAGTATTCAGACCTGCCTCCTGAAACACATCCATCTAGGGTCACTAGAAGAACCCGGACCTCTCTGCTTTTGCATGTGGCTCAGATCATTTGATCACCCTATTCAAATAGTATAGGCAAATCTGAAGGGTTTGTTCACATACCCTCAGCTCTGGAAACAGATGTCAAACAATCAAACATGGGTGTAATGCTCAAACGTCTATCTATTTATCTACTGGATCATTAGTGACAACCAATCACTGCTGGGCCAATTACTTCAATCTCACAGCAACACGCTTCAGTTTTTCCTAAACAGAAGCAGAGAAAAATGTTTTAATGCAGATGAAAAGCTGCAATGAGCAAACTTCAATTCAATTCATTCCACTGTTCTTACTCTCAGGTGTTTTTTGAGCTCACAAACACTTAAAGAATAACCTTAAATGTACTTTAGTACGAGGTCTGCAGGATCTACCATATTATCACATGAAAGCTGCATTATCATCTTGAAACACTGGTCTAGGACCAGGTCATGAAACCCAGATTGCTTCAACATTTAATAATGGTCTCGCTCCAGCTGAGACACAGGCTCCAGTCCAGCCGAGTGGACAGCCAGTCGTAAACTGACCCTCTACCTCATTCCCTCCCAGGAAAGGCCTTGTTCTGTTTCTTCCTGGTTGTCACAGAAACACTCAGGCCCTGTACAGGAATGTACAGTGAATACCACTGAGGAGCAGAAAGTGCAGTAAAAACAACTTTTTCAGCTAAGAGAAAACATTTACACCCAAGTTTTCACTTAAAGACAACATGCCAGATATAGCACTGTGGTTATTTAATAAATACATGCAATGTTCAACAAGCTAAACCTCTGGTGACTGAATGATCATTTAGCTTTCACCTCCTCAGAAACTCCAGACCAGCTCTAGTGGCTAAAATATCAAGAAAACACTTTATCTTTATTGTACTTCAACAATTTTAAATGTACAGTAGAGCTTGATGCACTTGATGTGATGCACTACAGAGATCTCCCATTATCTGGCTTCACTAAGCCTGACAACTGTAATCATGCCAAGTGGTCACACGGCAGCAGTTATCAACTCAGAGAGTCAACCCGAGCTCTGAGTCTGCACAGTGCGTTGAAATAAAAAGGAGCAGTGTTTGCAGCCCATGACCAATCACAGTCATGGACAAGTCTACTGGCAGCAGTGCGGCAGATTTAACAGACAAAGAGCAAGCTATAATATTAGACAAAAACAAGACGTCACATCATCCAGGCTAAAAGCAACGGCTGCAGCTGCCAGATGCAGGAAGGACAGCTGGCAAGAAGCAAACCAAAACAATCCCCGACTGTGTGAACACATAGGTGAACAGTTTATACTTCCATCATCACATCACTATGGCAAAAGAGGGTTTGTGTGTTCCATTAAATGAATGTGTTGCTCACATGTGTTCTTCAGCTGCAACTGTGATTGTGCATGTTGTTCTGTTATCTTGAACACAACCTGCTCCAGAACAGGTTAGGTGTGAAGCTAACACTTTGATGTCCCCTGATAACAAGTGAACCACCATCATTCCCCTGAGAACCCGGGGTTAAACCCGAGGATATCCATCTATTCCCACATTACACCTCCTATAGAGACCTCTGAAAAGGTGCTGCACATAAAGTCCCACCACATTTTATCCAACCACAACACTGATCATAAACAAGATCATTACTGTCACCAACAATGTTATGTTTTCACCCGTGTCTGCTTGTTTGTTTGTTGTTTGATTACACAAAAGATGCTGCACCAGACAGGGTGGAGGGATCCGGGACGAACCCATTGGATTTTGGTGCAGATCCAGTTAAAAGGGCGAATCCAGGATTTTCTTTAAATCGCTTTTCTTAATATTGTAAGTCAGGGTGTTTTCCCAGAAATAATATCTGGAAAAAGACACATTCATGGTGTTGGGATCTGATCCAGATAACAGAACAATGTGCTCCACAAGTCACCACAGGATGACAAACCAATGTGTTGCAAACCAGCAGCACAGCATTTGCTAAACTGTAACCATGTAAAATGCAGACGGGTAATTAGAAATATAAACCACTCCAAAATATATCTACCATTCAAACCCCTGAACAACCAGAAAAAAATGTTCCAACAGCTTAAAAATATATTAAAATATCACAGAAATCAATTCAAATGTACAGTAATTTAACTGTTACTATTACATTCATCTTAAATTCCTGTTCACAGTATTTTCAGTCGAGCAAATGGAAAGTGGCAGAGTCGAGGCGAGTGTTATCTGTGTTGTGGTCACGCTCTCCAGCAGCACAGAGGCCCTTTCAAGCATTTCCCTCTTTGTTTACTGTGCTTCACCAACATCCCCAATGATGTCACATAGCCAGCTCCTAATATCCAATCAGTGGCGTGTCCTCTACCCCCTCCAAACCTCTTTTGTCTCGCACCCTGGGCTCGATGGGTTGTTGACTGGCTCACACAAATTAATACCCCGGCAATATTTTTTTTCCACATGATGGCAAAAAAAAAAAAAGAAAAGAAAAGAAAAAGACGCAAGGCATCCTTTTCTGGGCCAAGTCTTTTGCACGGCCCCTCCTCCTCCCCCTCTCTGTCTCACTAGGACATGCCGGTCATTTGTGACATGCCAAACTGATTTCCTTCCAAAGCTGACCACCCTGCACAGATCTTAGCAAATAAACAGAAATAAAAAAAAAAAGCATTAGTATTGCTCCCAAAAGTCCCAGGGACTGCGCTGACTGGCACTGCAGTGAATTTGGTGACTGATCCTCATGTCATCTTTGGTTTCACATTCAAATCTGAGTACAAAAGTTCAAGCATGCTTCTCTAATAATATGCAAAAAAGAAAGGCTGGCCCTGGGCTTCAGGGCTTCGGTCTGAATCTACTGACAGATGTCGAGTCAGAAAACCTGAAACATGTTTTAAAGCCTGGGGACAAATTTTAATCTGCTTCCCAAGAAAACACTGGCACATGGGGCCAAAATGACACATTAACTGCAGCAACAGTTCTCTGAGGGAGAACTGACATGTTGCAGCCAAAGATCTGTACAAGAAAATGCTTATCATGTTTTGTTGTGTGAGGTCTGTGAGGCACACACTGCCAAAGTTCTGTGGTTGTACTGGAGAAACAGAGCGCCCCGTATGATTACACAACTAAAAGAGCAGTGACTCCACCTTGTCACAGTTAAAATAAAGCCCTCCCCAAACGCCTGCTCACTTCCCCTGCCAGGACAACCAGAAACAACCGCGCAAACACACACACACACACACACACACAACTGCTGGAATGCTGGAACACAAACTGCAGGGCCAATGTGTGCGTCCATCTTTTTTAGAGGGAGACAAAAGAAGCACTGCCAATGTTTATGTGCCGTGGCGGTGCCAACTCTGCTCGATTGTCTCAACATGCTTGGTCTCCAACAAGTTGCTACTGGTTTATTTTTCACCAAAACCACTTCCGAATAAAAGATGCGGGGCAAAGCCGACCGGTTACCAGAAGGTGAAGGGCATGCTCCATCACTGATCAGAAACTGATTAACAGTCAAAGGAGCAAACAGTGACCTCAATGTTAACTGTTGAGAAGGTTCCTCAGTGTGTTCCCTGTACAGATTCAACAAAATCAACATCAAATGGAAACATTCAACATCCTCTGGATACACACCATACAGGGAGAGAGCATCACAGGCAGAGAGAATATGTGTGGAAGCAGGAACGGGATAATATGGTGAAAGTTTCACCATATTTGTGTGAGAGGCCCGATGCAAAAGTGGTAAACAGCACAATGCAGGGGGAAGAAGGGAGCAGAGGCAAATGCGGGAAAGAAGTGGACTCAACAGATGGATGTTTACCACCTCTTGAATTGCAAAATGTGTAATTAAAGAATTTCAATAATAAGGTCAGAAAAGTTGTGTTAAGCGATAACAATCCCAGCTGAACTTGGTGTTAGGAGTGGATGAACAGTAAATGTAAAACAGACCAACCTCCAGTGCCAGGGATCAGATATTTCAGTGATCCAGAGCACAAACATGTTTATATGTGAGTAGAATTTAAGTTATTTATTGCCCTGAGGATAGAGAGTACAAAATGTCCTGGAATGTCTTATCATTCCTCCATGTTTTGGCAGGGACATCAGATGTGAGGTCGAAACAATGCTTTTTCTGTGTTTGTGAGAAAAATCTGATTAAAAGGATATAAATAAATCACTGTAATTTTGTTGCACAATTCTTTTAAAAATGTCTAAGTCTCAGGGCAACAACACAAACAAACTGCCTTTCAAGCCTATGGTGGACTAAGAGGTGACCTGCACCTGTTTGGACAGCGTGAGGAAACTGGAGCAGGTGGAGCAAACTGACAGACACGGGAGAAAAAGTCTGAAGCTCCAGTGTGTCAGTGCGTCTCAGCCTCTGAGCTACTTACAGCTTTATGAAGGAAAAGTGTTTTCTTTTCAGCTCTTACTAACAATTATACAGTTAATATACAATCATGACCTCTGGCAATATATTCACGCAGCTTTTACTCAGAGGTGTAGGGCCTGGGCTCCTTTCCTCTCAACCTTATAGTGTTGGTACTAGTGCAGCACTTCTGCTCTACTCTTTATTATCAGCATTTTGGAACCCCAGATTAATAACAGGACGATTACCTCCATAAACAATCAGCCCAAAACTCTAAGGAATAACATATAAAGAAGTGATACTCATATGTTTGGTTAAGGAACCACCTTCATCATCTGATCAATGATCTCTGTTCCTTGACTAAAATATAAAAAGCTGGAGTTACCATAGTGCACATATCTAGAACAAACTTATGTGACACTTGTGAGAAACAGAGGGAAAAGCTAATGTGATGATAATGTAACACTCTGCTCAGCCTCTTTACAGAGTGGTCTTAAACCTGTCATCAGTCTGGTCTATACTCTGACAGCCTCTGACAGATGATGATGATGATCCAGTGAAGTAGTACAGGGGGTGTACCAGGACTGTGAGAATTGTTGCAAATGCTGTCAACAGGACTGCTGCCCTGAAAATTTCAAATGATTTTTGCATCAACGTACTGCAGTGTCTTGACTTCAGGTGTTACTATAAGGTCTAATAAAATTCAAGTCTGGTTATTTTATCCATATGTATTAATTCATTTTACATTACAGTTCACTGTATCATGTTAAATCACTATTGTGGTAACACATACTTTCCATGACTGATGGAGATCCACTGAAAAAGGGCAAGCTGAGCATTCCTGTTTGGGACAAGAGGAGTGCGTGGTCAGAGCTGGTGTGAGTGATGATTAGTGCAGATATGATTGGTGAAGGGAATCAGCAGCAGCAGCTGCAGCAGCAGCTGGGCAGTTGTGTTCACTCTTCACCTTTGTGCACCACTATATTTCAATGAGAGTGAAGAGGCAGGGCCTTTTTGTTTCCTGATGTAATATAGGAAACTAATAATAGGAGGGAACTAGAAGACAGATCAATAGTAGAGAAGGGAGAGGAAGGGGAGGGGGAGGGGGAGATTAGGGTTATGAAAGTAGGGTGGACATAATGTAGAGTGGGAAGAGTGCTGCTACGAGAGAGATGTGGATGTTACATTAAAAAAAAAAAGTTTACAAAGACGGGGGGATAAGCTGGAAGAGGCCAGTGGCCACTGAGTAACAAAGTACTTCAGGTGCAGTTGTGTTATGTATCAGCAGATGCACATCAACGGACACATTATCTGCGGGACAACTAGGAGCCAGCAGGATGATGAGCGGGGGGTGGGGGCTCCCACCTGCATACACATCAAAAAAAAACCTTGGCTAAACCTGGACTAAACATAATCTGTCATCCTGACAACTCCATTAATAACCACTTTCTTACAGAGGCAGGTGATAGGAGATGTCTGGGCACGGGTTGCATGCAAGCGTGTACTCTCCTGCACAGAGGCTGCTGGCTGTGTGTGGTAGATAAGTCTGGTGGCCAAGTGTGGTATGTAAACATGTGTGCAAGATTGGCGAGGTACTCACAGCTGCTACTCCAAGACTTCAGCAGAGATTTGATGCTGATCTCAAAGAAGACCGAATCCTGCAGGCTCAGCATGGCGGCTCTCAAAAAGTTAGGCTTCACCAACAAGGCACAAATTTCACAGGTCTCCTGTCACTTTCATTTCATAAAAGCCAAACACTCCACTCTTCTCAAAAATATACACCTAAAAAAAATCTTTACACCTCTCACAACTTGCAGCTCCTCTCTCCTGACCGGGGCTGGATGCTACCCTCCACAGGTGCTAGGTAAAGGCATCATTCTGAATGACAGCGTGAACAGCTGCTCAGGAAAGAGATCCCAAAGGCGGTCCTACTTTGTTTCCTCTACCACCTAGTTCACGGAAGAGTGAAAGTGCGCTAGGAGACGAGGAGAGTCAGCACAGCCTGGCTAGTTAAAGAAGTATTCCGACCCAGCGACCGCTGCCCCCTTGCCAGTCCACAGAGTCCCTCATCCCCATTTCAGCACAGAAAAATCCGGAAAGCCAAAAGGACAAAACTGCGTGAGAACTTTTGATCCTGACTGGTGAGAAAACAGCAGCAGAACAGTGTGCGATAGAAGTCTAAACAATGGTAATATTCCTTCTCCTTTTCTCTTCCTGTGTGTGTGTGTGTGTGTGTGTGTGTACCAGTCCTAGCCCGCTAGCACTGTCAGCCACCCTCCACCTCCCCTCAAAGCTCTCTCCCTCTCCATTTGCTCGCGAGCAGCCCCTCCTCTTCCCAGCTAGCTCTTGTTCTTTTACTGATGCCTGCTCTTTTCTCTCTGAGTGAGACAGAGCTTGTTTCAACAGCAAACAGAGGGAGGCAGGAGCAGAGTGTGGGGGTGGGTGATGTCATCAAAATGCTGCGAGTGTTCCCTGGCCGTGGTTCAGCAATGCATACGCATGTCAGAGCTGCTACTGTGCTGCCTCTCCACTGCCCTATCAAAACGACACTTCCTGTAAGCTCCACAGCAATACTGATGCGTCATCCCTGACTGCAGTAGGAGGGAAGGGAAAGAATGGGAGGATGGAGGAGAGAAAGAAAAAAGGGAGGATAAACTGAGCAGGGGGAGCGCACACCAAAACAACCAGTAGTCCTACTCCAGTTCATCTCTACCCCAGAACAGTAAAAAAATATTCTACTCCTGATTTACATGTAACACAGCTGCACATCCTTGAAACTAAGTAAACTGCACTTCAACTGCACTGAAATGTCACCAAACTACAGGACGTGGAGCGGCAGTGTGTTAGTGGCACTTTGTACCAGTTTCTAATCTGGGATCATGGTATGATAGCAATCACAGCTAATCTATTTGTTGAACCAAACGTTCACACCCAATGGAGTCATAGGCATTACATCATTGCTCCATCCAAAAGCTACCAGTCATAGTAACACACAGAATGATACACAATCGCACTACACACTGCATTAGCGAGCTAACAGCCCACTGTGTTTGTGCGACACACACGCGCACTCGATTCATCTGATATTTTAATCCTGTGTTGATGGTCACTTCTCCTGCCCTCACACAGACTTACAAAACAGATCCACATGACATCAAGCAATGTGCAGTCGACCACAGGATTAAGTTTGTTAACAAAATATTCTGAGGGGAGCAGCGATGGGAAGGCTGCGCAAGACAAATGCTCTTTGTGTTCTTTTTAGTTTAGTCTTCATTTCTCCCTCGCCCTCGGTCTCTCCCTCTCGTCACATGTCCTCCACTATACAAGTTATGCAAAATGAGGCAGAGCTCATTGCAAACAAACGCGACACAAGCAGATGCTTTGTCGAGCCTTGGCTGGTGCTGGCCTGATGCAGGTTTCCACTGTCAGACTCTGCCTTGTAATAAACAAACACAGATTCTGTGCAATCCCACTGCACATTTGCAGTAATTACATAATGCTCCGTCTCTTTTGACAACATCTTGGAGCTTTGTTACACATTTAAATGCGCTGGGGAGGTTTCAATGTTGTAATTTCTGGGTGATCGACAAAACTCTGCTCAAGTTTAACAGGCTCCATTTAAATTAAGCTCAGACATTGTGGACGGATATAAAATTACAGGTGACTGATCAATACACATTCTTCCTAAAGATTGTGAACTATTCTCTTCAAGTACTTCAGATGAGCTAACACAGGCTTTAAGACAGGCAGGACTATCTGACAGGCATCTGTATGTGTACACAGGATCAGAGTTTATATTTTGTCCCTATCTTTATCAGCAAACCAGTTAACACAACGGCATGCAGAGACCTTGACATGGATTGTTTTCTGTCAACCAGCTTTATTGTTGCAGGAATGCAGAGGAATAACTGACAACAGCATGTCTCTGGGCACATTAGAGCTAAGAGCTCGTGTCCAACGCAGCTGACGTAAGTTGAGGACTTCAAATAAACAACATTATGACTTGACTTCCTGGAAAGAAGAGCTCACTGATCAAATAATCCCCACTAAATGCACAACCCTGGTGAGTTATTGTAGCTCCATTCACAAAGTAGGAGCAGTGACTGACAGTCAGCCGTCCAGACTGCAGAGCGAGTATTGGGGAGCTGTTCCTCCCAGGAGCCCACAGGGTGGAGGATGCATTTCCTGTTCTGGCCTCTCTGAAGGGCAGTGGTGGGAACAATAATCGATAGGAGCTGTAATTCAATCCCTGACCTCCCCGGTGGTGCCTGGGCTGGAGAGGACACGCCATTTAGATCCATCACAGCAGTCTGGGTATGCATCACAACTCAACCTGCACAGCCCCACACTTTCAAGCTCTCCCTGGAGTCCAGGGCCAGCTATTTCAAACCTCCTGCAAATAATTATCAGGAAACAAACTCTGCACACTTTATAGGCTTTTAAACCTTTTTTCACAACAAAGATGACTGGGCCAACTTGGATGATATAATGCTCCATGGCTGTAGGATGGAATAATCACGCACTTTTATAAATAACTCCTTGCACAAGGCGCGGACGCATTTGAACTCAGTGAGAGGACTTTTTCCCTCTGGTCGCGCCGAGAGTGAGCAAAGTCATTCCTCAGATTTGCCTGGCAAATCAAGAGAGGTAACTAATTCCAGCAAAGTCTCATTCTTGGGGTCAGACACTCAGAGTCTCCATGGAACGACAGAGCAGAACATCGTGCGAATCTGAATTAAACTTCCTCTTAACACAGGTAGAAAAAGGTCAGCACATTACTCAGAGCGTTTCTTCACATGAGAGCCATCTTCAAGTTGTTCGCTATGGAGGGCAGAGATTGAGAGAGCTAGCTGGTTGGAGGAAAAGCACTAACAATGATTCATGGCATTAGTCCTCACAGCTATGACACCATATCCCCACTAAGTGCACAGTCAGCTGCACCATTATGAGGTTTGTTTCACCACAGTTGGCTAATAACCATTTAAGAAAGGAGATGAATAAGTTTGTCGGGCCTGTCTGGATACACACCCTGCAGACTGTTCAGACAAAAATCACATACGCATTTTTTCGTTATAGGAGCACAACCCTCCAGTGCGCAGTCATGTTCTGTCACATGCTCCAAACACTCCCAAATCACAAACAGGAAATCTGCTACGCCCATTAACCAAACACCATCCCCAATCAAACCCTTCCCAAAAAACCCAGCTGTACATCCAGCTACTTGCTGATGTCACTGTGTGCAAACAGAGACGAAGGACAGAAAGAAAGGAGCAGCACCACCTTAAAAACCAACTCAGGCTCTGCCAGTTCTGCAACAAGGGAGTGGTGCTCAGCTCTCATCTAAAACACAGGGCAAATAATCCCAGAGGTGCGAACGCACCGCTGTGACCTTTCAACAGACTCCTCCTTACCTCAACTACTGTAGTGATCACATCATCTCTTTTATCACACAACTCACCATTGTGACCCCTGACACGACCAGCATGATGTAAAAAGGAGACTTTTCTAATATGTCGGATGTTTCCTAGTTGGAAAGAAAGAAAGACAGAAAGGAAAAGTTTGAAAACAGTTTCCCCAGTCCAGTCATCTCACTGACTTTTTGGTACGTATGTCATCATATCCATCCCTCTTAGCTCAAAACAAACGCACACATGAACACATCATCTGTCCACACAGCTCACCAATGCTGAAAACTAAAGCCAAAAATCTCTCACTGTTAGTGTGGGTTAGTTTAATGAGCTGATGGAGCCTATTCTGAGGAGCTAACAGGCTAGGTGAGTACAGCATGAGGGCAAACTGAGTCATGCTTTAGCCATGAGCAAACAGAGAGCAAGCGTGCTCTGACAGGTGGCTCTGCAAAAAAAAAAAAAAAAAAAAAAGCAAAAATACACAGAGAGGCTGATGACGAGTCATCACCCCACTGCTGGTGCAAACTGGCAAACCTGCACGCACTCATAATTTGTATGTGTACACGCGTCTACTAAACCTTTAACTACTGTATCCAAAGAGAAAACAGTCCGCTTCCATCAGAGGATTAACACTGTCAGCATAAGTGATGCTCAGAGGTAACACTCCACAGACTTTTGCTATAGCTCTAACAGAGGGGGGGTCCAAATCTTGTTTATTTTTTTGTTTATTTGCCTGAATACAAATCTCATGTGGAACAGATCAGCATTACCACAACTGAACCTGCATCTCAGCTTTCCTTCAAAGCAGCCAGTGCGATGTGAGACAGCATCAAGAGATGCACACTCCACAGTCACACACTGGTCCTCCTATGTTACGGGGCATGTATGTACTGTCACATAGTGCTGCCATGTTCAGCTTAAGAAGACCCGGGAAGGCTGCAGGACGTCACAGGAGGAGGTCGAAGATGTTGCTGGACTATTTTGCTTGTCATGATGCCACTGTGACCTGGCAGAGACGTAAATGGATGAATGGAAAATAGCAGTAATATGTAGGGATGCACCCATCTAATATTAAGATTAGATATCAGATTGGATACCTAGATCAGGTATCAGATAATGGGGCTGATCCATGACGCTGATCTATTCACTTCAATTCTATGTTTGTTACACATGCTACATCGCGTGTCAGCAGCACAAACAGAGAGCAACAACATTTTACAAAGTTAGAAAAATAATGTTTAAGTCAAGCCTGATTGCCTTCACTGTCTTCCACATGGCAAGGTGTACAGTTTATTTATTCAACAGTGGTATCAGATTGGGTATCAGCCAGTACACTAAGCCCAGGTATGGGCATTGGGACTGAAAACGTTGGATCAGTGCATCCATAATAACATGTATTCAACATGTGGATCAGAGGGCGTCACAATAGGATCACACATTTGAATCCAGGAGCAATGGGCAGAATGAATATGAAAGTAAGAATAAGCTGTATCTATTCCTGCTCTGCTTCCCTCAGCCAGCATAGGATGCTGGTACCTTCACACAGGTGTCCCACTGCATCAGCTGCCAGTCAGCTCTGTCTGGGTGCTATACTGTCACATACTGCTGTGAGGTCACTTTGAAGTGGGTGGTTTGGTTAACCAGGCTAAATAATGAGCATGATGTTCATCAGCACAAACCACTCCACCTCTAGATTTCTTCAAGTTGAATTTATCAGTGGTAACACCTGCTCCAATATTATCTCATGCAAACAAACTTTGTTCTTTCTCCTGACAAAAGCATTGCTCCATGCACCGTAAGGGAAGTTAGTGCCCAAAAGATATCAAACATCTAGTGTGTAATTAATCATCTATCAGAGACTGTGCTGTCATCTGCAGACTGAACTGATGTACTCACTATACACTATGCAGGTGTGTTGAGAGAAGCAAAACAAAGATGTGTGCATACAGGGGGTGGCAGTGAGGTAGGTGTAAAGCTGACTTTTGGTTACATGTTAACAAAGCTAAGCTTAAACTTAACTGAAAAATATAAATTTGGCTTAAGTTACCTGATTATTTGGCAGTAAAGCGTTAAGACAAAAATCAGCGCAGATGATCAGAGCTGCTGCATCGATGCATTCAAGTCAGATGTACCTTTGAGGCGTGCTCGGTTACTTTGGGCAGGCCTGGAGGAGCCCATCCCCGGATCTACCTCTATCACCGGATGAACCACGTCTTCCTCAATGGTCTGACCCATGGCTAGCAGGCCCAGGCGTTTCATGCGAAGGAGCCGAGGGCCCGTCTCCCTGGGCAAGGCTCCCCATGTTCAGAGGGCCCGTCCCCTGAGATGACAGCCGGGACCAGGCTCTTCAGAAACTCCATATTCACCGAGGCTTTCTCTGTCTTTCACTCAGGTGCGTAGTCCAACAGCCTGTGCCATACCGTTCTCCCATACAAACTGTCCGTCTGCCACATCTGCCCCATTTACAGACCAGCACGCAGACACAATCCGTCCCAGCTGATACCTACATGCAGCAGTTACACAGTCGCTCACTGCCAGGGCTTGTGTGCGTGGGCCATGAGATCTGCCCTAATAGATCAGAAGAGTCTTCACCTGTCAGGCTCTGTGAAGCTGTTTGTCTGGACTAACTAGTAGAGGAGCAGCTGTGTACTGTGGCTAGCCAGGGTGACAGTCAGAGACCTCCTACACTGCAACGTTACCTGTCTGCTCACAGTGAGCCAAGAAGCAAACACACATGGCACTTTTCATGGGTCGTGATGTAATTGTGTGGTGGGCAGGGCTATGTATGAGTGCCAGGCACTATCTGGGGTGGGACTAGAACATGTTCCACAGGAGATAACACAAGCCCGGGCCACCAGCCAATCACAACAGAGACGACACCAGCCACACCCTGCTGGCTTGTGTTGCTCGCCAGTTTAAGAGACCAAGAGAGGAGGAAGCAGATTGACAGACAATATAAGGAGTAGGAAAGCTTCGAGATGACCACACTGGCATGCCTGCATTCACTAGATAGTCCTTATCATTGTAAGGATGGTGCTTCTCTAGGGTTGCAATTTCCAGAAATTTTGGAAATGTTCCGCCGCTTTGCAACCCTATGCTTCTCATTAGCATTCATGCACAAACAAATGCATGTTTCTTTTTTCTAACTTACTCATATAGCAAAATCACCCCTCCCTTTGATTTTACTCCTGCTGGACTGCGCTGCGCTATTATGAAGAGAAGCAGAGTGAGTAAAGTGATGGGGTCTGTGAAAAGGGGTGATGACAGACTGCTGTGCTCTGCTTGGCTGCACAGCTTGTACCTGCAGCAAACTCAAACCCTTCCAAATATCCCCAGCTGAGGAGTAAGAGGAACTGTGCTGTGCTGACTCCCATGAAAGCTCGCTGCCTAAAGAAATCATCAGTTTGCTGCTCTCTGGGACTGAGAGCAAAAATTAAAAAAGGCCAGTCAAGCACAAACACAGTCAGCCCTCCACGGCAACACAAAGCTCTCACACTCCACAAAAAATAAAGATGGCTGTGGCAGCAGTGTGAAGCAAACTGTGAAATCACCTATAAGGTGGCCACTTTCTGCTGATTCATCATTAACTATGCACCACAATAAAGGAATGAGCAATACAGCACAAATCAAATGATACTTCTTGTATTATGTCATGTTTAATTTGTATTGATTTAGGCAACTCAGTGTAAGGTGAAAGGGTCAGTAGGGACACAGTGCCACTGTAGGACAGAGTCTATGTATGTTGTCCATTTGACACAAAGAGAGTCAGTTATTTTGTAAACATAACCACTTCACTATAGAGATGGCTCAGTACAGAGCAGAGGAAGTCAGTGCATTGTTTAGTAGTCTTGCACCACAACATGGAGGCGCACTTTTCCACACATATCTAAAGCCATTAACTTTTCTGTAATAAATGATATGGTAGTGGATGACATTGTGCTTTTAAGTTGGAGTAACTATACTCAACATAATTTAATCACATCTCATAGAACTATAAGTGTAAGACCAGTGACTGTGGTCAGAAACTTTTGAAGGAAGTGCTTACACCCTCCACTGCAGTGTGTAAACATGTCAGTGAGATGATGTAATAGTTTCAGTATACATGTAAAGAGTTTGAGAGGAGACATGTAGGAGAGAGACAAAATCACCACTCATTCTGCAGTGCACTGATCTATTCATTCAAACTATTACTTTTTATAACATTTACACAGCACTGTGCCTGGCCTGCAGAAGAACTACAAAAATGCAGAAAAAAAATTACAGCACCACAGTTTTCCCAGAACTCTGCCCTCTAGAGGCCAGCTGGCAGAAAACATGTCAGACAGCGCAAACAAACAGTAGAAATTTACTGACAGGCCCCAAATTGCTGAGGTGAAAAGGAAAATGGTCAGCAAGATTTCATGGCAAACCACCAGCAAGCTTCTTAGAGTTGGAGTCTGGCTCACAGACTCAGAAATCACTCCCAGGCTGTCAGAGTTTTTGATAAATGGGATGTACTTGGTTTTCTGATCATAAAAGTGCATTATGAACTGTTAAACCCATTTTACACTGTTACAGTAGAGAGATGGCCGCAGCATGGGTGAACGGAGAGCCTAGCCTGCTAACAAGAGCACAGGACTAAAAGAATGACAGTTGATAGTTCCATTGCTGATTGAACAACTATTCTGGTTCCACTGGTGCCAGAGCAGCAGATCCTGCATTGTCGACTCCTACTACAGCAAAAGAATTCATTTGTATTGTTTGTGTGTCCTGAACTGGACATAGCCCCATAATATTCATAGCTACTGGGAATAATTTTCCAAAATGGTTGGCTCTAGTTGTAACCAGAAACACTGCCAAGGTGGAAAAAATGGGGGAAATATTTATTGGAATATTATGGTATGGACTATTATTCTATTGCTCTAGACATAAAAAGTCCTTATCCACCAGGCACAAGAGAAAGAATATCCTTTAAGTTGCAAGGAGAGACATTCGTTGGCATAGTGCAAGACTGAGGCCTAAGCAAAGATGCACAGAGGCTGAGGCAGCAGATCTCAGTACGAATCACTAAATGAGTCAGAGAGAGAGAGGGAGGCGGTGACTGATGAGGTAAAGATAGCCATCACTAGGCCTGAGCACCACAATGGTCAGCGAAGGCAGCTGTGGTTTGCTGGGGCCAGGTCTGTGGTGCTGCTGAGTTAGAACAATACCCCTGCACAGGAGGCCCAGATCCCTATCAACCCAGGAATGTGGAAGAGGAAGCTCTGGGAACAATGTGCAGCGTTCCTATGGCATTCTGGGTCCCGCCCGCCTCTGCCTTGTTCTGCTTTCAAGCAGGAGAAAACAGGAAAACTCATGGGCTGGGGCCCAGAAGTCAGTTCTGCAGTCAGCTGGGGGGGGGGGCTGGTCTGTTCACTGTCAACACTCGGACCTAAAAGCAGTTATTTTGATAACTCTATGCATAACTCTCAAGTGCTACACAACCACTGGATGTCAGTAAACAGTCCCAGGACCATGGCAGGTAAGAGGAACATCAAAATAATGTTGCACTGCCCCTAATGGTGCAAACACACACCACATTTTCAAGGCTACTATCCTGCCATTCTGTGCAGAGCTCAAGTGAAGCCTGAAATAATGAAACCATAAAATTACAATTTGCATATTTATCTGTTTCTGTCTTTGTTATCTTTGTGCACCTTTACATGAAGAAAGAAAGTTGGTGTGGCTCTAAATTCTGGCTGTTTAGTTGATAATGGCTATAGAAACCAAGCATTATTCATGTACACTAGAAACACATCACCTTAAAGAAGTGCATACATAACCAGCAGGACTGCTGTGCCACAGAGGTGTACAGTTCGAGTAGCATTATTTAAGGTTTACACTCAGTATGGTTTATGCTGTCAGACTTCATCCCTCGACAGCCCCTTTGATCTGACAACTACAATCGATGTTGAATCACACATGCATGTGTGATCACACATTTTGCTTTCTGTCTACAATATGCCTTCTCCTCCTCCTCACAGCTTAAATAAGCATATTGCATACTGCTATTTTGTCCGCCTGCCTACTTTGAGTTTTGATTAGCTCTGCACGATAAGGAAAATTTGCACTGGTCAATATTGACTGCCTTGACTGTATGTCTTGCGATAAATAAACAAATATTCAAGTGCACATACACAGTTTTGCTGAGTGCAGCTGCCTGATGAGCACAGCTAAAGGTCACTATCAGTCATCTTCTCCATCCTCTTCCCTCTACTGCAGGTAACACGGCAGAGAGGGGGCGACTGTGCTCTCAGCCTGTAGTCTATATATACAGAACGTTCACTATTAGCATAATGTTAGCGCATTGCACTTGTGTCAAACAGGCCACAGTGGATGGGAGATGGTCTCCATCTCTGCCTCTGTGCCATCTGCAGTGTGTGTGAAAGGCTGCACTACTATTAATGACTGGTTGCCCCACAAGTTGAGTTTGTCAATATGCAACAGGAAGAAAAAAGGCTTCCTCTAAGGTTCACACAATATACAAAGAGATAAAGCTAGTTCTGCCAAGTCCTGATTGACAGCTCTGAGGCAACCCGCAGAGAACTTGGTTGTCACTAGTAAAGAATGTGAGAATGTGACCCAACCAGACCTGCATCGAAATTTCTTCTTCCCTGACCAAGTATCATTGTAAGTCTACCCTCCCAAAGACCATGAAACGCCAAAACAGTTGTGGAGCACGTCAGCTTCAAGTAACTTCACAACATTTTCACAAATCCCTGCTAAAGCAACACTGATGGTCATTTTTGTCCTCATTTTTCCAAGGGTGTTGACCAGCACTTAAACTGCAAGGAACAATGCTGTGTTTGTCAATGTGTCAATATATAGTTATTTTCTGATTGATGACGACTAGCTGCTTAGTAGTATAGTAGACTGAATGTTCTTTCCACACCAGCTGTCACTCACAGCTCTATCTGGTGTGATGTACCTACATTAAAAACATGATGATACGATATAAACACACTCAGTCCTTTCCTTCTGACACTGGCTTTTGCGACGGCATAATTTGTAAATAACTGAAATTAACTGAAAATAATGAGAGACAGTGATAAGAAATGCCTGTATAAAAAGAACGCAGCAGCCTTACCTCACCAGGTAAAAAGTTAATGCACACTATACAGTACACAGGGCTTAGCACGTGCAACATGTATGTTGCACGTGCTAAGAAAAAAAAATGTCCAATGTGCGATGAATAAATTTACTATAGTAGCACACGCGCGACAGCTTTGTAAGTCGTTTCTGTATGTGTTTTGTCTGAATGGAGGCCGTGAGTTAAAGTGAAGGCACATCACACTCCTTTGTGGTAGTTGTAGTCTGCCATAGTAGTTTCTTGTGGCAGTTAGGGTTGCCACCTGTCCCTATGGAATTGCCCAGAAGCCTATTTGATGATTAAATATCGCGTCCTGTTTTGAACCAATAAGGGACGGGCTTGTCTCATGTTTTCAAGTTGTACTAAATGCAACATCAAGCGACTCGCATTCTGTTTAGAGCCGTCCCACTCTTCCTGTGATTAGGTAAAACTCGCTGGTGTTTTTTTTTTTTCCCCCACAAACGAGAGTGGGAAAATTCAAACTCTTTATCTGTCAGTGTCAGTGACAGGGACAGTCAGACTAGTTGTAAACCATGTCCACAGCCGTGAGTGTTTTGTGTGTCGGGTGGTGGCCTGTCAGATGTACGGCAGCTTCTCTCTTTAACAGTAGTCTATATTAAAAACTGCATTAATAGAGACATAACTTACCAATAATAGTGCAACAGTGGACTATGCATTTCATTGTGCATCTATTTATACTGATGATTTGTATTAACAGATTTTATTCAGACTGGATGAACTGTTCAATGGGAGTTGAATAATATGATTCACACATCACATGTTCCTCCTAAAGCACTGTTCATGGTCCCTATGACACATGGCCACTAGAGAACCTGCAGAGTAGAGGCTGACACACGAGTGTTTTGTCAATCCTGTCCCAACCTGCTCCCGCAAAAAAAATTCACTTCCCGTCCTGGTCCCGTGACAAAGTCAAAAAATAATTCCATCCTGTTCCAATCCCAAATAAATCACTCCCGATCCTGTCCCGTTCCCGTTTTTTCTATTTTAGAACACACAGTCTACGTCACAGTCGTCATGTAAAGGATTGTGATGACAGATGGATCCTGTCTGCCCCGTGCGCATTGCAGGCTGAATGACAGCTCAACAGTCGAATTTCATATCACAACGTGTCCTCAGGTCTACTTTGCAAAGTGAAACAGAATTTGGAGCAAGCGACATAACGCAGGCTACTGTAACAGGCTAACCAGTCTAACTGTTAGCCAGCTGCCTATTGGGCGATTGGCAGTCATTGGTTACCAAAACAAAATACAGGCACAGGCCAACATTCATGCAATTGAAGGATAAAAACACCAGCAGCTGTCAAATCATTGCTACGAGTTTAGCCTCAACTGTCGCGGAGGAGGCGGAGCTGGGTTCTACTCTGGTCAGCGATTGGCTGCCTATTTCCGCAAACAAAGACACACTGGTCAGAGATTAGGTGGTAGTTGGCTGCATCAAAGAACGTACATTTTTCGATTAGAAAGAGTTTATTTATCAGTAAAAACAGGCATTTTTGTTTGATTAAAGATAGAAAAAAGAAAGTAAAAAAGACCTGTTCATTTTGACTCCCACTCCCGTTCACTCCCGTTTACATTTTTCCTGTCACGTCCCAATCACGTGACTAATAGGTAAACTGCCTCCCAAATCACGGGAATCCCACGGGAATCCCGCAGGAATCCCGTGTCCCGTGGACAAATGTCAGCCTCTACTGCAGAGTCGAGAGAATGTGTAGATGTCCATCACTAACAAAGCACTGAGTGTCAGTCTTTTATGTGCATTGTATGCTTTAATTTCCTTTGCCAGTGTGTTTAAGTGATGAAATGCACTACTCACTGTTTTTAGATGTGGTAACGGGCATTTTTATACCTGAGCTACAAATCTATCGACCTCTGTAGCACCAGTGCTATGTGCTCAAAAAGATCTACCTGGAGAGAGAGACTTTTAGCCACAACAGGGTACTGTATAACATATGTCCGTGTAGAATGAGGCATTCTACCACTTATGACTGCAGCATACACAAGTGTATCCAAGTTGAGGAAGAAAACTACATGCCAGCAAAAAAAACTTTAAACTGCTTCTGCTCTTTCAGAATTCAGCAAAACAAGCAAAGAGATTAATCCAACACCCGTTTGATTCCCACACTACTTAGTTTGGAGTTTCTTTAAAAAACTTAACCCGCAGTGTACACAATGAAACACAACCCATTTAACCAATGTGGCATACCTTAAAGGCCATAGAGCAGGGTCTGGAACTGGAAAGAGAAAGGAGGGTCCTCAATTTCACTGCACAACAATCTGAAACACAGAGCAAAGAAATATTGTCTTTTACAATGAGGGACAAGAAGAGACGGACACAAACCAGCTTTGTCTGGCATGCTACTAAGTACAATATATCCTCTTTTAACCTGAACTTTAGGATTGAACTGATCAAAGATGCATAAACATCAATATCACCAGCAGCCATGGAAATGTACCTTTCAATACTTGTCTCCAAACCTTCTTGTTGACATAGGAAACACACAGAGCAGCATCCTGTACAAGCATATAGCTGTAAAAAATGTACTATTTGACAGTCTGTGATAGATCAGCCTACTGTTGGCTTCAGTCTGGTTTGCTCTGTACTGAGACTGGATTAAAACCTCCTCCTGAGCGGAGTAATAATCTGAAGATTACACACTACATCCAAGAGGCAGTTACATAAGTGACCAGTGCTTTCCAAAACTGTACATTCCTTCTAGTTTATCATTGTAATGGCTGCAAATGGCTCCTTTGGTAATCTTATATCTGTGAGTGAGTGTAACATTTTCATAACTTTTACACCAACAGCAGAGATAATCGAAGACGGTGCAGAAGGCGTGAGACTTGTTACCATTATCAAACAGCTGGCAAACAAAGGAAGGAAGAACAAGCCACTGAGTCAGACAGCAGGACACAGAAGTTGAGGTGTGAGAACTTCCATTCGAGCTCCGCTGACAGATTGTGAGAACAGGTCAGCAAAGATATCAAGTCTAAACAAAATGAAACAAAGCAATGCGGCGCCGTGACAGCCCAAAAGTCATGTCACAGCAACACAAAATCGCACATATCCGCCCACCACAAGCACAGCAAAACGAAAGAGAAAAAATATTCTCAGACGCAGTCACTCACTTCTCATGCTGACAGACCTGTGAATAATACATCTGACTTCCTGCTCCAGCTCAGCGACTCCAAAAACAAAAAAGTGTGACCACAGAAAAAGGGTAAGCCAAACCTGTGCACATCCTGAGCGCTGTAGCAGATACAGCCACAGACTGAGCCTCCTGCTCTATATTTAAGCGCATGCATCTCTCTGTATTGGGTGCATTTCCAGATCTGAGCAAGTTTAACAAGCTTGAACATTATACATTTTGGCACAACGGCAACATGTGAGAAGAGCTAAAGGTCAGCAGAGCAGGACTGAGCTAATGAATGGTTAACTTGGCTTTGTCCATTGTCGCCCAGTGATTTTCAGAGTCCAGCCAACAGAAGAGATGCTGCAAGCAGGAGGCTGATGGCACATCTAAAAAAAAAAAAAAAGATAAGCTGGACAAAGACAGGATTGTCCATTTCATTTTGCTCTGTGCTGTTGTTCTTATATATCACATCAACTCCCAGCAGCTAGCGATAGCTCATCTTGTAAATCAATCACAGTTGCACACCCGACATCAAAACTGATCAATAACATGCTCAAGAACAGCCAATGTGTTTACTGTACTTGTCTGGAAGAATGTGAGCAAGTTCTTAGTCAGAAACAGGCGGTGTACTACAGTAAATTGGACAAAAAGGAAAAGGGCCTATATCTGGCTCCCTCTCACACTAAATGACAGGCCTGGCCTGTGGTAATCACTACCTCTTGAGTAGAGACATTACTGGCTTATTCTTCTAACTGGAAGGGGAAGTGTACAAAACAAACACCTTTTTGCATGTTCCCGCAGATATTCCTCTCATCTTTATCTTGGTCTGGATGACACTGTACAGCCAGATAATGTGAGGCACTAACAACCATCAATGGATCCAAACATAGAAGAAACACTGGCAACTCAGCTGAGGCCATCTTGAGGGCAAAGACAGGGTGGTTTCTTTGGTGAAGGCAGACCCAAACATCAATTATGCTCCAAACCCTCTCTCCCAAAGCTAAGGATAATCTTCCTCAGCAGGGCTCAATTATAGGTTATTTCTAGCTAGACTCAGTCCGTATTGTGTGCTGCATTACACCAAGTCCTTCAGTGCAATCAATGAAAAGAATGCCTAACCTGTGTAAATCAGAGTAAACAATGCTGTGCTTTTATCTAGACGGCACTGGGAAGAGAAAGTAAACTTCATAACGGCCAGATACATTGTGAATTTCACCCATGTGAAATGGTAAAAGAGGACATTCAATCTTAGGTGCTCTGTAGATAAAATTTGAGTGACCATAAAAATAAGTGCTAGCACACAGAGTAGCTGGTTAGAGACAATATTTAATTGAATAGCAAGGCAGTGGGACAGATTTCTGTGCAGTACCTCAGAGTGTTCGTTTAGTTGGCCAGTTAATAATTTAGCCATGTGCAAACGCAGACACATGGACACACAAACACAGCCAGATTCAACTTATCAGTCTAAGTAGGGACGTCAGGTAATATACTATAATCTATCCAAATAAAGGACAGAAGGTATTATATGGCATGAAGTAATCACATACGATTCAGGGAAGGTTTATTAGGACTTTGTATGGGAGCGGCCAAGGTGGGCCAGCAGGTGAGCTGTGGAGAGGTCAAGGGCCATCCAAGCAGGTGCTGAAGGAAATCACACACAAAGATACCGTATTTGTTTAGTCACAAGTTTTAACCTAATGTAAAAAAAAGAACACCTGATGTTCCTTTTTTTCCAGGGAAACCAGGCTAATAAATGGATAAGGAAGTAATAGCTTACAAAAGAACATTACAAAAAGGCAAAATGTGCAAGTATGCTGACCGCTGGAAATATGACACCCAAAGACTTGTCGCAACTGATCACTGCTGCACAGTGCAAACATACCACACGGCCCAAAACATCCAAGGTGTGGACAGGATAATAGGGTTGTTTCATGAATGAAGACATAAAATTAAGAGACTGGGATGTTATTTCTGTATTACATAATATTTCTGTAGTCACCACTGAAACACTGAGTTGACAGTTAATCCTTGCAGGGGGCAGCTTAGTGAGGGGCCACTGTGGGGGCATTTTACCGAGCTTGGTTTTTCATTCCCATACTCTTCAATGCCATTAATGTCTTACCAGATTAAACCAAACACACTAATTCACTGGAATTATGGCCCAGATAATCACAGATAGATGCCTGTGTTCAATCTAGGTGGATTCCCTCTAGTTTGTGCACGTACAAGAGACTACACTACACATCTGTACCACCATCAGAGGCTTATCCTAGGAAGGATGAGGGGATCAGCTAGTTGCAAAGACGGATGGGTTCAGCAGGCCTGAGGTTGGTAATTGCAAAATTTTATGTACAAAATGCCTCAGTTGTGTGGTTTACCACTTCATCGAAGCTTCCCATTAGCAGTACTGTTATAGCCAACTGACACTGCACTACAGCAAAAGCAGTTAGATCAGTAAAAATTTAACTTTGTGCCACCTCCTTCTAACTGACCAACTACTCAAAAGTAAATGCTTAACTGGTCAAACATATCCGCTTCATGCAAATTTCTACAACAAAGTCCCTATTACTCAGAGCATAGTCCATGCTCATGTAGCCTCATGAGCGAACACAAACTAACTTTTCTTCTACCACTGTGCCTTAGTCTGAAATATTTTGGCCGTCTCCACCTCCAGCCACACAGCAGACTGACCAGATTCCTCTCTGTCTGTGTCCAAGTGCTTGGGTCTCTACAGAACATGAACAACTGCCTCATTGTATTTCTGATGCACTCTAAACAGGGAATTGAGTCCTCAGAGGAATGTTAGATGCAAAGCTGACAGTTCTCTCACTGTCATGCCAATGCATGAGAGCCACCGTGCCTAGGCATGTTATGACTTAGTCCCCCCAAACGTCCCATCTTCAAAACTGTCCCCTTTCAGTAACACACGCCTTCTCTTATATATATAAGCGAATACCATAGGCTTACTTCATGTCCCATATAAACGCAGTGCATTACAAAACACTTGGTTAACTGGGTTAACTGTGAGACAAACAATGTTGATGATAATTTCGTGGTCTAACGCAAACCATTTGACAATCGAGACAAAAAACTATGACCAAACAGAGAACCAGCTGCGTTAAACTGGTTAGCGTGCAGAAGGGTTGTGTTCATTGTAGCTTTTAGTTAGCTGTTAGCCTGGTGTTGTTACTGTATTGAGCAAAGTGCTAATGTTGAGAAGGAGGCTAGCTAGCAATAGTAGCAGCAACTTGATTTAGCTGACCAGCCAGTTGTCAACTATAAGTTAACGTTCAACATGCTAGTATTACAGTGATGTTATCAACAAGGCTAGCTATCTAAATGCAGTAATAGCAATGACACCGGGAACGATGAACGGTGTTTTCGATTTAAGTTGCAGGGCAGCTAGGCGATTAACTCATACTAGCAGAGGAGCCAAACTCCTTCTTTAGCATGCTACGGCAGCCAATTTTGGTACCACAGTTGGAAAGCTAACGTTAACCTCAACGGTAAAGTTAATCACGGAACTTGACGCAAGCTAGCGTTAACTACATTAAATAGCATCCGCCGTGTCCTCAGTTATTTCATAATACGTTGAGCTGATGTTACTCACAACTTTTGTCTCCTCTCCCTTTACTTGAGCTAGGTAGCTAGCTTGCAGACGTTTTTTCATTTGCCGAACAAGCTTCAACGTCCTGGCCCTCCTCCATTGGAAGGATTTGCGTAGCGGTGTGATTTTTTTTTCTATCTGTTTCAGCGTCGGGAGAGCTCCACTGTCAGAGCAGACCGCAGCCTGTTTGTCCCGCCTCCTCGGCTCTGATTGGCTGCTCTAATGTACGCCTACATCAACATACGGCTTATTATTTCACCAAATACGTGTCAATTCTCGGGAGACGACCTGTTGATTGGATGACGTCCTCGGGGTGACATTCACATAGGTCAATTTTTTATCCCAAGCAGCGTACACCGAAACGTGCATGGGTAGGCGGTACTTGAAGAAGGTACACAAATATTTTTGTATTCTTATATTTACACCTACATAGATAGATATTTTTGCTCCAACAATACATTTGAATACCACTTATAAGCAGTAATTATTAACGGGTAATTTTCCATAAATGATGTTTCATCAAAGCTTTTAAAGCTGCAGTCATGAATAAGATTGTTTACAAAAGGATACTATAGATGCCTCTGTAATGAACAATTATAGGCCCATTACAAACTCAGCACTCTGTTGATCTCAAATCATATGATGAATATTTTTGGTTTCATTTTTAACTGGACTGCAGCACAGAGACAGCTCTGATCAGTCTTTCAACCCACATTTATTTAAACCTAGGATAATACACAATGCTGAGAAAAATTTGCAAAATGGGTTGGATTTCCTGGCACAAGTCAACTTTAGTTCAAATAAATCTTAAATACAGTATATCAGTGACACCATATGTGAGAAAAATATGTGGGGCTCTCTAAGGGTATTCACAGACCTTTGTCCACCCTCCAAAGAGGCCAACTCCCATTAACTGAAATTATGCAAAGCATCATATTTTACTCTTGTTAAACTATCAACACTCACGTAGCTGTATGGAATGACTATAGTCCCATGGCATTGACACTAGTAACGTATTTATTAAAAAGGGGGGATTGTGATACACACCATGTAGTGAATATTTTAAATAACTGTATGAAGATGTAAATCCACCTATTTAAATTTTCATTGAGATTAAGACATTTAGACATATAAAACTTTGTCAAAAACATTTATAGGTGGCTGGGCTACTTCATGGGATCCTTAGCATTCAGTTCAACTCTAGAGAGAGTCCCTTAGTTCAGTTCTCAAGTCACTGTTCCTGTGTCGTCAGCTTCCTCCCACTCCGAAGGATTCATCAGAATTTCATCTGTGTTTGCACAAAAACAAAACATGGGGAAGTAGCTTTCTTCTCTGCATGTGCCGTATCATAAGGTTTGTTCTTGAAATATTGTACATACGATATAGTACCAAATGTAACTTGCAGTGTTGTAAGCTGTCTATACAATAGGTCAAAGTAGGAAAACTGTCAGTCCACCCCATAAGGGGTACAGTATAGTCTACAGTATTCAAGGTAAGAGCCGGAAAAAACTGCACACTTAATATATTGCATCTTATATTTGAACATTTAGACAAGCTTCTTTCCTATGAGCATGTTAACATAAAAATAGCATGAACAGTGAAGTTTCCATCGCCCTCGTAGCTCCTGTGACTTGCTGATAATATACCATCCTTGATGAGAGAGAAATCTTGGTTTAACAGAGCAAACACTGTGATCACTTTATGTGCAAAAACTGTAGACTGCAAATTGAAAGATAACAATTGTGTTTTGCATGCCTTTTTTTTTTTTTTTATTATTATTCATAGTAAGCAAAATGAGTATACACAACTTTATTGAAACAGTTTAAGAAAACTGCACTGACAATAGCATTTGTGTATGTGCATATGTTATTGAGTCTGTTTGCTCATTCTAAGAGGTGCTCATCTGTAATCACTTATAAAAAAAACTGTCATCAGAGTGTCAGTAAGTCAGACCACTTGTTAGACATTATCATTTCTCTTTAGTTGAAAAATATCTTGCAACTGCTGATTGAACCAAATACAAAACATGATTGAAAGTGTAGTAGCGCCCTCTAGTGGAACTCTGTACACGGTTTGACATGCGTGCAGGATATCTGTGCAGTTACATTACATATTGACATTCAAGAAACAACAAAGCTGCTCCTGACAGAGCCACGCTGATGGCCCACAATTCAATGTCTCCAGCAAGTCTGCAATTGATAGAATAGTGCATTCCGGTTATTTTAACATGCATGTGTCAATGTACATCACTCCATTGTTTGGAAATAACTAGCACCCAAATACTGTAGTACACATTTTCTTTATGCTTTATTAGTTTAAATATATATGAATATATACAAAATACTACTGTCTCATCTTGACTGTGCACTAATCCATTTTTTACGGCCCCCCGAGTTGTACGCACTATGTTTTCATAGCTGTGTCACCTTATCTTCCATTTACCTCTAACTCTTCACTTCCTCTGCAGGTGCAGCTTGAGGCATCCTCTTACATTCTTCACACACATGGTTGTAGGATCTGTCGAGATAACATTTTGGTCAGTGAGTCAGCCAGGTCTAAGATCATTTATCATTCCTGTTAATCTGAAGCAAAGACAAGCAGAGCAGAAGTCAGTATGAAATGTTTCTTTTGTTATTTGGTTATGTTAGACAGAGCAAAGAGACTAAAAGTGGAAGAGGGAGCATGTGACTTTTTTTTTTTTAATAAGTAGTGCTATTGGACAAAGAGAGCAGATTTGTTATTTGAACTGTCAGTGGTGTAACCCCTCATGCTCAGTAAATGTAGGACATTCATTAATGAATTCAAGAATAAAAACAAATTCTCTCCATTTGCTATATATTTGGCCATTTATCTTTGCCAAAATGTCAACAAACCACCTGTTGCATAAAGACTGCAGTGTTAAATGTCACAAAGTGAGCTGTCCATGCCTATTTTTTAAATGATAAAAAGGTTTATTTGTTAATATAAATTACTATTTATTACTACTATTAAAGACCAGCGGCTAAAGTTTGTTCCTCTCTGAAATAACACAGCATCCAAAATTACTCAGTCCGCTCAGGTTATTTTAGCACTTGCTGACAATGATTATGATCATTTGCACCGACCACTACGTTTTCCAACCATGGCATCCAGCCAATCAGAAGAGAGGCTGACAGAGTGAATCAGAACACCCTTTATTCCTGGAGGACCAGAGAGAGGAGATGTAAAACTATACTGAGACGGTTACTGAAACTACAAATATATCTCATGGATTTCGAAACTTGAAACAGAGAGGTGTAAAATATGGGACATTTAATGTAGTTCTTTTCCAATCCAATTTCCAATCCTACTCTCGAGCTTAATAATAATAATAAAAATTCTACATGATAAATCGTTATAATAAGTTTTCTTCTCCACCTGTGTCCAGGACCAGAGTTATTGAAAGGTCCCATGCGACCTCCCTTAGACCAGGGTCCAAATCCTGGTCCGAATCCTTTCTCATCTCCAATGCCAAGTTCCTGGAACTTGCTACGACAAGTTCCAACATATGATGCTTTCCCTACTGCGTAACCAAGGATCCCAGCAACTGCAACAAAGACAGAATCACCATTAAGGTACAATTACTGCTGAGGGAGTGTTGAATGGATCGCGATAAACTGAGGTCCAGTTTACGTACCTGCTAGTTTTGGAAAGGGACCAAATCGCTTTGATGATTTCCAAACCCCTGCATGGAAATAAACCTGAATTTAGATCAAATGAGATCATCAAATGACTGGTTGCTTTACATGTTCCATTCTTGTACATGGTATGGAAACCAGTGTTTTACCATTGTAGATCAGACCACCAGTGACAGCCATGCTACCCAGAGAAAGGGGAAGAGCTGCATAAAGACATCAAAGAAAAAAAAGACAGTGGTGGGAAGCTGCTTTCAGCTATGCAACATACTGTAATCTGTTCAAGTCTGATTCAATACATCCTCATCATGGATCTATCAAAAGACAAAAGCAGAAAGAGTTCAGTGTTCAAGATGAACATTATTTTAGAGGTCTGGATGCATAATGTTAATATACAATTTAAATATTCATTCACCAATTTCCATGACTGCAAAGCTACATTAAAGTCCCTGCAAACTATGTGGGCGGGTAAAATGTGTTTTCCATATTTTTAAACAAGTAGACATGCCCATTATTTGCTCCTATGGAAAGACATTCCGTTTCTATAATGGGCTGATTGTGCTTTGTTGCCATGTGCAAAGTCAATCTGATTGAACTTTGACTTGAGTTACACGCTCAGCCTCTGCTGCAGTCACAAGTGATCAACAGTGAGTCCACCAGTTTGCAAGCAACATTAAAATATATTGCCCTGCTCTGTAGCCTATGCAAAGGGCTCTGACCATTTGAGATGGTAAAATACTTAATAAGCAGTGGGCGGTTCTTTCTTCTAGTTCAGGAGGTAAAGCTCCTCTGTCCCTATGTGGAAGTGTCTTTAGGCATGAACCATAGAGTAACTCTGATGCTCGTTCCATTAGTATATTGGAGTGATTTGAATGGATGCAAGAGGCTAAGAGGCTTCTGGCAAAGTGAATGGAGCAGTTGAAAAGACTGGACCAGACCATGCTCCAGCCCATTCACAAATAATCAGATCACTCCAGACAGCTACGGCTAAGGTTGTTATCCAGGAAGTTAAATGATTACAGCCATTTCATGAAAGTGAATGGTGAGAGAACGTGGGCAGCAGCTGTGAACCTGGCGGTGAGTGAAAGGTCGGCCCAGTATTGTTACATTAAACATGGATCATTTGTAGATGGTAGATCTCAGGTCAGCCTGGATAGCTCCAGCAGTGTTATTCCTTCCTACCCTGGCTGTTTTCTGTCCTGTGTGCTGCTCACGTGCTCTGTGTGGGTGTGCATAACAATCCTTCACTCTTTTGTTATTTTTGTTCCATTTGTCGAAGCAGATTGTTTTTCAGGGATCCAGACAGGTATGTGGATTTGTGTGGCTTCACAACACTCCCTACATAACTCCACCCAAACACAACCCACTCTGCCAGGATAACTACAAACACCTGTGTGGTCACCATAACACATAGGATTAAAAAGCTATGAACAAACAGAAAGTGTTGTGGTGTACATCCCCACAGATTGAATCAATGAGGAATGTAAACAGTGAACAGAGTGTTGATTAATGAGTCCTGCCTCACATGTTTACCACACAGGTCTTGCAATACATATGAAAGAAAAGATCCTTGCCCGGCAAGCAAAGTGTTCTCACACCAGAACTCCTTTAACAGATTTGTTGGTTTGCACAGTTGCTATTTATTGAGAAGCCAATTAGTTAAAAACACAAGACAATACCTCTGTACCAAAAGCTTTCCTCTTGGCATTCCCTCCAAACCATTCTCACATCTTCCCTATGAACATGACGATCACTTATGGGGCACTGCAGGACACAGAAGACATATTACGGATGACATCTGGCCAACAATGGCCGATGAGGGTCTGCATTATCCTCATTCCCTCTTACCTTCCACTCTCCTTTCACTGGAGCTGGGTTAGTAGCAACAGCTTCTCCTCCCTCTGTTGTTACTGTTGTCATTTGTCCACTTACTTCAGAGGCCATGATGGAGGAGCTTCCAGCAGTTCTTCATAGGTAGCTTTCTCTGGCGTGTAAACTCTCTCTATGCCAGTGCCTGTAATTGCTCCTCCCCAGAGGATTTTTTTAAAACTCCGCCCTACTAGTGGGGGGAGGAGGACTATAAGTCCCATACATTTCATCATTAAACAAATTAGTTATAGGATATAAGAAAGAATTAAGATATAGCATTGGGCAGATAAATCAGATTAGAGACTTGGAACATGTTCAAAAGAACAGTCTTGTCATATGGTGTGCAGCACCCAAGTCCTGAAGTTCCTGTCTAAATTCACCTCTGCACACACATCTACCTCCAAGTGAAACACACCTTGATATAGAGAGGGCGCCTTTTCTTTTATGGTGTCGTTTAGAAGAAGTGATAAAAGGGGAGTGATAAAATATTATACCCTCTTTACATGAACAAACAATATTGGTCATTCTGTGGGTCTATCTGGCACCAAATATTGACATTGGACCAATTCCTGCTTTGGTGATATCACATAATGTACAACACAGAGGCCATGAATATAGATTTTAAGTTATCCTCATTCAAATGACACTTAATTAATATGTAAATATTTCCTACAGTAATTTAAATAGATTTTACTGAATGATTAACCAACTATGTTCGATAAATGTAGATGAAAGGAGAAAGAATACCGATATAAAAGCATTGCTCCTGGTATCCAAAGGTCAGCGATGGTTACTTTGTAGCAACGTACGTGTTTATGATAAGTTAAATCAAAGAATGTTTTGTCACTGCTGACAAAAGTTCAGCAATATTAGAGCGACACATTCCAGATAATTGCCCAATAGCAGAAAAATCATTATGTACAGTAAATGAAGGTCCAAAAGGCCTCATTCAATTTTGGTAACAGTTTTGCTATAGGTAAAGGACAATAATTATCTGTAGCTCAGTTAACCCACACAGAGCTAAACAAATAATAACGATAATAAATTAGATAAAGATATACATAAAAGTAAAACATATTTTCATCAATTTTACAGTTATTACAATTCACTGCACGTGCAAAATCCAGCTGGTTGGCTAAAAAAAAGTAAAGTTGGAACATGTTTCACATTACCAAAGGAAGAAGAAATACACAGTTGCTTTACTAACCTAAAAGGTAGCATTACAGCAATACTATAGAATAAAACCAAACCATGAGAAGTGAAACCATAAACAACATGAATATGTAAAACTAAGTTATTAATAATCATAGTATATTAATCATAATGCTGGAGTGTGTTAATGTGTGAGAACTCATCAGCACTGTAGGGTAGTATAGCTGGTCATGGTACAGTAGAAATGTTACATACCGTTTGATACTTTAATCTACACTATTATATATAAGATTTTTTGTTAGATAAATGTAATGCTGGACTTGTACAGTGCTTGTGTAAAGCACTTACATCCCACCCCTCCATACTGCTGACCAGTGTTGACACTTTAAGACAGAAGAGATGTAAAGACATGGTCGGCTGTCCATGCAACATCCATTGCAGGTGACCATTTAGTGAGCTTCTGAGCTCTACACATAAGGTAGGATAATATGAATTTATGCCTCCATTTTATAAAATGGTGGCATTCATTGACCTGTTTTTCCCCCAACAAGCTAGTCTGTGATATCTACTATCAGTCATAAGTCGTTTGCGACCCAACTCGGCGCTGACCAGTTGTAAAGAGTCATGTAATTCAGCTCAACCTAACTGGTGTCAAAACAACTTAGGGGACCAGCAACGTAGCCACGTTATATTGTAAGCTGTGTATTCGTTTTACTGAAAATCTAGGACTCGAAGTCACCTGACCACTAGCGCTCACGGTTGCTAAACTTGATACAGTAACTCAAGCATTTCTTGCATAAATACTTTGCCAATATCCCGGACTTCTATCTGCCTCTAAACACTGTGACCACGTCGGGGTGGAGACATAAACGCTGTCGCTTTCTATTACCCCACATTGTTGCAAAATGAGAGATAACTCACACGGGTAAACGTACCACTACTAATCTCCGCCCGCGTGGGTTCACATCAAACGAACCCCTGAAGCAGCTACACTAGGAGGTCAACTTATTACTAAATTGACCAATCAGCTGCCATCGTGGGCTGGGTTCAGGTTTGCACGAGGAAATTCTGATGATTGACGTGCTCATAAAAATCTCCAGACCAATGAATCACAGAGATAGCGCAGCCTGTTTGGGAGCTCTGACCAATGGCAGTTGTGTGTAGGAGGGGCCTATTTATTTTTCCTCCTCCTCGTGACATGACACCGTCACTAACCAACCGACAGCGGACAAGGGCGGCGACAAAACAGGCTCAGTTTCAATCATCGTCCGCGGGCGTGGTTTACGTTGACAAGGCCCGCCTATTGGCCGGTCTGCGGACTTCCCACAGACAGTTGTATGTTTCATAAAAATGCACTCTGATGCGGCAAGTAAGTAGTAACGTTATAGAGGCTTTCCTCATCAAATTAGCAGCCTTCGTGCAGGCTGCATAGTTTAGTGGAGAGAGGCAAACGGTCGCAGTGTGGTTGTACATCTGCCTTTAGCCCGCGGTGCTGTAGGATTTGATGATAACGCATGAATTCCGTGCTATTTGCTGGTTTCTTTGTATCTGCTAGTGCTGTCTTGGGCGACAACAAAGGAAGAATAGCTAGTGTTATTTCAGTTGTTTTGGACATTGATGGGGTTACTGTGAGTAAGGCGGAAATCCTGAAGTTATTTTTTAGTGTAGCGTTAGCCGTGTTAAGCTGAATGCCGCCGACGTTAGTTAAATTGAGAGGGTTTTCGATGGTAATCGGAGCGTTGTGGTCTTTATATCCATCATTACCGAGAATCCACTGTGCGATTCAACTCAGACTTGGGATCAGTGTAATGTCATTGTAAATCGGCCAATTTTCTGGTCAACTGCGGACTGTTACAGAGAATGAAAATTGTGACGCAGTTGTGGAAAACATCTTTCATTGCATGCTGCAGCAGTGCTGTCGAGCTTTGCGGCACCTATAAAAGCTACGGCAAACCGTATGTGCAATGCTTATGTGCCAGTAGGCAAATAACGGTAGATTTTTAAAACAATGTAATATGCATTCAATCAGTTGGGGTAAATGTTGGGGGTAGAGGGGTCTGGAAGAAATAGTTGTTTTGTCAAGGCTTGGGAGTTGTAGTTCACTGCTCCAACTAGAGCTTAGGTTTCAATGGGCCCTTTGACGGAAATGGACTACAACGCCCATAGGCCCAACTCTCCAGATACTTTGTAAACTCTGTGCAAGTTGCGCGTCTGCACTGCTATTTTAGGTATGCAGCTAGTGCTATCTGTTCGGCAGTATGTTGGTTCGCCTGGTTCTGGCCTCTGGAAATAAATGAAAAAGCGTCGGTGTTTCATGACAGCTTTGGATGGGAATACACACATGACGTTTGGCAACGAGGTAGCATGCACGATCAAACCTTGTAGAGTTTGAATGTCTTTCGAGGAATGCAGAGAGTCACTCCCTCAGTCGTGTGAGATGTTTTTCTGTCCGTTTCTGAAACGTAAACCCTCAAACTAGCAAGTCATTTGGAGCTCTGTGGAGTCCACAGTGAGTCCAGATGAGAAAGGACATGTACTTAAAATCACAGGCTCTTATTGGTGCTATGATGATGTCACCTTCTTTTACCCTTGTACCAAGATTGCAAGTTTGATTGGCTGTGGAGGGTCGAGTGTTTTGCTTTAGTTGGATTGTCATGTTCCTTTTTTCTTTGTGGAACCAGATTTTCAGTTGAATTCCCACTTGACTACACTGGCCAGCATCCATAAGATCCACCACACCTTGCACAGGCTGGTAAATACATATAAGCTGCTTACATTTTTTAATTTCTCTTTGTATGTATGTGAACGTGCACTACACCCATGTGCTCAATACTCACATGCATGTGGTGTTGTTATGTATCTGTTTTCACAGAACCTGACGGAGGACGTTGGACAGGACAGCCACCCCTCAGGTAATAACTCGGCCCATCACTGTGTGCTAAATTTCTCACACAGATCACCATTGTCATAAATCGTAATACAGGGTGATGTGTCTGTCTGAGTTGGACTGCTGGCTCTGTGAGAGTTCATGAGCATTAAGCCAGAGGAAACATTTATCATCAGTGTATTGCACATACGTTGCCCCTTTTGACCCTGTCTTCAATTTCCTTCCCCAGCTTGTTGCTCTAGAGCCATGCCTCCCAGGAAAAAGAGGAGACCCTCTTCTGGAGATGACATGTCAGCCAAGAAAAGTCGCCAGGACAGGTGAGACAACCCTAAGTTAAAGATAAAACAAAATGACCTGTGTCACTGGAAATCAGTGTCTGCCTCAGTTATGCAGGAGCACTTGTGTTTGTAAGGACTATGGTTTGCTATTAGGAAAACTATAACAGGAATCCTCTTTTTAAACCACACTGACTTATGTTTTGAAATGCTGCACTGTGCTTACAGTATCGCTGCTGAGCTTGAGACTAAAGCTGTCTTTACTGTCTGCAGTGTTTTCAGAAAACATGAAACGTCACAAATTCGCGAGGAGGAGACATTTTCTAGTAAAAGATGCTTGGAGTGGTTCTATGAGTACGCAGGTGAGGCCAGCGCTATCTTTAAAGCACTACATTCACCCACACACACAACAACACAACACATGTTCTTGGTTTGGTCACATTTAGCCACTGACCAGTGTCGTCAGTCTTTAGCCCCACTTGTGAAATTGATGCTATATGTGGCTTCACACTTGTCTGTCTGAAATAGGCTGTGACGATGTGGTGGGTCCAGAGGGCATGGAGAAGTTCTGTGAGGACATTGGAGTGGAGCCGGAGAATGTGAGTTGGTTTGATGCATTCTGGTTACATCTGTAAAGTGTCTGTTCGTTCTGTTCTCTCCTCCCCTGGGCTTTTCTCATCTTTTTGATGTTTAAAAAGTTGGCACACTTTAAAAAAGTTGTTATTAACAGCTAAAGTGAACCTCGAGTTTGGCTTCTTTCGATATCACCGTCTACACTCAATCTGTATTTCATGCATTATTGAAGTCAGTTGTTACGGTCTTGTCAGTGATGGAGATGCATTGACAATCTGTTTGCTATTTAAGGACATCTATAGCTATGAAGGTTGTTGTTTGTGTGTTCAGGTGGTGATGCTGGTTCTTGCTTGGAAGCTGGACGCCCAGAGTATGGGATATTTCACTCTCCAGGAGTGGCTGAGAGGCATGGGCTCACTGCAGTACGTCACCTACCCCCCCCATCTTTTATTATGTTGCCTTGTTGTGTTTTCACCAGCTCAAGTCACGTTTCTCAACAGTCATTGTCAGCCATGCTTGTGGTGAAATGTCAAGTATGTCTAAGGCATCCCTCTGCTGTTGTCAGGTGCGACTCCACAGAGAGGCTGAGGAACTCGCTTGATTACCTGAGATCTGTTTTGAACGACAGCACCAGTTTTAAGCTCATTTATAGATACGCCTTTGATTTTGCTCGGGTGAGTCAACCAGCATCTTTTCTACACAGAATCTCACATACACAGCACGACCAAACAGAAACAAAACAACTTGTAGTTCACATAAATTGTGAAATCCCTGTAGGAAACGGTTGTCACCTGTTATTGTTAGTCTTATTCAATCCAGTGGGTCAAGCAGACATGATATCTTAGGTGGGTCAAGATCATTCTTCAGTTTGACATGGAGGACGCACTTATCATGAGTGTGACCTATTTACATAGCCCGCCTTTTCACCAGTGCATGATTATAAATAAAGTAACTCACTCTGAACGAAAACATGATGCAGTGACTATGATGACGTCATATTTGAAAAATGAAGAGTACTACCACTGGTTCATGGAATTGAGTCTGTAATGTGTGTGGGGCTAGTGTTGCTGACTATGTTGTTTCTACAGGAAAAGGATCAGAGGAGTTTGGACTTAAACACAGCCAAGTGCATGCTGGGGCTTCTTCTGGGGAAGACATGGCCTCTGTTTCCCGTGTTTAATCAGTTCTTAGAGGTAAGTGTTCACCAGATGTCACATACAATATTCAGATTTTTTTGAGGTCCAGTTCGACTTTGAGCAGGGTTGTTTTATCCAAAACGGTCTGGCGAGATTATAATGTAACACATTTGTTTGTCATGCCTCAGCAATCCAAGTACAAAGTCATCAACAAAGACCAATGGTGCAATGTTTTAGAGTTCAGCAGGACAATCAACCTGGACCTCAGTAACTACGATGAGGATGGTGCCTGTGAGTGAACATGTCTCTACACAAATGTGACAACACAGCTGCATGTGCATGTTACACAAATACCAGTTTTCTAATCTGTGTCTAATCACTGTCGTATCCTCTTGTCAGGGCCCGTTTTGTTGGATGAGTTTGTGGAGTGGTACAAGGAAAGGCAGATGTCATAGCTGCGGAGCAAAATGGAAAATGGAAAAAACACAACTGTGACAACGACTATGAGAATCAACAACCAATAAGTTAACAATACAAAAATGGTAAAGCAGTGACTGTGGGTGCTGTGGGTCCTCCCAGTAAAGGAGGGGTTTCGGGCTGTGGGTGGGCTAGGGTCAGGGCGTTGGGTTTGCAGCCTGGGCGCATGCTGCCCAGAGTGCAGATGCGGAGGGCTGCCATTGTGGAGTAATGTTCCCTACTGAAGTTGCATAGTGGGCAAGCTTGGAGCAATCCCCAGTGGCATTGCTCTCTCTCTCACTGTGACATGTCATATTGCTGTCTGTGTTAGGATAACATGGTATCACACGTGGATGATGGAAGCAAATGGTATTATGTGGGAGAGCCACTCCTCACCCCTTATCTTCAGCACAGAGAACCCAACGGAAGTGACCATTCATGCATTGTGTCTGAGTCTTAAACAGGGTCACTTTGACCTGGGCACATTAAATATTATATATCTGTGCAATGAACTTGAACTTGAGCTTTTCTGGACAGATGGCACTAACTATTGTTTGTCATATTTTGAGTTTGATAGGAATTCTTCAAGAAGCACACTGTGTCAAATGGTTGATCACAGGCCTCTGGTGCCTGTGCTGTTTACTATTGATCTGTGCCAGTGATTTCTTTTTCCCTCCAGTTTTTGTTCCCTCCTGCTGTTTTTGCTCCAGCTAATGCTAACAGTTTGCTAACCCCCTGCAAAGGCTTCAGACCTCATAACACCAAAAAATCAGCATTGCTGCTTACTAACTCTTATTACAGCGATGAGCCACTAGTGCTCTGATCAGCATTCATTGGTCCGGTGACCAGTAAATGCATCTACGTTGTGTAGGTAAGAGTATTATTGTGCCTCAAACCATGGAAGTCACTTTGTGTGTCCCACACACGTACCAACAAATCCAAATGTATATACACGTGTGAGAACACATACAACACATACACATACTCATGCACACACACAGACACACTGAGTGGATTATTTCAGGTCTTCAACTGTTTGTTTGGCTGTGTTATAAGTTGACATAGATCTAGTTGGTGTCCATTTTGTCTTGATATGTGGTATATGTTTTGTCTTCCTTAGTCCACTGATAGTTTCAGGTCTCTTCCAAGTAGCATCTCTCCCGACACTGATAATTTATATATATATATATATATATATATATATATACATATATATACATATATGTATATATGTGTATGTGTATATATATATATATATATATATATATATATATATATATATATATATATATATATATATATATATATATATATGTATATGTATATATGTGTGTGTGTATATATATATACATATATATATATATAATGTACACACGGAAGACCAGTGACCCTCTCAGGACGAGGTCCTTTAGGCTTGAGTAGTAAGTTAGGTTTGCTGAAAGCGTTGCTTTGTACCACCCGTAGGATCTAATCAAAACAATGGACACTGACGGTTTGGAACTGTGTGATGTGGTGATGATGCTATGCTCTTCTTTCGCCTAGTATAATGTTCTTGTAACACATGTATAAATTTTTGTCTTTGGCTGTTGTGTGATGCTGAATCGTCAGAAGATTTAATATTTGCATGCATGCTCCTACAGAGCCTTTGGTGAATGGATGAGATTTTTTGAAAACATTTTTCAAATGCGTTTTTGTTTTGTACAGGAATTTGTGCAAGTGTTTTGTGCTCAATTTGATATTCAGGATCATGTTATCTTAATTCTGATGAACAACATGATCGTGTCTATTAAGACCTGGAACACACCTGTAACCTCACGGTGGAACAGGAGTTCCCTCCTGCATTTGCCCCATCTTACACATCCCTACATGTGCTGTAAAGCTTTACGTAGCTACAGCCAGCCCGAGCTCTAATTTTATTTATTAGAAGTGCGTAACTTGTTTTGCAACTTTTGCACCACACTGTCACAATATACATTAAACACACTCTGAAGTTTTTTGTGACATTAATATAAATCAGCTGCTGTGTCACTGAAATCCACTGCAGATGAAACTATATGAAAGCCTCTTTTGTTGATAGAACACATGAGCCATCAGCATAAAATCTAAGGTCGAGGTAGTTGTTGGGTTGCTTACCAAATACTATGTAGAGATCAGTGTGAAGAGTTTTCTCCCATGACAGTGCAGGAGGATGAACAGCCTTGTCCCAACTGTATATATGTATGTAAACTATGTAAGTGTCTATATGTCTGTTTTCACTATAACCTGTGTCTATATACATAAATAAAATGGTTTATTAACTTACTGGCGTTACTGGGGCTTTTTGGTTAGTACTTTGCAAAGACAAGAAGACATGGGTTTATTAAACATTGTTTTATTAAGGTCTGTTAGTAAGATCTGTTATTAATGCATGACAGTTTAGATCACAATGTGGATTCTTCCAGAACTGATTATAGAGACATCTTTGGTAAGTGATTCACAGAACATGATACATCACTTTATTGCAACACTTCCACTGAATTTTTAGTATTTACATTTCATTTCAAACCGACTTATGCCAAGGTTACTTATTTAATCAATATAAAATATACAATTCCTTGATTGTTTTATTAGAGTTGTCTCAGCAGTGATTTGTGTATGAAACATAATTGATGTTTATATTTGACAAGTTACAATGGAGCACAAGTTTTTATTGTTTTTTGTTTGATACAAGCAAAGACTGTTTTAGATTAATTTGTATTTTTTTTGTGTTGTAGATAAGCTCTGATACCTTCCCACCCCTCTGCCTTAATGCTCCGTGGAGACCTCCATGTGAGCTCAACTGCCTCATCAGGTGGTGGTGTCACTGGAACAGGAGGTGGAGCTTCCCGTGACAGTGTAATATTGTGCGTCCTGTAACTGGGAAAACTGTACAGCAAATCTGCAGCTCCTCTCTTGCCCACTGACGTTGAGGATGTTTTTAGTTGTGTTTGCTGCTGTTTGGCCAGGGGCTTGACATCTTCCTTAAACCTGCTGATGCCACCTTGTGGACCATGGTCACCGTAAAGAGGGGATGTGCCCTTATGTGAATCTTCAGGTTCTTTTTCCCACCGTTGCCTCTCTGATGACATGGCTCTGAGGGCGCTGAGGCCTTTCCTTTCCCTCTTGTCCACAGACAGAGCTCTCCACATCTCATCTGTGTTGCCACTTGAGTTGTCAAACTTGTCAAGAGCAGTATTGGCACTGATAGATGAGAATTCATGTCTTAGTGTCACATCTGCTATCCCTTGTATTTTGTTGTCACCTTTAGTGCTGGAGACGTCGGAGGACTCAAGTTCAGGCTCTGGAGGCGGGGCCTGCTGTGCAGAAGATAAGTCTACATCTTGATGTCTCCTCAATCTGGATAGAGGAAAGTCTGCAAGATTACGACCAACACCTCTCCATCTGATCTCAGGTGGTACATCCACATCTGTGGTGTGTTTGGACTGCTCCATACTTTTCTTTACTATTTCATCAAAGCTCATACTTTGAGTCCTTGTGGCAAGAGGCACATCTCTGTTGCCCATGCTATGGGATAGACTGCGTTCAACAATTACTGTTTCAGCAGAGTCTGCAGATTTATGCTTAAGTAGTGATGAAGCTTTTATAATTGAACGCTTGTAAGTGATTTGAGATTGATCAATATCTGCCCTTCCTGACAGATAGGAATCATGAGTGACTTGTTTTGCAGTGTATTCCTTTGCCTCATCTTCACTCTCACTGCTCGATGATGAGGCATGATTTGGCTCTGGAGATGGCGCCTTGACATTTAAACGCCTCTTAATGTGTGGGACTCCATGACTGAGGTCAGGGACACTGTGGTCTATCTCATTCTCACTGCTGCTGCTGGACGATGATTGTCTTTGTAATGGAGCTCTGTTGTGTTCACTTGAAACATTCACTGTTAGACTTTTACTGGAAGAGGGGGGGGAGACAGGTGGAGGTGTTGTGGGCAGATTTGGTGGTACATGTGCATGTGATTGTATTTCAAGACGCTTTCTGAATCGGGAGATGCCAAGATTCATGGTGGCCCATCGTGACTCAAGCTCTGGGTTAATTTCTTGTGTTTTGTAAATGTTGTCCCTTGTTTCTTTGGCTCTCAAGCCATCTGAAATAACTGCACACTTCTCTAATTTGATATTGTGGTCTGTCTGTGGACGGTGATGAATGTTTATCAGTGAGGTCTTTGGAGACCTTATAAACTTCTTTTCCGAGGTCTCAGATATGGCTGATTCTCCCATTCCTTGTTTAGCTTTGTGGTCTCCGTTCTCACCCTCACTTTCACTTCCTGAAGAGTTTGATCCAGATTGAGAGCCTACAGATACATGTCTCAGAGCCACATCTGTTTGTGGCAATGTTACTTTGATATCCAGGCGCTTCTTGACATGTGTTGTATGCTGAAGATTAAGGCTAGGCCACTGATTTCCTGACTCATGACTTGGAGTTTGAGATACTTGTTCCTGTTTCTTTATGTGAGTTGTCTCATCCTCACTGTCACTGCTGGATGAAGAGTCTGAGTTTGGTGATGTTACTTTGATATCTAGTCGCTTCTTAACATGTGTTGTATGCTGAAGATCAAGATGAGGCCACTGTTTTCCAGAGTCATGACTTACAGTTTGAGAAACTTTATTTGGAAGTCTTCCCATGTGGATCTCTCCATGCTCCTGCTTCCTTATGGGATGTGCTGTTTCATCCTCACTGTCACTGCTAGATGATGAATCAGAAGATGGTGATGGTGCTTTGATATCTAGACGCCTCTTGACATGTGATGTATATGCTGAAGATCAAGGAGAGGCCACTGCTGTCCTCGGTCATGACTTGGAGTTTGAGATGCTGTGTTTGGTAGTTTTGCCTTGTTTATCTCCCCATGCTCCTGCTTCATAATGGGATGTGTTGTTTCATCCTCACTGTCACTGCTGGATGAAGAGTCTGAGTTTGGTGATGTTACTTTGATATCCAGACGCTTCTTAACATGTGTTGTATGCTGAAGATCAAGATGAGGCCACTGTTTTCCTGAGTCTTGACTTGGAGTTTGAGATTCTGTGTTTGGAAGTCTTCCCATGTGGATCTCCCCATGTTTCTGCATTTTTATGTGACTTGTCTCATCCTCACTGTCACTGCTAGATGATGAATCAGAAGATGGTGATGGTGCTTTGATATCCAGACGCCTCTTGACGTGTGATGTATGCTGAAGATCAAGGAGAGGCCACTGCTGTCCTCGGTCATGACTTGGAGTTTGAGATGCTGTGTTTGGTAGTTTTGCCTTGTTTATCTCCCCATGTTCCTGCTTCATAATGGGATGTGTTGTTTCATCCTCACTGTCACTGCTGGATGAAGAGTCTGAGTTTGGTGATGTTACTTTGATATCTAGTCGCTTCTTAACATGTGTTGTATGCTGAAGATCAAGATGAAGCCACTGTTTTCCAGAGTCATGACTTACAGTTTGAGAAACTTTATTTGGAAGTCTTCCCATGTGGATCTCTCCATGCTCCTGCTTCCTTATGGGATGTGCTGTTTCATCCTCACTGTCACTGCTAGATGATGAATCAGAAGATGGTGATGGTGCTTTGATATCCAGACCTCTTGACATGTGATGTATGTTGAAGATCAAGGAGAGGCCACTGCTGTCCTCGGTCATGACTTGGAGTTTGAGATGCTGTGTTTGGTAGTTTTGCCTTGTTTATCTCCCCATGTTCCTGCTTCATAATGGGATGTGTTGTCTCATCCTCACTGTCACTGCTGGATGAAGAGCCTGAGTTTGGTGATGTTACTTTGATATCTAGTCGCTTCTTAACATGTGTTGTATGCTGAAGATCAAGATGAGGCCACTGTTTTCCAGAGTCATGACTTACAGTTTGAGAAACTTTATTTGGAAGTCTTCCCATGTGGATCTCTCCATGCTCCTGCTTCCTTATGGGATGTGCTGTTTCATCCTCACTGTCACTGCTAGATGATGAATCAGAAGATGGTGATGGTGCTTTGATATCCAGACGCCTCTTGACATGTGATGTATGTGAAGATCAAAGAGGGCCACTGCTGTCCTCGGTCATGACTTGGAGTTTGAGATGCTGTGTTTGGTAGCTTTGCCTTGTTTATCTCCCATGTTCTGCTTCATAATGGGATGTGTGTCTCATCCTCACTGTCACTGCTGGATGAAGAGTCTGAGTTTGGTGATGTTACTTTGATATCTAGTCGCTTCTTAACATGTGTTGTATGCTGAAGATCAAGATGAGCCACTGTTTTCCAGAGTCATGACTTACAGTTTGAGAAACTTATTTGGAAGTCTTCCCATGTGGATCTCTCCGTGCTCCTGCTTCCTTATGGGATGTGCTGTTTCATCCTCACTGTCACTGCTAGATGATGAATCAGAAGATGGTGATGGTGCTTTGATATCCAGACGCCTCTTGATGTGAGGATATGTTCTAGATTTAGGGCAGGCCACTGTGTTCTGGATCATTTCTAATTTTGAGATTCTTCAAATGGGAGCCCTGCAAGTTCCACCACAGCTGGTGTCTCTTCTTGTGTTTGATGTTTCATCCTCACTGTCACTGCTGGATGAAGAGTCTGAGCTGGTGATGTTACTTTGATATCCAGACGCTTCTTGACATGTGTTGTAGTGAAGATCAAGATGAGGCCACTGTTTTCCTGAGTCTTGACTTGGAGTTTGAGATACTGAGTTTGGAAGTCTTCCATGTGGATCTCCCCATGTTTCTGCATTTTTATGTGACTTGTCTCATCCTCACTGTCACTGCTAGATGATGAATCAGAAGATGGTGATGGTGCTTTGATATCCAGACGCCTCTTGATGTGTGATGTATGTTGAAGATCAAGGAGAGGCCACTGCTGTCCTCGGTCATGACTTGGAGTTTGAGATGCTGTGTTTGGTAGTTTTGCCTTGTTTATCTCCCCATGCTCCTGCTTCATAATGGGATGTGTTGTTTCATCCTCACTGTCACTGCTGGATGAAGAGTCTGAGTTTGGTGATGTTACTTTGATATCTAGTCGCTTCTTAACATGTGTTGTATGCTAAGATCAAGATGAGGCCACTGTTTTCCAGAGTCATGACTTACAGTTTGAGAAACTTTATTTGGAAGTCTTCCCATGTGGATCTCTCCGTGCTCCTGCTTCCTTATGGGATGTGCTGTTTCATCCTCACTGTCACTGCTAGATGATGAATCAGAAATGGTGATGGTGCTTTGATATCTAGACGCCTCTTGATGTGAGGGATATGTTCTAGATTTAGGGCAGGCCACTGTGTTCTGGATCATTCTAACTTTTTGAGATTCTTCAAATGGGAGCCTGCAAGTTCTACCACACCTGGTGTCTGCTTCTTTGTGTGTGATGTTTCATCCTCACTGTCACTGCTGGATGAAGAGTCTGAGTTTGGTGATGTTACTTTGATATCTAGTCGCTTCTTAACATGTGTTGTATGCTTAAGATCAAGATGAGGCCACTGTTTTCCAGAGTCATGACTTACAGTTTGAGAAACTTTATTTGGAAGTCTTCCCATGTGGATCTCTCCGTGCTCCTGCTTCTTATGGGATGTGCTGTTTCATCCTCACTGTCACTGCTAGATGATGAATCAGAAGATGGTGATGGTGCTTTGATATCTAGACGCCTCTTGATGTGAGGGATATGTTCTAGATTTAGGGCAGGCCACTGTGTTTCTGGATCATTTCTAACTTTTTGAGATTCTTCAAATGGGAGCCCTGCAAGTTCTACCACACCTGGTGTCTGCTTCTTTGTGTGTGATGTTTCATCCTCACTGTCACTGCTGGATGAAGAGTCTGAGTTTGGTGATCTTGCTTTGATATCCAGACGCTTCTTGACTTGTGTTGTATGTTGAAGATCAAGGAGAGGCCACTGTTTTCCTGAGTCTTGACTTGGAGTTTGAGATACTGAGTTTGGTTGTTTTGCCATGTGTGTCTCCCCTTGTTCTTGTTTCTTTATGTGAGTTGTCTCATCCTCACTGTCACTGCTGGATGAAGAGTCTGAGTTTGGTGATGTTACTTTGATATCTAGTCGCTTCTTAACATGTGTTGTATGCTGAAGATCAAGATGAGGCCACTGTTTTCCAGAGTCATGACTTACAGTTTGAGAAACTTTATTTGGAAGTCTTCCCATGTGGATCTCTCCATGCTCCTGCTTCCTTATGGGATGTGCTGTTTCATCCTCACTGTCACTGCTAGATGATGAATCAGAAGATGGTGATGGTGCTTTGATATCTAGACGCCTCTTGATGTGACGGATATGTTCTAGATTTAGGGCAGGCCACTGTGTTTCTGGATCATTTCTAACTTTTTGAGATCCTTCAAATGGGAGCCCTGCAAGTTCCACCACAGCTGGTGTCTGCTTCTTTGTGTTTGATGTTTCATCCTCACTGTCACTGCTGGATGAAGAGTCTGAGTTTGGTGATCTTGCTTTGATATCCAGACGCTTCTTGACTTGTGTTGTATGTTGAAGATCAAGGAGAGGCCACTGCTGTCCTCGGTCATGACTTGGAGTTTGAGATGCTGTGTTTGGTAGTTTTGCCTTGTTTATCTCCCCATGCTCCTGCTTCATAATGGGATGTGTTGTTTCATCCTCACTGTCACTGCTGGATGAAGAGTCTGAGTTTGGTGATGTTACTTTGATATCCAGATGTACATTGCTTGGAAGTCTCGCCATGTTTATCTCCCCTTGTTCCTGTTTTGTTATGCAACTTGTTGTTTCATGCTCACTGTCACTACTAGAGGATGAGTCAGAGTGTGGTATGATGCTTTTATATCTAGATGCTTTTTAAGGGGGTAGTATGCTCAAGATTTAGGGCAGGCCACTGTGTTTCTGAATCATGACTTCTTGTCTGAGATTCTTGAAATGGAAACCTTGTCATGTCCACCTCTCCCTGCCTTTGCTTCTCTGTATGTTTTGTTGTTTCATCAATAGCCTCATTACTGGAGGAAGAGTCAGAAGCTGGTAATGGAGCATTGATTTGCCCTACTCTGCCTTTATTTTGTTTCACCTTGAGATCTGTGCTTTCTTCTTCACTTTCACTGCTGGAAGATGACGAAGAAGCTGCAGGTGGTGAAGATGTACTGTTATCCAGCCTCTTACCAACAGTAGTCACACCCAAGCCGAGACCACGCCACTTTGTCCTTGACATGGGTTTAACTTTCCTCTGGTATCCCTCTCTTCTGTAAGGCTCTCTCGACTTGTCTGGTCATATTTGCTGATGGATTTTTCTTTCTCTTTTTCTTCTTCTTCTTCATGCTTGAATGTGTACTGTTGTGTCTCCCCATCGCTGTCGCTAGAAGAAGAGGAAGAGGAATACTCTGGTGTCTTTGCAGGCCTTGTGTGGCCAGTGTTAGTGACCTCGGATTTAGCTTGGCCCTTTTCTATATCTTCTTCCTCTTCCCTGTCTGAGTTTATAGTGTATTGTGTTGGTTCACCCTCACTGATGTGTGAGCTGGAGCTGGATGAACTATCCCTGCGTTGTTTTTCAGAAGTGGTAACCACAATCAGTTTTGGCTCATTAAAAGAATCAAACACACTGCTGGACCGTGCAGATGTGCTTCGAACCGAATCACTAAATTCAAATTGTTCTCCATTCTCCGGCCACAGATCAGAGTCATTTGGGTTGGCATTATTTGTATGTGGTGACCAATCTGCAAATGGTTCAGAGCAAAATCCAGGAATTTTACTCTGTCCTCTGTCCTCTATGGCAATTTGCGACACTTCTACATCCTGGATGTTGAGGAATCAGCCCTCTGCTGAGTGGAGTCCTCCATCAGCTGCGGAGACCTGGGTATTGTATGGTCTCTCTGGCTCTGTTGGTCCTCTCTTAATTCTTTGTCAGATTGTGAAGAATCAGAGCTAGAAGACAAACTTCTTCCCTCCTTCAGCTCATCAGGGTCTGGGATGGGTTCAAACTCCACTTTGTTGGTGCGTCCTGCATCAGTGATGCCTGAGACCTCCCTGCCCGCTCTGTGGTTATCCTGTTGTAAACTCTTTTCACTTCCTGAATCTTCAGCTGTATGTCTTTCCCCCTCTGTCCTAGCTCCTTCATATTCAATCACTGCACCATTGTTGATGCTCTCCTGGTTGTCAGTGGCTACAGTATCATAATATTGCACATTACCATCTTCTCTGTAATCCACATCACTAAATGTAACTCTCCTTTCCCTGTGAGTTACTACCTCCTCTGGATCCTCACTGTCAGAGTAGGCCTCATTCTCATATTGCCTTTGTTCTACAGAGTTGGTTGCTGCAGGGCTTTTCCTCTTGGTCACTTTGGTCCAAAGAACATCAATACAAGGTCTTGCTATGACCCCAAGGATAAAGGCTATCAGAAATGTGATGAAAACAGACAGACACACAGCCAGAGCCAACTGAGACTGTGCAGCTCTCTGATTCCTTTCTTCACCTATCCTATTCGGGGTGGCTTGTGGTTTTACTTCTCGGATGGTTCTGGGCAAACTTCTAGTTTTCCTTCTTGCATCTCCTATTCTACTGATTTGAAGGTTAAAAACAGACACAACTTCATGTTCTTCAGACACACATACATAAAGTCCTGTGTCTCTCTCCGAGACATCACTGATGAGTAGGTCGGCCTGAGGTTGGCTCACAGATGATTGACCACTGGGTGTCCACCACGCCGAGTCTACAAAACAACACAGACATATACTTAGTCTGACCAAAATTGTTATGTGTTTATATAGAATAAGAAATTAAGAAACGCTGCTGCTTGACTGACCTTGTGTGGAACAAGACAGAAGGATCTCAGAGCCACTATAAACTGTCACATCTTGATGGAGCTCTGGCCCATTTTCAGTACCAGAACAGCTCAGGTCATCCTCCTCCAAATGTAGCAGCTCTTTTCCCGAGAGGATAGAGGGTGAAGCACACACCATGCTCCAGTCCTGCAGGCCTCTGCTGCTGTCAAAGGCCATCCGCCGTCTCAGACTGCGCATGCTGCAGTCACACTGCCACCTGTTTCCGCCAAGTTTAACATCTGCCTCAATGTTGCGCAGAGAGAGGTACAGCACAGGATGGAGGTTTGTCAACATGTTGAATCTCAGATCAAGGACCTGTACAAGGGACACAACATGGGCACTCAGCAGATATTGAGACATGTAATTTGACCGCAAGAGAAAGTAAAAGAATGAAAAAGACCAATGAAAAAAGAAATTGGCATCGCTGATTTGGTGCAATTGTCCAGTTTAAATAAGAATTTAGAAAATTCACAGATTTAAGAAAATAATTAACTTCTATATAGCAAAAATCAACCTTACTCTCAGCTGGGTTAAATCCTGGAACATTTGTGGATGGAGACTTGTGATGAGGTTATGTTGTAGGTGTAGCTCTTTCAGCTGTCGAAGGTGCCGGAGGTTGCCTGGTTGTAGAGTTGAGATCTTGTTGAAGGAGAGCTGCAGAACCTTAAGGACGGACCTCTAGCCGAATGACAGAAAATAGGGCTGCAATTAGAGCTCACAAGAAAATAGGGGGGGGGGGGGGGGGGGGTACCATATGTTAGGTATTGTATCAGGTTTTCAGTGATAAGAGCAGGTCAGTTTTTCTCTTGTCCTTTCAAGCCTCTGCTGCTTTACATTCTTCTTTGTTCATTCTTCACTGTGACTCACAAAGTGAAAATCAGTATTTCTCAGTTTGTTTGTGTTAAAGCTGAGGATGAATAATATGAACTGTAGGCCTGAGTGAGTAGTGTAAAATATCAGAGTCAATGAAAATCCTTTACCTTTAGATATCCAAAGTCTTGTGGCTTATTTTTACTGTGAACACTTTGCAATATGACTCATTGGAAGCCATGATTTTTTCTGTGGTGCTCCCTCTTCCCGCTGCTTGTCTCCCTCTTTTCACTCGCCTGAGACAATCTCCCTGAGTCTGCTGCGCTAAAATACGGTACTGTGAGTCTGTGCTTCATTAGAGAGGCATTGAGGGCTCTGTGAGTTGAATACCAAGCAGGACAGAAGTCCATGACTGTCAACACAGCTCTTACTAAGTAAATGGACTGTCCACACATGCCTTTAAAAGAATCACATTAAGCGCATTCTTGGAAACATGTACAACCGAACAGAAGATGAACATGAAGCGAAAACTCTAAAATTTCAGCGTATATTTACCCCTGTCTTTGAGCCATTGGAATGTGAATAGAACTGTGATTACCTGACTGTACAGTGTCATTATCTTGGAAGGTTTAATCATTTCTGAGTAGAGGACAGTAGTAAAGATAAAGAATATCAATGAGGGGTATGTTTACACGTGAAACTAAAATGAAAGGACAGCAACCCAGATTTATTCTTTTATAATGAAGGAATTAGAATTAAACTTCAGACCATGTTTATCTTTCTAGGAAAAAACTTGACAAACAATATGAGCGCAAGGTTTCCGGTGAAAAGTATTATATCTCAGTGGCATTTCAGAGGGCAGTTTAAGGTTCAGAGGCACAATCTGCCCACACACAAAACTGTTTTTCGAAAAAGGGGATACTCTGGTGTGATTAAGTGATTAGATCTAAACCTGGCTGTCCAGATTGTCCCAGTGGGTCACAACATAATAAGAACCAACAAGTAACTTCATAAAGTTAAATTCAACTGCCATTCTTTATTCCTGAAGCATTTAAATTTTATCTCTTCATCTTATCTCTTGGAGGATTTAGTCAGGCAACACAGTCTGAAAAGTGAAGAGGCAACAACTCTTGTCATGTCACCTGTGACATGGAGCCACAAGTCGGCTATGGATGGGATATTTGTATGGGGGTAGAATAGAAAAACGAAGACAACAGTTCACCATTTGTATGCTCTGGAGACATGCAATCATCAGTCACATCGCACTTATCATTCTGCCATTCTATCCACTACCTGTTTTTGTATGTAGAGATACTAGAATATATGTACAGCGTGGGTGCACTGCACACCCAGATTACAGGCACATCACCTGAGAATGGGTGCGGTTGGCAAGTCATACGATACTACGCAATACTGTAAATATTGTCCAGTATTCAAGTCTGTTCCTACACATGGCTGATGTTCCAGACTACTTATGTGTGTATATGATATTTATTGTCATAAAAGCATTCAATTCTGCAGCCTTGACCTATAAAGTACATGTATGTTGACAATAGTGTTAGTACATTTAGTACTTACGGTAATTTGCTTGATATTGTCCATTTAAGTAAGTTTCAGTATAAACTACACTACATTACTGAGTGAAATAATGTACTTTTTAGTTTATGTATTTAACAGTGTTAGTTACAGTTGAGTTTAATATTAAGATTTTATATCCAAAATGTGTGATCAGGTCATAAAATGTGATGCATTGTTGTAGAATAGACTATCCAACTACAAAAGGAATAGTAGTACATAAGTTTAAAGCAACTTAAAGTAAAGTTCCACCTCAACGAACTAAGTACTGGCTGCATATAAACACACAGTTAAAAATAATGTAATTACTCTGTATAACAATGTAACTGTCTAATCCTCCCTGTTAAACAGTGATATGCATCAATTCCATCAGATTAAAACCCAGTTATGTACAATTACAGGAGCTAAACCTCATTTAAGGGTGATCACAGTATAGTCACAACTATGCTTAGCTAAAGCTATTTTACAGCCTTTTTCCAACCTGTGTCATCATGTAATTGAAAAACTAATTTTGAGGTGTCAGTGACTTCATTTTGTAGAGCTACCACATCATCAATGCAAAATGTGACAGCAGATGGTCTAGACCCACTAATCTAAGCTTGCTTAACTTTGAAACATGCAGTCTGTGCATGGTGTCCTTTAAACTTTAAACCCCTTCATCACAACATCATTCAGGCAGTAATTTGTAAGTAAACATTTACTTCAATTATCATGTTGAAGTTAACGTTGTCTTAACTTTAATTGGTTAGTAATCTGAATTCTTCCACTGGTTGATGGTGGATGCATTCAGGGTGGTCTACGTTTGATCTGATGCAAATTAATCCCAGATCAAGAACTTACAGAAGTGTCTGAAAATGTAATGTCATAAGGTCTGTTGGCCTTCCTGCAACAGCAGCATCTGACAGTACAGAGGTGTCATTTTATTGTGCCATGTTTTTCGGAAGCACTGATTATTGCCTTGCTCATGTCCTGTGACCAAGGTTTAACTATGGGTGTAAATATGACTGTATTGCACTGCCTCACCCTCTGGGAGTTGCACCAGCTGATTCCTCTCAACAGATAGCAGCTGCAGGGTGGGGGCCCAGATACACATCTCTGTCTGCTCCAAGGTCTCAACCGACGTAGATGGCCACTGCTGACAGCTCGGCCTCCCAGGCTCCTCTCAATACAGAGAGACAGCCGTGTGATGGAGTTGTTTCCCAGCCATACGTTCCTCAAGTTATGGTATGGCCGGTGGAATGTCACAGAATCAAAGGCATTGTGAGACAGGTCCAGCTCATTGACAGAGTCCTGGATGTGTTGTGGCACCAAGGAAAGGCCAGAGGACGAACAGTTCAACAGGGGGCTCTCTGACAGGTGCAGGACTCTGGACAGACAGGTGGGGGCAAAGAGCAGTGGACCCCAGCGGAGACAAGGAACAGCACAGCAGCCAAGTGTGGCCCCTGTGCCACTGCCATCACAACCTGTCCTGAAAGTGAACAAGTTAAGAGACCAAGTTAAGAGGAATGACTCAAAATAGAAAATATGTTGACTCTTTACCATTAGGAAATGTTGCATCAAAGACTATGAGTTTGTATGATCCTTACTAAAGCCATTTAACACAACGTGATGTAATGTCAGAAACTTAAATCAAAAGACTTTTAAGATCAACGACAATACAGTTAACAACAGTTAATAAAAACATGAGACTCACCTGTGTATCCACTCTTGTGTGAAGCTGACAGGAGAACTTGTGCCTTGTGACGATTCGACTGTATTAACTTTGGCTGTCTCCTGCAGTTTCTGATCAAAGTCTGAAGAATATTTTGCTGCGTCTAGCTTAACATGTGCCTGTCAAAAGACGCCCTTCTGTGACTCACTCAATCATTTACACGTCTAGTTAATGTCTTACTGTCATTGTTTTCCTCTTTATGCATGATAGATGACTGGTCCTGAAATTTTATGGTGAGAAGAGCCAGGCCTACACATTCCACTGGATAATAAAACAGAGTAATGAGGCACAGTATTTAGAAATCAATGATAACGAGTTTCACATAGCAACATGTTTCTTTATTGAAACAAACATAGCAATGAAATGTTGGACACATTTTCAAATAAGGCTTGGCTGCCATTCTTTTGCATTTAGTGTTCTTTGACAACAGGCATCTGGTCTGTGACGCTCTGAGAAAAACTACATCATGACATTAATGACAAATGTTTCAACATCAGTACTGTTATAAAACAGACAAGACAGTCCAAAGCAAAGTAAAAGTCAAATCAATTATATTGCACAAAATTCAAACCACTCAATACAAGCATCAAACCAAGCAACTGATGATTTAAACTTTCCTGACATTCATGAACATGAACATTTAAAGAGATTTGCATTATTTTGTAGTTTAACTTAGTGCAAACACTCTATCTGACTGTAAAAAAGCTTTTGCAACAAAATTAGAATATCTTAAATATATATATATATATATATATATATATATAGTATACCGTATGTATGTTAAAATGTCTGTGTATGTGTGTGTTTTTATGTGTGTGTGTCTAATACTGTCCCTTGTAAATCCATTGGCATGTGCAGGAAGGACAGCCCACGATGTCCAGAAAGATGATTAAATCCAGAAGAACACCTATTCTACTTCAGCATTAGTGGATGGTTTCAAATGTACAGTTCATCCCAGATTCTGTGCAGTTCACCAAACCAGTGTCACATAACTCAATGTAACCTTATAGCATCTCTCTATTGTCAGTGAAAATAATAAAGAAAATATCAAACGCAGCTGCCAGGAACAACGAATAGCAAATAAAAATCATCTACAAGCCCCTCTACAAGCTCTGTACAGCCAGCTGACAGTTTAATAGGAACACCTTGCTAAGACTAATGAAGAAATCCTCCTTTGTGAAGGTTATAATGGATAATGCAGAGAGGTGATGATGCAGTGCTGATAAATAATTTTGAACTGCACATAGTGGTGTTTCTATTATTTTGTCCACACCATTTATATAAACGAGGCTGAATAACAGAAACACTTCTATAGTATGGTAGCACCACAAGTGATATCCTTCCAAATGATCACACAGTTCAGTTAACCTCTCTACAGCAACTTCAATTATACATTATAACCATCACAACGAGAGGATTCATTTAAGGACTGTTGTATTAGACTACATTACTTTTAGCTAACTGTAACTAATAAACTGCCAACTGAATGTATTTTAGTAATACTGGACGGTAAGGCAAAAAATCTAATACTGTAGCTTCTAATTACCAATGGGTGGTGTAAACCACAGTATAATATGAAATATAGGAGTGCTTTGCACGCACATGGCACAGTAAACTTTAAACAAAGCTGTCAAATCTGCAGAACAATGAAAACACTTCAGCATGTATGTTAATATCTTTGGCCAAGTGGTGTAAGGATCTGTAACACAATTCGTGCATTGCAGACAAAATGAGGAGGAGTATAGAGTTTGTCAGGTGAACTACAGAGGTATTATTATGTGCAAGTCATGATGAAGTTCCTATAGAACGTCCTATATATTCAAATTGTAGTCAGCAGATTCCAGTCCAGCCTCCTAATGAGCTTTCCTGCACGGGTTATCTGATGTCTGGCAGCCCATTTTGGGATATTTCACCTGCACACGGAACAGAGTCCCATCAGCACACATGCAGAGCTTGTACCGCTCCAGACCTTCATCAAAATACACGTCTCCTGCAGAGTTAGGGATGCGTGTGGCGTTGAACATGACTGATCCATTGAGGACGATGCTGTTTTCCTGCAGAGAGACAAAAACATAATCCTAAAGTGTCCTCAGAGTTTTATCTTCACCAGATTTACACGTTATCTCTACAGTTATCCACACTTACAGCCCTGAGCTCGATGCCTCCACCCATTTTGAACTCTACAGTCCGGCCATGATGTTGACCCCCTCATTTCCACGAATGATAGCCTTGCTGTCCCCTTTGATGTTCAGGTCAGATGCTGCACTGCTGGTGATCTACAATCAGAGACAATCACACACTTCTTTAGACTGTATTACCGTTTCCACACATGGGTATGATTTATCATTAAATTCAAATAAATCAATTGCTGTACCATCAGCCAGAGTACCCCAAGATCACAAACTCCACACTTGAAGAATTATTTTCCTCACTTTTTTAAAGATAAGAAAACGGAAATATTTGATCATATTCAGTCTTCTGTTTTGAGCCCTTGCAAAAAGCACTGCTAATTGCATTTGACAGCATGATATTTAGATTTACAATCTGTGAGATTAGCTGGGACACTCAGTTGCATATTTATATACTTGTGCTAGATACCCCAACATTGTGCATATGAAAATACTTTAGTTTTATTTCTTATTGGACTGATAGTATTCTCCTGGTCTATATAGAAACTCTCACATTATTTATGACTGTCAACAGCCATTATACAGTTATTAACAACATACACTCTAAATATAGAAGGGAACTCTATGCCAGTGAAAACATACTTTGCAAGAAAATGTATTTTTTGGGGCCACACAACAGATATAGATCCACAGACAACATTTTATAAAGACGTCATGCTTACATAAGAATATAAAGGAATATGTATCACTGGTTTGCAGCGGTGTGCAGTGACTTTGACAGATAGGCAAAGAGTCGAAGCACCAGTTTTGTTCCTTTTACATTCATTTCTATTTCCTCTGAAAAATCATTAAACATAAAAAATGTCAACAACATACTCACCCTTTCTGTGGAGGCCTTTTAACACTGAGGACTTTAACTCCTTTGGGCAAGTGGAACTCATGGTTTTCAAAGTCTGTGCTGAAGAATGTGTTCTGGGTGCGCGGGTCTGTGAAGGATATGCCAACATCGCTGACGACTGATGTCTTGTCCTTTTCTACACTCAGCTTAGAATTGCCTTGCTGGAACACAACCTGGAACAGAACAAATACAGTAAAGAGAAGAGTTGTTGGAGCATTCATTTCAGATACAGTCTATTTTCTAAGTGCTTAGTGTTCATTGTAAGTTCACTGTGTTCCTCACTGGGTTATTGTTGCCCACGATGACCAGGTCCTGGTCCTTGCGGCCTCCGACTGTGCTCTTGTGCAGTGGGTGAACGATCCCCATGTCTGCCTTCTGTTTGAAGCGCAGCAGGCCGGTCTCATGAAACTCCATACTGTCACAGCCATTTGGACCAATACGGATCACTGTCCAAATTACTAGTGTTATCTGAGGAACATTAATGAAAAAGATTCACGATTCATTCAACACAGCCAACACTCAGTGTCAACTGTTGCCATAAGTGTCATATGCCATAAGTTTCAGTCACATCTGTTAAGGAAGATGAGTATTACTCTTAATTGGACTACTCACAATGAGGTTAATTAGGGCAAGGAGGAAGAGGAGGATGATGATGCAAACAGCCATGTTCCCCTTGCGTCCTCTCAGCCCTGTCTTATGGAGACGCTCTTCTTCTATGGGCACATAGCCAGCTTTAAAGTTACTGTTGTGTTCCTTGTTGATGTTGCGTCTTTCAATAGCCTTCTCTCGCATGGACTTCTTCACTGGCCCATTGGAGCTCTCCTGGAAAGGGAAACTTATGACTTATAAAATTGTAAATGTTTGTAAGACTAAAATCTATTCTTTTTTGCAGTATAGTGTAATTCATTTTGAATACGAAATTACAAATCAAAAGTAACAATTTCCATAGAAATACTTTCATAGCTCTGCAACACATGTAAATACAGGTGTAAAATACAGATATTCAATATATGTAAAAAAAAAAAAATTATATGATATGTGAAATAGATTAGAAATTGGAACAATATCCTATCTTGACATAAATATGTATATTTATGTATCTGTGCTTATATTTTAGATGTTGTATGAATCCATCCCAAAGCAATAAGCTTATTATCACCTGAGAGCTCCAAAAGTCCGATAACAAGATGCTCATTGAATGTGAACATAGATATATGTTTGAAATTTATAGAAAACATAAATATCCAGTTTTAATAAACTTGCATATAGAAACCAGTAACATATTGTAACATCTTACTAATAACACTAATACTCCTGATAATAATACTAGGCTAAATAAAAAGTCATCATATGGATTTTTTTAACGTATGTACATGATTTTACATGTACCCTCTCTATATATAAACATATCTCTTCATGTATCCAGAGGATTTGTATAAATGAAATATATGTCAACTTCGTATAAGGACCGAGGTGTCATACATCGCATGTCTGTGTGGGCTGGTCTCCATAGCTACACCCATTCACCTCAACACTGTTAACTGTTAATATGCTTTTCTCACCGTGATTAGCAAAACTGTCTCCACCTCTCCACATTCAGTATCTATAAGCAGAGTACACTGTTACTTATTGTCAGTGTCTCTGTGCTCTCCACTGGAATGTATCTCAGTTAAATGGCTCGAGACTCCCTGTCTGTGGCCATGACTAAAAATAAACTGCACTTGTCTTAGCAGTAAAATAAAAATAAACTCACGAGTCACACAGCATGTATGCTTTTCGCATTAGCTACACAGCAACAAGCAGGTTTAAACATAACTAAATCATTGCATTTTGATTTCCTCAGCGCTGCCCACAATAACGAAGCGCAGGCCAGTATTTCTCATATTGAGATTAACGTAATGTCTACAGCGGACCGTCAGGAGACCACAGTCGGTACATATGTTCGTATACATTTAATATACAACATTAACGAAAGCTTCAGTGAAACAAACGGAGTATAATGCAATAACAACAACAGATATTGAATATAACGGACCTGTTCGGACGCCATGTTGACCCTCCCTCTCCTGCTCGCGCAGTGACAGGGGACGTACCACTTCTCGTGACGGAGGGTGAGTCAACAACTGTGTTGATAATTATAGAGTGTATGGTAATTATCTATAAATAAATTAGTCCTGTTAAGATCAACAATAGAGAGAGATGGAGATGTCATTTTATTATTTTATCTGGACTGGGCAAGGTAAAAAAAAAAAGAAAAAAAAGAAGAAGAAAAAAAGAGAGAGAGATCATGGGTGATAATGGTCCCGTCCAAGTTCAAACAGCCAATGACAGAAGGATCCTAAAATAGAAAAACATGTCCATTCATATTTTCCATAGGTAAACTACCAAAGCGACCATAACATCAGCCACTTCTGGAGTGGTTGGTTTAATATTAAAAAAATCTTAGTTTTTTTTAAGGCTCACAAACAAAAACAATAAACAGTAAGTTCACTGTTGGAACATTTTATACAGGAAAAATGTAAAGGGCCACCAATAGTGTCCAGATAGACAGGGCACAGTGAAGGAAAGTAATAGCCTAGGGCCTCTGTAGACCTGTGCTAGTTTGTACAGTATATGGAATAGATATCATATTGATCATATTGACATTGATTAATTTGCATAATACTAATGCTAATACAACTACTACCATTATTAATAATAATTATTACTATTATATTAAATATACTTAGCTACTTGTTGGAAATATAATGGTCCGACTACAACAGATGCAGGTGTAATTTAATTATCATCTGTAGTATTGTAATCGGATTTATTCCAACATAGTCACCGTAGCCTATATCTGTTACTGAGCCTTGGGGTTTACTCTGGGTGTCTCTGGTGTCGTTTGTCAGTATGACATTACAGTCGTATTCTCATCACGAGAGAGCTGAACTTGCAGAGTAGCTGACTGTCAGCCGTGCTCGTAGTTTATCCGTCAGAGGTGATTTATTGAGGCACCGTGCGCGTGGGCTGGTTGTCGGCTCGTCTCCTGGCTTGGTTACCACAACTGAGGCGGTGCTTGGCATCTGTGTCGGAGGTGGAGAGGACAGGACAGGAGAGGACAGGAATTTTTACAGTGCACTCTTTACAGATTAAAGGCTGCTGTCCTTCTCCAGGGGCATCTTAAACCTCAGAAGATTAGTCACTGTGGACGGACATGGCCGACACTTTAAGGAGACTGACCAACACATGTTCCTTCAGTGTCCTACAGGACAAGCTTGAGAGCTGGCACAAAGACTATCATGTAAGTTCATCAATAAGTTATGACCGACCTAAATCTGAATCTGACCAAGCCACTTCCTGAACCCGGCCGCGCTACATGTCCCCACCTTTACTCAGCGGATACTTCAGCTACATTTGAAGGGTTGCAGGGGAACATTGTACTCTTTAAATGAAATGAAGTGATGGCTTTGTTTACACGTGTCAGTTGTTTCACAGTCTTATATGGAGACGTTTAGCCGTTATTATTAGAGTAATGGTGGACGCGACTGTGTTTCAAACATTGTGTTTTGGAAACGCTTACAATTATTTAAAACATTACAGCGAAGGAATGCGCTTGAGTCGATTTGCCTATATTGATTTCCCAGCGGTAGAGTTTGGTTGCCATGGACGCCGGTTGCCATGGCTACTGTTGGACTATGTCAAAGATCATTTACTTCACTGCTTAGATGGTTCACGTCCTAGTACTTCCGGGAGAAATCAGGGACCGGAAACGAGTTTTCTAAACTTCAACAATATGATATTTATAGTGAGTCTGACCTGCATATTTACGCACAGGTTAGATTTTGAATGCACGCAATACTCAATGTATCAAATTTAGCAACTTGTTGTATCGTAGTTGTTAAAAAAAAAAAAAAAAAAAAAAAAAAGACACCTGTTGCTGATCTTGAGCAGTGTTTAACTCTTTGGTTTGAGTGGGTATTTGGCCTTTCAATATTAATAAAACATAATAGCCCACTACTACAAAAACTGTATATAGCAAGCAGCAAATTCTCAAATCAGATGCAACAGTAAGTGTACAGACACAGAGGCTGCTACAGGCTGTGACATTATGTGGGTGTCAGGCTTCAGTACAGTTATCTTTTCATCATCATCTCATCTCACAGAAATTGTTTTCCTTGTTTATTTTATTTGATTTCATTTTATTTCTTATTTCACTTTATCCTCCAAGGTAATTTCCTGTGATCAGAATCTGAACAGATGTTGTGAGCTGATTGAGTTAACTGCTAAGATCCAGGGCCAGCTATTTTCCATCCTCAATCTCACAGCTGCAGAAGGCAAGTTTAACATCTGTAGTTTTGGACTTACATTACTTTCTTTTGTAAAACATTTTATAAATCAACACCAAGGCCTACTTTATGTATCTGTCCTCATGGACCAGGTGGACACTATGCTGGAGTGGACACTCTCAAAACACGGCTGCTGCCATGGCTTGGGACCTGTTTCTCCATGGCAAAGCCCTCACTCACTGATGACACCAGTCTACAGCTCATGCAGGTAGTATTATCTGATACCAGGCTTAATCGCAAAGTATGTGTCATGAGTATATGTGATAGAATAATACCAATTGAGTGCTCAACTCAAATCCCTCCTAGTGTTGTAGTTATTGTATGTTTGATCACCAGGACTCAGTGGAAAAGGACAGGAGGATCAGGGAGCTCTCTGCCTCCCATGAGGACAACATGCAGAAGATGGAGACTCAGCTGTGCTCCACTCGTTTACATTTGGACTCTGTCAGAGCAGAGTGAGTTGCTATATAGACAGCAATGCTGTTCTACTGACTAACAAAAGCACAAATCAAGGGAATGGACTCCAACCAGCCAGAATTTTCTAATTGCATTTGCAAAGCTTATGTAGCTATAGATATAATAGAGGCTGGTGGTGCAAATAGATGTAGTATAGATGTAATATGAATGATGGTGGCTACAAGTCTTAAACATAGGGAGGAGAATAACACAGTCTCTTTACACAGTCTCATCACAGGCATTCCAGGGAATTACAGAGATGTAAATACATGAAATATACTATTATACTGTAATTAATATACATTTTCTGATGTATGGTTGAACAGATTGGCTGATGCTCAAAAGGAACTGGATGACACAAAAAGCAAATCAGCAACTACTCTGCTGGCCACTGAAGATGAAATACTACAACTGAAAGAAGAGTGAGTGGAATAAAATACCACTTTGCAGAATCGATGTATGCACTTTTCTGTTGATTTAAAATGAGCCTGTCTTTCAGTTTGCGATCTGCACATGAGCAGGTGGAGATTTATAAGAGGAAGCTGGATGCTCTTGATGATTATGAGCGTCAGATTCGCATGCTGAGAGATGAAGTGGCCTACCTGAGCACAGAGAAAGCCATGCTGCAGGACAGGTACTTGCAAATATCCAGTGAAATTACTCATACCACATACTGACATCATTCCACAGAGCACTCTCTGAGTAACTGAGTCTCTCCCCTCTCTTTCCTGCTTTCAGGCTGGCGAGAAGTCGTTCTCCGAGCCCAATGTCCAGACTCAGCCACTCCCCCAGTCCCATGAGGAGTGACTCACCCACCAGAGCTCAGCTCACCAACTCTTCCCGCCACGCGCGCCTGGTGTCTCGCTTCAGTGACCTGTATGCTGTGGAGCGTCTGGAGGCCCAGACGCTGCTTCGACGCTACATTTCTGATTTAGAGATGGTCCAGAAAATCATCTTCATTGCAGTCGTGGTATGAGTGGAATCATTTTAGATCCACATGTAGATAGGTTTTTGATTGATTGATATAAAGGATGATTTACGTTAAAAGTCAAATGATTTCTGAGTGACTGAAAATATAAGTAACAATCATTTGTAGCAGATTCCAGGTTAACACTATCATGCTACACTACAAATCATGCAAGGTTGTGACAGTGGGAGTATGTAGGCTGTACTGGAGACATAGCTGAAGATGGTGACTGATTTGTTTTTGTGACATCACAAAGCTATAGTCCTGACGGCAGGTTTTAAGGCTCACTTTCTGAATACAGAACACAGGCGGTGTTAATTTCCTTGTGGACTGAAGCTTTGATATTTTCACAGTATTAATATAAACCCAGACCTGATCCATAATCAAAGAACACATGGACATGTAATACTTTGACACCTTTGAAATTGAATTTTCCCACCCATGTTTGTAAAATTATCAAAATATTGCATAATGGTGAGAAATATTACAATGTTTGATATATCAAATATCGGCCCAGGCCTACTGTTGTACATTACTTGTGTGTTTTCGTCTCTTAGGAATCCTTCAAGACAGCAAAACTAGCCTACCGTCACTTCAAGCTGCGTGTGAAAAAGACCTTGTCCCCATCTCACTATGGACCAGAAAGTCTGGACGATGCAGCTGTGGACTACATTGTCAGAAATTTGGACTTATATGATGTACAGGACAGTGTTAATGTAAGAATACATTATAAAGAGTGATGGACAGATATTTGGTCTTGACAAAAGGCAGTGTATCTGACAGTGTGTGACGGTGTGTGCATGTGTTTCCTCTCCTCAGAGTGTGATCAATGCCATGAATGTGAATCCTCGGATCTCCTTCCCACCAGAAGTGGACTTTGCCCTCATCAGCACCTTGATTAGGGAGACCTGCAGAGTGGCCTTTGCCATGCAGACTCTTGAGACCCCACTTGACCTGGCCTTTGCCAGTGATGGAGAGCTTTACAATGACAACAAGTAAGTTCAGTGTAACATAATACTGTGTTTAAATCCTACACCAGGTCTCACTTAGGTTATTTGATATCTCCACCAGTAGATGTCACCCTCAACACACACATGACGGTGATTAAATCTCCTCTCTCTCTCTGTCTCTCTCTCTCTCTCTCTCTCTCTCTGACAGGTATCGTCGTAGCTATGACTCTGAGTTTGCTGCTCCTCTGGTGATGTACCATGTGTGGCCAGCATTGGTGGAAGGAACTGTGGTAATAGTTAAGGGCGAGGCTGTGACTAGAAGAGGTGCTGTGGTAAGGACTTAATATTGGTATCATAATTATGTCAGGTGTCGCTACAGAGGATAGTAATAGAGCATGACAGTACCGATAGAGCCAAACATTCACTGATGATGGTTCTTGTGTTTTGCAGTGGAGCAGAAGCCGCAGCCACAGCAGGGGTAACAGTCCTGTGCGCTCCCGCTCTCTCAGCCCAACTCGCAATCTTGTAAGCCTCTATAATATTTGATGATCCAACCAAATGCACTGAAAGACAGTTGTGTATTTATTAAGTTTTATTTCAAATCCAAATGTATCATTTCACATTTAAAAACATGCACGCACTACAATGGGCCAAAGGGTACGTACTTCAAAATCACTTGGTTCATTTAAGCTTCGATTTGTTAGAGTTGTAAATATAATGAACATTATTGTCTCTTTCAGGCATTTAAGAGCAAAAGAAGCTTGTCCCCCGAACGTCTGATAACTAGACACCTGTGAACTCCGGAGAATCAACACCTGAGCTTCATGTCCATAAAGTAAAGTCTATTATACTTTAAATTCAGATTTCACCATTGTCTGCTATGTCTCCTTCCAAAGAATAACAAAGCAATGAAATCACTTGATATTGTACTGTACTCAGTCAAAGGCTGTGCAGATTTGACATGGTCAGAAATGTCAGTTTTATGAGACACTGTCAGTAAGAAGAGGTCAGTGGACTGTGAATGAAGCAAAGCAGCCTGGCAGCTAACTGAACAGTTGTCTTAGTTTACTGTATGTAGTCTGTTACTTAGGTTTTTGATAGAAACTGTTTTAGTGATGATCAGAAATGTGTATCTTTCAGGGGAAACTTAGACCTGCACAGTAGCACTTTCTTAGTCTGAGCTAAATGTAGCAAATATTCAAAATGTAGCCCTCTATTAACCTCTTACCAGAAGTCAACGTCCATGTAGGACAGATAGTGTGGTGCTAATGATCAGTGCTAACTTCAACTCCTCCAGTACTTGAGTGACTGAGATTGATTATTGTGATTATTTTGTGTTAATGGTGGCTGTTTTTCTTTTGGTGCTGTTGTTTTATATTGTGAGAACTGACATGTGGTGACCTCGACAGGCTTCAGACCTTTTATTGTCTCCATAATAACCTGTTCTCTGTTTATAATAGGCCATATATGTGATAGTAAGAGATGGTTATGCTTTAAAACTTTGAAACTGTTTTTTTGTTTTTCTCAGATAGCTACTGTAGTTGTCACTGTGTGCAAGAATATAACCAGGAGGTATTTTACAGTAATTTCTTTGTGCATTGAACAGAACATTGTATTTATTATTTTATCAATTACAGTTCACGCACGGTATATCACCAGATGCATTATTACATCTGATACTACTGTACTTTATTTGCCTTTTAATGATGTAACTTTAGATACTAGAATTAATTTGATTTCATCATGATTTGATTTTTGTTGTGAGATGAAAATACTGTGCCTTCCATTACTGTATTGTTAGAAATAATTATAAATATTAAATAATTAATAAGGAACTCTCATAAAAGTTGTTTAAATTTTATGTTTTTTGCAGTTTAATTTCTCAGTAACCAGCTGTGCAGTTAAACCTGTCTACAGTACACTCTCCTTGACACTTTTCACAGAGGTGGCTTTCTGTCGTATGTTGGACTATCAAAGGACTCCACTCATTGGCTGTTTTTTCTCAATAGATTTAACAAGTTTCCCCAGTTTACACATCCGTAACCCTGGAGTTTTACCCCTATTCTATTTTATCAATAGATGGCGCCATCACTCTATCAGTGAAAGGAGCCCAAGCGACACCCTCAGCAAGTATTCAAGAGTCATGTCAAACCATTGGCTTGTCCCATGTTATACAAAACTATATATATATATATGAGTATATAGCATCAAAATTTTAAGACATGATGACACATACGATGGAGTCCAAAACAGGAATGTGGAACCCCAGGAAAATGTTGTAACATTATACACACTGAAGAATATCCTGATAGAAGGCAAAGGTTAGGGTTAAAAACTTGAACTTACTGTGCATCATCTGCCTGTGTGAATGTTACAGTTAACAGTTAAATGAAGTCCTTGAGGGAATCCCTGCAGCACCCTCCCTGTCACCGTGCCCTCATCATCATTCTCAGCCATCTAATTGGGTCTCCAGGCCGTGCTCTGCCCTGCACCAGACAAACCAATTACACTCTCAGCTCTTCAGACCATATCTAATATCTGGAACCAGGCGTTTGTTCTGCAGAGCAGAAACTGAGCTGTAGCAGGCCTCCATGGCCCCCCCGGTCCTCTCGATGAGTGAGAACAGTCTCAGAGGTTTCACTCACTGATTGCTGCTGCAGATGAGATGCATTTATTCATGTATTTTTCATACTGCAGTCCAGGTTCATGCTTGTCCATTTAGCTGCTCCAAATTCCTTCATTTTTCTGAGTCGCTGGTAATCACATTCGTCAACAAGTGGTGGAGAGTCTGTGTGTGCTGAAACTGCTTAAAAATTACATGGTGTGTTTATGGTTGAGCTGATTAGCATCCCACATCAGAGAGTGCTGCTAGAAAATATTCTACGAATGCAAGGGATGCATGCATAATATCATCTTTTGGTTTCAGTGCCACAAAAAGGGCAGAAATGTGTTTTGGTTCCAGTGTGAACATGAAGCCAACACAAACTTCTCTAGAGATAGCCACAAAGATTCACATGGGTCCTCAGAAGTGCTGCCTTATAGTCGCAATGCCAAGAGACTTAGGGAACATATATGGAGACAAAATGGCCACATTATGCAGAAACCTGTGTCATGGAAACTTCCACTGTGCCTCCACATCACATTCCCACACAATGAGTATCTTGTCTTGATGTGCAGCAGTTCACAGATGGTCCTGGCTCTCAGGATAGAGGTCCTGATGTGATGATATGACCAGGATGGATTAAGATGATGATGGACAAGAAACTGTTTCACTCTGTCGTTTTTTGACATTTTGATTTTGTGACAGAGCCTAAAGCATCTCCATATAAATGAAACCATGCTCTGGTAGCAAATTGACAGTAGTGGTTGGCGATCACCCTAAACAGACTCCGAGCTGCGAATCCAGCCAAAGTTTCCAGAGTGGTGGCAGGAGCCTGACTCATCACTGCTGGACCGTGTGATGTTTCCTCTGGCTCTTCTTAATGTGCTCAATACTGGCAAGAGGAGAGTTTCTGGATCTTGAGCATGATGAGCACCCGCCCTGATCCCACAGCTAGACCAGAGGGGGAGTATTAATAGGGGCTGTTCATCACAGCACATGATGATAGGGTTATGGGTGAACACACTACAGTGTGTAGACAATATCAAAATAGACATGAGGGGAAGGGGAGTGAAGGAAATCAAGGCGTAAACACAAACGAGGCAAATGGGGGATGTAGTCAGCGACAAAGCAGCTCATTCCCTACAAGCAGCTACTTACTGTGAATATTTACCACCAGTTGCTCTCCTCTCTGGTAGAGTCACCCTTCAGCAGAGGAGTCAATGAGCCACTGCAGGTCGACTCTGTATCTTAGTGCCGACTGTGGCCCAGAGAGGCAGTTAAACACATCTGGAATGGAGCAGGATGCTCCACAATTTACGACAGCAGGGACAAAACAGAGGTAGAGAGGAAAGCAGAGCACTCATGAGTGTGGCGTCATACATCAACCCACTGTTGTGTGTGAATAATTGTAAGTGCACCACATGGACAAACCCGACCACACCCTCTTGACTCCCATTGTAAGCCGTCCTGGATCACCCACGGGTGTATTTCCCTGGCTGTTACGAGTGGTATGAGGTCACAGTGAGGGGCTGGCCCGGTGGATGCTGAGCAGCAAACAGGCGTGACTGCTGATCTCCCTCTCAGCTCCGGTGAGGTCAGACATCAAGTGACCAAATCGTCTGCCAGAGATACCACGGATAAACACTTCCTTCCTCTCTCTATGACAACTTTCATATCAAATAAAGAAAGTGATTTAGAAGTTGGACTCTCTTTTTCCCTGAGCAGACATTAGTCCAGACCGTTTCCTCTTCCTGATCTGTCGTCCATTGCACATCTGGGCTCACACAAGGTACAGCCGATAAAGAATATCTGGAAGTTAAGTGATTCTATGAGACTCAGTTTCTGCGCTGATGAACTTGTGATTTCCCGACACCACAGAGGGAAATGAAATGTCTCAAAGATCTGTCCAAGTGCAGAAAAACACATTGACCTGCTCATAATAATCTTTTAATCTTCCCATGAAATCAGCTCAGCTAATGGGCTGCACAGACCCTGCCTGGTAACCATGTGCCCTGCCTTTCATGATCTTGAAAGAGCAGTGCCACAAAAGCACCGAGGGCCCAGACGGAGGTGATTTGGTTCATGATTTCCACAGAATCATTTTTAACACATCATTAAAAAATCTCAGAGGCTGTTGTGACCTTTTCCCTTTCTTCAGGATGGAGGAGATCAACCAAATGTCAGTAGTCTCGCAAAGAGAAACATTTCATTTTCAGGTGAAAAATCTGACAACAGCCAAGTAAAGATATCATTCTGTGCTGTAATTGCATGCTGTGCTTTGTCAGAAGGTGCACTGTGCTGAGCCTAACCTGCTTCATGTCTTCAGAAAGCGAGCCCTGCCTGCACCATAGAAAGGCTCCATACAAAAACACATCTGGATGATGTGATTAATGGGAATAACAGTCATCCATTTACATTACAGAGTAGCACTGGCAGGGTAGAGGGCCGTTCATGCAGGTGTGAGTGTCGTAGAGTACTACTCCTCAGGGGCTTGTTACGCTTAGATTTCATACTCTGACGGAAACAGGCGATCAAACCTGGCGCCAATCTCGTGTCCGATTGGCCTTGGTCCTGAACACCCCCACCCTGAACAGGGATGGTGGAAAGGAACATTAGAGGGAGAAAGAAAGAAAGACCTGGTAGATCTGAGAGCTGGAATAACAGCAACCTCATGGAGGACAAGTACAACTATTAAATATATGGAAACTTTCTTGTGGCTGTGGTTTGACCTCCGGGGGAGCTGAGTCTTTACAGCTCCACTTCCACTGACTCAACATAGAAGTCTCAGTCTTTGGTTGTGTCTGTGTGTGTCTCACACAGAGAGGCTGGGAGGTGAAACCTTTCCATTTTCATCAAGGGGAAAACACGCGGGGAAAAAAAACAGAAGAATAGAGAAATACAACAGTACAGTGAAATGCCAGTTGGGCCAGATTTAGTTTTATAACTTCATTTCTATAACTTTTTATTTAGTTATGGAATACTAAATATGTAAAGGTGATGGAATTGATGTGACATTTTGACTGCAGGCCCTGCAGACATGTATCATGCCCCCTGTGTTCAGCTGTACTGTGATGTCACCACCAGATGGCAGGTCAGTACTACAATTCACTTTAGTGGAGCCCAGTTTCCTACACAATCACTTAAAGAGTGGTGGAGGAAGTATTCAGATCCTTTTGTCCGTATAACTGATAACACCAGAGTGAGGCTGATAAGTAACTGTTATGCAGTTCAACTTTAAACATGAAGTGAAGGTTTTATATGAAGAAGATGCAGAACGATCCCTTTCTGTGTGATTATATGATATAAATTGTTTGATTAATATGCCTGCATTCTCATATTGACTTGTCTTATATCAAGAGTTAAGTTACTATGTAAATTGCCAATCAGGGAATATATTATCATCACATATATGAATTCAGTTTTTAATCAATGTATCAAAAGAACAACCATACAAAACTCTGTACACTTTTATAAACATGTCCAGCTTTGTGGTCTCAGACTCTTCTCTTCTGTATATTCTGTACTACCAGATATTTATACAACATATCATAAAGCATACTTAAACATACATACTGGACAGACATATACAGTGTATATCAATATATAGAACTGTTCTGTTTTCTAATAAGTTTCATATATAAATAGATACATATATGTATATGAAAATATATTTCATCAAAATTCAACATATTACATTTACAAATGAGACCATGTTTACATGTTAAAGGTGAATTTATAGATAGTTTGTCTGTAAAGTCTTGTGAATTAACAAGTTACTAGAGCTGACAGATAAAAGTATTTACTTCAGAGACACATGGATTAAAAGTACTGTGTAAAATAAAATGGACAAAACAAAAAGTTCCGTAAAACTGTGCTTGTGTACAGTTCTTCAATCGATGGATCTTCTAGCAGTGGATTAGAAAGGCTCACAGTGAGCTGCACCTGGAGACCAAGAGTGGCTTCTCACTTATGGTGAATCTCTCAGTCGACATGGACTTGGTGATCGTACCAGTGGGACAAACATTTCCCGACTGATCCCCTGTGATATATGCATACTTGTCTGCCTGGGGCCTCTGAACCAACACAGGCCTATGTGAGGACGCTCAGTCCTTCATTCCAGATGCCCCTCTGTGTTTCCCAACCGTCAATCATCCCGTCCTCAAGACGGGAAGATAAATATTTCTTTAGGTAAAAAACAGAGGTGGCAGCGAGAGAGAATAACTGGTTTTCCTGTGTGTGATGAAGAAAATAACAACATTATTACATGTATGAGAAGATCCTGATGGTCAGTTAATTCATATATATGGTCATTTTGTCTCTGAAGTGTGCAAAAAGATAAAATAAAAAAAAAACATTCATCATGATCTGGATTTAAACTCTTCATTTGCTTTGCTGCAAACATCATCCCCTCTGTGGGCATATTATGACACTATAGCTATAATGCAAAGTGCTACTATTTATGTCTGAATTTGAAAGCCAGTGTTAAGTATGTTGTGGACGTGTGTGTGTGTGTGTGTGTGTGTGTGTGTGTGTGTGTGTGTGCGCAGCATTTCAATCATAGATTTTCTTGAAGGACCTTGGAGCGACAATAGATGGATTTGTGTGGGCATAAGGCTGCGTTTTATAATAGAAACTGAATTAAATACTGATTAAGTAGCCCTGCAAAAGTTTCAGGTCACAGACTGTCAAAACATCTGAAAGAAAATGATTCTCATTCAGTCTGATTGACAGTGTGAACATCCTGATATTTCATCATTAATTCGTGCTCAATCATCCTCAGTGGGAGGTCATGTCACATCACTGACACGTGTTGGTACAAACGCGTGTTGCCAATCAGAGAAATTGTTATGCAACACCAGAGTCATGACGCAGCTGTGTCTCAGAGGATGAATATTCTCTTGGTTCTTGCTGTGACATTACCTCCACCCAACATTTTCACTAAAAGCCTTTTCATGAACACCAGCCCTTCCTGTCTGACGGCGCTTAATTCACTGATGACGCCCTCCGCTTTGTGTATACGAGTTAAACACTGTGCGATGACTCTGTCCTCTTTGGTTTTAGTGGGTAGATGGAGGCAGAGAGGCTGGTATCAGAGGAGCAGGGCGAAGGTCACGTCCAGTTGTCCAGGATGGTTTGGACCACTCATCCTTGTATATTTCTTCAGCAGCACAGTCCTCAATGACTCCCGCTTCCTGCTAAGCAGTGACTCAGCTGTTTGTTGCCCAGTGTCTTTCATGCTGCCACCAAAGAAACAGTTACAACCACAAACTGGAGCAACTTGTGCAGCATTTGTCAGCACTGTAAATCTCAGCTGAAAGAGCCACGTCAGCTGGTTGTCCATATGCACACCTTAGTATTTGTGGGTCTGCAACACCTCAGTGTACAGAACTACAACTCAGTGCACACTCTGAGCATCAACATCTGCCATGCCATATTGCAGATTAATCCCACAATTATAAATACATAAAGTCATACTTATGCAGTTTACATTAAAGCTGTCACTCAGCTTGGCATGAGCATATTTGTATTAAGTCTGACCTGTCTTTGGCATGACTCATAGTTATGCCAACACATTCTGAACATCTACACATCCAGAGGGACTGACTGGAAGTTACTGAGCCCTCCTCTCTGTGGTGACACTGCAAAGGAATTCACATCAAACAACTATTTTTAGAGCTCTGCTTCAATTATGAGGAAGAAACACTTGGTTTATTTTGGTCTTTTTTCCAATAAGACTGTCACCAAAATAACCATGAGTAAGGACATAAGAGCATTTTCCATGATTTTATTTGGTATATCATGATGAGAATAGTCCTTTGCACATGCCCTTCTTTTCTTTGGAGCTGGAGGTGGAAAGTGTAGCTAATCTCTGTTCTGTGATATGCTCTGAAAACAATGTTTGTTTTTCATTTAACTCGCCTGTTTTCTCATTTAAAAGCAATGTGCATCAATTTGAGACCTTCTACACAGGCTCAGATCTGCAAACTGCTGCCTCAAATAAGACCAAAGAGTCAATAAAGCTATAAAGATTCAACAAAGAAAACAAACATAGACTTTAATAAAACTATCAATCTGTAAAAGTGAGTTTCCTTAAAAGAAGCAGCAGTTCTACAGTGGCTGTTTTAAGATGGAAAAAGAAGTGAAAGTGTCTCACAGTATTAAAAGAAAACACAGAACAAAAGAAACAACTGTACTCAGTTTACTAGTTAAGTATTGTACAATAACATTATTATCTCAAGGCACTTTACAGGGTGAGGTCAAGACCTGACTTATTACAGAGACAGTGGTTCCCACAGAGAGGAGCACTTAGCAGCACGGGGAGGGAGAGAGAGACCATGAACGGTTCGGCAGTTCGACAGTGATACTAATACATAAAAATTAAAAGTAGTAATAAATAAGTGAATTATAACCATATAGTGTCATTGAATGTGCTGTTGGTCATTTTAACAGATTTGTCAGAATAATATTTTGTCTACAAATACACTCATTCTGCCTCAGAAGACTTTGTTTCCCTTGGAAAAGCACAGTAATGGAGGCGGAGGCAGTGTTTGATTTGAAAGCCTGCTGGTTACTTTGTTTGCCACAAACGACCTTGTCCAAAAATATTCTGACACTTGTACACATTGTCTCATCATTGCTCACAAAGAGTTGCCAGGATTTCTGTTGCTTCACATCAAACCTCTGGTTTCTGGGAAGAAACCATAGCTCCTACAAACTGTGCTCATCATTTTTCGCAAGAAATGATGTGTGTGCTTTGCGCCTGGATGTGTGTGTATCCTGTTGTGTACAGCGCCCTGTGGGAGGTGGGGTGTTTCTGAGAAGTGCCAGGAGCCTTTTCATAGAAACTGAATGAGAGGTCGGTGTCCTGTCTGAGAGCACCTGTGGCTTTTCACTCAGGCTTCATTTCTAAATCTTACAACAAATCACGGAAAAGACAAACGACCCCCCCCCCCCCCACCTCAGACTGAACCAATCACTTGACTGCACCCTTGACCAGCAGAAAACCACACTGTGATTACCACACTGCTGCTGTAGCCATGGGTGTCCCAAGATGAATGTTACATTATAATTACCATCGATGCTTAGAGCCTGTCACATTTGCAAATGCTAGACTTTGCGTAAACTGTGTTCATCTTGAGTGCCTGAAATCCTTTTTTCACCACAGACTCAGCTCTGAGTCAGTCTTAGCATTATGTCAGTTGTTCTCAAGTGTGGTCAGTTCTGTAGATGCACAGGAGACATTACTCACCCTCAGGTGGGCCGACTTAATGGTAATCCCTGTGTGTGGACTGAATTAGGACAGAGGAATTGATTTCTCAGTCTGGGCAGGAAAGCCCGTGCCCAAAGCCAGATGGCTGACAGCTTAGCCCCTCAACAAATAGCAAAGGCAATAAGTAAAAGGTCTTTCAATTCCCACATTTATTATGTATTCCTTTATTTGTTCCTGTTTTGTACTTTCCCATAGTTTCACATCATTTTACAAAGTCAAAACTTTTTTTCACTATTCCAAACCCAAGCCCTTGTCCTCTCCTCCCACTCTTTTGTTATTGGCTCATTATCAAGGACCTCGATAGACTCAGACTCAGCAGTCTCAACAATCTCAGTAGGCTTGATTTGAACTTCTTAACAAACCTCCATTTGTGGCACCAATCACTCATGTCTGCCATTATTGCTTCCACAACACTAGTCATCCTTGCTTCTGGTTCATTGGTGGTCAATGGACCGAGCACTTAGATGGACCAGTTCTCTGACTCCACTTCAGTAACACTCTTCATTAACACTTAAGCCTTGATTTCTCATGTTCTGCATCTCCTAAACCAAGGCTGCGCTCTCATCCTCCCAGACCCTGGGCTTAGAGCTAAACCCCTGAGCGAGTTTGTCCCTCTCATTTCTGAGGTGTTTATTCTCTTTGTGCTACCTTAACATGTTTTTAAAGGGCTTCAAATCCACATTTATATATGCATTCCCATACTTGACTGTATTTTTAAACCTTGAGCTCAGAATGTAGAGCTGTAGATGTAGAATGTAGAACTCCTGTTAGAACGTAGAGCTGTAGATGTAGAATGTAGAACTCCTGTTAGAACGTAGAGCTGTAGATGTAGAATGTAGAGCTCCTTAGTTATCATGAATGTGATGCTCTCTATCACCTGGTCCTACATCAGGTCAAAATATAAGACAGAAGAAAGACAGTGTGTGGAGTTTATACTGCTTCCCATGTTACATGGACACCTGTCACAGTAGGTCTGAAACAGTCAACTTAACTAAAACATTTTCAGTGATCCTCTTTCAACTTGGTATAAATAATGGATTTAATTCAAACAAAATGTTATTGTATGAAAATATCTTTTCTGGAGGCTGGATTACTAACTGTTTGGACAAAGATGGCCTCAGACTTTTAAGGACACATGAAAACTCCAGATTCACTGTGTGGAAATAAGTTTGGAAATAACTTGATATTTTGAAAATTGACATAAAACTACCTCATAAACCTCTATGATAAGGGCCTTATTGGTAACACCAGCATCATTAGCCAGTCTTGAGCTCCTAGCTGGGAGGAGGGCTCAGTAAAATCAATGTGGTAAGTGCAAAGATGTGAATGACGAAATTGCACAGATGAACTTAACACTGCTAATACATCAATTACATACCCAAACCCTATACAGGATTTACAGTACATGGTGCATTCATTCTTCCATTAAGAGTTTGTGGGTAGTTTATAACTTAGATAGCACTGACACATGTACTCAGTCTCATGACTGTGAGGCTGCATCACAGTGACAGCAGACAGAGGGCTGAAGCAGTGAGGGGAGAGAGCAGGGAAACAGCTGTTACCATCAACACAGAGTGAAGACTGTGTTACGCTCCTGGTAGACACTGTGTTTTTCCTGCTGGAGGATTAGCTGAAGGTTCAGGGTGACTCAGAGGACACAAAGCTGAGAGCTGTGAAGATAGACAACTTGTCTAATTCTCTGTGAAAACCACAAACAAATGGGAAGTTCTTCTCAGACTAAGAAGTACTGTGGACAGACTTGGAGGCTGTGCAGCGGTCCTGATGATGATGATGATGGTGGTGGTGGTGGTTAGAGTCAGGCTTGTTTTCCTTAGAAACTGACATCAGCATCCTGTCACCATGGAGTTACTGGACAGTGTCATGGCAACATCCTCTGAGAAACATGAATCTGGTCTAAATGTTGTGAAAATCTGTTCAGGTCTTTCAGTGAGGACCAAAGTGTTGAATGGACTAAGTAATGGACTAACATCAATACTGCTAGCATGGCTTAAAATGAAGGAAGGAACCCATTATATCTTTTTTTCTTTTTTTTAAATAGCTGTTCTTCCTCCTCTCATATAAACTAAAAACAGGAAGCTTCAGGGGAATAAAAACAATCAGTCCAATAATGTTATCTGATTTTGTCATTTTATTGAACAGAAAAAAAAAAACTCAAAATGAGTGTGTTAGACTGTTTCTTCATATTAAAGCATCGAAGCTCATCACTAATAAAGTGCACTTTCAGTTTACCTTCCCTCCCACGAGTCATAGCCCACTGTGCTCTCCTCTGCAGAACTCTATCACAGTAAGATACAGGAGACCAAGTGCAACGACTGAGCATCCCAGTGAGGGCGAGTGCATAAGTGTTCATGGAAGATCAGCGCATGAGGAGTCTTTCTCTCACCTGAGTCTAAAACATCTCAGACTATTCCTGCCACTGTTTTCTACCCTGGCTCAGTTGGACCCCAGAATATCAGTTATATAACAGATGGTGACCTCTGCACAACTCTGATTGATTATGTAATTGAGTGATTGTAAAATAGCACAGTATTTCTTAACATTTTCATTAATGGTCAGTGTTAATCTAAAATCTTTGCCATGAGCGTCTTTACATTGTAAGATCTTCACTTTAAAAAAATATTTTCCTATTACCAGAAGTGTTTTTCTACATAATATATATGTACAGTTGTATCTTTACAAAGAAAATAATGTTTCATAAAGATGGTTACAAGATCAGTATCGACTCCAGTTTGGCACGTAGACCCCGTGACTTCATCCGCCAACAGACTACATGGAGGCGACAGCAGAAACAAGAGCGTTGAGCGCTGCGAGCTTCACTGCTGTCACGAACACACAAACTAAGATAACTAATGAATCCTTCTCCCACCTCTTATTTAGATGCTTTTGAAATGGCAGTTAGCTCTGATGTGCAGCAAATAGGAATGTCATTCACATGAAAACAAGTACTTTTATGTTGCACTACTCTAAAAGCGCATGGCAACAAACCCTGGGGAAAACACCTACAGAAGATGGGATGTTGTTTCAAATGACAATCTGACTTCTATGGGATTCAGAGCTCTGACTTGCTACATGTGACACACAATTTACGTCATCAGAGTCAAACACAAACCAAGAGAAAGAGTGGGAACAGGGTAGTTCCTGACACCCCAGCAGGTAGTGTACGTTTGCTCATGCCAGACGGTGGCTTTTACTGTGATACCACAGGAACTCAAACACAGCGCTGGGAAAAGATCAGTCAAAAACAAACACAACTACTTCTAAGTCCTATATATAAGTCTCACTGGGAAATTGCACATTGAATAACTTCACCTCTTATTGCACCGTTGTCAATGTCATGTCAATCAAAAGATTAATCATTAGGATTGTGGGTAATGTCTCACTTGTGTAAGATCCATCTGTCTTATTTTTTCATTTAACATGCAAACCACTAAATCAAACTGTTAAAACCATTTTTTAGCTGTCCTATGAAGTTGTGTATTAAATACACCATGCCCTTCACACCGAGAGATTCAACGTCGGAGTCTTGACATACAAAGCTCTCAAAAGAGCCACAGACACGTTCAATATCATCCAGTCAGTATAACAAACAATGGTAATAAATATGTTCAGTTCAATAAATAGGGATTTTCTATCAGAATAAAAAATTATACAGATTCAGCTGATTTGAATGGAGATCTGTCTGGCAGGGCTTCCTGTCAGCTGTAGTGTTCAGTTAGATTAAGTGTTAAATTAGTGGATCATACCTGGTTACCTGGCAACATGAGCTGACAGCAGCATAATGACCTCCACACTGTCAACGACTCCCTCCGTTTAGGTAGTTTTAAGCTTCTGAATTCTACAATTAATGCTCAGATATTGCTTCTAAATCTCTCTCTGCATTTGTACAGTGTTTGTCTCCAACTTCATTCACTTCTCATGCATCCACCAGGGACAAGAACACAGCAAAGGACTGGACAGTGACAGGGGAAAATAGCCCTAATGAAAGGAATTATGAGGATGAAGACGACCGTATATACACATAAATGATATAGTACAATTTCTGACGGCTGTCTGTATGTGCATCAGGCCCTTCACCTCAGCAGGCTCCTCCCACTGGCACATAGGACTCGGCGTGGACGCAGACTCCAGTTTGTTTCTGTCAAGCTGTTGAACATTTTGCTTTTGTTTTAAAGTGCAGTCCAGATGCAGGTGACGAAAAGACGAGAAGCGAAGGACAGACGGACAGAGACGCAGCACAGGTAGAACCCAGAGGGCGATACCAGGACTGAAAGAGGATTGGCACATACGTCAGAAGAAGTCAGACATGGAGGATGGGAGCAGGGTGGGATGGAGATGGCAGGAGTTTGGAGTCTGTTCGGATTAAGGAAAAAAAAAAGGTTTTCTTCCGAATGCAGTCTCATCCTGTGTCAGTGATCGGGTTCCAGTCACTCCCTGGACTGGTAGAAGAGGATGTATCCCGACTCAGAGTTCTTGGAGATGTCTGAGGTAAGCCCATAAAACTCCTCGATGGCCTGGGCGTCAATTTTCTGCACAACATGAGTGAAACATGGTTTAGTGGCAAAACAAACAACAGTGAAAAGGTACAAACACATGAGTCAAAGAACAGCGAGCAAAAGACAAGAGGGTGACGCACCTCCACGATGTCGTCATCAAACAGCAGCCAGAAGCCATGACTCTTCACTATGGTGATGTAATGACCTCTGTTCGGGCCACTGTGGAAGCAGACAGTGAGAGAGTGATGCAGATGTTCACACACTATACAACACCTGGCTGCCTGCAGCACTGACACACAACTGATGCTGGAGATCAATCATTTTCAGTTCAGTCCATGAATTAATTTTGATAATTCTTCTGATTCTCTGTGTCTTTTAACGTGTCAGAAAATATCAAATAATGAGCTGAGTGATTTTGTCCATCCAAGCGACCGACACCTGAACACGTCATAATCACATAAAACATGAATCATTTGGAAAGCTGGAAACTTTTAATCGGAAAACAGCTGAAACAATTCATCAAAATGTTTGCCAACTATTAAAATCATTTTTTCTGTTGAAAAAACGTGCAGAGTAGACGACTTCTGTGAACTCCCCAGAGCGACAGAAAAAATATACAGCCAATAATACACAGAAAAACGCAGCAGTACAGCTCTGTTAGGTTTCACCTTTCATTGTGCAATGCAACCCCCTCACTTGCACCTTGTCACACTCATTTTGTGTTAAAATTTTAAAGAAGAGCTGCACAATTAATGGAAATATCATTGAAATCACAACAAGGCCTAGTGCAATATCAGAATCACAGGAAATGCTGTTTGTTTTGATGAGGGTAGAATGTGTCACAACAATGTTGTGCACTGAGCAAGTGTTGTAACAGAGACGCCCCAGGCTACAAATCATATTATCTAGATTTTAAATGTACAACCAACCACCATCTGCTCAAATCTTTTGGCATATTCCCCAGCCCCAGTGTCAGGCCTGGAAAGGTGGATGTGGAGTGCCACTTTGATAATCGCTGTACTGTACCTGCCACAGTGAACCACCACAGCCACCAGATCATACATGCGGTCCAGGTTGACTGCGTCCCCGGACGTGTTGAACAGACGCAGCTCCAGGGGGAACACCACCCTGTAGGACAGCTTGGTGTAGCGGTGCAGCTGCTCCATGTACTTAAACCTCTTCAGGTGGAGCGCCAGGATCATGGGAAGCTTCTTCACACGCATCCTGCACAGAAGGATATTTACACATAAATGTGTGTGTGTGTGTGTGTGTGTGCCACAGCACAGTGGCAGTGAGCTCTGCACCGTACTGACCGTTTCTGTGCTTCCTGTTTGCTGCAGCATGTCTCACAGTAGTATTTGTACTCGCTGCACAAAGTCTCTGTGTTACTGAAGTCCCTGGATGGAGAGAGCACGGCACACGAGGCTCGGTTATTCAGTGACAGTCAAGAGGGAACCTGGTTTATTGTATAATCAATGGAAACTACCTGAGACAGTGTGTTATTGATGTGTTCTGCTCCACATCCACAGAAAGATCCAGAAAGTCCTCATCTTTGCTGCTCACCTGTTAAAGAGGAAACTGTCATTTTGTGTGACTGAGCCAGTGATAAAAGGCCTGCTGTGCTCTGACAGACCCCCCCTCCCTCCTTTTTACACACACAGCCTGTCTTTGAAATGCTTATTACACTGAGAAGCTTTTGTCTCTGCACGGCGCAGCTCCTCGGTGTTTGCAGGGGTTGTTCGGGGCGACCCGGCCCACTCCCCGCCCTGGCAGCCCTCGTGTAAAGTGAGCACTCACACAGAATCTGGGTTTTCACATCTCTCAGCATCTCTGTAAAGAGCTAATCCCTCCTCCGCACTCACACAGGGTGACACATGGTTGGCCAGGAAACAATGTGGCAGTGTATGACCCCTCCAACGGAACTCTGTAGGTTAATGAAGCACACACACACACACACACACTCACACACACATACCGTTTCACAGTTGAGGCAGCGTGTCTCATTGGTCAGTGTGCCCTGGAAGATGTCGTGAACCCATGTGGGCTCCGTCTTGTTCTCCGTCTCGGTCTCCATGGTGACGGCGGTGCCATTGTTCTTGAGGCGTCCGTTCTGCTTCTCCTGCTTCTTCTCCTCCTGCAGGATGTCAGCCACAGTGTTCAGCAGGTAGTTGAGGAACTCGTGAGCGTCCTGCTGCATGTAGTTATCGAACAGATCTGGAGGGAGACGCAGAGGCAGAGTGAGGGGAGGTGTCTCATGGAGGAGGAGGTTTCCGCACCTCCACCCCTTTAATGTTTAACAGTGATTATGTCATTCTCCATGCTTAAGTATAACACTGACATTTTTGGAATAAGTTCATTTGTTGTATTTGTATATTTTCTACAGAGTGAGCAGCTCTTCATTTCCTCTGCTAACCATGTGATGCCACTAAATACAGCAAAGTATTTTTTTGATTTCATATATTATTCTGCACAGTGTCCATTAACATTCACCTGAGAACAGAGAGGTGACATTTGCCACCTTTCCATCACAGATTTTAATTTTAGAGGCAAATTTTTAATTAGTCGACAAATCACAACTGAATATTCTGTGTTTCCACTGAGTGATGTTACACATCTGAATGGGCTCCAGTTAGACACACTGTTCCAATTAATTGTGGTGTTGGATTTCAAGTCAAAAGAGAGAGGTGCCATAACCTGAATGTGAAACAAAGCGTTTCCATTTTTCTGCTGAAGAGCCTGAAAAAGCAGCTCAGGTGACTTTTGTGAGATTTTTCCCCTAAAAAACACACGTCAGCATTATTTATTTCTTAATTCACAACTTCAAACTGTGCACTAAGCAAACTCTCCTAATGTAGGCAGGTGTTATTTGCCTGTCATACACAGGTGTAATCACTAACGTCAACTGCTCACTGACAAACTGACAGCAGTGTTACTATGGTTACCGTCACCTTTTTCATATGAGAACTGACACCAATGAATACCTTGGCTTTAATTCTGATTTCCAACACCAGTTTTATTAATGAATAAAGCCCATGATGGTACAAACGCAATTCTACTTTGTAAGACAAAACAAAACAAATGTGCACAGAGAGACACCCAGCATTATGAGATCATGGTCCAGGCATGCTGTATGAATTTTTAATCCTTGTTGCTATGTTTAGTCTGCCTGGTTGAGCCTCCCGTTGATGTGTGAAGGTCTGAACCCATTAGTCTCGCCTGAAAAACCTTCCCCTGTGACGAGACCTGGTCACACAGAGAGAAAAGACCTGACTCTGCTGAAGCCACGGGTCTAAAAGAGGACGTGTGGACCATGTGCAGGATGTGCAGTGTAAACATTACTGATATCCTGAAACATCTGTGTTGAATGGAGTCAGATCAGTAAAGCAGTGGGTTCATGTTTGATACCTGTGCTTCTCCTAATATGAGACATTTTACTGAGAATTTCTGTTCTGTCTTGAGATAGGGACAAACTCAGCAGGCTGCAGTGATGATATCAGCACCGACACACACTGCAGTTTTGACAGATCTGTGTGTGAAAGGTGAAAACTGAGAAGTGTGTGATGGGGGTGAGGGATGGAGGGGTCCAGAGAGGAGGCAGCTGACTAAAGCTGGGTCCCAACAGAGATTGCATTGTTCATTCACATAAAGAGCTTCCTCAATATGGACAGCAGAGAACAGGCAGCCTCTCTGTCAGCTCCACTCTGAATGACCTTACCACCAACACGCACCTGTCCTTCACCTCCAATCCTCTGACCGCATCAGAGCCAAGGGCACACTGTTTCTGAACACGCAGGTGGAGAGGAGCAAACACAAGAAGGTTGATGGGACGTGGGACAATATTTGAGGGGGAACAGCAAGAAGAGTGTGACCAATCAGGATTAAGAGTTAACTCTGTCCAGCAGCGTCCACAGTACCAGGACACGGACACTGTTTACTCTTTAGCACTGAACTCTGTCTTCTGGATTTTTCTTATATCCACAGTGATAGTCATTTTCCACCACTACAGGCTCAGTCTGCACAGTAACAGGAGTCTGGACATGATGTCAGCCAGTGGTCTGGGTTCAGGAAGTTTCTACCAGCAGCTTCAGGCAGAAAGTCGAGCTGCATTTCTTTACTCACATGACATGCTTCACTCAGTCATTCACTCCCTCCAAATCCGGCATGCTACTTAAGCTGCAAAATTCTCCCATCTTCCTCTTTGCCTGTCTGTGATACTGCTGCTCTGCGTACTATTGTCTACTGCCTGTTGTTTCAACTCCACCACCACCCCAGCATCCACCTGCAGGCTCCTGGGGGTTAAGATATTCCCTCATCACTCCTATATACTTTAATGAAATCCTATTCTCAAGGAGTGATGAGGTCAGAGCCTTGACGCTGAACTCTAAATTCATACTGACAGATTTCTCCAGTGTTGGAAACATGTGACACAACATCAGAACACAGCTGAGCATAAAATATTTACTGCAAATGTCTCATCATTTTTTGATGTTTTAACGTGGAAAATTTCATATTACAACTTCAACTAACATTAAATTTACAAAGCCTGTTTAACTCACTGATCACTTGTCAGTTTATTTCTTCACTTACAGTTAAGTACTTTATGTTTTTAGTTTAGTATTTTTTAAAGATTTATATTTATATATTTATTTATATTTTGCTTTTTATAGCCTTTTATTATGATAGCACAGTGTGAGAGACAGGAAATCAGGGGGAGAGAGATAGGGACCATGAGCTTTGTTTAAACCCGGGCCGCTGCAGTAAGGACAATGCCTGCATGGGCAGTGGTTTTAGTTAGATCCTAGTTTTCAAAAGTGAAAGTTTTCATGTTAATGTTGCTTCATGCACCAAAGGTAATTTATCTATTTGCTGCAAACAGCTGAGTGCAGACAGGCTGAAACATCTGTCCACTGTGGATAAATATTTCATCTCATAACAGTTACTGAAGTAAGTGCTGAGCTCCAGCAGACTGGACTCTCACCATTCTCCTTCCGTAGGCGGGAGATGAACTTCTTGGGTGGGATGACGCCGACTTTCTTCTTCTGCGTGGCAATAGAGTGGAAGAGGTCGGCCAGGCATGTGAGCAGGTTCTCCTTCTTCTTCTGCTGGGCTTTGTAGGCCAGCACGTTCTCTCGAAACGGCCGGCAGAAGTAGAGTGCCTGGAGCACGGAGTTACAGTAGCATGTGTTTCCAAACTGAGGAAGGAGGAGAGAGAGAGGCTTCAGTCCGATCACCAGTACCTGTGCGCTCTTTTGTTTTCCATCATCTGACGGACGCTGTGTCTCGGCAGATGTTGAGAAACATTGTGGTTTATGTAAACATCACGTCCAGGACACAGGACATCCACACACAGGCCGACAGACTCACAAACAACGGTTACCATCAGGAGCAGCTGTCCAGCAGAGGACATGACTCAGCAGGTCCCGTGGGCACTTTGTTTTGAAACAGGACACCAGTGTTTATTGGAAATGACCTTTGTTAATGTGTGAGAGGATTTAGTGATACTCACATTGACCAATCCAAAGTAGTGTTCATTGATTGGAAACTGCTCCGGGCCGATGTCTTTCTCCAGAGCAGAGGCATTGGTGCCCTGAGAGGACAGAACAGCAGGACATTGTTATTATCAGCGCCTTCATCTCAGATTACAGTTTGCATATTTGTCTTTATGGAGAGGCATACGGCTGGGAATTTGAATTTGCTCAGTCTGTGTATTTATAGCCAAACTTTTTTCACCCGCTCAAACAGGCTGCTGGAGACAGTGAGAGGAGAAGGCTCTTTCTGATAAATATGACTCATCACATGTCAAGGTCTCAGCTTCCCAGTGAGTGTACAAAATCCTGCTCGTCTGGATTCCTCTGTTTCTTTTAGAAAAGAAAACTTCCTACCCAAACAGAAACAGGACACCGTCTAAATAGGCAAACGCCATGTCAGAAGTCAAGAGTGCTGCTCCTGATCTCTGGGACGTCCACTTATCTCCTGTCAGAGGCCTTTCACCTGTCAGAGCTCAGAGCTTCAACATCAACCACAGCTTTGTTGAGCGAACACAGGAGACAATTCAGTTTGAGGAAGAACCAGACTTTCAATGACTCTCATTTCTCTCTGTCAAAGCAGACTCTGAAAGCCTCTTTGTCTGAGGTACTGCCTCCAGTCTGACATGCTGCAGCAGCGCACATGCAGGCATCAGCTACAGACAGACAGACAGACAGACACACACACACACCTTATGGGAAATCATATAATATAAGCCATCTGAACTGTGACTGTGGCAGAGCAGTGGAGGCTTAGACTTTGAGTCATGACTCCCACTCACTGTTGTCACTGGCTTTGTGTCATTTTATCATAATCATCATGGTCGATGGCAGGAAGCTTTCAGCCATACCTTTTAGAAGCATCTAATGAACTTTTGAATGGATCTTCTTTGTTGTGATGTTTTCTTTTCTTTTTAAGTACCGGTATATTTTTTAGTTGATAGGATAGTTGAGAGAGACAGGAATCGGGGAGGCAGAGAGAGGGGGAACAACACACAGCAAAGGACCACCAGATTCAGGATTTGAACCCAGGCAGCTGCAGCGAGGACTGTAGCCTCTGCATATGGGGCACCTGCTCAACCCACTGAGCTACACGGCGCCTCTTCTTTGTTGTTATTTTAACCAGTATACTATTTAACCAGTCCAGTCAGTCCAATGATATACATATATATATATATGTATATATGTATATGTGCAAGTTGACATGTTTGCTGGTTCCACTTTTTCTAATGTAAAGATTTCATATTTAGCTTTTTCACGCATACAGGTTTTGGACTGTCTGAAAGTAATACATTTTCCCACGTTTCCTGGCTTCACACAAATAGTGAATTCATTAATGAAGATGTCATCAGCAGGTGCAGTGAGGTAGCTGCAGCCTTGATTACAGTGTTCATAGTAGAGGTTGTAGAGTGGAGACCCAGGATGTCACTGCCTGTATTAACCACTCAGACAAGCCCAGCCCAGTCACTGACACTTGACTCAGCTGCTGTCTGACATGTAGCTGGTTGTGCACTGACACAGGTCAGTGTCATTAAAGCTCCAGCAGCACTGACATTAGTGTCCCTGCTAAATAAAGTGAAGGCCGGTGGTGGCATTAAGCAGAAGCAGTTCAAGTCTATTCCGCCTCATCCCCACTGGCCCTGAACGCAGCGCAAACAGATTAGTGCAGATCCCTGCTCTCTGCGACCAGGATGCAACCAGTCCTCTGCACCACAGAGCCATTATGCAACCACAACAAGCTGCTTCATTCACCTGCCAGTCATCGGCCACATCTACACAAACTGCACACTGTGTCACCTCTGCAGGCTGCAGCACAGAGCCGCGAGGAGGGGGCTGTACGACACAGGTGTGGGGTGCAGGCCTGTCCCTGCACCGGGACCTGCTCGCCCAGACAGTCAGAAGCCACTGTGCATCCTTGCTAGAAAGAGCTTGCACAGTGTGTCCGGGGGGAGGGGGAGGAGGGGCTCACCCATGAATATCCTCATAGACCAGGTTCAACACAAGAGGCTGCAGGCAGATCGACTGCAACACACACACACGCACACAAGCTGCGACTACTCACCATATTACAAATGGAGGCGATGTTTCTGACAGTCATTTAGTTCACAGTGTCCCCCTCACCGCCATCTTTATAAAATAAACATGATTTCAGAACAGGGCGACGCTGAGAAATGAAGTGAATTCGCAGCCGCGGCTGGAGGCCAGACTGCAGCCCCAGGCGTCAGAAGGCAGGCGGACAGTCGCGGAGCACCATGCAGCCAGCACGGAGCCGAGGGTCGTGCCGAGCTCAGCGTCCACACCGCTGCATCCTCACACACACCTCGGACACACCGCGGCTGGAAACCGCCGATGCATGAGTGAGCCGTGGACAGACGAAGTTGCAGGCAGCAGGTTGTTAGCAACGATCAGGGGACTAACCTGATGTGTGCGGTGGTGCCGAGACCCCGCCCACCCTGGGGAAACTCCCGAGCTGATTGGTCCAGATTGTGTTCATTTGATTGACAGCTCCACAGATCCACACACAAACCTGCACGGCAAAGCTTAGCTGAGCTGCAACCAATCACCAGAAACTAGTTGAAGCGGTGGCTTTCGGGAAAAGTAGTGAAATTGTCTTAAAGGCATTTAAAGAGATGTAGGCTTTATGCAAATCACTACAGATGTACAAAGGGGAAAGTGACATAAGAATGAATGAATAAAAACTTTTTTTGTCTTTCATACAGATGCATAAAATGTATGTATGTGTGTATCTATCTATCTATCTATAGAAGATCCTTTGTACCTTCAGCCATCAGGCTTCTTCATTCTTCTGCAAATGGTTGATGAGCTGACAGACACATGAATTTCCCTCGTATTCGTATCCATATCCGTATATCTATCTATCTATCTATCTATCTATCTATCTATCTATCTATCTATCTATCTATCTATCTATCTATCTATCTATCTATCTATACTGTATATATATAATATAATATTTTCTCATCACAGATTTACCATCTTGCAGAGGGCAGTTCAGTATTCAATGTGATTTGGTTAATTTAGTCCATAGAATATTAGATTCATGCACATTATAAATAAAACAGAAAAAAGCTTCACTTGAAACCCCAGAGGCAGCTGCCCTGTTGACTGACTGACTGACTGACTGACTCAATATAATAACTGACTGTGAAAGTTGTCAGCGATGAATTTTCTCCCAGCTCATCGACCACTTGTTTCTGAATATCACACAAACCTTTACACTCTGATGACAGTTAATCGTTTGCCCACGTCTTACCATCCTTAACATTTTGCAAAGTAAATCCCTTAATTTGACCAAAGCTAACAAAGAGGGAGGGGATTAAACAGTTAAGTGTCCTCTGTGCAGAGCTCTGCAGGACTCCTGGACCCTCAGGTCGCTCCCATTCATCACTGGCTTTGATGCTGCTTTCACAACATTCCCCTGACAATTATCTCCTTAGCATGTGAACAAAAAGAAAGGAAAACAACAAATAATTATGATAAACATTCTTCAAAAGGAATGGGAAGGCAGAGGAGAATAAAGTATTCATGGAAAAACAGAACAGTGTTGGCAGTTTGAAGTTTCATTGTCGATCAGGCCTTTGGTATGTACCAGGTCTTTATTGAGAGGTTTGTTGATTGATGTGTTCCCATAGGTTTATTTTTAAACACTTTTGATTGACTGGGCAACAATTGCACGTAGTGGCAGCTCGTGGGCTCCACATACAAAATGTTCCCAGACTTGCTTTCTATTTCAGTCTGGTCAGTATTAATAGGATTGAGGGAAACTGTGAATGTAGCTGGCCTTTTCCTGACTCCTGCTGCTTGTATTGTCATAAATGCAGCACTAACAGATATGGATAATGTAAAAAACTATATATATATATATATATATATATATGTATATATATATATATATAAATGTCATGCATGTTCATTCACATCCCGAAACCAAAAAAGGCATGAAAATAGCTGCATGTCTGTCCATCTGAGGATCTATTTCTAGCTTTGTTCCTGAGATCCAATCTTTTTTTATTTTCAGGTTTTACACATTCTGTGTTGACAGGAGGCTTCAGATGAACAGAGGGTGGGTGAGCTCAGTCTGCACTGTTTGGAGTTCTAATCTCTCTCATCCACTGTGTGTTTTCCTTTTTATGTTTGGATGGAGCTGACAGGACTTACAGGTGGACCTCAGAGGACCCTCTCTGCTCGCCTCACTGGAGATCAGAAGTTGGAACGAATGTTTAGACTTTCATGTGGGTGCACGTGCATCACACACAGATGGACAAACACAAAGAGAGAGAAAAAAATTGAGCTCAGGAAATATTTCCAGTAAATGAGGCTGGCTCATCTACTAAAAGCACTGATGGCCTTCCTGTCGTTCAGCTGCTACAAAGAGGAGGAAATGAATTATGCATCGTTTCTGTACGCGAACATAACTCTCTGCTTTAGAGTCTGATTTACTGCAGCCTGGTGACATTTGGCTCGGGCTTCTGAAACACTGAGGTTAGGAACAGTCTATTAGGACTGTTTTAGAGGAATTTACTGGCAACAGGGAAACTTTTCTTTGTCACTCTACCAGTATGGGGTGCACAGACTGAGGTGGATTGTGATGACTGGAAATAAAATGTGAGTCATAGTGCAAGCCTTAACGTGTTGGCTTTTCAACTGAGGAATGTTTAAGGGTACATTTCTTATCACACACTATGTTTTCTGAAAAATGAATGCACCATTTGAAATTTTTACTTGGGGTGGGGGACTAGTCACATGACCTGACTTAAAGTTCCTCTCCAGACATTTTTTAAAGTTTGTTCAAATCCTCTTCTAAAAGTGAAGAAGCACTTGACAGTGATGCTCAGACTCATGTGTGCTCAGTTGTACAGTGTGCCATGGATCTCCCCCAAATGATCAGCAGGATCATTTATTGGAGTCAACACTCATAAGCTCCCTCACATTGACCACTGATGGTTGAAAGTGGAGGGTGGGATATGAGGTTAAGTGACTTGTGCATATTTCCAAGATGATTGTGATTTATAAAGGGACCTGCAGGTGTGCATCTTCTGTCTTGCACACGTACACTTTCAGTATGAATCCTACGCACTGAACAGTTGATTAGTTCCAGTGTTTGTTAGCTTGTAACTGGTAGTGGCTGACACAGTGTTGGCAACTGTGCTAATGCAAACTCTTTGACCAGGGGACGAGTATGTTGAGACCAGAGGCAGAGACCAACAGATGGATCAGAACAGTTAGTGAAGTTATCATGTGAACTCTGACAAGGTTTCAGGTATAACTCCACCCCCGCCTCCTCAAGTTGACGGGGTTGGTTGAAACTGTCAGTGTGGAAACACTGACAGTTGACTGACTGATTATTGAGCTGTTTGTTAGATGAGATTTGCTTGACCAACAATCATCAAAGACTCCACTTTGGCTTGGTATTCAAGACTTGACACTTGACTTAGACTTAAGATAGATGAGTCGAAACTGCACTTTCTTTGGGATCATTTGTATTTATGCTGAGAGGTAACATTTTGCTCTTGAAACATGAATAAATTGGTTCTTTTGCATAAACCTGACAAGTGGATGCAGCAGACGACCAGAGGACTAAAACCACAAAATTGCAGTAATTGCAAAATTACGTAATGCTGGTTCCACACACAGAGCATGACACAGAATGATCTATGCCAAACAGTACAACACACTGAAGGCAAAAAACACTAAAGTGCAATGAGGTCTTCACTGGCTCCTCCCCTGGCCTATGTGGCCTCAGTACTGTGGGTGATGCTGCTGACAAAATGAACAGACACAGGTGAAACCATAAGCTCCTTGGCTGAAGTGCTGTATGATCATTAGACTAATAATAATACTAGAAGCCAAAGGAGACTGTAAATGTCAGTCAGGTTAGTAAGGTGTAAACAGCTGCAGCAGTTTTCAGTGATGTTGAAAGTAAAACAAAAACTTTCTTCCCTTTTCATTGTGTTTACTGATAGAAATATGGAAACTGGAGCTGAGGAAGAAGTCAATCTAACATTTCAGCTCAACTTTTTTTTCAACTTTTTTTGAGTGGATCAAAACTATGCTTTTGTGTGGCCGTAGAAATAACATAGTGACAGCAGCAGCAGCTTCAGGTTTAAAGCTTCTGCACTTAAGAATACTGATGAGCACACTGGTCACCTGATGGGTGCAACAAAATAGTTCTTCTTTGGGGTGCCGTATAGCTATATACAGCCGGCCCTGGTGGCTCTTTGCTGCACGTCATTCCCATTTCCTCTCTCTCAACTATCCTATTAATTAAAGGCAAAAAGCCCCCAAAATACTTTGAAAAATTGTTCTTCATATGAATGTATATGTGCTTTCAAAATGCACATCCAAAAAAGTCAAAATGCTATAAATCGGCACCACTTCAGGCATCAAAGAACATCTCTTGGGTGTGTAGTAGGTGCTGGACAAAAATACCCACACACCAGTTTGACTGGGTGAAAAAATGGGTCACAATAGTGACAGGCTGAGATGAATGCAGAGCAGTCTCTTTACTCAAGACACTCTGGTGACACAAGTGCAAAAAAGTGATTTAAAAACAGCATCAAATGTTTCAGTTTATCATCAGCACTGACATGATGATAAACTGATGATCACCAAAAACACAGACAGAGACGAAGGCAGGTACCTGACCACGTGTGATCAATCAGCTGTTTCATCAGCCGTTAATTAGCTGAGAACAAAAAGGCCGGAAGAGAGAGAGAGAGAGAGAGAGAGAGAAATGAATACGTTATACACTTAGCAGCAGACCCTCTGTGATTTAGTGTCTTTAGTCATTCTGGCACTTTTCCCCTCTCTCTCTTTTCCTGCCTTTCAGAATTGCAGTGATTTGTTATTTGTCATTTGACATGGAGGTCATGGTGTACTGTTGGACAGCGTCGTTCTCAGCTAATGAACAGCACCAGCTGTCTGACTGATCACACCTGGTCAGGCACCTGCCTTTGTCTCTGTTTGGTGAAACAGTGTCAGTAACACTGATGACAGTCATAGGCTTTTTTGCCAGTTTCATTAGTGCACTGGTATTTTCTCTCTCTTTTTTCATAATGCACATCCATACATTCATCTCCGAGCACAAGCCCTGATCCATTATACTGTATTGGATATAATTTGTATCTGGGTCATCTGACACATTCCCCTGTCTGTGCTCATCATGAAACTCCCTGAACACTAACACCTAATAAAATAAACATTTCCTGTCTTGTATTAACTGAGGTGGGACAAAAACAAGATAATAGGGACTTGGCCAGAGCAGAGGGAACGGCTAAGACAAGGGAGGGAGTGAATTATTAATTGCACACAGCTTTGGCATGCTTATTGGCTTTTGACAGTACACTTTGTTCCAAACAGACTCATCTGTTCTGTATGTACAGCACCCGAGCTTCAGTAAACAGAGCACAGCATGCTGGGTACTGGCCATCAGCGTGTTGTGGATGTGTAACAGTCCCACCTCTGTATTGACACATCTGTGGCATCACGACAGGGAATGCAGGGAAACCTCTTGGATATTCTAGTGGACACATAGAAACCAATACTTCTGTTCATTATTGATTATCTATGTTTTTTTGCAATTGAGAAAAAAAAACAGTTCCTGTGGGAAGGACACACTTTGTTTTCTTGTCCTGACTCAAAATTGATTTTGTGTTTGTGTGTGTGTGCCATTACTAACTGGACGGGGCCTTTAACGTCAGAGTGAAAACAGGTCTCCCCTGGATGGACTTCATTAATTAAAGATCCCATCTTTACACTCTTATTTGACCTGTGGATCCATCAGAGGATACTGTTGTTGTTTTTAAGGAACATCTCAGGCTTGTCTCTGGAGCTCTGGTAAGAACAGGTCAGTTAGCCAATCAGAGGAAGAGGCTCTCTTCACTGACTGTTTTATAAGTGATCAAATAAAAGCAGATGAATGAGGAGATGAGTTGGAAGGTGGGTCCTGGTGGGCGGGACTTGGTTACTTGTTATGCCATCATCACGAAGTTACAGAAGGCCTGACTGCTTGTGTCAAATCAAACACAGTGACACCACGAAACTCAGATTTAAAAAGGTGGAAACATTTGATGTTTGCAATTATTTTGCACAAGTTCCAACTCATGATATTTTATTAAAGATGTATGAAGAGGACTTTACTATGGTGGCCCTGAGAGCTCAGTGATTTAAAAGAGTTCACAGACAAATGCTGCAAATAGACACATAACCAAAGCAAAGTGTTCACTCCTTTGCTGTGCGCCTCAGATACCCTGAAATGGACCTCTTCTGCTCCACATCCATTTTTACAGTCAGTGAAACAGCGACAGCGACACAATAGCTCCACTGTTCTCAAAACAAAATCCAGGGAGCAGAAGAGTTCACTGTGACCGTCTAATATGGGCAGCCCTAGAAACTAGATCTCTGTGTGTGCTTGTACACATGTGCATTTGACCCAGTGTGAGTTTTATCATATGGTGACTCATAATGCATTTGAGCTGATGTATAACATCCAAATGGAAAGGGTCGCAAATGTTGTTTATGTAAGGTTCACTCAAAGGTTAATTTCAACACTCAGGTTTGTGATAGGAGGTCAGAGAGTCAGTGCATAATAGCTGCAGTCAAGCTATTTAAAGCACTGTCCTAGTTTTTATGAACTTCTCACACAGTTGATTCAAGGACAGCAGCATAATCACACCGACTCTTCATCTGGAGAATCAACTGTGGCTCCTCATTCAGAACTGCGGCTCTGATAATGGCCTAAATTTGGTATTTATCAGAAATCTGCATGGTGTTTGGAAAAGAACCACCAACACACACACTTATGCACCATATCCCTGCATATTTTCCTCATCTCTATAGGAGCTCCAGATTCCTGGGCTGCCCTCCTTCCCCCCTAGAGGCTCTGAGGCATCTTGTCCTGATCAGGGCCAATAACAATAGATCTGCTTGTATAACGGGATGTCTTCAGTGAGCTGAGATGGCTGCAGAAAGCAATGGAGCTTGACCCACTTTCCAGTCCCCTGAACCGCATTAATTCGCCCTGCCAGGTGCTTGGGAGAGTGAAGGTCTGCGTAGTGATTGTACTGTGGCCCCCATCTGACTTGATATAACAGGGTAAAGGGACCTGAAACCAGTTTGGTTGTCATTATATGTTCAGAGAAAAAGAAAACACTGACTGTTTCAAATGGACACAAATACTTCAAAAACACTTAGTGATTTTGCTGCAGCACCAAACATCCAGTGCTGCTCAAGTGTTAGTAGATTGTAAATTTAAATTCATTCTCATTTCACACAACTCATTAACTTTCATTTCATTCTTCAATCTTTTGCCTCTCGACAAAAAGTCTACAGCCCAACCTGAGAATGTATCTGTCGGTGTAAGTGACTGGATCCCTGTTCAGCAGCCTCTGAAGCTTAGAGGGGCGTCCCATTTTCACCCACTGCTACTATTATGCTTTATGGGTCTTTGTCTGTATTTGATTCTGAGTGCAACAGACCAAAGCACAAAACCGAGGTGAAATTGGGGGGGGGGGGGGGGTTGAAACATATCTTTCAATACATCTCTGCCTGCCATCCCCACTAATGCTCTACTAAACAGAGATTTTTGGAAAGTCTACTGACCCAGTTTTAGATTTTGAAAACTCCAGGGGGCTGCACTGTATTCTGAACAGACAGGGACTGAGAACTGGGAATAAACTGAAACGATGTTGTAGGATGTAGACACCTACATTCACTTGCTGATTGGGTCTCAACAGCCTCAACTACAAGTGGCAGCACAGATGAATTATAAGTGTAGCTGACCTTGGTGTCTTTTGTTCAGTTCATTTTTAATGCTTCAACTGTCTCTGTGTTAATAGCATTTTCTGCAACTAACCAAACGCAGTTGACAATCTACTTCCTGTTTACGGCCACTTTTGTATGCCCAGTGGATATGGTTACGTGAAATGTTGTCAGGTGTCATACTATGTGCAGACATGCTTTCTGATACAAACATAAAATGATCGTAGTAGTGTGGGTGTACATCACATTGTTACACCATCCTCTGCAATGGTTAGAAAGCATCAATGCAGCCACTTCCTTTGTATTACAGTAGTCAATAGAAATAAGAATTTATTAGCATCTTATTTTGCTGCTATTATTGAAATGTTGTTAAAATTCACATTAAATTTGGATGGATACATGACTGACTGGTGTCAAAGTGTGCATGTGTTCTGAGAGATGATATAAAAGAAATGGAGTATATCATAGGCTACACTCCCAAACGTCATGAATTCTGCCACAGTTACGGAAATCTCCCCATGGTGCTTGGGAACAAAATGTTTGATGCGAACTAACTGTTTGCAGCTGAACTGCATCACAGCTCATTAGCATAAAGTTGCCTGGACTTGAACTTTTCCTGACACAACCATCATAATGCTGCTTGCTGCCAACAGATGCTGGCTCACATTAACTGACTGACTTCCACTCACTCTGATGCACTCACCACTTTCTGGCTGAACATACCGTTACTGTCATCACTGCACTACTCCCTGCTCAGAAAACAAATCCCAGAATTCCCTCCTGATTGGTTATTGTTGAAGTTTTGACCTTTAATGGTTCAAAAAAAAACAATCAGTTGGGGCGAGTTTTGGTGATTTGGGAGTGCTTGAACACATACAGTTCATTCATTGTTGAGAACACATTCCTTCACTGTGGTCTGCTGGACATAAACATTTCACCCAACTTATTCAACACGATGATTCCACAAGATGTTGAACTCCTCGCTGACGCACATACATGAAAAATACACTGGGACAGTATTTGAAATGTGTCACAAGTTAACACATTTCTTACAAAAGGTTTTCACCTTGAATTTTCTCTTTTGCGTCACCCCAGAGAAATATCTGCCACAGACAAACGAGGCAAATCCAGTGAGAAGAATAATGTAGATGCTGTCCTTAAAACATGACAGCACATTAAGTTTTCTGTTTGAAAGATCAGAGTCAGTAATGTTACAAACATCTCTCCCTAACAGCTCTTTGGTGTTCTACTACAGGGACTGGGCTTGAAGTGTCACCCTTGCTCTGTCACAGTCAGTCTGTCAGTGAGTTACATGTGGCACATGATGCTGCACCAGACCTTCCCTTAGGATGTCTGACGCACATCTTTTTTTTTGATCATCCTTCTCAGTGCCAATTTTTGTGAGAGTACAGTGTGTACCCCTCAAGAACATTGACACATATCCTCCATTATTGCCTGCAGCAGTTTGGACTGTCTGTCTCTTCTTTTTCTCGCTCTGCGGCATCCTAATGGCCCTCCTGCACTACAACTCTTCCCTGCAGCAGAGACTTAATGTGTCTCTGAAAGCAGAGCCAGTGGGGCGGGGGATGGTTGGTGGACTGTGTGCTTGACAAGCATCCAAATCCTTATGGACTGGACCCTCATGGTTGGCTGCAGACAGCTCAGCAAAGAAGAAGTGGGAAACAATACTGAATGACTGGGGATTTAACACACGTTAACTTAAACGTGTAGGAATTTGCTTTACATCTGAACTGTAGCAGAGTGTCATGTCTGCAGCTACGTCTTTCATCTCAACTATTTCCTGTACACAGGTGATCACACAAAACACTGTGAGACAGCTCTTCCGCTCACACACTCACACACACACACACACACACTGATTAAAACACCCAGAACCATCTTTTGTCTTGCATGCTCTCTTCCTGTTGAGCGGCCTCACCAAGGACATGCGTTGTAAAAGGAGGCGAACCTGAGGATGGTCTCTGTCTGCCTCTGCATCAGGAACACACCGTCATTCATGCAGCAGTGGTTTAGTTCTTTGTGTGATGTCTGTGAGCACAGATGATCCCATACACCATGGCATGATGATGGCGTCTGTGTGGGAGTTTGTGTGCACATGAATGAACGCTCAGCACTCATTCATGAGTGTGTATTGTCATAATGTAACATGCTAGAAGAGCTCGTTGCAGCAGTGCACAGATTGGAGGGACAGCTGTGGCTGTTTTGGAGGTAGTGAGGAAGAATAATTCAACCTGAAGTGTATTTTACATTTTATAGGCAACAAAATGTACCCTACAAACACATGACTTGCTTATATAAATGAACTGCAATGTCAGAATAAGCTGTGAGCGTCCTGAAGAAGCACCTCAGTCTTAGCCTATGTCATAATAACACTGTCTGTGACAGGACAAATGAAAACATACTAAAAGAGCCATTTGCAAATGTAGCCTTGCTGTTGCTGCATTAATAACAGTTTACACACAAGTCAACAGCTTCTGCCACTAAAACTAGCATGCTAACCAGCTAGCTGCAGTCTAGTCGGCCTGTCTGGTCACTTTAGGATATAGAGTCGGTTCAGTAGCTGTTCAGAGGACACGTCATCACCTCTTACATTGTAAACACACCGACTGCTGCTGCTCTCATCAAGACTGGTGTGTAAACAGCTGTCAGTGTTATTTGATGGATATGTAGCAGGAGCAAAACAGCTCCTTTAACATTTCACAACAGGTCTGTGCTCTGATGAAACTGTTGCTCAGAGTTAAGCAGGATGTGCTGATCTTGAACCTCCCTCTGTGTTGCTGTTTGTGTGTCTTCTCTCAGCGGCACGTCTGCAGTATGTTGATGAAAACTCCTCACTCCTCACAGACACACACACACACACACACACACACACACACACACACATTTTCTCACAACCTAATGTTTTTAAATGTTTTCTGTTGGTTCAGTCAAGCACATTCAGGCCATCAGAGCTGCGTTCACAGGTGGCTAATCCACCTGTATTCAGGTGTATTCTTCCTGTGAGAGGCAGTGACAGGACTGAGCCTGTTTGTCAGTTTGTGCACAAAACTTGATTTAGACTTGGAAGATGCCAGACTGACAGCGATGACAGACAGTGACAGACATGTGGGTAAACTGTGAATAGGACAAGAGGATTACGGTAATCAGTAGTAGGATAATGACTGCTGGGTGATGATGATGACAACAGTCTGTATGACTGGACAGATGCACAATAAACATCTGGGAGATTATCGCCAGTGAGGTGTTTACTTCCAACTATCTTACAGCTCAGTCTGAATCAGGCTGTATGTGCACAGCAGCATCTTTTCCTCCCGTTCACCACCGAGCTCTCGTTAGGTGTGAGCTGACGAGCTGAGTGGGTCACGATGTCCAGCTGAGGACTGCGATGAAGCAAGACAAGAGCTGTGATGACAGGCACATCAGAGTTAGAGCCGGAGCCACATCTGAATCACACGTTCCATTTCCCTCTTCCTTCTCCCTCCACTTCACACATCATGACACAGTACATGCAGTACTGCCAGGCATAAACTTTCTCATACTGTCTCGTAATTGCCATGATGTGAAGAAGGGTTGGGCAGCAGTTTCATTTTGTCCACTAAGTAGCCATATCAACAAATTAAAGCTACAGCTCAGAATCAGCCCCTGGAGGAAGCCGTCTGTCTGTGTTAGAGCAGCACAGAGGCTCTGAGCCCCTCGCTCTGCCTCCAGCTCCGCTCAGGCCGGGCAGTAAAACAGGCTAGACACACAGACAGGGCCCTGGGGAGAGCGTGAATTACCGACAATGGCCTAAATCCATAAATCTCAACCACTGAACTGAACCCCATGTCCCAACATGATCCATCCAGAGTGTCCTCATCTGTCTCTGACTTTACCTCATAGCAACCAGGCTGCCAGTTTTTTTCGCTTTTAGAAATTGCTTCATGAATAAATGTGTATGCATTTGTTGCCATGGATGCTAAGATGATATAAGCAGACCTGAAGCTGAAAGGGACACAGAAATATCTGTTTATTTGTCTGCCTCCTTTTTAAATTACTCAATAATCTGATCTTGATGTTTTAATACTAATTGAAAACCTTCTATTCTGTGTCCTCAAGCTCAGTGCTGTTTTCTCCAGTGTCTAATGGATGTGCTGCCCTGTCACACACAGGTAACAAGTTTCCTAACATCAAAACAACACAAGATGGCTTCTATATCATCTGACCTTCCATGTAGGATTTATTAAAAACAACTACAATGGCATCAAAGAGTCTAATTTTTGTGTTTTCAGTCATATGCTTTGCACGTGAGCCAAAAAACAACAATAAAAAACAACAACTTCTTACTCAGTGAAAACAGGATAATCCCTGAGTTTAAGGTCTTACCTTAAACACACATGTCTACGGTCACATGCACAGCACGCCAGACGAAAACATGCTATCCTCTGTTATTACTGCAGCACCTCTCTCCTCTTCGTGCATGCAGTCCTGCATGTTGGCACACATAAACAGTTTGGGGACAGACATGTGCTCAAAATGAGGATGGAAAGCCATTATCCAATGTTACGCCAGGGATCAGCACTGGAATGTAAACAGGAGAACGAGGAGCATGAATGAGAGATGGAGAGTCAAGATTTGAATATTTTCCACTGCGTTCATTAAGAAGTTAGCTCTGGCTAACTGGCTCACTTCAGTGTAAAAGCTCAGAGCTGGCATTCCTTGAGTTAGAGGAGGGGGTGGTCGGGGACCATTGTCATTCAGAGCCATGCATTCAGAGGTATGCAAATGCTCAAACATGTTAGAGGCTTTACATTTCAATAAGAAAAAACACAAGCTCTCTTCCTTTGTGTTGACCGAAGAGCTGCTTGTGCCAACAGGCCAATATAATTTCCATTGGCCACTGGAAATGCAAATGCACTTGTGGATATAAACAAATGAAGAGATCTATGAAATCTATGAAAAGATGTGTGAATAGATGTGCTTTCACAGCTGCTCCTGCACCAAAGTCCTGCAAGAGAGCAGAAAAAGTGGACAACCACAACAACAAGGTGCTACGCTGCATTGTCATAAAAATGTGAAGCTTCCAGCATTTAAAACCTCCACCTGTAAAAATGTAAGAACAGATCCCAGTGTGGAATAATTGCCTCCTAATAAACACCTTTACAAACAATGATTAAAGGCAATGAGGATGATAAACATCTATCATGATACTGATAAACATATGACCGCAGCTTATGAGGCTTTGCCCCCGGGGAGGCCTCTAAACTGCCCCAGTTTTCTCTGATATCCCAAATGACTGTCCTTTGTGGGCTGAGGCCTGAGGGCACGTGATGGCCTCGTGCCTCATTCTCAGCTCCACTGTAAAAGGTGCGGCCACCTCGGGAAATCAGCCCTCACTTCTGTGTCAACAAGGACATCCTTCTCTGAACACCCTCCTCCTCCTGCAGAGTTCACCTGCCCCTCATCCCTCCCACCGGCCCCCAATTACCTCCACATTCCTCTGTTTGCAGTGAATACCCTGAATTCTCCCTGACAATTGCCTACACCCCAGCTGAAGGATTACCCACTATTTCACCCTCTCTCTCCACCTATTGTCACCTCTGTGTGAGTGACACTGATCCTGAATCGGGCCTTGTTCTGCGCTGTTGTCGCTGTAAATGTCAAAGGCATTTTAATTTACCTTCAGCTCTTCCCTGGGGAAAGTAAAGGCAACACTGACCCACTAATCAGACAAGCGGAGTGACGTTTAATGGAGTTACTGCGCTGCAGCGTCAAATCAGGTATAAAACAAGTGATGTTGCCCTCAATCTGTCCATCTGAGAGCCAGCATTGTACAATCTGGTCAACTTCTCATGTGAGTCACACGCAGCTACTGTGTCTCAGTGGTCACTGGACCTTCATCAGGATAACAGGCAGCAACACCTCCAAAAGCGTCCTGCCTTTGTCTGTCATCTTTAGGCTTCTCACCTTGTTGCTAGAGGAGGGAATGGCTGTGGTGCCTTTTATCTATCTCTTACAAATATGCTGCAGTGTGGGCTCCTGTTACAAAACACAGTGACACCTTCTCACATCAGTTATTTGAAATAAGCAGGAGCTTGGCCTTCATTGGTAAAAAAAAAAAAAAAAAAAAGTAACCACAGAAAATATGATTAACATGCCACCAAATGCAAGTATGTTCACTATTTACTCACTATAAGCAAGAAAGCAGGCTGTAGCAAAGCACTGCACTTCACCACATCAGCTCTGATGTGGTTAGATACAGCAGCTGTGTGTGTGTGTGTGAGTACACACCCAGCAACCATGTCTGCTCGTGAATCTCTGGGCACTAATTTCATATTTCAGCGCAGCCGCCTGTCATCAGCACTCTTATCAAAAATACATACCAGACCATAATCACAGAAGCACCGGTTGCCAAAATACCTCAGAGCACATGAGCACAAATGAAAGACGGAGAGAAGGAGAGGGAGAGGGAGGGAGTGTGTGTCTGTGTGTGTGTGTGTGAGAAGGCAAAAGAAAGTGGGACAAAGAGATGATAGAGGTTAAATCACAGCAGAGAGCAGCTGCTGAACGATTCCACACGTGAAGGGCTCATAAATGTTTTCTCATGCTGCAGTGTTTTACTGCTCTGAAATCTGATGTGTTTTCAGTGGATGCTGCAGGACGGCGCCTCTCACAGTGTGTGTGAGTCTGACTGAAGAGCCAGTTTACTAATAGGGACCAAAATACTGGGCCTCAATCATTTAAATGGGTTAACACTTGGTTTTAGGATTAGGGCATAAATTATGCCAATGCTGGGTCCCCACAGAGATAACAGTGCAAACATGGGGTGTGTGTTTGTACAGCATCACCCCCAGTGTGGAGGATTCACAAGTGCAGGGGCATGTCTGAACGCATCACCAGCTGCAGCACAACAGCAGGAGCAGGATTCATCCGCATCTCAGGTGATAACACACCATGTACACTGATGGATATACATTACTCACAAGCCCCAAACTCCATGTCTGCTGCAGGCACACACACACACACACACACACACACACACACTGAAGAACAGGAAATGCTAAAAAGGAATGAAGTAATGGATTGAAGTTTGTTTATTAATGTTTATATCAATATGAGTATCCATCAAGTTCTTTTTTTTCCACCACAGTGACAGAGTGATCGTTGATTGTTTCACCTCTTCACTCTGTGACTGACAGTCGCTCTGTAATCTGAGGTGACTCACTACATGAAGAAGCTCATCTGCCTGTGCTCTACATGAGCGCGTTGCCCACCCGGAGCTCCCACCTGCTGCAGGACCTGTGTAGAACTGGCGCCTCCACGTGTAGGCGGGGTTGGGCCGCGGGTGGGGGTTGGCGGGCGGGGCTGAAGTCGCCAGCGTCCAATCACATGCACCCGCCGTTCCAGCGCTATAAAAGGCGCGTGCGCTCGCCCGGTCACTGCACTCAGACAGCTGCAGCTCGTGCGCTTTGCGGCTCACCCAGCGTTTCCACAGTCTATTCCGCGGAAACGGAGACGAACAGGAGGATTACCGTCACAAGTTCGATCCCCAGGACGTGCTCGACAGCTCTGAACACCAGGAAAAGATCAAAGTTTTGACTTCACTCTGAGTTTACTGGACGGAATTGACTCAGCGGGAAAAATGCGTCTGATCCAGAACATGACGACCATCGCGGAGTACCCAGCACCGGACTGCACGGCCCCCAACCGGCTCATCAAAATAGCGGTGATAGGAGGCAGCGGAGTTGGTAAAACAGGTAAGAAGACTATTAAAACCCCTGTGCTGTAGTTTAAACTCAAAGTAAAGTGATTTCTATCCTTGTATCGTATGAAATCATCTAACGTGTTGCCATGGTTTTGCTTTATTCTAGCGCTCGTGGTGAGATTCCTGACGAGGCGCTTCATCGGAGACTACGAGAGAAATGCAGGTGAGTTAGTGGACTGGGACTGATGTGGCTGTGGGACATGGTCAAAGTGTCGGTGTTAACGGTAGTTCCCCTGTGTGTGTGTGTGTGTAGGTAATCTGTACTCAAGAGAAGTCCAGGTGGACGGAGAGCAAGTGACCATCCAGGTCCAGGACACCCCCGGTGCAGAGGTGAGCCCCCCTCCCTGCTCAGACAGTTACCTGTGTTTGGTAGCAGAGCTGCTGAAAAGCTGTGGATGATCCAACACAAAGATAATATAATCTAATTCACACTCAGACTGTAGAGCCATCTAAGCTTCTTCTGGATGGGCACCAGTCCAACACTGAAAGTGTGTGTGTGTGTGTGTGTAGAGCCCATCATTCTGGCTGTCTAATCCTCCATTTAGGCTAATGGATGTCTGAGGCCAGGGTAAATGATACTCTGGTCCAGACTCCTCCGTCACCCACACCTCTCTGTTGTTGAGGAGTAACCCTATAGCTCTTGTCTGCCTCAGTCAGCATTCCAATCATTACAAAAGATCAGATGCATGAAGTCTGGGAACATTTAACCTGCTCTGAATTCAGGCAAACACTCAATGTGTTCATCTGCGTGAGTGTTGTGTTTTAACCAGTGTCTCCCTCTCTCTGCTGCCCAGATGACAGATAATGGCATCAGTCTACCGGACCATGTGTCCTGCTCCGTGCAGTGGGCCGACGCAGTGGTGCTGGTGTACTCTGTGACAGACCGCCGCAGCTTCGACCTGATCGAACAGCTGCACCAACTGGTTGCTCGTGCGAGCGGTGCCAACATGCCCCCGGTGATCCTGCTGGCCAATAAGGCGGACCTGCTGCACCTGAGGCGGGTGGACTCCCAACAGGGCCCTCTGATGGCGGGAACCCTGGGCTGCTCTTTCTATGAAGTGTCGGCCAGCGAAGACTACAGCCAGGTGCACGGGGCGTTCCACAGGCTGTGCTGCCAGCTAGCCAAGCAGCCGCCCACAGCCTCCAACCCCTCAAACGGCTCTGCCAGCGCCGCCACGGAGAAGAGGCGCTCGCCCCTCATCCCCAGGCCCAAATCTCCCAATATGCAAGATCTGAAGAGGCGTTTCAAGCAGGCACTGTCTGCAAAAGTCAGGACTGTTACCTCGGTGTGAGAAGTGGAAGTGAACGTGGTCCAGAGTGGCCACAGAAAGAAAGATAGCTTTGAAGGTGGAAGAGAAAAGAGGACAGACGTTTGGTGCTTGTCCTCTGTAAGTCCTGGTCCGGTCTGGCTGGAGCGGGCAGGTGTGAGATGAACAGTGGTAGATTCTCTACAGTGGGAGGCAGATGAATCGCTACAGAGGTCGTGACCTTTAAAGGAGGAGGTTCGTAGTCTGTCCAGGAGCAGACAACTGAGGATTCAGAAGCAGCTGTGTGAGGTCGACTGAAGCCCAGACTGCACATGAAATCAAAACTGTAAATCTCTCCTGGCAACAGCAGCTCTGAAGGACTGTTTATTTTTAGCTGTGCTGCCCATTGTGGCAGCTCTGTGTTCAGACAGCCGCAGCTAAAAACTGATGTTATTATTATACCAGCCACTTGAGTCAGGGCTCTGTGCAGCAGTGTGTGTCTGTTATATTTCAGAATCTGCAGTAGGTTGTGTTTTTTTTTTGTTTTTTTTTTTTTTGCCGTATCTATAAAAAAAAAAAAAAAAGTGAGGTGGGGTTAGCGGGGCAGCAGAGCATGTAGCATGTGGAGCTTAATATCACTGATGCACTTTATAAAAAGGACAAGTTCAAAGAGCCTGTTATTTATTTGTTATGAATTCACAATAAAATGATGATGAATTTGACTTTTCTATCTCCATCACTTTGCATATGAGCATTTGACTGCAGCAACATGGATCTGTACAGGTCACACACAGTCACTGCAAACTGCAGGTGGTATGGGCCAAGACGTCTCACTATCAAGTCCAGACAATGACAAATATGACACCTACTGAGGGAGATGATGCACAATACGACAGTCCAACCCATGATTAAACCAAAGCTTTGACAGAAGCACGGCTGCATCTCACAGCTTCAGACCTGAACGTCAAAAGCCTGGTTTTCCTCGACCCTAGAAAAATCAACGATTAAAAAAGCTGTTGAAATGGTCTGAGCTGAGTTCATGTTAGTTTTCTCAGATGACCTTGTTTTATCAGAGACTCCTCTGAGGATTGCAGGCTCCCATAAGATAAGGACAGAATCATATTAAGCACTTTTCCAATAAAACCCGATCGTGTGTTAGAGATCTGTTTATTTACGATTCAGAATCTAATTAGTGAACCCTGAGTATCATGTTCCTGTCTCTCCGGCCAGGGCCAAGTGCACTGCTGGATGACTACACTCCCTGTCTCTCTGCCTTCACCAAAATGTGGGAGACTCTTGTTCAGAATCAGCGCAGGTGTGTGGGTGGGTGAAATATCTGAGCTCCAGCCAAGGCCATTCACGCAGCAGAGGGTGTAGGATGGAGGGTGAGGAGGGCTTCAGTGTGTGAGCACGTTGTCGGGCTTACAGCAGACTGTGTGAAACAGCTTGTTAATTATTTGTGCTCTCTTAGCCACTGTATGATGTGTTGAGGTGAGAATGGATGCTAACGGAGAGTGTGTATTCTCTCTGTCACAGCAGGAGGCCTTCCTCAGTTCACACCTTCACTTGTAATGAGTTCACACAATGAGGCCTGTGTTTAACAGAGCCTGGTTGAATCAGAAAACAGCTGCACCTGACGTAGCTACTGTGTGCAAACAAACACATGCAGACATTACATGACAGATTTTATTGTTGATATCAACATTTGACAGAGCCAGTACCTTAAATGTACTGCTGTGATTTTACCCCATGTGTCACACACGTTCCTGTGAAATCTCCATTTCCATTAAAGAAAAATGCAACATTTATTTTCACATAATCACTTTGGTTTTCAACAGCATCACACAGCTGACACACACAAGAGGAATGTTTGCTGATCATTTCCATTTACAGCTTTTGCTTCTGGTCCATGAGTCCATCCACGTGTGTGTGTGTTTCCACGTGATGACCTTTTACACACCGATGTCAGGAGCCAGTCTCTGGGTGCTGAAGAGCAGCTCTGGGATATCTGTGGGCCGCAGCAGCCTGGTGGACAGAACCAGCACCTGGAGCAGAGCACAACACACAACAAACATCAAGGTTAAAGTAGGTCACAGTGTGTAAGCCGACGCCTTCTGCACAAAGAACACACCAGTGTGAGGGTGAGTAGTGCACAAACTGGTGATCAACAGACTTTATGGGAGCTGATTTATTCTCAGTTAGTTGTGAAGGAGGTTCAGTTTCACATTTTGATTCTTTCACTGTTTTTTCAGCTGATGATTCTCAAACCAAAATCAATATTTTTGAGGATGAGGTCATGTGTTAAAAATCAGACAGGTGTTGTTGTTGCCACTGATCCCTTTGTATAACATTAAAGTGGGGTAAGATGAGCCACTTTTCATACTCAGGATCCCTACATCAAGACAATTATAGTTTTGTTTCTAAATAATATGTCTGCATATATTTCAGGATGTTGTGCATCTTTACAAACAAACAGAATGAGTGTAAACATAACTATGTTGTTAATAAAGCATGTCCAAAAAAAAAGTGGTCCCATGGCACAGCTTACCCTGTGTATGGGGTAAGTTGAGCATAGGAGCGGGGTAAGTTGAGCCAACCACCCTCCTTCCCTTACATCCATATCCCATTACTCAGTATTCCACCTGTCCATGTTGCAGGTGAATACAGAGAGCTGGGACCTCCTGCTGAGCCACTACCTCAGTGAGGTTTGGGACGTTTGCGATTATCACATCTTGGCATTCCCTCATCTTTCTCTTTGAAAGTAAAGCTTGGCTCACCATAACCAGCTATGCCTCTTTTCAGGAACTTACAAACTGTAATCATAAACATCCAGAGTCATGATTTAATAATTAGGACATATGCAGACGAAATACACTCATATGTGTATGGGGCATGTGGCTCAACTTACCCCAGAGATACCATATTGACTTCATTACTCCCCACAGCTAAAATGGTGCACTTTCATGCTAGGTTTTACTACATCATGTTGTAGCTCATAGGTAACACAACTCATGTATAAAACAAATGTAGAATTATCTCTTTTGGTGTAAACACCATTCTCATGAAACTTATGATCGACTACATTCACTTTTGAGAGTGAAAAATTGCTTTTTGGACATAAATGTCAGACCACTTCACTCATGTGGTTCTTACCTTCACAGACTCCATGAAACGATGCCTTCCTCCTAAATATTTCCTAGCAACAAGGGGTGGCTCAACTTGCCCCTATGCTAAACTTACCCCAATCTCCCCTACAGGCCTCAAACCTTCTGTTAAAACGGTGCTTTTGGCTTGGTCACAGATCGGCATAAATATTCATTCTGGGGTTAAACACACATGACTGGGCTGTAATGCAATGAACCACAACATTTGTCATGTTTGGTCTCTGGTGTGAAAGACAAAGTACCAACAGTGTGAAAACAGGATTTTTCATAGACTGCATCAGCCACAGATTTAAATCATATAACCCCTTAAAACCCACTGGCCTGTGGGCTGTATTCTGCTTCTAATGCATGCTGGGCCTGCCGTGGTTAAAGCTTCAAAATTCAGAAGCCCTTCATCAAACTACATCATTTATTATACTGTATGCATCATTTTGCTACCTATATTATACAGTCTCACAGTACACATGCATAACAGGACTGGAATCAGTCCTTCTAAGTACAGGTTAATTCACTTCACAGGAGGGCAAACAATAATTCTGTCACCTGATCTCACAGGAAAAGAATCTCTTTACATTAGGGATAATTTAGGGATCCCTTTACCACTTTCAGTTGTTTTGTTGGTTGGTTGCTTTTCTCTGAGTGTTTGTAAATAAATCCCACTGAAATCACAGCTTAGTCTTGGTCTTGGTTTTCATATGTGCTAAGTGATTATGTCAGGTGCCACTGCTGTTATGAAATCAGGAGGTGACCACAGGCGTGGGTTCTGACCGATAGTTCTGTTAACACTTTCAGAAAATGTAAATACAATCACCTGAAGGAAAAAGGTGCCAATGTCCATACAGACTGTATTTGTCCACTGTCTCAGTCTGGGAATAAGTGACGTCAGAGGTAGTTGACATTAAGGTGGGCTCATAAATCAGCAGAAGAGCTCAAATAACAAAGTCATACTTCACCTCTTTAAACAGCTACTGTCAAGTTACTAGGGTGACTAGTACTTAATCAACTTTGTTATGTTTTATGTGATGTTGTTTTCCAGTGTGTCCTGGATATACAGAATACATAAAAAACAATAAAACTAAGTAAAAGTGACCTGGGTGTTTATTCAGACGTGAGACTATGTATCATGTAAAAGTGCCAGTACACTTCTGTGAGAGGTGCGTGTCTGAGAAGGACTTAAGAATTCATTGTAAACTCAGGGAATTCAAGCTGTGCAGAAGAGCAAACAGCAGGCCCACTGACTCTTTACAGTCACCTGTGAAGTCTGCAGGAGGGAGAGGCCGATACACAAAAGAGTTTAGCTGGAGTGGCACATTAGATTTTTGTGATTTAAAGTTAGGTAGTAGCCAGAGGAGCAAGAGAACGACTCTGGATCCATAAATGTGTAAAAGTTGTTTGAATGTTTTCTTTAAATGAGACTGTCTGTGACACAGATTACACACAGTCCATCATGTGTAAACTGATTCAACCTTATTTGGATGTAGATCTGGATTCAGACACAGGTTTAAAAAAACACATTTATCATATGTGTATAAGTGAGACATGTACAGTGTTAGCTGAGATACACTCCCCCTCAGTGCTTTCTAGTCAAACTACAGCTCTCTCATGTTGTATAAGAGAGGAGCTCTGTTTTCCTGCAGCCGTGTTGCTTTAACTCTGGGTCGGCACCTATTGGCAGCGGGCCTGTTTGTAGTGGCACAGCGACTCTGTTTCGGAGGAATTTGGTCCAAGTGCAACTCTGCAGTGTGTTTTCAGTGGAACTTCCTGTGCATCTCCTCCACACACAGGCTCGTCCTCAGTTTATTGTGCATGTATGAGCTCAGGTTAGGGGGTGTCTCTGAGGTCAGTGCGTGTGTGTGTGGGCCACAGGTTATTATATAAGCTGGTCTTTATTCAGTTTTGCTGATTACAGATGGAAGGCTTTGATCCTTGCTGGCCTTTCATTGCCTCTGGCCTCCTCCCCGCAGCCTTTTATTAAGACAAACCCACATCAGCCGGCCTGATCCCCCTCCTCCCTCTGCGCTCCTCTCACCCCAGAGAAACGCATTCATCTGCATGTGTTCCAGGCCTCTGTGGACTGTATGTGTAATTAGCACTTCATCCACACAGACGAGCAGACTCAACATCTCCTGTGCGGAATTAATACGTGGAAAGATCAGATGACACTCTCACTGTCTTCACACCTGATCTGATCTGAGCGACCCGTGTATGTAGGTCAGTGTCTGTTCCTTCACTCCCTGCCAGCTTCAGTCAGGTCTGTGTCTGATGGTGGACAATCAATCTACCCCCCCTCCACCACTCTTGATGACTTTGTGATTTTTCATGGCCAAAGCTGTGACTCAGTTTCATTTAGCGTCAGTTCAGTTGTATAGACTTCACTGTCATTTTTCTTTCTAAGTGCGTATCTAGTGATCGCTTTGGTGGCTTACGTTTCTACAGCTTTTCTATAGGAACATAATTGCTTTTTATTGAGTCAGCAGCAGCGACTTGTCTCTCCATCAAACAGACATTGATGATTCATTCAGATATAACATGCATCTGCAATTGATGATTTTGTGAATATCTGTGCTTTGATTTATTTGAATCAAACCCTGAAGGCCCACACCACTTTGCAGGGAGTTGACATGGAAAAAGGGTAAGTGGAATAAAAACAAATGTTGCATCAAATCTGATCTTTTTTTGTCCATTGTGCTGGTGTGGTGGAGTATTTACAGCACAGTGCAGGCTGAGTGTACCTCAGTTACATCACAGCACTGACTCACACAGAGGGAGAGAACAACAGTGTTTATAGCTTTACATTCAGCACAATAACACAGGCCTAACAACAACTTCATGAATAATACTCCATATGGCAGTCACATTTAAGATAATTAATCAGGAAAATGTGATTATAACTTGGATCAATATAACTTCATATATTACATATATTATATAATATATATATATATATATATATATATATTATATATATATATATTATCATTTTTCTAATGAATGATTCAGTTAAAAAGACAACATACAATAATACAGATACTTTCAGTGTTATAACCTGATCTCCAAGAGCTGCTTGCACTGGAGCTACATGAATAAAGCACAATCAAGTTGTATACCTTTTAAAATCAGCTTGTTTAGTGATTTAAGTGATTTTAAATGGGATTAAAAATCAACTGACTCCTTTTACACACTGCCAGCTGAGTTTGATTAGTACTCCGAGACAACGTCATCACATACACAGAGCAGACACAGACACAGGGGAGAAAGCGAGCTGCCAGCTGCCCAGCAAACTAGTGAAACAGACCTGTCTTGCTCAGCCCTGTTGGTGTCAAAGCCTCTGTGATTCTGGTTTTAAATCTTATTTTGGAGCAGAAGCTCACTCATCCTGCAGAGCACTGTGGCTGCTGTGTCTCTGGTTACTGTGTCTGTGTAAGAGCAGATTACAGGGATTCAATGATGTTGATTGTTTTGTGCAGGTGGGTCTTACTGTGATTGGCAGTTTAACCTACAGCGCTGCTTGAAAGTTTGTGAAACCCCTGGAGTAGTTTAGATATAGATATTTTTTTAACCATGATTTTCTTATTTTATCATTGTTGGTTTGTATATATGAAAAGTCAGATTTATATTTATCAGTTGTTTTGGGAACTGTGTGAGCAGCCAGCAGAGTACGGTGAAACATGGAATCAGTTTATGTGCAAAAGTATGGAACCCCAGCTACACTGGTAAAATCAAGTAGGTAATAGACTTGGGTGAAACACACGTGGGTGCTCAAGTAATCAATTAATCAGACTGATCAAATGAGACATCCTTATGAAATGTTTTGTTAGATCTGTAAGACAAATAATTTACACATGGAGGGCACTCAGCATCACCACAACTCTGCCCAGAGGTGGACTGCCAACAGAACTTTCCCCAAGAAGCACCAGAAGAATAATAAGTCAGGTAAAGGCCAACCCACACATCACCTCCAGAGAGCTGCAGCTCTGGGATAAATGTACATGTGTCAACAATCAAGTGAAAAATGAATGGATGTCATTCATGGGAGAACTGCTAGAAGGAAACCTCTGCTCTCAAGAAAGAACAAAGTTGCCCGAGAGCACTTGAACAAACCAGAGGCCTTCTGGAAGTCCATCCTCCGGACAGATGAGTCCAAAATTGAATGATTTGGCCACAGTCACAGCCACCATGTTTAGAGGGTTCATACATTTTCAAGCAGCACCTTATATAATCTAGGAACCTTTGTGTCTGGGCAGGTGTTTCCAACTGTAACAGGCCAAACAGTTTTTGACTTGAACTGTAAAGGCTCAATGTCAATGCTTTAAGCCACTGAGGTATTTTATCAGGAAAACATTATTGATGTGCTTTAAAATGACAGATGAATGAAAAACCACTTGCATTTGTGTTATGATACACAGCGTTCATTCATTTCACATCCAAACTTCCAAAGGTCAAACATTTCCTCTTTTTCATCTTCCTGTTGGAAACACCTACCTAGACACAAAGGTTCCTAGGTTGTACAGACTAACAGCCAATCACAGTAAGACCCAGCTGTACAAAAAAATCAACATCATTTTATCATTGTAATCTGTCTTACAGTCTGTGTTACCAGCACCTGAGGCCTACAAGACGTCACAGAGCTGAAAAAAAGAGCTGTATTTACACCAGGACGTGAACGCCCATTGATGTTTAAGATTAGCAGAGTTTTTATTTTCTCTCTTGTGTTGAAGGAGTGAGATTTGGTGGTGAGACGGAAGATGTGAGCCTGAGTTTGGATTCATCATTAGAATAATAGAGCACAGGTGCAGACTCGTGTGGGTGCCGAGGCCAGAAAAAAGATTTGAAGCACACAAACAAGCAATTTGCATTCTGAGACTACAAAACAGGTCTGAATATGAATAGGACATAGCCTGACTCCTGCCACTCACCTGCGTCCCTGGTTTGTGTGTGGTGACGACCTCTTTGATGAGGCGAAGCTCTGAGGGTGTGACGCCTCCAACCACAAAGAGGAGCAGCAGAGGGTTGTCGCTGGGATGTGGACGACTCACCTGGAGTTAAGACAGGGCATTGTGATTGGTCAGTGCACTTTTTTTTAATGCCAGCTGTGGTTTTGATACAGTTTCCCGTAATAGAGCAGCCTGTGATAAACAACCCACACTGCCCAGGGAGCACTTCACAGTTCCCCTTCCATATCATTATCTGAGCTTCTATCTATGGCTGGTTTCTGAGTCACTGCTCAGCTGGACACCTGTGGTAATGTGGAGACAGTGTTGAGGGTGGACTCTAGCGTGACACAGGTTGCTGCAGCTCAGCAGATGATGTCTTCTCACCTTGGTGTTATGGTGGCTGACACGTGGACACACACCCTCATACAACACATGCAGACACAAACAAATGTCCCACATCACCGCGGGAAAGGAGGTTCACACACACTGAGATGCTCGCTGGTGCGGATGAATTTTGAACAGCGGGGTAAAGCCTGGTCATTCTGGAGGAGAGGGATGGCTTTGTGCTATTGGCCGGCGAGCTGCAGGCAGGGACACATCTGCAGCCTGTGAATACTAACCGAGCAATCAGAGCTGCAGGGGGCGGACCTGCGGCGAGAGTGGCTGTACACGTGAAGCACCAGCGGGCTGGGGTGAAGCATGTCAAGGGTGATGCAACATGTGTTTGTTGAGAAAAAAAATGTGTGAACAAATTCTTTCGAGTGTATCTGCTCATGTTAAATGTTGTATGTCGTGACAGATATGGCAGCACATCTCAGACTCAAAGTGTGATCCATGTGTGGGTAGATCCACCACCTGTGTGTTCATGGGGTCCAATAGACGCGGTGCAGCTGGGAGTCTCTGAACCATGCGGACTGACATGGGTTAGACAGAGAGCCAGAGAGGCTCATGGGAGCGTGTGCTGAGGAGGTGTGAGATGAAATGTGCTGCAAAGTGTAACCACGGAGATTTGTTTGAATCCCGTCCCCTGATGATAAAATATATCAGTGTTTAACAGAAGTGATGTTCGTAAATGTTCCTGTCATTTCAGATGAAGAACTGTTTCCGTCAGTAGTTTCCAACCGAGACATCGCACCATGGTCCACACAGCTCTTTGGTGCTAATGACCGTGCTGCGTTTTCATTTTTTTTTTGTTATTATCATTATTTTTTTGTTTATTTGAAAAGGGACAATGTACATTAATCAAACATTAATATTAATAAAACAATAAAACTAAATGCAAATGTACCAGAGTTAGCTAAAGGCTAATTTTCATTGCTTGTAATCCCTTCAAAAGTAAAGCCACTTCAGTACAACAGCTTAAAGCTCATGGAACAAGAAAAAAAATCACAAAAGAGTAAAAGTAAAGGGCATTTCTCATTTCTCAGAGTTTTGATACTTCCACGACATTAATATAAAATCTGGACCTACTTTATGATCGAAACAGACATGGAAACCTTAGACAGTATGTGAACATGTATTTGCTCTGACGGAAGAAAAACAGATGCATGAAGGAGCAGGAGCCAGATCTGCTGCACAACGACCACTCTGTCTGAACAAAGACTCCACAGGCCAGAGCAGACACACACACACACATACACAGTTTGGTCACAGACGGTTAAAGACGCCAGTTTAAGCGACAGAGCACAAGTTTTCAGTGGGTCATAATGCAGACACGGGGTCCTGGTGTGTTTAATGATACAAACTGTGGAGAATGCATAGGTCTTGTGGTTAAAAATAGAAGTTTTATTGGGGTGTTTTACAGCATAAAGGGTGTGCACTGTGCTACTATAGAGCGCTCCAAGTCCAGCTTTATAGGTTTAGTCTGTCTGAGTTGGTGGTTTGTGGGCCAAGTTTCTTAATTTGTGTAAACCCAGGCCACGGTTACACAACCAGTCTAATTCCTCATGGGTAATCATCAGCTTAAGTAAGCCCAGATGTGGGATGATCAGACCATGTACAGTGATCTACTCTGTGGTGGATATACACAAGCCTCAAACTCCATGTCTGCTGCAGACCGCTGTTTGACACACACACACACACACACACACACACAATTTTCGAGGCATGAATAAGCAACTGAAGGAACAAATCAACTGATCATTCAATCAAGTCGGCTATTAACAGCTAATGCTGTACAATTACTTCCACTTATTTTCCTTTCTCTCAAAATGTAACCGCATCATTTTAAAAGGTGAAATTTGGGTTAAAAAAGAATAAAGGTGGTTTATGGAATTAATTAATAAGGAATTAAGATGTTTTTTCTTGTAATTACCAGTGTGGACTCTTGTTTGGCCACAACCTGTATAAGTCGTTAAGCTTTTGCTCCAAGACCACATACTGGGCTGATGCTTTGCTGTTAAAAAATGTCATTTGAACGTTTGTAATGTTTACATGCAGTTATCAATAACCACATACTGTAAGTTTGATCAGTGGCTCAGATGATCAGTGTTTGACTGTGCTTGACTGATTACCTCTTTTTTTTTTTAACAGATACAATATCTAAGGTTAAAGGGGAACTAGGCAAGTCCGGTTGCTTTTTTCTCTACGGAGCTTCCCTACAGTGCATATTTTCACTGTCGTAAAAAGTCACTGCTAACCCTCCTCCCTCCACCCTGCCATTTGTTTTCATCGAAGCTGGCAAGAAGGCAATCCATGGAGAGATGTCTACCGAGGTGGGTAACGTTAACAGGAGATTACGGATTACCGGACGTGTTTGTGTTGTAGTACCGTAAAGCACTCCATGTTTCTTGCAAGACGAGATCTGGGACACTGAGTCAGAAGGGTTGGTTTTCAGCCAAGAGAGGCTAAGTGGAAGACATAGTGACTCCATTCTCCAAGTAACAAGTCATTTAACCATGATGATTACTCCATAACCACCAAAGTTGTAAATGTCATGTGTGACCCAAAAGTCAGTCCATGTATTTATTTTTCATTCGTTGTTTTTCTATAGTTAGTGGCCAAATTTGGAGGCGTGGCTTGCTGATCATTTTATCTTTGTAATGCGGCATCCAGACCGTGGAGACATGTGCTTACAAGAACCCTGAATCAGCCACATTTCAATGTGATACAAAGAACATCATAAACATTATGTAATCGGTTGTTTTCCCACAGCGCCACCATTTGACCATTTCTAAAGCACTTTGTGTTTCCACCATTAATTCATAAACCAAATTTCGCTCGTTTTTCAAATAAGTGATCAACAGCTCCACCACTTGGTCAGACACACTGAGCAGCAACGATGCACCAGCCACCATCTTGAAACTGCACGCACGCTGTGTTGCCTTCTCTGGTTGAACCCTCTGCTGCTAACTGGGTGGTGCAGGTGAAAAAGCCATTGGCTGTGACTGTGGGGCTCAGTTTCCAGCTGCTGTGGCTCTTGGCTTGATGCCCAGCTGAACACAGCTTGCTGTGGTCAAAGGTGGAACAACAGTGAGGAGTCACATTTTCACTGGTCTGGGCTCCTGGTAGTTGGTGTGACAGGCCAAATGGGGTGGGATCTATTTTTGGGGGGCAGAGGGGCATGTGAGGCCCATGTAGTGAAAGATATTGTGCATGAAGCAGTAAGAAGCGGAGAAGCTCGTTTTATAAAGTGTGGTCCTTCAAATGTTTTTCTCTCATTTCCTGAGGACAGAATCAGTTGGTGTATTATCCAACACCGTTTGAAATGAAAGGTTGAAATGTTGTGCCTGATGATCTGGGTATTATTACTGCACTGTGGAAGGGCTGCACATCAAATGTAGGCACCTCTGTGTCTAACGCAGTGTTTCTCAAACCTTTACAGGACAAGCACGACTTAACCAGTGATATATCATTTTCAGACCACCCAACTCCACAAACATCCACCGCAGCAGTAGGAACTACAGCTACTTAGTTTGCAGGTTCTCCCTGTGTCTGTGGGTTCTCTCTGGTTGCCTTCACACAGACACGGTTCTGGTTCTGGCCATGGCTCTGTTCAGAACCTTGGTGCCTCCTGGCGAACCGACCCACGTTCACACCAATTTAAGCAGAACCAAAGTGGGAGTACGTTACTCCATGTCACTCAGGCAGAAGTAAACACAAACAGAAACAAAATGGCTTCAGTTCTTTAAATTATTGATTATTTGGTCTGATGTTGGAGTGAGCCCAGCCTGAAACTCTGGAGATGCCCAAATTGCCACCAAACATTTAGTTTCTTCAGCAGACCACTGCAAATAGTTTTTCTGTTGTTGTCAGTGGCTTCTTCTCCTCCTCCCTGTGCGCCCACTGATTCTGACTTTTCAAGTTCTGAACTTGTCATTTTTTCAGTCTGAATGTGCCAGGTGGTTCACAGTTGAGTTTGGCAACAGGAATGGAAGGATTTCTCCAGCTGCTCACACAGTCTAAAAACATGCACACAGGTTGACTGGTGACTCTAAATTGTTCATAGGTGTGAATATGTGCGTGAGGTTGTGTGTCTCTACATGTCTGCCTTGTCATAGACTGGCAGCTTATGGCTGTCCTGTCCAGGGTCTGTCCTGCAGAGGATCAGACCCTGGACAGGACAGCCATGAGCTTCATCCACATTTCCTTTCAAAAGTCACGCTCATGATTGTGGATGTAAATCATAAAACATCAACTGTAAACTGCTGCAACTACATAAGTAGACAGGTTGTTACAGTCAACTTCAACACTGTAAAACAAATAATAACTTATATATGATCTGATTTAATATTGAAAACAACACATCCACACTGCTCACTTTGTGGTCATTCAGACAATGTGAGAAATAACTTAAAACATAATATTTTAACTCATTTACTTGTGGACCACGGAGCACTCCTTGAAAAAGGCTGGTATAAAAATAGACTTAGATAAACACGAGTCACATAGTTAATGCTTCTGACAGTTCATGCCTTGTATGCTTCAGTAAACACTGAAGAGACTTGACTGTCCACAGTAGGTAAATGGTGAAGGTAGGGTTAATAGGATGTGACAGAGTTGGTATCATTACATAAAAATGTGTGTGTGTGTGTGTGTGTGTGTTTGGGTAATGTCTGACCTTCATGAACATACTGAAGCCGGTCTTGAGCAGGTCTGTGAGACCTCCGGACATGTGCTCGATGTCGGGACATTCGATTTTCTCAGGGTGAAAGACTTCCTCCAGGATCTGTCGCAGGAAAGGACGATAAGATGCCTGCAACACACACACACACACACACACACATTTTTAATACCAAACACACCTGCACTGACAAAACTGGAGTATTTTTAGTTGTAGAAACACATTAAGTGTGAAATCCTGCAGTATGAATAATGAGGAGATGTTTTCCACAGAGTGGCCTGCTTTTAGCTTCTCATATTTGTGTGAATGACAGTGGGTGTTAGAGACAGTGCAGTTATAAACAGCTCCGCTTGGCCAAACAGGCCACTGACTTATGAGTCAGCTCAGGAAGATGCAACAATCAGGACAAGAAAATCTTACACTTCTGCTTGTGGCTAAAAATAGCATTTGGTCAATCAACCGTATTAAAGGAGATCTATCGAATCCAGAGTAAACAAGCTCCACGCTTAGAACGTCCTGTCTGGATTGCAGAACAAATGTTTCTTCCATCATCATCCAAATACTAAACCAAAAATTCAGCTCTGAACTTGTCTTGTTTCATTGTTGTTTTATAATCAAATGAGATAGAAATCCTGAAATGCAGCCATATTTCAGCTTGTTTTGATGTAGCTGAGTGTGTGTTTTCCAAAACACAGCCTTCCTAAGAAATACTGACACATCTCTTCTCAAAAACACCACCTGGCTCAGTTCTCCACAATCACAGGCTGCTCGGCTTTTATAGTCACATCCAGCCTACTTGTCTGTTTCCTCCATTTGACAGACAAAAGTTTCAATAAAATGGAAATGTTGATGTCCTTGACAAATCCTCATAAAAACTGAATGAAAAAGTTGATTCATAACTCAATAAAAGTTAGAACAGATCATTTTCTTTTCTGCCCGGTTACCCAGGACACAATGTACTATTTCTACGCCTCAAAGCCAGGGGATGATGAATTCAAGACAGAGTTTTTTATAAGTGTCTCCGACATTACTAAAGATGCAGATTTGGCAGAGCTTTATTTGAGTGTTTGGAATAGCAGGGCTCTTAAAATAGAGTTGAATACCTTCCTGTTGTGGAGCTCTGGATTCCTGCTTCATGTTCATGATGCTGTCAAAGAAACATCTGAGCAGCAAAGACGGCATCCACCAACAGAAGCATTTTACACACACACAGACACACACGCACCCAGATGTTTCTGCCCGCACCTTGCCTTCATATGCAGTATGAATCTTCATTTCAGACTCGCAGTAATCCTCTCCTCTCTGAGGAGCGGACACATTGGGGGAAATCCTCCTGTCCTGGTTATATAAATCACTAATGATATAAACTCACTAATTTACCTCCATCAACATGACTCTGCTGTGTGGGCCAGCCTGCACAGTTTAAGCTGGGAGTAAACACATTAATGATTCACCTCCAGCTAAATAACACTCACACACACACACAAAAAACAACCATCAGCATCATCGGGCATAAATAACAAATCCAACCCACAGTCAGACACACTCCACAGAGCTAAAAGCAATCCCATCAAGTCACCACCACAAACACCCACATGATAAAAACAAGAGTAAACTTAGTTAGATAATAAGGGTTTATTACTCTGCACACACACACAAACATTCCCATATATATTCACATACACACACAGTATCAGTTCCCTGCATGGGTTTCTTGTGATGAACAAATTAATGTGCCAAAACAACACAGTAACATCACGTAGAACCACCGCCTCGTGGTCGTACGCCTCCGTCAAACAGATAAGTTGCAGTTGACATCCAAATCTGTCTGACACATTTTATATGTGTAGTGAAGAAGGAATTTAATAAAAGGTATTCAGAGTATAATTTTGCAAAGTTTCCCAGTGTGCACTGGGGCTGAACAATTCATCAAAATAACTGGACTCCAGACTCCACTTAGCTTTTGTTGTTATCTTCATTTCCTCTCTGTGAAGTCTTGAACGCTGTTTTCAATGTTTCACCAGAACAACACGATGTGACAATGTGTCACTGGTCAATCACAGAAATACATCAGTGAAAGCTGGTGACAGTGTGTTTTGTAATATAGAGTTAGAGAGATGTCTTACTTTTGAGAATAAACAAAAATCTGCATTGCAGATTACTTATACATAGGACATATCTATACTTATTTGTCAGTGAACTTTGGTGGACAAATGTAAGGACGACACTGTTTCTGAACCCATACAATATCAGCCTATTTATGAGTCCAGCTCTGGGCTGCAGATGAAGTATTAAGGCTTAGCTTAGCATGAAGCCTGGAGCCCTCGCTATGATCAAATGCTACAGACCTCTAACGCTCATTGATGAGCACATCTTGTTTAATCCAACCAATAATGTGTGGTTGGGTATAATGACTTCCTGGAGTCTGCTCACCTTATGGTGACACCAAAACATCAAGCTCTCACTAGTTCAGACCAAAAATGATTTTGGATAGACTGTAAGCCTCCAACAATAGCAGGATGGCTTAAGGTTATTGACATATTAGCCATAGAATACAGGTCCATCCACATGTATGGCTGATGTTTTCTATAGAATCTGGTCCCCATTCCTGACTTATATTGGTACAAGACTAGCAGCCATTGTGTTGGAGGGCCTGGTGGACCACAACTACAAAAATACAGTACAGATCAACACATGGGGGTTACATGAGTTATTATGCACTTGGTGTTCATGATGCTGCTGTGGTAGAGTGTAAAACTGGATGCTGTCTGGATACTCTTATTTCTATATATACTATAGCTCTCTATGATTCTTTTGTTTATGTATGACATGGCCACACCCCCTACAGTTCTTTTCATTATGGTTATTTTTGTCTAAGACAGCACTGTTTGTTTTTGTGCTTGTCTGTGCTGGTTTATGTGATTTGGCTACTCGTAATGACATGCTGTATGTGAAGGAAGAGAAACTGTACTCCTCTATCTTTGTTACACATGATATAACCTGCCACTTATGTTTCTCCAGTCTCTTGCTTTATATTTATCATCATTTATTTATTTATCTTTTGTTATATATAAAAAAAAATCAACAAAGATACTGAACAGAAAAAAAAAATACTATTCCTCTGAAAGATTCAAAAAGCGCACAGTAAAATAATAAAGATTATCAGGGTAAATGTGATTTTTTGTTACGTGGATGAACTGATCCATTTGTTTTGCTTGTGATTGTATCAGCTGCAGTGTCTTGAGAAGCCATGTTAACGTGTTACATAATGAAGCCATGTTATTATGTAAGACCTAACACCTTACTTCAGTCTCTTCTGTTCAGTCTTCCATGCAGTCTCACCTTGGTGGATTTAAAAGTGTCTATACAGATGGCTATGCTCACAGCAATCTGTCACTGCGGACAACAATGAATAATTCAGTTACTATGGCCTTTGATTCGTTGTGTAACTCTAATCTTGTCATGTTGTTAATCTTTACAAGGCAAAAGAATGGAGTGAAGCTCGCAGCTCCGAAATTACCACAAGAGTACACTGCCGGTAGGTGAAGGATCAGACCCCTCCCCCTCCGCAGAGGTAAGATTCCAGCTGTTTCCGGCTCTGTGACTCAGATTGCATTGATTTTTTTCCAGGAAATTGAGCAGCATTCAATTGCACACAGCATGACATGTGAAAGGTAAATGTGCGATTTTCATGCAGCGCTATGACGAGTACACATGTGACAGTAAAGTGGTATATATGCCTCTGTTAACTGGTGTAATTAATCATGACTGAAACAAAGAGGGCATGATTGGAGCCACAGAAACCGTCTGGTGCTCCATTTCAGGTAATTAACATAAAAACATGCTTTATGAATATATCTCCATCATTTGACAAGTATATCCACTCAGTGTTATCAGTACTGTTCCTGACTTGTACAGTAGGCTACTCTGTATTAGTCATGCCAGGATGAAAACATATGATCCCACTGAGTCACCAAAGTGCCAACTCACCGTCTTACTTCAAGCTTTGTGAGAACAAAACCAGAAACCTAGAGAGCTTTAGAGCAGAAAAAAGACCATGACCCACATCAAAACCTCTGTCTAGTGTCTGAGCCTGGGGACGGAGAGCTCTGCAATTCATGGAAAAGCTCCAGACCGACAGTTATCGGCTTCAGTGGAGGGGTGGGGGAGCATGCTGAGAGGGGCTGATGGATTTCTGATGTTTGTCAAGAACAGCTCATATCATGCTGCTCTCTTTATGAGAAATCATTTTCATTGTCTGGCAGACGGAGACTGACTGTTCTGTCCAAACAGAAGCACAATAATGCTCACACGCATGTACACACAGCCAAACAGACACACAGTCCCCTATAGGCATCAACAAGTTGGAAAAATGACATTATGTTGTCATTCTACTGTACTGAGATGGAGACATGTCTCAAAGTAACTCAGCAGGATAAAAACTTAATATGACAAGAGGAAAAGAGCATTCTGCTTCTGAGGCTGAATATGACAAGTCTCTTGTTCTGCTTTTCTCTCACAATGTCTACATGAAGCTACAGAGAGCACGTGCTTAACTTAACTTGGTCCAAACACAAAGTGTAAAAATGAAGTGCCATTTTCCAGAAGGTTGCTTTAGGCTACATTTTGGTCTGGACTGGTTTCCCAGAAATTCCCACCTGATTTTAGCAACTTGCTGCTATTTTGAAGTTTTCATCATTAAGTGGAGTAACTACTTATAATTGTGATGAACCACATGGACTGAATTCCTCACGTGGTGGAAAATAAATCACTGTCCGACGTGGCAGTGTTGTTGAAGTATTGCAGGAACAAACTGAAATGGTCTGTTTGTCTATGGCTGTTTACTGCTCTGCTAGCTTAGCACATTAGCTTCTGTTCCCTAGGTCTAACAGTACCTCAGCCACAGTACTGTACGGGTCTCCCTGCTAGACAGATGTATCTGTCCGCTCCTCTCTCCCAGCATTGGAGAGCGTTAGAGGTGACAGGCAGTCAGGCAGCATTAGTGCTAGCCTGTTAGTGCAGAGTTTACTCCGTCTCCTTGTTGTTGTATCAGTGCTCTCAGATCGCTTGAGTCAGGAAGGTGAATAACATGACAAACTTTACTTTTAAAGATGACTGCATAGCCAACAACCCCCGATGAGGCTGAAAAGTGAAGCCGACACTGAATTGCAAAAAACTGCAGTTCCTTGAACGGCCACTGGAGGATGAATTCAAAAGTGAACCATTCCCATGTTAAACTGCAGCCAACATCCCACTTTGAGCTTCAGAACCCTGAGATTGATGTGAGGGAGGCTATGCCTTCATATACAGCCTATGACTATGTTTTAATGCTAAATATGTTATATGGCTTAAACAGGATGGAAATGGGCTACTTCACTCATCATCCTGTTGAACACAAGAGTTCCAACTTTTTAAATGACAGGAAGGGTTCGTAGCTCATTGCTCTGTATATGTATGAATGGGAAAAAGAAACTGAGAACTGGCTGCTGTGAAGCTTTTCTTCAAGCTTTTCTTCAAGCGTACCTCTTGTTGCTGGATTTTTATTTATGTCTACGTATATGGCAAAGAAAAACATTATGTCCTCGAAAAGAACAAATGATGAAAAAAAAGAGACAACTTTGACATCCCTGGCCTATAGTCCTCAACAGTGGTGAAGCAGCCATTGTCGACTCTCTTAAAGAAAAAGTAAGAGGCTTTTCACAAGGACAGGGCTTTTCAGGTGTACACAGAGAGGTGAGTTACATAAGCATAAGACACAGATAGTTTATGAAGAGGCTTCTCTGCTCTGTGCTGTATGTCAGTGTGACGCAAACCGGAGAGCAGTGAAGGCCACAGGTCCTCTGCTACATCTGTGTGTGTGTCTCTGCCACAGCCAGAGGCCAAACAGGTAAATTAAGATGAGAGGAAGTAGTTGTGTTGGTGAAACAGTTGTGAGCAGTGGTCATTTTTCTTTCTCTTTCCCACTGTTGCTGGCTGATCTCATGACTGAAGGGATCAGAGGATGGACAGATTTGTCTTGTGTGCAAAAAAAAGGGAAGATGTGGGTGTTTTGACGTTGACGGCGTGTGTTTGTTTGTTTGCCTGACCTGGTGAACGCCGTCACTGGCAGTGTAGACGGAGTGCAGCTGCTTGAGGTGATCTCTGGTGTGGCTCAGACCACGCAGTGTATCGAACATGTCCTCCACTGAAGAGTGGGCTCGCTCTGTGGTCAGCTCCTCAGGATTTGCACAACCTAGAAACACACATACACACACAGTTATTAATTGAAAAAATGCTGTTATGAAACCAGTGATGAGAAAGCACCTAACAGAGGACAACCTATATGCATTTACTGGCATTTGTGAAGATGCATCATTGTAATAAACACAGTACTGATATAAAATTAGGTCAGCTACATGTTCTTTCAGAGAAAGGCTAATGGTGCAAGAAAACATTTGTCTCTGCAAAAACAGAGCCGTAAGGTGTAGCATGCTGCTTCGTGCAGGTAATTTTCTCAGCTGGGTGTGCACTGAAACCAATTACCAAAGTAAACGCATGGGAGCGAGAGGACAAGAGCGCCTTTATTTCAGCAGAGGCATTGCTGTCTAATCAAAAGCTAATGTTCCCTCGTTTCGGAAGAGGTGAGCGGGAAGCAAGACTTGCTGTGAAATAAAGCTGAAATGACAGAGCATAAGTTAAAAGGAGAGAGGTGAGGGGTGGAGGTTGGAGAGAATTAAAGCACAAGAAGGTGAAAGAGAGGTAAACAGAGAGAAAGCAAAAAGAAGACAAAGTGAGTTTGAAGGACTTTACGATGCTGTGGGTGAAGTAGGTCGTCTGGCACCTGGCACTTCTCCCTTGCACAGCTCAGGAATGCTGCTGCCTTGGGTTAACAGGGCGATCGGCTGTGTTCTAGCTGAGGACTGTATCAGCACAGCAGGATCTGATCTGAGAGGCTCTCAGCCTACAACCACAACACTGATGACTCCGCCATTAATGCTGCAGAAACAGCAAATCCACTTAAGATGCTGGGTTACATGCGGCACGGTTACATGTATGTGTTTCAGAGGAACAATCCCATATTCTGAACATATGACAGACTTTGTTTGACTGAAGCTTTAAGCTTCTACTTCCTCTCAGTCAGGAGCTGTGAACCGGCCGCTGTGATAAGAAGATTAAACAGCAGGAGCAACTTCCTGTCCTCTCTCCTCCTCAGGCTACGCTGGCCCACTCTGCCACACACTACCCACCGCTGTCTTTAGCTTTATGAATTTAATTGTCTGTATCAATGGTGTAAAACAATAATACTCACAGTTTCCCTTTGTCATTTGTTCCACGAACAAATGACATAAAACTGTCATACAGATCATTATATAACTTTATGTAACCATATAAAAGAGCTGCACAAGGCTTAAGATGACACTACACTGCAGCTTCCCTCTGTAACTATATCAGTGAGCTCTCTGCTCTCAGCTGTGCTCCTCTAATGTTTGACAAATTTTCATATTAGTGGGGATAAAAATTCATTTTCTTATTCTGCACCTTGAACACGTAATCTGTAGGAAGAGCAAAAATTAGATTAAGTTATATCTACAACTCCGTGGGAAGCATAATGAATGAAGTGAATGAGACACGCACTTGTTTTTCTTGAGAGGCCACAGAGTTCAGATTACTTTCATATTGTATACGTGGTGTTTTATGTTTCATGCTGTATTTCAATATGAGTTTGTATGGCCAGGTAGCTGTCATAAAACACAGTGGTGCTACACAGATGCACAGATCTACAAATCACATTCTCCAGATGTCATTTTACATTTTTTACAGTGAAACGTTCGCCGCTCCAACTGAAACCAGGACTCACACCAGAACTGCAGTATCTGCCATGGTATGGTTGATGATTTGTTTTGCACTGAACCGGACAAAGCCAGCATGACACCGGTGCACTGTGTGATTCAAGATAGTAGAAGTGTTGGTGTCTGTCCTGCCATGCTGGCTGTATCCTTCACACGCGTTTGACTCCCTCCTGCTAGTTTATCAGTTTCACCGTGAAACAAAACTTATGCAAACGTTTCAATCACCAAAGACAAGGAAGAGAATGAGACAGAATAAGAAGGAAACTTTGATAAATATGAGGAGGACCATGCACAAACCATGACCATGACAAAAATTACACAGAAGGTAAGAAACAACAAGACACAAAAAGATTGTGACGTGTTTACAGCACTGCTTCTCAACTGGTTTTCCAAAAGTCTTCCACCTTGTCAAGCAGCCTAGTGCTGGTGGCTGAGACAAGTCAGCAACAAAGACGATGTTGGTGCAGAGGAAGCTTTCCACTGTTTGGACTCCATGCTCCCCTCTTAACATGAGGCCAGGCTGGATGGTCAGCGGGTGGTGGAATAAAGGCACAACATTTCAGCCTTGAACAGGCTGTGCAACAGGGACTTAAGGGTCTACGATCACGTCAGTGGCTCTGTGAAGATGTGCTTCAGCACAGTGATGATTTAAGTTAAATGCCAGTATTAGCATACTCACAATGATATGCTAATACGCCAGACCATGGAGAGTTTTTGGAAGAATGAATAAAACCAGCTCTGAAATCAAGTGGAAGTCAACCCAATGTAAAAGGCTACACTGGAGGCCATGCACCGGTCAACAGTCTGGCTGCTGCATTTTGTATTACCTGAAGGTGTGAGCTGAGAGTCACAATGATGAAGTCAAAGTCACTTTCTCTGAGCCGGAAATCAATGAAAATAATCTGCTTTGTAAAAAAAAACAGGATTGAATTACTTCATTAACACGGTACTTAATGGTTGGATAGAGTAGGTTGAAAGGAGGGGGCAGGTTATCAGATCTGTGATCAAGTCTGATGCATTTCACCAAACATCAAAAGAAAAATAAACGTGAATCTGCTGGTGATCACCAGAGTTGATGGACTTGTTAGTGAACCAGCATGCAAAGCACCATGGTCCAAATATACAGTATAATGCAGGTTCAAAGAGTTGATGTTGTCTGACAGTCTTTACACTCTTCACACTGTAAACTATAATGAATGAGTGTCTCTGTCTACAGCAGTCAGGTACTCCCACTTTGATTAGACTAATTAGACCAACTAAAGCTAAAAGATTAAGCTTGACGTCTGCCACCATGGGGTCATCATCAAACACTCAATTACAGCCCGAAATTCAACATTACATAACATGATGTATGAACTCACATGTCACACAGCCCTACTTTGAAGTGAAGACAAAGCCAAACACATACTGGAGAGTAATATGTCTAGTTTTTCAAGATAAGATCTGACATTTGCAGGACACGTTAAAGCTCCCTTCATGTACAATGATATGCTGCCTAACTCTTCCCCCTAACAACTGCGCCGACAAGATACCACTTTCTCAAGGCCAAAACCTGACCTGGAAAATACCTAACTTCATTATTTGGCACATTATATAGGTTGAGGGAATACATCAGTGTCAGCTGTGTTAGATAACACACACCGAACAGCTTGACTTTGTCAGACATTAATCTGTTATTTCTCCTCTGTTGGTTCCTTTTCCTCTCCCTATAGACGATATCTAATTTGGCACAGCACAGCTTTGTTTGAGTCACTGTCTGGAGGAATGTAAAGTGTCTGGCCCAGCGGTTTGCTCTCCTGTGCTGACCTAGGCTCAGGGGTGAAGTCTCTTAGAAAAACAGCAGGGCTGTTTGACGGAGGTGAGCGTGAAGACTCGGTCAGATGTGGGTCTTATCTTTCCAGACACCTGCAGAGGAGAAAGGCATCCTGCAAACAAACTACAGCTGATGTTTGTCTCTAGGCACTCGCAGTGTTTGAGACCTCTATAGTGCAGAAATACGGTAGAAGTACAACACGGTGCATGTTGAAACCTCCTGCTGGGCCTATGTGCTTGCTCGGTGTGTTTGCAGCAGGATACATTATGGGGGCCGGGCAGAGGGAGGTGTGCAAATCTGTTCGAGTGCTTGCGTGTCTTGCCGTGAGAGAGCTGGTTGACTGGTTGCCAAAGCATACAGTGAAAGTCCCCAGGAACAGGTCTGTTGCTGTGGCGGGCTGTTGGATGCAGCCCCTGCCTACCCACATACCCCCCCCCCCCCCCAATCACCCGCCTCTCCCTCCAGGCAATCTGTGGTTAAGATGTTGATCGTGGCGCTGCAGATCCTGAGCAGGAGCAGGACCAGGTGCTGAGCCGGGAACATCCAGCCTGGCTGAGAGGCTGAACACCTGTGTGTCTGAAATCATCTCACGCGACGCAATGCTGCCACGCCACCCACCGCACCGTGTTTACAACACCACACACTGTCTGACGCCTGTCACGCAACTATGTCGGATGAATTCCGGTTGTTGAAATCAAAAGTACAATAAAAGCTTATGTAAAAAAAACAAATTGCTGCCTCCAGGTATAATTGCTTATCTATAAAATGACTGGACCTTTTGTGAAACTGACGGGAAACGCTGAGTAATTACATATCATTTGGACGACTCTGCAGACTGACTGCCATTTGCATAGAAAATGACAAAGTAATATCTTAGTCTGAGTCAGCACTGTGCTGCTGGGAAAGAGAGCAGGGAGGGGGCAGACAGAGAGAGGAGGAGGAGAGCATGCCGTTTGGACAGGAAATGGTTGATTGTGGGTTTTCTTAATTAGATCTAACAAAGCCGGAGGTGAGCAACAGTTTCTGAGAGGCGTGTGAACGCAACCTGTGACGCTACAAGGTGGAACCATCCAACCAGAGGGCACAGAGGAATGTATCACGAGGAATGGAGATGGGTCGAGCTGAGGAGAATAAAAACAACGACATTTATAACCTCCACAAACACCTGTGTGGTCATGATTACAGTCACGATGTGTGAGTGATTTCACATTTCCAGGTTGTTTGTTTACTGGTGCAAAGAGGAAACTTTGATGATGAGGTTGATCTAAACAGGAAGACTGTAAGTTAGGTTCTCAGTCCCCACCACTTCTGCCTTAGACTGGGGTGGGCCTTCGGATCAGCTTATTTCATATACAATCTTCATCTGTGTTGAGGTGAATCATCCAGGTTGTGTCATTTAAAGGTGACTTAAAAAGTTCGACTGGTAAACAGCTTGCCCTCTAACTGCAGCAGGTGAAGGTAATTATTGTTCTTGCTTTGGCACTAGACACATGATCCAGATCTTAACCAGAGCAGAGGCTTCAGAGTTCAGCCTTTCACCTTGTAACCTGCAACACTGTAGCTCCATGAGGTGTTTTATCAAAGTATGGAGCTCCAGGACACAGAGCAATATGTTTTCTCAGGCTTTGACTGAACAGAAAGTTCTTGTTCATTGTGTGTTTTTGGTATTTTTGCAACATTATGACAGTGCAGTGTTGCCAGCGTTATCCTCTAATGCTGTAATTGGACCTTTATTAGGACTGAGGTCACACACACTGCTGCTGCTGCTGCCACTGCATGAAAAACTGAACAAAACACTTCTGAGGAAAGAGAGACTGAAACATAATGTATGTAAACAATTAAGTTGAAAAGGGAAAAAATCAAAGAAATATTAGGAAGTAGGAAACCACTGCCACGCCGCTCTGCAGGAAACATGGCCTAAAGAACACAGGGAACATTAGATTAGAAAAACACAATCTGTTTCCTCAACAACCTTCAAAACACCGCAGCAACTCACCATCTATGCCTGACCCCACAATCAAAACTAATGGCTCTGTACTTATCAGTGGAATGTAGACATCGAGACTACTTATAAATATCCCAGCTTATTTTGAAACCTGATCAAAAATTCTATTCTGGTCTGAGAAAAGAATGAGAGTACGTGCGTATAGAGAGAAGCAGAGGGACGGACGGACAGAGAGAGAGAGGGGAGGGAGGGGCATTCAGTAGAGCGATTGTTACAAAGAGTTTATATCTGTAATCCTGTGAGGAATGCTGCGGAGGAAGAACTCTGCGCTACTGTACCTCAGGATGAAAGAGGAGAAGACGGAAGTGGTGGTTTTCAGAGCTGAATGCTTGTTATGCACCTTTCTCCCTTATATGATGCTGGCTGTCGCCGCGGCAACTATATTATCACCACATCAGGATGAAGTAACTTCCACAGCATGAGTTAAACAGAAGTGTAGTGAGGAAACACACACTGCGAGGTTTCTGAGAAGCTCCAGTGCATCCAGCCTCAGCTCCTGACGAGCCAAACCAAACAAGGGAATGGAAGAAAAGAAAAACAAACACAGTGTTGTGCAACGTTCACCTTTAACCTCACATGGATCTGCAGATTGAAATGACCCAGAGCAGGGCTCCATGAAACCATCCATCACAGTATTGTATAATGTGCAACAGTTTGCATTCAATTTAAAGTTGTTTCCACAAACACAGAAAAACATCACAGCAGATTCTGATTTGCTGTTTGGTGTCATGAAGAGGAAGATGAGTGAGGAGAGCAGCTGTGGACTAGAGAGCGTAACTGCACTCACATATAGACACATACAGTCACAATCCAACAATGACAGCACATTCATTTATTTCATCAAGGTGACCACACAGATGGGACTGACTCATTTTCACTAGGATGGTGACACAACCCTTTCAGCCTTGCATGCACTTGTGGAATTAACTGCTGAGCAGCCTCAACTAAGCTCCGCCCACTGACTTCTCAAAGTCGAATGACCTACAGTGTCACAAAATATATATGAGAGATGTGATGAGTCAACTCATTGTCATGAAACGGTTTGTAGAAAAACATACAAAAAGTTATGCACAGATTTTCGTGCATAATCCAATTTGTGCAACTTATCGTACGTTTTCATCTGAGCTGTGGGTGAGAACAGCCTGGATGACCCTTTCCCATTAGGAACGTACATCACAATAACCTTATAACACCGAGTTAGGTTATATAACACCTAACTCGGTCAAACTACCTCGTGCTCCCCTTCTCAACAAGCAGAAGGCTGCACAAAGCAGAGAGGGCGTCCACTCTGACCCACCTGGTGACATGATGCCATCAACATGAAGAGTCCCTGCCATCCTCTGCATGGAGAGTTCAGGTTGCTTCTGTCTAGTGAAGGTGCAGCCAGGTTACCTGCAGGACAAATAGGCTAAGCAACTCTTTTGTTCAGACTGCCATCAGCCTCCTGAATGCACTTTTACTTCTGAATGTTGTTGTACTTCTGCCATGATATTGTATGTGTTTCGTTTTATGTGTGTGAGACTGCTGGCTGTAAAACACATGGGGGATAATACAGTTTTCTTTGACTTTTGAATTAATGAGCCACAAAAAAGCTTATGCAATTAAGTTTTTTTTTTTTTGAGTGCCAGTGCCGCCCCCGACAAGATGCCACCCTGGGTGTCTGCCCATATCACACATCTAAATCTGCCATTGGTCTGTATTCATACTACACACAGTTCTGCAGAAACATAAGCTACTCTGGTGCTCCTGTGAGTCTGGTTAAATCATCTCCTCTTGTGCACAGAATATGACCTATACCTTTAACTGAATTTCCTTAAAATATGTGAAATGAAATGCTAATAATTGACATTTATTTCTGTCTGCTGGGATCTGGGCTCATGTCAGTGGGCACCTGTGAACCACTGCAGAATGCCACATAACGAGATGATGTAATGAAACCAGCCTCGGTCAAACCTCAAATGATGGAAAACATGGAAATGGATGGAAATATGGTATTTCTGTTTGGTCAGTGTATTCAGCATATAGTCAGAACCAACCAATGCTGCACAGTGGAAAAACTAATGGACCGCAAACACTCTCGGTCGGGCACTCGGCAGTCGGTGGTCCGCTTGCTGCGTCAGCGCACGAAAAGTTGTCTGAATTCCGGTGGTAAAGCCTTAATCCTCTCCAGAGAGGCCGGGATGAGAGAAAACACAAGACCTGCTAATCTGAGCTGCTTCATAGACTCTTTAGGAAGTGCAGAACAATGGCCTCATACTGCGTTACACACACACACACACACCTCAGGCTATCAAGCAATCACTTTAAACTCAAACCTTCCTCATGCTCATGAGCCTCCATTGAAATCTCTCCAGAACATAGTTAACACAACATGGAGCCAAGTGGAGACATGTGTTGCTTCAAAGAGCAGAGACAAGAGAAAATGTTAAGTGTGAGGCGCAAACACTACCTCTCTCTCTCTTTGTCACGCACACTTACACACTGTAAACACAGCACACATCCCTCTGCTGCTGGATGTGATCAGCCCCACACTGAGGGAGGTGTGGTGTCAGCCCTGCCCCTTAGAGAGAAAACTTAAAACAGTTGAAAGTAGGCCACAGACAGGATAACTGTGAGGAACAGAGGGATCTGCATGTAAAGCACAGTCTCCTGAGTGTCAGCTGGGCGCTCGTGTCAATAGATGGGCATGTGGGCCGCACAGTGACGTGGCAGCAAGGCCCTCAGATGTTGTGCTGCCTGCCAACAGGCGTGAGGGAGATCAAACAGCAGGCTCGTAGGAGTCGCCCACTGAGGGGGGCGGGGGGGACACCTTGTAGCCGCCAAAGGGAGTTTCTGCCTCTGCCTGTGTGGGTATAGGAAATGACAAGAGCGAGGGTACACATGAGTATTGCTATAAGAAGACGAGAGGTGTGTGAGTGTAAAACAGAGACGAAGGCGGAGACGGTGGTTTAAATCACAGGGTAATGATCTGCTCAGTTAGAGGGTGGCAGCCGCTAATTTCCCCCATCTGACTCCAAGGCTTTTTAGGTAGATTAGGTGGTGCACACACACACACACACACACACACCACACACCACACTGATTCAAAGCTGCACATACAAGAAGTTAAAGTCAGACTAAACCTTACACTTCTGCAGATACAATGACTTTCATAAAGCACTGACCATAAAAGTGACACCAGATGCAACATTAACCTACATTTGCTTGACAAAGCCGTTTCTCTCCTCTTTCTCATGGGCACATTGTGACTTTTCATATTAAAGTTAAAGCTCATTGAGGAGCTGCACTTCCCCTGTTTTTCATTTCAAACACCTCCATTATCCCAGACAATGGCTGATTCATGGCTGCAGACGTAGAAACTTTCATCACAGTAAAAGGAACTCCGGCGTACTGATGCTAACCTGGGCTCTGCTCTTTGATATCGTTCCTCATGATTTGTGTTTCACCCCGCTGTCGTCTGCTATTAGCTGGACTATCAGGCTCGCTGAATTTCTCTTTGATCCCTTGTAATTACAGCGCTGTGTGTTTGTGAGTCTGTATTAGTGTGTATTAGTGTGTGTATGTGTGTGAGAGTTGTGGTGTGTGTCATAATCATGGTTTCGAGGTAGATCAGTGAGATCGGGTAAGGAGCAGAGAACGCCACCGACTCCAGACAAAGACAAAATTACAACTCTGCACGCAATGCAACATGACTCCCCTCCTTCATATAGGATGAAGAGGAGGGGCAGGGGAAAGGAGTGTGTGTGTGTGTGTGTGTGAGTGTGAGTGTGAGTGTGAGTGTGTGTGTGTGTGTGTGTGTGTGAGTGTGAGTGAGTGAGTGAGTGAGAGAGAGAGAGAGAGAGAGAGAGAGAGAGAGAGAGAGAGAGAGTGAGAGTGTGTATTATGGTGGGATGTTAAACAAACCCCTTTTCCACATCACTTCTGCTGTGGCTGTCTGGCTGACTGGATATACAGTGTGTTGGCTCTCCTGTCTCATAAATCTCCCAGTTACATAACAACAGCTCAGTGGAACACAAGGTGATTTTTTCATGTCTCCTGCTACATATCTTTCAGCAGATCCACCACTGGACACACACACACACACACACACACACAGCTCACACACATCATCATGCATACAAATGTTGCATTCACACTCTGATCTAAATGTTGTCACCATGGAGATGGCAGAGAGAGACTGTGAGTAAATGCTGGGCTCTCCACAGAGCTCCATTCATTTCTGGGAAATATACAAACCTAATCACAAACTCTTGGAAAGTTGCATGAGTTGTGTTATTGGCAGAGACATCAAGTATGCATTCATTTCTTTTTGTCAACGCAACATTATTATTTAGCTAGTGTAATCAAGACCGTACATCAAAGCAACTAAAAAGCAGTGTCACAGCAGGAAACACCTGTTACTGTACAGATACACTGATGATGCTTAACAAGATACAAAGAACAACTGCAACTGTAGCTAAAGAGGAAATCAAGTTTAACCTTGTCAAGGTTGTCCATTCATTGTTTTTAATACAAGACTCATCATGAGCAAAATAATCAGTCAACACCATAACTGAGTGTTTCCACCCTGTGACAGTCCCATGAAAACAGATTCATCACAAATTTAAGGAACTAGTCCTGTCAACTTGTACAGATGGGGGCGGAGCTAAATAAACCTGAAACCTTGCATTAGCACAACACTAACACAGCCACTGCTGGTTTCAAGCGAACAAAAAACAGTTCTGATCTGTGTGCTGGTCTCTTGTTCCAGTCTCCACAGACTCGTCAACCTGAGTCTGGGTCTGACTGAGGCTCAAACATGAAGCTGAGTCTCTCTGATGTTTCCTCCTCTGACCACCATGATGCTCTCTGCTCTTTCACCTGGAGCCAGTATGAATCACAGCAGAGTATTTTTACATAAGGTAAAACATGTCTGGAGAGGAACTGTAATTACATATAGAGAGATTTGTTTGCCCATTTGGGCAGAGGAAACAAGCTGTAAACACAAAGCAACGGACTGAATACGGATAAAGCCATCATGGCCATCACCTCCCTGTTAATACAGACAGTGTGACAAGAGCATTCTCTACTGAGGTCAACTCATCTGGCCTATTTCCACCGTCCTTCTAGCTCTGATTTTGGTCTGCACTAGCTGCTGATGGAAATATGTGGCTGTGTAGCTGAAATCAGCCGCCTGCTGAGGCCTAAAGCGGAGCTGATGACTGGCGGTGGCAGTGAACCAACGCAATGAGCTGAATGATGCTATAAATCTGCAGAGAGCAGAGGGAGAACTGCAGCTTTGGGCAATAAGCCTTGGAGCAGTTCTCACTGTGAGCGACAGTTTTCACATTTTACCTTGTTTTTCCATCAATTATTGATGAGAGCAGCTTCATGGGATGATAGCTTTGGATGTTCACCTTTTAACCTACTGACTACAAAGCTGAGAAAAACTGCAAAACACGCTTTTGTGATTTAGAAATGTTCAACTTACGTTGTGCAAGAGCGGGAAACAGTGAGTGTGTAACTGATCACTCAGATCAAATTGTGAAAAAAAAACTTTTTGTTGTTAAGGAGCTTAAACTTGTAAACACTCTGGCTGCAATGCTACCAATGCAAAGCTCTGAAAAAGTGTATGTGCTCTTGTGTACTTAGGGTGTCTGAGTTCATATAGTGTGTCACAAGGTGCTTATCTGGCCAGTCTGCAGGATTTATGTCTCTGTGGGTGAGAACGTAGTTTTCATGGCAACCTGATCCTTTCAGAGAGGCTGAAAGGCTGCTCACACTCAACCAGCACTGTATATCTCATTAAATCTCATGGTCTCTCTCTTTGTTGTCGTGTGCGTTATAACGTGTCAGTGTGTGGACACCTGTACACACACACACATCTATGTGCCTGTGAGCATCTGGCATGTTTTGAATTAGCAAGTGGTAGTTTTTTTTTTGTTTTTTTTTTGCTTTTAGGTGAAATAGGAGCGCTTTAATTAAGAGTGAACATTCAGGGAGATTTAATTACACTTCAGGAGCCAAAGGTATTTTATCATACTATTGGCTGCTGTGTGAAGATGTTATGTAATGGAGAATGAATTAAAAAAAAACCTAACACCTGTTTATACAGCGGCTCTTACGTAAGTATGAAAGAATAAAGTGAGGCCATTGAATGTGGCCTTAACTGTAAAAAGTGAAAACTCCTTTTTTTTGGGAAACATTTGAGTATCTTAAGTGAAGATGGAGAAAAAGTTCCCTGACCTGTGACACTGCAGCCATGGTGGAATAGTGCTGCTTGGAAGAAAAAACCTGCCTCAGTGCAGCACTTGAATGTACTGCTGTCAAATACAAGAATACACATTTATAAAACAGTAAAATCCCAAAACCATGCAAATGACCTCAGATACAGGAGAGACTCCCCTCTCCAGCAGGTCAGATCCTGAACTCAGCTGAACCTGACAGCGTTGCTCCACAGTCGTACCTGCATGTGTGTGAAGGAATGTCATTAGCGCTGTGATGACTGAGTGTGTGTATCTGCCAGGCCAGGGCCGAGAGATTGATTTTTAAGTTGGTGAAAAATGCCGTGGCTGCGTGCACATACATTATTAAGCGGTGCACACCCTCCAACACCAGTGTGGACGTGTGTGTCTGTGTGTCGGTTTGCAGTTTTCATCACTCCTCAATTCAAGATCATTCCTGAAGCCCGGCGTCAGTGGCTGCAGACATCAGGCCATTCCACAGAAAAAAGTGCTCACAGTGTTTCCTTTTTTCTAATCTCCCAGCAGGAGCTGGCAGCATCTGAGCTCCTCTAACTGCTGACAAAGAGCTCGACTGTAGGACTGCGCTGTGAGATTAGACATCTCATTTAAACAAGTTGCTGTGTGCAGACATGCCATGAGATTATCATGCTGAGTTGACCAGCTCAGTCTAAAGAAAGCCAGTGGGCCATTCAATGCTTTTGGCAAACTTCAGCAGATCTACTCTGCAGACAAAAATGAGCTTATCCTGCCCCCTGAAGGACTGCAGGGTCAGTGCAGACAGTGAACTACACATCACACTGGAACTGGAGAGTAACAGCAACTTGAGTCAGGGTTCAGCTGAATGAGCTGAATGTGTGCTTTCAGGACTGCAGCTCCTTCAACATATAAAACTTTATTACATTGTATCTGTAAAAGGCAAATCTTTATTAGAGCAGAGTGTGTTCCTCTGAGACTGGTTAACATGTTTTCCATTGACAGAGAGCCCTCTGTTGGCCACAGGCAGAGCAGCAAACAGCGGCACTGTCCTATCTGCCTCCGCTCAATGACTAAACCATCTAAACTGAAAGGACAATTTAATGTGTGTGTTGGACTCAGGTTGAAGAGCCATTAGTCATAAGGACAGGCAATGTACTTAGGGAAAAGTTGCTATGGACAACAATGGAAGAGGATATAGAGTAGCGCTGATGTAATGATGCCCTTTCAAAATAAGTTTGTCAGGTGATGAGAGTTTAAAACTGTGTTGCTACATCACCAAAAACCTACAGAGCACAGCTGTCACCAGTTGGAGATGTTACTCTACGACTAACAATGTTTGACTTGAATATAAAATATGACATCATTTACATTATTCAAAGTGGGGCATAAAAGGTATCCCATCAGTCCTGCCCAGCCGCTACAGCTCAAGTGTCAGTCTCTGAGAGGAATCATTACAGCCTTTTCACACATGGCAAGGAAGCCAACATCATGTCAGCTCTGTCTGGGGTCTTTTCAGGGTTTTTGGTATCACTGCTCTCCAAACAAATGCTGTGTCACAGCCCTCACTGCTGATCTCTACACTGATCCTCCTCTTGCTTGTAATTAGGGTTCTAACCCCGAAGGGGTAGAACCCTTCTAAAATCCTACGGTTTATTATTATTATTATTATTATTATTATTATTTGTCGTCTGCCGCTTGAGCTCAAATTCCCGTGAGCTGGAATAGGCCAGAAAGCTGAACTTGCCCAATGATTGGAAATGATGTGCATCAACTTCTATTAAATATGAGCCCAGTTGGCCAGATGGTGGCGCTGTAATTAAGGCTTAAAATGACTTTTTTGGAAGGCCACGCCCCTCACACCGTAAGTCCGATTGACTTGAATTTGACACACAGGTCCAGCTCAATGTGCTCTACAAAAAGCCTCTGGGACCATTAAAGTCCGCCATGATAGATTTTTTGCTAATTTGCATAATGTGAAAAACAGTAAAATGAATAGAACTTTTGAAAGATTGACTCTATCAACACCAATTTTGGTATACAGCCTCGGGGGATGAAATACAAATTTCTATTATAAATGAGCTAGATCGGATCAAAATATGGCCGCCACGGACCAATGAATCTTCGCAATGGGCGGAGCTTAGAAATGATTGGCCATAACTCCCACACCCCTTGCCCTATCATCACCAATCTTGGTGGGTAGGTTCACAACGGGACTGGGAAGCTGCCTACCAAAGCGTTTTGAGCTCAGCCTATAGGGGGCGCTATAAATGCCACACATGCATATCTCAAAGACCATTGAACAGAATTTCACCAAATTTGGTATGCATACTCTAGGGGGGACTGTTAACTTATATCTTGAGTGCCATGTTGATTGGTGAAAGTGGGCGTGGCCTGTTGGTCGTTAACTGCTGTTGTTTAGGTTTTTTGAATTTATGATGAGCTGGAAGGACCTAGGGACAAGAAAATCGGTACATGGATTATAAATGACATGCAAATGCTTGTCAAAAAATTTGACCCCATTCGGCCTAACGGGGGCGCTGTTACATGGCGTGTGAACTTCAAATGGCTCTCCCCGCCCAGATATGAGTGCTATTGACTTGAAATTTTACACACATGTCCTCCTGATGGTCCTCTACAAAAAAGCCTCTGGGACCATTAGGGTGATTATGACGGATTTTTTCAATAATTTGCATAATGTGAAAACAGTAAAATGAATAGAACTTTTGAAAGATTGACTCTATCAACACCAAATTTGGTATACAGCCTCGGGGGATGAAAATACAAATTTCTATTATAAATGAGCCAGGTCGGATAAAAACATGGCCGCCACGGACCATGAATCTCCGCGATGGGCGGAGCTTAGAAATGATCGGCCATAACTCCCACACCCATTGCCCTATCGTCACCAATCTTGGTGGGTAGGGTCACAAGGTGACTGGGAAGCTGCCTACCAAAGCGTTTCGAGCTCAGCCCATAGGGGGCGCTATAAATGCCACACATGCATATCTCAAAGACCGTCGGACAGAATTTCACCACGTTTGGTGTGCTATTGACTTGAAATTTTACACACATGTCCTCCTGATGGTCCTCTACAAAAAAGCCTCTTGCACCATTAGGGTGGTTATTAGGGATTTTTTTAATAACTTACATAATGTGAAAAACAGTATGAATGTGAATATAGGGATTTGATAAAAGCCTTCAGTGACTGGAGTCACCAGAACTGCCTCATGCTGAACACCTCAAAGACAAAGGAAATGATCATGGATTTCCGTAGGTCCAAGCCCACTCTTCAGCCAGTCAACACTTGTGGAGTGGACATTGAGGTGGTGACAACCTATAAATATCTAGGTGTTCATCTTGATAACAAGTTGGACTGGTCTGTTAACACAGATGCACTCTACAAAAAAGGGCAGAGGCGCCTCTTTTTCCTTAGAAAGCTTAGATCTCTAAACATCTGTAATAAGATGCTGCAGATGTTCTATCAGTCTGTGGTGGCAAGTGTTTTATTTTATGCTGCAGTCTGCTGGGGAGGAAGTTTAGGAAAAAAGCAGGCAAAGAGGCTGGATAAGCTTGTCAAGAAGGCTGGCTCTGTGATGGGAGTAAAGATGGGCTCTCTGGAGGAGGTGGTGGAGAGATACACAATGAGGATGGTGGAGGCCATACTGAACAACACGGATCATCCACTTCATAACACCTTGATGGATCAAAGAAGCAGCGGTGGTGGACGGCTCCTATCTCTTGGGTGCAGGACAGAAAGATACCGTAGATCTTTCATACCCACAGCCATCAGACTGTTTAATTCTAATGCAAATGGAAGATGAGCTAAAAGACAAATCAATTTCCCTTTGGGATCAATAAAGTCATTTCTATTCTATTCTATTCTATTCTATTCTATTTCTATTCTATTCTATTCTATTCTATTCTATTCATTTGTTGTTTCATCGTTTCATTTCATATTTCATATCATTTCATATTATTGCATTTCATTGTTCTATTCTATTCTATTCTATTCATTTGTTGTTTCATGGTTTCATTTCATATCATTGCATTTCATTGTTCATGAAGAGGATGATCTGAGTTGTTCAGAATGGCCTCCACCAGCGTGTATCTCTCCACCACATCCTCAGTGAGTCCATCAGGGAGACATGACTGAAGCCAAGTGCCTCAGGATGTTTAGTCTGTATCCTAGCAACGACTTGATGGAGAATTTCACATGGAACTTTGGCAGTAGCCGTTGGTGGGATGTATACAAGTATTGTTTTGATTTGAAAAAATGTCTACTGCCTGAGTCTTCATCTATATCTCCAGCTCCTCATTATTCTTGTTGGGCAGAGAGTTGATATTTTGCATGATGACTGACGGCAGAAAGGACCTTCACTTCATCTCCACTTCCAAGCCTTTAACCTCTGCACCACCAGCATAGCACCACGAAAACACCTCCTCATCCCAGATGGAACAGGGTGCATCCTCCTGAAGAATCTCCTCTCCCCACAGAAGTATCCATCAGTAGTTGAGAAAACATACATTGACACAACAAAATAAAGCAAAGGTTGAGTAAAAACTCACAGCCACTAGACTTTGCTTCTCCCAGTTGAAGCGCATGTTCTGAAAGTATGTGACTACCAAAACATTTTGAACTGGGCCAATATGGGTGTCACAAATGTGTGACCGAAAACCTGGTTTGGAGATATCTGGGCCTGGTAATGGGTGTGTATGGCGTGGAGCCTTTAGGAACGGAGCGGGCGCTGTCGTCGACCGTGGCCGCTCTTGGGTGCAGGACAGAAAGATACCGTAGATCTTTCATACCCACAGCCATCAGACTGTTTAATTCTAATGCAAATGGAAGATGAGCTAAAAGACAAATCAATTTCCCTTTGGGATCAATAAAGTCATTTCTATTCTATTCTATTCTATTCTATTTGTAGTGGATGTGATAATAGCCACATATATAGTTTTTTTTATTAACAGACACCCCCCTTTTTCATTTGAATATTCGAACCTTTTATTTTTACATTTTGTAATAACCGTTTGCACCAGCAGAGGGTGCTCCAAGACCATTGGATCCAAGCATTCTCTGCTCTGCTTGGTCTGCTTGCTCTGCTTGCTCTGTGCGGGCGCAGACAATAGAGGCGCTTAGCGGAAGCGACAGTAGCTAACGAGGGAACGTGTCCTATGTTTGGATCCACAGGTTGGTAAAGTGTATGGTTGATACAGTTTTGTTAAGTTGAAATGAGTAACAGCATGTGTTAAAGCACTGAAGTTAAGATGAATGCTTTAAGTTGTGAAACACTTACTATATTGTCGTGGTTCGTGATCGGACGTTCACGTCCCCATGAGGTCGGTTGAACAAGAATGGTGTGTGTGTGTGACTAGCGAAATTCCAACTGTAAACGTTACTCGCTTAGTGTTATTTTTTTGTAATATTATCTTGAGAGTACTGGTAGTTGGTACGGTATGTTTGTAATGTTGATTATATGGAATGTGAACTTTGAAGAGCGGGCGCAGACGATAAAGGCGCTTAGCGGAAGCAACAGTAGCTAACGAGGGACCGTGTCCTATGTTTGGATCCACAGATTGATTGGTTGCTCAGTCACACCCGTAGCTCAGCCGCTCGGTGCCCGCCGCCTGAGCGGTTTATGCTGCCGGCCAGGGACCCTAGCTCTGGCGCCGGTAACATATTCTATTCATTTGTTTGTTTCATCGTTTCATGGTTTCATTTCATATCACAGCCACTAGACTTTGCTTCTCCCCGTTGAAGCGCATGTTCTGAAAGTATATGACTCCCAAAACATTTTGAACTGGGCCAATATGGGGTGTCACAAATGTGTGACCGAAAACCCGGTTTGGAGATATCTGGGCCTGGTAATGGGTGTGTATCGCGTGGAGCCTTTAGGAACGGAGCGGGCGCTGTCGTCGACCGTGCCGGCGAGGGTCGGAGTGGCCGGTTTGGGCCTCAACAGGTTAGAACCCGGGGATTGCCGCTTGCGGCTATATTTTTCTTTATGCATTTACTTTACTTTTCTTCATCATCCCCATTTCTTATTCCGGTCTGTGTGTACACATTTCATATGTTTGGAATACACTGGCATAATTGTGTAATTTCATTTTTTGGATTTATTCCCTGGATGGTGCACGGCATCATTTCAATCAGCTGTCACTGTGCTGGAGAAATCGACATCCAGACAGTTACACATATCAACTTTTACAACATTCATGATGACATCATATTCTAGTTTCCTTGACACATGGCATGCAATTATAATTAAGATGCTACAACACCAGTACTGATGTCATTAGAGTGATTTTCAGGCTTTTCTGTCCGATCTCGCTCTCCTCAGGTCTGAACTTACAAACATGTCAGTGAGTGTTCATCGCTGTTTGGATCTGTGTCGGTGCAGCTGTTATATCAAAGTCTACGTGGTGGTAACTGGTAACTGTTTCTGAACCGGTGTGACTTCAACAGCACAATATCTTGGGGTCATAAAGCCTAAAGAAAAGGGGAGGTCAGGAGCGAGGTTAAATATGAGTAAACAAGGACTTCCTCCCTGAGGGTAAAATCTGCACCTGGACTTCTCATTACTGCTCCGCTGTGAGCCGGCTCAGCACCAAACAGCACATGTGGCCCAGAGGAAACAAGCTCATAGCACTGCAAGTCTCCAATGCTGAAACACCACAACACACACAGAACTCTGGGAAAATGTGCTGGCCGATACGGGTTCAACGGCCCACCTCCCCAGCCTTCATGAGTAACTGTAGCAGCATTGCTTTCTGTACGCAAGTACACACACACACACACACACGTATATCACAGAGGATTTAGCCCAACAAACACTGGCTCCATCTACTCACAGAGAGGAACCAGGATTTATTTATGACTCACTGACACTTTGATCCTCTTCAGTTTTGCTTCCCCTCTGCTCCGACTGTCACATCCATCTCCCACTATCAGCCCCGATACAAAGACCTGTCTTCTCAGTGTCAGTGTGTGCTTTCATTTCTTGTCTCACGTTCATCTTGTGTGCAAGAATAATGCATCTGTCGGGTTAAAACAACCCACGTTATCATCATTATATAGCCAAGAGACAAATGTTTGGCCTGTACATGCAAAAAGGGAAAATAGGGCAGCACTCTTTCTTCATGTGTTCCTCTTCTCTTGCTCCATCCTGTCTCCCTGGGGTCTTCACCTGGGGCCCTGTGAGGCCCAGCGTAGCTCTGCTGTACACTACGGGGAGCGAGACATTAATCAAAAGGTGGAGCAGGAGGAGGAGAGGGTGGCAGGTGTGTCCTGGTCTCCCCACCATGTTTTTCTCCGACCTCCCTTGCTTTTCAGGATTTTAAATCTCTCACAGTCTGAGGAATCATCGCCCTCAGAGCCCCTCCCCCCTGTGCTTAGCAGAAGGAATGGATGATCCAGACAAACACAAAAACAGAAACTTTCACCTACATCCAAATACAGGTAAAAAAACCCATCCTGCTAACATTATTAATTCAGAATGAGAAGTGATCTGGGTATGAATTAGAGAGTCTCTGTTGGAGGGGAGGTCCGAAAGGAGGGGAGGTGGGGGTGGGGGTTATTTTGACAGTCCCTCTGTCCTGGAGGAAAATGGCCTCTGTTCTGTTTGTTTTCCGAGGAGAAACATCTGAACATCTGTGGTGTTCCTCGGAGCAACATGCTGAGCTAGAGTTACAAGCTGCACTGGTGCACGAGAACGCATAAACACATGTGTGCTGTCGGACACACACGCACAGACACACACATACACAAACACACACACAAACACATAAAGGAGGGAAAAATGAGCAAATGTAATACTAATCTGAAGATGCTGTACTGCGTCACACTGTTGCTGTTCATTTGAGGTAATGTTAAATCCATGTTTTATGATCAGATGAAGTGGAAATACCACAGAGCTTCAAAGGCAGCCTGAGGAATGTCGCCCCAGTGCCGGGGCTGTTGGGCCGGGGCACCACTGTGACTGCGTGTCTGTGGCAGACATATGCTTCTCTGCAGGTCTATAGCAGGAGCTGCATGGACGGCCTCACTGTCCTCTGGCTGCGGCTGGAGTTTGTGTGGTATTACTACGTATTGAACTAAGAAATCCAAGGCTCAAAAACATCCCTTAAGCAAATATTGTGTAAGCGCTTACATATTTCACTTGGCAAGAACATCTGGCCTTTGTCACAGGCCTCCTCTCTCAAAAACACTCTTTAGTCTCTCTGTGCTTTTTGCTGTGGGAACCGATGGTGAGATGATGGTGCTGTAAAGAGCTTCACCTAAACTCTGGAGGAACATGTGTTGTAAAAGAAATTTTTGATCATGGAGAAGAGCTCGTCTGCAGCCTGCTTTGTTTCATTTGTACTGATGCAGTTTTGAACACGGTCACTAGGGAGCACTATTACACTGCTCACTGAATCCTACCGCACACACACTCGCACACACATCAGCCCCCGCTCCTCAACAGGCTGCTGCCACGACTGAGCTGCTTTCTCTAGGTCTCCTGAGGGAGACCAGCGTCTTTTTTTTTTTTTTTTTTTTTTACTAAGTCCAGCTTCTCCATCTCAGATAATACAGAGCGGTTGTGGCCAGATGTGAGGCACCAACACTACAGCTGCTAAAAACACAGTCACTTTCACTCCTCCTCTGATGTCAGTGTGTTTTTCTGTCCATTTTTAACTTCTACTACTACTCCTCATTTTTTGGTGGTGCTGCTTTGGCTTCTAATCACATATTACAACAAGAACAAAACAGAAATTAAACTGCTCTGTGGAGCAAAGTACATACACAGGGGTCCAAAAAACCTGAGATCATTTTGCCCTTCACTTTATGGAAAACTGACTTCTCTGCTGTTGGGGTGGTTTGTTGGATTTTACCCGACAACACGAGTTGGAAAAGGAGGAAACACATAAAAGCACAGCTGAGGCAAATGTATTTGATTTAAATGGAAGACCAGGCAAATCAATTCATCACAGCTGGTGTTTGACGTTGTTCTTAACAACAACTGCCAGAAAACACTTGTGTAGCCTATAAATGCTGAACACAGAGACGCAGCCATATAGCCTCGGCCTCCAGCACCTTCTCTTTTATCATTCTGGACTTTTCTTTCAATTAACGTTGTTCAAATATGTGGGTGTGACATGTAAGATGAGTAAAATACATGCATTTTTCAAACCACATGAGGGAGGTGCTCTGCCTCCTGCAGAAATTGTGACCTGCAAACTGGCAATAATGGCTGAAAATAGAGGTTTGACCTGCTTTGAAATAGCATGTAGAGCACTGATAGGCAATCATGATGGACACAGGTTGGCGTTTGAGAGAGACACTGAGGCGTGACAGCAGACTGGGCCCTTTGAAATAAAGACTTCATAGAAAGCAATAATCTTTTGAGGCCTAACGCCATGCTGTGACACAGACGCAACATGTGAATCTCACTGTTTCAACTCTTTTACAGGCCTCTGTCCACATTTGAGCAAAAATGCCGCTGCAAGTTGTCAAATCTCCACAGGACATCGAAATGAGCAAAGTACACGAGTCCATTGTCAGCGCGACTACACAGAGCTGTGCAGACAGTGACTGTGCTGGACCGAAACCAAGGTTGTTCAGGTGAAAAGAAAACAACTTTTACAATCTCAGCAGAGGAGCTCTCCACGGTCTGCAGCAGCGCAGGGAGATGTGGTCACTGGCAGGATGGTCAACATGGAGAGACGCCCAGTTTCTTGTGCAGCGTGCGTGAGAGCGATTCAAGTACAGAGATGGAGAAGCTGCTGTGTTCAACTCAGTCAGGTAAAGATGATTTATGATGGAGGAGAAGGTGGAATCTCACACTCTACAGGAACCTCTAGAGTTCCCTGTTAAACGCTCTGCTCGCCAGCTATAGGACGCACAGCCCTGCTGCAGGTACGTGCTGTTCCTCTGACAGTTGGTGCAAAGAAATACAGCAATGTGCTAATTGAATGCAGTGGAAAGGACGACAGAAAGCTGGCAACATCGACATAAACAGTGCACAAACATTTAAAAATCTCCTTGCAAATGCTTTCAGAGGAACAAAAAGCAGCAATCACGTTTGCCCGACCTCAAGAACAAACGTGTGTTGGTTACGAACGCTGTCATAGAGACTCCAAAGGACACATTTAAAGGATTGGTTCAACATTTTAGAAATGATATGCTCATTTGTGGCGAGTTAGATGGGAAGGCCAATACCGCTGTCATTTATGTATGATAAATATGAAGCTGGAGCCAGATGCTGGAGTTAGCATGGAGACTGGAAACTGCCTGGTTTCTAGGCAACCAGCTGAGACTCCAGGAGGTTATTGGTTCTGGCCAAAATGGTGAAGATAATGTTCTTTTGTTTCATTTGGACTGAGCCAGAGTTGTTGTTTCCTTGTGTTTCCAGATTGTTGGCTAAACTAAGCTACTTAACTGTGTGTACCCCATAATGAGGAAACCTCAGCTTTAACATCTTCATGCTTGCAGAAGGCAAAATAATCTGTACATGACCGTTCTCCTCCTTCTAATCACTCTTTACTATCCAGAGAGACAATTAAAACATTGCTGCGAAGTCCACAAATCCAACATATGGTCAAGCTGAGACTTGAGCTGTCATGTTGCATGAAGTGCATATTAATTCTAGGAGAGAAAATGAGCAGCCGTCCACAGAGAGCAGGACTGGCAGCATCGCCCGCGGGTGGAGGACATGGAGGGAAACACAATTATTAGGTTCTATATATAGCTTCTGTCTGACTTGTTAGACAAAGTTGAGCCATCTAGTGTAATTAACATTTACAGCAGCCTGTTAGTGTCTGTGTGCTGCCAGTTTTAAAGAAATACTTGTGTATAAAAGAAACATCCTTCATTTAGTCAAAAAACTTGGAGGATCAGCATTTAAATCTTGACGTGCACTGAACCTAATACTGGAAATAGTCTCAGCCAGACAGACCCTGACACAACCCACACACCAAACTTGTTTCCAAGTGCGTGTCAGATCAGCGGGTGAAAGTGCTCGGCCTGATGGCAAACGCTCAGTCCCACACACTAGGAAGCATGATAATGTGATAATGTGCATGGCGGCCTTGAGTGCTGCCTGGGTGCTCTGCATTTCCAGCACCATCCTGCAATGAAGAGCTGGAGGATCGGCACGGCTCCGGGCCAGCCTCACTGCTGGGGTTATTGTTAATGAACTCTGGAGCAAGGGTGCTGTAATTCATGGCAGAGCATCTCCTCCCTGTGCCAAGGCAGTGTGACGCAAGTCAACTGAGACACCAACATACAGCAAAAGATGGTGGGTGGAAGTCCTTGTGGGTGTAAGCCTATTGGAAAAATAAGAATAAAGACACCGCTGTTTATTAATAACTGCCAACCACTCATACATGGCTCCAAGGTTTCATATTCTTAACTCCTTTCCAGATAATGCATTATTAATTCTCAGTTTGTTTTACAAGCACGCTGCCTCAAGGGCTGATCTGGTAAGTCACCACCACGAGGAACATTTCGAAATATCAACCCATGAATAGAGATAATTAGGATGTTTAAAAAGTATTATCCTGAGAGAGAGGAGGAGCAGAACACAACAGACAAACCAAGATCTTCACACAGAGTCACTCTTTGCTCAGGCTGCACAATCACATCATCTCACACTGACAAAAACAACATTTTTTCTCTTTAAGATCCTCAGACTTTGAATATCATACAGCAGCTCCCCCCTAACCCTACCCCTGTAGTGTATTCACGGCCATTTTGTGGGGCTGACCCATTTAGGGGTTTCTGTAAATGTACACCTTCTGAATGAATAAGCACTTCCTGTTTCAGTCAGGATTGGGGTTCACGCAGGGGGAGGGGGGTTAGATTGAAATCTCCCACTCTACCCACTCTTTCTCACTCTCTCTGTTTCTTTTTCAACTCTGAAAGAAGAAAAAGAAGAAGAAGCAGAAAAAAACAGCCAGCCTAGAGCAGGATTTTCAGTTCACTTGAAGACTCTTAAACACACAGCTAAAATCTCACATACTTATCAAATTAGAGAAAGGCTCTGTTACACAGACTTTATTGGAGCGTACATCAAATTAATTGCCAATTGTACAACTGCATCAGAAACACTTGGTTCCTATTAAATCATCTAATGTAAACAGAGAATTTCAGTTTCATGCGGAGAAGAAAAAAAAAACATCCAGGAGATGGAGAGAGATAGAAGAAAACAATGTGGAGAGGAGGACAGGGCTGTTTATTTACTGAGAGCAGGCACAAAAAAAAAAAAAAAAAAATCTTTCCAAAGCATCCATTGTGAGGACAGAAAGGCTCCCACAGCCAGAGACAAACCCAACCATTAGACAGGAGGAGGACAGATAAAGGAGAGGGTGGTGCAGCTGATGAAAAGACATGATTAACCTTTGATCTAAACTCCATGTCATGTGTATATGTGTGTGTGTGCGCGTGTGTGAGTGTAGGCATGTCTCAGAGAGTATGAGTGAGTGTGTGTGAAGAGAAAGGGGGGAGAGAGAGTGTGTTTGCTGAATGATAACTGTGCTATGCGCTCAGCGTGCTCCCATGGGAGACAGACAGATAGATAACGCTGGAGCTGTTCAGATCTTTCGATAATGGCTGTGGGGATGGAGCAGGGAGGAGGAGGAGGAAGAGGAGGAGGAGGAAGAGGAGTTTGTGTGTGTTTGATGGCCGGGTGGATGGAGGTGTGTTTGTAGCTTCTAGTCTGACTTACATGCTGCAGGTGAGGGCACAGGATAGTGTGTGTTTGACCTCTGAAACTGAGCTGACCTGAGAGAGAGCATGAGGACGCAGAAACCCTGCGTGTGTGTGGAGTGTGTGTCAGAATGAGACGGTCGGAATAAGTGAGAAGTGAAAGAGAAAAGAAAAAAACGAGTGTGTGTCTGTGGGAAAGCAGAGAAGAGAGATTAGTCTCTTTATATGCTGGACAATACGTTGTGTATTTGTGCGAACAAGTTCATGCATGACTGTTTGTTGACTCTGCAGAGCTATTACTGCAACGGGCAGAGCCGGGAATACACATGTGACTGTGAGAGAGAGTTGTGGGTTTCCATTTGATACCTGAAAGCTAAATAAACAGCTCAGACCTGCCAGATCTGAAGCCGGAGAAATAAACTCCACGGATATCTGAGAGGCTGGGTCTGTTTACAGGCTCATCAGTCAACACACCACTACACACACACACACATGTACGGTGACGCAGCTTAACTGAGGCCGCTCTTACAATAAAAATCGGACTCTTTCATGTCCAGTTTTTCAGACTTTGGATGGTGTAAAAAAAAAGCGAGGACAAATCTGATGGAAAATCTCCAGCGACAGGACTTGTTTTGAAGCACGGGGACGTCTGGTCGATGGTCACAACTCTTTGTGAAGGGTAAAAGAGGTGGGACGCAACAGAGATTGAAGCCACATGTTGAGGCACAGCACACATGACAGATTACACACACACACACACACACACACACACACACACGAATTGATTGATTAATCTGGAATGTTATTTTTTCTTTTCTCTCTAAAAGCACAGACCTCTGCAGTAAAGCCACTGTGCTGCTCGTGTACTGCTGCACATTTAAAAGCTTCGCCCCCTTTTATCTGTTAGTGTCCACTCACACACTTCACTATGACTCACATGTCTGCTCATTCAGACACATTATTATGTTGCGGGATGACTCACATCTTCTCTGCACAGGAGAGTGATGAGGTGATGAGAGGGGCTTTGCTTACAAACAGAACGTGTTTGTCTCTCAGTCCCAGTTCTGATGAGCAGCGGAGAACCACAGGGAGAACGGTCTCCACTGACATGTGCTGTGAGACAGGAACAACACTCTGATGTTGTTCTGAAGGGACAGTAGCATATAGCAGGGAGCGGGCAGTTTATTAGTGTCTAATCCCACAGTGAGGAGGAGTATGAGGCTGTGCAGAGATGAGAGCAGTTTTCAAAAAAGATCTCTCAGGTTGTGGGGGGCATCATGGGAAATAATAAAAACTTAAAAGGCACACTAACTCAAGATAAAAATACGTCCGTAACTTTCTCTCCAGGAGAAAGTCATTCCGTTTAAAATTGTTTGCGGAGGAGTGTGCACTTCTGGAAATCGAGGGCCTCTCACTTCACCTTTTCAATGAAATCACAGTTTGCATCAGGGAACTGAAAACAGGGACTTTCAGTTTTCATAGAAACTATTTCTTTGGTAGGATAATGTTCCAGTAAAAAAAAAAAGAAAAAAAAAACACTGCTGGGTGTTTTTTTCCAGTGTAATGTGGACACTGGGTGTTTACAGTCAGATTTCTGCAGTAAACTGGAGTCATATACACAGAAGACCCTGAGGCTGAATGTGGCAGAGCTAGTCTGACTGTAATTTACAAAGCATTTTAGTGCTAAAAGTAGCTCCTGAGTGAAATTATACCTGCACACAGGTAATGGGCCTCTTCGTATCAGTAGTCGGGAAAATTACAGTGGTTGTAACTATTTAAACGGCACATAGAGATGCATTCAAGATAACCCATCCAACCAGCCAATCAGGTCCCTCAGCTGTCGTATCTCATCTGTAGACATGTATGAGTATCAGAGTGGTTTTGCACACAGCTGTAGGACACCTCAGCTCTGTATCAGTATTATTACTTAATAAAAGCTGCACTCCTCACTGTGTCCAGCAGCTCATTAAAGATACATGAATTGATCCCAGACTGGAATAAACAAAGACATTGCAGAGAACTGTTTTCCCCTTGCTGAATTACACAGACTACACATCTGTCAACCCATCACTGTGAAGGCACATGTGTGCAGAAATTAATTCCTGAGAAGTCGTGTGAGGTCAGTGTCGCCTCTCTCTAAACTCAGGTGTTCTCCCAGTTCTTCACACCAGCAGCTGTTGGACAACTGCTGGAGCTCTTCTCATGGCCCTGGCTTCTTCAACACAATGTACTAAACCTCAGTTTTTTGGAGTTTATTAAATCCAGACAAACCCACAGCATATTTTCATCATACAGCGACTAATAAGAATCAGTACTTCCACCCTGGTGCAGAGGAGTATATAAACTATATGCAGATTTTTATCACTTGTTTTTAATAATCTGCTAAAAGTCAAAGCTTTGTTTGAAATCTCTTTCCATGCAGCTGCATCCTCTGTGCTGGTATTAAATTCTCCTTATTATCCATTTTCTCTAATCTTCCTCCTGCAGCAGCAGCAGCAGCAGCAGCAGCAGCAGAATGACGTTTCTGCTCCCCATCTTTTGCCAGTGTGTTACATATCATAAATATATTAGACTGTTCTTGATTTCACACACATACACTATGCTTCAGAGATATTAAAATGAGATGTTTCCTGCAGTAAGAGTAATGCAGGGCTTTTAAAGGAAGAAATGATGTGTCAGACTTAGTTTGTGACTGGATTTACCTGCATACCTGAGAGTTCACCTGACACGCTCTTCCTGAGCGTCTTTCACACTTTGATACTTTGCTACAGAGCTGCAACAATCATTTGATTAATTAATAAATCTATCAACAGTAAATCAAACCTCTTCAGGGGTTGGTCTCAGCTTCTCTGACAGTATGTGGAGGTTTTCTGGTGTCTTCAGCCTTTTATGAAAGTTAAAGAAGCCATCTGTAAGCTTGGCTCCGTGGCCAGCATGAGCGTTAGCAGCTGTTCACTTATCGGCTGTGCCAAAGGTTTCAGTCATCATCATGTTTACGGTACGAGAGGTTGTAATGCAACAGCTCTACTCCTACAGGGCGGCCTGGGCGCTACAGGGACTCCCTGTCGGAAAATGATGAGCTGGCTGCAGCTAGCTGGTTAGCATGCTAACTTCATTGGGGGAAAAGATGTAATGAAGCAAAACAAGAGGGTTGCATTTCACCATTGGCAATAGCAAGCTGATACTGAACTCAATGATTCTTTAGACATGTAGGTGAACTGTTGTGCTAATGTTAGCTATATGTAGCAATAGCAAAACCTACAAATAGCTTCTTCAATGAATTTCTTTTTGAGCGACTGGTTGAATGAAACATGATGTGAAGACCCCACAACGAGCCACTGGAGCTGGAGATGGCCTCCCTCACTGTTGTCAGGCCTTTAACAGTCAGATGATGACCGACTCATCAAGAAAAATGAGCTGCAGTCTAATTAATAATAAAAACTGTTGTTAGTTAACAGCTGTACTGAGCATGTAACTCCAGTATCCAGAGTCGCCTGATTTCTCAGCTGAGCTTTAACTGTGTTCAGCACAAACTCAATTCCATTCTCCTCCCTTGTGTCAGGACGGAGCCGGATACTGGAATTAAAGTGAGAAAATGGGTTTTTACTTTTGAGTAACCAGGGAAGAAATGTATAGAGCAGACAGCTGGCACACTCCAACAGTGAGTTAAAGAGGAAATAACTGTGAGAGAAAGTCCCTATTGATAGATATGGTGCGCAGGGAGGGAGATAAGGTGGTGAGTCCCACTGACACAGAGGAAGCCTATCACAGGAAGCCTTTCTTGTAAATGTCAGATTCACCTAATCGCTGCTCCGCTTCCTGTTTTCTGGACAACATCACACGAGGGCTCACGATGATACCCAAGACCAGTCGGGATCATACATACACATAACCCATCCAGGCGGGCATCCTACACAAACATCACATCCTGGGGGGTTGAGGTCCACATCAAAGTGGATTATAGGGTGGATAAGGCTGGCGCTATGGTGACCGCTAGCAGACATACCACTTATTATTTCTGACCTTGAGATGTTGACGCCACCCACGGATTAAGGGAACATCTCGAAACTATTTCTTATTTTTCTGCTTTTCTTTTTCCCTTTCATGCACACACACACACACATACACACACACATACACACAAATATGTAATCAGTTCAGTGACCTAATCACAACAGTCCGTTGCCTTACTGATGTGAAACATCTTCAAACTGAAGAAAAGTTTCATATTCCAGGCCTGAGGGCCGACACTGTACCCACAATAACCTCTGCTGAAGGGACGTGCTGCTTGCAAAAATAGGTTACCATAACACAAATAACACACTGCGCTCTCAGAAACACACACAGCAGCCCTATAGAATCACAAAAACTTCATAATCCTGTCACTCAAAATACGCAACAGGCTAATCTGCTCCCACACATAACAACAGAGATCCGTCACTGACGGGTCAGAGCAGTGTATCACTGCTGAAAACCCTGGAGGTTTGCTCGCTTTAGAATTATTTAGATTGAGTGAGAGTGTGAGGCAGCTGTCGATTCGTCTGTGTGCATGTGTGTGTATGTGTGTGCGCATGTGTGCTCAGCCTCTTGACTGTTGCAGTGGTGCAAGGAGGCCTACCAGAGGGCGGCTGCTCCCACCTGAAAGACAGATGTTTGTGTTTAAAGTGTGTGTGTGTGTGTGTGTGTGTGTGTGTGTGTGTCTACAAATGGACAGGAGAGGGCTGACCTGATGCTGTAATGCAATAAAATGCACATTAGAGTGTCTAATAGCTCCTCAGGATAAAATAAAACCCTGTGAGTCACTCATATATGCGGATGTTATGATTATTTTACAAACTATCTTATAATTCAACAAGTGGTTTCATATTTTAGTTGTAATTCTCAGTTTGTTTAACAAACTGTGTGGTCAGCTTCCAAGATCTGAACCAGACGTCACACAACAATTGTCACTTTGTCAACACTTGCTCATAAATAAGTAAGCGTTTCATTGCAGCTTATGTGCAACGGTGAAACTCTGGAGTGATGCTCCGGAGGAAGTGAGGAGAAAGTGTAAGAGGGGAGGGAGGTGAGAGCAGGAAAGGGACAAAATTAAAACCATACATCCCCTCCTGGAAATAACACATCTCCTCCTACAGTGAGTTTTTGGAGGATTTGCTATCGCTACAGAACGGAGAAGGAAATTAAAGCACGGCCAAAAATAGAGTGTTTTCAATGAGTAGAACTGAGCCTGTGTGTTCTGGGTCAGGGATGCTAAAGGGGGAGCCAGTGAAGGGGGCTACAATAGGAAACAGGGGAGGGGGTCGCTCTGGCCTTAAGGCAAGGGGCAATAGTTATAAGGGAGGTGTGTATATGTGAGTTCTAATGTGTTTATTTTCTGGGGGGCTGAGTTTACTCTGGCCCCTCTGCAGCGATCCTCACTGCAGACAGTCATTATCGCAGTGTGTACGCCCACGCTGTGTGGATGGCAGCGATAAGAGCAGCGACGGACCTCCTCGCAAAAGATGTTTCTCACCTTGTGAGAGGCAGCAGAGGTTCAAAAGGTTAACCATCTCTCTCCAGTTCAGTCATCCCTCCATGTCTGCTCCATCAGAGAGAACCATTCACCTGGACTCAGAGCAGGCTGAGCATCAAAGAACCAGGTGTATGTTGTGTGTGTGTGTGTGTGTGTGTGTGTGTGTGAGAGAGAGAGAAGAAGCCAGAGAAAAAGCAGACAGACCCCAGATAAAATGAAATGATGGAGAGGCAGACTGAAACAGGTTCTATTGACAGTGGGATTTAAATGATAACTAACATCTTCCCTACTCAGCACTGCACAAACACTCATCTAACAGTGGTGGACTAAATACCTGAAACACCCTATGACTATCTAATAAAATGAATCAGTGACAAAAAAACACCAAAAAGTGGAATCAAGAAAAAATAATTGTGCAGAAGTGAAAAATACCTGGTGACCTCTCACAGGACATACATGCTGCTTGTAAGTTGTAAGTATTAGCATTAACAGCTGTTCACTTACAATAGCTCCTTCAAGACAAATTGAACACTGAAAATTAAGTAGTCTTGACCTTATTAAAATGAGCTAAAGCACCGTTATAAGTTTCCTATAAGTTAAGTTATGAGTTCTGAGTTTGATAGTGACAGATTAAAAAGTAAATCTGTGGCAGTCACACTGTGTTTATTCAAGGGGACACATGATATTGTTGTATTTAGAGGATTTCTTAAAAGGTGTGAGCAGTTCCTTTCTTTCCTGGCTACTCTTTGCTTCTGATGTGTGTTGTTCCGTTTAAAATTGTCAATCATGGAGATTTATTTGATGACGAGGCTAATGTGAGGAATTCGCAGTGAGTTTTGGACAGAGTCTTTTTTTTCTGTGGCTGTGGCTGCTGTTAGAGAAGAAAGGAACGCCCTTCAAACAGTTCAGGCTGCTCGCGGCCATCAAAATTAAATCACAAATCCGATAATACAGCTACAATGAAAACCAGAAACCGACGGAATATTATGTTTTCATGCCAAGACGTCTCATACTTGGAGTGTTTTTCATACTGAGCTTAACTGAGTTCTCTGTAATTGAATTACATTTTTCATGCATCAAACTAAAACTAAGACACTTGAGCTACGCATGTATGAGTCAGGAACTTCCCTGCGTGTGCCGTAGATGAATCTGCGCAGGAAAAACACAGGTTTCACCATCGAACGCTGTGGATGAGGCACGTACACTGTTTGGTGATTCAGATGTAGCGGGAACACTGGGACGGGAGGGATGTAGTCCAAACATCCCCTTTGACGGCCCCCCTTTGGTTTGTAGGCCTGTGCCTGGTCAGAGTAGAGGTCAGATGAGGAGGAGGAGTGACCAGATAAGTCTATCTCTATCAAGAGACACAACAGAAAGTGACGAGACACCAGACCACATGTAAAGAAAGACTCCTTTCTGCTCATTCCTGACTATCTCCTTCTATCTATTGGCTGGACCTGCAGTTCTCCATAGGGACACTTTGATAACACAGACCATTACCTCCTCAAGATTTACAAGCACCTAAACACGCGCAGAGTGGAGCATGACATGTACAAAACAAAGCAGGGGCAGGGAACGGAGGACAAAAGAACCCAAACTGATGGGGAAATGGGGGGAGAGAAAAATGTGCATTTCTTAGCTTCTCTGCTAGATGATGGGGTGTAAGAGGAGAGGGGGCTATTAAAAAAAAAAAAAAAGAGGAGGAGGTAGGGGAGTAGGGGGCGTTCCCATTGGCTCAGGCCTTGATTAACACCAGGCCTCCTGACAGGAAATGACCCGGCCAGCTCATAGCGCCAGGAGAGCTTCCATCTGCTGTCGGGGCCGTGGAGAAATTCTCCACCCAGGAGAACTTGGAACCAAACAGGAGAAACTTCGAAATGAATGAGCACGTTTCATTTCCAGGACTAAATAGATTAGTCCCACTGCTTGTACAGGACCTTCGCACAGAAACCATCAGGCTGTTCCTGTTGCTGTTCAAGGTTGTAGAAGATGTAGAAAAAAGCAGAACTGATATGCAGCCTTTTTCAGTCCAGGATCTCAGGATCATGAACACATCGTAAAATCTTATTGATGGCTGATATCACAGTGAATAGAAACGTACAGTGTGTAGAGGGAGTAGGTTAGACAGTTACTCCGGCTGAAGCTGCTCGAGGAGGGGGTGGAGAGAACGAGGGGACAGTTTGGGGAGGAAAGCGGGTACATTAGGACAGGTCATCTTTCACTGCTGACTGGAATCCTCAATGTAAACAAGTTCTTCCGCATCAACAGATAAAACACAGATATAGTGTAAAAACCAAGTGGGTCTGGTAAAAAACAGACTCACACTCGCACACTTATTTACGAATAGAGTTCAAGCCAAGTCATTTGTCCCTCTGAAAAAAAGCAGAACTATAAGTCTACAAACAGAAATGCCTTCTTTAAACTTTTTGTCTCAGTCTGAATCCTGCTCAGAATATAAAGTACAAACTTATGTAGACAGATGAAAGAGGGTCGTCTCCCCCAAGAGGAGCCGGGGGAGAAGACGAGGGAGGCCAGCGGGTGGACCGGACTCCTCCACTGACCCTCAGTCGAAGGGTTGCAGGCTGACCCCCGCCTGCACTGACGCGTGTGCAGGGGCCAGGGGCCGCTGTCTCAGTTCGAGTCCCTCTGGAGCCGGTCTGTGTGTGTCCCTGTGTGTGTGTGTGTGATTTTAAGTCTGTGTGGGATCATGACAGTGTCCTTTTTCATCCTACGGGCTCAATTCCCAGCAGAGATATAAGTGCTTACGAGCCTTTTATGATGTGCATTTCCTGTCATAAATAAGAGGCAGAGGAATTCTCTGCTGAGCGCTAACACACTCCATAAAGCAAACAGAGGTGTAAACTACACTCTGGGCAGCTCTGTGAAAACCTACCCGACAAAGCATGGAAACAAGCCACAGCACTGCTTTGACAAATGATGGTTTGCCTCTGAGTGACAATGCAGCTTTGTTTGTTACCGCACACAGGATGTCACACAATGCCACCTACACAGCCGTATTTGACAGTCTGGACTGACTGCATGCTCTCATCAAAACCATAACAACATGCAAAGATGGGAAGTCTCTTTCAGTCCCCAAGTGGTTTTGTCAGTCCTGTCTGTGCTGTGGTTCACTTCTTCAGTTTCATTCTGACCTGACACTGAGTGAGAAAAACCAAAGTTTTCTTTGAGTTCTAATAACCAAACTTGAATATCGTCCTTGCATGGGATCACTGTGTGTGTTCTTTGGGAAAACTCTTTGATGTAGCTGTAAGAAATCTTAGAGATCAGGTGATAATCATGCACCAAAATGAATCTATGATTCTTACTTTGTGCAGTTACCCATTCATGCATCTATCTTTGTGAACTGAACTAACCCTTCCAGACCATTATCCTCGCTGTTGAAGGCACATGGAGCAGCAAACACATCCTTTGCTCTATGAGAGGTGTCTGCTGTTCTTCTGATATTAAAGCAGGCTTGTTTGACCATTCAAATGGATTTTTAAAGTGAAAGAAATGTGTAGAAGAATGACTGTCTGAATCTGTTTTTAAGACACTGTCACTGTAGTTCAAGCTGAAAACACTCAGTCAGGACATTGGCTACGTCTTATTATGTGTCTTATATGTAAAAAAAAAACCAAAACCCCCAAAACATCAAAACAAGGTTACATGCTCTCACACTGTCCCCTGGTCCACATGAGTACAGACTGAACAGGCTGAAGGAAGAGAGTGGGTGGATACAAGGAGACAAGGCTGTACAGTATTACGACCCAGCCATGGTGTGCAACTGGTATGCAACTTGTCAAGGAATGAGAGTGGGGGTCTGGTGGCGACGCTGTGTGTGGCCCCGCCTGTTAACCAGGCCTGTCTGGCCTGGCAGTAAGGAGCTGATGAGCCTCTGTTAATTAAAGCCTGAGCTCCATGTCATCGGCTTATCTGATGGAGTGAATGAGGGAGAGCAACGCCACCGGCTGCTTTGCTCACCCTGGGGTCCGCGGCTTTCACCTCATATCTGTACGCATGTGTGTGTGTGTGTGTGTGTGACCGTGGGTGTTTGTGCAACAGGGGAGGAAGTAAAGAAAGAACCACCAATTAAAAATAATTGGGACTAATTTCATAAACACAGTGCAACAGGGGAATATATTTAATCAGGCATGATCATTAGACTAACTTATGCTCCACTTCCCCCTGCAACCAGTGTGGTTTTAGGGCCTCAGAGAGAGGAGAACAAATAGAGGCGGGTAAGGAGAGAAAAGAGGGAAGAAAGAGAGAAATGGAGAAGGAAATTTTAAAAACCAACAGGAAGGAAAAGTTTGAGAGGTAGGCAGACGGAGGGTTGGTGGCCAGTTATGTGTGATCCCTTTCATGTCCCCAGGTTGCCGTGGCAAACCCAAACAGCGGCATTGGAGAGGTCCGACTCTCCTGCTGCTCTGCTCTTCCTTGCCCTGCGCACGCATCCCATGCGCAGGATGAATAACACACCCAGTGTGTGTGAAGCAGAGAGAGGGGAGAGAAGGACATGACGTGAAACCACTGCAACTCCACTTACATTTCACATCTTGCTCTAAAAGTTATTTCGTGACCTTCTTTCTTCCCTCTGTCACTGCAGCTGGTAAATCTGGAGCTGAACACCCACACACACTCACACAAGTACAGACAAACACGATCCATCACCCTGAGCTAGCTCCATGTCCTAGGGTGAGGAATTAGCTGGTTGGCCTGCTTTCTTTCTTGATTTACTCCAACACTGAGAGGGGAGATGAAAAACTTAGAAAGAGGGAGGAGGCTTCATTCTGCACCAGAGAAACCAAAAGCCACCGGACTGACAGGAAACAAATCTATAAACTAGTCTGAGGAACACTCATTTTTGCTCTCGTACCAGCATCAATGTAGTTTTTGCCACAACTGAACGAGGAATTAACATTAACTGGTCTGAACTATTTACAACCTGCACACATCACACACACCGCCCCGGCGCGCCTCAGACTGTCCGTCGGCAGCCAATCAGACTCCAGCTTTCAGGAGATCAGTGGATCCTTCGTCCAATGCTGTCACTCGTTCTGCCTCTGCCACGCTGCTCCCGACCAATCAGGTTCTTTCCCACATGTGGTGTTGGTTCTGCGGAGCGTTTGGTTTAAGAGCTCGTTTCCCACTCTGCAATAAGCAGAACCATTTTCTTGGATAAATACTGCTAGAGCCTTTAATCAAAACCATACAGTAAGACAACAATACACAGACATGCTGTAAAATCTAAATGCTCAGTTCACATGTACACACACACAGTGATGAGTAAGTAGTAAACAGAAATACAAAAATAAACTTTGTCTTGCCTTGAAAAAAAAAAAACAGTCCTGAGGACATTAGGAGCAGATTCTGCTTTAGCTCTGCTCTTCTGCTCTCTGGTGTCAATATAAAAGATAGAGCACAGCAATGAGGCTGGTGATACTCACAATTTTTCTTACTGTCAACAAATCCTACGATTTTACAAAAACTAACAATGCCTTGATCCTTGGAGCCAACGTCTGACATATTTCATGTTTCAGTGCCATCCACTTCAATAAGCTGCCTGCTGCACTGGCTAACATGTTCCTTTATTACCACAAACAAGTCCAGTCGTTCATTTAGAGCCAGTCCCACATACAGTACACCACCCTGCTGCTGTAAATACACAGTAGCTCACAAAGTCTGAAAATAGTCTTTAACAATTACACTATTTATTCCTGCTAAAGTCTTTGCAGAAAACTACGACTTCCAGCTTCTTCTAGAAATTAATCTATCCAGTCTTTTTGGAAAAAAAAGAAAACCCTATACCATGTAGAGAGAGAGAGAGAGAGAGAGAGAGAGAGAGAGAGTGAGTGTGTGTGAGAGAGAGAGAGAGACAGAGAGAGAGAGAGACAGAGAGAGAGAGTGAGAGAGAGAGAGAGAGATAGAGAGAGGGAGAGAGAGAGCAGTAGGTCCAGCAGCTCAGCACAGAGCAGGACTGCGTGTGGATGGTGGTCAGAATATAAAGAGACAGATGAACTCATTGTTGCTGCTGGCTGCTTTGCTGACAGTGATGACAGTGAAATGTCATCACCTCAAAGCCTCATCACCTCAACAAGTGGCACAGCTAAATCAATCTGCACATCGTGCTTATTGCTATAGCATAGCAAAGCTGTGAGTCACAGTGCTTACTGGTGACCTGCAGGTCACTGTGCTATTTTTGCTTGAATTTTCAGAGGCATCATATATTTTTAAGCTGTTATTGCAAAGTGTGGGCAAAGGAGTTTGATCATGGGCAGTTAGAAGGCTCAATAGCTTGGTAAGTAACGAGACAATAAGCAAATACATTTATGAAAAACAGGTAACTGTTCCATCTGCTCTTCTATATTACTCTGTGTTGTGGTGGCACATACTCTGACAGTGGTGCTTTAAAGGGGAACTATGCAACCCCCCCGCCTCACGTCAGTCATGTGCATTTGTTTTCAACGAAGCTGGTGAGAAAACAATCCATTTGTAAAATAAATTCCACAATGAACTTTCACCATCTTAAATTCCTTTTTACCCAGACCTTAATATTCTTCATTCTGTAAATATTTCCATACAGATTTATATGATGGATTAGGCAACAAACTGCTGTTTGCCACACGTTACTGGGACGGTAACTTTTGCTGTACTGTTACATTTGATGCTGCGATAAAGAAAGCGAAGGTCTGCCAGAGCTGACAGGAAACACTGAATAGAAATAAATCCACTGTGTAAAGACCATTTCCTGAAGATGCTCTTTAACTAAGTTCCCAGAGAGAGGTTGTTATTGAAGTCAATGTGTGTTGCACTGGGCTGTCCCGCTTATCGCGCTCTTTGTTTCTGCCTGTGTATATTGTCCTTGTGCGCACCCTGTTTGTGAGTGCACTGTGTGTGTCCGTGTATCTGCGGTGAGTTCGCCAAGCTCCGGCTGCTTTACTGTAGCCAGGGGGAGCAAAATAAAAGAATTTGTAAAAACATTGTTCTCATGGCGACCAGGTTTCATTCAACGTCTGGTTTCCATTTGAGTCTTTTAATTGGGGAAAATGTCACAATCAATGTTTTGCTCTGGATGCTGAGAGAGACGACCTCCCGTGTCATGTTACTCCAGCCATGCACTTCATTGGCTGCTATAAGAAAACCCTGCACTCACACACACTTTCAGATTTAATAGAAAAGGTGCACACGCTGCTGAATTCCTTTGAATGAGCAAGATGTACACACACACACACACATTGTTTTTTTCTGTCTAAAACACACCTGGCACACCATGACAGGGTAATTTCCAGTGACGTGTTTATAACAGAGAGTCAGGTTTTTAACATGAGCCACATCTCAGGGCCCTGTGCCTGCCAAGAGGCCCCTCACGTCCGAGCTGCACTTCGCCAAGTAGAACAGGAAGAGAGAGAGACAGAGAACGAGAAGGAAAAGAGGGAGAAAGGGAGTGGAAGAAAGAAGAAGAGAGATCAACAGTCTTTATTAGCGCTTTACATAGATTTACTAACCCTATATATCCTATATGAGCCGGTGTGGGCTACGAGATGAAAACCAAAACAGAGATGTATTATTTCAGGGTGTGTGCTGAGGTACGAAGTGGGCAACAACTAAAAGTAGCTCTAATTATGAAGTGCAGTGTGTGGCAGGGGAGGAGACCATGTGTGTGTGTGTGTGTGTGTGTGTGTGCAGGCTCAAGGTTAAAGATGCTATTAGTCTTGGAGGTACAGCCGGCTGTGGTGTGGAGGTACATGTTCATTCATCTTAAGAGCTAGCCTTGATTTGCTCCACCACACTGTTACCAGCTCAGCTAAACAGAGGAGCCAAAGACACCAGTGCTGCACACACACAGACACACACACACACACACACATATTGGTGCCGCAAACACAAACTTTTTCCTATATATTGTGTTTTCCAGGTGAAACGTATTGTGGGGACAGAGGAGCTGTAGAGATTAAGTGAAGGGTGATTTCGCACTGACACTATTTTTCTCTCACACTTATCCAGATGCAACAGTTCAAACATTCCCACACTCGACTATTTGAGTAGCTGCTTGCCAAATAGACCATGAAATGTGTGTGTAAGTGCGTGTGCACATGAAAAAAGTGTGAAACAAGGGAGCAGGAGAAGAATGGGGTGTGAAGACTTTGCGAAAAAATCCTCCCATTAACAGCAGAGAGAGGGTGGGGGGAATAAAGCTTCAGCTGTTCTCACTTTCCCACTCTAATTTCTCTCCTCTGTTTAGAGCATCGGCAACCTGAGGATGCTGCTGGAAGTAATCATGACGCTGAGATTGCGGTGAGCCTCTCTTACCGGTGAGTTTCTGCAGCAAGGGGCTGAGCTCCGTCTCTCGGGTGATGACTAGTGTGAGAGCTCCTATCAGCTCCCTCTCCAGCTTCTCCAGCTCCTCCTCTGTGCTCTGCTCTGTTGGCTGCGCCTCGTTGGCCAGGGAGTACAGGTAGACCAGCAGGAGGATCAGCTCATCAGGCCCGCACTCATCCTCCCTGGACCTGGAGGCCGAGCCTTCCTCACCTTCACGGGGCTTCATCAGGGGCAGCAGCTGCCTCAGCACACTGAGGAAATCAGAGTCTCCAAGAGCCTGTGGCACACGACGAGAGGGAGAGGTTGTTGGTCAGAGGAGCAATTTCAGTTGCAGAGGAACAGTATCTGAAAAGTGCAATAACATCAACACCTCTGACAGTACATATGAAGCCAGCAGCCAATTAGACAAGACTGTTTGGTCATCCCTGGATAATCTGTTGCTCTTTAATGCAGTAACCTCATCAAGTCTACACGGTTTACCTCACCATGACAACAAGACCCCAGGGCCAGTGCACCCAGCTAAACCCGGTCCAGCACATGACATCACATACAACTATACAAATGTCACCGTTTTAAGCTTTAATGTGCACTGGAGAAATGATATTCACTACCATATTCATTTGGTCATGTAAGTGTATTTATAAGGTACCATTCAGACACGAGGTAAAAGATGAAGACATCATTCAATAAAAATTAAGACCAATAAAATGTATTTGAATAAATACTGATCAAAATGATTGAATAAGTCATAAACTCAAAGAGGTGGGCAGGCAGAGCTTTGCTGAAGCTAACTGATTAAATGTTGGCTATAGGTTCATATTCACCACACACAGGAGTGGGGTCAAGCCTCCCATCCATCTCTCAGCTAGAAACCCGATCGACTGTTTTCAAAAGGAAGCTGGTTATGAGCTGTGAGGTGACAGTCATGTGACCAAAGGGAGTAGCTAGGCTAGCACCGCTGCTAGTGGGCTAGCCAAGTTTGCATATTTGATGATGTTTACAGTGTGTGACAGACCACGCCTGCTGCCTACCAGCTCATCTCAAGTGTCTCACCTGAGGTCATGACTAAGTCATGACACTGAGCTGCTGGACGTTTTCTGCTTGTTAAAAGACAGGACTGCAGCGTGACAAAAAGTTTTCAGGACTCTTTCATCTTGGTTTTTAAAGTGTAATTGTTGTTGTTGCTTGGTTATTCATCATGGGGATGATGTCATATTCTGGAGGGAAGTTTCAAAGAATACAAAAATAGAGCAGGTTGATTAACAGATTTACCATTTTCTTGTTTGCTGTGTAAGTTTTCTCATGATTCAGATTCAGAGGCAGCTGTTTTATGCAGTTTTCCACTCTTCACTTTCCTTACCAACAGTAAAGCTAACAAGGCTTCAGTCACTGCACTGGGGCTTGGCCCTGATGAAAAAAGTATTTGTTCAGACACTGATGCCTCTATATTTCATTATTCAGATATAATGAAGTACAGAAAAAATCATCAGCATTATTAGATCTTGTGTAATGCTTGTTTAATCACTAACACACAAGTATCAACATATACGGTAAGTATCAAAGTTCACCATCCAGCCTCAGACAGGAGCCTCACCACGCTGTACAACTGCATTAGGATGCAAACAATATCTGCATCATTTGATGCTATCTAATCACATGTCTACACGCTTTGGCCTCCGTTCCTGTTATAAAAATACTGTAAGTGCCTAAATTATAAGCCCAGTGTGAGTGAGCTCATCGTTCCATTGGCTAATTTTACAGCTTTTCAACTGACTGAGGTCATTTTGTTTCATTGTTTTGTTGGAATTTGCAATGGGTACTGAACTGTTTATTTCTCTCACTCTCTCTCACACAGACAGACACACACACACACACACAACACACACACACACACACACACATACACACACACACACACACACACACACAGAAACCAACATTTGGAGCAATGTTAAGGTGCAGTGACCTGTTTCAATGAGCCTGTCTGAGCAGGTCTGCGTAGTCGCTCACAATTTTTGCACACTAGTCCAACTTGCTGTAGATCACAGGGCAGTTTGCAGAACACTGGCCACTCTTACAACAAGGGTGAGCTCATAGACCTATAAAACAAGGGTGTGGAGCTAATCTGTCCGATGAACAGCATGAAAATCTAATGAAAAATGGGGGCTGAGAGGGGAAAACGGAGGCAACGGGGTCACAGAGGGGCGGAGAGAAAGTGAAAACCAAAGCGGAGAAGAAAAGAAGCTGAGAACGATACAGCGATATTACAAGAGGAATTAAGGTTGAGATGACAATATGAAAGGGAATGATTGTTGACAGAGGACTGTATGTTTGTGTCAGATGGAGCTACAAATGCCTCTGTGGATACATTTCATTTTAACGAGGGATTCCTCTGGAAATAGCTTTGTGTTCCTCTCACCAAGACAAACATGCTCTAAGAATGAGGGGCTTTGGAGCTTGTGGTGGGCCCACTGGGGGGATCCTGTGTCTGACCCAGCACAACTCTTGACTGAGCCAAAGACGCAACACAATCAGACTCAAAGACACTGAGCCAAAGCCACAGAGCTGTCTGACTGTCCCTCGTGAAGAAGTGCCCGAGGATGAGCGTTATAAGAAAAGTGCTGTCCCACATGGAGGGTGTTGACGCTGCAAGTTCATCCTCACTATCTCCTGACACAGAGATAGGAAAGCAGGTAACAGTCCCATCCTCTTTACATGTAAGGTATCAGAGGAACACACTCTCCTGCTCTGCTCCTTCCAACAAAGCCTCCTCCCTGCCTCAGACCCCAGCCAAACACTGGCCCCCTTGAGACCGTTCAAACATAATTTCACCACACATTTTTCTTCTTAAACGTTGTGAAATCAAATACCTCTCCAAGTTGCACTCATTCAAACTGCCAAACAATCTTTGGGATATTTCCCCTGCTCTTGTTGCTGGCGCACGGGCGGCGAGGGGAGAAAGACAAAGAACATCAAGGGTTTCTTTGTGAAACACAAATGGCTGAAAACTTTTTCTTTCAACTCTCACTTCAGAGCTATTAAACTCCTACACTTCTGTCTGTACATGTCCGGGAGGACATTCACATGATCCTCCGGCTTCTCAAAGAAGCGTGCCTACTGTCAAGAGTTTACATTTTCATTTTAACCAAAGAGGGTTCTGCCATATAAACTCAGCATCATTAGCTTTCAGTATGGATCAGTGGAGAGAGGAGGAGCTGAAAGAGGAGCCGGGGCCTCCACATCATTTGTCATAAGGTCCATCACTCAAATCCAAACTAGTGTTACCACCTGAGCCTCTGAGCACATTAACAGTAGACACCCTCAGCTGTGTGCTCGACCCCTCTGTCTACCACCCTCATTATGGTTCTACTCTATTTTATTTCTTTTTTGTTTTTCCTTTTTACAGGTTACAGGTGGCCAACATGCAATTTTTGAAGTATTAAAAAGTATAGACTATCTATCATATGAGAAAACATGCCTGGATTTACAATCACCACATTACCTTGATATCTGAAGGTTTAAAAGTGGCTTGTAAGAATCACTACACATCTTACATTACAATAAGAGAAAAGATTTTGACCCATATCATTTGAAGTGATCAGTCAAATTTGGTTTACAATCTTCAAATGAAGCAGTTTCCACTTGTCATGTGTTATTATATGTTACAGTCATAGTGTGAGTGTTGTGATGTGAGTTTTCCTTATTTAGATTTGTAGGGATGAAGAGGATGTAGCTATAGCAGCACATAAGCAAATGCAGCTGCAGCAGCTGGTGTTTATTGTCAGGAGGTGTTCTGGTACTGTACTAAGTAGTACTTTACCCAAGTTTTGGAAGCACTAACAGCACAAGACATAATCATGTTATGCGCAGAAAAAATGAAAAAAAAAAAAAAAAAAAAAAAGGACAGTGTTTGAATTAGGAATTGGTAGTGAAATTCAAGTGTTTACACAGCCCATCCAGACAGCACAAGTTATTACAATAGGAGTCTAACTGCTCTCTCACATGGGGACTGAAAACACAGCTGAAGCCTGTAACTGTCCAAGATTTCACACGAAAAAAGGAAAACCAGAGAGAAAAGTAAGGAAAAAATAAACAATAATTTGGTAATGCAGCATTATATATTTTCATAACAGATCTGGAAGAGGACCCTGGCCTGACCCCAGGCTGAGAAACCAGCAGCCCAGAAAGCTACGCATTCATTGGTTACTCCACTGCCAACAGATGTAAACTAACAAGTCTTTTCACAACAGTCAGTTTTACTTTTATTTACTCTCATTTTATTATAATATTTATATTTACTAATTCATCCTCTGTGAGCTTGACTTTAAATGAACCTGCAAATCTCTCTGTATTTCATTTAATGGCCCCTTTAACCTTTATCGTTGCACAGCACAAATGCACCACAGTATACCTTCCTTAGCCATGTGTATATTGTAAAGTGTGTACTGTGTGCAGTTTGTGTATATACTTTAACATGTGAGAGGAAGCATGCATTTATAACTGGGTCCCTTCAGGAGATTCATAAAAGCTGCTGTCAGCTGCATGCCATGGCGCCAGGGCAGGAAATGGAGGTCTTTGGTACAGAACTGAGGCTGAGCTGAGTGAAGCTGAGTGGGAAGACTGACTAAAACTCTTTCCAGCTCTGAAGCTGAACTCAACAATGCCCGACTCATGGTGCTGGCACATGGGCTTCACTGGAAAGGTGGTGGACTGTGCCCCTTAGGGAGCAGCATGCTTTCCATGGCACTTGGGATAACACAATCAGGGCATTAAACTCAGATATTGTGTGTTTTGTTTAAGTGAATATAAGCTGAGATTGGAAAAAAAATCTAGTTTACCCAGCAATGAAGTGAATACAGTTAGACCTGTGCCATCTGGACCACCTATGACATTTCATTTTACACAGGTTAAAGGATTCAATCAAAAACATTGGACTGTTAAGTTGTGTCGTTTTATTTAAGTAAACTTTTGGGAGTATTTGAGATTTTTTCACTGCTCTCCTAAACCCTGCTTTGCGTTTCCCAAAGAAACCCTATAAAAACATTCTCAATGACAGACTGTAAAAAAATGCTGCAGAATTCACGTGGCGTTCAGGGTCCACTCTAAAAACAGTGCATTTTTAGAGGCAGTGCTTGTGGCCTTAACTACAGCATTACTCCCGTAATAACAGGAAGCTAACGTTATTATTACACACCATTACTGAACGCACCGGTCCTGCCGCCATGCTCTAATGTGACTATTACATACAATTATAGAATAACAATGGCTTTACTCTGTCAAAACAATCGTAATTTTAGAGCATGCAATTACTCAAATAAAGCTATTACTTTAAATTACATGACAATGTCTTATCATGACACAATATTTTCCAAAGAAAATCTGACTTTGGATAAAAATAAACAACCTACACCTTCTTTGCTCTCTGAATAAGCTCAGCTGATTGGCTGATGCTAATTTTGCAGCTGGATTATTGCTAAAGACTGAAGCATCCTTGGCTTCTTGCTCAGGCCTTTGCGCCAATCATAAGCTCTCTCTCGCTTTATGTTCTGTTTTGAATCTCTATGCTAGTGATTGACAGATTACTGTCTGGCAATCCCAACCATCCCAGGGTCCATAAAGGCTCAGTCTCGCCCAATCAATGAGCCGGGCCAAGCTCCGCCCCTGCCCAGCACAGCCTGAACAGGAAACCAGCTCCAGATGCAACCCCTGGAGGAAGGTGAGTGTTTCAGATGCAGCGCAGCTAACCAGAACCAGGCCTCTGTTGCCTCGCTCACTGCCTGCACAATGAACCTTTTTCTGGGGCCTCAGGGTTGGGGGGCAGGGGGGGCTGGTATTGGAGGTGGGGGTCCTTGAGGGAGCATGAACAAAGTTGGCTATGGGTCAGATGTTTTAGCTGACCAAAGACACACTAGCCAGTAGTCACCTTGCATGGATGCCAGACAGTTCATATCATTGTCATAGCAACCAGAAAAAATCCCTCATCTGCATTCTTTCGGAAACTCACACATGTACTTCATTTGCAAATATGTAATCACATCCAATTTGCATTCACAAATAACAACATGCAACGCTGGAAGGCATACAAGCAAAGAAAATACATAAATCTTAGAGTTATAAGACGGCAACTAAACTCTGACTTGAAATTACACACAACAAACTTATTGATTTGTAGTAGAGCAGCTTCAAAACAAACAGCTATATCTTCACCCTCAAAAGGCCTGGCAGGATTTTGAACATGTAAACAACACTGAAGCTCAGAGCGAACTCAGAAATACCTCCACCCGACAGTTTGTGAATGACTTGATCTGTACAGTATCTCAGCAGGGACACGTGCTCATTGTAACCTGTGGCGATGACAGTGATGAATCCAGGAGCAGGTTCCACCGGAAAACTTCTGTTTATCGAAAGACGGAAATTTGCCCGAAGTTGAGCAGGAATGGAAAAATAAAGTTTATCTCTGGCACTCTTTTTACTGCCATTATTCTGTTGGCTGTGAAAGGTGTGGACAACGTTTCAGGGCTTTAACGAGGAGGACGGAAATGTGACTCTAAACAGATAGAAGATAGAAGAGCGAGTGTGCAGCACGGTGGAAATCACAATAAATCAGATCAACTTTGTGCAAAACTGGCCAGAATTTTATCCCTGTGTATCCACATTTCTTTCTCAGTTTTCTCTCCCTTCTTTTTTTTTTTTTTTTTTTTAATGCATGGTGTTGAAAAAGCTGCAGTGTGTGCGTCTGCAAACTTTCCAAAAGTCTGTGACCACTTTCCCATAATAAGATCTTTCATAACAAGGGAACAACCTGAAACACATTTAAATTCTTGCCTGGTTATCACAGCACTTTCATTGTTTTTCAACAGCTGACGACAACAATGACAGAATCACATTCAGATTTGTTGAAATTCGGACCATAGAAGCAAACTGTTGACATTGATTCATCCCAGCAGAATATAACTCACTACAGTACAAGGCCTGCTACAGTCTGTGCTGTGTTTGCAGCAGTAATGTCTGTCACAGCGCAGGGCCTGATCACCATCTAGGTGACCTGATGACTCACCAAAACAGGATTTTCTTAACAACAAATATCTGAAGGGATGTCCTGACTGTACCACTCTGTGGCATGTCCATCAGTCGTTATATTGCCCACGTCTCAACAAACACACAAAAAAAGTTGAGGAGTGAAGTTAGAGAAATTAAAACAACAGGAAACATAATGGTAAAAGACAAGACTGGACTGATAGATTGACAGGTCAGATAGTGGAAAAGCTTTTAAAGGTAAGCTGACCCCCTGCTCTGGCTCCCCCACCTGATGCCTGTTCTGCTTGCGGGAGCGCTCGAGACACATCTTTGGTTTTAAATGAGGCCTGCGTTACCACACAGAGAGCGAGGTGGGTCTGTTTTGTTTCTGCCCGGCCGAGCGCCCTGCTCCCAGGGCTGCACGCTGGAGAGAGAAATCAATGGACTCCTGCACATGCACAGCTGAAGGTCAGCTCCCCTGGAGGAGGGATGGACGGGCAGCTGCCTCTGTCAATACATGTAAAAGCTTTCAATGGCTTTTAACGTCACTTCTCCCTCCTTTTCACCTTCCATCCTCAGAGGTCCACCGGCTCCACGTGAATCTCTCTCTCTGAGTTTTTTCTTTTCCTTCTCCTGCTCTGTGTGTCAAAGATTGGTATGGCGCTGAGCTTGAAGGCTATAATTTCAGAGAGACGTGGGCCCCAATCACAGACACAAACACACAGTCCCTGAACTCCACCCTGCCACCGCCAGTCAGCCACACGCTGGTCACTGTGGCTGGATTGTGTCTGGCCAGCACACGACACCGCGCCTCCTTATCACACTCAGGCAGAGAGCTGCAGGTCCTTTGCTTTGACTTACCAGCAGGAATAATGAGTCAGATAGCAACTGTAAGGGCTTTTAATGTGAAAATTTGCATTAAGGCAGTACCCTCCGAGTGTTTGGAAACATAAGGGAATTAATGAGCCTTTATTTTTTGCCACATAGGCTGCAACAGATTATGGTGCAATTCACCAGATGAGAGCTGCTTTGCAGCCACAAACCCCAGGGCCGTGTAAAAACCTCCTGCACTTTTCTCACACTGAGAGGAGCTGAATCATACGCATTCATGAGTCGAAACACTCGCAGCAAACGCACACATCCCTCTACCGCTGCCAAGGACAGTGCATTACATCCACTACTAATTGACCCAGGAGGCTCCAGCAGGGAGAAAATATCCTGAGGTAAACAGACGGTTTCTAGACGAAGCAGAACGCAACAACCACAACTTATCCGATGGGACTCGAAAGCACAACAACTGTCTTTGACATTTTGCATTTGCTCAGTTTCATTTTTCACTGCAGCCAATCACAAATGTGGTACAGAAACAATACAAGAGATCACTTTTCCTTTTTTTTAATGCAGAAACATGTAGTGTGAGAGATTAAAGGAGCCCATCTGATTCCAGTTTCTGCCTCACACATGATGGGGAGAGCACAGACGTGGGGTGGGGAGTGAATAAGTTTAACCAACACAAAGGAGGCCATTTCAAAATAAGAGTTTGGCTTGACTTACTGGGAGGATTGCATGAATGCAAAACATATAATGGCTATTATAAGTGTGATCTTGATCTGTATTTGTATTGGATTTATTTGCGGGAAAAAGAAAAAAACATTTTTAAGTCTACATGAGTGTGTTTGCTCAAGAGGGAGATAAAGTTTTGCATATTCAGATCCAGGACTGTGGAGACTTTCCAACATCAGGGGGCACTGTTGCCCCACACCGAGCCCAGAAAGGCTCAGTCTGAGCCAGCACTGATTGAACCAGGTCTCCTTCCCTCCAAAACTCCTAGAGAAAGCTTCAATAGGCAGGAAATGGCTGACGTCGAAGTGTTGGATATTTTTAAACTATTAGCTGTATGTGCGGTGGGTCATTGCTACAAGATTGCCAAATTTTGTGTCTCTGACCTCAGCTCTGTCCTGTGCTGTCATTTCTAACCTGGACAGGCGTCATCATGGGTCGCTGTAGTGGAGGCAGAGCTCTGTCATGTGCAGTCAAGTTTGAATAAAACATGGGATTCATCATGAATAAACTGAGAGCTGTGTCACTGACTAGTGTTCTCTGATGTGAGTCATTACTCTGGGGTGCAGCTGGTACACTTGCTGTTTTTCTCTCTCTTTCTGTGTGTGTGTGAGGAGACTCATGTGCCACATACGGAAAGAGGCTTCTCCCTGAACCCCAAATTGACACAGAGGTCACAGACATAACTCTATATTAATGTGTTAATGAAAAAAGGTAATGTGCACATCTGTTTACAGGCAAATGGGCTCTAAGCTTGACACAGACAGGACTGTGTATTGAGTGTGTTTTTCTGCGTAAACACTGGTCTGCATCATAATCCGGACTGTCCCAACAACGTGCTTCTCTATCATAGACACTGACAAACACGCCTCCACACACGGCTGCTTTTTCCTAAACATTTATAAAAACACTCATTACAGAGCACGGGAAATGGAAAACAACTAATCTCCCTTCACTTCCCTGCACACACACACACCTGTGAGGATTAGAGATGAACTATACTCCAAAAAAAGAAAGAACTGGGACATGTGAACTATCCAAAAAAAAAGGAAAAGAAAACAGAAAAACATCCGAAAGACAAAGAACAGAGGATTAAAAAAAACAGCAAGAGGAGAAACTAAAGATTGGGCTGATGGGAAGAGAGCGTAGTGAGACCTCCACTGGAGATCTTATCGGTGCAGGGATGATGGTGTGACTGTGAGAGGTCACATGATGCTCCCTGCTGACCACACTTATGATGTGACTCAGACCAAATCTCCATTTACCGGTCAAGAGATGAAGGTAATTATTTACTGTCTGAGCAGGGGGGGCAATCATGAGGCATAACTACGTCAATTAAAAAAACCCCAAAAAGGTCAAATTAAGATCTGTACCACTCACATAAATGTGCCCACATAATGAAATATAAAGACCAATAAACAGTTACAGGCATGTTCTCCTGTTCTTTTTTACTGGAAACCCCAACATCCACACATAAAGGAGAAACAAAATAGAGTTAGGAAATAGAAGCCACAGTGAGGGGTGCTGGTGGCGGTGGGGGGGGGGGGGGTCTTTCAAAATAAAAGTTTCGAGAAGATAAAAATGTTTATGTGCAACTATGCTTCTTCCATTATTCTAAAAGTTTTATTACCACAGATAAGACCTGAACCTCGAAGGTTTTTGGCTCACACAAATGCATTTGAACACGGGGCTCATTCCTCTGTGTTTAATGTATCGGAGCAGTGGGCTGTGAAGAGAACGCTCTTTATGCGAGTGTAATCTCAGACCTGAGACACGTTGGCTTTCTGCACACACAGCACTGCTCTGTCACACATACACACTCGCGTGCCACCGCTCGCGCAGCTTGTGCTCGTCCCACCACAACATTGCAAACCCAGTCCCAGTACAAAACACACACATACACAGGCAACAGAAGGTGTATGTGTTATGCTTGTGTTTACTGAAGTGTCATGGCGGGGGCTGCACACAACATGCAGGCTAGAATGAAAAGGAGCACAGACATGCAGTGATCCTTCTGCAGACTCCATGTCTGCACACTAACACCCATCACCATGCACCGACTCCATCTGTTATAACACTTTGAATATCAGAGGGTTTTACCAGGATCTCTCTTTGGCAATTTACTTGTGAGTATTGACCCACATTCTCATGAAAAGGGGCAAAGACCAAAACATGCAGAAAAAAAAGAGAGAGAGAAAAAGAGAGAGAGAGAGAGAGAGAGAGAGGGGTCAGGATGGAGACAGAATGTTTTTTTAAAAAAAATGTGTGTGTGTGTGTGTGTGTGCGAAAGGAAAACACAGTCGTGGTCTGCTGACACTGGTTGGACACACAGGCTGAAATAGAACAATACAAACAACATCACCCAGGGTTTCTGCTGCACAAACATTCCCAGAGCCTTAAACCCACAGCTCAGTAAAAAACACCACCAGGAAGGGCACAGAGACAAGCTCGACCCATTAATACACCCCAACACCTTTTTTTTTTTACATAATACATCATTCTTTCTATTATTCTCCCTATTTTCCCAGATTTCTTAACCCACTCCCCTGTGCATCCCTCTCTCCAGCCAAATCACACACTGGATCCTCAGACTCGACAGACATGATAAAAAAATCCCTCCAGCATGTAATGCTGAGAAATCATAATTCATATCCTTAACAGTAAACAAAACTGCTAGAACTTCCAAGTATGATAACACAAATCAAATCAAGTGACGGCTCCACTGAGAGAGTCTCTGAGTTACAGTGTTAGAAAGATGGCACAGATAAATTTCTATACCAAACTCTGTTTCACTACCTTTTTCTGCCCCACCAATCTGAGCTTTAACGCCCGCCCCCCCTCCACAGGGTGCTAATGGATCATCCGCACTTGCCAGAATTCTCGCGTCACAAACTGTGTGCCCCTCACTCATCAGCAGCTGACGTTTGTCACACTTTCTGAGTGCTCCGTGGTTAGTTTGTCCTAATGTGAGAGGCTGAGGAGTTGCTCTGAGTGGTACAGTTTCAGTCAGCGAGGGCTTTGGAACTGTTGGCAGCTGTTTCCAATGTGATTATCTCCCTGTCACCTCTGGCGTCCACAGCCCAGGTGGGTCATGTATCACAAAGAAGACAGCACCATTGACAATCCCTGGGCCTTTACTCTAAATTAAGGGTGACAATGTGCCATGGAGGGCATGACGATGTTTGACCGGCCTCTCTGATAAGTAACAGTTGATGCCACGCGGTAAATCCTCGACGCCCCCCCATCCGTCTCTACGTAAACCGTGACAATGTCTCTCTTCCTCACCCTCTCCTCATCATGTCTGTCCTTCCTGAACAGATGGCAAACACATCTCTAATGCCTCCTCTGTCTGTCTGTCTGTCTGTTCTGTGATGCAGCGCAGAGCCTCGCTGCCACACCGGCTCTAAACACATCACACTGGCAGAGAAGTCTCCCTCCTTCAGACAAGCCAACCACTGTGGGAATTACAGTCACTGTGGGCTTGATGGTCTAAGTGCTACCGTGTCCAAATAAACCACTTAGCTGATATCATTCATTTGTTTCTATTAGTTTCCCTTAACCACCACAGTGGTCTCACACTAACAGCAGTGATCATTACTAAACACAACTAAGTATATTTACACAAGTACAGTTTTCATTTGAACTTTTAGCAAGCACTTTAATTTAAGACCCTTTTAAGAACTTTAAGTGCACCTAAAATGCTCTCCAACCTTTACAGGTGAACCTAGCTTGACCTTCTCTAAACTTTTGAATGCACATGTCCAACTGTTCAGTGTTTCAGTACTTGTAACATGACATGCTGATCCATGTGTCTGATCCATGAATCCACCGCTAAATGTTCTGCTTCAGTGACAGTTTGTATTCAAACAGTCCTCTTCATCATGCTGTTCACATTCTGACATCATGAGACCAAGACCACACCTAACAGTCCATCAACAGTACCTGGACATGTGGAGGAAGTGTCCACTGAGCTCAGAGAGTCACAGAGTGTCATCAGCAGGTTGGACAGAGACACAGAGAGACTGAAAGGGTCAGAGAAAGGCTGACAAGTGGACGTCCTTTGGCCACATGACAACTTATTGACACATTGACATGTCTTGTTGTGGTTGTGGCTTGATTTTGTTTTAATACATTGTTTGAGATGAAGAAATGACCATTCCATACTTGTTGTAAATGTCCTGCTGTCATGATATAATACCACTTTAGCATCAACTTTTTACCTTTTCCATAAATTGCACATGAAAATCTAATATCCCTAACTGTTTGTGAGAAGTGTAGTTACACTGTGGATACAACAGCTGGTGGTAATTGAGAGGGGCATATATCACTGTTAACAAACCAAACATTGAATGGATTAATTAAAAAACTAAAGTAATACATGATGTAAACATCAACCTGCAGCTCCTTTATTTAAAGTTTTTACATCTGCTACCATTTTTATTTCTCGTGTAGATTACTTTCAAGTTGTTATAACGTTTGAATTACTTCTTATACTCTACTTCTTATGATCTGCTCTTACAGTCTGTTATACATACAACCTCTCTAATGAGATTTCTCCATTGTCTCTATGTCTTTTGGTCATCTTTGTCTGTTTATTGGGTGGGTTGACCATCTTTTCCTCTGATGTTGAATAAATTCACACTTGCATTTATTTACCAGTATATCTCTGTAGAAGTGGTTCTCGATGTGGGTACTCAGTCTTATCAGGGAGACTTGTCTTATGGACGTATCTGTGTCTCCATCTGTTGGAATTTCGACCTCCCCCGTTGATGTGAATTGTCACCATCCCGAAACAAGAAGCTTTTTTATCTGTGAGTGCTGGCATCCTGTTTGTTCTGGTTATACTAATCTGCTTGAAAGCTGCTTCACAAACAACTGACTGATATTTCAAATAGTGAAAAGTCAGTAAACGTAAAAGTTAAAAAAGTAATAAGTAGTGACACTACTTCTTTTGATTGTTTTTCTCACTGCTCGCTCGCATTAGTATGGTGGCCCTGAGAGATCAATAAACTTGCAGTTTAATAAAACACATGCAAGCAGAGAAAACACAAATAAATTCAGAAAACATTTTCATCAATTTGACAAAGACATGTGCTGCAAGTACAACACAACACAGCCACGCAGGCAAACTGCGTGACACATGAAAGGTAACGAACACAGCTGGAACAATGTGTTACAGTACATCTAATCTCTCTATGATCCACGCATGCTTACGGTTCAATGCTTTTGACTTCAAAAGTCACAAAGTATTGAACAATACATAAATCCCAGTTGAGTTCATTGTCTGTTTTGTGTCCCCCTGGGCACTGTGCGTGTTGCATTCATGTGAAGATGAAGATTTTCTCATGACTTTTGTGTTTTGTCTGTTTGCATGTGCTTTCTTAAGTTGCAGTGTTTATCGTTGTGGTGCAGTGCCATTGATTCAGAATCTGAAACTTCTTTTATGAAGACCAAATAGAGGGAGATGGTTTTTTAAAAGCAGCATGTTGCTGGTTTAATGACATATTAATGGTTTTCAGTGTTAAATGAATTGAACCTATAAGATTTATATGAAGACGTATAAAGATTTTATTACTCAAAGCATTTTCCTGCAATATAGATAGAGTATGACACGACGAGCCAAACCTCTGCAGTAAATGAGGTGCTTGTGATAGTTTGTCCACCTCCGCTGACATTAATGGGAATGGACAAAATACTGCAAACAACTTTCACTATAATTTAATGCAGTGCAACATCACCGCGCGCTACAGCCTCCAGAATGACCACAGAACTGAGTCAGCTCCTCTTTGACACAGTCTCAACACAAACTTAATATGATGAGCTTTGCAAATGTAAAAAAGATTTATTGCCGGGTCCCAGCCTCGGAAAACATTAGATTTAGTTGGGTGCACCTAACTGGCAGCTGGAGCAGTAGTTCGAAGAACTTGTGTTTATCATAATCAAGTCTTGTATAGAATTTGTTTTTTATTTTGAAACAGGTTCTGACATATTTGAGCAGAAGTTTTGTCTATTCAAAGACATACAAAAAGAAACAGACTTTGAGCAGAGTCAGCCGACTGCAGGCTGAAATGCAAACTTGCAAAAATAAAAATTTGATTCTGCAGTTTAACCTCTGTATTGTTATGTTTTAGGCAGGATGTGGAACAGTGGTTAGTGCAGTGTGAACGAGGACATCTGAACTCTTGATCCTGGTAGCCAGATGTGCTCTGTGTGCTTTTCATGTGTCATTTGATGCTTCCATGCTTCATTTTCTCAACAATCAAGCTCCTAATAACCACAATAAGCAACTGAAAATTAGTTGAAAGCTTATGACAATTTCAACACAAACATGGCCACCCAAACTGAACACACGTTCGTCGAGTCAGTAACCAGGGTGATTTATCATGGATCTCAAACACACAATGCTGTTCTAAGTGTCTGGAGTCCTGAGATGATGAGACATTCAGACAAATGCCGCTCAGAACATAGACATCATGACTGTAAACATGAGAGAGACGGCGCTCAGCACCATAAAGAACAAATAAAAACAGTGGAGAAGGAGAAGATGGAGAGTCAGGGTTCGGGTTAGGAGGAGGAGATTTAGCAGGAGATTTGGGAGGAGGGGGTGATGGGACACATGGTGGGCGTATGAGTAAGCTCTCTTACCCCTTCCCTCCTCCTCCTCAAACCCCCCCTCTGTGCCTCCTCCCACCCATAATTAGCGGTTCGGCGTCGGTGCTCGTTTTGGGTTACTTTCATTCCTTTTCCCCATCTCCATGAAAACGGCAGCGGGACAAACAGGCCCACATCTGTCTCCTCCTATACCGAGCTTAGAACAATAGAAGAAGAGAAAGCGGGGCATGTGAGTTCACTCCAGATGCAAAGTAGAGCAGGAAAACACAGAAATTAGTGAAGTTTTCCCAAACATGTTTACTATTCAAGTTTTCCTATTGGATAAAACGTAGCATGGAGGACTGGAACGGATTGGTTCTGGATTGGACTGGTTTATATTAGGCAGTGGAAACTCACGCACAACAAGCGCACTGCTGTCCATGTCCATGCGTTCTCTGCGTGTCATATGTAGCTCATTGAGAATACATCTTTCTATGTGCTGTATCTAGCAAACATGTGGGCAGTGGTTCTCTATTTGTCATAATTGCACTAAACACATCCAGTATTTTGGCGTCTGTTCTGAGGCATTTCTAACAAATCCATTTGCAAATATTTTTGCCGATGCGTACGTGTTCACGTCGGCCGCTCTGGTTTCAGTCTCTTACAGGATGTTTCAGCATGTGGCTACAGTCCTTCTACCCCTGCTGTACCAGATATAACAGCCCTCTGCCCCAAATACAGATATAATGAGACACATTTCTACGAATCAACACAAGGCTGAGCATATTAATAATGAAAGATGAAAGGGTTAGGGGAGGAGAAAGACAGATGTTTAGTTGAAGAAAACTTACAAGTCAAACACCAATAATATGGAGAGAGTGGATGACAGGAAGAGAAGTATCTCCAGACCCCAGCAGAGAAACCAAGAGGGGAGGACGTCACTGTTCTTTGCTCCCTGTCAATCACATTATGGGGGGGCGGGGGGGCAGAGTGGTCCTGTCACTAAGAATCCCTCCACAGATGAGTTTCATTTCTACTTGATATAAGATTCTTCCAAGAACAACAAAAGTCAACCTTGTCAGACTTAAACAGAAGGCAAGCTGTATGCTTTTCTTTTCTTTTTTTCTTTATCCACGTTCCCCCTGACAAATGCAAATACCAGCTCAAGTTGAAAGCTGAGCGCAAAACCAGATACAGCTAATGTTGTCACAACCTATAAACATAGAAACATTTCAGGTCACAACGGACCGGGGTCTGCCTGCGCTGTATGAGATGCTGCTGGTCTGGGCTCACAGGGACTTTTCAAACATTTCATCAGATGGAACCGTCGTCTGGAGTCAAAGGTCTCTGTGACTCTGCACAGGTCAGAGGACACATTTGAGTTATTATTGCAAACATGACATTTCCATTTGACACGGCACTTTCAGAGGTGGCATACTCACTTAGTTGGCAATGAAGACAACCCTGACCCTACCACAAACACACACATGCACCAGACGCTGCTCCTCACCTGATCATACACTCAAACCCACTGGATCCAGCCTGTCCAGCTATGTGGTTACACATGAAGCGGTGCCCCAGGGAAACATGGGTAATTAATGACAGCATGAAGGGTGGCAAGAGTCTGTCTCTGATTGACCTAGTATGACCCTCACTGCTTAGTTACCATGGTGACTGGTCAGCCCCCCTGCTTGCTCTGGGTGACTGGTTGAATCCCTGGGGCAACAAGGTGGTCTGCAGGGTGCATGAGTGCACCGAGGGCTGGAGAAGGGGGGCTACAGACTGGGGCTTCAGATGGGTACAATTACACGCAACAGCAAGGCAAAGAGGAGTCCTTGTCCCACCTTTGCTTCACGACCTAAGGGGGTCACTCCTACTTCCCCCACCTTGCCCCATTCATCTCTGTCAACACAATAAGTCTTTTGCCCGTCCTTTGCAGCAGGGGGCACTACCAATCTACTGTGTCCCTGGATGGCCAAGTAAATACTGAGAGTTCACTGTCCACTGGCTCACAAGGCTGAGCATTCATCATCAACCAAGCACAGAGAAATTACACTGTCATGTGTCCATCTGCTAAAAACATGCTAAATCTGCAAAGAGGCTACCAGTTGACTGTCTCATCTGTTCCTGTACGCTCAAGTACCCCTCACCCTTAACTGACCAATCCATACAGTCTTTAATCTAGCTTTAAGGGGTCAACCAGTATCTAAAGAGGATGCTCAAAAGCTCCTGGAATGTGTCTCTGTCTCCATTTCAGATCAGACATACAAACACAAAGACACATGTCCTGTGGGCTGTGACCTTCGATGGCCTGTGCTCAGCAGGTAGTGACAAATGACCTGATAGTTAATCTGTCCTGAGGTGGAGCTTTTCTACGGGGAACACAGAGCCTGTTTGTGACAACAGGAAGTTGAAACATTGTTACCAGAATAAGCACATTAAAGGATGCACATGCATGAATGCATGCATGCACACATGGCCGCACATGCACTTTGCTGCAAGCACATCTGGCTACAGTTTCAGATGCAGGGCATCACAGAAAAACAACACAAACACACAACATAAACAGTGAGCAGTGACATGTTACAGTGGAAGAAGAGGGCGTGTGTCAGTCATAGGAACAAAAAGGTATGAGGTGGTTCAGCTCTGTCTAGGACACTGGGTCATTGTTGGGCCTCATGTGAACCCCCACCACCTTCTCTGATGGTCAGCTTTTTCTGTGGCCTTCCCTATTAACAATCCAAGGGTGAATGCTGGGCATTGTGGGATTTTCCCCAGTTTGCGGTGTCTTGTTGGAGAGTTCTCAAATGAAGTCTGACGCCGTTAGTCCAAGTCAGCAGACCACACTGACCTGATTCGCCAGGGGTGGAGAGTGTCAGTGGGAGCTCCCCCCTCTCCCCTCTGATTATGTTCCCTAGACCACCTCACTAAAACACTGCAACATGACAATGCAGTTCAGTCCAACAGAGATCTGAGAGTCCAAGAGTGTGCTTGAGTGCAGAGAGCAGTGTGGATGATCTCCAAGGAGGCTCCAAGGGATCAGCCATTTAGTTCAGTTTGCTCTGAGCAAGTGTGAGGAAAAAAAACTTTGTTGAGTGTGCAAAACATTCAGCTAAAATCCTGCAGAACCCTCAAAGACACACATTCACAGGGAAGAAAAACTCCACATGAAATCCTCCTGATGTGAGCTGCACAGTTTAACAGCCACAGTGAAGAATGAAGCATTACAATGAAGCAGGACAAAAACGAAAGTATCTGCAGATGCACGTAATGCTGCGAATGCAACTTTGACTTAATGCAGAGCCGATGCCAAAACAAAAAAGGCCACTTAAAATAAAAGGGAAAACGTTTAGTGTCTTAAACCCTCTAGGAACCCGTCCTACTCCCTTGGCCTTGACGTAGCTGCAGCTTTATAATTCCACAGCTATTAACACCGAAGCAATTCCTATAAAGTTTCAGTTCAGTGGGCTGAGATATAGATGTGGTGGAAAGATGCTTAGTAGAACATTTAAAATGCAGCACATGCAAATTACTATTGAGCTAAGAAGTGGAGTCAGTGAGGTTTAATATGAGGCAACTTGATTGAGCCTGCTTCTTGTGTTCCTTGAGTTCGGAGTGCGTTCGTAGCCCGGAGGATGGCGAGGCGATTAAGGATAAGTAATGCAGAGAGCAGAGCGAGCCAAGCACCTATCTGTCTGAGAGAGGAGAGGTAATGATAACAGGAAGTGAGATGAGTTGGTGTTGCCCTCTGGCCTACCAACCCATCACCTCTGTTAAAAAGGTCCCTCTCTATAAACAGGCCTCTCTCTGCCTATTAAACAGACAGTACATTAGGAGCTGAGCTACGCAGAGCAATGTAAACACAGCCGTCGCAGGGTACCGGTGCTGAGAAGAGGGGAGGGAGGGGGAGGAGCGGGGGGTGCTGGAAGATGGGGGCTATTCGTGGGTCTTCCTGGGAGTGAACTCTATCACTGCTCCTCTCTCTCTCTCACTGTAATCCTCTCCAACTAAACACAGGAAGGAAGAGATAGGTAAATAACTCACTCTGCTGATAAACCCAAGTTTTTTTTTGCAACTGTATTTTCCTCTGGCACAGAGGCGTGGACGTCAGCGGAGCACAGGAGTTCATTTTGTACTGTACACTTGTGTACATGATAGTGAGGCATATGTTTGAAGAACACAAAACAGAGATGCAGGGTAAATGTTATGTATTTGAAAAGGAGGTGCGATAAGAGATGTAGTTTAGAGAAACAGGATGAGGAGAGAGAGGATGACGGGAGAGAGACAGAGGAGCCACTATGTCAAAGAGACAAAGAGACAGAGACATGAGTTGATCCTGAACCTCCTGTGGGTCCTTCTGTGAGCGGATCTGAGTTGCTCCAGGCTGGAGGAGGCTGCAGGAAACACAGGGGCTGGATGAGGGAGAATGTGGCTCAGAAATTGGTTTGGATGGGGAGACAGTCAGTCCAGGTCAGTCCAGATGTGAGGCTGTTAAACAGTGGGGAAGTGTAGGAGGTCAGCGCTGGACATCTCAGGGCAGTGCCCCGGAGTCATTCACACCTCTTTGTTACAATCTTCAGCAAAACACAACACAGCAGAGTCCCCCCCCTCCTGTGGGGGCAGCAGGGACACAGCAGAGATGGAGAATGGGGGGAATGTCTGGGATGTGGGGACAGGCTCCATCGCCTGGGGAAAGGCCAATTACAGGCTTAAAGCCCCCTGTCTGTCTGTGGCATGCAGCTCAGATAAGATGAAAGTTACTAGGGACCAATATCAAGCGCACCCCCCCTTCCCATGTCATCATAAAAAATGATACAACCCAGATGTTATGCATAAGAATACATGTGTATATACAGTATGTGTGCATATAAAACTGCATATTAAGTACTGTGGAGACACAGCCACCTCCACATTCTTTCATAACACAAGATGGCATGGATTGATTTTATTGTCAGGCTCCTGACACACTGCAGCACTGCAGGTCTCAACCCCTACAGGTCAGTTTATGTCCAGGAGGGGGTCACAGGACAGAGGTGAAGGGTCACGAGTCTTTAGGCCAGCACACACTGACACTGTACTGCAGGGGTGGTGGGTTTGTTGGGGTTAATGGAGTATGTGGGTCACCGGTGCTGAGACATGGCGACGCAGACAGCAGCGAAAAAACAACAACAGCAGCCTGAAAAAGGACGTGACACATCAGCAGGAAGTGCAATTTTTTTCTCAGTGTCCAGCTCAATTCGACATGAATGATTTGAAATCTTCATTTGAGAAGTTATTAAAAAAGAAAAAAAGTAGTTTGAGAGTAATTAGACCTGTGGACTCCTATTTGGAGGATTAGCATGATTAGCATATGTAAAGTTCATGCATTGGTAGCTCTTTACACAGTATTTCAAATTAGAGGACAAACATGCAGCAGAGACAGAGATAAGGGGTAGGCAGGCAGTCTGCGTGACCCATGGGAGACAGAGACGTACAGACGGAGCAGTGCTGTGACTAGTAATAACTCGGAGCGTGAATGTTTGCAGAGGCATGCCCTGGTAATCCCAGCAGAGTAAAGCAACAGGCCGGGGTGAGAGAGGTTAGCTCCTCTCCGCTGCACTGCTGTCATCATGACCATGTTCAGCGATGTGACAGACTAATCAGCAGTGGACTGCGCGGCACGCTCAGAGACAATACAGCCCTTAAAATTAAATCTGTCATTAGAAAAAAAATACAGCTGAAATCGGTCTCATGACATCTGTGGTTAGGAGGGATGCACGGCAGAAGTGTATACGTGTTTAGTTTGGTGGAGGTGGAGGCTCTGGTTGGGCCGTTGATGGGAGGGTAGCGTGGTGCCCCTGTGATGTTCTGGGAAGTGGTGAAAGAGTGAGTCTGTTGAGAGTTTCGCCTTGGCCGCACCAGCGCTGAGCATGTCTAGCATACACTTTCTGTAACTGCGGGCTGGAGCCGGACCAAGTCTGCTCAATCTGTCCTATTCAGACCCCGATCCCAGTTACATGCCAGACAGCCAGGGCTCAGGGCAGCAGGGGTGGGGTATAGGCGCAGGCAGGGTGGCAGTGCCAGCCCAGAAGATATGTCACATGAATACAAGTAGGATACTATACTGTGGAGGTAATAAATGCAACGGCAGTATAAACACATCGGTCCGGCTGATGTGTCAGTCTTCATCATCCTATTAACCTCCAGCTGTAAGGCTCTCAACAGGTACACTGCCTTCATGGCAACAGTTGCTATTAGAAACCTGCCAGCAGCACGGCACATGTCCACACATTTTTTTTCACGTGTTACAGCATATTTAGTCATGACCTCATGAGCAAAGCCGCTACGCTGCAGCTCACTAAAAGTTGTTTAGGTCACAAAGTAGCTATTACAGTGACATGAGTACAGACAAAGCATGAACTAGTCTGGGCTCTGAACTCGGTGGCCCTTCGCCTCGGTACGTCCAGTGCCCACACCGAGGCCCCCAGTGCGCCACAGAGCAGAGCTGGCCTGAATGAACTCACACTGTCCACCAGCGAGGCAGTGCAGAGCCGTGCCCAGTCGTGCCCACAGCGGAGCCCTCACACACTCAGGCAGAGCAAACACAGACTTCGCCGGCCAGGCCGGGCAGGGCTGCGAGGCGTTTTTCACCCCGCCATTTTGTAATGTAATTAACTTCTCTCTGTGTCCATGTTGAGCCAAAGCAAAAACCTCGCATGGAAATTAAACAAACAGAGGGGGCGCGGAGGACACACAACTCATTTCCTTTAATACCTCAATAAAACTCGGGCCCGTTTTGATTGCAAACACCGACCCTCACATCGTGCTCAAGGCCCGACTGTGAGATTTGATTCCTGAAGAATGCTGCTCTGAACCTGCGCCAAGCACTAAATATACTATCCTGATGCTAAACACAACAGCCTGTTATTAACGCAGTCATCATCAGTTCGACCAGACCCACTCCCACCCGAGGATGTCAAAAACCTGCGTACCCTGAGACTGGAGTTTATATTTGAAAAAAAGAGCGGTGAGAAAGTTGTACTTTGAATTATCCAGGTATTGTAGACAACCACAGGAGAGTGGATCAAAGTGGAGTCATGAAGTAAATGGATACTGGAACTATAAGCCCTAAAGTCTTCTTCTTCCTTGATTTAATAAAAGCAGCGATGGCCCCAGCTGAGGACCAAGGTTTATGAGGTTGTTTTCAAATTCCAATTAGGCACAGGGCACTGCTGTGCAGCTCGTTTTATTTTTCCGTGATTTAGTTTAATAAGTTCCTAAATACTCTGCTGTCTTTACAGCTTCAGGAATATGAAGAGACTCAGTGAATATGGTGAGGTAAGAGACAGAGGAGATGACTTCAGTGTTAGTTAGCTGGTTGTCTGGCGCTGTTTAACTCGGTCAGCGTTCTCAGAACCACAGGTAAAGAAGCTGTGAAGTGATGACGGGCTCGTGTGGTTTTCTATTTATACTCCATCGCCTCCTCTCCCTCTCTGCCTCCCCATCACATTTGCCCTCTGACCTTTGTTGAAGTCAGACACACGTGTACATCCGCCTCCGTCTGCCCCTGTAAACTAGCCCACCCCTTCTTCCTCCTCCTAAAAAACATGATGGAAATCTGGTGTGTGTGTGTGTGTGTGTGTGTGTTTTTTTTCGCTGTTTACTGGATCTGAATGTTTTCCTTACAAACACAACTGACCTTGTTTATGAAGCAGAGGAATCTGCGTTTTTTCCTGTCTATGTCAGTTTAATACAACATTCTGGCCACCGTTTAGTGAACCACAAGCACCCACTTACCTGCAGCATACTCCCAATAAAATATTTACCGAAGGGGAAGATGTGAAAGAATAATCACCAGATTAATTACAAATACCAGTGCTACTGAATGTGCTGCTCTCCTGCTTCATTCTGTCACTGTGACTTTATTTTTATTTATGACTTAAAAAAACATGTGCTGTCATTTAGATATTTCATCTTAACTTCTTCATAAAAAATGAATTGTCTGGCATCTGAAATGCTGGTTTATAGTTTAAGGGCTTAAAAAATGTTCCTGTCAGTCGTCATATTTTGGACAACCCGTTCTAAATGGGGGCTTGTCATTTTTCAGCAGCTTTAACACATATGGATAATAGGTTTGTGTAAGATGAGCACAGACCTGTAGCAGCAGCCGCTCAAACGCCAGGCAGGAATCCCAGCGGGGTAGGTCCGGGTGGCGGAGCGTTTGGACCGCGGCCAGGCCCAGCTGGAGCACCCCGCAGTGACTCTCTAGCGCCCCCCAACTGCTCCGGAACAGCTGCATGTAAGAGCACAGCTGTTCGGGGGTCACACGGCCTGACAGGGGAGGGGGAGAAGATACTGTTATAATCCAGAGAGACACAAAGCCATCGATCATTATTGGTCAGAGCACATCACACAGTTTACAGAATCCACACTCTACCCTGACTGTTGGGCTACTGGGGTTTTGCGTGCCAGCCATTACCAGCTAATAAGAGTGTACAAGGTTGTGAGGCACACTCATGTGGGAAGAAAGAGGCATAGAAGCAGAATAAATAGACAACCTTTCCCCAAAGCACAACAGCCTTTTTAATAACTATCATACACTGAGCTAAGGGCAGAGGGGGATGACTGATACCAAAGCAGACCATAATATTATCTTAATGAGCAAAGTCTCCACAGGCTGCGAGAAAGTTTGAGCCCTGCACAAGTGTGTATGCATGTGTGTGTGTGAAGCTGTCGGGGGTACTGTCTATATGAGCAAGATCAGGTGAATTACTGTCAGACTGTTTATGAATCACAATGTGTGTGTGTGCGTGTGTGTGTGTGTGTGGCAATACTAATATTGAGAGCATGTATTCAGTGTGACTAATAAGTGTAAATCAGAGGTTTTCATTGATTATTTATTGAAGGATCAGAGAGGGGCCAGACCCCTCACACTGTTTAGGACCCTCTACTTCCCCCTGCCCCTCCCACGAAGATTCACAGAGACACAGGAAGAGCAGCGTAAAGGGTCTTGGAGGGGTGAGGGTGGGGGGCACGGTGGCCTGGAGGTACGAGAGGCTATGTCAAGGGGCTGGGATAGAGGGGGTGGGTGGAGGAGGGGTGGGGGCACATTAACTCCCCATAAAGCCTACTTCTTCATGTTGATGTTCTGAACCAGCACCAGATGTGGGAGTATTTCCTGTTGGACTACATGGCCAGTGTTTTCTTTAGCGAGGCCAAACACATGACTAGAAGAGAAACAGACAGCCAGGATAAAAAATGGAGCAGAAAGCTTCACAATCCTAAATTCAATATGGAGTCATGGCACTTAACGACAACACGCTTTTTTTTTTTTTTTTTTTCTTGTTTTTTTTACTGACAAAATCTAGGGATGTTGAAATATTTTCAGAGAGAAAATTGGGGGGAAATCATCCAGGGAAACTCGTAAATAAAAAAAAACACTCTCTCCAAGCAGCTGATAAGCAAACCTGACAGCAAAATAGATTTCTGCAAGCAGGGCCTGTTGGGAAACAGACTTTCCAAAGTGAACTGACTGACTGAGTCAGTGTGTGTGCTCTGTGGCATCTTTGGGCAAAGTGGAACAAATGTCTACAAAAAGGGAATCAAGTTTCTTTGCTGAAATTAATGTATTTTTGAAGAATAAACTTCAGTCCAGACATGTTGAAAATCCTGAAAAGCTCTATTGTGAACATATCCAGCCATAAAAATCTAGGCGGCACAACCAAGGTTCACTGGGCTTGATGTGCCAACCATAATTCAGCGCAGAACCAGGAAATACGTCCAAAGCGGGGGCCAAGCATAATTTTACCCTGAGAATAGGCAGCGAGGAAGGTACGATGGTGGAGGCCAAGTGTAATCAGACTTCACAGTTCAGGAGGACCAGATGAGACAGAGTGAGAAAATCTGAGAGACTTAGGAAAAAGCAGGAAAAAAAAGAATTTAAAACAAGAAAGCCACACGAAAGCCTGCTCTCCATTACACAATCAAACAGCTCTGGTATAAAAAGCGCTCGCTCTTATCTGTGTCACTAAACTTCCCTCAAAACAGCTCTGCGATTCCTCAGGCAGCTTGTTGCCAGATGCAAAATGAATCTCGGGCAGAAGATTTGTCAGCTGAGCTCTGGTTTCAAACGCTGCAGTTTCTCGCAGTAAAAAAGCAGGACTGGAAAGGTTCTTATATTCAGACTAATAAATTACAGAATGCATGTAAGAGGACGCGGTGCTTGTAACTTCATTGACTTTTAAATGTCAAAACTTTGTCATTGTTTGCAGAATTGTTTCCATTCAGACAAATTGGATTCAGTTTCTGAGTAAACTCTGATTTTTGGTGTCTGAAAACACCATGAAGTTAAATATAGTCATTTATCATTTGTGTTGCGATGCACTCAAGTATCATATTCAGACAATATCTGTAATGCAGGGTAGTGTTCTGTGGATGAGGGCAGATGAGGATTAAATATGGGGTTATTTGAATTAACTGTACCTTGACCAATAACTCCTACATGTCTGTTGTGATGGGCAGCTCTTGAACCAAAGGTTTTAGCTACAATATATAACACTGCACCTTTTGTTGGCCTTGTGCACATCACCTAAGAAGGTGGAGAAACCTGAACCCTCAGGCCATTTTAATGCTCTTCTGGGTGCATTTATTACAGGATCAGCCATAAAACAAAATCACATTTTCAGTCCCATGCTATAAACAGTCTGAAGCTGCTGCCCATTTCAGGCCGATGTGCAGAAGTGGCAACTGAGGCTCAGTCGTGATCAAAGTCCTGAACAATGCAAAAAAAAAAAAAAAAAAAAAAAAAAAAGGGCCAGAGGCCAACAATGATTTAGTCCCGTTGCTGGAAGATGACTTGCATTCTAGGTGCACAGGGTTACCCAGAGGCTAAGTGATGTCTGCTGTCAGCGTGGAGCTGTGCGGTGGCCTGCCTCAGCAGCTGGACTGACTCATAAGTAATTCTACATGGATGGGGGACACAGGAAGGTTGAGAGACTTTTATTTATGCACTCTAAGAGGAGGAAAAGTCCTGGAACTTTTATTTGTGGGTGCATGTTGGGGCCCTTTCAAGAGTGTACAGTAAAGGACCGGAGAGCTGTGTCCTCTCTCTAAGATCTGTCGTAGAAATGTTATCTGTTCAAACTCTATGTGAGTGATGTGGGGATAGAAATATCATCTGCACAGTATGAACGAACCCTGTGACAATGACACACTTCAAATTCTTTGTTACTAGACTAAGTTTTGTTTATCACAAATAAAATCTAGTGTTTTTGTTTGTATTTTCATGCTAGCAACTCTGTGGAGCTGCATTACTTTGAGCTAAATGCTAATGCATGACAACATGCTCACAATGAGCAAACAGGTAAACGATAACCCTGCTCATGTGTCAAAGTCTAGATATTTGCTGTGTGGAACAAAATTAAATCTTATGTCAAGCCAGTGTCAGTTGCCAGAAATGATTAGAATCAGGACATGATGTCATACTGTATTTGATGGGAATGTAAACAAAAGAAGAATTTCCTCAAAGCCACAAACATGAATCTGTTGATGATGCTGGAGGGAAACCCCGTCCTCATGGTCTGGATGTTTCTTGCAAAGGCGAGCACAGACCGACCAGCAGAGCAACATTACCAATCCTACAGTCATACCATCTAAGTGACTAAAAATCATATATCATCTGTATGTGTAAGTGCTGATGGCTTACTTCAAAACAGCACAATAGACAAAGTTATTGACAAACAAATAAGGCTGTGTGGTTTTATTGTGACATGCAAATGAAAAAAAAAAAAGATTTTAACAATCTATATGAGGGGAAATCTTTGACCAAAGCATAAATGATAATGAGGTCATCACCCTCTCTGTAAATAGTGCAGATGATCATTTCATCTGCTTTTAACACATGTTGTCCTAATAAATGAAATTAGAAATTGCACTGCATAAATTACATTCACTGACATTACAGTTACAGCTACTGAATAGAAAAAGCCATGAATAAATTACCAAAACTGCAAAGTCATTTTTGAAGTTTAACAAATTATAATTTAACTGTGATTTCCATTGGGAGAGTATCTGAATGCTTATTTGAAACTGTTGTGAAATCTGACCATTTAAATGCCTCAAAATAATGAATAGTGAATAATGAAAGCTATCAGTTGTCTGCTTTGAGTCTCACTGTTAAAAGCCCAGAATGCATCACAGGGGGAGAGGCCCTGTCAGCACCTCTCATTTACACTGTGGTATCAGAGCACACAGAAACTGAATAACCTCGCAGTGCAAACACATGTGTGCATGTGCACATGCAGATGGACAGATAAACGCACGTTTACAGACGATGAAACCAAAGCTGTCTCACTAATTCCCTGCTAAGAGCAAAAACACCCAAGATAAACACTGGACTCTCTGTACAATCACATCTATGCTCTATACACTCTCTCTCTCACACATGCACACACAGGGGCAAGGGAATTTCATCATCCCATTGTGCTCTGAGAAACCTGACGGGTCATACTCTGAGAAATTGATTATTTTCTCTGTCTCTCCCTGGATGATTTTATCCTGTTGAGTTGAAAAAGAAGCCAAGTTGGGCCAGTGTGTGTATGTGAGAACAGAGCGCTGTAGTACACTGATATACAGCATTTTCTCTCCTGATCTGCATAAACCTACCACAGTGAGAACATGCTGTGGAAAATTCTCCTCTCCTAGAGAGTGAGTGGGCACTGAGGGAGCAGATGGGTATTAATACTAAGGGGTTTTGTGCTCCTGGGTTTAGCCTGGTCTCAGCTGAGCAGAGCATGATGGATTGAGAACTCGGCTGGTGGTGCTGGTGGGTAGGATGGGAACTGTGTGGGGTGCGCTTGGAGCTCAGGGGGGCTTCGTGGAGTCTGGTTCTCTGCCAGTGGGCTATAAAGGTTCAGTGTGTGAGGGGTTTGACAGTGCCTCCTTCTCTCCCCCAGCCCCTCTCTTTTTCTCTCTCTCTCAGCAAAGAAATGAAGTCAACGGTCTGTCAGTCAGCAGGCGGGAGCAGCTTTAGTGCTTCGCCGTCTTCACACTTTCTCACTTTCACTGTTGCACCCATCTCTTTGCCTTTTTCTCCCGTCTTGTTTTTGTGCATTTGCCTGAATAAATCCAAAATGTCGCAGCCGTACAGAATTAGAGGGACTGCTGTTTAGCATAAACGTGTGAGAGCAAACCACCATGTGCATGCAGTTTTTGGGCAAAGTGAGTGAGTGGGTGAGTGGTGTGCGTGTGTGTGTGTGTGTGTGAGTGACCTACAACACATTACACCCTGCTTGTTACGAGAGACAAGACCTTCTTTACCTTTTAGATTATAGGAGTTGAGGGACCACAGTGCTCCTCCCTCTTAACCTCCCCATTCTGCCAGATGCTAACCTGCATATTAGCCCTGTGTTTGTGCGTGTGTGTGTTGTACCTATGTGAGTCAGAGAGTAACAAAAGGTGAATGTGCATGAGGGCAATGTATACTTGTGCATGCATTCACTTTATTTTTGCGTGCCTACACATGTTTTCATCCCTCGCTGCTTCATTAACAAACAACATAAGTTTTGAAAGAATCGTGTGTGCAAAGCAGCATGTGTGTGTGTGTGTGTGTGTGTGTGAGTTTATGTCATAGAGCCAACATGTGGTTCAGATTTCCTCTGTGGCCACATGGGCAAACATACAACAGAGATGGTGGATTTCAGTAGGAGGCGCTATGGTTCTGCACCAAAACACAACACACACACACACACACACACACACACGGTGTGAATTTCTCTGTGTTTTATTTTATGGGAAACAAGGTGTGTACTTTGTTGCATCATACCCATGCTCATCTTGATTGGCAGTTTCTCCTTACTGGCTGCTTCCACCAGATGCCGTCGGACCTCCATCACCCCCTCTTTGTGTTTGCTGGTCAACATGGCCTCCCACAGTGCCTGTGCTGCAGGCGACCTGATAGAAGAAAGAATCACACAGGTCAGTATTAAAGGCAAAGCACAACGGTAAAAGTTGTGTGATGATGGTTTTCATAACTACAATCATCTGTTCCTGTTGCTGCTGTTTGCTCAGAGACTGCAGGCCTCTGAACATAAACACAAAGACGACAACGTGGACGTGATTGAGCGCTCATCCCGGTGATGGAGAGCCTGCTGGTTGGGGAGGGAGTGACTCCCCTGTGGGACCCCTCACAGGAAAAAGCTGAAATTAGCAGAGGGGCATTTAGGAGTGTTCTCAATCCACCTTAAATGTGCGTGCCAAGATTCCTGAGGACTGTTCAGTGCTGCCCCAACATCAATGACACAGACACAGAACGTGAAGACCGAGGCTCCTCCTGATACCATCTCAGTCCCCTGTCTCATTATCTGCTCGGTTATGAAACACTGTGATCCTCATCTCTAATGGGAGACTGAAGACAAGGCATGTGTGTGAGACTGTTACCATCTGCCATGAGCTGTGGAAACAGTTTTTAGTCTTTCCATGAGAGAAACAAAGAGTGTCACCGGGGACCTTCATCATCATTAACTTCACAGAGAGTGACACTCTGTCCCCTGTATCTGAATTCAAACTGTGATCATATTTTATGTCACGGTCTCTGATGGTCTTGCCCTGTTAAAAGCACTGACACTCTGTTGCTTAGATGAAAGGACGACATCTTTGTCTCTGCTCTGACAGGCGGACATGATCCTCTGCATACTCTCAGGAGTGACCAGACAGTGGATGTAAAAAGAGACAGAGAGAGAAAAGGGGCTAAGGACACAGAGAGAGGAGAGGTAGGAGGGAGCTCGTTGACAAATCCACTCTGTTTTTCTTTTTTTTTCTTTTTTTTGGGGTGTTTTTTTTTCTTTAACTTTTTTCTTCTCTCGCCTTTTCTCCTTTCTAACTGCTGCCATGTGTTTAATATCAGATGTAATCTGTTCCAGACCTTGGGCTGGGGCTAGATGGAGAGGAGAGGGGCTCACACTGGGACGCCCGCCATCTTCACACTAGAACCAGACACAAAGACCGGCAGACACAGCTCAGCCATGGACAAGAGTCTGAAACACTGATACGATATAAAAAGAAAATCTGAAGAGAAAACAAAATAAAATTGGTATTTCACAACAATTTGTTTGTTTGCTTCAACTCTAATTAAAAGCAAGAGGCAGAGCAGGGCAGCTATTGGTCAAGAGCAACGAAGTGGGGTCATTTTTGGAAGACACACCTCATATGCACTTCAAGAATTTCTCCAATTATGCAGATCTCAAAGCCCCACATACTTGTCATGGCTGAAATACCAATAGTGTGACTTGACCAGCCCATATGTGAGCAGCCATGTGTGTGTGCTTGTGTTTGTGAGGATGTGCACATGTGCATCTGTATATGTTTGCACACAACCGTGCGCGTCCCTGTGTGTTCTCGGAAGACGGAGGGACCTCGAAATATGGTTCTCATTTGGCTCTTTGCCCACACGGCCCCTCTGCCGGCCCACTCCCCTGACACTTTGCCTGGGCCATTTGGTCAGACGGAGGTGGGGTGGGTGGGGGTTTGAGCAGGGCTGAGTGAGGGGGCGAGGGGTGAGGTTTATACTGGCAGGGTGTGAGACGGGGTCCATAACCAGCCAGGAACCCTGTTGAGTAACTACCCTACTATTGAACGGAGGGGGGGGGGGGGGGGGGGGGGGCTAGGGCTGTGGGGGTGCGCGTGCTCGACCATCTGCGAGTGTTAAGTGCTCTCTCTGCTGAAAAGGCTGCTCTGCTGCAGACTTCAGGGGCACTCTTGTACTTGACTTGTGTAGACAGTCAACAGTCTGGGTCCTCCCTGGCCCGGCGCGGATGGGCTGAGTGGGTGCGTTCAGAGCTGGGGAGTGTGGGCGTTTGTGGACAAACTGAATTCCTGTAGATGTGTAATGAGTGTTGTACCATTAAAAGGCAGTTAAGTATCAAACAGCGTAACTTAAAGAAAGATGTGGAGTACTACGTGTAGGAATGAACACATATGTGGCTGGTTAAGTGATGAAATACCTCTTGGCTACGTCCAAGTCATTAATGAGTGTGGGGGTGAGGAGGGGGACAGTTTTTCCTGGAAGAGTATGATACAGCAAAAAAGAATGGCTCCAACCGTTCTGACTCAGGGTTTCTTACATTTACTCCTTTTCTGTGGGCCCCCTCGTCATTTGGTTGAACATGCATGTGTATGTGGACTGGCACCTTTCACTATTTATTGCTTTTACTCTGACTCTCAAAGTGAGATTAATTCATGAGATGATTCAGAACTGACTCACTGCTGTACATACATGTAATTTATGAGGCCCCCTGGATGAGTGGAGAAAATGTCTAAGTGTTTCTTTTACTCACCTCTTGCAGTAAATTGCCATGAAGACAATAGGGGTCTTTGGTTCAGATTTCAAATGTGAATGTAAAAACATAATTTTGTTTCTAGTGGACAAAGTACGGAGAACAAAATTCAAAATTTCACTCACCAACAGTCCATTCCCAGGATGCATCTAAGTCACTTAACATGATGTTGTCAACTTTGAGCAGGTCTGAATATCGTACAGAGGTAACCAGGTTGTTCCTGAGCAAACAGGACACTGTGAATGATTTTAAAAAGGGATTTTTCCACAGCTTTGAGTGGCAGAAATCTCATGGATCAATATCTTAACATGTCTGTAAATGAAATGAAAATGATCCACGGGGCCAGATACCAGGGTGTGATTTGAACTGGGGATGGCAGGAACATTTTCTCATTACTGTGTCTAACTTTATAGCTTCAGGTTGAATTTCAGATTAAAAAATGTCTCTGAACATTGTCACGTTGTCATTTCATGGTTCATCCTCCATGATATGGATGCAGCAGCACAGAGAGGAACTGTTGATAACAGTGTTGATATGCCTATCTGAGTGGCCTTTGATCATCACCATGTCTTCACAGCAGTGGGCTGAGGGAAGATATTTAGGATTGTGCCTCTCAGGCGATGGCTATATGTGACAGGTGAGGTTTGTATAGGGGCCTTATGCAAAAATAAGAGTTATTTAGGGTAAGGATCCAGGGAGCTCTTTTTTTCCACTGATACTGATAACCGATAACTTCCTGCTTCTCATAACTGATTGCAAAATCGATAATAGTTTATCTACACACCTGAGGTTAAGAAAGGCTAGGATGTAGTGAGTAAAGATGAATTTAACATTATAGCTCTGCCTCTGACTTAACACAATAATCTACATCACTACTGCTGAAATCACAACAAAAACAAGAGGTTATGACTCTTCAAAAATCAACATTTATTATTGTGTCAAATCAACTCAGGGGCTAAACAGACTGAAAATGAGCAAAATTGACTCTAGTAATGTCATTATCGGATTTATCTGTGTATTTTGGCTGATAAATATTGGCCTATAATTGCCAGCTAATATCGGGCCAATAATTATCTGTACCGATAGTTATCATGCATCCCTAAGTTTAGGGCTAAAAAAAAAACGCGTGCCAACCCAAAAGTTAAGTAGAAAAAAAAAAAGAAACATCTTTATTTACAAAAGATATTCACTAAAAGAGAGTTTGAAATCGGGCATCACTCAAAGATTTATCACTAACCATGGAGCCGTTTGTGGGAACATACAAATACAGCATTATCTATCATAAAGTCTGAAGCATAGAAACCAGCGAGATTCAAGTGGTTGGTACAATGACAATTCTGAGGATCGTATGGCATTTCCATTTTTATCTGTTTATCTGTGTTTATAGTTATGTGACAACTATTACTGCTTTATTCCACATCTGCAACTGAACCTTCACCCAGATGCTCTTCCTCCATTCATCTTAGCTGCTGAAGCAGTTGTTGAGCTCAGAAACTTTACACCACAGATCAGAGCACATAATTATCTGAGGCCGCTTCTCTGTGTTTGTCAGCATCTGTAACAACTAGTCACAGACTCTCAGCCATAAACTACAAGTACCCGCCGGTGCAAGTTAACGTAACATTAATCCAATCAAGAGCAGCAAAACTTCACACTCAGCAGAGTGCAAACCAAGCCTCTAAATCACTTCCCAGTACAAATGATTCAGATGATGTGTGTACTTTCCAACAGGCCTGCATGTACCAAATACAGCGAGATGAGAATCGTGCAAGGTCAGCCCCATTCCTCTGTGAGGTATTAATTTACAGAGCGTGTTTAATGGGGTAAAAAACACTGTTGGTTTCCTGTAAACATCCCTATGCAGCGCAGGACATGACATGAGAGTGAAGCAGGGGAGTGGACCAAAAGCAGACCTGGCCTTGAGTGTCTGTGTGTCCTGGCAAGAGGGACAAATGACCCAGTGGATTTATGGAGAAACAAAAAAGGAGGGAGAGGAGTCCTGCAGGAAGTGAAGGGAGGAGGGGAGATACAGAGTAAAAAAAAATCAAACACACCAACACAGACGTAACAGGAGCTCAGCTTTTACTCAGGAAGGACTCCATGTTTACTTTGACTAAACTAAAAAAAAGTCATTAAGCCTTAATTTTCAAATAGAATTTATGTTTTCAAATGAAACTCCAATTACAACATTTAGCAAGCAATGTCACTAAAGGTTTGTGAAGTAAAAGTAAGTATATCATTTATACAATAATTCACAGTGAAAGCCTGGAAAAGCTCCAATTAATAAATGAAGAACTATATAAAAGTTGATCTTGGCTCCAGTTGTAGAATCAAAAAGTGAAATATTGTCAGTTAAGAGCATGGGGGGGGGGGGTAACACAGGAGTCTCTTTCTCCCCCCTCTTGTATCTTTGGCTACTTTACCATTTCAAACGGAAGCCAGCGGTGGGAGCTCTTTGAAGGAGCGGGGCTGGCGGATGTAAAGTGCCGTGTCTTGTGGCTGTTTTATCATCTCACTGAACACATGCCCACACACACTTTTCTGGGTCTATGCTGCTACATGGTGGAAAAAAAAATCAAATGAGGGAGCGGAAGACGGCGTGTAAGACAGAATAGGTTATGTTGTCTCGGTCTTGATGATGGAGGAAGAGGGAGTGCAGGTGCAAGTATCCTGCATGATTGATGTACTGTGGGTTTCAGGAGAAGATAAGTTCTGCAGCGGAGGACAGAACTGAATTAAAGCGTCAGAGGAAGCTGAGACAAAACATCAGAGATGGACGTCAGCGGGTGGTGGGGTGGGGGGGCTGAAGGATTTGCAGCTTAATCACTGGATCTCTTACTCTCTTGACTCGCAAAACTTACTGATATCAACTCTTGTCTGCAAACAACTGAAGCTTGACCTTTGGGGTAGGCTGATAAAATCACTGTGACAAATGATTAGATGAAAGTCTTACTCTTGCAAATACACACAGATATGGCTCAGAGGGGGGGTATGGCTCTTTTTTTCAATGATGAGAGAAGTTCCCCTCATGAGACTGTGACTATTTCAGTTTTATCTTCACTCTGATTTGAAATGATAAAAAAAAATATAAGAAAAATTGATTTTCACTTAGGGATGGCAAAGTTTTATTCCTGAAACGAAAAAGCCAATTATCTGTAGCCATGACTACCTCTATTTGCCTTTTGTGCAAAACACACACACTAGTACATGAGACTGTAAGAATTAAGTTCTCTCCAAGATGCAAGAGGATCATGTGTACCACTGTTCACCAGAACAAAACAAACCATCCAGTCCTGACCACACAGTGAAAGGGCAGCTCTGTGTGGGAACCCATCCTATACTGTAAGTAATGACAAGTTGTTCTTTAGTCTATAAATGACTTGAAGACTTAATCTTCATTCAGCTGCTCGTGCCACCTTTCACTGTCTAAGTATAGAAAGGTAAGACAATCTCTACCCTTTAAGGAATCACCATAGACAGGCCGGGCCCGTTCTCATCCACCCCTCTTCATTGTTGGTGGGGTAAAAACAGGGCTGGCTGTTTTCAGCTGTCTGTCATTTGCTCTGTCCTCTCCACACTCTGCTATCACTGTTTCTTTTTGCTGTCTTTTTCCCATATGGCCTGAACTCAAATGAGCATGCATGGTTTTTTATTCATGCTCATATTTCCCAGCTGGGACAGAAATAGGTGTTTTCCCTCTTTCCTGGTGGTGCGCATGTAGGAGCTGCTGGGCAGATTTGAGGAGATGGCAGCCGTGCAGTGTTTTCTCATGGCAGGGTGCGGTCGGTTGCTCTGCCTAGCTCGAGCTCAGCAGCTCCTGAGGCAGACCCAGAGCACCTTGGCCACCCGTACTCGGTTCTGCCCACATGAACACACTCCTCACCACAGGATCGAGGTCCGAGGCGGCCAGATGACGGGGGTGCAGGGTTCAGGCTGAGACTGAGGGAAACTTGGTGCCCTCAGTCAATGAGGTCCATAAGTCCTCCTCGGGATCAAAAGGGCTGTGCAGCCAAGCACAGCAAATTACACAGACTGGGCTGGAAGGTACCTGACCACAAACACACACACACACACACACACACACACACACACAGGCCGACAAAACAACACTTCCACTGCCACTTTTACTCAACATCCTTCTATATACAGCAAATGGAGCATCCTGGTACCATTAAATGGCTGTAGAAAGAATGCATAGTATAAGAGCGGAGTAACCAGAAACCTGCATGGGCAAAGTGTGCATATATGTGCATGTGTGTGTGTGTGTGTGTCACCCTGACACTAAGTACACTTTCTCTCTGGTATGATTACTGAAACCACAAAGTGAAAGTCAGGTTGTAGGATAAGGAAAATTCACACCGGTTATGAAAGACAATACGACAATAATTGCAAAATAAGTGTGGGGGTCTTGCCGGGAGAGCTAGAATCAACAACCACCCACAGAATGTTTAAGACATGGTAATCTCCAAAAATATCCTGGAATTAGAGAAGGAAATATTGTACAAAAAGGTCCAAATTAGGTCCGCACCTAATATTTAAAGGCTTGAGCCGGTCTACACAACGAAACCAAATCAAAACACACTGTGGGTTTGGTCTAAAAATAGCTCAACAAATCATAGGTGTATAAACATCCAGTAGGAGGGGACTTATTATATAGACAATCTAACCACACAGGGCTAACAGTTTCTAGTGTTTTGCACAGCTCACATCATGCAGGGGATACAGTCCCGGGGAGAGAAACGTGCACTTCTGTGTATTTAGTAGGGTCAGGGGAGTTTGCTGCATTAGAAAAAGTACTCCCCCAACAACACGCATACACACAGCTTCATCTTGAAACATATTAGCACGTGACAAAGACTCAGTCCATGGTGAGATGTGCAGTCGAGGGCATCAAAATAAAGTGGGAACTCTCGGCTTATTTCTTCCTGTGCCTCAGCAGCACTTCAATCTCCTAAACATCTGTGATAAGGCTCAACTGGGCCATCTGCTCGGAGATAGCGCAGGCAATAACACTCCTGCTGATCCTGCTGGCCGCGATTAGACATGTACTCCATACAAACACAGCACCTACCGCCTTACTTATTACACTTGCCTCTTCTCGCTGCTTGTGTCCAAACACCTGCAAGAACTTTTCAGTAAAATACAGGAACCAGTCACCTTAATCTTCTGGGACCAGCTGTGGTATAATATCTCAGCCAAAACAACTGGTTCATGAATGGACTCAATTATCATTTTTGATTTTTAAGTATGATTATTATTAATAATAATAATGATGAGCTGCGAGACATGTGAATTAAATAAGGAATGTCTCTATCTCTCTTTCTATCTTTCTCTATCTCTATCTCTATCTCTATCTCTGTCTCTCACTTTCTCTATCTCTATATCTGTCTCCATCTCTATTTATATCTCCGTCTATCTCTGTCTATCTCTGTCTCGGCTTAGCCTCTGGTCAGATTTGGTGCTGGGACCAACACCCCCAGCACAGACATTAGCCCCTCAGCCTCTTATCCATCATCATACACTCTTTCCTAAAGAAAAACAGTGAGTGAGAAGAGCTTCTTGCTATGGAAGTGGGCGTACAGTGTTGAAGATTTCATCCATGTGCAGACACAACTCAGCTGTGTTTGTGTTACTGAGATATTCAGAACAAACTACAATGAGTGGAGGTATGCATTTGTGGGCGTATTATAGGTGTCAGGTTGATGTGCCCCATTCTTGAGCCTTGCATCCGAGGGTCGGTGCAACCTGCCCCTGCTGTGCTCACATTATCTGCTACAGCGCACACTGTCTAAACAGCACTGACCAGAAAGAGCTAAGCCTGGTTCCATTACAACAGAACCTCCCACCTAGCTCAGAGTGAATGGCCGCTGCTTGCATTCAGTGTCTGTGTGAGCCTGTTCATGAACTCAGAGGAGTCAGACATACTGCATGACAGCTCCAGCCACAAAAACTCTTCTTCTCAGTCAAAGTCTTTTCCTCCTGCAACCACATGAAGGGGCAAAGCGGGTGTGGAACACATGATGTAGGACTAATCCCTGCCATGTACAACAGCCCCACCGCAGGCGCCTAACACGTGCATCTGTGCAGCCAAGACTGGAGGCAGGCTTCACTGAAGCACTGGCACATAATGCTGGTCATGTGCCACTCAACCCACTCAGTGGGGGATGGCTGGTTGGTGAGTGTGTCTGTGCAATGGTATGTTTGGTCAGGTGGAAATGTATATTGTACAAAGTGGGTAAAATGTGTGTGTGATTTGTTGATCTCCACTTTAGGTTTAGGTTTGACACCAAGGGCAGTAAGAACAACACATATTGTAACTCAGGCAGAACAGTGGTGCAGTGGGAGCACTGCCACTTCACAACAAGAAAGTTCTTGGTTTGAACCTGCTGGGGCCTTTCAGGGTGGAGTTTGCGAGTTCTCTCTGTGTCTGTGAGCTTCTTTGGCATCCACTTCACACAATTCAAACACACACTGGTTGCGGTAGTAGTGGTGAATGTGTGTGTGAATGTTTTGTTTGTCTCTATGTGTCAGTCCTGGACTTACTCTCCACACTTCCCTCACCCAGTGTCAGCTGGGATTGGCTGCAGCCATCCTGTGTCAGAGCACTGTGGCTCAGGATTGACTACACTTAACTTATTCTCTACCAATAAACAACCTAAAATATTTGATAAATGAATCAAAGGGACCCAGATTTAACAAAAGAACCCAAAACTGGAGAAAGATTTGATGAGATGAACCCCATTCATAGTGCATATAGACAGACTACCAGTCACACTCACATTCACAACTACAAGCAGTTTAGATGCTGCAGTTAACCTGGCCTGCCTGCACTGGGATTTTGAGAGGAAGCCAGTGCACATTCATGTACTGTGAAATTATTTTGACAGTCAAATAACTCTTTGTGAATAACGGGAATATGACTTCATAATAAGAAAGGGGCTGCTGTCTGCAGTTAGTCCACTACACATAAAAACAGCAGGACTTCTCCATGGCAGAAACTATCACCTTTAATTCACACTGAATGAGCTGTTTGGGTCTTTCCCTCTTTCCTCTCAGGAAACTACAGTTCTTTGAGCACAAACACTCAAATATGTAAGTTTTCTCCAGAGGAAACATTCATATGAAGTGATTTGTGAATGCTTCAAAACTGTATGTAATCATGAGGTAATTATCACTCATGCATGCCAATGTGCTCCACCTGACATTAAAATCACTAATCAGTGTGTCTAATTATAACACCACCACGGATCCCCAAGATTAAGATAGTCCATCTATAGGGGCTTATGCCTGGAAAACAGAGTGCTCCACCTTAATCAGGCCTCCAGACTGCCCCTAAATGGGGGCATTTTGCCTCTAAATTTTGAGACAGCGCAAGTAAATTTTTCATCTACTTGCACATGTGCATCCAGAAAATTCACCGTTCAACCCTGGTGAAACGTGGAGGGGGCGGCTCAAAGAATCTGGAATTTGTCATTACAGGTGGCAGGCCAGTGTGTGTGAGGATCATAAATGAAAAGGAAACATTTGCTAGCCCCTAAATTTTCTGCTTGCACGCCTAAAATTTTAAGTTAGGGACCACTGTGCTCCTAGTAAAGAAGGTTAGTCTGGAGCCCTAATGTTTGCACTTTGATCATATATCTAACGCCATATTGTGATTCCCGCTCAAAAAAAATGCACTATGAAAAATATTGCACCTGTAACTTTTAGTTACAGTTGTACTGCAAAGGTACGGCTGACTACAATGATGTCTGTCCTGCAAAAGTCTTGTAATCTTATTCTCTTAGAGACGTGACATCAGCCATGGGTTTGTATAATAATGTTAATAATAGTGGCTGTGGTTATGAATGAATTCTGTATGGTTATATGGGATGCACTGTACTCACTGGTTTTGTGCGAGACAGCCGGGGGCCAGCGTGCTCTGGGAGTGAGGGGTGCGCTGCAGACTGGTGAGCTCCAGCATATCCACCTGTACGTCTGTCATGTGACCAGGTAACGGTTTGAGCACAGTCAGAATCTTCTCTGCCAGGTTGTCACCATGGTGACCAACAGCTCCTGGAAATTAAAACATAGAGAATTTAAACATCTCCATCTTTCAAGAGTGTGATAACTGATACACTGAAATACAGCGATCAGGCATAAAATTATGATGACGGACAGCTGAAGTGAATAACATTGAATAACACTTCATCATGGCACCTGTTAGTGGGTGGGATATATTAGGCAGCAAGTGAACATTTTGTCCTCAGGTTGATGTGTTAGAAGCAGGAAAAATGGGCAGTGTATGAGGGCTGAGGCAGTGTTTCCAGTCTGCAGTGGTCAGGATCAAAAATCGAAAATGGTCCAAGGAAGGAACAGTGGTGAACCGGCCACAGGCTCATTGATACACAAGATGAGAGAAGGCTGGCCTGTGTGGTCCCATCCAACAGACCACCTACTGTTGCTTGAACTGCTGAAGTTCATGCTGGTTCTGATAGAAAGCTGTCAGAACACACAGTGCATCACAGTTTGTTGCGTATTTTGCAGCAAAAGGGACCAACACAATATCAGGCCGGTGGTCATTGTGTTATGCCTGATCAATGTATCTGGTGTGTAACACAATATAGACAAAGGGGCATACAAAGACAAGGGAGGTTTTACCTGTAAGATCCATTGTTCTGTCCACAAAGATGATGGATGCTTTATTAGCGGCTGTTTTCCTCCGATTTTTTGCTTGAGGGTGATTGGCCAATTCTCCTGCTATGATACGGCTCATGGGACCTACAGCAAAGGTCTCTTCCCGGGTACCTGTAGCTTCGAACATGGCATTCAATGCTGAAGTCAAGGATTTGATCTCAATTTGCAGTTCAGCAGGGAGTGCGTGCACATCTACATCTACCAGGCTTCCAAACCTCTTCTTCTCTGGTCGCTTCGCATTTAGTGTCTCCAGGTCAGGTGAGAGCAGGGGGAACAGGTGGGCAAAAGTGGGCGTGAGGTGTAACTGCTGCGATACAGGGGCGAAGACCACAGGCACGTGCATGACTTCGGAGGTGTAGTTCATGTTTCCCATCCACTCGCACAGCTTTTCTTCAAACTGCTCAAAGACAGGGGTTCCTTCCATTTCTGTCGTGACATTATTGGCAAGCAGGTGCACGGAGTGAGCGACAGTGGTGATGACAACACAGTACTGGAAGTGGCTGAGGGCTATAATGTCTTTAATGATGTCCACCGTTCTTCCCTTCAGCAATGTGCTCACCACAAACACGGCTTTCGGCTCGTTCGCACCGCACGCTTCGAAGCTGGAAAACTGCTTCAGATTTCTGGCTCCTGCTTCCAACACAGCGGCAGCACCCCCGTTCCAGTGGAGAACCTCTGCACACTTGTCATCCATAAACACAACCGCTTTCTTCACCTTTGACAGCACCTTCTCCCACATCTGGAGCGGGAAGTGAGTAAAATCCTCCATCGTCAACATGTTAGCAGCTACAGCCGTCAGCTAAATGCAGCGAATTCAAAGATACATCAGAGATACCAGCTACTATAAAGTAGCTCAAACAAAACAAACACACGAGTCTCCTAAAGGTGACGTGGCGATCACACGTCGCACCGTAAATACGTCAACAAAGCGTCGACTTGTTGCTATGGCAATAAACAGCCTGTGAGATCAACCGCTAAAAGTGCCGAAGAGTAGTACCGGTAGTTTCAGTTTGAACTATGTATTTATAAATAAATAGATAAATAAATGAATAAATAAATAAATACATAACCTGGTCTCCACAGTCCGCTGCTTTTATCATTTAACAGACATGAATGAACTGAAGGTGGACCCACTTCTTGAAATCATGTGAGTATCCATTAAATATAATATTAGAACATATTTGATAAAAAGCAGTTAAGCTAGTTGCAGTTGGTCAGTCCAGTGACATCCGACCCCAAGAGGATCAAATGTAAAATATTTGACAAGGATTTATTTAATTCCTGGTTTGTTTTTAGTTATTTTTTCAATTTTGAATTGACTTTTATTCAGGACATAAAACAAAAACCAGTGTTAATTTTAACACACTAACCGCTATATGATACCGTTTGTTCCCTTCATTTTGGACATCCCAGCTGACAGCATACTGTCGGAAGTTTTTAAAGTAACTGCGCCTTTCTAACCCAGTGTCCAGTAGTGTTGTAGTAGACCACATTTTCAAGGTCTTGGTCTTGTCTCAGAATCGACTACATTTTGACTCGGTCTTGTCTCTGTCGAGCTGGACTCGGGATTTTTTCTCAAGGCCAGTCACTGGCTCACTTTGCTTTATGTCATTCAATAACTTGAAGATAATTAAAATCGTTGTAAGTATAGGCTTGTGTAACTATCTAAAAATCTTGGTCAGTGTCAATAGTGGGAGACTTTAGCAGGTTCTGTGCTGCGTTCCTCTGTTTAATCCAAACTTTGTTTCAATTGAACACAGAATAGATTAGATATAAATCATCTTTTCTTTGTAGCTGAGGAATAATGTAAAAATCAAGCCACGTGATTATTATGAGTACTGGTCCTGAATATATAGTAATGCCCCCCCCTTGGTCTTGGTTTGACTCTGTCTCGACCCCCTCAAAGCCTTGGTGTGCTCTGGTCTTGGTCTTGACACGGTCTCGGGCAGTGGCGTGTTCAGGGGTGGCCTTGGGAGGCACAGGCCACCCCTGAAATCTGACTGGCCACCCCAGGTGCCACTCCAAAATATGATTGCTCATATGCCCAGTCAGAGGTGTTTTATACTGGTCTGTATTTTGTGACTAGAAGGTCTAGTTTTTCTTGCAGTTTCTTGAGGTAGATATGGATTTTGCAGACAACACTAGGTATGGCCAAAACCTGTGTGGGTGTGCGTTTGCATGCGCTCATGTGACGAGGTGATTCTTGAACTTCCTGATCATTTATTTTTCTGTTGAACTGTTCTGCATCATAAATCCATCCATCCATCCATCCATCAGTTTAGTCAGACCCATCACGAAGTGAGAATTTACAGCAGAACTGTCATATTTAGCTGCATTTTTTAATGAACTGACAGCTGTAGTGTAGTCGAGTGTAGAGCCACAGGTGGCAAAGTTAAATATTCCAATGAAGCAAATTTAAATGTTTCCCGTGAGTTTGTGTAAGTTTTTGTTAGTGATTTATGACATGCTCACCACAGACAGGCTGAGAGAGGAAACAGACAATACTCATGTTTCAAAAAATCATGTGCTGTACAAAAGCCTCAAAAACTTGACCTTTCAATATGAATACCATAACGTTATGGGCCTAATTATGGGTATAACCCCCAGTTCCCCTCTCAAGACAAAAATGTGATGTGGTTGACCATATGTGACTGTTATTGCAGTGGTTTTATAAAACCAAGTTAATGCCTCTTTCAGTTTTATATGCTATATATATTAGGAAGTTCAAAATAAGTTGAGTTTGACAGGTCACTAATGACAGTCAACAGTGAACAAAATCAGAATCAACTGAGGTGACATGCTCATTTCCAGTCAGAACCGACTGCATGGCAGTAATGAAGCATTCAAATATAGTACACGTTTCATAGTACAATACAAATAATGACAGCGATCATTAGAGCTACACAATGTGACAGCACCCTGTGTGCTGCTCGAAATGTGCAGCCAGTCATCCGGAACATTAAGAAGTATTTCGATGCTCATTAAATCCGCTGCCAGGCAAGCAGTGTTTATTTGTGATCAGGGAATTGTGAATGTAAGCAATCACACAACTGGAGCACTGATGATATCTGTGATCTGCATTCTCTCCAGCCTCTGTGCCTCAGAGTAAATGTAGCATAGCATGCCAATTACAGTGACTTTCTGTAACGTACACCAAAGCCTCAACAACACTCTTGCTTTTTTTGTGAGTTTAGTTTTTTTCTGCCACTGGAAATGAATGTGCAATTGAAAGGATGGCAGTCAAGTGTCTCTGTGGTTGGTTGATTTAAGGCCCTGATGTCTGATGGTGAGAAACGCCCACCATGAGAGGCTAAACAAAGTTGAATAGTTGTTGATAATTGAGTCGAGTTGATTTCAGTCACTATCAGACATATCCAGCAAAACATAAGTCATTACTTTATGATCATAAGCACCTTTTCACAGAGCTGTATTGCAGTATTTGCCTTTAAGCTGCGCAGTAAATAGCAATGAAACAGAAAAGTGGCACTTTGCCTGTGACAGTTCTTCATAAGAGTGGTCTAAGTGAAGCACTCATCTAAAATAACTACTCTCACTGAAATATCTGCCAGTTGTGGAAGTTGTGTGACATGCAAATGGATATTATCATTGTTATTATTATTATGTTAAAGTGTTTCTTTTTGCTTGATAGGGCAACTCGAAATCTGCCAAAGATGATGAAGGCACAGCGACAATGGCCATGCTGATGAATGCAATATTTTTTTGTGTGCAAAACTGCTATATTCAAGCTGTGCAGATAGCAGCGTTCACTATCCATCTTCTGACAAAATCATCTTGAATCTTTACAGCCTTTTATTGTGTTTGTTTGCCTGTTGGGTATAATAGGAATGAGCATTATTTGTCAGGAACCTACTTCTGTCAAAATGTAGCTTTGAGATATCTTCATTGTTTTCTTTTGTGACACATTACTCCTTTATGCTGAGGTGCCGTTTGAAATTAGATATTATCAGTAGTCAAGTCAGACAGTAGCGTCTCTCACTGAACAAATCATTGTCATGATGATGGAGATACCTGTGTTGATATTACCTGGGGCCTCTTGCCTTCTCACAGCTCTGAGCATACAGTTGTGCGTCAGAATACGAATGCTGAAAGGAGGACACGTGCAGTTGGTAAGTTTATGTGCTTTGGAAAATCTTTTAATGATGACCCAGAAGGCAAGATGACAAATAATGCAACACATGCACAAAGAAGTCTAATACTTCTTAAGTGATTCTTTGAAGAAAAGCACAGATTCAGCCTCCAAAAATGTACAGTTCGTTCTTTTTATCTGTTGCTAAAGAAAAGGGAACATACATTTAACTCCCTCACACACTACATCCATCCATCCATTAGCTCTAGTGCTTATCCTCATTGGTTATGACAAGTGCAAGAGCACCCAGAGGAAACCCATGCAAGCAGAGTGAGAACCTGAGGTTGACAGTGCTAACAATTGCACCAGTGTGCCGCGGCCGCCCCCTCATAATACAGTCTATTTTAAATATAGATCCTCCACAAGACAGTCTGAGATTATCTGACCTCATCCTGACTCATTCCTAGAACCTCATCATTAATTGACCTCTTCACTGAGAGCATTGCTTCCATTATTGTCAGTTCAGTTTAATAGTGCCTTTATTGCTAAGAAAATGTCATGTGGCCTTATTGAAAATGAATATGTAATTTTCCCCAATGAAGTCCTTGGCAATCACAGTTAACAGTTTGTACCATGAAAGCAGCAGACATGGATGCACTGGACTACATCCAAGGAAGCCAAGAGGTGACTGACAGAACCGAGTCTGTAGAGGACAAGCCATGGAGGAGACCTGGTGAGTAGTAGTCTGTAGATGTTGGTGATGCCTTTGTTTTCTCTCAACTTATTTGTTCATGTGGGTATTTGTTTCTTTGTTTGTTTTTTGGCTATGCTGCATTTTAGGTGCTGACATCTCAGATTACTTCAACTTTGGTTTTGATGAGCAAACCTGGATTGCCTACCATAACAAATACACAAAGCTCTGTGCAGCTAATAGAAAATTATATACTAAAACAAAGGTAAGACATTTTTAGTCAACATTTTGCGAACTTAAATGCAAGAGAGAAAATATACATTTTTTTTTAAGAAATACAATATATACTCAATATATTGAAATGATCTTGCTGCTGTTCCACTCATGTCCAGAGGAGGCACACTACACGTAGAGAAACAGAGCCTGCTTCTTCCTCCTCCTCAGGCCTACTGGCTTCTAGGTTGGTAACAGTGTTTTCTACCTACTGTCATTGTCTGTATCATCACTGCTCTGTCCTACATCCCACTCCCTGCTGTAGCAATGAGCTCCAAGAGCTGGAGATGAGGGCAGCTGGTTTGTTTTTGTTTGTTTGCGACACAGCTATCAGTCTGATGCCATCTGTTTTCTGTGATGTTGAGATTGGCCTAGCAAATGAGAGATGTAATGGCAGGGGATCCTAAAGTGTCAAGATAAAAGCAGACTTGTATTCATCTGTCATAGGCTGCAGTTCAGTTTCATAGAAGGTGTGTAAGCACATAAATATTCATGTTACAGTGTATTTTATGCCACTTTATTCTACTACATCACAGAGGGAAATATACATTACACCGCAATACTTGCAGTGTAATGTATATTGCGGTTGTAGTTACCAGCTGTTAGCTGACACATTGATAAAATATTAAATCATCATTTACATTGTGATGTGTCACAGGACAGGCCATTCTGTGGTTACTTACAGTACACCTTCACTAATGAATTTTACTTTGACTTAAGAGCAGTGGTTCTTCCATATAACTAAAACAACTGTACTGAATTCATTTACATGAACTAAAATAATGTGTGTGTGTGTGTGTGTGTGTGTGTGTGTGTGTGTGTGTGTAACAAAGGGCAAAGGATAGAGGTTGTTGTACAGATGGCATGGTACCTTGGAGGGAATTTGTGGTCTTCATGAATTAGAACTGATTTGACTTGACTGTAAAACTAAAAATAACACTAACATAGTTATATAAAAATAAGAGCCATCTAAACTTAAATGGGTCAGCACTGTGTTGTCAAACTGTTCTGTTTCTACTCCCTATAAATGATCAGGAAAGCTTTTAAGGGAAGCTTTGAACAGCAGAGGAGGCTGAAGTCTGTGGGAGACAAGGATGCTATACTGGGCTTTACAGCCCAGGTACAGCCTCCCATCATTTATGTATACACTCATGAACAGATGCTTGCCATGTTAGTAAATATAGTATGTAGCCCCAGCAAGCATTTGCTTCTATTTAAGGACCAGGTGCTGTACGTCCTATGTCTTGGAGTGCTCCCCGTTTGGTTGAATGGTTGATGAGGATGGCCACTGGAGGTCCTGACTGTCAGCTGAGGCTGACTGGCAGAGCTGGTCAATTAATTAAAGACCCTTGATGATGCTCCCCTCCATTGGCAAAGATGCCCTTCAGGGAGGTCATGTGGATGTGAGTGCTGTGTAGCATCTCTCTTATAGGACAGAGCTGGATCAGAGTGGACCCAGGATGTCACAGCATGTCAGGCAGACAAACATACACACTGTATTTATCCAGTACATGATGTGTTAAATGGGGCTGCAGTAGATGTATCTTTCTCATATGATGCTTGTTTAAAGAAGTCTAGGGTTGTTATCTATATGCAATGCAATATACTGTAGCTGTTCTTTGTGATTTAGTCCCATTTTTTCTCCTGAAACAAATTTCCATTGTATCAGAACATGGGAGAAATTGTGCAGTCCCTTTCTAAGGAGCTATTGTGTTCAATTGTGTATTTCAGAGTTGAAGTGAGCAAAAGAGACATCGAGAAGCTCCAAGCTCTTCCCTATTGAGATGCCATTAGATGTAGTTGCTATGCCAGTTTTCTGTATGTTTTTTCTCCAGTGTTGATTAAATCCTAGTGACAGAAAGGGTTAGTGTCCCATCTGTGTGTGTGTGCTCAATGGGATGGGTGGGGGGACTTAGGACTGTGAAGGGCTGTTTTGTGAAGAAGGCGAGATGACCCAGATAAGGAGGTTTAATGCGTTAATGGACCTGCAGGGGGTTGTAGTAGGGACATGGTGAGTGAGGCTAGGACAAATTAATGTTCTGTTTTTAAAATTGTTATGCAAGTGTGATGCAAAACCACACGAAGACATTATTTAAGGTGGAGTTTAAGAAAGGCTCGTTGGCATATTTTTTTGGCATTTTATCAGTTTTCCATGAATGTGGTGTTATTTTTAGACCATTTATCATTTCCTGATCATCAGAGTGTCAACCATTGATCAGAATGGAAAACAACCTGGACCCAGAGTGGAATGTCACAGTTGTCTCACCAACAAAGGAAACAATACTCAGGTAGTGTGTGTGTGTATATGTGTACATTTATCTCTGTGTGTGTGTACCTAATACCGTGTTCACCTTTGTTAACGTATGTTAACCTTGCAGGTGGCTACTGAGATGTTGCCTCAGGAGGGTCCAGTCATTTATCATCTGAACCCTGAATTCAGTTCTGTCTGTGCATATACCACTCCACTAGGTAAGTCACCACAGCACTGGGAATCACCAACACTTGCTCATTACTCTTACATGCTCATTCATAGGGATTTAACATATATTATCATCATGAACAGATGAGTTGTTTTTTAAAAGCAGTGACAATAGATTTAAGTGGAGTGCAGAGGTTTCATTTTGAAAGGGTCCCAGGACGACCCCTGCAGATATACACTGCATCGTGCAGCTGCACAAATGACTAATATCAATTTGACCATTTGTGCTTCAATCAGCTGCAACACGTGTCATAATAATAATCCTGTGGATTTGAAGGACAGAGGTGAACACTGGCAACCATGCAAGCGTGCATGTGTGTGTGTGTGCTCGCGCGTGTTTGAAGACATTGTATGGATATATGCCCTCCTGCAGGCAGGTGTCTACGGTGCCATCCAGGTGTGAGTCAGAGCATCCTGTTGGTCTTTGTAGTGAATCAGACAGAAATCCAGGAAGACTCCCTGGCCCTGAGCACACAGCTGAGCACATGCCATATCTTCATCTTCAAAGGTTCCAAAATAGAAGCGCGGGTTTAGGCCCCTTCTTACCCCTCACACACCCCCTGTAAGCCGTGCCAGATCTGCTAATACAACCAAAATATCAAACATCCTGCGGACTGCAGCTTTGAACAGTCAACTCCAGCTTTGAAGTGTATTTGCGTAGCTTTTATCTAGGCCACTCCCCTGTCTTTAAGTTATAGGCCCTGCCTCCTTTTGTGATGCAAATGTGTAACATGGTAAAAATAGCCCCCAGCAAAAAAAAAAAAAAAAGTGCTGGGCCAGCAGATTGTGGCACAAGAAATGTGCTGAACAGGCTGACCTTAGGGAATTAAGCAGGGAAAGAAGAGGCTCTTTTAAATTTTTGTTTGTTTGTTTTTCAGTCATATCACATTAGCTGCTCAGTGTGTTTGATACGTACAGAATTTGGAGTGAGACTGTATCATTGCAGGGTTGTACCTGTGTCGTCTATCAGTGCAGAACAGGGCACAGCCAAGGTGAGGCTGTCTGCAGCTATACTGCTTTGTGCAGCCGGTTAGTAGGTCACTACAGTCATTGTAGAAGCACAGCTTGTATTCGAGTGTCCTTTCATGTGGCATTGATACATTTACTGAAGATCATAGCTGAGCAGATGTGCGGGTCCTTCCGACCATGACCGTAGCATTAACATATGCCCTCTGATCAGCGCTGTTGATGAGAACAACTCACCTCTTATCTTTGCAGGGATCATTTAAATCAAGAAAAGGGTACATCAGCATTCAAGCATCTTAAAATATCAAACAATGGCACACATCTGTCTATGCGTAGTATTTCTAGAGTGCAGGAGACAGTAGCCTTTTCTTGTGGAAAGAAACCTCAGGCCTCTACTGTTGTGCAGAACAGCAGCATGTGGTCCGATGTGAAATATCAACTCCATCTAAGCCCCTCCAGTCTGTAGCTCTGTGAAATATTAGCACACCAGAGAAAGCCACGCAAGCACAATTGGCGGCCATTAGCTCTCGGCCATTAGCTCTCTCATATGCTGCCAAGCATGGAGCTCCAGCCCTCATCAAACACTCACTTGAGAACACCACAGGTAGAAACAATTACTCACGCACGCAAACATCGGTGACATATGTCTGGTCAAGCTGGTGTTTATTGTGTGTGCATGTGTTTGCGCAACAGACCACACGGCTATTTTTGAGCAGCATCATCGAGTGGATGTTTGGGTTTTTTAATCACTTTTGGATTCAGCTCAGTTTTTGATTCTACCCGTCGTCCTGTCTAATGCAATGACTTCATCTGTTTGTATGAATCACATCATTGTCTTTGAGTTTGTTTTTTTGGAAGGAATTGCCTGAAGGCTCTCAGCACAGCACTCTGTCAAACTGCTGGAAGTTGATATGTGTATGTGTGTCTGTCCTCCCTTGGGTGTCCAGGTGTCTGCAGTATCAAAGGCCCTGCTGGGTCAGCTCTCCATAGTGAGCAGTTCAGGCCCTCTCAACTCTGTGGGACTTGTATTTGAAAGGAAAGGAAGATGTTCTACATTTCACTTACAAAGCAGGGGAGCCCGGTGCTCTTTGTTTTTTCATATTCAAGTCTCAACTTCCAGCAGCTCTTATTATTCTTCCTCCTGTTTCAACCGTTTTTTGTGTTCTTTAAGTTGTTGAAAACCGCTCTGAGCCATTCTCTTGTTACTGTTCATTATGGAAAAAAAGAAGGGGATGGCATCCAGATGTGAATATGTTTTGTGCCTTGACTCCTCAAAGGAATGTGTGTGTGCTCGGAGTAGCTTTTGTGATTTAGAACTGATTGTGTTGCACAGTCACGTAAGATGGGAGCATTATAACAAGTGGGACCATTAACTGTGCATCCAAGCGTTTGACTCGTTCTGTTTTACTGATCGAGGAAAATCAAGTAGGACTTGCTACATTTTGCTGCTCTGACATTTTGAGGCTAATCTAATTTCTCTCCTTTAGTGGCAGCAGGGTATGTTGTTGGTAGTATGGGTAATACTTTTCAGTTTTAACTTGGTTCCAGTTGCTTGTTCCACATATTAATGCTGACTCATTGATCCTCCAACATTTAATTTGCCTTCATAATATTTGCTCACCCATGAAACTGAAATAGTTGGCTCTAACTTTTTGCCCTTGCTCTGTTGTCTTTTTTTCTTTTAGTGTGTTTTAGTCTAATGGTAATTGTTCTTAAAGGAAGAGTCTGTAGGATTTTCCTTAAAAACAAAAACAAATATAGACTTATACACAAGAAATCCTGCTTTACCATCACCTATTGGTAGTGACTGTGTCTGCCATTTCTCCAGCTCACTGACATCCAGTCGCTATCTTGTGGTAGTAGCAAATATTCAAAGGAGAACTTTGAAGGCCAGAGTAGAGAAGGGTTCTGTGTGAACAGTAGAACATGGGTCAGTCCTGACAACTGCTGTCAGGGGCAGGGGGTGTGCACAGGTGAGCCTGAGAGGAGGGGCCCAAATTCAATGTTGTGTTTACAAACTGCAACGAACAAACCTACTGACTCTGACACATATTGTTTGGGACTTGTCAGGTCCTCGTAAAGTTAAGAGACAAGCAAACGATCAGAACTTTACTAGTTTAATTTTACGAGTCTAAAATAGTATCTAGATTTTGTTTTTCACATTCTACCTAATATTTTGAACACACAACAGTATGTAAGTTTATGTACTTTAAGCTAAATCTTCCAACACAACTTCCGCTGTTCTAAATTTGCTCCTCAAATTGTGGGCCAAAGACATCTTGAGCAACGGCACAGGTCCAGTTTGTTATCCTGACAAAACAGGGAGTTCCTCTGTTGTCACTGCAGCCAATGACCAAGTGAAAGATGTCTGACACCAAAATGATGTTTTATGTTGCTGATTTGTGTTCACTGCCTCCTGAGGCTAACAGCACAGTTGGCAGGAAAGGGACTGCTGCACACAGAGAATTAAGACATTCCAAGCTGGTTAGAAAACAAGGGGAGGAAAAATATCTTATCCAGGAAAATAATATATTTCAGTGAGACATCCGTTTTAGTATGATTGTATTCTCATCGTGCTACAGTACAAGCACATTTATAAAGGGAGTCTACGCAGACCGTCCATCAAATTGCAACAGAGCTTTACAGTACCTTGCTAAGCTCAAGTGGTGTATCCAGCCACCAGACATCAGATTCAGTTATCATCCATCCAGACATGACAGTAGTTATACAGTGGAGGTAATAAAGACTCACAGTTATAAAGTTTGGATCCAAGGCGGTAATCTATCTGGATTAAGTGTTCTCATATCCAGGTCAAAGACTGTGCACACCTGGTCACTGTCAAGAATCGGACCTAATAGCAATGACCTTTTTCTTTTTGTCAATGCAGCTCTCCTCTACCAACCAGGAGGCCCTGCTACTTCCCCCATGGCTACTTTGGACAGGTGAACCCATGACTTCATATGTTCTTGTAGTGTAGTGTAATTGTGTTGGAGAAGAAAACAGCAGGTGGGACATAGCGAGTGTCAGGTAAACAGCACAGCTATGTTGTTTTTTTGTTTTTTTTTCAGGAGGCATGACTCAGGTGCAGGCACAAGTAAGAAACAAATTCAGCAAAAATGAAAAGTAGGAAACCATTTGTCAGAGAATGGACTGCAGATCATTTATAACAGTCTGCACTGGTGCTGATCATTTTAAAACTAAGTTATTAATGGAGGCAGTTTGACTGTTTCTGAGGCTTACAGTTGATGGCTTACAGTTGACTTTAAAGGACAACCTGTTTTAAGGTTTTTGGGCATTACTGCTTTTCATTTTTTGGGGCTGGATCAGTTTCGTCACTGTTCTCTCTTGCTGATCTTGCAACTCAACCAATGGCCAAATAAGGTAGAGAGCAAGACAGCAACCTTGTTTGTGCCTCTGCTCTCCTGTTTATCAGTATCCAAGGCATCTCCCACTCCCTTCCTCCAATCTATGTCACAACCTGTCTGCAGACTCCACATTTCTGCTCTAATTTACACTACTTAGATCACAAGTGGGCCATGTTGTACCTTCCTGCTTTTTCTTCCACAGCACTGAGTGCAACTCCTCTCCAGTTAGGTTTGCCTCTGCTCTTGTTTCCCTTGGATGTTGTCTGTATCCAGCCTGGCTCCATCCATCTTTCTGTTTGTCTGTCTCTTCAGTTTCCTGTCCCTTCATCTTTTTTTTCCTCTTTTCTCAATCCTTCTCTTTCCCTCTCTCTTAATTTGCTGTGTCTACGTGTGCCTGAATTCACTCTGTACTCTGTCCTGAAAGATGGTTTTTCTCACATCTCAGTCCATCTGCCAAATCCTCACATCCTTCAGGGACGTACTGTTCCTATGAACTCTGCCAGCCATCTCCCGTGCGCTTTATGAATCATTTCCTTTTCAACTTCTCTAACACACATGTGCAATGTCCACACAGTCAGTCCCTGCCGCACTGTTAGTGCTCAGCCTTTCCCTTGGGGCATTTCTGGCATGATCTGTGCCCTGGCTTCCCAAGTTGTGGAGGGGGCGAAGGTCCCACAGGGCTCCCAGCATCAATCTTTAGTATTTAGTAAAAGTTGTGTTAATGTCTCAATAATAGATCTTTAAATGAGCAATTATTGCACAGCTGCTGAACATTCATGGTTTCAGTGATTGAAATTCTCACATTCAGTCTAAAGAAGCACCACTGAACAAGTCAAGACACAAGTTTCTATGCTGTTAAATCAAAATCCAGTATTTCTGCACCTGTAGATAATCTTCATGAAGAGGATTTTCAAGTGCAAAAAAACCTGCATATGGCTTTTATTGTGAAATAGAGACAGGAAGAGTTCAATGTTTGTCAGTAGCAGTAGTGTATTTTTCAGAGGGGATACAGCTGAGGTTTAAAAATATCTATTTGGACTCGTTCACCACTTCTTTGTGGATTAAATTTACACCATGTGACTGGTTGGATGACTATCAGACAAATATGTGGGATAGGAGCTGTTATTATACAGCTAGTGGAAAGTGGATCAATGTTGGTGACAACAAAAAAGAAGCTAACAGGACAATACATTTTGTATGTTATGTTTCATTATATCTTTGAGTTTAACTTTTGTTAAAAATCCCCTTTAAAGTCCAATACTGAAACACAAAGCTGGAAACCATGACAAACAAGATGCATGTTAAAATTCAACTTGAGTCGATTTGAATGACTTTCCATATGTTATGTAAATATATTTATTTGGTTATGTCCCTAATTTTAAATGTTTTGTGCTGTGAGTAATATGTGCTTATTGTTTAAACTGAATGTAGAAGGTGCTAATTTATTCATTAATGTCTCACTAAAAATCCATAAAACTAAAGGCTGTAACATTTAGATCAATAGAGCAGTATGGACTGTGAAAATGCCACTTCACCTACCTCTAACTGTGCATCACATCAGATGCATCCTCCTACTGAGCAGTACAGAGAGCACGGGGTGTGAGTGCAGAGAAGTGCAGGGTGCTTTGATGAACCATTACAGTTATTATTCCTCTGTTTGGGCTTTTGGCAGCCACACGCTCACTCGTCCAGACTCACTCTTCCATTCACTCATTCGGTCTCCATTCACAAAGAAGCCTCTCTCCAGCAATGTGTCTCTGTTATAGCAAAAACATTAGAAAGAGAGCACTAGCCGGGCCAGCACTGGGAGTGATGGACCTCGTTACTACAGGTTTTATGGCAGTGTGTTTGGATTCACATATGGTAGGAAGCAATTCCATTGGATGAGCTTAACCCACGCCCAGTCCACCTTCAGCATACTCGGAAGTTTTAAAACTGGAAGTGGGAGTGGGTCCAGGCCACATGAAGAGGCAGAAGATCCAGATAGTATCGGCAATGTGCCCTCCATCCGTTCTTCATGGTTTTGAGTGCATGCTGCTCCTTGACAATAAGCCAGTCACTTCAAACACCTGGAGAACACAGATGTGCATATTGAAAAGTGCTTTGATCATGTGAGAGACCAGTCCACATGCTTTTTTGTTGTTGTTGTTGTTGTTTTTACATTGTTATTTCATCCATTCTTCTGTTAATATGTTGGCTCACACCATGTCTGTTTGGGTTTCCTAGAATGAGTTTCCTGAAACATGAAATCTGAATATTGTCAGTGCAAGAAATAAATAATTAACAAGACAGTTACAGGCAGGATGATAAACAACACTTCTCAAGCATTCTATTTTTGTGGTTTCGCTTCTTTTTTATTTTTAAATTTAAATTTTATTTTTTATTTTTAAATGTCCTCATTAAAACACTGTTTCATGAGTTTTTATGAGTTGACTGTACATTGACACCATATTTCTTTACCGATTGTTTTCAGTGGACATGCTAAAGAGTTTGATGGTCCCTCATCTTCACAAGACCCATGTTCATCAGGTAAAATACGTTTTTATTTAAATGGATAAATACATAATTCATTCATTCTTCCATAACTGTTTTGTACAACAGCTTCAGCTTCTATACTCAATCCTAAACCATCACAGTTTTATCAGTAATGAGTGTTGCTCTGAAATGTTCCAGGGCAGGCACTGCATGGTAGATTCCTCCATTGGAGTTAATCATACTGGGAATTTTCTTATTCAACACTTCCTCTGACATATTTCTCAACTGATCAGGGTATTGGGAAAACTCTGGACAAAGATGTGTGATTTGGCCATGGCAGCCTCTGTTCCTCCTTTAAAGAACAATGTGCATTACCTAACCTTTTTGAAGGTTTCCTTTGATTGTTTTCAGCACAGCTTTTTATGTGTTTCTTTCATTTTCAATAGAAAACACTTTCCGTACCTGGCCTATATATTCTGTTTGAAGCTCCAGTCTGTGTATGTTCTAAATATGCTCTTTGAAAAAGAATGTTACAGTTCTGCCCTTAGAAGTTCCATCAATTATACATAAGCAGGAAAACAATGGCATAAAGTGGTTCTTGTCTGAATACAGCAACTAATGTAACTAAGTAATGTGACTGTAGTGTATATACAGACTAAATAAAAACTGATGTAGCTGCTAGCTGTCGCTGTCTATGGTCTTCCCCACTTATGTGTCTGGCACGGCTTTCTTCTCTCTCTTAGGTGTATCATCTTTAATTACAAGGAGTCTCATCTACACTGCTGGAGTAATGAACACTACTAAAGCCTGGGAATATGTGGCAAGGTGTGACCAAGACAGAGACAGATCCAGAGACCAGCGCCATGGTAGAGACAGTAAAAGAGAAAACAGGTCGGTCTTAGTGGCTTGAACTTCTCACTCATCATTATTGATCCCTGGGACAGTTTATTTATTGAATGCATGTAATCCTCAAGTCTGTCTCACTCTTGTATATCATGTTGATCAAGCACAAGGCACTGTGCACTTCCCTCTGCAGTGGATACATGTAAACATCTGCCAAGCAGCTGTGGCCTTATGGATTGAGAGTATATAGCATATTGGTTCTGGTCCAGATGTTCAGTCTGTTTTGACTCCTTCAATATGTGTGTGTCCATGTGGTCTGACTCTCTCTCTTTACAAGTCTACAAACACACACACATACATATGCACACACCTGTGTATAGCAAGCATGATTAGCTGAATTGTGTGGTTGAAAACTTTAGAGAGAAGACAAGAGAAGAACAAAGAATGAGGGGGAGTCTGCATTACAGTCTGTTTGCCAGGAGAGTGAGGGGATGAGTGCAGGGTATGGTGCTGGCACCAGTGCTGGATAGTATTTTAGCATGCCTCTATAGTATATGGTGTCAGTTTCTGTAGAAGCCTTTGACATATGGACTGCCTCGAATGGCAGAAAACCAAAGCCCTGAACACATGTGGACAAAAAAACTGCACTCAGGAATGGATCCTTTTTCAGTTGCCTTGAATTAATTGTGTATCTCTCTGAACTTTCTGCTATGCAAACCAGAAAGTTCTGTTATGCGAAGCTGAGACATCAAGTGCCCAACAGGAATGTATGAACTAACCCGTCATGTCTCATTATAACAGTCAGTGATGGTCTCTTCATGTTTCCAGCTGATAGTTTTTACATAAACCGCATGGACTCTCATGAGAAAATGTACAGCAATTGTGAAGAAATGCACACTATTGCAAAAGAGCAGGAGACCATTGTGACAGAAATCAGGACTATTGCAAGGCCAAGAGAAATTATTGCCAGCATATGCAGTACTATTTTAGCAGTTGTGGTGCAGTGAGAGGGGCCAGGATGCAGTCTAGATGAGGGAGTAACTGGCTGCATTTGCCAGCTACAGTCAGGAAATAACTGAGCTCATGCTCCTCTGCATGGAGCTCGAGCTGGTCCTCCCTGTGGCTCATGGATGATAAGAGCCAATCTGATTTCCACTCCAAATTTCACACAGTGCCCTACTACCCTACTGTCACAGTGATAGCCAGAGTGCTGCCGTATGTGTGCTCAAATACTAATGCTCACATGCGTGCACAAGCCAAATCCTGCCCTACATTTCCTCTGCACATTCTGCGTTGACCAGTAGCCAGTTGTCTATTTAATTATTATTAGCTCAGGCATCTGCCAGCTATAATACACACAGGCAGATCTTTCCCTCCGCCTCACATACGCCTTCTCCTCAGCTGACCTGAGGCTCACACGCTGTGACAGAGTCGCTGTGACATTTCACTTTGACAGAGTGCTCTTCACTAAAACATGAAAATGTGAGGTATCAAGGATTCTCCTGCCATCGCCCTTGACTGAGGAACTGGCCCCAGATCAGGGTGTCACTCGTCAGACTGTTAATGTCCATTGCTCCCCAATAGTTAAAGCTACAAATACCTGCAGTGCACCTGAATTTTGGACTCAGCTAATTTAATTTTCAAGCTGTAATTCTCTTTGATAACAATGAATTCTTGTGTGAGCCTGTGTTTGAGCTCCACTTCTAATTAACTTGCATGGAAATAAGTGCAAAATGGCAAAACTGACAAACTAAAGTATGTCTTACTGTACTGTGCGCTGTAGAGAAATCCTCATACTGTTCTGCTTTTCAGCACTTCTCCTACTTAGAGTGTTGAGCTTCTGCTGGGGTATTTGTGTGCTTTAGAACCCTGGATTCACATTTGTACATGGTGCTCAGAACAGCCTTGTGGGTCAAATGAGGGAAGTGGGACATGGGGACAGCTGGGAAGCTGTAGGCTAAGTGCAGAAGATAGGAAGAATGGGAATCACATGTGCGTGACAGACACACAGGGAATGCACGGGAGGATTTTTTAAAATTCCCACTATAGATTTGTTCTAATGTCGCAGCCGCAAAGGACTGTTCCTGTGGCCTAGAGTCCAACGTGTGCTGCTCACACCTTCTGGGCTCTGATGATATGTTTGTCCTACATTGTGGTCACATGACCAGACTCAACACTGTGCATGTCACCCACACACACACTCGCATGTGCAGGCTGTGTGTTTTCTGTTACATTGATTTATGACTGCGCTCAAGAGTATTTTTAGACTGTAACCAGAGGAATTCATTGTTATTATTAGTCTATGTGTGTGTGTGTGTGTGGTAGTGTGTGTGAAAGACAGAAAAACAGATGGAGCCCTCCACAGCTTTTTGCTATAGCCACCCATATTGTTCATCAGTGAGGCTGGTTGATTTGTTAGAGTACTGCTGCACATTTGTGATGCTGTTGTAGGAGCTGTGCTTGGTGGTGCACATGTCCTGTGCTGAGTCATAGTGTGACACGGCACCCCCCCCGGGCACGAGCTACTGGTTATCAGCTGTGGTTGTGACCGCATACCTCAGATTTGCCACCGCTGCTAATAGATTCCAGGAGCTTAACACTCACTGTTTCTGCTGTGCATTCATTCAACGTGATATACTGTATGTCCTCTACCTCCAAATGGGTGCAAGCTGTGCAGCTGACTGGCCATTTGATCAACACTTGTTCTCTAACTCTGTTATGTGCACAACTTAACACACATCCACAGAACAGTGCTGTTGCGCAACATCCTCCTTTTTTTCCTCTTGGCTCATTTCTTACACATGGCATCAGTTCACACATCGAGGCTCTCAGATCTAATTTTCATTGGTTGACACAAAGGCTTGCATACGTAATCCAGTGAGTTCATTGGATCTGAGGCTGGGACTAAATCCCCTGTTTGATGAGAAATTTAAAATGAGTATTGTCACCCAGCTTAAATTGGCTCTAACTGCTCCATTTAAAAAAATGCTGTAAGGCTCATTTGAGCGTTAACAAAGGGGTTTTCATGCGAACGTCAAGCATGAAGAGAAACTGATAATTGAAAAAAGGGCAGCTGTAATACAACACGCTGCTAATTCAGAACAGCAAACAACAGTCTACGACCTCAGACAAATTTGCACCAGTCCATGATTACAGCTGCATGTATTTTGCTTCAATGCATAAAAGAGTGATTTCCTTCCTGAGCAGACAACATTTGGAGAACATTTTTCATTCGTTTCATAAGTTTTGTCTGTAGTTTTCCCAAAACAATCCTCAATTCAACCTTAATTGCAACATTGTGATTTGATGGAAGAGCCATGCCTTGTTTTTGGTTCAGGAGGAACAGCATGATCAAAGTTGCCACCTCCGTTCTACCACAGGTAGACAGGAGGGCAGGAAAACCTGCTGCTGATTTGATTTTCCTCTGCTGCTTTTGTGCCTGATGCCACTGTTATCCTGGCTTCAGGGTGTGTCCTGGGGCCAGTACATTCTTCCCCTATGTCTGTTTTTATTTTTCCTCTGCCCAACTTTCTGTTGTGCTGAATGTGACATGGTTTTTGTCTTTGTGCCTTAGCTTCATGCATGAAACTAATTTCTCTTCAGAGCCAGTGTAGGTGTGCTGGGGTTTGTCCTTACATCCACAGCTTTATTCTTAAACACACACATGCATACACTAGCTGCCATACGTTCCTTTGTGTTCTTCTTTTCCTTTCCGCTAACATCCGACAACATTTGCTCACTTGCTTTGCTTTGTATTTCTCAAAGCTCCCTTCCCAGCAATGCAGACTGGTTATCTCTTACAAAACATGTTTGTTTCTCAAAAGCTCAGCTCCAATTCTTTCCATTTGTAGGGTTCCTTTGACCTGGGGTCCACAGTTTGGTTTGCTTTTACTCTCATGGTCTGGTGGAAATAATGGCTTCTAAGGAGTGTTGTTGTTCTATCTGGAACAAACTGATTGGCAACAGAGTTGTTTATAGTTCTCTCAGAAATCTAATTCAATAAGTTAACTCTGGCCATTTGGACAAATCGAACTCCATGCTATGAAAACAGGGAGAGTATTATACTGGAATATTAACAGCAGTGGACTTCTCACACATCCTGGTGGCTGTAAAGAGGCAGTTTTAATTAAACAAATGCCTAAAGTGCATCACTTTTTAATTATGCCATGATCACTCTCAACGAGACTGTGTGTCTTCTGCATGTGGTCAAAACTACCTGACCATTCAATGACAAATCTTCAGGTCAAATACTGAGATTGTTTTGGCTTTAGTTTCAGGGCAAAACTTTTAATCACCAAACATTCTTGTATTAAAAACATTTACTATTCCCATTTACCAAAATCATATTGCTGTGCTAACAACTGAAGCAAGGGAAGTGGAGAAAAGAATAACAGTGACTGTTATTTAAAACTTCGCTCAAAGAGCTTCACTTCCCTCCTTGATAACTTTGAGAAGGGAAATTAACTGGGGAAGAATAAGCTGAACAGTATCTAGGAGATACAGATAAGTGTTTGTGACTGACTGGGGACAGTGTGGGTGGCTGGTGATATGGCTTCGCAGCTTCAGGAGCTTATATTTACCCTGTGAGTAGTCAGTGTGCCTCACCAAACATCTAGTACTAAAAATTTCAGGTTGGGAGGTTGATTAATTTAGCTGAATGTCTTTGAGGTGCAAACAGTGCTTTGGTTATTTATCCATTATGTTGATGCCAACGTGTCAGTGTCCTTGGAGCGACCAGGAGCTGACATGAGATTCTGTGTGTGACGTTAAAGTTTAGTTTAAGTTTTTTGTTATCTGTGTTTTGCATATATTGAGATATTTTTTTGGGGGGGGGGATTGGCATGTGTACTCTCTAATAGTCATATAACACCATGGGATGTGCCAGAGTTACTAAATAAGGTCACATTAATATGTAAATATCATGCTCGATTATCTCAGAATAAAATAGTTCTTGGGAACAGGGGAGAACGGAGATAGAGAGAGAGACATTGAAGCCAAATAAGGTCACATTAAATTAGTGGGGTTATATTTTGTGTCAAATAAAGGTCTCCAGGAGAACTAATGTTTGGCTTTAAATCCAAAACTACTGCCACACTGTGAAGGTCACATTTCTTTTGGCAATCGAAGACTTCACCATTATCTATCTGAAACAACAACATCATTACATTACATCATTACATTACCCCCCCCAACTCACAGCTGCAATTTATTTTATTTTTGTATTTTTTTATTTTTTTTTGTGGTGGTGGTGTTGGTGGTGGTGGGGGGGTATTACTTTCATTCTAGTTGTGTCAGTTATGAATTCACTGTGAGACTCACTGAATCACCTGGCACTCCCCTCTTCAGTGGCTGTACTGTAGGGTCGGACTGGACAAGATTACATTGCAGTAGGCTCATGCATCTTATGAAATCAGTGATACTGCCCGCCCTGACAGGCCTGGCTGGCCCCTGCTGATGAATAAAATTATGAAATGTGAAAAACAAACCCGAGGCTTCGATGCTGTAATTTACTCTTTCTAACACTGTCTGCGAGTGAACTCTATATGGTTGTCTTCTTGCTGTTATGTGAGGTGGTTATTTTCGTGTTAAAGCTAATGGCTGCAGGCAAGAACAAATTTGGGCCTTGGGTCCTAATCGCTGCTGCTAACAGAGGAGCTGTCTCCAAATATTTAATATATTTAACTTTGTACTTGCAACAGCTCTGCCCCTTAAGGCTCTCTCTCTCTACTCTGTGCTGAGTGAGTGAATGGTAATAATTACTCCAGCCATGAGTGAGCTGAGAGTCTGCACACACACTCTGCTTTACTCTTCTTCTAGACTTTTTTCTGAGCAAGATGATACTTATATAGAGGTGCCTTCAGTGTGATGAGCACTAAAGGTCAGGTCGATCATCGTAAAACTGCAAAGTGCAGACTGTGCTGTGGAGTCTAGTGCAGTGTAACAGTCAGGCAACAGCAGTAGTATTCGTACTCACTTTAGATCTTTTAGAACAGGAGCAAACACCTGACCTGGTCATAAAAGTGGTGACAACTTCCTGAAAACAAAGCACCTGCTCCTCTATACCGTCTTCTCTCTTCCCCTGCCACTACAAAACCCATACCTTAAATATACACACACATCTTTATAGCTAAACATGACAACATGGATATCTGGTATAAGAGAGTTTTATGCTATGGCATATAATATTGGAACAATGCCAGGGTTAAGTGAAACAATATTAGCCAGACCTGTTTTCTGGTGAAATGAAGTAGGCTAATTGTGAAAATGTATTTTAGTTTGCCTACAGTTTTTAAGGACCGTTGAAAAAACAACAACAGACTATGTAGCACTGATTCAGTTTCTTGTGTAGTTGCCAGTCGGTCTTGTCTTTAGATGTCTCCTGAGCTTTACTGGCATCATTGGTGGTTTTTGACAGTTTTTCCCCTGCAGATGAATCATTCCTGCGTGGAGCGGCTTTCTTCCCCTGTGAATGAAATCCTGTGAGCCACAAGGTTTTTTCACAGCACAGGCTTAAGTTCTTTTATTTCTTTCAGGCTTGTTCAGCTGCATTTTGGGCAGAGCGGTACATCTTTGCTTCACAGTATAAATATTTACTGTGTAGCACATGTATCTGTATCTACATAAGTATAACTCAGATTATTATGGCAACTGGCATCCATGAATTCTGGTCAGATATCTTAGCTGTGGCGTAACTGCATGATTACCAAGGTTTTTGTCAACACTGTGAATTCAATGTTTCTTACCCACTGACGTTTACAGCTTCCTTAGCTTGTCCTTTTTGCACCTCAGGGTGCCGCAGCACTCATCTGATATCCACTTCATTGTGTCTTTAGTTTTATGTTTTTCATCTTTCATCTTTTCATCTTACAGGTTCATTCCAACCATCATTACATTATTAGATACTGGAGGTGGAGATGCTGCAGTGAAATCAGCAGATTCTCTGCACTGTCATCATCAATCTTCACATGATTATGGTTTTGCATGTGTGTCAGCCTCACTCACACACAGCCTTGTGGTTTCCCAGGACAGCAGTGAATAGTTTTTTTAGTTTAGAGGATACTGCAGCATTACAGCTTGGCTTTAGTGTAAAGGCATGCTTTGATAATGGCGCCGGGCTCTTTGTTAAGGCCAGAGGGGAGGCCACAGAAGATCAGACAAGCAAAGATTTTGGTCCCTTGAGGTCTGACTTCTCTTTCTCCCAGTGGAAAGAGAGAAGAAATGACCAGCAGTCCTATTCTTATGGGGAATGAATTATTTTCCCTGTTATATTATTTCTCAATGTAAAAGCCTCTAGTTTTATCAGTAGCAAATGAAAAAAAAAAACCTGCATATGTGTGTGTGGTGTTTTTCAGTGGAGAGGAGCAAACAAGGCACAGGGACACGACGGAGCGAGGGCACAAACGCAAGAGTTTTAAAAGAGTCAGGAAAGAAGAACGAGGAGAGAGGACGCAGAAAAAGAGGGGATGGTAAAAAAAAAAAAAACACCACACAGGTCTAACCAAGACCCAAACACACTTGAGTACATTTTAAAATTGTTTGATTGTTTGTCATCCATGTCGTCAGCAGCAGTGGCAGCAGCAGAAGGAGTGGGAGGGAGAATGGTGAGGACAGGGAGAGTCAGAGCAGACGCAAACGCAAAAAGGCCAAAAGAAATAAGGAAAAGGAGACGGACAAGAAGTCTAGTGCTGACCCAGAGAGGAAATTAAAATCTGACTGACTTAGTTTCCCAATCTATCTGATGAGAAACTGCCCTGTGGCATTCTGTGGTACAGTCTGTTAGAAAATATACTGCTCCTCAACTGCATCACAGATTGTATTCAGTCTATTAGAGCAGCTTAAGATAATTACATATTGTGCACACTATGCGTGTGTTCTAGTAGCTTTTGTGTTGTTTTGTTGAAGTGAGGCTTTTGCTTGAAGCTGGGTGGGTCCTTGTTAACTGTACTTTAACATACATTCTCAAGCAGCTCTTTTTCAATGACTTTATTGATCATTAAACCAAATATACCGTCAGATATACTACACAGGCCGAAGCGTGACAGACAGAACCAGAGTAGACGGGCCCCAGACCATCCACTGATACACAGAAACCAAGTCAGTTTTTTTTCTTAAAAGTAAGAAAATTAGTAAGGCCTCCACAATGTCACCTAATTAAATATTATTTTAACATGTTATCAACACATTGATCCTTTATTTTTTTATATATATTTTTCTTGCCAGTGGTTTGATAATTTAGCCATAGCTTCTGAAATAAAAAGAAAAAAACTCAACACAGACTACTACTTGGCAACGTGTCCTCAGGTCAACGGATGAAGATGACAACCACTGTCAGTACAAACAGAATGGAGCCTATATTTAAAGGCCATACCACAAACAAACAAAACAAACGTATTACAAGTGCTTGGATCAGTACTTTTTTTTAGACACCCAACATTTACAGTAAAGAAATGTGAGTCCAACTTAACGCATACCCTAATCTATAACTACTGGAATTGGCAACGTGTTGTGTCTCCTCTCATTCCACGCACCCCCCCCTCCCCAACTCACTGGATAACTGCTGTGCCAGATAACAACAGGGAACGCCCAACATCATAGTTCGATATGGCTCGGGCCTGGATTCTCCCAGTTCAGCGTTCTCCGAGGGGCAAGTTAACTTCTGGTAACAATCCAGTCTTATGTCTGTCCCTCTCCAAACTCCTGACCAAGTCTCAGCTGTCCATCAGAAGTGAGACATCCATACAGCTACAGCACTATTCTAAGCTTCTCCCACACAGCAAGCTTCGGGAGGTCAACCATCCACATTCTTCGCTCAGGCTTGGAGCACCGCTACAGCAGACTGCCTGGCCAGGAGACAATGGTCAGGGTGATTCTGCCCCGCAGCTCCTTCAAAAGGCGCACCAGTGCCGTGTGGGTCATTCCCCAGGTACCCTTCCCATTCACCTCCAGCAAGATGTCCCCACACCTGCACAGAGAGAAAAAGAGCAAGTGGTACATGGGCCACCTGAACATGGATACATGCAGAAGAGGAGCTGGTCTAGATCATTCTGTCTTCTTCTCTGCAGGAAGTGTTATGGGATGGATACCTTATCCTGCCATCATTGTAGGCTGGCGTCCCCTCTACGATGGAGCGGATAAAAAAAGATTGATTGCAGTTGACCTCCTCCTGACCTCCCACGATGCTGAAGCCCAGGCTGCCTGAAGTGCTCCGCCGCAGGACGATGTCTTTGCAGCAGTAGAGATGCCTGCACGAGCCAAGAGGGAGATCAAAAACACTAATCTCTCAACTTCATCTTTAAATTATATATTCTGTATATCCATGCTGAGTATATGCGCTGCAGCTATGGATTGCTGAAACCGGCTACGCTCAGAAGACAAAGGCCTGGCAGCTCTTTGAATGAAAGGTGTGACTCTTCCTCCCAGATGCAGCAAGAACAGTGGGACTTTTATATCAGTCTCATGCAGATGGCCCAGAGCTGAGTGAAAATGAAATTCAAATCCTTTCAGTCGTACCACTGGTCTAGACTACATTCCCATGGTGGCTCAGTACTTAGTTTTGACTCCTAATCAATTCACTGCCTAAGGAGAAACACACTTGTATTTAACTTTAAGCAGGAGCAGCATGTGTTTTTTGCTGTCTGTGGACCACTATCTTGCTGACAATACATTGTAGTAAGAGAAATTCATACACTGAAATCTGAAAAAAAAGTTCTGCTGTTATAATAGTGAATATTCAAGCTGAAAAGTTAGTTTTGAAAGTATAATGAGCATTCCCTTCCAGCTGGCTCTGTCAAAATTTCACTTGGGACCAGACGGCAGAGGTCAGTGGGACCAACGTGGGGGGTGTGAATTATACTGTAGGAAAAGTTTCGAGATAGAGTGGATATAGGGAGGCAAAAGGGCTGCTCACCTGGGTAGCTGCAGCCATGACACCCACAGTGGGGAGTAATCGTCATTAGGCAGTGGACTCTTGGTGCTCTCTGTGGGTGAGGGTGTGAGACAGGGTGGCAGCGTGCACTCTTGCATGCTTTGGTCGGGAGGACGCATCTCCAGGACCTTGAGTACGACGGGAGAGGAGGTGTTTTTCAAGTTGGCCACGGCCTCGCTCCGTGTCACCCCCGTCAAGTCCACCCGTTCACATTTAGCAAGATGTCACCTGCCGGGGAGAAAAGTGGACAGCACAGCTCATCATCCACCCAGGTTTGCTGCCGTGCTAATAGCTTTTTAAAAGACCTCACAGGGCAGGGGCTCATCATCTGCCTATTTAATATTCAACACCCTCCCTGCTGGAGCACAAAGGGATGGAAACAAGCACCACCTGTGCTTTAAAAAGCCTCACAGTGATGAAAGTGGTGCAAAGAAAACCAGACGGAACGGTCCAGCTTGCTCGCAAGCAAAGGACACATTTGCCCCGCGAGCATATGCAAATACAAATGAATAGTCTATTACAATACACAAACATGCTTCATCACCACACAAACAGAGACAGCTGTTAGCTGCAGCTATGTCTCATATAAACAAAGTAAATGACAAGCTTAATATCGTTTTGTTTAAAGACGTACATATTGGCCATACACTTTGCCCTCATCTACATTATTACAGGACCCAGGATCTAAACTGCTGCTGTTACATCCAGTTATTTGTGTGCTGCTCTATGTTTTGCTCCCTTTCAGGGCTGACTGATTTCATATCACAAAATAATTAAGTACTCCACAAATTCTCCTCTGGAATACAATAATTCCTGAGCTCTGTTATGCTAATGTGTGTTTGTGTTTTCAGTTAAGTGTGTTAGAGTCAATTTGTGGAGCACTGAACCACAGCAGCACCACTGAGTTTTCCACTGGATGAATAACCTTCATAATGAAACACAAGTCCTCAGTGTTCATCAATCAGCCCGTCGGTTTATATACCAAGTGTTCATCACCAAAGCCAAACGTACGACAGTCTGCTGGCCATTATGTCAGCTTCGTTGCTTTGCACTACAGTCAATGACAACTACACAAAATAAATACTGCAGTCACGAAATGAGTAATCATTATCACCAAAGCACCGAACATGACGTTCGTCGTAATTAAGATGAGCAACATAATGATAATTACAGGAGGGAGTGTTGAGGAGTTTAATAAAAAGAGACAACGAGCAGTTCGTCAGTGATTCATTTTACCTTTGCGGATGGAGCCCTCCTGTCCCACTACTCCATCAGGGTCCACGTTTGTGACGTAGATAGGGAGGTCCCAGCCTCGACTAGACATGCCCCCTGCCACCGTCATGCCCAGGGAGTCGTAGGGTTCCTTAGTGAGAGTAACTGTCTTCTCGTAGCATGCAGGCTTCTGACAAGAGTCCTTCAGAGGGGAGACAGGAAGACTCATAAAGGTCCAAACACAATATGTGATCTTGACTTTCATCTCTTAAGTGCCTTAAGATAATGTATGTTATTTATGTGACACAAAATTGAATTGAATCACGTAATTTGAAAAGCAGCAGGGCTGATATATTTCTCCAATACCATGTAGAGTATCAAATGTCCCACTGATGCTGCCATTGTGCCGCCTCTATTCATGTAGTCAAATTCTTATAAGCACTACAATTCAAGACCAAAACATGACACGCGCTCGACTTACACCAAGGGCACCTTCTATTGACGCTATAAACTAATTAGATTCAAAGCAGCACATTTGCATATTAATAAGGACTGTTCTCTGTGGGAGCTGCAATAGCCCCTTAATGGTAAGGGAATTCATATAGAAACCTCCCATGTTGTGCTACGGGAACAGAAGTCAGATGACACAGATTTATTTTCCAATGAATGAATGACCTCATTAATATACTTATAGTTATTGTATAATACTGTATATGGTGGTAATGAGCACAGGGCGGTACGTGGCTCAAGTGCCTCTTCGTTTTGTGTCCATGTTTAATCCAGAGGAACTGATTCATTTATAGACGTCATAAAGTGCTGTTTGGTTTGGTGAACAAGGCTGTGTGTGGGAGACAGTGTGTTTTTTATTTATGGCGAGTGTGTGTGTGAGTCAGATGGGGGAGGGCGAGGGAGAGTTGAGTAGTAATGAATAACACATGGACACATTGAGGTTGATGGGATGGGGCTTGTGCTGCGTCGCTAATGTGCTGTATTCACACATTCACACAGGAGGAGATCAGTTGTGGTCACATGACTGACCCCAGGGCTTGGCAGTCGGTTGCTGTGTGAACACTGTCCACACTTACTGCCCTCTTAGGTCATACACAGTAGAGTCGCTTGTTGTGGTCATGTGCTGAACACAGTTGTGTGTGTGTGTGTGTGTACCATATCCACAGAGTGAGCAAAGACTCATTTCATGTGACATAATAAAAAGCTTAAGTCTAGAGGCTCTATTAAAGGTACAGTACAATAAGTACAAAATGCTTAGCTTAGCTGAGCATTAAAAACTGAGAGTGTATGCGTGTGTATGTGTGTGTGTGTGTGTGTGTGTGTGTGTGTGTGTGTGTGTGTTGTGGTGGGGGGGGGGGGGGCAGCTAGTATTACAGTTTAGCTTACAGTGACACATTATATCTTGTTTGTTTGCTTTTAACATGCTAGCGGGACATCTTTGGAGAGCTAAGCTGTTTTCCCCTGTGTCTACTCTTCATGCTAAGCTAACGAAGTGTCCATAATGAGAGTGATATCAATTTTCTCATCTGACTTTCAACAAGAAAGCAAATGCATATATTTACTTAAATGTCACACTCTTTTTTTGATTGGTTTAATGTGTACAATGTTTTAATCTGTGGTACAATGTGATTTTCAGGAAAATAATATAAAGAGGTTTGAGTTTTGTGGGTAATGGACCACAGAAGATTCTCTACATCCTGGGATGGTTAAGAGCCAGAGTGTTTTTCTTTTCTGTGGTGAAAAAAGATGGCTGATGTGAATGCAGCAGCTCTGTGAGAGGAAAAGACTGTCCCCAGTACTGCTTGAATGACATGCCTTATAATACCTCCATGGATCATTTGCACCTGAAAGGAAATATTTATCACGGGGAAGGGGAGACAGGGGAACAAAGCTCCTTTTGCATATTGGCACTGTCTCTTGTGTGTCTGTGTGTGCTGCTCACCAGCAGTGTTTGCTCTATATCCACCGGGGAATATGGTGGGGGACCATCCATGCCCCACGGACCTTCTTGTAAGATGTCTGGGGTAGGGAGGCAGATCTGACGAGACACTATGAAGTGGACACGCTCCTCACTTGCCTAGAGAACAGTAAGAGATGATTGAAATGTTAGACACGAGCTGCAAACGACAAGAAGGCAACAGACATTTTTTAAGGTTCACCACCCTTGTGTCTGCCTAGCAGGAGGCTGCATCCAGCAGCCACTTAGCTTAGCACAGCCAGATGGCAGATTTTCTTATCTTCAGATGGATTCATGCTAGCTCCATTTCCAGTTTGGATGCTAAGCTACGCTAACTGTCTGATGGCTGCAGCAGCTCATTTGCATATTCATAAGGACTGTCCTCTCTGGGACAGGTGATAGCCCTATAATCATGGGGGAATACATATAAAAATCATCCATGTTGTGCTGTGGGAACATGAGTCAAATGATATAAACATTGTTGCTAATTAACGAATGTACTCATTAGCATAACTGGTAATGTATAATATATAGTGATAATGAGGGTTGGACATGCAGGGACTCGAATGCCTCTTCATTCTACATCCATGTTGAGGAACTGACTCATTCACATCAGACGTCACAATGTGCAGTCTTGAAGCCTTTCACTTCACGAAAATATGAAAATGTTTCTTATAAAATTCTCAGTGCATCACAGACGTGATTTTATTAAAAGGCAGGCATCTCAAAATCTGGACAAAAAACACACATCTAGCTGCTTCCAGACCTTCAGTACAGTGAGGAACTCCGTTCTTACCAAAGAAATCTGCAGAAAATCATGGTCAGGCATCATTTAGATTCACTGCCATCTAGTTGTAACCTTTATTTTAAATTAATTCTACTACCGAACTGCCAATCCAGCTTTCATTCACACATTTGCATGAAAGGACACACACACACTTCTCATTCCTCTGAGATTTCCCCTGGTCTCTGTAGCATAGAGCTGACTCCTGAATTAGCCAGTCCAGCCCATTATTGCCTTAGTTGGACTAATTTAATTTCTTCCCTGCCAGTTCTTAATCTCTGACAGAAAGTGCCTGCTCTGGGAGGCCATATTGGCTCCGCAGAGACCAGAAGAGCCAGTCAGACTGCTCAGACAGGAACTCCAAGCCCAGAGACCCTGCACAGTCAGCCACAAACACACCACAATTAACCATGATTAACAACAAACACACCACCATTGACTGGCATCAACCAGGAACCAGAGGCAGCTGCATGGTCCAGTCCATCAGGGAATCACTACAATTAAATATTATTAACTGCAGTGAGTGCAGACACAACAGCACAGTACAACACAATTAGCCTGAATCACCACAATTATCTTTAATACCTCAGAGACCATGAGAATGAACAGAGCCCGGTGGTTTATGGTCTGTAACAACATGTGGGGTAATTTGAGTGTCACAACTATGAACTTCTGTTTGAATTGCAATGACCCACTGTCTTAGTTGAATGGGTGTATTTAACGACAGACCGACAGATTTTCCCGTAACTACCACTGACTGACCTGGATAAGGAGGGCAGCGTGCTCTGGTGCTCCGTAACGTAGATCGTGCCCATTAATGGCCAGCACACGGTCACCAATGCACAGCTGTCCGTCACGAGCTGCCAGGCCTCCCTCCAGCAGGTGAAAGATATAGACTCCGTGCTCCTCCGGCCGCCTCACCAGCTTAATGCCCAGCTGCTCTTCTGGAGTGCTTTTATTCAGGACCACATGGATGCTGTCATCCCTCAAGGGATGGTGGGGCAGGCCATGAGATTGGTGGCCGCCTGCGCCATCATGGCTGTGCCCATGGCCGTGTGTGTGGCCATGCGAGTGTGAGCGGTAGCGATGGCGCTGTTCTCTGAGCACGGTTAGTCGCAGGAGTTGGCACGGCTGTTTCAGGGTTGCCATGGCGTAGCAGTGGGGTACGTTGCTAATGTCGATGCCATTTACCTGACAGGGTAACAGCGATGGAAATGTAATTATAACATTGATTGCTTCTCATCGACATACTGCTGTAATTGTTTCCGTGATACCTTCAGTATCATGTCCCCAGGCAGCAAGCGCCCATCCCGTGCAATGACACCTTCTCTGTAGATGTCCTGGATGAGGATGCGAACCAAGGGGGTCTCATTGCCACCAACGATGCTGATGGCCAGCGGCTCTGAAGGTTCCACCCGGGTTATCTTAATACTGGTAACTTCACCATCAGGGATCAGGTGATGGAGCTGAGGAAGAGCCAGAACTAAAAAAAAAAAAAAACAAGAATGGGAAAGAAGAAAATGATGATCTCAGTCACACAGTGACAAGAAAAGAAAAAAGCACACATTTGAGGATTAGCCAAATAAAACAGGAGAGGAAGTGGGAGGAAGAGAGAGTGCTGCACAGGGAAAGAGAGACACATGGAGGGAGAAATAGTGGTAGACTGTGTTGGAGAGGTTCAGCAGTGGAACCAGCTGTCTCTACTCCCTCAGGTTAGCAAAAACAAACTCATACAAGCCAAGAGGGAAAATTTACTTGGCTGATTATCCTGCTCGATGTTTGCATCATTAGTCACATACATCTGTAGCAAGTATGCTTGGGAAAACCCGCAATTTGAAATTTCCACAAAGTTATTACTTGGGCGGGGATGTAAGAAAATAAATATTCACAAACTTTTCTTCTCTGTGAAAATGTCCATTGAAAGTGTCGGTTCTCCAGTTGATTTCTTGACGCAAGTACAAGACATTTGCCCAAATGTTACCAAGTTTGCCCAAATGTTATGTTATCAAGAATTGAGGATTTTTGTTTTCACATAGAAAATACAAATCTCCTTGTAAATCTTTACATTTAAAGGCCAAAATGTTAGAAAGGTTGAAAAACATATTTGTCCGGTTTGATCAGATTTTACTGCACAAACATCCCTCCCCTCATGCTGACCAGCAGAATCTCACATCCTCTTGCACTGGACCATGTGGAGGTGGGTGGGGATCTTTTCTGTGACTACTCTGGGCAACAGCCTCGGCCAATAAATGAGAGAGAAGATGTATTTCTCCTTTTCCTTTGGTTATGAAATATGCCTCCCTCCCTCACTCCTTCTTTCTCACTGTCTCTGGCTCCATAGACTCGGCCTCTCGTTCTACTCGCGCTGCACTTTCTCCATTCCAAAGTCAATATTTAGTCTTTATCACAGCAGATTGCTCTGAGGGTGGAGAGCACATTAACACAGAGACCTGCAGCCATTATGTAACCCTTCCATTTCTCCATCACACACCCTTTCAACCTCTGTCTCTCTTCTTCATCCTGTCATTTCCCATTTATTTTCACCCACTCCCATGTCCGTGGAGACATCACTACGTCTTTATTTGTTTTCTCATCCGTTGTCTTTACAGTATCTGCTCTTCCCTCCATTTTTTTTTTCTGTATGGATCTATCTATACTTCACTCTCCATCCTCTCCGTCTATCTTTGTCTCTCCAGCGGCAGGCAATGAATATTTAATCTATCCTCTCAGCCTCTTCAGTGATGGCCTCAGAGAATAATCTAGTCCCTGATCATTCGTCATCCTTCGTCCTTACGCAACACCGCACCCCTTCTCTGCTTCCCATCACATTGCGGTTCTACCTCAACATTAAAGTATGTTCTATTTATGTCCCCTTCCACTTTACCAAACAAGGGTCATGCTGTGAGTATTACTTTAAATACATCCAGAGCCCATTTTCTTTTCTACATATAATTTTATGGATCTGTCATGTCAAGAGCATGGCTCTCCCTGGGGACCACTCCATCAAGTTGGGGGAAACCTGTTGACCCTGACTGTGTTGGAATGGCAGGGACAGGGGGAGGGGTTACACAGTAGAAAGAGGTGGCAGAAGAAGAGAGGAACAAGAGGGGGAGATGTCATCAGCCTTGTCTCCAGTGACCCCCCTGTATCCCAGCTCTGTCCAGGCTGTCTGACGCTACCATTCTCCTCCCTGTCCGTCTCTAGTGATGCACCAGTGGACTTATGCAATCGACAGCTGAATTATTAAAGGAACATATGGCACTGTTACGCTGTGGGTCCCCAGCCACATCACCTCCTCATGCAGCTGAGGGAACATCACAAGTACACGTTTTTGGAAACACACACACACACACACGTGAGCGCTCTCTCAGGAACCCTCTCTGGAGATTTGAAAAGTGCTGACACAGCAGTGACATCATTCAATCACAGCACACCACAAAAAGCACAAAACAAGCACAAAAGTGTCCACAGATTCTGATATATAGACTGATCCATACCTTCCTGTGGAACAGTAGAGTTCCTGGCATTGTCTCTCTCCTCCGATGTCTCGTGGCTCACTGCGTTGCCGCTCTTTGTCCTCCGAAGGACACTGAATGCCCGATTCAGCCTCCTGAAGGAGCGGCTCCTCACTGAAGACCGGTCAAAGTTTCTGACTGTGAAGGAGACAGGGGAGAAAGAGAGGCACTTTATAGGTTACCTCACCCTCAACATGCCTGGACAAGTCTGAATCTGCCTCCTCACAGCCAATCAAATACCCTTTCAGCATTTAGAGGCCATTTAAACAGAAAACAGAACAGCTTAAAAAAAAAGAGAAGATCTGTGTTGTTGTGTCCTGTAAGACGGAAAGTCCAGGAGGCCCAGTCTGCATATAAACACGAGGTTTAAGGACTACCAGATGCCAAGACATTAGACTGTTTTATGATGAAATTAAACATTTTAAAACTTTGATAAGTTTTCAGAAATCTTTTTCCTCATCCAAATGATAATGAGATAAACTGTGAAATTATGCACTGTTCCCTTAGTATTTGATCCTTGGATGTATTTGCACTTTTTCAAAATTACCCTCTTAGGTTTCTGGCCACCAGTAACACTAACACTGTGCGTTTCAAGTCACTCCTTGTTTGCAGTCTGCATGGGCAGGTTCCCACTGCCAGTTTCATGCTGTTCTCAAGAAAGATTGTCAATTTGTGGTGTAATACAAGAGGAGCGTGCCCACAAAGGCAGATTCCTGATACCTAAACTTAGCATTTCTGCCAATACCAAGCACCAATGCAGTCACACTGCTATGTTTTCCAAATTTTAAATATGCATACTTTAATCCACAGAAATTATTGGAACCATCTCATGAGTGAGCAGACTAATAAGCAAATCTAACGGATAAAGGAAACAGGCAGTGCCAAAGAAACTGGACCGTATGTAAAGTGGATCTGTCTTGTCATGGCCGTCATCTCCAGTGATTCAGCAGATCAGAGTTAATCCATAGTAAACATGGATGGAAACAATGTAGGATTTAAATCAGCTTAGCGACTGTGTTGTGAGGGTGGAATCGTGTCCCTCATGCATTCACACATTGTCTTTTGGTGAAAAACGCTGGATGCAAACTTTAGTTTGTTTACTAGAAACCTCTACAGAGCCCCTTTAAGAAGAAAAAGTTGATCCAGGTTTAGCTCTTTCTGTCAGTATTTTGCTGGAGCCTCTTGTCCTCAAAGGTTTATTTGTTGAGCAGCTTTCAACAGTTCCCAATAATGTTTCTTTTTTTGTTGTGGACAGAGGAGCTGGTGGCTGTTTAATTAATAATCTCAATCTTTGCTGAGTTGCGTAACCACAGCAATGATGTAACACACAGTGGACTCCATGGTGACCACGTCCAAAAGAGACCTGCCCAGAGAGACTCTCGTCTGGTACTTCTCTCAGGGAACACAGAGGCTACAGGAGGCTGCAGTGGAGAGGCAGCAGCCCCAGCCTGGCTGCACTGAGCGCAGGGCAGCGAGCCTCTGCAGCACCCCTCCCTCTTTCCCTCCCTCCCTCTGCGGACCCATGGAGATGCGAGGGCTCCTGACAGCCACATTATTCTTTAAAAGCGCCAGCCGCTTCTGGAGCTGACAGCTTGTTCAGCAGTAGTGGCGCTCATGGTGGTGGTGGTGGTGGTGTGTGCTCAGCCGTCCAAGCCTAAAGTGCTGGTACAGCGTCATTTGGTGTCCCCACTGCCTGTGTGCTCACGTTAGGGGGTGGGGAGAGGGATGGAGGGGCAGGAGGAGGGTGTGGGGTGTGTTTGTGTGTGTGTGGGGGGTGCACTCATGACTGCTTCCTGCTTTAACAGGTGATGAAATGAAATGCTGCAATCACATCATCAGACATTAACTGAGACTTGTATCGGCTATATTTAACCTCCCTCTTTTGCCATGTCTCCATGACTGCATAATGTGCCTGCCCTCTCAGTGACTCCCTCCCTCTGTTTCTGTTCTGTTTTCCTCACAGAGATTTTATGGATCGGGAAAAAGAACAAGGCAACAGAGCTAATTGGCTAATAGGATTTCTATCAGAGACCATTAAGGGAAACAAAGAATGCATTCCGGGTTGAATGAGTGTTTGGGTTATGCATTGTGAGTCTGCAGGTGTAAACGTATGTTTGAACATAGATCACTGGCATCTGGTTTTGACTGGAAGGTGATGCAACTGTGATTTGAAATCTCTCCACTCTATTGATTTTCAATCAGTCACTCTGGCAGACACGTGCTCCCTCTAACCCTCCTCTCTCTCCCCCTCTCAGATAATTTCAGGGTAACATCACGCAGGACTGACCACGACCACACACGAACATTCGCCCACTCACACTCACTCTTCTTGCTGCTGCTACGTGCGGCCAGGCTGGTCGTGCTCCCTGACTGGCTGTTGTCCTCCATGCTGGGGTCGAAGGCGGGGTTGACCAGACCCGGCTCGTCTGACAGGAGGGCCACGGCGGCGGACGTTGGGCTGTCATTGGGCAGCGTGGCGATGGTGAGTTCTGATGTGCTGTCGGTGCATTCGCCCTCCTGCGAGCGCCGTTTCCTGTCCGCTGAGAGCCCATAGTGAGAGGCCCCTTTACACCTACGCACAGAGGTTAAAGGGTCAGTCATAAACTCCAATCACACAGATGGCTTGGTGCAGTTAATGTTGATGAAACGGTGACAGTGATGATTTGACATGACTGAAATGCTGTAATGAACTGCACATTGAGGCAGCAAACGGCAACTTTTATCACAGGAGAGTGAAAGTCAACAAATTCATGTCAACATCTGAGGAAAAGGTCACATTGTCAAGACTAATGTGAGCAAATTCCAGCATCTCCTCCAGCCCGAGGCTTTGTGCACACTGACCTCCGTCTTCTGCTGTGGGACCGCCGCGAACAAAGACCGCTTATCTGACCTTAACACTCAAACGGAGCCTCCCTACAATACCACACAGCCTGTAAAATGAGCCACAGCAGCAAATGTTGTGGCAGAATATATTTCTCACTTTAAACTCCCAAAGCAGCTCACTGAGAATGTACAAGCAATGTCATATTTACTCTTGTAAAGAATAATGATAACAAAAAAAACAGTTTCTGTTGCTCACACGCTTTCTTTGTGACAATAACTGGATCACATATAGGATGGGGTTTTCTCCGAGGCTGTGAGCATGAACATCTCCGACAGATGATTGAATGCAAATGTAAGAAAACACTCATTAGCGGGGAGAGAGGGTGGGCAAGTGACACGACATCTGAATATAAAACAGAGATCCTCTGAATGTTCTTGAAAACAAATCTAATTCCCAAGTTTCAGGTGTCGTCTTGCTGCCAACAACAGCACGACAACCACAACACTGTCTGTCTCTCTCTCTCTGTCACTCGTGCACATATTGTGCTACATGCCATAAAAGGCTCCTCATGCTGACAGTATTAAATTGGGAATGTTTGTGTGTGAATTACACATATCCCTACAGAGCAGGGTATTGTATTGTTGGAGAATTTTCCTCCATCTGTAAACCATAAAGGCTTTGAGCTGACACTTCATCAGAGGCAGGAATAACACTGGCTTGTCTCTCTGGCTGTCTCTCTGCGGAGCCATCAGCACAAACATTAACTGGGGTTTTAATGAGCTGGATCAAACCCAGGCTCTGCTTCGACAGTAGCTCAGAAAAAAAAGAGCAGCGGCATCCATTCTCCTGTGTTGCGAGATTGTGAGACGGGGCCACTGAATCATCTGTGACAGATATTAAGCAAAAACAGGAGAGGTTAAGTAACAGCAAGGTAAAATGGTGGCCATCATTACAGAACCAATATTACAAAAGGGTGGGCCATTGAGCTCAGGGAGGCCATTGCCACTCCTAGGGCACCACATCACTGCAGGCAGCATTTTGTCTCAATAACAGAGCTGTCTGGGCGGGTCATGCTCTCTGTCCATATTTCATAGGGAAAATCATTTCATCCTGAAGTGGGTTCTATATCTCACTTGTACCACGAGTCAGGCTCTCAGTTAGAGACAGCATTACACAAAGCTGAAGTACCTATTGATCTCGCTCTGAGCACTGTGACATAACACCACCTACAGTGCATGTGCCTCTGCATGTGTGCATGTGTGTGTACCTGTGTGTGCACAATGCCATGGTGAATTATTCTTGTTCATTTAGTTAGTAAATTGAATGCTATCAAGCATGTCCACGCACCAACACACCATTTAGTGAGTGAAGTGGTTAAACAGAGCAATATTTCAGTCAACATCAGCAGAGGACAGGCCAGGAGTTAGAGTTGTACAGTTATACAGTCTCACATGAATGTTTGCACCTGGCTAAGATAAGACAAGCAGCAGACAACAGTGAAAGGAATATAAAAGACAAATGATAAATATAAAGTAACAGAAAACAGTATGTGTAAGAACCAATATGTATATTCCAGCAGTGCATAGTGGCAATATATGCAAAAATGTGTGTGTGTGTGCGTGTGTGTGTGCACACAGATATACTGGGAGACATGGGAGACATTATACACAAGAAGTGATGGCTCTGTACAGGTTGTGCACATTGTGCCCAATATCACACCTATTTGTTGCATTATCTCACACATACACACACCCACTTGTATGGCACCACCCTCTGGTCCCCCGACGGTGTGGAACTGAAGCCTTAGACCACATTCCCCTGTTTCACCAGGGCTAGTGGAAATGGAAAACCACAGTCAGTCAGTGGAGATGGACAAATACTGCTGAATACAGGTTCATTCACTCACATAAATCTCACAGACCACCCAAAACTTTTAGAAAAATGTCCACCCAAGTATTAATGAATGCACACTACACAAAGAGCGGAGAGTCAGAGGGGCTGCCTGACTGTGGATGATCTTAAGAGCTTCATTTCTCTAACATGTGCTGTGGATAAAGATGATAAAAACAGAAGGAGGATATATTTAGAGCTGTCCCACTGTGGGAGAGCAACAGATACACATTGTAGTTTTTGATAAGTCTCAGAAACATGAAGGCCGCCACAGCACAGAGTCTCTGAGACAGCAGAACTCAGCCGTTGTTTAGTGCACGACTGCTTTATTAGAGGCTTTGTCTCTCGCTAATTAAAATCTCCTTCCTCAGGGGGATAAGGGTTGCAGCTGCTTAGACTTTTAATGTTTTGGAGTTTTAATGTAAAGGGTAAAATATGTGCTGCCTGAGGTTACAGGCAGGGAGGCATGACAGAAACCCCTTGTCTTTCTCACCAGGGTGGTCTCTGAGCTCTGGAGCCAAGGTAAGCGAGCCAATTAAATGTGTACACTGTAGAGGTGAACACAGCAGCACCCCCCACACACACACACACACTTCCCCTGCTTATTTTCTTTCTTCTTTTCTTTCTCTCACAAACAAACATTACCTTATGTTTAATGATGGAGGTGCTTATGCAAAGCCATCCCTTACTTGTGAAGCGTCATTTTTCAGGGGATTATCAGCGAGTTTAAAAGACACTCATTAGCACTGCAATATCCCTGTCTTGGTCAGTACAGCCTCAGTTATCACATCATCTCTCTAACCCGGGATCTTTTGGTGAGATAAGGAGCCAAGAGACCAAAACATCCTCAGCTCCCTCCTCCTCCTCCTCCGCCGTCTTTTCTCCAGTCCTATAACAATTACCCATGATGCTTTCGGAGACATGGTGGTCGTGCTGAATCGCCCTGGCTGTGACACAAACAGCCTTGTTCTTGTGATGTGAAATAAACACCAGCTCACAACTCATCAAAGCCTGTGAGATTCTCCAATCCTCTTTAGGGTTGAGTGGATTATCCTTACTAACCCAAATACTCTCTCCGCTCCCCGACTGTCACGGACAGTCGTGTTGGGCCACACTCCGCATACAGCCCAAATTACCTCTGCTGAGGTGACAATACCAGGTCAGGCAGCCAGATACAGAAACCATGCTGAGTCTTGGTGCAGATTTTCATGCGCGGAACACACTGTGATCATGCAAATGGCCTGGAAGCTAGAGCACCGTTTATGCACAGTCCATGAGACTGTGGGGTATACAGCCAGCTGACCTGTGCACGACCCACAGTTTAGATGGTGTTTCTTAGCTGAGCTCTTCTTTTTCTTCTCCCTACTTATTAACTTTAAAGCAGCAAGCAGCAGTTGTTCCTGACGGGTTCAGACTCTGATGCTCTTCAAAATAGACCAGCAAACTGACACACAAGAACCCAGGGGAAAATGAAAGAAGCTCCGGTGAGAGCATTGAGAGCCCTGAGGTAGCTCGCAGCTTTTTCTCCCAGAAGAAGGTATGGAATACAACAAGTGTGTGTGATACAAGGGAGAGGATCTAAAAAGCGACAAGCACAGACACAGCTGATGAATTCTTAGTCTCTCTGATCTACTGGTTTGGAGCACAGAAACATCCTTGTCCCTGACGCATTTTTGAGCTAAATAAAAACCATTTTAATTTTCTGCACCAAAACATAAAAAAAAACAAATCTAAATTTATATCAAGAAACGGAAACGAGAGAGAAGCCAGGAAGGCACTCTATTCCCAGCTCAACTTGATGTCTTGTTCCTTTCATATTAAATCCAAATAATGATAAGAAAACCATCTTTAAAGCCCAGAAGTGTGCCCTGGACCTTGGCAGGGATGGCACTCCTGAAAGAAAACTGTCTATCATTAATAGCTTTTGGCTGTTAATGACACAACTTTATTTAGACCAGACTGTGCAGGGACATACCCCCAACCACCACCACCCTCCCCTCCCCCCTGCCGCTCCTCCTTGGGAAAAAAAACAAACGCAGTGCTCTGGGGGAGCACCTGTGGCCCGTAACACACAGCAGCTAAACAACTCTCCGCTAATTGAATTTATGTTGATCGATGCCTGAATTAAACATTTGTCCTTGATTAGATTAGTATATCAATTACTCCTTTATCACACACTTGTTTCACATGACAACACGTAAAGTAAGGTTTGATCAGGAGGGAAAAGACAGAGTGATGGATGTTATGTACAGTACAAATATATATGTATGTATAGAGAGAGAGAGAGAAGGGGGGAGAGAGAGGAGAGAGCGACATAAAGACAGAGTAATCCAGTTAATGAAGAACTAGAGGAGTGTTAATCAGAGGATGCGCTGGTGTGTTGATTGGATCCGCCTGCTGTGAGGGGTAATCCCATCTGCTGCATGAAGAGGGGGTGAGACCGCAGCCAGAGGGGACACTCTCTGCTGTGGGAGGAAATTTTGGCTAAGCTTGTTTCCAGAGACAGATCTGCTAAATTGAAGTAGGAGGCGAGATTTAGTTGGGTGTGACTTCTCACAGCCTTTGAAGATGAATGCATACAGAAACGAAAAGTGAATGTGTACAGCGGCCCACACAGCACATAAATCCTGCTTTTGTGTTTGAACTTTTTTTTCCCTCCTCTTTGTGCTGCCATGAGCAGTGAGGGTGGCTCGGCAGGTTTGGCGTGCTCCATGTGTCTGCGTGTTTATGGGCGCAGAGGCGAGGCCCTCCAGCCACCACAGCGTCAGCCGAGTCAGCCCGCTACAAACGGCTCAAACTCTGAGTCATGGTTTTTCAACCGATCAATATGTGCGATCATCAGTTGAGCCCTGACCCCCATGATCAGACTGGAAGGATGTTTATGCAGAATTTACTGTGTCAGTGTCTGGTTTCCACCGAGAGGCCAATCTCACACTAGCTTTGTCAACAGAGAGGAGCACAGGAAGCACTCGAGCTGATTTATTCACCTCTCTCTGAGCTGGATCTCTGCGCACTAATGCACCTCACACATGTCCACCTCACCAATGGCTGTTTTCCAGCCCTGCAGTCAAATACTATGTGTAGATTTCTCTCTCCTCTGCGGTGCAGACAACTCGAACTGTAAATCCCTCTACACTACAGTACATGATCATAGAGAATCCCCTCTAGGCTGCTGTCCCACATTGCTCTTGGCACCTTTTAGCCTATATTTCTCACTCTATGTCACACTAGCCCTTGGCAGTGTCCTGGTTTCTCTACGTCCACGTGCCATGGTACAACTGCCTGAAACCCAGCCAGGGCCGGTCGGCCCAACCCGAAGCCCTGGCAGTCAGCGGGGTGCTGTTCACGTGAGAGATTAACTTGCTCCTGGCTCCCTGCAGGCCACTCATATGGAAGCCCTCCTACAGATTAGCCTGCTGCAGACAGTAGATGGCTGAAATGATTCCATGTTGAACAAGTGGCGCTGCACAGACCCTAAACAGCAGCCAGAAGCAAAAGTTAATAGACACCTATTTTCACAACACACTTGTCTTCAGTGATACGGTTTAGAAAGTAGGGCGTTTGATGTAGATGATCCTGCCCAGACATGACAATGCACTGCATTGCGGAAAAAAGTACAATACATTTAGGTTGCATTGACTATAACTCAGACGATACCGAGCTCAGTCCCATCTTGAAAGCACCTTTGCATGCAGGCTGGGTCACATGTCCACCGTGCTTCAACAGAAACACATCGGTAAAGAAGGCCACGCTCAAGTAGACACATTGACCTGCTCCTCCCTGCTCCCATGAATAAATGAATACATACATAATTCATCTGTTCTTTTGTGACTGTATATTTACACATGCATGGTGCACACTTCAATTATACATAGTAAAATGTGTGCTTTGCTGTGTCGTTTCATGCTATTTGTTTTATGTGAGTGTAACGTCTTGTCTGTTTGTTTGTGAACAGGCTCACTGTGTCCTCTACATGCGTCCTTGCTCCATGTTTCCTTTCATGTTTGATTGTGGATGCAGTTCACACAGTTTCACCCTGTTGTTTCTTGTAGACTTTCTCTACCCGTGCATATAAATATTCCCATGATGGAGCTTCTGGATGTGTCTGTGTATGGTGTAAATCCCATAATCAAATAATTAAGCTGATTTAATGTTATCTCCTTTCAAGAGCTGTGTGAATTGTTCAGGAGGGTAGGATGTAGGCTGTTAGCCAGATTTTTATCTCTCAGCCACTCTCCCCTCAGCCTCCCCTCAGCTACTGGCCTGCTTCATTGAGAAAGGGAAAGCTGCCTCACTGCAGAACAGGGATTAATATTAAATCCAAACAAAAGTCTAATTAGAGAAGCCTGCCTCGCACTCAGGGCGGCTGCGAGGCCAAAGAGGGCACGGCATGGTGTGCCGCCCCTGACTTGAGATGGACCCGGCATAAACTAATGACTGGTATTGTTCAGATCCAGCAAGTGTGTGCGTGGCAGGCGGGTGGCTAATCCTGTTAGGATGCGTCCATGCTGAAGATGTCCGGAGCACTGAGACCGCGAGCAGCTCTTTGTGATCAAACACCTCCTAGATGAGGACTGAAAGGACGGAAGCTAAGCTAATCATAGTGTTTAAGACATCTCAGGCCGGGCCCAGAAATGAACATAGATTAATCATTAATGCTCTACAGCACTGCACTGTGATTATCAGGGGAGGCCATGTGGGCTGGGGGAGGGAAAAAGCAATGGTGTGTGTGTGTGTGTGTGTGTGTGTGTGTGGTTGAATGTTTATTAAGTGAGTAAGAAAATCACAATATAGGTGCTCCCTGTGTGCCTGTGCTGCGTTTCTATTGGCTGTTGCTGACAGGGTAAAATGTCACAAACTCTATTAGTATTTCATCACAGAGAAACATCCACTCTCCTCCTGCATTGTTAGTCCCATCTACACCCTGCGTATGTGCATTGATGTGCGAGTAAGACAGGTTGCAACCGCTCTAAATGTTTCCCACGCAATGTAATAATTACATCTATTGAAAGATGCCAGAAGAAAAAAAAGAAAAGAGCCAAGGGGTAAAGATGAGTGAAGAGAGGGAGCGCGGAGGGAGAAGCAGAGGCAGGCGAAGGCGGTGGTCACACAGGGGGAGCTGGAGGCTGCTCCTGTCAACAGTATGGATAAAGACAAATGGTGTACCACTGCTCTCCAGCCAGGCAGAAAAACACCACGTCCGTGTTCGTCTGCTCCTGGTTCTCTCTCTGTCATGTCATAATCAGCAAAAAAAAAAAAAAAAAATCAACCCCTCTGTCCGTCACAAGCACCGAAACACACTCCCACACACTGTCTGTACCTGACTATCAATATTTCACACTTGATGGGTTCTGTTAGTGTCAGGGAAGAATCTGAAAGGAACCCCCTTCATTGAAATGACCCACACACGTTAAGCTGGGTGTGTGGTGTGCCGTCGCCATGGTAGCCGTATGTATGGCCAGATGGAAGGCAGGCACAGGAAGTGACCTTATAGCCTCCTGTCCCCTCTCCTCTATGCTATACTGCTCATCCCTTTCTCTTCCATCCCCTATAACATATTCATCTGTTACCTCTCCTCCTCTAACCTATTTAGCCTGCATTGGCCTTCTTTCCTCTCCTCTTTGGCATCCATGGCTGTCCAGTATGGGCTCTTGGTGTCTGCAGGAGCTAAAGCCCCACTCACTGGAAAGACTATACAATGAAATAGAAGGATTTGTGAGGCTCTCCATTGTTCCATGTATTCATGTGGTATAATGGGACATTTCCGACAGGCTGGTAGAGAGGACGGTAGCTGAGCCCAGCTCAGGGATCAGAGAGCCCTGGCATCACATGGAGCGGCTGGTTGGAGTCAACATTACCCCCGCCACCACACACACACACACACACACACAGAGCCCAGGGGCCAGTGTGGAGCAGAAAACACAATTCAGAGGAAGAGTGGCCAAGAGCAAAGACAGTGGGTAAACAAATCACACACCTTTTGTTTATTGCTGCTGAAGCTATTCACCAGATATTCAATGAAGTTTGGTAATTGATTATTCATTCAAGTTAATTTCAATTCATGCAAAAACACTGAACCTTCCCTGAATTTAGCTTCTGAATCGAATATTGAATAATCGCTTCATAAACTGAAAACGTTTGGCTCGTTACCCTTTAATCAAGCAAAATAAGCAAACAGGAAGACACTGCTGTGAGCTCTATGAAATCATGACGGGCAATTGCACCTTCTAAACACATATTACATGCAAAACTAGCTGGATGCAGTAGTTGAAATAACCCTTAGTTACAGTGCCAGTGTTGACACGGACACAGATGAGAGGTTTGTTTTCATGTGTCAGAATACACCTGCTGCTGTCCACCTGTGTGTTTATGTTTACTACTGATGAAATATTCATTAAAAAAGGGGCAGTTGCACACCCACAGCTGAGTTTACATGTGATGTGTTATGTCTATATTAAATATGATGAAGCTAACAGATCTCCCGTCTTCTCCTGTGTAGTGAGTAGATGCAATATGAGAGCAGCCAGCTCTGAATTTTAATGCTGAGGCGAAAGTCTACTCTACAATACACTACAACTGTCCATATGGTCAGCGAGACTCACACATAAACACAGACACATACAGCGTGTAAAGGCTACAACCGTGAGCAAATACGTGCTGACATTTTTGCTCAGATCAATAGAGACACACTCTCACATGCCGCTGAGCAGAGAGGCAGAGACAGGAGAGGGAGAGAGAGAGAGAGATGCCATGCTGCAGTACTGCTCTGTAGCATCCAAACTGTCCTGAACAGCACAAAGCTCTACCTGCTGCCTCCACTGCAACCTCAGTGCCTGAGCATCAGGAGGCTGCTCTCTGGCAACTTCGCATCACACTAACTCTTCAAGTGATGATAACAACCTAAACACGGGAAGTTATGCACCAACAACGCATGGATGTGTACCGTAGTGCCATGAGCACACAAACAGATGGCTGGACATGCACAATAACATTAACACGGAGCGCTGATGGAGGGGAGGGATGGGGTGATGTTGATGGAGGGATGCAGGTGGAGGCTGACCATTGTACTCACAGCTCAGAATAGAGGATGTGCAGGTTGCCCAGATTGTCTGTGTAGTTGGCCGGGCTGAGCCAGGGCAGGACCAGCAGCAACAGAGCCTTCATGGTCAACACTCGGCTCCTCTCCCTCTCTTGCCCCCTTTCTCTCTTTCCCTCTTCCTCTCCTCTCCGCACTGAAGCTTTCTCTTCTTCTATTCCCCCCCTCCTCCCCCCCCTCCTCCTCCACCTCCAATTCTCCGAACCTGGCCGTGCTGACCCCCCCCCACCCCCTCCCACCCTCTCCTCCCTTCTCCAGAGGCACTCACAGGTCAGAATTATTCCTTTCACTTCCTACCTTTCCACCCTCTTTCTTTTCTTCTCTTGTTCCCCCTCTCTCTTCTCTCTCTTTCTCTGTATCTCTGTCTGTGTGAGTTTCTTCCTGTGCCTCAGGCTGGCTGCCTGGTCATCTCAGCTGCAGAGGCAAACGGGCCAGTTGCCAGAGGTTGAAGACGGAGCGGAGGAGGAAGAAGCAGCAGCAGAAGCAGGTGCAGAGGAGAAGTCCCGTTGTGGCACAGGAGGAAGAGGAGAAAGTGCAAGAAGAAGAGGAAGGAGCCCCATGCAAAGGTGGCACATTTGGAATACAATTTGAGATGTGCAGCCCTTAATCTGCCCCGGGGACTGGCGAGTTGTAAGAGGATTTGCGCTCGTATGCGTGTGTGTGCATGTCTGTTTCCCTCGGTGTGTGCGTGTGTGTGCGCGCGTGTGTATGTCAGAGAGAACAGTGCAGCCTGTGACTTATACTGCAGCAGAAACCACTGAGGGGGGAGATGGAGCAGACCAAACAAAGACACGAGGAGGGGGAGGTACCCAGTGCTCCTCTGATTGGCTCTGCCCTCTTCACATGCCTACACACACACGCACACTAAGACATACACACACACGTGCACACAACCTCTGCATTCACCTCCCACTGCCTACACATACGTTGGTCCATGAAGAGGAGGACAGGCGGGAGGGAGAGAATATGTTGCCTCCAGTCCTCACCCCTCTCTCCAACGATGGACTGCTCCCTGTGCTGCAGATTGGTCTGATCGCTTAAAAGAATCTGCCTACATGTGTGGAGGAAAAAAAACAACCAAAACACCGGCAAATCAATATTCTGTGCAGGGATGGAGCCTTGTTTTTCTGAGTCATTTTAAATTTATGGGTAAAAAAAACACACACACACACACACACACACACACATGCACACACACAAGAAAAAAGAAAAGACTTACACTGTCCAAATGCACATTTCATTCACTCCTGTTGCCATTCATTTATCCATTCATTCACTTTCAGAGGAGACAAAAATAAAGGGAGAGGTGAGAGCGTTCTCTCACAGTGTGTGTGTGGACTGGTCGAGGGAGGTGTGTGTGTGTGTCGACGGACTGTATTATGTGCTGGTGGCTGGCATTGATTTCAGGGTGTGATGAACACAGAAGCAAGATGCATTCACACTCCTAATTGCAATCAGCTCGTTTGAGGCCCGTGCAAGATTTTTCTTTCATCCTTTTCCGTCTCTTTCATCTGTCTGCGCTCTGCCTATACCTCCTCTGTAGTAAACACAAGGCAGGAGGGAGAGATGGTGGATAAACACCTTTGAATATGAAACACCGCAGCACCTCTAATCTATTTTCATTCCATTCCTGTCAAATCTCACCCTTGATCCTTTTTACAGTAGCACTTATTTTAGTCAATTTTATTTATACCCAAATCATAAATTCGTCTCAGCATCATACACTCTTCTTCTTCTCCTGACCTTTGTATCCATCTGTTCACTTTGCTTTCCACCTTCCCTCCTCTCATTTTCCCTCTTACTACCTTTTCTCTCTCTGTTATCCCACTTTTACAGCACTGAGCCGTCTGCTACCCTCGAGAAAGACACTTAACTGGTGTAAATACCCTGTCTGGATGAATATTTCATGCATGGAGGTGGTGTGGTTACAGGCTGAATTTGTCTGTGTGCGCGCGTGCGTGACTGCATGTGTGTTAATGCTTGCATGCGTGCATAGTGAGGCATAAGTTGTCCTGTGGTATTTGAACAGTACGCACAGCAACAAGACCACAGGGCACGCAGGAAATGGAAATGTAATTGGATTGTGACAGGATGCAGTTTGTGAACAGAAACCAGTATGCCCCACAGGAGTCATTTCATACACTAGCGCATTAACTCGCACACACAGAAACACCATCATAACACACACATATACACACACACGCACATACTGTCACACCATTTGTCACAGCTGATGTATGGAATACAAGCAGGAGGACTCAAATGCAAACGGACAGGCAAGCAGGGGCACAAACTGGAGTCCAAGGTATGAACAGCATGAAGCTCCAAAAAGATGTGTCACTGGGTGTGTGTGTGTGTGTGTGGGGGGGGGCTACATGAAGTGAGACTGTTTGTTGATGGGCACAGAGGGGCAACATTAAAGGTCCCATAGTTTACTCTTCTTCTGTGTGTTGATCCACATTTGTGGTTTTATCTCAGTGTAGTTTACCATCCCCTCTGTCATGCTTCTCTCTGGAGCTCTGATAAGTCAGTTTACCAGTCAGAAGAGCAGAGGTCCTGAGCCTCTCTCCTGATTGGTTGACTGTTTTCTGAGTGATCCAATTTAATATAGTAGATTTCAAGTAAAACACTCAGAGAAACCAAATCCTGCCAGGTTGGATGGTGGGTCAAGGTGGGCGGGGCTTGAGACATGGCTGAGAGCTCTGACTGCTTTGTTATGACATCACAAATTGGCGCAAGTCCTGACGGCTGGATTTAAGCTTCAGTTTCTGAATACAGGCTGTGTGAATGTCTCTGTGGACAAGACAGGGGTAAATCTTGGACTGGCTTTTACTCGTTGGCGAAAGCTCAGAGAAAAGACAGGATGTGAGACTGACGCCAAACACGCCATCTTGTTGCTGGACTAGTAAGTAATGCCTTCACGGTAACGTAGGCTCCAGCTTGTCAACAAATGCACGTGTACCACTGTCTGTGACTGACAGTCAATCTGTGACTTGTATTTATGAAAGTCCTCAAAAAGGGGATTACACTCTGCAACTGTGTAGAAGGGCTTTAAGATTATGGGACATTTGCTGTCACAGTAATAATAATAAAGAAGCGGTCAGAGAGGTGAAGTAAAGACAACTCTGATGGTCTCCTGTGTGAAAGTCCTGCATTTTTCTGGCCCATATCCACCATCCACTCTCAATTCAGATCACATTCAGCTGGCAGCCTATTAGGAATATCTAACTAAAACTATCACAATCTAATATAACAGTCCTGCTATGAATCCTTATTACTGAAACTGTTTTATGACAGTGTTGCGTCTGTGTGATCAGATGGAGGCTGCAGTTTGTGTTATTGAATTAAACTAAGTTATACAAACAAGTTGAACTAACAGCAAGTTACTGCTAAATGTAGTATATATACACTGTGTGCAGCACAGAAAATCAGCTTCACCACACTGTCTCCAGCTTTAACATGATCTGAACTGTTTCTTCCAAACAAACACAAAAGCAGCAAGGACACACACAACAGTAACCAGCAGAGTTAAATAGCAGATTTAAATTATAGTAAGTGTGAAGAATTCTTTTTTTTTTTCTTTCCAAATATTCACACAAGCTTTGAAGAATCCCTTGGGCTCTTAAAGTGTACTTGAAAACAAGTACATTCTCACAAAACAACAAGAAGTAAACGAGAACTTCATCAAGCTTGAGGCAGAACAGCAGCCGAACATATACAAAGTGGAACTCCAAGTAAATTAACTTAACTAATACAACACATATCTGGGACTGAGAGGCAGCCGGAGCAGAGAAAACCAGTTAAGGATTACACGTGCATGTAGCTACATGTAAGAGGAATGAAAAAACGAACAAGAGGAGGCACTTTCTGGCTGGATTCTTTGCAAGCCCTCACAGGACAGAGTCACAGAGCCAACAACACACACCACTGATCAGATAGTTAAGAGTTTGTTCTTGATTACAGCAGATGTGTCCGGAGTAAGAATTTCTCCATCCAGAAGCCAATAAAGGTCACGAGTGATTGGATGAGTATGAAATCAGCTCTGGCCAGATGGTTGGCTGTCTCTGTCATTACAACCGCTGAGCTGGTGCCAGATTCGAGGGTGCTGTCCTAGAGATGGCATGGGCACCGAAATACATCCCACAAAAATATATGGTCAGGGAAGAGTGGTGTCACACACAAGTGTCTGTGTGTGTCAGAGGATGTTAGACACTTTGTGATCGCATCAATTTATTAGTTAATGTGACTGGAGATAGATAGATATATAACTTATAGTCACTGAAACAGTTCATTATATTAACCATTCAATAACTCATGTGCATCTATTCTCCAGAGCAACTTACACTTTATGTTTTACAGGCACATTTCAAAGCCGGCACATCGCTATTGCAAAAAATGTGTTGTGTTGATGTGTTTGGTTCGGTTTAAAAATGATTAATTAAGCACAGAGACGAATAAAGTTATTATCCTGTTGTCTAGACATTTGGTCCTGGTTTTCGTTTATGATTGAACTACAGTGAACAAATGTCAGACAGGAGCTAAATGAACCTGAAAGCAGTCTAACCTCCTCCCTTCCTCCCATTATAACGTATAATAATGACGCTGTCAAAGACCTTCTACTTCCTCATTTTTTCCCAATAAACACGTCATAATGCTACCATCTCATTGTGTCTATTCAACTCTCAAGCCAGCTGAGTACTTGTAGGAGAGGCAAATGTCTGACAGCTCTCCACCTCAAATAGGGGAGTCATGTGTTGGAGGTGTTTCATCTATCCAGTGGAGTTCATCTGTACAGTCTGCTCCATGGTGTATTGGGCTATTCTGGTCTGTGTTGGCTGGACCAAGGACCTCAGCCTAAGGCACAGACTTTTATCCTTTTATATTAGCGGAATAGGGTATTAGCTTATGTTTTCCTCAATCTTATATTCAAACAAATTGCTTTCTTGATGAAAATGTTTCAAATGAAATTGTATAGAACAGCCACAAACCACCGTAAAATATAAGTGAATATGACGGTGGTCCTATCTGTGGGCGACAAAACCTTCTGTTTTCACTTCCTGCACATGTGCACTGTCTGCATGTGTGGTTCAATCTCAGGTTATAAAGCTAATGAGAGCAAATCGAGAAAATGATGGATCCAGGATCCCGGCTCTTACTTTACAACTTAACAACATAATGTTATTTGTAGCAGGGTTGGAGTCACACTTACTATTCCACACAACTATTTAAATCGAGCTATAATAAGCCACTCGAAGATGTCCCTCTACTTTCTCTACTTGGTAGAACAGAGAGATTGAAAATGAACATGCTGCTAAGATTTTCTATCTATTTCAGCCGTTACCCCTGTGGTTACCAGTGTCTACTGCTGGATAAACTAATATTCAGACCCTGACTAAGATTGAAACTACAGTGCTCATCAAAATACTGCCCTTACTCCCAGGCAGTGCTTTATATCACTGCTGTGAAAAATGACAGGTACGGTGACAGTGGTTAGTGCGAGATAGTGGATAAATCAGTGATGTGAAGGCAGAGACATAAAACTCAGCATCATATCTACAGGAAATGGGAGTTAAAGTTAAATATGATTACTGAGGACATGATTTGGGAGGATAAAGTTACGAACAGTTGTCTATAGTAAGAATTTGACTGAAAGATGAAATTAAAATCAAGAATCAAGCATTTTTCAGGGCTCCAGTGTTACATTTAGTGTTTGATAAGGGATCAGTATCAGCTTTATGGGATCTTTCGCGTGTCTTCTGAGACCATCCGTCACTGCAGGGACATTGGCAAAGTATGAAAGAGGAGTTTGAAACAAATAATAAAAGCTGCCATCCCAGTAGATCCTGTGTTGTGTTTACTTGGAGAAGCATCTCAGAATATAACAGGAAATAACCAAAGACAGACACTCCACATACTCCTGCTGATCACAGTAAAAATGATGAGAGTGAACACTGGGAACTGGAGGCTAGTGCTTTCACCAACACAAACAGACTGAAAGAAGTCGGAACAACGAAGACAGCTCAACTGCAAATGAAGATGGACAGTTTTCTAAAGACATGGACTCCTGAGATGTTGTACTTATAAGTGGCCAGATGAGCATGGTGGTGTTTTCTGTTACTAAAATAAAGAAAAAGAAATAGAAATGGGTGTTTCATTGAAACCTTTTTCACACAACGTGCAGCGTCGTCTCTCTGGACGTGGCCTCTCACCTCCCACAGTTAACACAGCTGAATCCTTCAGGGAGTCGGCCTCGGAGCTCCGCACCTCATTATAAGAATCACACTACATGAGGCAGAAGACTGGGAAACTATGGAGCGACAGAGAGAAAAGATAGAGACAGGAAAGAAAATGTAAAAGGAGAAAGTGGAGTATATGTAGGTGGTAGTGAAATAAGAGTGAGAAAGTGCTTTTAAGAGTTTTATGCCACTGAAGTTTCTATAAAGTGCAAATGAACAGGAATCACTCTGCTGCATGCATGTGATGTGTGGTGAGATGCACTAATTATCCCAGTGGCCTGTGGGCTTGGGGAGTGTTAATGAGCATTAATGAAAATGGACTCAGACTGAGAGAGACCAAAGTACTGTCTTTTAATGATATATAAACAGAGGAGCTGGGCCTAGTTTAGATGAAAGCCTGGTTAGAGGAAGCTCCTTTGGGGCAGGAGCTGTGGCTGAACAACAACAGGCGGAGGAGGGCAGGAAACTCAGAGTGTATTTACTGCAGGTCATTGTGGTTTTGTCAAATGGTTAGAGTAAATAAGAGAGAAAGAAGAGCCGAAAAAGAATCTCAAGCTGTTGCTGAAGTCCTACTTATGTTACGAGGCACAGGCTGCAGTTATGTTGGCAGTGTCCTACCTGCTCTTGATGTGGTCCTCCATTTCACCACGTGGCATTACTTCAGTGCAGTGGTCAGTGAAAGGACATGCCACACTCAGCTTGTCCAGCAGCTTGTGCACCAGCAGGCTGGGCTTCCTGCAGCTCTGCAGCATGAGTGGTGTGCGACACACAGGGCAAAAGTCGCTCTCCAGCAGGAAGCTGGTGAGACACTCCTGGCAGTAGGTATGTCCACAGGGCGTGTCCAGGGGCCTGATGAGTGGCTGCAGGCAGATGTGACAGACGAGGTCATCATCCACCTCGTCTTTGTAGATGTACTCATGGTTCTCCTCCAGCTGGTGACTGTGGCCACATTTTGCACAAAGGTCAGGGGACGGACACAGCAGTCCATAGTCTGATGGGGAAAGAGGGGGCGCCGACGCCTCGGCCATCGCAGTGGCACCTTCAGACTCTATGCTGTCCTCCAGGGTGCTCATGATCTGTTGTAGGATCAGGTGAAGACATCTGTGACAGAGATATAGCACAGAGAGGCAGTTGTGGATGAAGCCCCAAGAGGACAAATTCAAAATCACACTTAACACAAGACATCAAAATAAAAGATTGTTTGAGCAGTAAAATGTGACTAACATCATTATATCATTATATTTGCATCATATTTACAATAACACCAGTGCATCATTGTATCAGGAGCATTTTCCTGTTGTAGCTGCTCAGGTGGTTTAGTCCAACCAAAAAATTCATATTCTATTATTCAGACTTTCTTTACTATTTGCTTCTTTGGAGAGACAATGAATGATTTACAGCCTTTTGGACTCATTTAAATGGAAAGTTTAAAAGGGTAAATATGTCTTTGGCAGAACTGCAAACAATCATAAATACGTTACATGTGACAAGTCTCCACTTGCCACCAAAAACAGGTTGTGATGAACTGTAATATTTAACAGTGCTGAAGTGTTGTGAGTCTAAAAGGTATCCAATGACTACAGCTGTCAGGTTAATGAAATGGAGAAAAAGGTGAGGAAGCATCAAATGTAGCAAGTAGACGTGCCTGAAAACTTCAGTACTCACTTTACACCAAGGTGAAAGGAGCCAGCGTGAAAACTATGTAGGTTATCATATGAAATAAACAGGCTGTGAAAATATTTATAAGCTGCTCTTTCTGAGAGTAGGATAGAAGAGGAGTTGTCCAAACTTTATTTTTCCTCAGTTTTATCCTTTTTTCCTCCTCTGGCACTGAGCACAGATATGTGACTACTGAGATTTCATGTTCGCAGCAGCATCAGTACCACTCATCTCAGCAGCAAGTGTAGCATCAGATTCACACAGATAAGTCTCCAGCTCTCACTCACTGTAATGCATGACAAACACGCACCACTGTTAATCCACTGTGGGATGTGACATGATTTCAAGCATGCCAAGTTTTTGTTTTGTTTTTTTCTGTCACGCAGGTTTACTTTGTGCTCAACACAGTGAGCATGCCAGTGTACACGTCATACCCAAAACAGGCAGGCTCCTCAAGCACATGGACACGAACAGATGGACTCAGTCAGACACACGTCACCTTGGCAACAACCATCTTGTTGGCTCTCCACTAGCTTTGTTTCTGGACGCACTATTGGGTCTTGGCTGCTTAATGAGACACTAGATCTTCAAAAAAAAACCAAAAAAACACCATCAAAACAACAACAAAACTTGTATGCGGAGTGTACAAAACACACATTTAACTAAAGCAGTAATTCTATTTTAATTGGACACATTCCCGGGGTCTAAATAAAATCATAGTAAACAATAGACTTTGATGTGGATCCCAAAATGCTAATGCATACAAATGTGGGCAAGGATATACAAATCCTCAGAGTAATCTCCAAGTTGTCAAAACAAACAGGCTCTCTTCGTTTCTTTTTGTGAGGATGGCGTGTGGTGAGATGTCGCAGCCACGAAGGCTCAGTGTGTTTGGCATGAGGCTAATAAGAAGAGGCTGTGCAGTCTTAACAAAGATGAACTTTCCCAGTGAGGACTCGCAGTAACACAGCTGATTCATCACATCACTGTGGCACCTGCTGTGTATGAGATCAGGTCTGATCTATAGAGCAGAGCACTTTCAGCCCTGCACACAGGAGGAGACGTGTAGAGAGAGACAGAGAGGGAGAAAGAAAAGAAGAGAAAACAGAGGCTGGAAATGAAGAGAGAAAAGGGTGATTCATTGTTAAAGCAAATGAAAAATAAATGTAAGTTTGACATTTTCTCCTCCTGATCTGAACATGATAACATAATCTCCTTTAGATTTCTTCTCGTTTCTCTCCTAGGAAACGTTGGCAGAATACCTGTCGCCTGTACAAGGTGGGGGTACGGGCGACCACACCCACTTAGGAGACAGGAAGTGTGTAGCCTACCATTTCATATCATTGGCGCAGCTTGTAGTAGAGCATCTTTGATATCCATGGCGTCCAGATACAGTTTAAAATATATGAATATACATTAAAGCTGGGGTTGGTAATCCTGGAGAACTAGCAAAAGAGCTAGCGAGATTTGAAAATTGCACCTCCTCTGAGCTCCACCCCCTTCCTCCCCCTCCCGTCAGTGTGTACGTCCAAGCCACGCCCCCACAAACTGGAACGCGCACCTCACGAAAATGAGAAGCGGCAGGAGGAGTACTATATATGTATATACTATATAGTACTATAATCTATTCAACACTAGCGTCACCGACCCGTTTTAAACCCACAGAGAAGCTAATATTAGCATTAGGCTAATACAAGCTACAAAAGTAGCTACATTAGCAAAAGTTACACATTTCATAAAAATAACAAATCCTCCCTGAAGCAAAGCATATAATTACCTGTCCAACAGAAAGAGAGCAACCTCAGCATCACTTTTCAGGCCTTCAAATCCCTCAGTTGTCTCCGCTCAAAAGCAACACCGATGTTTACTCTGGTTTGACGTCTGGCTTTATCCAGAGCCTTTTTGTTAGCAGCCTCCAGCTTTCTCTTCCTTGCCTTTTTCTCGGGGCGAGCCGTTACAAGTAACGCTGGAAGTAGTAACTGGGGCTGCATTTTCTCAGCCACTGCTCATAAATCAGCATGAAATCCGTTCTGCTGTAACTCTGTACGCTGATTTCTTCCGGCAACAGCTACACGTGAAGATTGTGCACATGCGTCGGAGACAGGGATCGAGGGGGGCGGAGACAGAACTAGACATGAAGGCATCTGATTGGTTTTTGCTCCTCGCACCGAGGAGCTTGGATTGGTCGGAGTTGTGTCAGTCCTGCAGCTGCCACAGAGGACTGATTATTTTTCGTTCCATTTTCTGATACATAATGTATTGATTACTCAGAGGGTAGAAGGACCATTTCACTCAGTATAACAAAACATGTTTCTGAACAGGATTACCAACCCCAGCTTTAATTATTCATTTGTAGTATTTTCCTTAAAAGTGTATGCCGTGTTTTTGTTTGCCCTGGTGAAAAGCTAATCACAGCCTTACTGAAAAGGTCAGAGGTCACAGGTCAACGTATGTCACTGGCAACTTGAACGTAGAGCCAGAAAAAACATCAACAACAGCATTAGCTCGTAGCTATTAGCTGAAAATGTCCATTCGTAAGTGGACTAATTGTGCCGACTCGGCTTCCATTTCGGATATTTCAGCGAAAAACCGTGAAACTGAGTGATGTTGAAGATGGAGCTGGAGCTGGAGCTGGGGGAGCCACACAGCAGCGGGAGACCAGCATGGCTAACAGCAGCCGCATTCAGCTTCACCTTCACAGAGCGAGGACGTAGTAGGCTAATTTTAAGGTGTGTGTGTGTGTGTGTGTGTGTGTTTCAGCACCCGCGCCCGCCGTGGTGTTTTTTCCTCCATTAGTCGTCACATGCATTGCTCCCCTGATGTTCTACCTGTTATTTACTGTGTTTGGTTCTGTCCATATCAGTGTGTTGACCGGTGCTGCTGAAATGCTGCTTTACATTTGTGCTGCATGTTTAATCTCCAGTCTCGTGCTTTATGGATCAAACTGTTGATAGTCTGTTGTGTGCTGTAAATATTGAAGCCTGTGTTTGCTGTTGATGGTTTTTGCGTGATGGTGGTTCACATGCGTCTGTAACTGAAGTGTTGTGCCAACGTCTCCTGTATTCACTGTATTCATTTTCTATAGTCAGTTAACGGTCCTTACAGAACCTTGTAAATGCGCCTGATCGGTGCCGATCATCAAATGCACTGTGAATGTTGCCAGTGTTGTTGCTTCTCTCCACGTTGTAATCAGAGCTTGTACTGAACTGTATTAAGAAATAGACCTAAGACCTTAAGAAATTGTGATCATATTTTATGATCACAAAGTAAAGCTACCTGCATGCTGAGACAGACACTCAACACACACGCACGCACACACACACACACACACACACACACACACACGCCTCTACACACCCTCTCTCACAGTTTCAAAGGACACACCCAGTGTCTGAGAAACGTCAGCTCTCTGGTTTATTTCTAATCCCTGAAGTGACAAGGCGACACCACCACAACAGTCCTGTTCCACAGTCAGACTTTAATCTAGAGACAAAACCAGAGATTGGCTGGCTGACAGAAGTTTAACTACATATCACTAGTATTTTATCCGGAGCTGTGGCTGTGGTCAGAGAGCAGGAAACTATGAGGCTCAGTCTCCACTGTTTCTGTTTGAGTTTTGATCGCTGGAGTGTTTGGGCTGCAAATACAACACAGAGTTAATGTGGTTCCTTTGTCTTTGAACCAAAGGCACGTCGTCAAGCCTCGGCTCAATAGGCTGACCTGAACTATTGAGAGCAGGGAGAGCTGTTTGTTTAAAATAGCCCGTCTCTTCCTCCACATATATTGCACACTGTATGTAAATAAGGCTGTTGATCCACTCTCCTGTGATCTCGGGTGACTTGATGAGTTAATAATGATACAGAGTTGTGCACAGTCAGCTCTTTTTTCAATGATTGAGTGAAAAAAAAAATACAACCCTGTGTCAGCACCCTCACCCTCACTCTCCACACTGAGCTAGCATGTTGTTATGTGCACATCCAATCCTTAGAGAAGTCAAATCTTATCTGTATAAACCAAACAATCACACCCTCAGAGCTGAAGGCACAGATCAGGTCAGGCCAGCCAGATCAGAGATTGTGTGTGGAAGTGTGTAGCAGAATGTGTTAACTGCAACATGCATAAGTGCTACGTTAATCATTGGAGATTTTATTTTTCGGTCTGCGACATGCTGACAGGTCTCAGACAGAGTCCAGCTGGTCACTGCAGTGGTAACAGGTGTGGTCTCACAAGCCGCTCTTGTGTTCATGTCAACAGGGAAACTGAAAGGCTGTAACACGATCACTCTCCGACACGACTACAGCAGTAAGTGGGCACGAAAGTAGATCGTGAACAATATCAGCTCATCACCAGCTCATAAAACAAATCTTGAAATAGTCTCTGGCTATCAGGATAATCTGCTGATGCCAGATCAGCACTGACGCTCCAAGCAGCTCTATAAACATGGACACACACACATAAGCCAATGTAGTCTGGTGTGTTCAGACATGTCGCCAGTAAGCAAAATTCCAGTAAGCAGTTTGGTTCTTGTTGGCACCTGTTCAATAACCATACACACAAAAAAAACAAAACAAAACTAGAAGCACTTCTGACTAATGCACACCCTGTCATGAATCTCGTCATGAGTCATCTATTCCCATTTATTCACCTGTACATGTAGGAACTTCTCTGTGATTGATAAGACTAATGGTTCTTACATTGCATGAACAACATGGCAAATGGCATCTTCAATATTGTTTTTTTTTCCTTCTAATTTATAATTCAAGCTTTGGTTTAAGCGGCACTCACTGAAGCTGGACACAGATAATATTATATAACATAACACAACTTGAAATCCAGCACATCTCGTTCCATGTAGAATGAACATATGGGATGTGGAGAAACGGAGTAATGTAATTCCTGACCTCTTACTAACCTCCACAAAAAGCTAGTGTGTGTGTGTGTGTGTGTGTGTGTGTGTGTGTGCGTGCATGTGCATGCATGTGTGTTTGTGTATCTGCTGGTCTCACTCTGACTTCATTGAGATCTCCACGGTGAGCCTGAGCCAGACCTGACACCTCAGTCTGGGAGAACAGCTGCAGGCAGATGTGAAGCTCTCTGAAGTGTCTCTAATATCAGAATGTCTTACTAGATCAGCACAGACTGCACCGAACAACCAACACACACATAGGCAACACAGCATCAACGCATACATCACCATTATACTTACCACTTATCTCACACACAGACACATGCAAAGTGACGGCAAGAACACCCTCGTACAGAGAGGGAGAGATTCAATGCAGATGAATTCCATGTAAATAATACAGAGCAGCAACAGGCAGCAGCTTCTATCAGCACACACACATCAGAACTGAGCTACTGAAGCATTAAGACAAATAACAACCACACTGCTAATGAAAAATCAACCTGGAGCAGGAGAGTATACTTACATGACTTCACGAGCAGTGTTCGCTCTCAACACTGTAGTTCACCTGGACAGGTAAAAGCCTTGCAGAGGGTGTAACGTTAAACCATTCAGAGAGGGGGGTGGAGGGGAAGGAAAGGAGAGTTAAATGACTCAGTAAAGAGGACTTTGTCCCAGACATGGAAGCTGCCGATTGGCTGCCGGTGTTCCAGTGGAGAAATTTTATCTGTTCGCCGGCCTTTGGGGAATTCTTCAAGGCTGGAACTGCGTGAGCTCAGAACCAGCTCACCTCTAACAGGGCAAGGTGATCAGGAAGTGGCTGAGCCAAGGGGCGGGGTCACATAAAAGGTAAACAAGAGAACTGCCCAAACCTGCTCTGGGAGTTTGGGAGAAGCTGGAATTTCCTATAAAGCAGAGTGGACATGGAAAATGAAAGAGTGGGCATGAGTACTATCAGCAAACAAGTAAATGAGAATGACAGTGAAATGTCCCTCAAACCTGCACCAGCTTTCAGAGTTATGACAGGACCCCTTATGTAACACAATAATGATATTGTACAACCTGCAGAGCTGATTTCCTGTGGACCATGTTCATAAACACAAGCACCATGCTGTTTCTTTTAACCAGAAGCTCATAATCAGAGAAAATGACAGCGTCTCAGGCTCAGTTAATGCTGCCATGTTCAGCAAGTGTTAAAATCTGTGTACAACACAGAATACACGTTGCTTTGTGTAGACCCTTCTGTTTTGTGTTGTGGTTTGTTTTTTCTCAGACAATAGCTGCTTTTGTAAAACTGTGCGTGTGACTCCAGCTCTGCAGAAAAACAGTCGTTATCCACATTTCTCAGATGTGGTTTTCCTCTCGGCCTTTTTCTACCTCATGTACTTTTAAACAAAGACCGTGAGCCACAGGTGCTGCACACAAACACCACTGCAGACACTAAATGATGGTTCTCCATGAGTCACACTGTAAGTAGAACTGAGTCATTACCTACCAAGAGCAGTCTCAAAGTAACAGCAGCTACAGTATGAGCCCAGAACTAGCCAAACATGTATGATCACACAGCTTTTTAGTGATGCATTAGATATACAGTAAGGATAAACAGCCAAACCATTCAAGTGATGAGAACCCTTCTGCATCAGACAGACACCAGAATGAAAGAATAATGTTAATTGCTTGTTAACAGTGGGATGTAAAGGGTGTAGCTCATGCCTGTCTGTTAGGAATGATAGGTTCAGTCTGTCAGCTGTTGTGAAGCTTAACTCCAAAATAATTGATGGGACGGGGGGAGGATTGAAGAGGAGGCACAGAGGAAGCTGTGTGAGGTGAAGGAGACACATGCATGTCAGTGCTCTGAAGTCAGGAAGTTTGTTATTGTAGTGTGTCCTGCTGAGCTGACCTGCTCACCAACACAAGTGCCAGTTGGAGCTGCAGCAGAGGCTGTGACACTCAGCTCATGGAGGCAATTAAAGTCCTCTGAAACCCTTAGAGCCCCTAATTACTGCAATTAGTGGCAAAAATTACACTCCTCCTCAGCTTCCTTCTCAGAGCCATAACTCAGTCAAATCTGAACACACCCACGACTCACAAGTTTACCAAAAAAATCACCAGTGTCTAATAGCTATGAGTTTAGATTGTGCCAATCTGCCAAAATGTAAAATGTAAAATAGGCTAAAAAATGAGGGACTGAATGCAGCAGGTGTCTTGATTTTGAGTTTCATACTTTGAAAACACTGGTCAGACTTATGTGTGACTTTTCATCATCACATTAAACTTTCAGCTCTATAGGCCTACGGTAATGGCTTTACTGCTGTTCTTTAATAGCAATTGTTAGCGCATTGGTAACACACTTAACTAAGATGGTGAACATTGTCAACACACACACACACTCACACACACACATCATCATCATCATATATACTCATCTGCAGCATGTTAGCATGCTGATATTAGCGTTGAGCTCAAACTCAGATTGTGCCTCAGTGCAGCCTCACACTTGGTTTTGGAGGTGTGGAAATCTGTGAAGTGACTCAGTGAGGCGATGTGGTTAATTTGCTTATGATTTTTTTTTTTTTCCTGACAGTCATATTTCAAAACAGATCCGTGGTTTTATTTTCAAGTAGGTTTTGTTTTTAGTCTCAGGACACATCATCCCCAAAACATCTGCAACAGAAGTGTTGTTGACATGAGCAGAAAGTCTTGATTCTCACATGTTTTTCTGACGTGGCGAGTAAAAGGAATCTGTTGTAAAACCTCACACTCACTGAACAATCAGGCTGAGTGTAGCCCCTTCACTGGGTGAGTGATGGTTGATGAACAAGAAACAGCAGAGTAGATCCCAGTAGTGACCTTTACAGCTGTCATATCACTCCCACTTCCTTTCCACATGACTTCTCTTCTCTTCTTCTTCTCTTCTCTTCTCTGATGAACAACGCCACAACATTGCAGGATATGCTTACTCTGAAGAAATCCCCCCTGAAATACTTCTTTTGCAAAATTACATGACACGTGTTGCCTCAGAGATTTGAAGATTTGGAGTTTCTCAAACTCGTCAGTTCTCTTTGAAATGCTGAGTTGAACCTGCATCCTGTTTCATTTCTGCTGAGTCCTCAGCTCCCTGCTGCTGGAGTTTATCTAAACACTGTGGTGCAGGTGAAACCAATCTCCTCCGTCTCTCTAGGAGACTTTCTCTTCTCTGTCCTTTCACATACTGAACACACTTCCCGACTCCTTCCACCTTTTGTCAGCTTAGCTCTGCTTCACATTCCTCTGACACATTTTCCTCCAAGTCCCTGGTGATGATTTGAATTCAGATGGCGGATGTGAATGTAAAGGAACGTGCTGATACAGAGACAGGGAAGATCCCTTTTATCTCACTTTTTTTTGGAAATACTCTTCATAGGTTTCTTTCTCTATCCGTTCTCATGTGGCAGTGAAATGTCGGTCGTCGCCTCTTCCTTCCACGTGTATCCATATTTCATGGTGCTGAGGCAAATGCTCCTTGTAGCATGAATATCGAAGGGAGAAAACAACAGAAGGAAGGTCATCAAACAGACGCCATCACCATGGAGATGGCCTCCATCTTGTCCTCCTAATGTGATCTTGGGTTGTGAGTGTGAGTCTGTAGAGATCCATGTGACTGACTGTTTGGAGTGCACATTGGGGGTCATTGCAGGATAAAAGCAAACACTTAGTTTCCTCCTTAACGTCAGTCTGTTCCCTCAGTATCCCCTCACTGACTGGAAGGTAAAACTCCAAGAGACCAATCTTGAGGGCAGTCATTTTCAGCTGTGGTGCCTGCAGCCACTACAGTCTGTGATCCTGCACTAGAATTGTTCTGAATGAAAGAGACAGTGAGAAAAGATTGTGAAGCTTGTAGCACTCCAGTCAACAACTCTTAGATGGATTTCTGTATATGTTTGTACAGACGTTCAACGTGCCAAGAGGTTGAACCCTCATTTCTCCTCACTGAGATCTACAGTTCAGAGTGATATGTTTCCAAATACAGGGAAGAAACATGGAGGCAATATTTATGATGATATTTCAAACAGTGTTCATTCTGTCCAGAGCTAATTAAAAAAAAAGATAGGATGCTAACATGCTAAGCTAAGATGGAGAACCTATACTTCACTTGTGTCCTCAGAAGTCAGAGGGTGCTGACATAACAGATGTGCTCCAGCACTGACAAACACAGGCCAGAGGGAGGTTTTGTTACAGTTTTCCCACTGTTGCTAAAACACATGCTTTTTTCAAAACTGTAAACACAAAACTTTCAAACTACTTTTACCAAACCTCTGACTCTTACACACACACACACAACAGATTTATCAGGCTGTTTTCAAACCACACGCACACACAAGCCAGTCAAAATAAAAGAACTATTGATCATTTATTATACACTAGATAAGAAAACGTTGTGCATGTAGCTCCAGAAAGCAATAAAGTCTTTAATCTTGGAATTCAGAACAAACTCTAAAACCTGAGACAAATGAAAAGCACACATCCCTGTAAATGTAGCCCAGTGTGTGAAGTTGTGTGTAGAGTTTTGCTAAAATAAGATGAGCTCTGCAACTTGTGTCTGACTGCTGAAAGTTGTTTACGGTTTGGCCATAAGAGTGATTGATTGAAGAAGGGTTCAGGCCACTGAGGATCAGCTACAGTGGAATTCAATGTTTTAGCAGTTCAGAGAAACTGTAATTAGACAAATTATTAACTCATTGAGTGCCAAAAACGCAATTTTACGTTTTTCGTTTTTTTTTTTTTAATTACGAAAAGAGACACTCTTAACACACCTTATGTGTGAATTTGGGAACTCTCTGATGAATCGAACAGAAATAGATGACGATGGAAAACTCATGAAAAACTCATGATCTGAACATTTTATCATAATTCGGCTTTTGATAGTTGCCGCATTGTTTGCCGCATGGCTGTTGAATCAGTGGCGCATGCATTACACAGCAACATTAGCCGTGCACATTTCAGGACAACCGAAATAAACGGTTTGCCCCACTGAAAGCATAAAGTTTCACCTTTCAAATGAGCCATAGTATGTGTCCATAGCTATAATATAGAATACGCTGTGGCTCTACAAAAATGGTCAACAATGGTCTAGATTGCTGGCTCTCAGGGCCAAAACTTCGGAAAACAGTGCGGCACTCAATGAGTTAATTTTAAACTGAGGTCAGGTTCAACATTCGCCACAACAGATATTGTCAGAAAATTCGTCCTGCTTCACATCAAGCTGTTAGCATTGTCTTGTTCGCGTGCTGCCTCTTGCATTTAGTCAGAACACTGCTGTTACTGCTTACAGTCATCTGTATCAGCACTCTGGCCAGTGACATGACATGACCCGATGTCAAGTGGTGTAACTGGTATTTTTCATAAAAATCTGACTATACAGGAAAATAAATCTGGAGCCAATGTGAAATAAATGTAATTCACAAAGCAACACTATGTTTCTTGACAAATTTTACATCATGTGATTTAGATGATTTAGAGAGCAGTGTTTTGAGGACACGTCCTGCCCAGTGCTGTTAAATGCATTCAAAATACAGCAAAAATTAATTTCAATTGAAGTTTTTCAAAAGAAAATATATTTTTAAGTACACTTAAATCCAGTGTGGGTGGATCAAATATTTAATTGCTCATCTTGATAATTTCACTGCTTGCTTACTGGTCACTGACCCACTCTCAGGCTAGCAAGTGGCTGGCTCATTGGCAGCACTGTGTAAATAATCAACCTGCTCTTTCTCCCTCTGTGACGTTGTCCAAAGGTTTATCTCAGATGGGTTGGTACAACAGGAAAACAGAGGTAATGCTTTCACACTTTTACACCTGGTCCCTGTGCCACATTCTTTGTAATTATTCAACAACACTCTACATTGACCCCGTCTCCACTGCAGGCACTCGTACAAGACTGAAAAAGAAACAGTTACTCTTTCCTGCAGTTCCACTTTGACCTCTGCTAGTCTGACCACTTCAGACTGAGACTCAGACTCAGACTAGTTTTATTGTCATTCATACCACTTTGCATGATAGGAACGAAACACAGTTTCCCAGGTCTTGGTGTGTTCCTACTAGAAATAAGACACAATAGGCCAAAACAGATAAATATAATAATAAATAAAAATTGGTAGCGTTACACAATGCACAGCAACAACAATACACAGCAACAACAACAATATTAGCAGCTTCAATGACAGTGCAATATTACAGCAGCAAGATGTAAACATCCTGATCCTGTTTTTTTCTGGTTCTATTAAACTATGTCTCAGTTTAATTGATCTCACAAAAAGTGGTGTTATTTCATCGTAGCTGTTGAGTGTTTTTTTTTTTTTCCAGTGAATACATTTTTGTGAGTCACTTGTCTTTTAGCTAGAAATCTTCAACTACTTGATTCAAGGCGGCATCTGAAATACACAAGTGCTCCCGTCACATATTGTTTCCCTCACTCTTTACTCAGTGCGGTAATAGAATGAGGCTTTCCATCATTCCCAGAGCAGCACATACTAATGTATGCACTTCGCTTTCACGTACACACAAAAAACACACATATCAAACTGGAGCTCATCCATTAGTCTCCGTCTTGACATGACTGGCCCACTGCCACCTACCCAAACAACATCCTCCTCCAACACACACTTCAGTCTGGAGCCACACACTGAGACAAGACATCAGACAGGATGAGCTCTGGTGAGAGTTTTTATCAAAGTGTTGCACTTCTCTTTTTATCACTGCTGGTCTCATTTGCACAGAAAAGGCACAGTGATAAAGTAGGTCAGTCGATTTTAATTTTCCCAGCTCTGACAAAATAATATGTGGAAATAATGAAGTATTCAAGAAGTCATTAGTCTTGTGTCAGAAGGGTTCCAGGTTTGACACAGGGAAAAGTGCTTTATGTAAGTGTGTGAGCGTGGAACATGCATGTGTGCAGATGTGGCACCTGCTCTATAAGCAGTAATCCCTGTGGTGAATATCATCATTCAAAGTGCAAGGGATGGATTTGTTACGCTGTTTGTCAAATGTCACAGTGACACCAAGCCAGATTGTGAAAAAAAGAGCAAGACATTTGCACATGTGGGACAAGAAACGGGCGGTGAGTTGAATACAGAATCAGACGCCAGGAAGACACAAGCAAAAGAGGGTGGGAGAGAGAAAGAGAGGGAGAGAGAGAGATATGGTGTCTGACTCTGTTCAGTGTCGAATCAGTGGTCTGAGTCTCAGGAGGGAACCAGAGCATTTCTGTTCCAGCAGGTAACGCAGCTAACACCAGCCTACAAATGAAGATGAATGTGCTTAATCTCTGTAGTGCCAAAACTACACCTTGCTATTGAGACACGCACTCATTCGGGGACACCTAAATGCCCCCACACACACATCAGCCATCAATCCAACCCAGGCGTCACTGCTAAAATGATAGTATTTTACAATCATTTCAACGTCTCTGCCCTCGAGTGAATACAACTTTGTTTTTTGCAGCATTCAAAAGCCTGGGTTTGTGTGTGTCACTTTTTGTGTGTGTGTGTGTGTGTGTGTGTGTGTATCGAAGGAAATCTAGAGCAGGGCCACAGATGCTCGACAGCGGGACAGTCTCATTATCCTGGTCCAGTGTGAGCAGCTACCAGCGACCCCTGCCAACCCCGTATGTCACTCAGAGGTTGCCTTTGGTAACAGCAGATTAGCCTGGTTGGCTGCAGAGTACTATAGCAGCAGAGGGCTGATTAAAATGTCTTTATAGTGTGAGGAATAACACAGAGAATATATACATACACATATCCAATTAACTATCTAGAAGTGATAATGTCTAGATGGCTGAATGATGCAGTAAACATGATTTCTTTTGATCGTGTTTTTTTTTTTTTTTTTTACATAAACTGCAAATATCACACTCTCCACATTGAATTCTGCAAATTTCAGTCCCTGACGAGCCCTCGATGTCCTGACTGAACCTCAGGGCAACTGGAGCATGACCATGCCTCGATTTCCACTGACATTTACATAGAGAAAATCAGCTTTCTCCTATCAGGACAAGCCTCACCTGACATGTCAATTCATGCCCTCCAATATATCCATCTTTCATAATGGTCGCAAAGCTTATGTAAAAATCAGGTTATATGGTAGTGTACAGTAAAAAGAGGCCTGTTAGGGCCCATGTTGGTCTTGCTCCAATCATTTCGTTGTATTTTGGCGTGATTAAATTGGGCTTATGATGCAACAGTCCAGATGACCAGGACTTACAAGAATGTGAACAGACGGAGTCATTCATCACAGCCGTAATCCTCTCATCCTTTTATTAGACAGTCACTCTACCCGCTGCCATGTAACCCTGCATCCACATACATGAGAACAACACACAGTGATGATAAAAATGATCCAGACGTGCACACCGGTGCAAAAAGCAACAACCTGTAAGAGAAGACTGGGAGCTGACAGCCTGTTCCCGCTCAGTGTTTCTGAAAGCAAACATCCTTTTGGGAAGGGCTGTTGAGCGCTGAATGAATTAAGCTTAATAAATATTCACAGCTCTCTCCTCCTCTTGCTCTGCCCCACTGCGAGCGCTTAGCTGCACTCCCAAAAAGCCTTAGATTCTGTAGGCGTTCTCTTTCAAAGGGACTCTGAAAAACTGATTAATACAGTGAAACGCAACATGTTTATTCTTGTCGAGAAAATATTCATGCATTCAGAACGAGACATGAAACCTTGCTGGGAGCATGCTGCACAAAGTCCCATAAATGGAAGAAATCATAATTATTAGATCAGAGTAATTGTTCTGTATGGGTGTTCTGACATCCATTTGTGACGGTCATTATTTCCGTCTGTCTGTTGCTATGGAAATAGTTTTCTAATTTCATGCTTCCTGGCACAACGTACATGCTTGTTGTTAACACACTGATAGCCAGTGCAGGTTTGCGTTCTGCTCCTCTGTCGTCTGACTGATGCTTTCGTACATCTGTGACACCTCCTGTCCCCTCGTCCCGCTGCAGCACGTCTGTGTTTTATTGATTTTCACTACACTGCCTGTCTCGCTGTGTTGCTTCAGTGGAGTCTGATGTGCTCAAGTCACAGCAGCTGCTCTGTTCTTAAGCTGGCCACTGGTGGAGTCCCTCAGTCTTTGATGTGAAGTATCTTGCTGGTTCTCATTCAGTCTGCAGGCTCAGCTTTACAGCTTCACTTTGACCCTGACAAAAACCATGTCAAAGAAATAATGCAGGAAGAACGATATCATACCTGTGTATTACTACTGCTGTTAACATCCTTGCATGAATTGCTTTCATTGACAAATTCATTCAATTCAAGAGCCAAGATTACACTGCAGCAGTACAGAGTATCTTATGTTCCAGGGTAGTCCAACTACACAACCAATCACAGCTTCTCTGCATCTGAAGCTGCTTTTCCACTGGTCAAAAATCCTGCCAGAGCCTCTGTCTGACTGTATGACTTTGCAGTAGACATGAGTATTTATGGGCCCCAGCTCTGATCAGCTGGGATACAAACACAACACCTGGGTGAACATGCTAATTTTCACCTCTTTACCTGCTGTCTCATTTTTCAGAGCACACACTTGTCACCTGCCCCAGCATGGTGCCTTTAAACCAGAGACACCACGGCTACACCTTCTACTGAGACTAGGCTGCAGCCCTGCAAACAAGTTTCAAAACACAGAATCACACTATCCAACAGCAGCGCCACAACAACACAAGCACAGGCAACAGGACAGCGTGTGGGTGCTCTGTGAGTACATGTGATGACATCACTTCTTGCAGTTGTGTGTGTGTGTGTGTGTGTGTGTGTGTGTCAGTGCAGTCTAAACAAAAAGGCAAAATTGACTGAAGGTGGAAAAATGTTCAATCTGTTTCTGTTAGCAGGGTTACTCACAAAGATCCCCCATGAAGTTTGCTTTTGGTTATAAATTCTCATATTCATGTGGATGAATCACCCACACTTGTTTATGTGTCCATTTTTGATAAATATATCGTTTTATCTTTGTAGTTATTTTGACACTATTATTTAGTGGTCGACTCGCCCAGCATTTCCTCGGAAAGACAGAGCGATGTACGGCAACCGATAGGTGCATTATAGATTGTCAAAACGTTACTAATAGTAAAACCTGTGTAATTACTTGGTCGTTGGCCATCATTCGGTCAAAGCTCTCTGGTTCGGTCTTCAAAACTCTCATGGCTCGCTCTGGCAAGCTCACTCATTTGCGAGTTTGTGACCGTGCGTGTGGAGGCTCATGGGAAATGTAGTGTGAAAACACTTCCGCTTTCCAAAACTCCTCTTAGTCACTTAAAAAAAATGCTTATACATGCACATACTACAAAATGCACATTAGCTAGTTGCAGTAACTTTTTTCAGAAGCTTTGAGAGCTTTTGGGTGAAAAAGAATCTGTAGAGCATCAGAGAGAACCCAAACATCTTTATTTCCCCTTAAATTGTACACAAATGAATTTACAGCCCTTTACTCGCCATCACTTGCCTCAGCAAACACAGTCATCTGCACCTCGTCAACGGACCGTGGTGTGGTTTTCCGCACAGCAGACATTTAACTTGTGTGCAAGAATACCAATCTCAGTACAAATCAGTGGGCACTGTTGCAGGTGTGTTTTTGAAAATAGCAGGTTTGATTCTTGTGACGGACGTTGTGCTCATGAATCTTCCAGTGACGACACTCTGGCCAATCAGTGACCGGCAGTCGGTTGTATCAGCTCAGCACTCTTGGAACCTCGGCTAGGGCATTAGCCAAACAAGTACCAGGTACTGTTCCTAGTGGAAAAGCAAAACTGGTGCTAGTAGAAAAGGGCCATTAGACTTAAAAGGCCTCAAATTACATTAGTCACCCGTGAAGATGATCTGTACGCCACATTGCTTAATGTGTAACCTAGCTTTCCTGTGAACGTCTTGTCCTCTTTTTTTACAGTGAACAATTTTCAACAAAGTGTCTTTGTGTTGTTGTGTGTCCCTTTCAGCCCAGTGTGTGCAGTATTACCAGTGACTGTGAGACACAGTCGGTGAATATGGTTGTCATAACCTAAGGGTGACATAAGATATTCAAGCAGTTCTGCTCAATCTTCTGAGAAAAGCTTAGCAGAAACAGGGTCAGAGCCAGATAAAGGATGACAACATTTGAATCTGAAGTTATCATAATGTGGGAGAGACTGAGGAGGAGAGCTGCTGTGTAAAACTAAAAGAGAGCTTTCACATCACAGAGCGGAGAGAAAGCCGACATGGCTAATAAAGGTGGGTGCAGAGGACGGGCGGGGGTGGGGGTGGGGGGCAGCGGGAGACGAAGGCTTTTAAGCAAAATCACTGGTTGACGGAGTAGAGGTAGGAGAGAGAGGAGATGGTCAGAGGAGTGTGAGGAGATTAATGGGTGTGTGTAAAATGAGACTCCATCTGCAGGAGAAGGTGAGTGACACTTAGGTCACACTTGGAGCTGTGCCTCTCTTCTGTTTCCTCCCTCTCCCTAGCTCTTTCCAACACCCTCTCCTTCCATCCCTCCCCTCCTCATCTATTTCTCTCTGGTCCTCCCCCCACCCACCCACCCCCACCCTCCCTCGACCTCCCCTGCAGCTTTCCTATGACGTCGAGCAGACGTAGAGGTTAGCATCACTGAGTGGATGGAGGGGAAGATGCAAAAGGGGGGCTTACGGTGGGAGGGAGGGGGCTTGGACATAAATAGAAACTGACCTATCATGGACACACACACTCACAGTTACTGAACATTAATGCACAGGGGGAGCAGAGGCAGTTTAACCATCACATTTCTGTATTTAGCGATGGTTACATGCTGCATTAACATAATCTGTTTTCTGTGTATTTTTGAAGGAGGATTAAAATAAAATGCCAACTACTGTATAAGCCCAACAGAGGATGATGTCTCAGATGATTCAGGGAACTCATGTCCTCAGTTGGTGACTCTCTGTTCGACAAGTGGAAGTGTAATCAGACATCTCAGGTTTGCCCAGCGTGGCTGTACTCTGCTTTATCTGCCAGCAGTGCCGCGCTGCATGGTGACAGATCAAGGTTGGCACAGAACAAAAACCGTTTGGCCAAACGCACACTCGCATGTGAGAGATGGATGGAAGAGGAGTAGCTTTGGAGTTTGAGCTATTCTGTGTGTTTAATGCCACCGCATGTTGAACTGGAATTTAAAGTGGTCTATTAATTTCAGAGTGAGTGAAAGAGTGAATAACAAAGGGGTCCTTGGACTGGTGGTAATCCCATTTAGTTGGTCCCTAATCCTGTGGTATAGATGGCCTGAGCTGGGTAGACTGCACTAGATGCTAATTACGAAGCGTATTGACTGTGACAGAGGCCTATTTTAAACTGAAATTGTTACATAATTAAGAGAGGATCGATAAGTCAATTGAAGGAGAAAACAGATCAGTGACATTGCCCACATATACACATGTTAACAACCCCCGAGGGAGCTGTGTGCACGTACTCTCCTTTACTGCCACAAATAGGCTGCTTTCCCTCTCTCTCACTCGCACTCTCTTTCACACATGTACACACTTATGCAGACAATAATGAAAACAAACATTACCCAGAACCCCTACTTACAGTATTAACATCATGCACTGAGGAGCCAGAGGACTGAAGGGTAACTACAATTTGTGCATCTAAATATTCAGAGGCTGCTCAGAGCAGCACAAGAAGGAGCAGGGAAGTGGCCTCGGACCAATAAAGGAGACGCAGTGAACTGGTGAGGTGGGAAATTAGGAACAGATTGAATTAATTTCATTCTCTTTTGTCATTTTTATTACAAGAAAAAAATGCATCTGTGTTTAGTCATTATACATATTATGCAAAATTATTCAAATGAGAGAAACAAGCAGCTCCAGTTGGCTGTGTAGTGCTCTGTTTCTGATGGTGCTGGTCCAGTGAAGCTGTGATTATGTAAGGGCGACTGTGGTGGAAAGGTAACAGCTCACAGACAGTTGTAACAGAGCAGGCAGTTAGTTAAGGCTCCACAGCCTCATTGCTTCATATTGATCTGAGCTGTTCTGCTGTAAGTAAAGCCTCGGAGGTTATGGTGCACCATGATTTCTGTGTGCAGTAAAAATGGATTTGAGTTTCTGTGAGCCCAGTGCAGCCTGGGTGTCAGTGTGACAGCATCCAGTTTCCTAATACACTGTGTATTACACATGTGCTCAATTTACAATTACAGTATTTCACAATTTACAAATTACTTTTTACTGAATTCATGCAAAGTTAGCAATTAGCTCACAGTAGAAAGCTAGCCTGGCTCTGCCCTGCAGCAAGTCTTAAACCCCGCCCCCTCCACGAACCAAACACTTCTTTCCCTTTCCTTTTCTTTTTATTATCACTCACATTGATGCGTGGTCAAGTGTTAGTTTTTCTGGTGTTTGTCCCTGTGTAGATGCTTGATTCTAAAAAAAGGGCTGTGATGTCATAACTGCACAGCTGTAGCTGACCTGCTTGATTAAGTCCAGTGGGTGAATAGATGAGACCTCAGCACCACACAGTCATGACCGCCAACACTCTGACTCCCAGTGACATCACCAGCACAAATCTCTGAGCACTTTGGTTGTAAGTATGACCTTGTGTATCCTTAAGTGTCAGCTCGTTGCCTGGCAACTACTCAGAATCAGGAAGTGGTCCATCATTCAAGACCCCATACAATCTAAAATGGCTTATACCATATAATGTGTGGATTAACGGGCTTTAAAGGTGCTTGTAGGCAGATTTTGTTACATTTGGACCAAGCCCGACCATCTGCCCCCCTCCTGTTTCCAGTCTTTGTGCTTAGCTAAATGTCTGCTGTTGCCTTTAATTTGATTGACAGTCATGAGAGAGGTATTGACCTTCTCTCCAAGTCCTCCAACATTTCCCAAAATGTCAAAACTCCTCTTGAAGATTCAAAAACACATACAAGTTAGAGCACATCATATTCACATTTCCACATTAATGCACAAATGCACGCACACACACAGCTCACACATGGTGTTTACACATGGTGTTTACATTGTACAGATGTCACAGCTGTATGTTTGGCTCAGACTCAGCTCTCTAGGACACTTTTTTAAGTGTGGTCTGAAAATGGCAACATTAACAACAGCTGCATCTGAATCCTAATGGATAGAGCTGGGATTAGCTCGCAGACAGGATACTATATGTCTCATACTGGCTCTACATATTTAATACCTCAAACCCGATCATGTGTTCATGTTAAATGAGCCAGCTGATGATTTTTTAATAACAAATGGAGAATACAAGTCGAACTGTTTGATGTCTCTATCGAAGCTCTTGGTTTGACTTTTGAAAAATGTAGTTGGGCCAGTCAGGGCGCTGCCATCGCCCCAGAGTGATGGAGTTAGGGCTGAATGGTAGTGTACTGCTGCTGCAGTCATCAGGATGCAACTACAGCATGCACGCAGTATTTAGCTCTAATGAGCATCTGACTTTGAGGCACATCAATGAAGCGCCTCATTCATAATAAAGAGGCTCTGTCCCACGGGCAGCAGCTAAATGAACTGGGACTGAAAGCAGGCAAACAGTTTAGCCTGCTCCCTCAGCTCTGTGAGTGTCGGCTGTGATAATTAAGCACACAGCTAAAATCCAGAGAGGTCTGATACTGTAGGTAGCTCTGCAGACACCGGAGACACGCACAAACATCTGACGCAAGAAAAATTAGAATAGGAAATGACTCGCCCATGTCATGACATTATGAGCCTGTGAGTCAAACCGATGTGGAAATAGGTATAAATAAACAAAAAAAAAGCCTTTCTTCTCTTCCCATTATGCCTGTGAGTAAGAAACAACTGATTACATCTCCCTATCAACCCTCAAGATGCAAGGAATAATAATGTAACAGAAGACATGTGGGAGACAAAGTCAGGGTTAATTAAACATGGAGCAATTTCCCAAAAATTACCTTACACAACACACAATTTAAATACAATGCCCTGTGGATCCCAAAATAAATTCAGCATTTTGTCACACTCTCTCTCCAAATCCCCTGGGAAATGATCAATGGATCAACTCTGCAATGCTAATACCCAGAACAAAACACACAGGGGGATTAGTAGTGTTTGTTATCATTATCCTAATAGTCCCCATCCAAATGAAATGAATTTGAGGAACTCATCTCGGGCCTTCCAAGTGTTTGGGTGTATGGCATATGGCAGCTGAAGAGGCCATCACGAACACCTGAGAAGCAGCCGTGATGGATGGCATGTGTACAGGTCTGAGCTGACGGTGAATGATCAGCCTCTGAGGCTGGCGATCTGAGACACAGCCGATGTGACAACGATGAGGGAGACGCACGTGGAAGAAACCAGAGGGGTGCACAACAGAGCATCCATCACACAACTGTCACATGGAAACGCAGATATTTTCTCTTTTTTTTTCGAATGTGTATTCCTCTTTCTTCCACCTCTGTTCTGGGGTTGTGGAAGGTTGTACAACATAATGAATGAAGAAGACGTTTCAGCGAACCATCAGGATTAAGTCAAGGTCAAATCAGAGAGGTTACACAGCCAACTTTTAAAGCTCACCTCATGGCAAAGACTTACCTGAATTGTACTTCAAACTGTTGAGGAGACATTTTACACGGTCCATGACTGGCGAGTGCAGATTGTGTTGCTTCAGGACTGGAATGCTGCTGAATAAACTACCACCAAATGTTACACAGCCAGAGTCACAAAGTCGCAGAATAAGGCACAAGCTGCTCCTGCAAATGTCAGTCCTCACAATCCAAAGTGGTTACAGTTAACAAGAAGGGAAACACATTGTCTGTGGCCTTGTCTCTGTTTAACAGTTATTGCTTTCACATTCAATCAAAGCATGAATGACAACTTCTTTAACTGAAACTTATTGTTAAAGGTAGAGTCTGTAGGATGTTCCTTAAAACCAAAATATAGACTTAAAGAATTCCTGCTTAATCATCACCTCCAGGTTCCACTCATGTGTGGTGGTGACTGTGTCTGTAGAGCCCCCCCCCAAATCTGTATTTTGTATCTGTATCTGTCACTGTAATCGCATGGACGCGTTTCAGACAGAGGGACCTGATGGAAGCCTGCCGTTGTTGCATTACGTTACATTATGTTATATCTACTGGTGTGGTTCATGTATGAGTGTAAAGTGAGTGCCATGGGCATGTAAGACAGCGACAGGGCACTTTTTCTTCATGGTATGCATCCACCATTTCTCCCAGCTTGACAGCATCCAGTCTCTATCTTGGCAGTAGAAGTAAATATTCAAATAAAAACTTTGAAGTCGGAAGTGGAGAAGGGTTTCATGTGAACAGCATTTCAACATGGGTCAGTCCTGACAACTGCTGTCAGGGACAGGGGGTGTGTTGAGCCTGGAGTTGAAATGAACAAACCTACTGACTCCACCTTTAAGATTTTATGAAATCAAATCCTGTTTTAATATAAAAATACATTTCAAGTCTGTAATTACTTTCCCATATAGTAGTTTTAATTGTTCTGAACTCACTGTGCTGTTCTGAACTCACTGCTCTCAGCAGTGTGATGCAACATAATTCAGCTTCTAATCCATGTATTGATATCAACTTCAGCGTCAACCGTTCACTTTGCTACAGACGTGCAGTTACTCCTAATGCAAACTCGTCGTTTCCTGCTGCTGCCTCACATTGAAAGCGTTCGACTGACAAAGCGCAGGGTGGCTTTGATTGTGACAGGAGAAAGTATTTGTCACTGTGGTTGACAAAACTGGTGATCATCAAAAACACATCCACAAAACAAGTGGATGTAATCAATGACATCGACATGTCTGGAAACAGATTCACCTACAGCTGCATGTCTCAGAAAGTTTTTCAAGCGTTGTATAATCACACATTTGAAACGTTGCATAAGCAATCAAGACTTTGCATTCCTCACTTTTATTTTCCACCTAACCCACCTCTTTACTGCAGTGACCAAGAACCCAAAACTGAAGCCTTACGCTGAGTCACTGATTGGCCACATTGTGCTGTTCATGGAGGCAGGTAAAATGACTCCATTAGCAGCTATGGAAGTGGTGACCCTGCTGTGGTTACTGTTATTTAACTCAATAAAATGGCTCACAATTTAATCTAACTTTAGCCTTTTAAAAGTCCTGTTTGTCTGACCCTCTTAGTGTGAGTGATTCATGAATCTGAGCTGAAACAAGTTTAACTTGCAGGCTTGTGATCGAACCCTGCTGTGAAGTCTTGATGTATTAACAGCTGAATACATACATACTCTCAAAGAACCTCCTGCCTGTGTGTGAAAGAATAAAACTATAATGAGCTGATTGTTGTGGCAATAGTAAGTTTAAGCAGAAATGGCTTCAGTAGCTGTTAAGCATGACTCCTGATGGACATGGTGAACGAGGCTCCAACTGTTGGAGAGGATTTATAAATGCTATGGGATTTATTCTGATCTACGAGGTACACACAGTTCATACTGTATAATTATGGTTATTATGATTCCTCACTGAGACAGAGAATCTGTTTTACTCCATGACAGAGACACGTAACATGGGCAATGTAACTGCCATATAATCAGCAATCATGTAATAGTTAAAGGTCCCACATTACAGACTGTTACTGTTGTGTATTTGAGGTGTTGATCCCTGAGAGGATACATTATTGTGGTTTCGAGAACCAAAAAACATCTCAATGTACATCCCCTCTCTCAGGCTTGTCTCTGGAGCTCTAACAACAGGAGTGCCAATCAGAAGAGAGGAGACCCTGAACCTCTCTTCTGATTGGCTGACTGTTTTCAGAGTGAAAAATTCAAAGTGAAAAATGTAACAGATGTCAGAAAACAAATCCTGCACGCTATTAATATAGAATCTAGACCTGCTTCACAAACAAAAAACACATCTGACAAATCTCACTTTATCCATCTACATATTGGATGATGTCTCTACACTGCTTAATGTCAGATTGCAAAGAGAAACAGTTAATCAAACACTCTTGAACAAGAACAAAGGAAGCTCAGAGGGAGTAGGATGAAGAACAGCTCATGCAAATTTACTCAAAGCCTGTTCTTGACTTGGATTTCACTGCCCACGGCCGGATTAATCTACAACGATGCCCTGAAACAGTAATGAGCCATGGGCCCCAAATCAAAGCCCACCACTTCCCATTCCAGGTTAGTTTGTTTATAATTTGATTAAATTCAGATTAAACGCTATGTAAACAAAACTTGATCTGCAATTATAAGGACAGTAAATCACAGTAGACCCCTAGAAGAGGGGTCTCCACTGTCCACAACCATGCTGGCAGCTCTGACAGACTCAGGGCCAGTTGTTTTGTACCGTGCTGAATGAATGCCACCCCCTCCCCTGTCCCTCACTGGCCCGCACTCACATTACCCCAAGCCCAAGTGTGCTCAAGCACGGTTGCCTCTGACATATACATCATCACGTTGATATATAACATACGCATGGTGCGATGTAATCGTTAAGTGACTGTTGTTTACACGTGGTTGCAGAAGCGCGATGGAAAACGAACCTGAAAACAATGTTTTTGTGTGTTGTGTGTTTGTGGGCAGGCCAGGGAAGTGTACCGTACTCAAGTACGGTACACTTGCATTCACACTAGCCAAACAATACGGACTTTAGAGGGCAAATGTGCTTGTGCACGGTACGATTGCCTAGTGTAAGTGCGCCCTAACACTCACTGAAGAAAAGAAACAAATCAACTGGTAAAAGCTGGGTACAACAATTTGTTGTTTCTTGGGGGAACAAAGAAGCAGAAATAAGCTGCAGAGACTTTATTTACCATGAAATATATAAAATGTGCATGCAGTATGCTGTTTGTGTGGGGTTAGTATCATCAGTAACAACTTTGTACCTCAATTTGATGTGTTAGCAACATTTTGCTAATAGTCAGAAACAGCTGAGTGGGAGTGGAATGTCATTACATTGCAAGTATCTTGCAAGTGTTCAGTCTAGACCAGAGGAGTGAACAAACAGTGACAGACTGACCTGGTGGCAGTTAAAATATGCCCTCACCATTTGACTTTATAGCTGCATGGGTGGAGCATGTGACCAAACAAATATGCCAGTAATAAAAATACCACAAAATAATGAGGCCAGGGGCAGTAGTTCATTTTCCCAGCCAGTAGCTTTGTTGATGCCTCAGTAAAACTAAGGTGACGAGGCCTCTTAACATATGCAGTCATATTTATATTAGTAAAGACATAGATTATTACTCTAATAATACATACTGCCCCAGATTGTTAGTGATATCTAGAGCCTAATGTTGAATTGTATCTGATTACCCATATTTGTTATGTTGCCTTCAGCTGCATTCATTCTTGACATACTAATCACATGTTTTCACATGCTTCTTGCTAATTAGAGGGAACCACACAGGCATGAACGCATATGATCCGTGCACTCATTTGGTATGTGACCCAGCTGCTGTGACCTGGTACACTACTGTTCTGGTATTGTAAACTTTCTCTGTCAGGATGATGTGGGACATTCGGGGACATGACTGTTATTAAAAACCGGTCCAGAGGCTGAGAGATTCAGGTCAGGTCTGCCGACTCAATAAGGAGGTCTGAGTCTGAAACACACTGGCCTCAAATAAGCAGCGAGAAACAACTCAGGTTGTGCTCTCCTGAAATAAACCCGTCAAGTCATCCTCACCGCAAAGCCTGCAATAAACCCACCAGCACGTGTTCTGGGGCAGATTCTCTTGAAATAAATTACATATCTCCCTGGTATCACACACCCTCTAAAGCCTCACATGTGTATATGACGTGCACGTATGAAGTCCTCCCACTTCCTCTGCTTGATTGCACCAGCTATCTATTATCATACAATTATCTTGACGTTTAAGCTTAAGCACAAAAGGCCTCTTTCTGCTTCAGCATAATAAATAACAGTTAAATATATTACTGTAATAACTGTATGGATGAATGAGATTGCCTCTGTGCATTTCCCTCTCCCTCTCTCATTGTGTCCTCTGCACAACACTCAGTATTTGACTCACTTGATTAACCCTGAGTGGAGGACACTGTGCCTTCATGAGGGGTGGATCAGACTTACAGAAAGAGAAACACACAATTACAGTCAGGTCTCTGAGGCCACTTAGGCCTGAAATAGCATGACCTAGGCGGCGCTGGGAGATTTATGGAGCCCAGAGCCTTCACCTTCCTCCGGGCTGGGAGCACACCGAGTCCCAGTCGCATCACTGGGCCCCAAGGGCCATCAGCAGGCCTACTGCACCAGTAGTTCATCAGGCTGTAGGCCGTTATTATGACCATTATTATTATGATCATATACATGTTTATGAATATAAATCAAAGGCAAGGTCAGTCCTCTTCCTGTATTTTGCTAAACACAGTGTCTTTTCAAAATAAAGTTTTGCTCTTCCCCTCTGATACCACAGAATGAATAATTCTATTTTTATTTATTCGTCTGGCTTTTATCTCTGGGAGACGTATGAATCACCCTGGGCTTGTGTCCCTGAGCGAGTGTGTTTTTATCTGCCTGTTGTTCGTACTTTTCCTGAAATTTCTTCCTCCCTCCAGTGGTCTGTAATCTCTCTCATCAGTGTTCCCGCTCTCTGTCTTCCTCCCAGTCGCAGCCATGCCCATTAAGTCTGAGCACTGCTGGTAGCGCTAGGTATTTCAGGGCCGTCTCTCCCTTCCTTCCCCTCTTCAAATGTCATCCTCTCATGTTGTCACATGGCATTTGGAGCGAGTCCTCTGGGGGCCGGGCCGTTTGAAGTATTGATTGAAGTGCCTTCGTCCCCTGAGCGCCATTACGTAACAGAGATGCAAAAATCCACAAAGTCACAGAGAGGGAGGGACAGAGGGAGCGTGAAGAGAGATAGGGGAAAGCTTGGACAGAAGGAGAAAATGCAAGGGAGCACAAAAGAGATGGATGGAGAAGGAGATTGAGGGATTGAGAGGAAAGGCACTGAAAAGAGGTGGAGATGTGTCAGCTGTGGATGGGAGGAAGGCAATCACTGAATCTGTGGATCATCTGTCAGGACAGTGGTGGAAACCTGGACAACTGCAAATGAGTGTCATAGATCAAGCAGCTGAAAATAGGCCAGTGTAGGAAGCTATCTTTACTTCATCATTACTGTTGTGTTTCATCATGGCATCACAGAGACTCTGGTGTTGCACAGGAAACAGCAAAAAGATGAGGGAGAAGAAAGTGTTCTGAAGCTCTTAGAGGAGTAAAACACTTTTTATTTACCACAAGCCAAAGAACAAATCATTTGACAGTTGAGAGTTTATTGATTCAGATAAATGTTCAGTGACAGCTGCAGCTTCCAGGCTCCTCCAACCCTTACCTGCTGATGGGGCAAAGGCAGCTGTCATACATATGAGGACAATGCAGCATGAATAATCTCACATGATCAAGCTTATTGATTGTGTGTAATGTATAATTACACATGTATATACGTAACTTTCCTTTAGGTTCTTCCAGAATAAAGTGACACATAAAGTCACACAGATATACATTCATGTCAAAGATTTGACTCCTTTATTATGCATTTAGCTTTGATTAAGGCTAAAATAACACAGTGTGAATACATCAGCAGACACACACATGTTTAATGATATTAGACATTTTATTTTGAAAGATGAAAGCCCACACAACAGGGTGAACTAATCCAGGATGTGGGAGGGTTCTAGAAGTGAGACTGAAGATGGTGATGTCCACCCCTGCATGGCCTCAACCCACACACACACACACACACACACACACACACACAAACAGGAAGGATGGTCCATATTGCACAAGGTCTTGGTTTGACACGCAGGACTCCCCACCATGATGTACAACCCTTCTTCAAAGGTGTCAGAGATGAGCATTGCTGCAGGACAGACTCAATATGTGACCTTTGATCTGAGTCAGACCTTTGAACCACATGTTTGCTTGAGGATGGGCATGTGTGTGAGTGTGTGAGTGTGTGTGAAAGATCTTACAAGCCTGTTGTTACCTGTGGGTTTTTCTATCACAGAGCCTCTCACAGCAGTCTTGTTTTTTCTTTTGAAAGTTGCTACACAAAAAGTTGAACATTAAAACTGCTCATTTGTTGAATCATTTGCCTGCTGCTTAAATGTGCTTAATGAGTTTGGGCTTTGTTCAGTCAACAGGCTGTTACTGGAGAAAGTTAATCTTCAACTAACCTGAATTTACAATTTGTCCTGCTTTTAGTCTTTGGATAAAGGATATGAAGACAGTCTTTGGATAAAGGACATGAAGACAGGTGACACGTTGAAGAAAAGAGCTGAAAAACAAGTAAAGATACAGGAAGACGAGGCCTCCATCCACAGTGCACTGGATGGCTTGATGAAGATAAAACTCCAATGATCCAAATGGTATGAGCTTCACAATAACCAGATCTTGCCAGAATACCTGTGGGAGATGTTGCACCAACGCTCTCCACTGCTATCAAACCACAAAATGAAAGAACATCTGTTCATCATCAGCTCAGAGACTTGGAGAATATACGACAAGAAGCACTGAAGCAGTTCTGGTAGCACTTACCAAGTCGGGTTTTACATCAATTTGTCGTCCACCTTATGTTCACAACAGGCATGAAATGAAATATAAATCATTTCACCAAGCGAGTGTTTGCATTGAAAGATTATATAAACATTATATAAATGATAACATGTCCCACACGTCTGTGTCATCAGGGACCAGCAGCAGAAGTGTTTTGTCTGTGTCTGCAGCAGGCCCACTCTGTAAACAAGGGAATAACAGATTGAGTTTTTGGATTTTTTGATGCTCTGACATCTTTCAGAGGGACGCAGCTAAATCAGAAACACAGCGGCTACATATGCGCTCAGGGATGAAAGAGTAGCTGCAGCCTTTTTCAAAGACACAATCACCGACTGATGTGCCGCACGGAGGCTCAGCAGTTACAGCTCACTCCTTCTCTGCCACATCCACACTGTGTGGACGTGGTCATCTCGCTCTGAGCAGAAAGACAAACTACACCTGACAGTGTAAAAGGAGTCAACTGCCTTTTACAGAGGGGTTACTCACTTTTTAAAAAAGCTGCTTATTCTCACTAACGTTGCTGCAGGAACGGGCACAGAGAGTGAAAAGTCTCCACAGCAGCACTGTCACTACTTCTGCCACGATTTGACCGGCCCAGGCTGCTTGCTGTACACACATCTGAGGGTCTGTTGCTATCTGGCTGAACTTTACAAGCCAAATTAACTACAGTAGTTAACCATGATAACTATCCACAGCTATACTGATGACTAAAATTTAAAGGGGACGTATTATGGACATATCACTGTTTGAAGGCTCTTTAACATATATTTGGTGTTTGTCTTGCCTTCTGGCCCCAACATGTGACAACTGACAAACAAATCTGTAATTTGCTCCACAGGTTGAAATCCATGTGGATTTTCGCGCTGTTCCCTCGGTTGTCCGATAATGATGTCATTAGTTTTCAAATTTGCATAATACTGCCCCTACCTGGTACCGGTAGAAGGGGTGGGGTTCATTTTTATATTTAAAGGGACAGGGCACTGAAACAGCCTGTTCTGAACAGGGCTATTTTGAGTGGATTAAAGAGCTGTGATGTTTAATCCTTGGGTATTTTGACTGAAGCATGTCACAGACATGTCTTTAAGACACATGGAAACTATTTTAATTTGTGGAAAAGGGGCAGAATACATCTCCTTTAAATTTAAAACACTTGCTGCTACATTTCTATTGTCATATAGCATGAAGCAGGTAACTAATATTTTTGTCCTCATAAAGTTATAATCTGAGAGGTTTTCATAAATCAAACCCCAGTTTTGCATTTTTTTTCCTGTAATAATCATCTAAAGCACACATGTCCAAACTATTCCACAAAGGACCAAGTGGCTGTAGGTTTTCTTTCCAACCAAGCAGCAGCACACCAGACTGGACTCAGTTAACCAACTGATCTCAGTCTTCAGACAGCTGATTGGTCAAACTGTGTGCTCTTGATTGGTTGGAACAAAAACCTGCAGCCACACGGCCCTTTGTGGAATAGTTTGGACATGTCTGATCTAATTTTTTTTACACATTATGTAGGTTTTTTGTTGATGCAGAGTGCAGGGGACAACAAGAGTTATAAACCAGCACAATTTCATCACAAGCTCAGTGTTGCCAACTCACCTGCAAACTAAACATTTGCCACACAGGAGGCTGTGGTGTTTAGTAATATATGCTGTTTATCTTATATTTATACGCTGTGTCTATTTAATAAGCGCAGTGAGAACACAATCTGTCTGCTGTTTCCTTGTTTGTCCTCATCGTCCACTAAAAAATCAAGACGTGGTCCTCCTAACAAACTAGCTGCTCGATGAGTGTTTGCTGCGGTGTTAAACTGCTCTTGCTGTTACCAAGGTAACCACCTGTGCCACTAAATGAAGTAGGATTTAAATCTTAAGGACTGCACGCTGGCCACAGAGACTTCAGTGTTGACACATCACTGAGAGAGAAACCTGGCAGTCTCCCGTCTGTGTCCTGACAGCTGTTCACCTGCACCACTTTGTTCCTTGTTCTTTTTGTCTCCATCTCAGGACAATCTTTCAATTCTGTCTCCACTTATTGAAGAAAAGAAACATCTCTCTGCGCTCGACTCTACTTTCTTGCCTCATCCCCCCCGTGTTTTTATCTTAACAATGTCTTGTTAGCTTCCTGTCTCTCCTCCACACAGAGAGCAGACCTTTCTTGTGATTAACTTCAGTGAACTCTCTCCTGTGCCACTCAGAGCACCAGAACCAGGGCTAGGTTGTGTTTGTACACTCGATGAACCCGGGCCTATGAAATAAAACCAGAAAGTCCCAATAGTCTGCGGCAAGCTTAAGACTGCTGTAGGTAAATGTCATGAGCGAGCTCCTGTGTGACAGGTGGCGTCCAATCAGAGTTTGGTAAATATTATGCAGTTAATCAGATTCATCTGCCTCCTTTTCTGACTGTGTGACTTTTCTCTCTGGAGGTGGAAAAAAAGGACAGCTTCCACTCTTGAGGCTTTTAGAGCTCATACCATCTCATTTTACCTCTGGAAGTATCAGCAATTACCTGGGTGCCCTTCATGATGAAAGGTGGCCTCTTGGCTGTTTTTGTGATATTAGACTGTAGCAAAGTTGCAGTTAAGCAGTCCTGAGGCGGCAGCAGCTACTAGCAGGATGTTGTTTGTGATGGATTTTGAATGCACCACACACTCATCTCCCATTGCCTCCTCTTCATGGCTGTGGCATTAAGGATCCATATGAGTGGGTTTCACACCATCATGTGAGGATATTTGTGGCCCGGGAGCAGCAGTGAGCGTATTTCTCTACATGGCTGCAGCTTTGAAATGATAAAATAGATCTATATTATACAGCACAAGCTTCCAGAAAATGTAATTTACAAAGTGGTCTGCCTAATAATGTAATGTTCACTGGTTATTACCCAGGATTGAGCTCCTCTCTTTGAACTCCTCATCATTATCATCTCTGTATCAACGTGTCTTTAAGCCAACTCCTGCTGATCTCAGAGATAGGATGCTCTAGCCGGCTAACGCTCCCATCTATCATAGAACACTTATGTAACACCCCCACCTCCCATACATATATATATGCATCTATGCGCCTGTGAAGGAGTGAGGAGGAAGGGCGCCGGGGCTGACGCAGAGCGACATTTTCATGAGTGTCAGGACTCACTTTGAAGATTAAGAGGGGAGATATAATCGTCGTCTTCATCATCATCATCATCATCATCATCACCATCGTGCTGTACACAATGGAGAATAGAGGTGCCGCAGTGCGACTCCACAGGCAGGAACTTAAGGCCATCAGCTGAATACTCAGCACACAGAGGCTCACACATGTTGCAGAATATTAACAAGCTGAGATTTTAAAGTCAACACCATGCTCCCATGGAGAACTAGCCCCCAAATGCAACAACACCAGTGTGCATCCTCTGCCTGTTGCTAAGCAATATCTACCTGACACCTGCGAATTTCAGTCTCCACGGTCAATCCTTGTTTACTTTTTCCATCTATCCCTTCACCCTGAACACAACTCGATCTTAATCTTAGTTCAACTTCAAGCACTATTGACTGAATAGCTGAGATGCACATCCATACAAACACACCTATGTGAGGTCAGCTGGTTGACTCTGTATGGGGCTGGCTCGGCTGACCTCACCGCTCATGGGTTGCCATCCATCACAGTCTATCATGCCCAAGGTGAGTGTTTGTGATCAGGCGGTTCACAGAGCCACGGAGACAGCCAACCATAGCGAACCAGAGCGGTGAGGTCAGGGGTCAGAGGTCGAGCCTGTTCCCACAGTAGCAGAAGGGGCTTGTTTCTGTTCACTATCACCTCATCAACACACTCATGACATTTGAACCCTGTGAATTATTGAGATGGAGTAATGCTTTTTTCAGTAAAAATAAGTGGAAGGAGGTCTTGTAAACACATTTTCCTAAGCAGATTAATTCCAATTGGAGAAATGTGACAGTGTGCTGTGGCAGCTCTGTAAGCCTGCATGAATTACTGAAGTCATCCGAAGTGCACAGATTATTTTTAGTATGAGGATGACACTGTTTCAATCTCTGACACCATTCAATCTAATAAGTCACTGTAATGACTCAATGGCTAATTAGTCTCCTAATTGAGTGTCTAAATTACCAAAAGTCTGTGTTAGCGAGCTTCGCTGTTGCAGAGCAGCAGAAGAAGATGGAGTCCCTTTTATCAAAGCTTCAGGCTGCACAATCTCCCTGGTCCAGCTCTAAGTCTGGACTATCACACAGGGAATTGTGATGTGAACATGATCGAGTCTGACACATGCTTGCACTGAGTTACTTTAGAGCAGGGGAAGCTGCTGGTGACTGGGGAGAGCAGCAGCAATCATTGTCTCCTGGGAGAGTCTGGAGGGCTAAGCTATAGAAAGTGTCAGAGCTGCAGACCTGCAGATGGGCTCTTCATTTCTGCCCCCCCCCCCCCCCCCCCCAGCCACCCTACTCTTCCCTGCTATCTCCATAATCACAACTTAGAAAGTACAGAGCCAAAGTGAAATCTCAACTTATGTGTTCAGTCCCAAAGCTCAGAGCTCAGAAAACCTCTCCGAAAATCACAATCACAAACCTTCAGCCTTGGAGCATCATGTTACTCAACAGTGTGTTGTGTGGTCTGTTCCGTGGGTCTTGTTAAGCAGATAAGGATGTTTTTTCAGACTAACTAACATCACTGCTTATTCAATATCGCCATTTTTAGAACAGAGATAATTTCCGGTGTTCAGTGCAATTTCGAGCTGATTGTGTACAAAGTCAGAGGAAAGATGTAATTAGCATGGGCAGTGCAAGCTTGGGCAAGAAAAAGAATCCTGGAGCTTTATGAACTTATTTTATAAATATGCACAAACAGGGGCTAAGAGGAGACTGACTGAAGGGTAATGACAGAGAGAAGTGGAGGTTTTGAGTCTCACCAGCAGACATGGTTGGTGTGTCCTTTAATGGCTAGCTAACGGCTAATGTGCAGCTGGTTTGGGGCGAATGAATAGAAACAGCACAGCGCTTATTTGCATGAATGAGGGAGAGTAAAGGAAACATTTTCTTTACTCTCTGTCTGAACTCGTCCTTCAGACTTTCCTGGGTTAAATGATGTGTCTCAACCAAGTGGCTGAAAAATAAAGCCAGCAGAGAGGAGACAAAAACTGCAGTTCCTCTGTTCACCACTTGGTCAGTCCCCAGAGTCTCACATGTAAAAAGGTCCAACTTATCTGAAACTAACACGTTCACAGCCTGGTAAAAAAACAGTTTGCTCTCTATAGTTAATTTCCTTCTTCACTTTGACATTCCAGTTTCCTTTAGTGCAGAGTCAGACACCTTTTCCACCAAAACTAGACATGAGATTGAGATCAAGGACACACACAAAGACACAGTGGGGAGCATGAGTTCATGTTGGAGCTGGGGTTTGTCACGACTACGACAACCAGGTTTGGACCCAAAAACACAACTTGACATGGTTGGTATACCAAAAGAAGATCATACCAAAAAATGACTTTATTTCACACAGAAATCAGAGAGAGGCAACCAGAACAAAGAGGGCTAGGCTGAAACAAAGTTAAAAAAAACACTAAGAGTCAAAAGTCACACTGCAGGCAGAGATAACAGAGCACAGGTGAAACAAGGTGGGGAGAACAATCTCAGAGGCGGGAAACACAAGGGCAGGAAGTGGAGAGAGTAAGGGTGTATTCAGACATGTGGCCTGTTTGCTTTTTCCATTACAGCTGGTCATCATAGCTCGGCTGCTAAGGTTGCATTGTCTTGTGTCACTTGGAACCCTGGTTGAGGCGTTACCAAAAAAGTACCAGGTACCAGGTACTAGTGGAAAAGCAAAAACAATGTGTAGAACCGTGGTGGGTCACGTGAATGGAAAAGGCCATAAGTCAAAAAGAGGCATGACAGGGTCGATAAATGCCTGTGCTACTAAATAATCATTTAACCTAGATGTGAGGGCCAGTTTAACCCTTTTCCACTGTTGTGCTTCCCAGTGTTCCTGTCCAACCTTATGGTCATTTCAATTAAAACTTTATATTTTTCATATAATCTATAATACATTTGTGACCTGGTGGTCACAGGTGGGAGCCACAGCCCCACAATCCTTTTTCTTCTGAAGCACAAAGCAAAACTGTAAAACCTGTGGTGCATGACAAATAAACACTTGATTTATTCATCAGAAGCACCAGAAGTAATTTTTTTCAGGGAATTGTTTTTCTGAATTAAATGCTACGCTTGTCCTCTGTAATGAGTCTTCACATGTCTTTTTTGTATTACAGCAAAGTGACCATGAAATCCCATTTCACATTATCAGCCTGCTGCGTTCCCTCTGCTCCCTTGTTTGCCTGAAACTGGATTTGTGATTGTGTTTTTCATTCCCAGCTATATCTGCATCTGAGGGGTGTGTACATGCATGCCCAGCATTAAGCAGTCTGGTGCGGGGGTAGTTGTAACAGGAACATTAGAAATCAGTGAGAAAGATACAGTGGCTTAGCCAGGCACGGGCAGATAAGAAGAGATTGGGCAAAGGGACGGCAGCTGCCTCAGCCACCAGCTGGATGCTGTGTCAGTGTGGACGGCTCATCAGATGAGACCGGTGATGAGACAAGAGTCGGGGCGCAACCTGAACCACCCGAGTGAGAGGGCACGGCTAACAATCCACTCCCCACCTCAAAGGCAGAAGTTTCCTGTTGTTCATTTAAGTATCTCCTTGAGTTGCATATTTGTTCTTTTCTTTGTCCTGATCTCTGTGACCCTGCCCTCACCTGCTCCTCAACATACAAACTCTCTATGGCTGCAAACTCTAGGTGCAGCCGAGGGGAGAGGATCTATCATTCCCATCAGTTGAGAGAACTCCGGGAGTGTTATTACTTTGAGCCAAGCCATTAAGCTTTTACCCTGGAGCGATCGATGGCAGATGCTGGAGGGGTTGTTTATCTTTTGTCTTCTTATCAGAGCGGCAAGGAGAGGTGGGGGGTGTTGAGAGAGGAGGGGTGGGGGTGGGGGTGGGGGGAGTACACGAGGAAAAGGAGGAAGAGTGACAGAGGGAGAAAACAGAGGAAAAGGGAGAACACCTTGTTCTAGTGGGCGAAACAACCTTTTACTTATAATTCACAGCGTTGTCCACACGCTGCCGTTTGATTCGGCTGAATGCATGTGAGGAGCTTGACACTTGTGATGTGGGAGATCAGTGATTAGACAAGGTTATGTGAAAGGCTCACAGCTCGCAGGGGAATGACTCAGTATGATAATCAGATCATGTGAAAAGTCCTGCTTCATATCATTAAAATCACCGGCGTAACAAGTCGGCTGCATTATGCAACACACACAGTCTACCTGTGTGTTTGGTCTCGTGTTTTATCTGACGTGAGTTGGTCTGTTTCTGACTCTCAGAGGGATCAGCTGGTTCAAAGTGAATGACCGCTGCAAGGTGTCTAAAAGGAGGAAAGCTTCCACACACACACACACAAACTCTGATATGTGTGGGAAATTGTGATGAAAGCGGCGCGAGTCGCCTCTAACAAGGAAGATGGACCGAGCATGACGCAGAACGATGAGAAACAGCTGTCTGGAGGAGATGCTTCCCTCCCTTTCATTCTCCCTCTATCTCTGTCTGTCTCTTGTCTCTTGTCTCTGTCTCGTAAACACACTCAGACACACACACACACACACATCTGCTGACTTCTCTCTCTTCTCTTTCCCCCTCTCAACTGACCAGTGCCATCTTCAAAGTTCTCTACTTTAATTGTGTTAACTTCTGCTCATCAATGAAGTGGAAACACACAGGGGATATGAGTTATAGTGAATTAATCTTCCTGATTATGACATGTGTGTTTTTCTTTATGCTGTATTTTCTTAATTCGTTTATTCAACCACCTCTATCCCCTTTGGTCCAGGTCTTCAATTAATGCCCTTATTTATCCTCTCGTCCTCTCAGGCACTTTCTCCTCTTCCCTTTTTCCCTGTGTCCCTCGCCTCATTTAATTCAGAAGTAACTTCATTAAAATTATCCAGTCGATCCTGCATGCAGGTGTGAGGAAAAATGACTTGCAAATCGAACAATTCCTAACAAGCAAGTGTGTTTTCCTCGGCAGTAGGAGATTTTTTCTGTTGATTTTACACAGCAAATCCTCATCTCACATGCAGGGTGGATGCAGGCAGCACAAATATCAGTGATCAATCAGACAAAGCCACAGTGGTGTTTTTATTATGTGCAGCTGTGGCCTTCCAATAGAACAAATGCAAATGAATGTGACACACTGTATCAGAGTCACTGGATGCAGTGATTGCAGTGTCGAGTGTATATTAGTGAGATTTTGTTTACCTGGCCTGCAGAGGACTGGTGTGCTCCTGTTGAAAGGGCCCATTGATAGGCCTGAAGCCTGGGCATTTCCTGCTGGGCCCCTGCTGACAGCAATAACGGTGCTCTGGGGAGCTCCCTGTCAGCAGCTTCCACTCTCCATAAACCAGCAGCTTGAAGCAGCCTGACTACCAACAGGCTCTGGAGTGAGTTGAGGGGTCAGGGGTCACTGTGAAGATGAAGAGGAGGGTGGGGGTGGTGGAGGGTGGCCACGTCCCCTAAGAGGGAAATTTTCTCCATTGTTTTTTGATTCTTCTCTCGCCTTAATGACAACCATCTCGATACGCTCTTGTGACTGGTTAAGCCACACAAATCAGAGGAGGTGTTGCCATGGTTACACACACTTTGATTCATATTGTACAGTGACATGCATCTGTGGTTGAGCTGTTGACCAAAAACCATACTATTATGCCATACATGGACAATTGCCAATCAAATATGAATATCCAAATATTACATATGTGTGTGAGGGGATTAAACAGTCAGTTTAATACAGCTTTGGTGCAGAGGGTCAGTGGATGAGGTTGCAAAGATAGTTTAATAATTAAACTATCCAAAAAAAAAAAAAAAAACAAAACCTGAAACTGCCAAAATGAAGTATAAATCAATAATCAATACATGACTCAATACTTTACATTCAAATTTCCATCCCACTTGTTTATTGTTTGATGTTGTCACTCTCACGTGGATAAGTATACATATATTCCATCTTCATTCAGTACTCACTAGCCTGTCAGTGTGGTCATCTTTGGCTATTGTTTTAAAAACTCAGCAGCTGTATCCTCACAGTTCAAAGTGAGTCTGCATTCCTTCTGGTTTGAAATGACGCAGCCCCATTCAGATGTTTTCCAACGAGAAATTTCTGAGGGTTCAGCCCCCACTTTGTGTTTTATTTTCCAGTCAGACCCAGTCATGCCAACCAAACCAGCCCAGTAGGCATTCTCCAAGGTTCCCTGCCTCTGTTACAGCCCCTGACTCTTCCTGTGATCACCACCTGCCTGCACAGCTGCTGAGCCTCTGCTCATTAGCTCCTCAGGATATAGATGCAGTCACTGTTGTACTTTGCCAGATTGTTTATGTTGCCTCGCTGCTGTATGGTCCGAGGCGTTCTTCCATCCCTGTACCTGTTGCCTGTTCCGAATGCCTGTTGCGAACATTCATTCAGGTACCTGAGCTGTTTGCCTGATCCTGTCTGATGGACTTTGACCAGCTGTAAGCCTGATGTTTTAAAGAGTAAACAGGGTCACACACTCACACCTCTGTGTGTATGTGTGTGCACGTCTTGTGTCTGCTTATCGAGGTTCTCCTCCTGGCCCTAATAAAAGCACAGCGCTGGAAGAAACCTTTTACAGCACCTTTTATCAGAGTGGTCAGGAAACCAAATGTGTGCCAAAAAATGACTGCTGATGCAAAAATGAACCATGGAGGCCTTTGGATAACATTCCTCTCACAGGGAAACATCAGCAGCAGCTGGGTCATCATTGTCCTGGCCACCATTTATGAACATACCAAAGGGGTAAATATTCAGAAGACAAAGGATCAATGAGTTCACATTTTGAAAGAAACATTATATTTTTCTGTTGAAGCTGTGTGTGTTTAGTGATTTCAGAGGGTCTCCTTCCTCTTATCTACAGGGAGGAGAGAAAGAAAAAGAACAATGTAGAGGAATAACAATGGCTGCACTTTGAAAGTGTTGTGTTAGAATTCAATTTAAAAACTGAAAAAGTCTCTAGCCTACATTGAATGGAGGAGAGGGGAGTCATAATGGAGGTGGAGGAGGAGGAGGTGGAGGAGGAGAAGAGAGGTCATTGTGTAACTGAACCTCTTGCACATAATAACCTGTATGACTGCTGTTATGATCTCTGTGTGTTTAGATGATTAAATCCCAGTTAAAGTGCTGAGCCTTTACAGGCTGAGCTAAATATAGCGCACACACATACACACACACGGTGTGAGGGTGAACACACAGGTCAAGCCGTGTGCATGTGTGTAGCTACCAGAGGGTTATTCTTGTCTTACATTTCTATTTTCAGCAGTGACACTGAGTCATTTATTAAATAACTATCTCAGTTTGAATTGAATCTGTGCAAGTCACCTTCACATGTTGGGATTATGGCTCTAGGTTTTTTTTTTTTTTTTTTTTTGTATATCTAATTACCGTTTGAAATAGGATAATTGAAGATTTATCTTATCACATTGTAGCATAAATTGTTTCCTTATCACCACTGTCTAATAGAGAAACAACAAATCATGGAAAGACTTAAGATTCTCATCACCTTGCTGGTTTCCCCATTATCAGGTGAACTGAGGCTGGCCTGCTGTGAGCTCTCCTGACCTCTCTGACTTAGCCTGTATGAAAAAAAGGATTTTTTTTTTTTTTTTTTTTTTTTAAAGTGATTAAAGTTAACTTTCTGCAGGGTGAAGTATTCCCCCTGGAACTGGCACTTTACTGAGCAAAAATGATGACAAGAACATCGGACACCTGCATTTTGTAACCTTCATCCTGAGAACAGAGGCTCACAGGTAAATGTACCTCTACTACCCCGTTTTTTTTTAGATAAGGGATGATGTAACGTGATGTAATGCCCATTCCTGAGAGTGCAATACAAATGCACAAAATGCTTTTGTAAGGGTACGGAGTATTACAAAACATTATGCCAACTAGTTCCTAAACCAAGGAGTACTTGACAGGAGCTAGATGTGAGGACTTGATGACTTAAATGTGAGGATCCAGTCAGCTCAGTTTAAACATCCAGACTGGCTCGCTCTCCAAAGTTAATGAAATTTGCCTGCCAGCGTCTCTAAAGCCCAATAATTAACTCATCACATTTAGGTTTTTTAAACTGTGAAGCATCTCCCTATGAGGTGGTGTCAGGTGGGAGGGCGGGGCGCTGGGCAGTTGCTAGGGAACTGCAGAGGGAGAGAGTAAGACATGGTACGCTTTGATCACCAAATGGGTAAAGTAAATGCCTCAACATTCAAGTGTTTGATTCATATCTATTATATCTCTTCCTGTTTCTCTCCTGACTCTATACTGTGGCTGTCAACTGAAGGCAATGAGCAAAAAGAGAATAATAACTGAGTTACAGTCTGGAGCAGTGTACCCAAAATTCCTTGCAACATCTCCAGGTCATAACTTCAGTAAAATCTAAACAAATAGACTTGGTGCATGTTGTTTATATATCAAGTGTGATTAACACTTCCTTAGGATATCATCATCTCACATGTTCATCATAAGTAAATTTCCACAAATCTACTCAGACATCATGAGAACAAACACTCCTTTTCCACCAAAAAGAACCTGGTGCTAGTTCGGTGATGTTGCCAGTGCCAGTCCTTAGCTGGTTCAACTTGCATGCATCCAAAGAACCAGTTTGCTTTTCCACTGGCAAAGAGCCAAGTCAGAGCCACACCATCACTTCAGGGTAAAATGTCAGTATGTAACTGTATGTGTCCCTGCTTACACAATAACACTCAGAAGCACAACAATGAGGATGGAGGAGCTCACTGTCCCCATGCAGCTGCTGCTCCCTGTCGAAAGGCGAATGGTGACTAATGAACTTGTTGTATACGGCTTGTAACTCGACTACTTAGCTTCACCTATGCTTGCATTGATTGCATAGCACTTAACCAAATGTAATAAGATATTTATAACATCAATGTATGTGCTGGTCCTGTTGGTCAGCTAACCTCGCCACCAGTGCCCGATGTAATCGGTTCTTGACAATGGAACAGTAAAGAGTTGGTGCTTGTCTGGAACCAGTTTTGAAAGCTCGGAGCTGGTGCTTAGGCGCGTCCATAGGCAAAGAGCTGGTGCTAAGTCAGGCTCTGGCTCCGAACTAGCACTGGAACTAGGTCGATGGAGAAGGAGGAAAAGATACTCCCTGAGCATGTTTTTAAGTTTTCTTCAGTATCAGACTGACCCAGTGATTCCTGTATCTACATCCGTGTGTATACTGCATACTGATGTTTACTTCAGCATCATTTTGGTGCCAGGCTATTAAAATGTCAAAAGACACATTTGCCAAAACATGGAGCTTATGTTTTAGCCCAGAATCGACCTCACTGAATCCATAGCCAAAGGCAAGGGGTGATGTTGGTGGGTGGGGGAAATGTCCACCGTGTCAGACTTGGAAGACCCTCACCTGAGAGAGTAATAGTTCAGATTCAGTATCAGCTTCATGTTTTGTCAAACACCAGATCACATGAACAGACAGGGTGCAGCCCTGCGGTGTGGGTAGGTCTGAGGTCAGGGGCGGCCACATTAAAGATGCTGGTCTGCCACAGTTTTCAGGGGACTGCCGCAGCCTGCCACCTTGGCGTTGCTCTCACAGAAACAGCTGCGTCCTGAGTGCCAGCTGAAATCCCTGTCAGATAACCTGGAGTTCACCCTGCCTGACCACTGACACACTGCCGCCGGCTGTCCACCCTGTCACTCTCCATGACCCTTATCACTTATCACCGGTCTGATCCAGGCATATACACATAGCAATGTATAAACACTTGGAAAACACACAGATGGCCTACACACACTCCTGTATAAACTCAAAGTGAGTCACACTTTCTCCCACTTATAATTCATGCTGAATGACGCTCTTTGATCACACTGGTGTTTACCGAACCGTCCAGCATCTCTGCTTATTTTCATGGTATTAAACGGCATCAAGGATGGCTACGAATGCTTCCTGGCATAATCATTCTGAATGTGCAGGTGAATACATTGAAGCGATTAGTGTTAATATGGGGTTGTGCTCTGCATCAGTCGGCTGTCCGATAATGGGAGACCTGCATTCAGAGCGTCTCATCCCTAAAAGGATCAGGATTGTCACTGATCCATTGCACAAACTCAGAGGCTCTGCCCGCTCATTTGTTCATTACATATAGAGGCAATTTGTGGGTGTTGGCACATGAATGTGTGTATGTGCTGTGTTTTTGGTCAAGTTATTAATAAAGTGGATCCATAGCCGGCAGCCACCTAAATACCACAATTCCACAGACATGAGAGGAGTGTTAGACACAGACAGACATAAAAGCTGGGCTTGTATCAGCAATCAGAGGCCCTATTGCATAAACAGTGAAAGTTACAGCTTCAGTTGTCTGGCTGTGGACACCGGTGGTCACTGAGTTGATTTGAAACAGTAATAAATGTTGATTTTTGAAGTGCCATCACTGTTCTTGTTGTGATGACAGTAGTTATGTGGGTTATATTATTGTGTTAAGTCAGAGGCAGAGCTATAATGTTAAATTCATCTTTACTCACTACATCTTATCCTTTCTTAACCTCAGGTGTGTATACAAATGTTTAAAAATGTTATCGGTATCAGTGGAAAGAACGACTTATTGTGCATCTCTACTCATAATAATCTTATATCTGTTGTTTAAGGTACATACATGCAGGGCATCGATGGATACAGTACAGCACTGATCATGCAGTGAGCATGACTGGTTGACTACTAAATTGCAATAGCAACTATGATTTGAAGGACATGTAATCCAGCCTGGATTCCAGTGAATATCAACATGATGACATCATTAAGTGATTAATAATTGTGCTACTGTAGCAATAAAGTAAATTATTAAAATGACATAGTCCGCCCATGGTCACTAGAAAGACCCACAAGCTGTGTCTGCTTAAATCTCTTGTCAGCTGTTACATATCATTGCTATATATAAACAGTGATGTGATAACATTGTAGGTAACGGGTTCAAAATGTAAACCATGATAAGTAGATTAGCCACTCCTAATCTACATACATATCATGGTTTACATCGACCCAACCTTTACTCTGTCACTATAACATCACCTGGACTCCTCCTTTGCTTCAGCTGTAATACCTGCAGCCACTGAGGGGCTTTGCCAGATAGATGACAGTCTCTCCATTTAACAGAAGCCGTTGTTTGCATTGTAAAACCAGAATGCTTTTTACTCACTTAACCTGGCCACATGCAGGAGCCAGCATTCAAATTCTGGTCTTTGGTGTCACACATTAAGTTTTGTGTAGCTGCCGTCCACCTTGACATCCTCCTTGCAAATTGCATGCATAACAATCAATGTCAAGCTTCCTGTAATAGAAAAAGGAGCAGACATAATCCAGGCAGCAGTTTTATTAGCTTTAAAAAAAATGCAATTGATGAAACAAAGATACGGCTGTTCAGTGACCCTATTAGCAGAGAAGGTCAAGTGTGAGTAAAATAGGTTGATACATGCAGGTTTTATTCTGACTGACTGCACCAGGTGATCATTAGTCCAACTCTCTACATTTCATGCTTCATATTAGTGGAATGACCTTGACACCTACAATCTGTTGTTGTTTACCCTTCACCGCACATTGTTCCTCCGTCTTTATTTATTGTAATATAAAGCTGACACTGCAGGATGTATACAGTTGTGTATATAATATATGTATATATTGTGCAGCTCAAGTAAATCTTCCCTCTGCAGCTTTATTATCAAAGCCTGATGATAAGATTTAAACAGATTTAAAACTTTAAGAAAAGGCATCATAAATATGACACACACACACACAAACACACGAGACAATGTGCTCATACATACAACACACTACTCTGTGTTAGAATAAGCAGACCGGTCCTGTCTGTAGTAGTGGTGGGCTTTAGATAAGAATATCAGTAATCTCAGCTCTTCTTATCATGCTGCTACAATAACATGACCCTAATCCTACACTGCACTGAATACATTCTTTAAAACCTATATTTGTGCTGCCGAGAATCTGTGAACCATCGAGCTCTCTTATCACATAATGTCTGCCCCACGAGGACCTCGACTTCTTGTCATTCCCGCGACAAGAACTTGTAGGAAATGTAGTTGCAGCGTCCTCCTCTGCCTCCAGCCGTTTCTTGTCTTATATTTCATCATCTTGTTCCCGCCACCTTCCCCTGCTTTATTCATCCATTCAGGTACAAGGGAGCGAGCTGCGGTCAGAACTTTTTTTGGACATCAGACAACAGTCTGAAGCCGTGCTCTGTGGGTCGGCCTCTGGTCTCTCTTTTGATATCTTAAAGTGTGTCTGTGCTCATGTGTGATTGTGAAAGGATTTCCCACCAGCAGAGTTAAGTCCTCAAAGTTCGGCCACTCTTGCATTTGAAAGATAACCTGCTGTCTGGTCACTCTCAGATTCTTCTCTGTGAGGGCATGAAAACAGCTCCTTCCCACTCAGCTCTGTCCCTTCTTCACTTGCTCTTTTCTCCCATCCTTCCTCCCCATTTCCTCTCAGACGTGCGCTTCAAAGTGCGTCACAGATCCGTCTGTTTATTCCCAGCCTTCCTGCAGGCGCCTCTCCTCCTGAGCATCACTTTCATTTGCCACAGAGGCTCTGATGGCCTGTCAACTCTGCCACACATGCTCTGATACCGTATACACAATGTAATTCACATGCTTAAGAAAAAAACACATCATACTTAAGAGGGAGAGGGAATTGTGAGCACATATACCCACCCTCTGTATTTATACCTAAAGCACATATCCACAATCAGCTGGGCAGGGGAGGAGAGTATGACAGTGAAGAACTGCACACACAATAAAATATGCTCACATCTGCGGCAGTACTTATCCCGGCTTTAAAGGAGCCTTTGCATCTTGCTTGTTCTGTTCGGCTTCGTGCCCTGGGTACAGCCGAATGCATTAATTACATATGCACTGCTATAGATCCACTGTCTAACTCTGCTGATTGCCTTCACCCACGGCATGTCAAACCTAATTGCAATTGTTAACCTTAAAGTTGCTCCTATAAATGAAATTGACAATCTGTCAACTTCGATTAAGTCGGTTAATAGAATGGATTGTGTAATTTCCTTTAAACCTTAGCTCACCTTCCACTTTTCATACAGCCGCCATGCTTCAGCTGTGCTTCGAGTTTCGCTGAGTGGTAAAGCTGAGACAGCAGAGTGTAAAGGTCCTCTGCTTCAACACATGTCAAATATTCATCACCCCCCTTTTTTCCTGAGTGGTGCCCTGTGACCAGCACTTCTCCAAGTCTGAATATAGCACCAGCGATCTTGGGATGCTGCGTTGCGTAATAAAGTCCAGAGTGTAATCGCTTTCAGGATTTAATAATTTATGAAGAAATGTTACACAACATGCAGTGGGTCTCATGTAATGCATTCATATTTATTTCATTCCAGAGACACATTGCATTTGCATTTTCACACATATTTTGAACCCAATGAGGAGCAGCAGCAGTAGACTGTACACCACGGATAATACTCTTTAAAATGTGACTGAGTACAGAGGAGGATCTGCTGCTGCCACAAGTAGATTCAGATCAGAACTCTGTGTTCTACAGTTTCTCATGTCCTTGCTCTCAGCTATATATGAATTATGTAAAAAAAAAAATAATAATGCTGCAACATGGTTGAATATCAGTTACTCTGTATCTTGCAGGGAAATCATTTCAATCAGTGTAGAGAACATGGATCTGTTACTCTTAATGATTTGTCACGAAAACGGTCTCACTGACTCACTCCATCCGATTCTCTATATCGCTCTGAAGTCAGGGGCTCAAACAGGCGATGGAGATGCTGAAGCTCGTGGGTATAAAAGGCTCAGTGTTAAAAAATGGAAAAACAGGAAGGAACCCCTCAGGGTGCAGAAGACAGACGTAGGCAGCCATCTTTATTAATAGTCCTGTCCAGACCTTACTTATAGTAATAGTAGGACAAAAAGAATAATTGGTGACATGGATTATGTGGACCAAGTTCCGTTGCTCATGTTTGTGTTAAGATATGAAGAATGGAGACCAGCATCCTTAAACAGTAGTCGAGAACAGCGCTGTCATTTAAAGTCAAAGTCCTTCCACGGGGCCTCAGCCCATAGCTCTGTTTATATAATGTATTCAAAAAGTAATTAGGTTTGCGCACATTAACTTATTTTTGTCATTTTAAGGCACAGCATTCATGGTGGTAAACCAAGCTTGAAATTGACTGAGCAGTTCTGCCCCCAAAAACCCCTCAGAATAACAGACATGATAGTGATAATAAAGTTTGTGAGGCAACATATTTCTGCAGGGATTATTTCCTGGTTGAACTTTCATTTCTTTGTGAAAATATCATGCCACTGACAATAACCAGAGTCTGATAGAAGGAGCAGAGTGATTTCAAAACAGAGAGAACAAAATAATCATGGAAGCGACAGAGTTTGACACAATAATTTAGAACGCCTTGGTCACTGTGACGGATTATCTTGCTTAGGCAATTCTCAGGGCTTTGGAATTTGATTTTCATAATCAAAAAATCATCACAGAGAATGACTTCTTCTTTGGGGAGAAGAATGAATCTTAATATCTTGAGTTAAGCTCACTGCTGCTCACTGACACCTTCAGGAACAACAGAGTTGGCGTGCCCACAGTGTTGTCCTAGTAATTCATCAGAGTGTGCAGCTGATACTGTCTCTGTACTGACACACAGTCTGACAGTCTGAAAGGCTTCATTTGCTTCAGCTGCTGCAGGAAAACTGGAAGTTCATGTTTATTAATCCCTGAAAAGTAACACATTTTCAACATTTACATGATTTCTCCATTTATTTTGTGATTTTAACTTGTTTTTTTTTTTGTTTTTTTTTTTTTAAATAATCAGTAATCAGTAAATGACTACAACACTACTGTGAGCCATGCTGAGCAGCAGGACATCTGTATAGGAGGCTACAGTGAGTTGCCTTCCAGAGGAGCTAGCTGGTTAGCATGCTACGAGTTCATCATTGCCAAGTCAAGTCAAGTCGAACAACTTTATTTATCCCCAAAGGGCAATTCAGTCACAAATCACATCACAAACACACTCAATCAATTCACATAAAAGAAACACACACACACACACGTCTACAATATGATCATCAGTGCAAACAGTGGATACATACAGGTCCCATGCACGGCCTTAGCTGGGGGACATGATTATGAAGAAAATAAATCAGTAATGCATACATTGATGAATAAATAACACTAGGCTGCATATTGCTGTGGGTTCCCAGGTGCAACTGCAATGCCAGGCCTGAGTTTAGTCACTGCCATCACCAGCATTTAAAAGTCTAATGGCTGAAGGAATTAAGGAGTTGGCAAATCTGCATACAGTGCCGCTGTGTTCCTCCTCTGGTGACAGCTGTTGGTGAGTAAAAAGAATGAAGTTTGATGCTGAACTCGTAATGTTGCCTCTAGACTCGTCAGTAAACAGCTGTTGATGCTAATGCTGGCTTTGATGTTAGCGTCAGAATTACCAACCCAGCTAACAAAAGGTGTAATTACAATAACTTTTTATTGTCACATTCCTGCTCATTTGGCAGAAACCAGCTGGAACTCCACACCTCCAGGAGCTGTGGTCTGGAAAACTGCACATGAAGAGTCTGAGCTGAGATCAGCTCTCCATCAGAAACACTGAATTCTGAATTGAACTTTTTGACTGAAAAGTAAAATCAGATGTTAAGGCAGTGTTTTTTTTTTTTGTTTTTTTTTTATTATATAAGAATTTCGATTAGGTCAAAATTCAGTTGGATTTTGAGTCTCATGTTTCCTTTTTACAAAGAAGTCTGGTCCACTCACAGTATCAACCAACACACAGCTGTGGAAGGCAGAAACATCTACCTCCACATCCAGCTCTGCCTCAGACAGTGATGAGTCTCTGAGCCGTGCTATTGAAGGGTGATGTGTTCACAGCCAGGTCGGTGCAATGGGCCGAAAGGTAGACAGAGCCTGCGGCTTCAGTGTCATCTTTGGAGATGAAGAAGAGTGCAGTCAGTCAGCCGTGGCCCGAGAACAGATGCTAAGGTTATGCTGGGAGTACTGTATTGTAACAACAAGGGACCCGGTCCCTTAGGGTCCCATCTATCTCACTCCCCGTCTCTCTACATGAGGGAGCACACAATCTAAGAGGTACAGCAGAGATTTCACTTAAAAGAAAGATATCAGACTTTAAGTTTAATACTCCTGACTGCATAAATCCACCGATAATAAATAACCTTGGTGGTAACTACTGGATTAATGATTAGTCCATCTCTCTGTTATTGGAAACACATCTAAGAGAACATTGATATTAATGAGCCAGCCATCCCAGTTTGTTCCTATTGCACAGCACATGGACCATACTGCAGCACGCTTCCTGCACTAATGGCTCACAGGGCTCTTTTATCTCAGCTGTGGCCGTGATCCAGATGATGTAACAGCTCAATTGAAATATCATCACTGGAGAAAGCCAAGCATCAAAAAAGAAGGAAAAAAAAGAGAAAACGAAAAACACAAGGAGCGTCATCCCCAAAACAAACCTTAAATATTAATTCAGTGATGCCACTTACGTAAGACGCAGCACAGTGAGAAGGAGGAGGACACGTGTGCATGAGAGGAGCAGACGAGTTCTGTTCTATAGTCCCTTCTGGTTTTGACGCTTCACAGCGTGAGATCTCTCCCAGTCATCTCACTTTTAAACTTCCTGATGTGATCATGTGTATTTTAAAAACAGACCGTTACATTTCCTTATTTTAATTTTACCTTTTACGAGACTGATCTGATACACAGGCGGGAGCGATAAATGAGACACTATTTACAGTAATGTAAAGGTGAGGCGGAGTGAGTGTCGCAGGAAACTGTTCATCTTTCTCAAGACAGGAAAGGTTACCCAGAATTTGCAGACGTCCCAAATATTTACACAAGGTGCACGCCGACATTCAATCTCTCTTTACGCCTTGCTTCCTCTCCTTCTCGCGCTGTGAAATAGTTTACGTCCTTCCTCCGAGGTGAGACGCTGAGGAACCATTCCAAACTGTTTTATTAGATGTATCAGGGGAACCTAAATATTTGTGTAAGGGGATGGGCGAGGGGCTGGTGTATCATGTGAGGAAGGTGCCTGCAGAGGGCTCAAAACATGGAATTTACTATACCAACATTTTGCTTTTACTCTTTTCTTTTTCTCTCAGATACAAAGCTCCATGGACAGCAGTGTCAGTCAGCTGGTGAGCTGGTTGAAGCTACTTCGGCCCATAAAGAGAAAAGTATTGGATCGTCTGACATAAAGAAGCACATTGTCTTGATTTTACTTTGGTTTATGATGACAAACTAATAACTTTCACTCAGCATCCCCTGTTGTGTTAATAAGTGTACGCTGAGCATGCTAAGATGCTGATGTAAGACAGTGAACATGGTTAGAATTGTCAGTCTGAGTGTATTAGCACGCTGACATTAGCATTTAGCTCAAAGTGCCAATTTAACAAATGTTAATTGAGGAATTTACAGAAAATGAGAGAAAGGAAATGAGAGTTTCTGTCCACTGCTGCTATCTGTGACACAAACACTGAAGACGGCTTGACGGAGTTTGCTGTGTGTGAAATCACTCACTCATTCACTACTCCATACTCACTATATAGGGAATCCTATATAGAGGACTATATAGTGAGCTCACTGGTAAAATGAAAACACACTTTCAGAAACTACTGTGCCGCACAGTTAATTACGTTATTGCTGTCGCATAATAAAAACGTTCCAGATCAGTGCCGCCCGCGATCATGACTGCAATGCATTATGGCATATATTGCTTTCTTAAGGACCATCAGTTGTACACTACTTTTCACGCTGCATTGTGGAATACCATGAGTCCACTATATAGGGCATATTAATACTCACTAAACATTCAGATAGCACTACAAAATGGTAGTATATCCTCTATAAAGTGGGTTATGTGTGATTTCAGACACAGCAAATATGATTCTTCCTGTTTGTTTCATTTACTAACACAGTCATCATTTACAGTCAAAGAAAGATCATGATCGGTAACATTACCTTGTCTTCTGGCTGCCTTATGGTTGTAAACTGTTAACAGTCCTCTGATGTACATCCTGAACACAGCCTAATAACAAATCAGCTCAAAGTACGAGACGCTAAGAAAAACATGTATGTGACTCACAAATCCAATAGCAGTGAGGCTAGGTCACTATCTGTCCTGCAGCCTGTTGCCTCTTTCAGCTCACACCAGCCTGATGTGTACTCATGTTCGGGGTCATGGCCGTTCACTTTCTCACTTTCTTTTCTTCACCTCCTCTGACAAAAACCTCTTTCCTTTCTCAGCTGGCTCTGCCACAGTGTTGGTTTGGAGAATTCCATATTAGAAAGCTTTGTCTTGTAGTTAGCTGCTGGCTAACTCCACCCTGGCTAACATATGCCATAAAGCAGGTCACGATCTTTGCCTCTATGGCAGATGGGGAGGGAAAGTTTCAGCATGCTGGTGCAGCCAATGCAGGCCCTGCGCAGGCCATGCTCAGGCTGCAGCGGCAGCATGATTCATCCTATTAAGAGTTGTTCCACCACTAAAATGATTTTAGAAACATCATTTTAAAGTTGAAAAGCGACATAATATTGCTTTAAGGAAGGTTACACTTTCCTCACCAGGCCACACAGATCTGACCGTTTCACCTGCTCTCAATTTTCATCACTTCACTGCGCTGTACATTTAAGTCACGTGTGTCATGCACATCCCAACTTGTTTGTCCTGTCTGTTTACAGCACCTCTGAGAGCCCAGCATACTAAAGGAAACACAACCAAATACAGTAACATGCTGCAAGTAGCACAGACGACGAGGGAAGTGTTTTCAGGAGACACAAAAAAAGTGATAAAGACTTTGGGTTCGCACCCATCTGGAGAAAATTAAAGCAGGCTGAGCAACAACAGTCTGCAGAAACAGAAAACAATGCATTCAATCTGGGCCCTCTGTGTCTTAAATACCTCTGTAGTAATCCTGTTTAATCAGCCAGTGATTATTTTATCATCACTACTTAACATGCTCCCTCCTACACAAGGCAAAGAGAGGGAGACTGAGATTCTAAAGATAACCACAGCCCGGGCCACCACTTCAGTGGTTAGTAATGGATACACTGCCATCTGCACCTCAGGGATAATTTGATTTGCCCTGACATGCTAAATTACCCTGCTTCAGCCCCGTCCATTTTATTTGCTAATTCAATCCAGTGTCACTTAACACCCAGAGCCCTGGCTGTGACGGGGCCCCAGAGGCACAGGCGGGCTGGTTCACTGTACTGTATAGGTGCTCCCCTAGGCTGCTGTGTTCTGGTGAGCGGAGATGACCAGAGTTGCATTGAGGTGGCTGGCCTCTGAACTTCACCACACTCGATGACCAACCATGACCTTGACACAGAGGAGGAAGGAAAAAAAAACTGCCACAACAGCAGAAATACTCGCTGACTTTGTTTGTGGTGTCAAGGGCGGTTGAACTGGGCGTGTTCAACCTCACACATGAACACATGAATTTCCATGCAGATGAACACTTACGTACACATGCATGCTGGACCCTATGGCTTTGGTAATGTAGCTCATTATGCCCATGGGTTAAAGAGATAAAGGCTATTTCATAGCCACGCCCTGCTGTCTCAGTAGTATCTCTGAGCCATTTGATCACCATAGTCTTGGAAGAACAAAGGCCTATATATACAATAGCCCTCTCTATAATTCATCCTTTTGGTGTATATATATATATATATATATCCTTTGGGAAGTGATCTAAGATAACTCTCCATTTAGATTTTTTTATGTGGATGATTAAAAAAGATGATGTTCTCTCAGTAGCTGCTGGCCTTGATTTTCCCACCACAAATGATACTCTCTGAACAAGCCATGTCATTTTTAGTCCCTCTGCATAAATACAGAAACAATTTAGCTGTAAATGTTTTTCTTCTTCTCCCATGTTGAGATGGGGTTACACAGTTTCAGCATCAAGTGACTGTGAATCAAATGCCCAAGCTCTTTCACCAAACTTTTGTGCTCCATCTTCCCTTGTTGATGTTTTCCAAAGCCTCCTCTGAGCTCTCCAATAGACTAATATTTGTCTTTCCACCTCCTCCCTGTCTGTGAACATCTGGACTGGAGCTTTGCAGAGTTTGGCGAACCCTTCGTATCGTTTGATGGTTGCGTACATAACCGCTGATAGTTTACCCGGGACCATAAACATTCCCCCTCTGACCACCAGCGCATAGCCTCTCAGCTGAATGGAGGTTTATGTCTATAAGAATATGTATCAAACGGAGCTGTAGCACCGTGCTGTGACGTAGCAGTGGTCCATGTATTTATAATGGAAAATTTCACTGATTAAAGCGAAGTCAAACAATCTGCTACAGTCTGGTGATATGACAAAGATGTGAAAGCTCTTGGCTATAAACTGGCCAGAAATTCTGAGATAAAAGCTTTTTATCATTTTAGTGGTGAAAGGTCTGGTTCACTGATTCACTGATCACTGATTATCAGATGAATCAATAAATCCACTGAAGGCGCAACTTTAGAATGTTTTCTTTGCTGTTGGAGGATGATTTTGATCGGATGGTCTGCAGGGATTTGATGCGTCTGTGGAATAATTGGATCGGTCTGAGCACTGCAGAGTGAATGAAAAACACCTGAGCCTTTATTTTGTAGCATCTTTTTCTCGCTCTATGGCTGAGGCAGTGATAAGAGAAACCAAGAGTGAGAACAGGGATGCACGTGCCTGAACTATCAATGGTGTACATGCATGTGAGTGTGTGTGTAAGTCCATGAAGCATGCTTGTCTGTACGCGTGTGTGCCAGTGTGTGCGTATCTACATGTCACCAAGTCAAACAGAACCAAGGTTTGATCCAATTTTCTTCATGTGATGGAAGTCATTACAGCTCCGGCTCACAGCTCTGATTGAAGTCTCTTAGCCACAATGGGGTGGTGGGACTTCTTCTGGAGCAGGGTCAGCAGAAGTCAGTGCAGTAATCAGGTGGGATTCAGGAGGGAAGATGTGTTCAATCAGGCATGTTCCAGCTAATCTCTGCAGGTCATGAGACTGCGAGCGTTATGAGCCGTGCCATGTAATGCTGGTGTCAATCAGAAACACTGTACTGTAGCTTACTGTACATTTTCTTTGGTCACCTTATCTTCTGTTGTTCATTTGTGTATAATGTAAACATGTAAGTTTAATGTCCTCATTAAGATTTTTGACCCAAATCCTACATTCTACCTGTTGATATTTAGCTAGATTGCATACGTTTACCTATACATAGCTGAATGTTGATTTAAAACTGTGTTTATCAGACAGACTGACACATTGATGTATGAGCTGTAACTCTCTCAATTCTGCATAAACTGCATGATCCAAATACCAAGGTTCCTCAAAACTTTTCAACTTAAATCACTGAAAGGATGGGTCTCAACGTTGAATTGAGACAATGGACATGAACCTGTAAAACACCATACAGTACCAGTGGCAAGCGAGCAAGCCAGAAAACAAGCAGATTTTACCAATGGATAGGGGCTGACAGTAACAAAGAACATTCATGTATATTGAGCATTTATATTTTTTTAAATTAGAAGAATTAATCAGTTGTATTTTTTAGCAGTGCATTAGATGCACTGTGTTGATCACAGGAGTCAAAGCCGTCACAGTCCATATTGTGCTGCTGCACGTTTGAACAGCTCAGTTTGAACTTGGCAGATGAAGAAGAGGAAGTGTTTGAACTTAAACAAAGAAATGTGTGCTGTGTTTAACGTGACCAGAATTTACCACTTCCGACAAAAACTTGGCCATCCAACTTTAGCAAGCAATGTGCACAGCAATGAGCTGATGGAGAAAAAGAAGTACTTTTATTGAAGTGTCCTCAATACCAAGTATCCCAGTACAGTAACTCAGGTTGAAATGTGAGGCTCTATACTTTGACTCAGGAAATAAAGTTGTGTATTCTGTCCATGTATTTGGCTCAATCACACACCTGCGACTGCGACCTAATCATTTTCACATTCACACACTCTCATTTTCATTGGCATGTGGAAGCCATTAAAAATGGAGCCCACCAGAGTATATGGGATCCATTAAAATACACCTGGACTGGCCCTGATACTTTTTTATGTAAAGTAACTTATTCAGCATATTAGCAGACATTTCTCATATATTTGTAAATTACAAACATCATTCATGAGTCATGATTGTTTCCTCATAACGATGAAAACTGTGTTAGACATGATGGGGCTCAGTACATTTCCTAAGGTCACCTGGGGGGGCCTGATGAGTGGGCTTCTCTCTAACACCATGTATAATAAAAGTGGCTACAGCAGCAGTGTTTGTGTTAAATACACAAGTGACTTGTTAAACTAAATGTAAAGTTAAAATGTGTTTGTATTTGTCACTGATTAAACCCAAAATCTCAAAATTATTTTTGTTTCTTCAGGTTCAGTGATTGTGACTCAGCTGGTTTCACAGTCTTACATCTTATAGGATATAATCATTTAAGAGTATATAATAATGATTCACCTTGATGCACCAGGGAAACTTGTTTCTAATCTGAGCTGGCTCCAAAACATTGTCCGGTGTAGGACAGGACGTTTTCAGAGACAGCATCGGTGTTTCAGTGTGATGCTGCAGCAGGAAATAGCTGTGTGTCTCTGTAGATGGCAGTGTTGCACAGATTTCCTGCAGCTATCTCCCTGTGTTTGCATGTGTGTGTGTGTCTGTGTCTGTGTGTGCCCCTGATAACAAAGATAAATCCTTTTAATGGAAGAATCCCATGTATAAATGAAATAGCAGCGCTCTATCTCATTTCTCATATTTAACTATGCAAATGTGGAACACTGATACAAAAATCATTTAACCTGATATGATTTCTGCTCTTGCAAACTAGATTTGGTGTCTGAAGTTAAGAGCCTTGATACATACATATAATACAGCAAAACAACAGGAGGATCCGTGTATCATGTGTGTATGTTTTAGACGATGATTGATGGAAACTGTAGATTCCTCCTCATCTGCGACACAGGGCTGTCAGGAAAACAAGCCAGCTCTTTGAGCAAGAATAAACCGAGTCCTGCATTCATTTGCATTCATGTTTCCAGCAAATATATTCCTCTCTGTTCCACAGACAGAGACATCACTGTGAAGAAGCAGAGTGTGCTTGAGAGTGGCCATGAGCAGAGAGAGGGGCCGCAGGAAAAAGGATGAAACACAGAATAAAGGAGCAGATTAGGACCGAATTGGCAACGGAAATAGTAAATTTAGCAGATATGGTATTGATAACAGAGAGGGGGATGGATGTGAGGAATGCTGCCAGGAAGGGCTTTGACATGTATCGTAGGGAGAGGAGGAAAGAGAGCAATGACTTTATGTTGAAAGAAGGAGACGGATGTGACCCAGCAGTTAGTCAGGTCCCCTCTGGGGTCCTCGGGGGCCAGCAGCGTCTCCTGCTCGCATTCTCTCTCTCTCTCTCTCTCTCCCTGTCAGGTCTCTTGCACTCTCGTCCTCTGCTCTCCTTCAACATCTGGAGTCTGTTTAGCATCATGAACACCAGAGCTCCCACCATGACACCTCTCCTAAAAATGCCTAGGACCAGGAGTTTCTTTTTTTTTTAGAGGGAAAGAGGGATAAACAGTCCGACGGGAACGTCCATGTGCAAGTGTTTTTACACAGTGTGGTGCATTTTCAGGCTCCATCTCTCCTGTAGTTTCACACTATATTCATCTTCATTTATCCTCCACTGCCTTTACTGTTTTATTCATTACCGATCACATTGCTACCAATCAGCAGACATCGCCGCTCTAACCTCAAGCTGCTAAATCATGTTTGACTAAATGCTTTGACATTTTTCGCAGGAGGAAAATCTGCTGCTTTAATGGGAGACACTTCCAGTTAGGTATGCATCATTGTCAGATGCTTTGATAGTCTCTGGTCAATTAAATGCAAGACTCTAGTGTTTACAGATGCAGCCATCCTGCGTGTTGCTCCCTGCCTGTTGACAACGTTGTAAATGAGTCACATTTAATTGGAAGCTTTTATAAAAGCCACAGCCTATTTGTAGGTATGCATTATGCGTGTGTTTGGTGTTTACACAATTTTGCAGCCCCCCCTCCCCTCCTCACCCCTCAACCCCCATGTCCAAAGGATTAGTAGGTTAGCAAACACCTCTGTGAAAGTGTTTAACATCAGCGCTGTGATGACGGATCTTCACACTGGTCAGTCAGCAGATGAGCACGCCATTTGTTTTCTGTTGTCAGAAAGGTGACCTCTGTGTCCACGCCTGGGCCATCGCCCCCACACACTACACGCCGGCTCATGGGAAACAACAAAGTTTAGAGGTTTTAGAGTTTGTGTTCTGGTCAACAGCTCAAGGCACAGAGCTGTAAAAACAGGGGCGTGTGTGTATGTGTGGGAGGGGGAAGGTGATGCTTGGATCGTAGCCTTTAGGTTTGGGGGTGCTGACAACTGTAAAATGTATTATTGACTTCATATGAGGCATACGTGTGCCATGTGTGTGTGTGCGCGCCAAAATGTCTGATGTGTTATGCTTTGAGTTGAGATGTACTTTGTGTCAACTTATGCAATGAAACAAATGGGTGTGGAGCCTGCAGAGTCCATCGTCAGTGCAGATTTTGTGCAATGCAGCTGGAGTTTGTGTGTTTATGTGTGTGTGTGTGTGTGTGTATGAGCCTTGGCTGTGGGGGTCCACATGGGAGAGGGCGGGAGTTCCTGGGCACCAGGCCTTTAACAGTAAAACATTTCAGGGGCTGTCCGTCACCAAACCTAATGACTTCAGCAGACGCAGCCTGGATTTTGGCTTTTCCCACCGCTGACACCAGCAGCCATAAAACACTGCATGTTTGGAATGCAGAACATGGAGCCTGTGGACGAGAACAGCAACACACATCACACACAGACCAGAAAACACTGCGGCTTAGTGCTCAAAGCCACTTTAATATAAGAAGTGCTGTTACTCTGAGCAGTGGACTGTGATATTTGTTTGCAGGTACTCAGAATACACTCACATTTGTGTGCATTCAAATGATATTGGGCCTGTCTGGAAGTGGAAGTGCATTGTCCTCTAAAGGGTGAGGGTACTGAATGATTCATAGAGTGACAGTGTTTACAGGAGGTCATACCAACAGACCAGTCCTCCTGACCTTTAACCTCTAACCTACAGCGGCTAGAGAAAGGGTTAGTTTACTACATCAGGAGACAGAGAACAGCTAAGGGGCTGAGCATCAGTGACACCACATTAAACTGAGAGAGTAGAGGAAGAGAGGGAGCAAGGAGAACATACAAAACAAAATGAGGAAGACGTGATTAAAGTTAGAAAAAGTGAAAACATGGAGATCAAATAGATTAGTTCCCTCTGGATTAACAAAAGTTCATCACAAGCAGAAACTGCAGTGTCCGGAAATCATGTCGGCCCCTCAACAAACCATGTCCAATTCCCCAGCATGTGTCCATTAAAGTCCCTTATCTTGGCCCACCTCCTTCACACAGGGTGGAGGTGGAGTTAGGTTACTGAGCTGACCTCCCACATGGCAGCAGCACACAGAGGAGGAGCTGTTACATGGAGCTAAATCCCTGGATCTACACCTGCAGTAGAAGAAGCTCTGCAAATAAACAAACACTTGAATTTTAGAAATTTCCCACTTTGATTGGCAATCTCACTCCGACTCTCCCGTGTCACAGCTTTAAAGACATCATTAAGTGAGAGGAGCTTTGAGTGAGAGGGATGGTTTTAATCTCACAGCAGGCTGAACTACAGGTCAGACTGATCGAAGAAATGTCAGAGATTATTCCAGGTCCCGCAGAGGTCACTGTGATTTGTATGTATTTCTCTTCAACTTAAATAGGTCACCTCTCCATGGTGTAACCACAGAAACCAGACAGACCATAAGGGGGGTGGGGTGTGATGAGTTGTCTGAAATAAATACAGTGGTTGTAAGAAAGTGGGCTGTCACAGGGAGAGGGAGGACAGGTGTCTGGGGACCAGGTGAGCAGACGGCTCATTAGGAGAGAGGGGTCATATGTGGTCCCCTTATACAATTTGCTGTGTGTGTCGAAGGATTTATAATGGACTCCATGCACAAGACTTACGGTAAAACTTATGGTAACTAATTGTAACTGAAATGTACATTTATTTAGTCTCATTAGAAGAAGAACTCTAATCAGTTTCTTCAATAAACAAACCAAAACCACAGTGTTCCTCAGACAAAATGTATTTTACATTCTTAATATTGACTAAGATTATTCACTTAGCTTCCTTGGTAACCTGATGAGTCCAGTGGTTACCAACACAAATAGCTATAGCTCTATTTGATAATCGTCCTTTTTTTAAACAATTTTTTAGTTTAGACCAGCTCAGTATATCCCAACATATTGGCAGGCTCTGGTTTAATATCTGGTGATGGCTTATATTTTATAACCTCGTTATTTTTTTCACCTTATAAAGGAGCTAATAACTCGAGCTAAGAGATAAATAAAGTGGGAAAACTGAATGATCAATAAAAGTACAGATCACAAACTTCCCTCTGTAACAAAGCAACGAAGACAGTAGTCTTATAATGATGCACATTATTCAGAAAAGAAGTCCAGATGCCACTTAAAGACATTATACTCATACAGTGAAAATGTCCATCACTGCCACAGTCATTGAAACTGTGTTTTAATTTATGCCATTAAACCTTTAATATTAAATTCAGTGAACCAAACTCCACGGTTGTGTCTGTCAGGGTCAGGGTCTGTGTGTGTGTGTGTGTGTCAAATACATCCAGATGTGAGGCATAAACTCTCCTTTGAATACATGTAGAGGATCTCTATGTTTCCTGAGCACAAACATCATCATGAATCTGATTATTTCAATTTCAAACCATTTAAAACAAAACAAAACCAAAAAACATTGTAAGCTGTGTTTTTAAATGAATGATGGGTTCGTCACTGAGCTTTATGAATCATCTATTTATGGATCTGTGGATACTTTATGGATCCACCTCAAAAGAAGCTTTGGAAAGTACAACTGCATCCCTAACCCTAACCCTATAAAAGATAATAAATAACATTGTTTGTTGCAGTGGTTTTGTTCAAGGACAAGTTTTCAATTCTGTTTTACAGGAGCGATCAGGTGATTCCCCTTCTTGGTATCAAACTGTCCTCTCAGCGTAAGTGATGGAGACAACATCCACAGTCCAGTGGCTGAATTGAGGCCCTGGCAGTGTGAACTGATCCGATCAATATATTATCTCCATCTGTAACATCTTCTCAAGAAAAACTACAATAAGGTCAAACATAAGATAAGAGCACAGTGTCACTGCTCAGGTGTCTGCTCAGGTATCATCTTTCCCACTTTATACTACTGCTAGGAAACATGCCAGTTGCTTGTAGAGCAGCATCAACAAGGGAAAAAGCTTGAGTAACATCCTCGGTTACATCCTGGCTCTAATACCCTCCCTCTGGTTTTTGCCCTGTGGACATGTCAAATGTTTTGTTTCCAGAAGAACTCGCTGAAAATGTTTGTTTTGCTTCTAAAAACCTCACTTATAAATCGGAGCATGTGAGAAAGCCAATACTGCGCTGACATGCAGATCAGGCTGACAGCGTCACAAAGGGCTGTTTTCTTAGAGGGGACTCTGTGAGTGAAGGGCCCCCCCAGGTTAAAAAAAGAGACATCACGTTGTCATTGGACTGGTAAATAAAATGCTATTGGTTCCCTCTGAGAAACAATTTAACGACTGAGCGACCTCTCTCCTCTCTGAGCTGACGGCAGCTCATGTCTCTCAGCTGTAAACAAGTGAAGGAACAGGCCAAAGCTCTATTACAGCATAAATACACTATCATCCCAGGCCAATTTACACGAGCGGCCCTCTTGTCAGGCCATGGCTGACAGTTTGAGTGGGTCTTATTGTTTTTTTTGGGGGGGGTGGGGGGGTGGTTCAGAAGCAACAGATGAAGCTGCATCATGCAGCTGTGTTTCTGCATGGCAGAGATAGAGGGCAGTGTTTGTCTGTTCTTGTGGAGCAGAGATGAGCTCCTGTCAGATCAACAGGGATCAGGAAGAATCCTTTAAAGCATCAAAAAAATCAAAAAAATGTTCCCACGATTATCTCCGGATTTGATGTCCAAACAAACAGAATCCGAAAGAAATGCTTTTATTTCAATATCACCCATGCCTTCCTCCTCTCCTCTCCTGCTGGGTATAGAGAGTGTACCCCCCCCCACACACACACACACTGACTGTAGTTTGCAGTTCTACCCACTGTTGATCCTGAGCATGATTACTCACCGTAATGACTGCTCTTATACTTTTTTCTCCTTTGAAGAGACACATCGAGAGCACCTCAAGGATAATCTCGAGAGCATCTGTCTCTCTTGAGGAGTTCAGAGTGGTGTGTGTTTTGTAAGCCGCCTCATTTACCCTGAGTGTGTGTATATGTGTATGTGTGTGTGTGTGTTTCCACCAGGCTCTCTCTGCTTGTGCTTCGACCTGTCGGGACCAGAGCTGGAAAACTCTGGACTTTGATCTGGAACTAACATGGAAATAACAGAGACCCACACAAACAGAGAGAAAGGATTGTTCCACTTCAAATGTGGGATTGTTGAGACTGTCACTGTTGACATGTTCTGCTCTGGAGCCGGATCAGATGTGGTTTGGTTAAAACTGCTGGGTTTTTGTTATTTATGCTGGACCTCACTGTCAAACTGGATCACTGGACCTGTGACATGATGTGTTGTTGAAGTTGTTGTCTATCTTTGAGTACAGATTTAATGTTTTTCAGATGACAACTTGTGTAGCAAAGCGTAGGTAACTCAGTTACACTTTTTACTTCACAATGTCTTTCACTTACACCCCGACCTTAAGTGACGACCAAATCCCCCTCACTGCATCTCTGCAAGGAGATTAACAATCAAATCCCCCTCTGTCTATTTCTCTGACGACAAATGTGTGACCGTGACAACCAGTGACATAATAAGGTTTTGCATGTCTCACAGCTCGTGTCAGTGAGTGTGTGTGTATGTGTGTATTTGTGCTGTAGGTGATTAAGATTACTGCTCATGTCTCGAATGGATAGCTCGCCTTTTGATGTGTCAGCCAGACGTCCAGAAGAACTCCACTGAGTGATTTATGAAGGTGCTGGAACACACACACACACACACACACACACACACACAGTTAAAAGCACTTTGCCTGCCTGCAGAGAGACACAGTAGTGGACAGAACGCAGGCCAGGCCTGTGTTGTCGGATGGTGCAGACTAAACAGTAAACAGACACCTCACTGTGCAGTTTACAGAGCTGCACAAAGAGAAGAACTGAAACAAACAAAATCTTTTTCTGTGAAACATGATTATAATCCTATAAACATGATTATAATCCGTCATCCATCCAAAAAAAAAAAAAAAACCTCTTTGAAAGGTTTTCCCATTGCTGTGTATGATGAGTGTTTGTCCGTGTCTGTAATCACACAGAGACGTGTCATACGAGAGTTAAGTCATAAAATAAATGGCACCCTGACAGAATCTATGGGCTCCATGTGTAATTGCGTTCGGTGTATCTCTGCGATTCTTGCGTGTGATGTCTGTCAGCGGAGTCTTTGTGGTGCAGGCTGTATAATAGGAGGATCTGGCTTTATAATGGGACCCTCTCTATGGGCCCTGGCTCACTGCCAGCAACCCAAATGCCTCTCACTGGCTGTTGGTTTAGCCGTTGATCCCTGGAAGTGGCGGTGGACGATTGTGGCTGTATTGGTGCTGGTATAAATCACAGAATATGGTTGGTTTTACTGTGGTTGATTTTTTTTTACATCTCTACAATAGGCTTGAGCTTTTGAACAAAGCTGAGATACTTTTTTACCCATGCTTAAAATAGGCATCTGTCTTCCCCCTGAGCCTGTAAACCAGCGGGCCACAGCGCAGATCTACATCTTTAATGTTTCTTTAGTCTCTTTAATGTTTGCTAGTCTCAGTCTCACAGTCTAACAGAACCCCGCTAGTTCATTCATGTGCTAACCTCTTACACAGCCACAGACAGGCAGGCAGACAGACAGACGGGCACAGACACAGAAGAGCTGAGATTATAGTGGATCTCATGCTCACTAATCACAAGCAGAAGTGAAGACATTAGTTGCAGCCAAGTGAATTATGTGACACAGAACAGGGCAAATGATTTTTGAGTTTTTGGCTGCTTCTTTCTTGTTTGGGAGACTTTGTTCTGTTCCTGGGTTTCAGGCTCCTCTGTGCTACATTACAGAGTACAGATCCAAATGCTTTAGAAATGATCACAGCTTATCCTGAAGATTGACTTTAATAACAAACTGATGCATGTGTATTGGAAGAATATCACACAGTGACGAGGGTTTGGTTTGACCTCTGACCGTTGAATCTTGTTATTAGTAGTTCTCCCTACACCTCATCTTTGATTAAAACCCAAAGTAAAGCATCCTTTATAAAAAAAAAAAAAAGTTTTGATAAAGTGGTTCTTCTGTATATTTTAGAGAAAATGTCCAAATATAACATGTTTAGTCCAGAGCTCAAAAACCCACAGAAGAGCTCCATACTTTAGACGAAGCATCAAACAATGGCGGCAGAGGTTCAGGGATAAAACTGAAGATATCATGCCATCTCCGCTCATCAAGCCCACAGCTTATCCCGCTTGTGGAGCAGTTTTCGCTGTGTGAAGGCGGCAGATACACCACCCACAGCCCCACCCTCTCTGCACTGAAAAGGGTTATGTATGTATGTGTCTTAATTCTCTTCTACTAATGTCTGTGGGTGGCAAAATTAGGGTGGGCTGTGCTGGGGCCACTTAAATAGAAAACCGTGTCCAGTTTAACCGAGCTGCTCTAAGCCGATTTTTTAAGGTCACATTGGCACCAATGGGGGATTAGTTTGGTTCAGATCAATGTCTGATTGGGATCTTTCTCTCCGCCATTGCCTCCCTCTGTCCTGGGAGAATGCAGCCAAAGTCTTGCGATTTGTACTTGGGGAGAAGAAAGGCTCTCCCCTCCCATGGAGGACAAAGACACACATTAGCTCAGTTTTGCTGTTTTTTTCTCCTCCAGCAGTAAAGCGCCCAGCCTAAAGGATCAAACGTATGAAGACATGACCAGTGATGGCACCCCACCGCAGCTGCTGTAGCTACTGTTGCACTGGATGTGTGTGTGTGTATGTGTGTGTGTGTGTGTGTATCCATACGTGTGTATTTCCCTGTATGTGTGTATTATGTAAAAGGGAAAAACAGGTGGTTTCTGCAGAAAGTGCACACACACATGTAGCGGATGAATGCATGTGAAGAGTTGTGGGTTGTGAGTTTTGTTGGTGTGAGAAGCAGCTTCTGAACAAGTGGCGTCCACATTGATGGGATGTTTGTCATGTTTCCCACAGGACTCAGAGATAACCTGGACCATCACATTTACCCTCCAACATGGTCAGTCAGTGGAAACCTGCAGATGATCTTCCACCATCTTGATTGATTTAAGATCTCCTCCCATGGAAATTACATCAATTTTACCCACGTTCACATCCATGTGGTGTTTTTTGTTTTTGTTTTTTTTTGGTGAGAGCAGGTGTTATGTACCTTATCTACATTTCTCATATTCCCCTTAATATGTCCTGTCATCACTACTGAATAGGCTACAGCTGAGTTGAAGAGAAAAGGGTTTTTTTTCCAGCAAACCAAACAGTTCAAACCTATGAGGCCCATCCACAAACTGGGTGCAAAGTGCAACCTCTTTTTAGTTTGAGAAGAAGAGAACAGAAAGCAAGAAAGCATACTGACTGAATATTAGTAATGAATAAATGTTATAAAGTATGTAGGAGTGTCATTTAAATCACATAGTCGAGTAAGAGCAGAAAGGTGTGTTGCTCCCTGAAACGCATGTAACCTAAGTTTAAAGGAGCTTACATCGTTGATGTCTGTAAATGATGAGCTCCCTCTCTTTTTCCTGTTGGTTCAATAATGGTAAAAGCTGAGGAGACAACAAGAACAACAGAGCCCAGAGCTTTTACAATAGCATTGTTTTGTGCAAACAAATCTCCTCCCTGTGAAATCAATCCATTCAATGGTGAAGAGATTACATTACTCTGAACATGTTGGAACTCATAATATTATCACAGCTCATGTGCAGTGGTGACGTGAGCTGAGCTGTCAGTGAGTGTTTTTCATGAAATGCCTGCGAAACCCACATTTGTTCAGAGTAAAGGTTACAGTTCATCAACAGGGCGTGAAACATGGAGACGTAATTGTTGGTTTACTTTGGAGAGTGAAATGTTTCTTTGTTTATCTATATCTCTAATCGCAGCTCAGCGTATCATTATCCAATCAGAGAGGAGACCAACTCAACAAACAGGGTCGACCATAATTGACGCTGTTGCCACATGGTAATCTGTAATTCCGTACATAAAACCCGTCTCATTGTTGAAATAAAAGAGTAAATCAGAAATGTGTCAGGTGATTTGTCTTTTCCCTGTCTCTGTTCACACGTTGTATGATTGATGCTGGCACAACAGGCGTAAATACTCTGAGAATACACTGAGAAATTCCCAGCAAAGACTGAGAATAAACACAGAGGGAAGTGCAAACACTAAGACTGAATACATTAGAGCAAAATCAACTAAAATATTCGTCTTGACAGTGTAATTATTCTAAAATGATGGTTTAATCAAATACTTAATTTTCCATTGAAGAAACAGTGAAAGTGTATTGTCTGGATTGTTATCTGCTGATACAACAGTCTCAAGTGACTTCCTACAAGAGTACTCTAAGAGTCTTGAGCCTACTTTGACTGTTTTCCCCATAATGGACTCTCCTCCCCTTCAGTTAAAGGCCATTGAGAGCATCTGCAGCTGGGAGTGTTTGTCTCCTTGTAGTACACTGGTGAGGGTTAGTTAAATTAGGGTCACAGGTCAGAGGTCAACCTCAGCCCTGGAGTAGAATGGATTTAATTGGCATAATGCACCACCTCAGGCACTCACCTGTAACATTAGTCTCATGAAGCCAGGCACGATGACAGGAACACAGGACATCTACTTTAAATATTTTACTGCTTTTGTTCCAGTTTATATTGAAACAGTGTTTCCACAGAACTTTTGCAATACACTTTTATATTGATATGTCTGAAAAACCACCTCATGAGAGTGTAAAAATGTTTTAGCAATATTTGAGAGTTTTTTCAAAATGTAGGCATTTCCATTACCGGGTTTTTATTGTGATATTTAGGTTTTGCACATTTCTGGGGTTAATGGAAATGCACTTACTGAGAGCAGCGACGGTGAAGGAGGTTTTGAGTTTGGATTTGCTATTTATATTGGTGCTGTTGGTGGAGCTTTGTGTGGAGCAGCAGGGACCCGTAGGGAGCTCCACCAGTGCCGAAGCTTTCAGAAATAAAGATCATCTTCACACTCACCTTGTGTGTGTGTGTCCATGTGTATGTGTGTTTGTGTGTGTGCTCTCTGCCAGGGACTACCCACTGTGCCACAAGGTCATGAATATGAAAAGATGTTTTTGTCCCTTAGATTGTACAAACTACAAAACTAATGGTTGGAAAATGCTGGTTCTCCCACTACAGGTTACAAATTACAGTTAACAAAATCAGCTCCTGGTAAACTAGCAATAAACAGAGCCATTAATTTTAGATGTTGTTGGAGCATTCTTCACTAAAATACTTCATGAACTTATTATTTAATGTATACTTTAACTTATACTTTGAGGAAACAGCAAGTTTTCATTCACATTAACAAACAGTTTGTTTCTTATGGTATGAGCTAATGCTATTCTTTTTTTCATGCAAACATTTGTCTTTATTCATGCTAATGCTTCTTCATTATCACTGCTACTAGCTGCCATACCTCTAGGTTACTATGGGCAAAACATATTTGCAGTACAAGTGGTGCATATAGATTTACATTCAGAGAATATTTGCCTGGACTCATGCAGGTCGCTTCATTTCTAAAGACTGAAATCCCCATGGCTTCTCTACTCCTACGCCTCCACACTAGAAGCAATATTTGTCCTGCATACTACTATTCATCCATCCATTGTTAATAAACAAAATATTGCCTATAGCACCCTTAAATTACCGTCTCTACTCAATACATGCTCACAGTGTTAGACTGGTTGGTTTACCATGTTTTAGATGTACTCTTTATCACTAGGTCTGAATCATGGAAATTACAGTATCATGTGTCTCTGTGTGTCAGCTCTCTATGAAGACAGAGCAAACTTTCAGCAACCCTCCCTGTTCTTAGGCAACTGAGAAAGCCCAAAAGGACTGACGCAGTATGATTAGAGTTAAATGTTGCAGTTTCCTCTGGTTACCCAACTGTTTACTTTTGTAATGTTGCACTGAGCCTCGCCAAAGGCAACCCCAAACGGCATACACAGCTGTTGGAAACAGCAGCTTCTTCCAGAGGCAAATCAGCGATTGCCTGACTGTGTTGCAATGTATAGGTGAGATGGTGTGAGAGGCAAGATCACGCAGCTACAGGGTGGAGGCAGATGCTTCTCTGGGTGAAGGTAAAAGACAGACCAGTAAAATTGTGAACCCGTATGATGCTCTATGCAAGATGTGGTAGATGTGTATACAGCAGGATTCAGTTGTTTTTGTATGGTATGTCCTATGAACCACATGACTACAGTCCCAATCACAGACATTTAAATTCAAGCTCCACCTGGAAAGTTATCTATAGTTGTAAAAGCCAAGCTACAGTCAGGACCTCGCCTAGGTATCTTTCTTGTTATGAATATAAACACTTGACCTGATAATGTGTACACACAGAAACAACCTCACACACTCCTTTTACCATGTGAATACGCACTTTTCCAGACCAAAGAGAAAATATTTAAGTCAATATAATTTATCATCAAAATCATCAAAAAATGATCAACTTGTCAGGCCTTCATTCATTATTAGTTGTGCTGTTTACACAGCAATAATGATTGTTCAAATTAATCAGAAATAATTGTGTTTGTGCTGAATGTTTCCTTAAACACTGCATCGAGCCATTCTGTTATAAAATGTATCATCACAATTGGAACATTCAGGGTCAGGGGTCAGACTGGTCTGAGGTTTTTGACCCAATTTCATCTTGTCTCCATGTCTGATCACAGTTTGTCATACACACAGAGTTTCATGGCCCTGCCTCCATGTTCTTCATGGCAGCATGGATTCAGAGCAGACGGAACATCTTAGTGTTGACCTGGAAATAACTATGTCTAACACGCTGACTCAAATGAAATAGCGTCACCTTCATGAAGTCCTTCTCCCCACCATGGCTGAGGAGCCTCTCACTGCAGATTCACACTGGAATAAATCAGCAACCATATACACAATGTGTTCAATGCTGCACAGGAACAAAGCAATTCTTCACCCCAAAGTCCAGATATTACACTGTCACCCAGAACAACCTATATGAGCATTTTTACACCTGAAAACTCTTTAGCTCAAGTGTCAGGGGACGGAGCACACACACTACAGCACTTTTTAGTGCAACCCATGTGTTATGTCTGAACACTTTAAGCTTATCTAACACAAGATACAAGATGCCATCCACCTTAAAGCCTTTAATACTGTGTGGAGCCAACCTCTCTCCTTGCAGAAAAAGTGTTTTAGCAAAAAAAAAAACAAAAAAAAAAACAGAACTACATCTATTTCTAATATTTTAAACGTGTCACTTTTTAAAGCATTTGCATACAACAAGGTGAGGATGAAAATATAGAGGTCTGTAACAGGAGGCCAGTTTACTGCATTGACTTTGCTGCTGTCTTTCCATGTACCTCTGATCTGATGCCACGATGTAGTTTCTGTATATAACTGTCATGTCATACAGCCACGTTTCTATCAAGTTATTCATTTGTATGCACTGTTATTTCTTTGCACTGCGTTCTCATTATTCATATTAGGGTATTTTATCATTGCACTGATGTTGTTTCATCATTATTAATCATAAATAAATAAAGTTCATTGAACTGAACTAAGTTGAAAGTTTGTCTTGTCACATGTTCATCCACTAACCACAGCGTCCTCAAACTTTTTGCTTCTTTTCATGAAGAACAAACATCACATTCAGTGTGGATCTAATTTCTAGGACTAAAACATGGATCATGAATGCTAACATGAACTATTTAAACTTTTTTTTTACTCGTCCATAAAAGAAACTGAACCTTTCATTTTCTCACTGTATCAGAAATGTAGCCTTTTGAACTATGAATTCAAATCAATACAACTTGTTTAAAGCCTTGAATTTCATGCAGTGCTGTGCACCCACTGATGCTGGACACCTTGGCTTGAATTTTCTCATATGTTTGTTTTACTCAGGGGTTAGATTTTTGGGTATGAAAAGGGAAGATTGACAGTGCACCTGTGGGCTGCCAATGAAGGAGTGACCCTGATAAAGAGAGGGGGAAGATGTGGGGGGTTGAGGAAGGGGGGGGTGGCAAGAGGTTCCTCAGCTCTGCAAACCACTTCAGTTCTCACTTGAGTGCCTCTCTTTGGGCCTTAACCCACATAGACCCCCACCTAACTGCTTCAGATTGAAATTCCTCCACTCGGCAAGACCCCGTGCTCTCCTCCTCCCCCAGCGCTCGGCACACACCAAGGGGCATTCAAAACACATTAACACCAAATCAATGGGAAACAGTGAAAAAACAAAAAAAAGGAGAAAGAAAGAAAGAGAAAAATCTCCTTAGCAACATAATCTAGACGGCCTGACGAGAGGAGGAGTGAAAAGAAAGAAAAAGAGAGGGGTGGTGGTGCCGTTTAGGGAGGGAAGAAGAATTGGACACAAAGGCTGGGCACACAGACAGCAGCAAAATTGAAAATTAACACAGAAGAAACAGTTCCTTTTTTCCACGGGAGTACAATCAGCTACATTAAGTCTGAGCCAGGCCCCACCTACCTCCACTCACCCTGCCCTCCCTCCACTGATGTGGACCGGGGCTCCTTTGGGTCTTTGCTTGCCTCACAGAACTTTGGTAACATTGTGGAAGCCAAGAAAAAAACATCTTACTGTTACCTTCAGTTGTTTTATGTTAAACTGCCTCCCACGATCTCCCACAAACACATTTGAAAGAAAAGTGCAGCTGCAGGTTATGTTTTCAACCTCTGCGTAATTACTGTAATTCATCAACAGGCTCATGCATCAATCTTAAAATATGTCTGTAGTTGTTTTCCTACAATTACTGTAAAAACATTTTAAAGATAAGACACAGACTAAAGCCTGTAGCTTGTAGCATGTGAATCCTCCTATAAATGCTGTGTGTTTGTCCACAAACACTTGTTAGGGATTTAAGTTGTCTTGTCGAGCTGTTAGACAAACACTCAGTCTGGCTTAATGAACTCAAGGTCTCAGTCTGTGGCAGCACAATGCAAGTCCCTGTCCCTGAGTGACAGTGTGTGTGTGTGTGTGTGTGTGTGTGTGGGTGGGTGCGTGTGTGTTCTGAGGACATGAGACTGGATGGTGAACTCATTCTGACCAAAAAAAGAAAGAAAAAAAAAGCTTGAAATTTTTGCCACTAATATGAAAAATTCCCTCACTGTCTGCTGAATCCACAGAGGAGCACATATACCATTACACTTACCTGTCAGGGTTATCATGTAGTGTTCATTTGTGTATATTGGTGAGCAATTAGCATGGAACAGGAACTCTGGCCACCAGCAGCCCTGTAAATGACCTCTGACCTCCACTACATGATCAGCCCATTGAGAGGAGGGCCTGCTTTAATTAGGAGGTCATTAAGAGCCAACCTCAACACACCATGGGACCACATAAAGCCAGCATTCACTCCCACCTGCTGTCAGATACAGCTGACTGCTCCAGAAAACTACATCTGTCTGCTTTAATACAAACTAATTTTACATATCAGAAACCACCAGAAGTTTCAGTTTTGTGACCGATTGAAAATAACTAGGTTTACTGATATGAAATCAAGTCTCATGTTTGAGTAGAAAAAAGGACATTCTTCTAGGTGTTGTAGGTTTCTTCACCACTGCAAATGACATGTATGCGAATGGCTGAGAGGTAAAAAGAAGGTTAGACTCTGACTATGAAACATGGAGGGAAATTAAAATGAAAAGACGAGTGAAGGCGGGTGAGCACCAGAGAGCAGGACAAAGTCTAAAGAGGTGAGACAACAAAGTCAGAAAGAGCATAAAGGTGGAGAAAATAGATGACAAGGGAAAGAGTGATTCCAGGGCCTTTTATTCAGGCCTCTGATTTCACACTTGCACAAAGAGCTTTGGGGACGTTTCATCCTTTTCACATTTCTTCTGCATTTATTCAGTGTTATTCTGCAGTGCAGTGTCTCCTATATGGGAGAGGGAGCACTGCCCGGAGAGGAGTCAGCTCCATTCACAGCTTTATAAATCACCTCAGCATGCGCAGACCGTGGCCAATCGGCCAATTACACCCCCCTGACACACCGGGGCTGATAAAGAAGGCCCAGGACAATGGGATCACAGGCCAGATAAACGACCCTTTAATGAAGTCGCCCACAAAACAGGCCAAAACCGCGCGCCCCACTTACGTATTCCATCACGCCGTTGCCCTCACATTTCCTCTTGCTCAGCCGCCACGGCAGGCACAGCTGGGGAGAGGGAGACACAGAGAAAGAGAGGCAGAGTGGGAGAAAAAGGAGAGAAAAATGACTCTGTGCTCTGACACTGCTAAGCCCCCTGCCCAAGGCCCCTTTCAGACTTTTGGCCGAACAAAAGCATCTGTTGCCATACTGTGCCGCTCAGACCCCCCTTCACACACACATACTCCAGTCGGGTAAGGAGCCTCGCAGGAGCTAAAAAAGGCAGCACTGGGCCGTATGCAGCTGAGGCTGCTCACCTTGTGGCACAACCTATTGTGCACCCCATTCCAGGAGCTTCTCCATCCATCTTTGTGTCTCTGGGACAAATAGAGAAAGAGGGAGGGAGAGACAGAGAGAGAGAGAGAGAGAGAGAGAGAGAGAGAGAAACTTTGTATGACAGAGTGAGAGAGGGAGAGAGAGGGGCACAAGACTGCAGCTGCAGGATGAATAGGAGAGGGAAAGAAGGGATGAGGTGGGAGTGAGAGAGAGAGAAGGGGGCAGCTGCAGGGTGGTCCCACCCCTCCGTCCGTCCACCTCCACAGTGTTGTTTGGCTTCTTTTGGGATTCAGAACACAAACAACAAGCTACAAGCGACAAGTTCAGACTGTTCCTGTAGCACAAGCGGAGAGGGCTGGAAGAATGTGACCAGAGATGAGCGGAGGTGTAACTCATCTGAGGTGGAGAGAGGGTTTCAGTTATAAACCAATTAACATCCTGTTTTCCTCTTCACTCCCCTAAGGTCGTTAAAATCATCTTCCCTGACAGCGAGTGAAAGACTCATTCCACACACTGTGTTCTGTATCAGCTCGTTCCAACTCCTCACTGCAGCTGTGTGATGTTTACACTGCATGACATATTCAAAGCCTCTGCAGCAAGTGGAAATACTCTCTACTCTGTGTGTGTTATTATGATTAAAGGTGAGAGGTAAATGATTAAAAATCAATACAGTCTCCAGAAAACATAAAAAGTAATATTTTTTGGAGTGAGCCATTAAAGGTTCTGTGTGTGTCCTCCAGCTTAAACAGTCAGAGGTTGTTTTTTTACTACCACATGGCTGTTTTTTCACTCTCTCATATGAGTGTTTTCTGACATACTGCACCTACAGCGCCATGTGTAATGGACCTTGATTGTCATGGTTACCATAATAACACACAGTGACTATACTGGCGTGCTGATCATCACCATGGTTACTACAACAACAGCCATGGCTTCGTTAGGTTTCGGCACAGAAACTGCTTGGTTAGATTCAGGCAGTAAAGCTTCTTGGTCAACACTCTTTCATAAAGAGTCAAACCTCACAGTCCTGTATAAAAGCTCTGAGTCAAACTGACCCGTCCAACCACCACCAACCTTCTCCTGCCATGGACCTTACACTTGACTAACACACTTTATACTACATTACTGCACTTCTACCTCGGCTCCTGTCATAATTACTGCAGCCAATAGAGACCTGTGGGTTTGTCTTTTCACTGGAGCACAGTCTTGTAGGATCTGCCACTGGCATTGCAAGATATTAAAATGAATGTAGGTTGTGACATCAGGTGATCACAATTCAATGCCATGACAATGTCCAATAATGTCAACTGATGTCATATTTAGCTGGATTCAAGTAACGGCATCAAGCATCGGCATGTTTTTTTTTTTTTTTGTTGTTTTTTCTACATCCGTATATATTCTTTACTCCAGTAGTCAGAGATAAACCGGGGTCCAGGAGAGACAGACAGGGGATGACATGCAGCAAAGGACTGCGGGTCGGACTTGAACTCTGCAGTAAGAACTATGTGTATGTGGTATGTTAACTTCTCTACCAGTGCGAGCCATGATGATGATAGTTATAAGCAACAACTTTATCCGTTTATTTAGGGCCACAACCAGGTGTGTGTGTGTGTGGGGGGGGGGCGTGATCAAGACAGTCCCATCCAGGGGTTCAGTTCAATTCATTTAACACATAGTTCCACACAGTTTTTTTTTTTTTTTTTTTACGAAAGTTAATTTTACCATAGGTCTATAATAACTTAGAATATTAAGTATGCTCCCAGGTAGAGAACTCTGTGTGTTGCCGTAGTAATGCAGTGCAGTAAGTGCACCTCTGCTCTGACCATGATGCACACCATTTTGCTGCTGCAGAAACCAAGCAACTGCAATTAAGATTGCAGCAATAAATCTGAGAGATTAGTGGTTCATTCATTTGTTCCTCTCTATTATATCTGTGTGTGTGTGTGTGTGTATGTCTGTCCATTCAGTTGTAAGCAGTGTGTGTGATTTGGTGTTTGCAGTTGGAGTGTTTTGGGGGCCACAAACAAAATCTTGTTTTGGACCACCAAAATCCCAGGGCTGGCCCTGAGCAAAACCCAACATCTGCTAAATGTCTGTGCCAATTAGCCAATGCTGCAATTTAACATCAACCTAATCTGTCCAATGTCAGAAGAGTCCAACATCTTTCTGACATCACCTTGTTGTCCAGTTCCTGCTTGTATTAATCACTTTTTATTGCCGATGTGTGAATGGAAGGTAACGTAACTTATAAAAACGGGACTTTCTTCAACTTAGCCTATAACACCCTGTATGTATTGAGCGTAGAGGTCACATCCATCCAAATGATGTGACTTTTATACTCACGCCACAGTGTCTTCCCTCAGTGCTCCTCTGTGGGTCAAAAATGTTAAGAGATCATCAAGTCCATGAAGTTCATTCAGAAAAGTCCTTTAAAAAACCATAACAAGCATGTTCAAGCAACTATTCAAGACAGAGTTTTACAGCTCATTCCCAATTCCTTTCATTTCATCTAGTAAATACATCAGTTTGTACACTTTGTATACCACCTCCTGAATGCTTCTCTCCAGCTTCTGTGGGTGGTCATTTATTTTCAATTTGTTAGTTGCTTTAAAAACTGACGCCAGTAAATAGAGACAGTTGCAGAAGTTCAGTGGAGGACTGAGCAGCTGATCACCACAGCTGCAGGTGCAAAATAGGGTGTCACCAAGTTCAAACCCCTCCTCCCCTCTTCCCATTCTCCCCTCGCCCTCACCTCGCTGGAGGGGGGCTGTGATGTCCGGCAGTTGTCCTCTCTGTTATCAGACACCACGGGCCGAGCATCCAGCCTTCTCACCCCAGCCCGCTCCTTTGTACTTTGTGTATGTAACCTTGCTCCTGAAGAAAACCTGTAATTGATGACACTTAAAAAGACTCTTTTATTGAAAGATACTTTTTGATGAAGCACCTTTCTCTAAAATCCTCTCCTTTATTAAACGCTGTATTGAGAAGATCCTCCACTGAGGTTTGTGTGTTTTTCTGATTTATATGCAGATCAGATCTCATCCAAAGATTCTCCTATACAGTACCGTCACTGTCGAGGTATCTTTCCTCCGTCCACACAAACATTTCTCACTCACACTTAAAACAAATTTACTCTCTCGGGCATTGTCGTGCTTCAGAATGAGACTTTTAAGAGTGTGTTTAGCATTCAGGTTTGGTCATTCATTCTTTCGGTCTCAGCCAAGAAATCTTTGTTTGGCCGCTCCTCTTCAAACCGTGGAGTGTCAGGAGGGGCGGGGGGATCGATTTGATTCTAATCGGACCATGAAAAGAACATGATCTAACTACTTTCAGTGCGGAGTATATTTAGGCCCTCTCCTCTTTACGCTCTCCCTCTCTCTGTCCCCCCCCTCCCACTTTAGTGTGGGCACAATGAAGCTGGCCAATTTAAAAGCTTTGAATGTGTCCTCAATGACTTTGTGAATACAGGGGAGAGAGATTTGGAGAGGAAAAGAGGGAGAGAGGGAGTGAAAAAGTGGGGAAAAAAGGGGGAAACGGAGGAAAAAAAGGCCAGGGAGCAGGCATAAAAATTCCAAGAGTTGTTTAAGCGTGGGTGGGTTCATTTGCATGACAGCGCCATGTGAATAAGACTGACCTCTTGGACCGCCCCAGTGCTAGGCCGAGCTGCAGCCTGACGTGCAGGCTTTGACCCAGCTCATTGACTCTGAATGGATACTCTGTCAAAGGAGGGACCTTCCAGCTCTCAGCCGGACAGGCATCTGCAGACCTCCTGTTTGACACCCAGCTACCTCTGTTTCTATCCCTGCTACTAGCACAGAGGCGTGCACGTGCACACACACACACACACAAACACACACACACACACAAGCCATTAGGCAAGTCTCCAAAACTCTTATCATCGACCCCCAGGCCTGTGAGAACAATCACAGAGAGAGAAGTAAACACCCATAGAAACAGATGAAACATTTGCAACGACTTTTCTTTACTTCTTCATTACACACACGCACACACACAGACACACACACAGACACACACACACGCACAGACACGACAGGTGCAGTAAAGCTCTTGCACGTGCAGGCCCATCAACACGCCTCACTTGATAGCTCTATGATTTACTGCAACAGGCAGGTGAGAGGACATAGAGTGGACCAGGGGGGCGGCTCAGCGATGTAGTCTGCATACAAATCTCAGTAGCTGCCCCGGACTCCCCCTCGACCCCATACAAAGTTGTGACTCTGTGCAAACACAAAGCTCAGACGGCTTACAAACACCCTCTCCATTTATCTGGCGGGCACAGAACTGGGGATGATGCAGACAGGAGCTCTTGGCCCTGACCTCCACTGTCTCGATGCGCTGAAAAGGAAGCCCATCACAAACAATGTGAAGGAAAAACACTTGTTCACTTTCTATAAATTGATTTACTCCCACATAAATAAAGACCAGTAGATATACTGCAACCATGAGTCGCTCTACGAAATTCTGAAGTTATGAGTGATTATGCACCGTCACAAACCTCTGTGTAAACTACAGCTTATTTAAAAAGCCTGAGAGGTGAGGTGCTGAGTGAAATGTAGTCATGGTATTGTGGATTCAGCAGTTTAGAGAGACTGCTGTTGAAATGGCTGTTTATTATTGTTTGAATTTAAAAGCTGTAATTTAGGCTTGATTTAAAGTGTTATGAATAATTTAGGAGAAAATATGAGTCAAACCTGCTAACTCATAGGTTTTTGTTTAGTTTTTTTCATTTTGACCATTTTATACATGAGGACATAAGAACTATGAAATAACACATAGAATTACACAGTGAACAGAAAACGTGTTAGAAAAACAACAAAATATGTTTCATCTTTTCATTTCATTCATTGACTTTGCACAGTGTCGGGCCTGTGTCAGGTTAGTGGTCACTTTGAAAAGTCTAAACCATCCAGCTTTAGCTTAAATGACACTTTTTATTTTGTGTCATTTAAGCTAAAACTATTTCGTTTATATCATAATCCAATCTATGTTATTTCATAGATGTATAAAATGTAGAAAACATGAAAAATAAATTGAAAATGTAGGAAAAAATAAAGAAAATTGGAAATAAAAGTATGTCCAGAGTTTTGACTGGCAGTGAATGTGGTCATTTAATGGTGTCTTGTGCTAAAAGCTGAAGGAACTAGAGTCATGTACAAAGTTTAACTGAAATAAACCAGAAATAAATTATAACTTTGTAATAAGTAATTGCACACAGGGTCAATCCTCTCTTGGACTTACATTGGATTTTTTTTTTAACTTTCTGAAATGTCCAAAAAGAATGATAAAACATGATCATGTAAAAATAATGGGACCCATATATAATACCACATCTTATTTCAAAAAGCATTGTCCACCGAGTTATACTGAATAATTTCATATCTTTCAGAATATGTTTTAAATTCTTTTCTCTGTTCACACATGTTGTATATTTTCCTGCTCTTCGTTTGCTTGAACATCATCAGGATGTTGCTCATAAACCAGCTGTATCAGTGTAGCTTTCATTAGAATTAAATGGAGCTATTGTTGTGAAAGAGACAACAAATGAGTTACTTAAGAACCACGTGTTTATTTGATTTTGGATGGTGAATATTAAAGGAAATGATCTTTAGCAGTGAAATAATGAATCTGAAATTTAAACTGAGATTGAATATTAGTAAAAGTGCGTTTCATCTGATCTGAAGCTTCATACCTCTTTTCAGGCTGCATTTTTAAAATCATATCAATATATCCACCGGCCAGAGAATATGTTTCTCTTCATTTACTATTATATCCTATTGATATTAATTATTTGTTTTTTTATCTTTTAAATTTATTTCTGACATGTGTTGATATCCACATCAATATGTGTGACTTGCCTTTCATTCTGAAACTGCTGAATGAAAGAATAACAATAACATCGACTGACTGAAGAGACTGATATATTCCATATATTATCATTGTACCTCATCATATCGTGTCTTTTTGACATTCTCTGAGAAGCTCTTTTTCCAATTTAAACTAGACTGTATTATGACAAAATATCACAGGTGTACAGACCAAACCAGACCTCCTGACTGTGATCCTGATGAGGGCGGCTCTGAGCTGCTGCTGCTGCACCCGATGATGACTCACAGAACCAGGGGGTTGGATGCAGCTGCCTCTCACCAAAGCCCCAGCCAGTTCATGTGATGCCCCAAAGTACCCACCACACAATGAGCTGCCTGTTGTATAACCAGCTCTGCTGGGTTTAAAACACTTCAGGAGTTTCCCTGCTATTAAAACCTTGTGATGCCCTCAATGGAAGCCTAAAATAAAGCAATAAAATCTGTTAATTTTAATGATAGCTTCTGTTGGTAAATAATGGTTTTATGTGTCTGACCCTTCTACAGATCTCTAGAGCAGGTGGTGATTTTGTGAAACCTTTCTCCTCCAGGTTTTGGAGAGTATCTGTCTTAGAGTCACACAAAAACACTGCAGGTTTTCTCCTCGTGAAAAGACAGTAAATGACTGTCTGTGGCCGCCTGCTGTCCATTAACATATATAAATCTGATAATCCTCTCTCTGAGCGATAGAAAAAGAATCACATGCCCTGACAGGAAGGAACTGTGTACAGTGCTCGGAGGATTTCAATTACAGAGCAGAGGAATGAATATAAATGAAAACTGAAACGCCGACATGGAGATGGAGACGTGGGAGGAATCAGATCGATGCACCTCATTGTCCAAATGAGCAGAATAAGGCCCGGGAGTGCAGCTGGAGTCAAACCTTTAAACTTCTGCATATCTTCCAATATTTGCATAATAGACAGAAAAATGTGGACATCATCTCAATTAAGAAATGTGTTTGCCTGTTTGCCTCTATGTGGTCTCAAACACGGGGTAAAGCTGGGATGAGACTGGAGCGACAAGCTGCCTGAGAGACACTAACAGGCAACAATGAGAATCAGCATAATGGCAGAGTCTACTCAAAGTGACACTTTTCTAAATCAATATTTAATCTGAGGACAGAACACATAGAAACATGAAATAAAGGTCTGTGTGAAAGCCTGCATCTGTGGCTACATCCAGCACAGCACAGAGGAGGAATAACAGGCCGCAGGTTCCTGCATGTGTCTCCTCCAAGCTGATTGGATAGAGACTTCATTCAGTATGAGAAGTGATTGACAGGTGTAAGGTGTGGATGAAACATTTTGGTTTGTTTGCTTCTTCACAGTCTGGTAAACAGAGGACAGAGAGAGTGCGGCCCGCGTCTATTCACGGCTCGGTCGGGCGACAAAAGACACGGCCCGGACACACATTCCAGCCTGCTTCCGCTCCAGCACACAAGCTCAATCCCAGGGATTTCCCCTTTCAACAGGGGGAGAAAAAGAGGCTACAATTTCACGTCCTTTAGATTGGAGGCAGAGACTGGTCGGGGTAAGCAGGGTAGCAGGGTGGAGGGACTCCTGTCATTCACTCTTTGAAACATTTCCTGATTTAGGTTTCATGGGAAGTCAGGAGCTCTCTGGTGTGAGCAGAGGAGGGGGTCTATGTGGGGTCGGGGTTGGGAGGGGCGCTTTCAGGTTTGGTCCAAGGAGGGGTTGATTTGGTGCCATCCATGTATGGCTGTTTTTAATCTGGAAGTGTGAGTAAGAACTTTTGTCCAGGCCTGATGTGTAGATGTGTGGGCTGCAGACAAAGCCTAAAGGCATCACCCCGAAGACAAATAATTTTGCTAAAAGGCCACTCATTAACGAAGATAAAACTGCATCTTGATCTTCTGGGAAACCAGTGAGGAGCAGAATAATGAGTGACCACTCCTGCAGTGTGGAGATGCACTGCAAAGTGTCCAACGATGGAGCAGCTTCCTATTATACAATAAGGACTCAAATTCAGGACTATTTGACAACTCAAGCAAGAAAAGATTGAAATAAGGACTCTTGTGTGTGCTGCCTCCGTAATGGCATCTGCTTAGTCTATTGGAAACAACAGAGGAGGCAGACGGACAAATCAGGGCTCCAACAATAAGCTTTAATAAAGACGTTTCTCTGGGAAGTTAACCGTGATCGGCGTCACTATCAGTCGGTGTTTATCTCATTTTCGAGACTCGTTAATTGTGTGAACACAGACACACACACACATGCTGAGCTGAGTGTGGACATCCAGACGCACTCGTTGGCGCAGGGGCACACTTCAGCCTGGAGTGTCCTGTCTGAGCGGCTCTGTGAGGCTGAGAAGCGTCTCCCTAATTAGAGGGAGCCTGGTGCAGGACATCTCTATAGGCCATCAACAGGGCCCTCGCTGGCTTTGTTCAGCAGCCTCTTCTTCCACTGAGCCTGTCACTTTACTTTTCTATAGGACTGAGGGCCGTGCTCCTCAGCACTGTTGTCTCTTCCCAATCACAGAGGCAAGACATTTCACAGGGATATCTTCTCAGCACAACAATCTCTTGACAGAGGAGCTTTTCCATGATACATTTTTTTTTACACCCAAACTTAAACATAGCTCATTGATTGGGTCGGTTGCATTGAAAATCTCATCAACTCCCGGTGAGAGACATTAAAGAGACTGCTTTCTTTTGTTTATGTGGCTAAGTTGTCACGGTGCTTTAAGATGTAATCATTTCCAACTCATTTTAGCATAGAAACCTAATTATTCACTGAGATATAAATTAGATTCCACATTCATGGAGACCCCGAGCCCCCGAAACTCCTGCAGGACACTATTCAGTGGTGAGCCTCTTTCTCTCCCCTGCTCCCTTTTCTCTGCAAAACCATGAGATGGAGAGTAGCCACTGCAGCTGCTATTCACATCAACCAGATAATTGTTAATGAAAAGTCATTGCATGGCATTATGTTGTTCACAGGATCATTGTTCATTTTCCCCCTTTGCCATTGAGATCTATATGGAAGGACCAGAGTGTTTCCTTTGAGTTTTGGTATTCAGGATCTGTTGCCTGGTAACTAATAAAGGGGCAAATCATCCACTGTATTGGCCAAGATGGGCCGCAGACTGGCCCTGCACAACAATGCAAGGTTTGTAAAAAGGCGTTGATACAAGTTAATGATGCTTGTTCAACAAAACCTTAATGGACTTCTTCACGGTATAATATAGCATGGGATGCGACATGAATGAGAGGGGGGAACTTTAGCAGTGCACTTTAACAAGTTTGTGTGTTTTTACTACTGGGAGGAGCTGGACTCACACACACACACACACACACACACACATACACACACATATATATATAGATATATACATGTACACACACACACATACACACTTGACACTTGAAAATACTACATTCACACTCCATATTTTGTTTTCCACAGAGGGAAATAAACTTGATGAACCATCAAAACTTTTGATTCTCTGTTTAAATGTTATTCAATAGGCCAGTGATTAATTACCCATCAGCATGATTTGAAAGGGGCTGAATCCTGGAGGGTAACTGCTGCACTATAAAGTAGAGAAGGAGGAGGTGGAGGTGGGGCCCTGATATCTATCTATCTATCTATCTATCTATCTATCTATCTATCTGTCTATCTGTCTGTCTATCTATCTATCTGTCTGTCTATCTATCTGTCTGTCTGTCTATCTGTCTGTCTGTCTGTGTTATTAGCCTGGGCTCATTTGTTGCACCGGCTTCTTTCTTAACTGAAGCAGACAAAAAAACTGCAGCCTGTCACCTCGAGCAGAATAAAGGGAATCAAAGGATTTTTCCCTTAAATGGACTAATTTTCTCCTTGAATTATGAAAGTAGTGGCTAGGTAACAGGCTGTGCTCAGTACCCGACGGCTTAATGCTTCCTAAATCCTTCCACGTGGCTCCACTAGTCCTGGCAATTAGGCCTCATTATAGCCTCATAAAGGATCTCATTTGTGGGATTACTTAATAGACAATGAAATTTTATCGTGCAGAATTATGGAAAAATAATATTGGAGCTCGCATGGTGTGATGAGGGCGCGCGCCACGCATCATTCCGCTTGGGTTACTCTCTCTCCCCCTCTCTCCCTCTCTCCCTCGTTTGAGACTATCTGTACCATAACAGTTCTGTGCGTCTCCCTTGTCAAGAGCTGGATTCACGTTATTATAGCAATTACAGTGTGTGTGACAGACATGTTTGTTTTTATCTTCATCCAGGTTGGATTTTAAAGACTTTCTAATCACAAATCAGTAAACAGCTCCAGTTGTACCAGTGTGTTGCTTCAATAATCATAAAGTGTTGTTTACTTTAGGCCTGAATGTGCGTTAGGGACAGGCAGTGGCGTTCAAAGACCGGGCCTCCACAGCAGGCCTGCACTGGTGTCAGTGGGACATGCGGGCTTAAAGTGTTTTGTCTGAGGTCACAGGAGAAAACTACCATGTTGCGTTGGACCTGGACCGGCTGCAGCATAAACCCACCGCCGGCCGGCTCGCCTCTGTCTGAAGGTCCGAGGCGTTACTTGGCAGATGAAAGCAGAAGCTAAACCCGCCGGTGACCCGCCTGCGGATCAAACCCGCTAATTATTGTCACAAGATGAGGGATTAACGCATTTCTGAAATAGCTGCCTGTTTACCCCCGCACAGAGCCGCCATTATAAACACTTTCTAATTGAATCCTAATCGCCGTCAAATAACCGCGGCCCAGACTCGTCATCTCATCGCTTCATAATTCTTTAATTGCCGTGAAGTGAAACCTGGACCAATGTGTGCTTGTTAAGACTGCCAGGCAATCACTGCTCACAGTCGCGTGCCATTCAACCAATCGCATTTGCAAAAAACACAATTAAATCGACCATTGGATAAAAGTAGGTTTGATTTGTTATGCATGTGTTATTAAGACTGAGGGCGGAAGTGGAGCTGAGTCTATAGAAGTAACTCTTCATTCTCACCGTTGCTGCTGCTTCTACTTTGATTTATTTGATGTCTATGAGGTGTCCCGGATGATCTGACTTGATATAATAACAGCCGTTTCCAACAATAACCCATTAGAATATTTCTACAGCATTATGATTTTAGATTTGTGAGGCTTTATTTAAACCTTCAGAATAATGTGTGTCTGCAGCCTGCAGCCTCTGTGGAGCTCCAGATGAATCAAATGAAACACACCACAGTATAAAAGAGGTGCCTGGTTATGTTTCCCTTGTGTCCGAGACTTTCTCCAAATTCGGGATAAAAAGAGTAAAATCTGCACGTTGTGATTGGAGGCCGGGGGAGACATCACGTGGTTTGGGTCGCTGACAGTATAAACCCTTACCGCCGGCTGCACACGTGGGTGACGCTGCAGGGCCAACCCTCTTCGGGGTCCCTTTTGTTGAACCATCAAACATAAGCACCTTTGGAGATCCGAGGGGTTCAGATGAGAAACAGCCATCATCCTGCGCACGGTGCGATCACTTCTCAGCGGCGCAGTCATGTCGAGGTCCTTTTACGTTGACTCTTTAATAATCAAGGATACGGTGCGGCCGGGACCAGCTGAGCACCCGGGACAAGACTTCCTCATTCCCATCAGCATGCACTCTCCGAGCGTCATGACGGTCACGGCACCGGTGTGTCCGTCCAGGAAAAACGGGACTTTCTGTGTTTGCCCTCTGTGCGTCACGTCCCACATCCACTCTTCCCGCAGCGGCATCCCCATGCTGAAGAGTCAGTTTCCAGGGGCAGAGCCGCAGTACTGTCAGAGGATAGCGCACCAGCAGTCTCCTGCACTTGCTCACCCGGGACATACACCTGTCTGCACACCCACCTTCAGCGTCACAGATCCCAGGAGATACCACTGTCTTTCTATTGGTAAGCACCTGTTTGCTTCACTCTCCGCTGCTCGGCACCTGTTTGATTGCTCTTTACTTTCCATGGTGCAGTTTGAGGCAGGTGCATGGCTGCCACTGCTCGGCTTTTACGCACGATGATTTACGCGCGATAGTTTGCGTCATCTAATCTGTAGAGTGTTTCATTTACAGTGATGATAAGAAACTAGATGTCTGACTTAAAAAAAAAAAACAACAACTATTGTTTCTCTCTCCACCAGGCGCCTCTGAGAGCAGCCACATACAGAATGGCAAGAGGATGCGCACGGCTTTCACGAGCACGCAACTTCTGGAACTTGAAAGGGAGTTTTCCACGAACATGTATCTTTCGAGACTGAGAAGAATCGAAATCGCCACGTATTTGAACCTGTCGGAAAAAAGGTGAAAATCTGGTTTCAGAACCGCCGCGTGAAGCACAAGAAGGAGGGCAAAGCCACCCAGAGGAGCGCGCACAGCGGTTGCAAGTGCACAAGCGGCCACACAGACTATTCAAGGTCGGAGGACGAGGAGTCCCTGTCTCCTGCCTCTGCTACGGAAGAGAAAGAGGTGTCACCCATCTGAGAATAACACGACACCCCCACCCTCCCACCCCTCACTCCTCGTTCCCACTGCCGGCACTGCACTCTGCCCTCTCTGCAGTTATGGGTAATGGCATCACGAAACAGAAAATAAAAAAAGAAAGAAAAAAGTCCTGCATGAAGTCTGAGAGAAGCTCTGGAAATGTCCTCACTTCGCCTTTATGATGCTGTTCAAAACTCATGAAAAGAAAAATGTGAATTTCTGTTTGGAAACACGATGCTGTAAACAGACCGATGTTCTCACCTGAAGACCCAAGTCTGTCTTATTATCCCCAGTTAATATTGCCTGCTCTCCCATGACTGTCAGTGAGGTTGTGTGGTGTTGACAGATAGAAACACTGTAGGCCGAACCTGCGTGGAACCTGCACGAAACTATTTGTAAACTATGTATATCTGTATTTATTGTAATAAACATGACCAGTTGACCTAAGAAACTGTCCACGTGCTGACTCATCACATCAGTGAATAATCTATCTATCTATCTATCTATCTATCTCTCTGTCTCTCTGTCTGTATGTCTATCTATCTGTGTGTGTGTGTGTGTGTGTGTTTAAGTTGTGTGAGAGACGTTGTGAAGTAGAGAAATGAATTCCCTTCATTCTTCCACACCACCATTAAAGAGTAACCCAGATATTTTCAGGCACTTTTAAAATAACGCAGCCGCCATAAAAAGACTAAATATCCTGCTTGGATTTATTTGTCTCATCAAAAATGAACACCAGTGGTTTTGTATTGGATTACACACTCTGACCACTCTGCGTAAAAGCAGCTTTACATAAGTGCACGTCCGCACGAGCGCAGTTCACCACAACAACAGGTTGTTTTTTGTTGTTTCCACGGCCCAGCCTCCTCCTCCGACTATTTTCCATCAGTTGACAGCTATTATTATTAAGCTGTCATTAGAGCCGCAGACCCCGGTGTTCACTGGGATGTATTTTAGTTCGAAAACATCACGAAGCGCGGCTCCATTTCCATGAACTGTTTAATACTAAATGAATGGGCCGAGCTTATATGAAAGTGTAGCTGTAATTTCTCCTCAGATCTGCCCACAAAAGGCTGCCCGATGACGCCCCCGGGGAGCAGCCAATAGTCCGTTAATGGTCGCTTTTGAAAAGATTTTTTTGCCTGTCCAAAGCGAGTTTAATTGCGTTTTCGGTCCCACGTTGGTTGATTATGCTGCTATTGCCTGAAACCCACAGAACAAGGATATATAGAAGTGGGCAAAGGCTTTGACAGGTTAGATTGTCCTGCCTTGGGACCCGCATTTAGCCGGAGACCCCCGACGGCTGTGTGCTGAGAGAGCTTTGAGAGACAGCTACAGGGTTCCTCCAAGGCAGAGGGGACGATTTAGTCACTGTTTCATTAGGCACTATTTGAACCTTTCAACTTATGGTGAATTAAAGGGGGCACTGCTCAAATGGAAAGACTCTGAGGAGGGATTACGAGGGAGGGGCCACGGGAAATTAGCTGACGCCTAATTTAACTCGTTTCTGTCAGAGTTTGGGATACATTCCTAATTGAGAGGGGAAGCAGGTGAAGTTTTGGTCCCATACAGGCCCATTCAGAGCGGGAATAAATGATCCCCTTTCACATCCCGCCGCGATCATATAGTAGTGCGGGAAAGCCATCTGATGAATATATATTGAAGTTCCTATTAATCGAATTAGAGTTCCCTTGCAGGTGTGAAAGACCAATGCAGCATTAAAAGACACTGAGAATAGAATAAACTGCAGTTTTGAGAGAGAGAGAGACCCCCCCCACACACACACACACACACCCACCCTTTTTTGTTACCCTCTATAATGAGCAGAAACCCATTTTGACTGCAGATCTGTTTGTGCAGGAATGATGATCTCTTTTTCTAACACACTCATTCAACCCTGCGGTCATACTGCTTCATTATACATATTTATGGATAAGTAAATCAATAAATAGACTAATTAATTAATAAAAGCCTATAAAATCATGTAAACTCAGGACTGTAGAATCCACATTTCAGAGGAAAGGCTCTGTAACTACTAATGCACAGACAAACTAGAGCACTCCAAAGACGTCAGGCCTCGGCCACCATTGAAAATGTGACAATTACGCATGACAAAAGACAATTAATAAGAGCGCCTTTCAGCCGGCTGCAGCTGCTGTCTCATGCCGAGAAGAAGCTGAAGTGCCAGTGTGGAGAAGAGGGGAGCAGCGTTGTCTTTTCCTGAAGGGACGTCCACTTTATTTATGGATCAGCGCTGCAATGTTCATCCGCCATACATGAGGCCTATAGCTCTCATCTAAATTTAAACATGGGAGCGTCCTGGTGGTGATATAGGAGAGCTTTCATCGACACTCAGCGAGCTGTTTGTTAAACCGATGATGGCCTCCTATTATCCAGCCACAGGTTTTATCGGCTATTGGATTTGCTGCTCTGTGAATAATCAGGGGTCTCATTTGTGAACATCCTGTCAGTGTTGAAAGGATAAATTCTCTCTCACTCTCTTTCTTTCTTTGTGTGTGTGTGTGTGTGTGTGTGTGTGTGTGTTTACTTATGGTGACCTTTCAAAACTAAAAGTCAAGTGGATAAATCTATATGTGCATGAACCAGGTCTCTCTTCATCCCTCCTCGTTGAAAATTTAAAATTCCATTTTCTTTGCGGTCCTTCATATGATCCAAGAAATGTGCCTCAGCATTTCAATGACTTTAGCTTCTCTTACTTTAAGCTTGAAATGTAGCCTAGACGTTAGTATATTAATTACAGCCTTCTTATCATTTGTTTATCTATCAATTTTGCATATGCAATCAAATAGTTGTGATTTTGTAATGTAAAAAAGATAGATAGATAGATAGATAGATAGAGTGTCAGTTCTCTGGTGAGGAGAGGTTTCAGCACGCTGGACAGCTCCCACAGGGACCGCCGCCCGAGGGCCACCGTCAGTCAGTGGAGTCACCTTCAGACACGCATCTCCACTGCAGGTCGTCCAGTCTTGGACGTCTTCTCATATTTAGGCCGCTTGTGTTGTACATTCTTACTGTAGCGGATAGAGCCTGCAGCCGTGAGAGTGATTTGACACCTGACTGACGCAAACGTGATCAGCTGAAAACAGAGTGTACTCACATCCTCAACGTATTGTGTTATTAGTGTGGCCAGTGATGACCGCGGTGCTCGGCTCAGGTGTTCAGCCTGTCTTTCCTCTCGGCGTTAAGACCCACACAACTGACAGTTCGTTAAGCAACAGTGTGTCTGAAACTTACAGGAGGCTGAGTTTGCTCTGCTTTTAAAGAGAACGCATCATACTGTCCGTTGAACAAGTTTCCTCTCAGCGTCTGCAGGCTTGTTTTTACTCCAGTTTCCATTTTTTTTCCCAAAGCCCCCTGGTGGACAGTTGGAGGCAGGACGGGAAACACGCAGGATGGAAGAAGTTTGGCACGGGCTGCATGTCGGGCTGCATGTAAACACCCTGCTGTAGTTTGATCAGGCCTCCACCCTGTCCCATCTCTGAGTGTCCAAGCCTCACCATGTCTGCTATAGGCCCGCGCACATGACGGCAGCCGTCTGCCTGCCCTGCAACATCACCACACAACACCTTCAGCATCTTCTCCTGTGAAGAACAGCTGTTGTGACTCAGCAAAAGTTTTCACTGATATTTGGTTGCAGGATGATTTGGAGGAGTGTTGATGTGGGATTTGTTTACAACTTTCTATATTCAAAAATAACTCAACTGGACGTTTCCGTGAAGCTGATATTTGTCTTAAACTATGCAAAGCAGGGAACCTCAAACCAGTCTGAGGAAAGCTCGACCTTCCGAAGCTGAGATCCTTTGTTTGGAGAACAAGGACACTGTTCTTTTCAGCAACATGTGGAAGTAATTGCGCCAAGCTGGAGCTCGGAGAGGAGGGGGTTGGAGGGGAGGTCGGTGAGCATCAGCCCGGGGCTCTGCTCCGTGGACAGACACCGGTCTGATGCCCCTCTTCTGTGCCACAGATAGGTACTTCGTATGGGCCTATTATTCATCTGCTGCCCGCCAGGACGGCCCGGGGGTATAAGCATGATGGGGGCTGGGGTAAAAAACAAACAAAAAAAGGCCAGGGCTCGGTAAACAGCTGACGCTTGTGTGGCAGTTTTCTGTGGTACAGAGAAGAGAAAAGAGCTGCAACGACGGTTCATTTGTTTTAATAACATAAAGGGGAAGTGTGAGTGTGTGTTTGAGAGAGAGAGAGAGAGAGAGAGAGAGAGAGAGAGAGAGAGAGAGAGAGAGACAGAGAGAGAGAGAGAGACAGAGAGATGGGGGGAGAGAGGGAGAGGGGATGTGGCTTGTGATATATGATGGTGTTGGAGCGCCCTCTATGAGATCGCAGCTCCACTGTTCCCACTGAGTGTCCGGTGGAGGCTACAGGACCAGTCTCCAGTCACTGCGTCCTGCCAGGCGCCAGTAAAGCAGCAAAAAGTTCTATTGTAACCTGCTGCAAAGGTGAATCGAAACAATCAAACCCACAAAACAAGAACATCTGTGAGAAATAAAGGAAGTGAAGCATCGTCGCAAAATGCCACAAAAGTTTCACAAACGCACATCGGACCCTTTTTCTTCCCCAAATTCCTCTTATCCGAATAAAAGCCGGTGGAAAAAACACCAACGTCCGTCTGCATACAAAAAAGACTCTTACTTTGAAAGGGGGTTCAGCGCTAGAAGGGCAGAGAGGAGAGGAGAGGGGGGTGTCATTTCCTGAGAGTTATTTACTTTGAGCCAGATGATTACTTTTTTTTCGGAGGGAGGGGGGGAGGGAGGGGGTGAGGCGGAGGAGGAGGGTGGACTGTAACATTGAATCAGTTACAGGTCGCTGTAGCCGGAGCGCAGTTGTGAGGGCGGTCGTGGATGCGGGCAGAGGGTCGCACATATGCTCTCACAGCGCAGGATCACTGAGGATTACAGCCGCTGCAAAGGACCCTCACTGCGCCTTTTGGAGCCACCGATTCACTGTGGATATACTTACACCAAGGGAATATAAAGAGGGGATTATTCAAAGGTAATTGAAAGGTCGTGCATGACTGAAACATTTTTTCAGTCTTTAAAAAAAAAACAAAAAAAGTTAGGGGTGTTTTGTTTTGTGGAGAATCTTATGATGGGATCATTTGCTGTGGGTCCATAACTGCGCTCTTAATGAGTTTGACCAGTCGCTGGGTCACAGAGCGCCTTTTTATTCCTCAGCATAGTTGTTGCGGAAAAGTTTTCAAATAAGTTCAACTCACTAATTGGAACTGAACAGCTTCTACACTCGGTTACTTCAGCATTCAGCATTAGGAAATTACTTTAGATTAGATTTCTGCCCCCCACCATATGGCCCCCCCACCCCCCTGGACGCCGAAGCAGAGAGATGTCGCTGACTCCGCTGGATAAAAAGCGCTCGGTTTCGGCCTCACAGCTGGAGGTGTCACCTCCAGGACTGAGGGGCTTTCATTGCGGGATGCTGCCTGGCGTTTAATGGGAAACACATTGGAAATTGTACATCACATTGTTTTTGTCGTCTGTTCGTGGAATGTGAGGAATTAAAATGGAAAATCGGCGCTGGAGTGAGTCCGTCTGAGGCTGAATGGATTCAAGAGGGGGGGCGGGGGTGGGGGGTGAGGAGAAGAAGGACCGAGTGTGTTTTGGAGCCACGACGCATTCTTCATTAACCACCTACCCTGCTGGCTCACCAAAGGAGTTGTGTAAAGGAATACTGGCCCATCTTGAAATTGCTCAATTCACTGAACAAAAAGAAAGTTAAACTTTTTTAAAAGTTGCACTGACGCTTATCGCCCAGTTGTCCTTTCTAGACCGACTGTTCACAAACATGTCCGTGGAAAACATCCATTTGACGCGGAATTGCGCCGTGGAGAGTTGAAAGTTGAGACGAGCCTTATCAGCTGTTCCAGATGCATTTTGGTATCTGCCACATTTGTCGAGTAGCTCGGTGGGAGAGCGGGGGGAATAAAAGAAGAGCAGGACGTGCAGACAGTCCTGAGTGGCACTTCAGACTGGGTTAGATTTACGCGCAGTGGCTGGAGGATCTGCTCCAAAACCAAGGCAGAAAAAATCCCTTATTGAAACTGCTGGAGACGAGGCGTGTGCACAAACACGTCAAAGCGGATTAGGCGTTTTGTCAGATGATTCCCATGCGAATATATAGATTTGTGTGGAGTGGGTCCACTAATGATAGAGTTAACAAACCCAGGTTACCCACGGATAACTCAGCCCGTGTCTTCTGTGCCAAAGGCGGGCAGCCACAGGAAGCTTTGCAGGGGCCAAGTCTTGTTGTTTGGGGACACAACAGACAGAGTGGAGATTCCACAGTGGGCCCTCAGTCGGTCTGAGAAACAGAAAAAAACAGCCTAGAGTTACAAATGAAGCTATTTTAAATGAAACGGCTCCTGAAAACAAGGATCCAGCAGCAGAGCAGAGGATCCGCTGCAGGATCTGATATGAATCTGGACTAAACCCGGGGGATGTCTCCATCAGACAGCCTTTAGGAACAGACTATGGTTGGAAGACTAACAAACACAATTAAAATATAAAAAATAAATAAGGTTAGAGGAATTTTAACCAAAAGAAAAAAGAAAAAATCCGCTCATCAAAAGAACAAAAGGTTTTTTTTCTCTCTACGGAAACAAAAACTTGAGAAAAGCGAGCGGGCAAACTGGAGCCGCTGAGCTCCAGCAGGCTGGACGCCTTCAATAGGTGGAGTGTGTCGCCCTCTACCGACACATCCTCACAGCGCTCAGGGAAGAGCGGTATCCATCCTGTCCATCATCCCCTGGAAGCAACAGTGCTGACCCGGCCGTGTCTGTGCTGAATCCCGCAGCACTGACGCGGTGTGACAGGCGGCTCCTCTGTAATAAGTCTATAGGACAATCACAGCCTGGGCCAGTGTGGGAGATACTGGGAGATCGAGAGTTCAATAAGCCCATTAGCCAATTTATTGATTACATAGTTATGTTGTCAGCTGTGATACATGGTGGAGACAGTTGTATCGTGTCTTATCAGGGAGGCCTAAAGCAACAGCAAAGAGTTGAGCTCACTTGTTGACAGAACAACTCGCCCTTCTGTCTCTGCAGGCCTGGACATCCATAGTCATGGATGAGGCGAGGACGTGCGTCTTTGGGGGGGTTCTGTTGGCGCTGGTTTCAGGTAGGCCCGAGTGAAACAGTCCGCATGCGAGAAACGTTGTTACATCTCTTCTGCTTTTATTCTTCCACAACTTGCCCTCATGATTTCCACACTGTCGCTCAGTTACCTGCGGACTGTCGCCGCCGACCATCTTGTCCAACGAGGGGGAGTTCATCCTGCAGCCCGGCTCCGACTTCAACATCAGCTGCACCGGGGACAGAGCCGTGATGTGGGATGGACCGCTTCCGGTGAACACTGTCGTCAGTGAACAGGAAAACTTCATGTTGACTCTGATCATTTTCAACGCGACAGTGGAAAACGTCGGTGATTACACGTGCGTCTATAAAACCCGAGAGGGTGAGCCGGACAGTGAGGAAGAGAGGAGGATGAGGCGGGAATTTATGTCTTTGTGCCAGGTGAATATGTTTCCTATTTCTAATGGTTCCAAAGGAAATTTGCTGTGAGATTTGCAGTTAAACTTTTTTCATAGCTGCAAGCAATGATTATGGGCATTAGTGAAAGCTGAAATATATCAGAGTCAGAGAAATAACTTAAGCTGGTGATCATCAACTGTGCAAGAGTGTGTTTGACAGGTTATTTACTCTAACTAGTCTGACTAACTCATACCATTCTTCAAAAAGTCAGTAAGTCTGGCCTGGAGAATAACATTGGGTAAAAAACAACAACAAAAAACAGCAAATTTTCCTTAGAATGAAAAATATAGCAGCTATGAAATCAATGACAGTAATGTTTTACAATCACAGCGTGTGACCCGGCTCCTCTTGTCTGAATACACAGATCCCCGGGCCCCATTTGCTCCTGAAACCCCTGCAAACTTGTTGGTTGCTGTGAGCCGATAGGAGTCCACATCACCTGCCGCATCTCTGACCCTTTCTCAGACGTCATCCTCAGGCATATCCCCAGTGGAGAGGAGGTGCCCGCCTTCTTTGACAACAAAATCGGTTTCTTTGGAAACTTTGCTCCTGGGCTGTACCAGTGTGAGACCACTGTGAATGGCCAGATACGCAAAAGCCCTGTTTATACTGTGGAACCTGAGGGTGAGTCAGGACAGACATCTCCACTTTATGTCTGTATGAAATAACGTGATGTGAATGTGAGTGTGTGTGTGTTGTTCGTCTCTATATGTCGACCCTGTGATAGACTGGTGACCTGCCCAGAGTGTACCTTACCCTTACCCTATGTCAGATGGGATTTGCTCCAGCATGTAGACAATAGATGGAGTCAAGTTACAACTGTGGATTTCTTTCTAAAAGTGAGGCTCACGATTCATAAGCTGCACAGCTGAAAACACTCCCTGAGTGCGTTTTTTGCCATGAGAAGGCTGCAGGGTGATCTCACTGCATGAGAGGCAATGACGTTATGTCATTATCACAGGGGGGAGATGACTTAACTCGCCTGTTTTTACTCTATGTGTATGTGTGTGTGTGAGTAATGATGACCTATTGAGCAACCCCTCGATGATAAATGAGCTCATGCTAATCGAGTTGTCTTGGGACCTGTGGGATGATGGTGCTGATATCTGCTCTGTGGTGGTCCCTCTGCAGCCCCCATGGAGATGAAGGATTTCGACGTGGAAGTAAAAGCCAGTGAGGAGAACGTGAGAGCCGGGCAACCCTTGAACATCACCTGCACGGCTCCCACTGGACCGGGCTTTCAGCAGCAGTGGCTCCATCCTAAAAACAGGCAAGACCGCCTGCTCCTTTTCTCTCTGTGTTTTTAGAATTTCAATTTAAGCTTCCTCAATGGGTTCATTTGCCCGCCCTGTCTGTCTCGCACTATTTCCTTCAACCCCTTGTCATGTTTCCATGTCATACCCTACCCAGCAGCAGCGAGCCTTAAATTAGCGAATAATGGTTTTGGATCTAAACCCAGCAGTGGCAAGTGGAATATAGCTCTGAGAATGGCCCTTGGTGGTTACAAAGTATGTGTTAGGAAAGCAGTAACTGGATGTTATGTCTTTATTATGAGGACGGTCTGCCAAGCAGCTCCTGCTGCACTGAACCCGATGTGAGAGACACTGACGTAGTTAAAGTTCAGCCTGGATGGCTTGAGGGAAGGAGGCAGTTCAAAAGGAGGAGAAGGACGGTAAATTCTGTGACCCCAGCGACCTTGAGAGGAGCAGCACAGATGCTGTCTGCACATGACAGCCAGTGAAACATTTAATGCTTTTGAAGTGTTAACTGCAAAGACCTGAAGAAGGTTCAAGCACAATTTATGTTTGTTTGTACCTATTTTCAGATTCTTAATCTATAGAGCATGTTGTCATTTTTTTTTTGCATGGAATTCCTCTAAAGCCTTTTCCAGAGACAGTGAGGGTAGGAACGTAGGACTCTTGACTCCTGGTTTTGGTCTCAGCTGCAATTACAGGCTTTTAAAAGCCTCTGTGATCCTGATTTATCTGCTGTGGCCTCACAAGTGTTTTAACCATTTGCCTTCAGCTGCACTCACTCTGATACATTAAAAAGGTACCTGTAAAATGGAAAAACACTGAGAGTTAAAAGATTCAAATATCCTGTTACCAGCCCTTTTTGCTATTCCGGTGAGTAAAATCTTAAATCCATACTGTTCTTCTATTCTTACAGGCTGTGGATGCAGTTCAAATGAAACAGACTCTCCCTGACCGGGTCATCTACACCCTCCATATCCCACAAGCCACCTCTCAGGATAGTGGCACCTATGAGTGCTCCATCACATCCTTAATCAACAGAGAGGTCCGAGCCGGCACCGTGGCTGTCACTGTCTTTGGTGAGTCGCCCCCCTGAGACATTTCCTGGACACCTTTAATGAGTTTTAGCAGGATTTAAATGCTATAAAAGTAGTCACACCACTGACTTCATCCACATTTAACATTCTCATCATCATTGCGTTAAATGAGTCTTGGTTTCACATGTGTGCACAAAGTGCTTTCAGTGGTTTGGGGAAGTCATTTTCTACCCTCTGACCATAAAGCTTCACCTCTGCTTTCAACATCAGCTACTGTGTTTATGGGATAGCTTCACCAGATGTTTGTGTCAGGCCTCAGTTTCACCCTGGCCCTCTCTGTCCTTGTGCCTCATCTCAGTCCTTGTGTTGCTCTACTGTCCCTCTGAATCCATTTCTTTACTCAACTTCATCCACAGCCACCAACTGATCCTTTCCTTTTCTGTCTCTTACTTCAGCAGAGAATTCCTTCGTGACTCTGGACCACAGTGGGATTCTAACGTCGGAGTTTGTCAGCCTTTTGGAGGAGACTGAGTTTACTATTCTCATCAATGCCTACCCGGCCCCCAAAGTGGCATGGCTGAAAGATGGCAAAGCCCTGTCCGAAAACTACTATACCCACACTAAAACAAGCCACATTGAGGGGAACAGGTGAGAATAATGCTTATGATTTGGTGGCATTTCTGGCAGTGGTAAGAGAGTTTAAAGTTCTCTTGATCATAAGAACCAAAGGCCACCTCAGTGTAGTTTTACACCTTCTCTGTGGAGCTCTAGTAACAACAGACCAGAGGTGACTGCTGTGTTGTGACATCACGAAGTTACAGAAGTCCTGATGGCTGGTTTTAGATTAGAGGGGATTTGTACCACTTATGCTCATACCATACAGTGCCTGTATCCTAGATACAAAGCTGAAGGCAGTGGGTGATTAGCTTACTTTAGCATAAGGGCTGTAATTGGTGAAACAACTAGCCTGGCTGTTGCCTACAATAAAAAAATACACCTAATAATATCTCTAATACTCACTGATTTAACCTTTTAATAGCCAAACAAGAAAAATGTCAGTTTGGTGACTGTTTCCTGGCTAGAGGTCTTTAATCCCTGGACTAATAGTCTGTATCAGGCCCTGCTGAAAAATCACAAAATATCAACTTGACATTTTTGGATATAAAATAAACATCACTTAAAGGGTCATACTTTGTACCATCTAACTCTCAGCAAAAGAGTGAATAAGAACATTTCTCAAAATGAAAATTATTCATGTACCAACAGGTACCAGAGCATCCTGACATTACGGCAGCCACTGGAGAAAGACAACGGGAATTACACCATCACTGCTGTTAGCGGCTCTCGCACTGCTCAGTTCTCCTTTTTCCTCAATGTAAAAGGTAAGATAGACAGACAGACAGACAGATATATAGATAGATAGAGTGTGATCTATGGCTGAATGCTGCTCATATGATTCTTCCAGCCTCCACTGCAATGTTGTTCCCACCATCCTCCGCCCCTGTGCTGCTGCCTCAGATGGATGAGATGGTGGTGCCCCTCCACTCCACCTTCACCTTGACCTGCCATGGAGAGGCAAAGCTGGCCTGGGACACACCGCTCGATGTATCTGAGCAAAAGCAGGAGGACAACAGCGGCCTGTTTGTCACCACCATCACTGTGGATATCGCCACAGTGATGCACACAGGCTACTACATATGCTTCTATAGCAAAAACACCACAGTTGAGGCAGAGGAGAGCAAGATCTACATCTATGTGCCAGGTTTGTGGAGCCCTGCAGCTTTATGCTCATAATTTACTTCATTATCTTAAACTTAGAAACTCAGAGAAATTTATTTGTCTCCAACTCAGATCCAGATTCTCCCTTTGTGCCATCGCCCACACCTTATGGTAACCACGTCCTGTACGGTCACGAGGAGATGGAGATCCACTGTCGAGTGTCTGATCCCAGCGCTAATGTGACCCTGATTAATGTTGACACCCAGCAGCCGGTGCCTTGTGTTTATGACAGCAAGAGGGGGGCACTGGGGATATTCACTGCTGGAACCTATATGTGCAAGGCCCATGTAAACGGAGAGGACCACTACAGTGAGGAGTACATCGTTCACGGCTCAACAGGTGCGTGTTCACATGTCTGTGTCCTGGACAGCAACCAGAAAAGAGCCATCACGCCTTTCAAATCTGTGGCTTTTTTTCTGACGCAGACGTTTTAACCTCATTATCTGTGGTATCTCAGGGTCCGGGCTGCATGTGGAGCTGACAGCCAAGAGGACTGCTCTGTTGGTGGGAGACACCATCACAGTCACCTGTCTGGCTCGGGGGTCTGAGATTCTGGATGATCATTGGAAATATCCTGGGAAACTGGTGAGGACACAAGTCATCCTAACAGCACAAAGACCAGTTGAAACACTTTGGTGTTCCCATAAGCAAATTTACATACACTGAGTTTAACTGTATAAAATATACTTACACCCCCCACAACATCCCCCGAATATAAAGATACACATGTCAGAGAAAATGTTACTCTGTACAGAAGTTTTTCACACAGATATATCAACCACTCAATTTATCTATGTGCATTTCTATATGCAAAATCTATGTGTATTTCAAATACATATAAATAAAAACCTTCATCTTTATATGACCAAGGATTGTTATAATAATGTATTCCCTGGTTACTGGGAAAGGGTTACTGCTCACTGTCTGTTGTCTTCTTTTGATTGACAGGCTCATCGTGCTGTCAAAACAGTGCGTGAGAATAAGAGGGATCAGGAGATCCTCTACACCCTGACCATCCCACAGGCTTCAACCAAAGACAGCGGCATCTACTCTTGCTCCATCACTGATATTATTAGTAATGAGAACCAGACGAAGCATCTGGCCATTAATGTTTTTGGTATGAAAGCTGAACTTTGTTTATTTCCAGTAAAAAGCATGCAACTGTTTTTCATTAGTTGTTGTATTTCCTTTAGTTTTGTATGATTTCTGATTGCCTGTTGACCTTTTTCTGTCTTCTAACAGCAAGTGAGTTCATGTCCATAAAGCCACACTTCAAAGAATATGAATCAGCAGAGCTGGATGAGGTCCGTGAGTTCAGGGCTGAAATCAGCTCCTTCCCCGCGCCTCGTGTCATATGGCTCAAGGATGGAAACCTACTGGGCGACGTGACAGCGGAGATCTCCACCAGCCTCCGGCAGCTCAGCGAGACCAGGTGAGGTCCAGTAATGACAGCAAACATAATGACAAGCTGGGAGTAACACTCCCACTCACTGGTCTGGCCTGTCATTAGAGGTTCAGTGTGAACTGCCATGACCATGTGGTTACTGAGGTTTCTCCTTTTATTGTTCTGTCCAGCTACATGAGTGTTCTCACCCTGATCCGGGCCAAGGAGGAGGACAATGGGAACTACACCATGCGGGTGGAGAATGGAAATCAAAGTCAGGACGTTGGCTTAAACCTCGAGGTCAAAGGTCAGAAAGAGGAATGGTCAAACCTTTCATTATTTTTGTTTTTCCTTGAATGCTGATCGCACAACCTTTTAGGCTCCATCCATGCTACTACATTTTGGCGACATTTATCCCTGGCATCCACACTGCTCTGGAATGTCTGAAATGGAGAGTTTTGGAAACACTGCTTATCCCATTTCGAATGAAAGTGACTGAAAGCTCCACAATGGCCAGTGGAGAAAAAAACCTTTGGAAATATGAACATACTGTAGACACCCACAGTTTTTCCTTATAACCAACCAACTGCAGAGGAGACAATCAGCCTTCTTATTACATTGGCTCATGCATGCCCAGTGCACATAAATGTATGCATTCTCAGGTGTGATAGTATGGACAGAATTACTCAGATAAAAAGCTAAACATATTTTAGAAAGCTAAACTATTTAGTATCAGTGTGGATGTAGCCTTAAACCCAGCTACAGTATTATTTTCCTCACTAATTAATTCACACACACAGTGAGCTGTTCTGACACGTCGTGTTGGTCTGTACTACAGTGCCTGCAGTCATTGTGGAGCTGATGGACATCCACCACGGCTCAGCCGCAGGCCAATCTGTTGTTTGCATTACGAGAGGACAGCCTGTTCCTGTGGTGGAGTGGTTCATCTGCAAGAACATTAAACAGTAAGACCAGTCCTCTTTCTTACTACATTCATCTGCTCTCACACCTCTTGGTCTACATACATGCAGTCCCTCAGCACTTTGACCGATCATATATCTCCTCCTGTGTTACCATCCAGTTGTGCCAACGACTCGTCCGCCTGGTCCCCCCTCCTCACCAACTCCACCGAGATCTCAGTGGACTCCCACATGGACGAGGAGAACAACCTGGAGAGTCAGGTTATGTTTGGTCATCTGGAAAACACACTGGCTGTCCGCTGCCTGGCCAGGAACGAAATGGCTGTGGTCAGCAGGGAGGTCAAACTGGTGTCTAATGGTAAGAACATACACACACACAAATCATTGCATACACACGACTATTTTTTCTTTTTCATTTCTCTTTTTTTTTGCCCAGCTTTGATTTGACATTTGATGTTGTTGTTTGCACCTCGTCTCTGACACTCAGAGCGAGACAGACTTTGGGAGTGTGTGTGATAAGGGTGGGGTCAGTGCTGTCAGTGTGGCAGCAGCTGTCACATGATGAGTTTGTGGAGAGACAGCTGATAGGAGCTATGAGGAAGGGAATCTTATTCTAACAGTTAATTCAGGGAGCCAGAGGCCATTTGCTCCTTCCAGATGAGATTTACACGCCCCACCCCTAAACCCACTCCCCATTTGCCAGAGCCTTGTCTCCTTCCCCATCCCCCCACCTCCACTTTACCTTCCCAGCATACCTTTTGGGCCTGAGATTTCTAGAAATGCTACAGGTTTAACTGTCTCCTCTGAACAAAGAGGTTTCTTATGCAGCACATGTTTCATTGGTCATTACAGCATACACACGTTTCATCTGCGTGATTGATTTGCACTCCATCTAACATGTGTGACCACTGGCTCTCTTCCTGAACAGGCCCTCACCCTGAGCTGACTGTAGCTGCTGCTGTGCTGGTGCTGCTGGTCATTGTCATCATCTCACTCATTGTCTTGGTTGTTATCTGGAAACAGGTACTGCTGCTGTCACTCTGCATTTATTCTCACGTCTCACCTGCTCACTCATTCATTCACTCATTCCTTCTTCTCTGCATTTGTTGTTGAAAGTGTTGAAAAACAAACTCAATCCTGAGTGTCCTCAGTATGAGATATTAGTCCTTTACCTTTTCTTCACCTGTGTTTTTTTTAAGTGTTGATCTGTAAGTAGATCTAGTAACCACAAACCAGTGAGCCAATCAGAAGAAAGGAGGCTCTCACTTCTGATTGGATGAGTGTATTCTGAGTGATCCAACAGAAATAGCAGATGTCAGAGTAATTAACTAAGGAAATGAATATAGAACCTAGACCATCTTTATGATCAAAAAAGACGATTATTATTATGATAATTAATAAATAAAACTACACTATAGGTGGATCGCTACAAAGCTATGTTCAAATCGCTTTTAAAGATACCTGATTATGGTATTGAGAGCCAGAAACAAGCCAATCATCAGCTATGACTTGACAGAGGTTAATTAATCTGCTCTTCACATAACCTCTGTCTTACAGAAACCACGATATGAGATCCGCTGGAGGGTCATCGAGTCTGTGAGCCCAGACGGCCATGAGTACATCTATGTGGATCCCATGCAGCTTCCCTACGATTCCAGATGGGAGTTCCCCCGTGACAGACTTGTGCTCGGTGAGCCGGCAGTCATTTTCAGTCTGCTAATACTGTAGTCTGGTACTGATGACTCTGCAGCATCCCTGCAGGGATGTTCCAGTCGGGATGTCTCAGTCTGTCTTTGAAGTGAGGCTGTGATAAACTAATCTGTGTTCTGGCAGTGGGGATTGGTTTGAGTCAGTGATCAAGGGGACATTCAGCCACTGAAGGAGTCACAGATGGGGAAGCAGAGTCATCTAAAGTGCACGTGTGTTTGTACATTCTTTGTTTTTCCTCCTTAACAATTGATCGTGTGTCCTCTTGTCTTCATCAGGCCGTATCCTGGGCTCTGGAGCCTTTGGGAAGGTAGTTGAGGGAACCGCCTATGGACTCAGCCGCTCCCAGCCTGTCATGAAAGTGGCAGTGAAGATGCTTAAACGTGAGCTTAACAGATGATAATTAACATGAAACACATGAAAGTAATGCTACCATCAGTGAAGCTAGTATAAGACCATACCTCCCCAGGGGAGGCACAGAGGCAGAGAAGCAGCATGAGGGGAAAGGGGCCATTGAATGCCAATACCTCAAGTCCTCACTACAGAGCTGAGTCATAACTCAGTCCAATCTGAGCACACAGACATATTTGTAGGCTCAATGTGACCCTAATCTTCCCAAGTATCACTATCTCTGACATCTATCATCAATGAACAGTTTTAAAAGTCCCATGTTTTGAATGTTTACTTTTACAGTGTTTTATATGAAGTATTGATCAGCAAGAAGATAAAATTTTGGGTTATGAGCCTCTCCTCTGAGTCTGTTTTCTGAATGAGCAATAAACCTGTAACAGATTCCAAGTTAACCAAATCCTGGGGGTTGGGGGCTGACTGTTGGTCCTATGGACCGAGGCTTTGATACTTTTACAATTTTAGTACAGAGCCTATATCTGATCTATAATTTAACTACACATAGACATCTGCCATTAGACAATGGCCCTTTAAATATATTTCAAAATCACAGAAATATGATACTCTTATGTGGGTGGTGTTGTGGCAATAAAAACCCTGAGCCTCTAAAACACAGGAATATAAAAAAAATCAGTCGGTGGCACAGGCCTGCTTGCTTAACGTGCAACAGCACCTAGCAGGTGATTTTATTCACGTGGTGCATAATAGCAGTGAAGCAGAATAAAGCGATCGAGAGGAAGATAGTTTTTTTTGTGGGGGGTGGGGCAGATAAAGTTTTCCTGTAAAATGAAGATGCTGGTGTGGCGGCTTGGCTGTTTTGTCTGTTGGGTTGTTTGAATGTGTGACAATGATAGTCATGGTAGATGTGTTTCTTTTCAGCCACAGCACGCTCCAGTGAGAAACAAGCTCTGATGTCTGAGCTCAAGATTATGACTCACCTCGGACCTCATCTGAACATTGTCAACCTCCTGGGAGCATGCACCAAGTCAGGTGAATAATACACTCACAAAGTTGGGGACAAAAGGACACACAAACACACACACACACACACACATGCATGCATGGATGCATAGGTAAACACATGCTGTATACAGTGTACCATATAATAACAGTGTAGTTTTACCACTACTGCCTTTCCCTGGAAATCTAGTGACCACTTTACAAAGACACAATACCACCCACATCCATGCTGCCAAAAACCTACCTACACTCATTCAGACATGTTAGCTGGAGACATTTACAGCTGTGCAAGGCAAGACAGATTGACAGGCCTGTCTATGCTCTGGGTGGGTGTGGTATTTTAATAGCCTTTTTATGGGAAAGTGGAGGCTTGCTCTCTTGACTGGCTTTCAGCCATAATGAGCCTCTGATAAGATTAGCCTGCAGACTGACGCCGATGCACTTCTTTGTTGTGTTGTTCCCAGGCCCTATTTACATTATCACAGAGTACTGCTTCTACGGGGACCTGGTCAACTACCTGCACAAGAACAGGGAGAACTTCCTGAGCCTCAACCCAGAGAAAAATAAGAAGGAGCTGGATATCTTCGGGATCAACCCTGCAGATGAGAGCAGCAGGAGGTACTATGTTTGTGTTTGTTGGAATGACATATGTGTATAAGTCATTTTTGTAGCTCAGACACAGATACATGTAAACGTACCGTTCCCATCAACACACTTCTCCTCCTCCACAGCCACCGACACAAATTTTTGCACACGCAATCACAACCTCCCCTGCCCCCTTAATCAGTAACTTTATCGCCATTTTCTCTGCGGTTGAGGAGATTGTCTGGTGTCTTCACCTAATCAAATTGAAGCCCAAAGTGGTCTCAGCTTTCAGCTTACATCCCACCCCACCCCATTTCGCTTTCCAAGGCTCATCTGTGTTGACGGATGATTCACAGTGACCACACCTCAAAATGACCATAACATGATTTAACCCTGGCTACTGTGTTTGCCTCAACCACATCTCCTTCTAACCACAGGCATAGGGAGTTTAAGGACACACACACATGCACACACTGACATTCTGCAACATGTGTAACATAATGTGGGTAGACCACAGGTGCATCTCTTACCCTATCACTAACAGCATTCCTTTTTTTATGTTTCTGAGCAGTTATGTGATCCTGTCCTTCGAAAGCAAAGGGGACTACATGGACATGAAGCAGGCAGACAGCACTCAGTATGTGCCCATGCTGGAGATGAACAACGCCTCCAAGTACTCAGACATCCAGAGGTCAAACTACGACCACCCGCCCCTGCAGAAAGGCTCGAGCGGTACGCGCTGCACTTCTCTCCACCCTCCTTTCCTCTCAGCGTTTGGTCACTGGCTTTGACTCGCTGTGGCTTTAGTGCTGTGTTTCAGCCAGTGTTGGTTGAAGAGGGTACACCCTTGTCAGAATTTAGGCCTGGTACAACCCTGCAATTACACAGAGAGGATAATTGTAGCGCACGCATAATAATGCCAGGTTTCTCCCTGCCATTAGTAAAAGTCAGGTTGGAGCAGCCAGTGCTATATTTGCAATACACAATGAGCATATACCCATGGTGTTTCCTGTGTGTGTTTTCCAAACCAGAAGGGGAGATGGACATCCTGCTGTCGGATGACACAAACGAGGGCCTCAGCACCACCGACCTGCTCAGCTTTACCTACCAGGTAGCCAAAGGCATGGAGTTCCTGGCCTCCAAAAATGTAAGTTTGAATGAAATTGTGCCATCTTTTTTTTTTTTTTTTCAGCGTGAGTTTTTTCACTGTTGGACAAAAGTCCTCTACAGCCTCACACTCCCCCACTTCCCACTGTGTCCTATATGCTGACAGCTGTGTCGCCCAACCTGGGGGGTGGGCAAGGAAATAAGTGGTTGTGTGATAAGCAGTCCTGAGAAGGCTGCTGAGCCCACTCAGGAGAGAGGCCAGGGGCTGAATATAGTAGCAGCACAGCCAGGGCTGGAATTACCATGCAGGCACACACTGCAGCCAGAAGCTACTCATTCAGCTTCATAGTTATTATCCCTAAATATCCAGTGGTCATAGCCATCCCTCCAACTGGCATGTTTAACAAAGACCGTGCTTTATAAAGCAATATGAAACGGCATTAAAAACGAACTCAGCTGGAATGAAATATGTGCAGAAATAGATGTAGTCGGTGGCTGTGGAAAGCAGAATGTGTCGGTGGGGGAATGGATGGAGCGGTTGTGCATGATGCAACGTGTCTTTTTTGTGCAGTGCGTGCATCGGGACCTCGCAGCCAGGAACGTGCTCCTCTCTCAGGGAAAGATAGTGAAGATCTGTGACTTTGGACTGGCCAGAGACATCATGCATGACAACAACTATGTCTCCAAAGGCAGCGTAAGTTTCTCTTCTTTCTTTCCTTTTCAGCTCATGTGGAGTTCAATGTGTAGCTTCTCACTGGTGACACTCATCTCCGCTCTGTCATCTCACAGACCTTCCTGCCAGTGAAGTGGATGGCACCTGAGAGTATTTTTGACAACCTGTACACTACTCTCAGTGATGTCTGGTCCTACGGCATCCTCCTGTGGGAGATATTCTCCTTAGGTGAGCACCAACAAATGTGTGTCAAAGAAAAGACAAAGTGGAGGCTGATGTTGCTTTGTAAACTCACGAGTCCATGTTCTGGTCTGAAGGCGGAACCCCGTACCCAGGGATGGTCGTGGATTCAAGCTTTTACAACAAGATCAAGAGCGGATACAGGATGTCCAAACCCGAACATGCACCTCATGACGTGTAAGTGATCGCTGTGTGTGTGACATAAGGTGTCCATGTGAGATGAGGAATGCAGTGGGCTGTAACCTCAGCCAGACCAGTTTGTTTCTGACTGGTGATATACACAGCGCTGACAAAAGTCACTGGCAAAATTACAAGGCGCAGGACAGGTCGTGCTGCTCTCCATGGTAACGTGGATTGTTTTTTCACTTTTCAGGTATGAGATGATGATGAAGTGCTGGAACAGCGAGCCAGAGAAGAGGCCTTCTTTCCTGGGCCTGAGTGAAACTGTGGCTTCTTTGCTGCCCTCCAGCTACAAGAGGGTGAGTCTCCTCGTGACTGCTCACACCCTCAGACTGCTTCAGATTCTTTACACCTGCTCTCTAATTTACCGCCACTTGTTACTGACCTCATGGCTGAACTTGCACATTCTGTTCCTCTCATTCATTTTTTTCATACTCTTGCTGATGATAGGTTTTTATGGGTGTTATGAGAATGTCGTCTATCTTTTATTGTGAATCCTGCCCAAGCGCAGTAGAGATTAAATGCAGTCTTAAAGTGGCACCCCTTCCACTTCCTCTGAAAGTGTGTTCGAGGTGTTTCTACGGAGCCTCTGTAAAACACAAGCCTATGAGTGATTACAGGGCAAATGCAGCAGCTGGTTGTCAGGGTGGCTGGACCGAGTCTGGGTAATGACGCAGCTCCAGTCCCCACCACCACCACCCGACCTTAATTACCCATTAAACTTCCCACCACACATGGCACATCAAAACAGCTTCACCTCTGCCTCTTTCACAGAGCTTTAATGGCCGTGTGCACAGGAGGAACCAGCTCTTGTTTTAGCACCTCTGGCTTGGATGGGATGTGTGATGTTTATTTTTTTCAGTTTGAATCGCACCATCCAACTGGCAGCACAGCTAACAGTCACACTCATACCACACTTCCCCTGTTCAGCTCTGTTACACTTACGCACTGTGTTGTTCCATCATTGCTTCTGTGCTGAAAGTTAAATGTTTATCAGCATTTAAAAGTAATGTGTCTGTCTTTGTGCAGCATTATGAGAGGGTAAACCATGAGTTCCTGAAGAGCGACCACCCTGCCGTGACTCGGGTTTGCATGGAAAACGACGCATACATTGGCATCACCTACAAGAACCAGGGCAAGCTGAAGGACAGGGAGAGCGGCTTTGATGAACAGCGGCTGAGCTCTGACAGTGGCTACATCATCCCCCTCCCCGACCTGGACCCTATATCTGATGATGAATACGGAAAAAGGAACAGACACAGGTAAATGGAGCAAACACCTGCTGATCACTTCACTTCCTTCCATGGCACCACAACTGGCCCTAAACCGTGTTATTCATTCATGCCCTCCCCTCCCTGCAGCTCTCAGACATCCGAGGAGAGCGCCATCGAGACGGGCTCCAGCAGCTCCACGTTTGCTAAGCGCGAGGGTGAGACCCTGGAGGACATCACACTGCTGGATGAGATGTGTCTGGACTGTAGTGACCTGGTAGAGGACAGCTTTCTGTGACACCTGCCCAGCCTGTAGAGCAGGAGCAGCAAGGACAAGGGGTGTAAGGACATGAAGAACCATAGAAAGACTTATATATCAACCAAAGACTCTGGTATCTACCCCGTAACCCCCGCCTCCTCGGTCACCCTTTTCAGAGGACAGAACCAAAACCACTTGGCTGTCTGGAAGAGTCTGTGGTGATGGTATGGTACCCCCTTCACTTCTCCCTGGACAGGAGCCCCCGCTGGGCTGGAGGAGTGAGCGCACATTGATGAGATCGTGACATCAAGGATTCAAAGAACCACAGCCACTGAGCCTGTGAGATGGATGTATCAAGATGAAACAGAGGATGAGATTTTGAATTTATTCGGGCATTTAACAGCAATATAAGCAAGAAGGGACAAATCAAGCGCGTCGGTCAGCAACTCCAAACCAACACACACCACAGGATATTCACATTCAGTCATATGATACAGTATATTTAACCACTACAGATGCACTATTTAAACTAGATGATGAGTCCAATACTAGCAAACCTGCCCCCACACTCACCTGCTGTGAGAGAAGCACCTGATGCTGGCACAATCAGAAGCAATACCTGGATTTAAAAGCACAAAAATCTGGACTATGTGCATTTTTTTTGTATATGACCATATCATGTTTTCAGTGGTTAAATACTTGCAGTAATTCAATTTTATTTTTTACGTCATCATATGTATACATGTATTATTTGTGAATACCAAATAGTTAATGACCATAGCTGTCTGAATGGTTATGAAAATAGAGCTTTTGAGTTGCATGTATCTTTGCAGTTGTTTCACCTTTTGCTCCCAGAAATCCAACCTGATGTTCTCAGTATTTCACACCTTTCATGTGGGCTTGGATGGAAAAGTGAAGTATGATTGTACTTGTAAATAATGCCAGAGCTTTTTTTGTTTTGTTTTGCTTTTTTATGAGAGAGAATTATTGGCATTGGACTCAAGTATTTAGATAAGCACATATGAAACTTCTGCGCCCCTGTCTGCTCCAGTGAAGACACTTACACCAAGGAAATAGAAAACATTTTAGAAACTGCATTTGATTTTTTTTTTTTTAAGATTCATGAGAATATTCAAATTTTCTCATGTGAGTAATCCATGACATGCTAGTAAAATAGACCCAAATAAAAGGAGATTAAAAAAAGAACTGCCAGCAGGTTGTGTCCTCTAGTCTCATATTATATCTATTGTCCTGAGGTCTGTTAGCAGGTTCTAGTTACACTAAGACACTAGATGAACTAGAGATTCATGTGGATCTGATGTCATACATCAGTTACTGTATGTGTAGACTCTTTGTAATCCTCTGTATCGTCCAGCTACTGTACCAGCTATGCCACTGCCTCTTGTCTGTTGACTGTGATATACTCTGCAATCAGTTGTTGCACTTTTCTTTTTTCCATTGTGTTGTGGACATTGCAGACGAGTAATTCGGCAGAGAGGAGAAAAAAAAGGAGGGGCGTCATTTTCATGGCTTTCAATGTTTGAAGCAGCGTGGATGTGAATGTTTGTGCCGCAGATGAGTGATGTTTTGTTGACGGTACAGTATCTGTAATTATAGATAATCACACCCAATATGATGATTTAATACTATGTTTCATTATGTTACATCATGTACATTCAGATGATTTATATTTCAATAAATGATTTATAATGTAAAGAAAGTTTTCTGTGATGTAATACACAAGGAAACAGGCCACAGACAATAGAGAGAATAATACAAGGCACATGTCTCTGTGCAGTGAGAGCAAATAAACTGCACTGTAGATTTTCATCAAGGAACAAACTGAGCTGCAGTGGATGATTCTGTTAAGGAATGTGGACAAGAATAATGGCACTGACTTTAGATGTTGGTCAACATAATATAATATGAATAAATAACAACATAAATAACCCAACAGTAGGAAAATAAATGTCTTGTCCAAATATGGGAAATGTCAAAGACACAGCCAGCTGTGGAAGAAACACCAGTACTATGACTCCATTACAAATGAAAGCCCTCCATTCAGAAAACTGCACAGGATGTGCATAATGTGCATCAAACAGAAATGGGCTCATCCTGCATTCACTGATATATTATTACCATCATCATATAATTCAGACATCAGATGGTTTAATATTGGTCATCAGTATGGAAGCAGCATATTGTTGCAGCTGGCTGAGGTAGCACCACTTCATACACAGCTCAGTCCAGTGGTTACAGAGGAGAGAAGAAAGAAATAAGCAAACATTGATTTACAAATCCACATTCATTTCTAGGCTCTTCTGAAATCCAAGCTCTTGTTATGACGTACCAGATACAAGTAACTCTTTGTGTCTCTGCATGAAACCATGAGAGAAGTTAAAATATTTTCTAGCTGAACTTTCTCTGGGGAACAGTTGTGAAAGTTTCAATGGTGTGAAAAATGAAGAGGAGCATCAAGCAAGAGGTTACAAGCCAGACAGTTAAGGAAATGAATATTTAGACTAGACTAGTATTTAGACTTTTCTCTTTTTTTTCTTTTTTCCCTTTAGCTTTCTTTGTATAAATTTATTCAAAGACTATAGAGTACCTCACACTTGTACTTGAGGAATCAGTGCAAACACTAATGCATTATGTGCACAATAATGAGCACTAATAAGTCAAGGCAGAATTGATGTCTGTCAACTGAATACTGAGTACATGCAGTAAAGTGCCCTTTTGTTGCAGATGCAATCATAAACAGCAGAGGGCGATGATCTCACCTCAAGACTTGACACAAATCCACAAAATATACTGCCCAGTTTCCCAGTGTCAGTGATTTAATACTGTTTATTAATTATTTATGTTATGCTGTGAATATTATTCATTATGTTTTAGCATCTGAAAGAAAGAAAGAAAGAAAGAAAGAAAGAAAGAAAGAAAAAAAAAAAAGAAGAAAGAAAGAAAGAAAAAAAAAAAGCTCTAGTGTTTGCTGACACTGTCATTAACATCTACCTCCACTAGAGGGAGGTAGTGACTAAATGATGACTGGTGCCCTCAGGGTGGGGACAGACAGCAGGAGAGCAGGCAGGTCGACATGACATAAAGATGACTTAATCAGAGGCTGGTGTATCCAGACACACCCACCACAGTGTTTCCCCTGTCCTCAACAACCTCAGAGGGTGTGTGTCCTGAGGCCCGGGTGCTGAGGAACACTCCCACAGTTCATGTGAAACCACAACTTCAAACTTTCAAACTCACACCAAACACTTAAAATGACAAAATAAAAAAGAAAACATGCCTCAGAAGATGAGTTAATGTGTCATTAAATGCACCAAGAATAATAGGCTATTGTTTTATAGCCTTTTTTGTATATGCATGTTGTGTTTAAATTGTACTTTGAAATGTACTATACAAATCAAATTGACTTGACTAGGTTATTAAAATGTGGATGTTATGTTCAATAAAACATCACAATTACAGAAATGTACACATCTGAATACATATTCTGGCAACTGCAACTAGACTCATACAGGAACGATGTGAGTGTTTCAGGTTAACAGGGAATATCTTTGCATTTTGTCACTCCAATACAGGGGCGCAGATGGGGTTTGGGGGGGGTCAGTAAATGATTTCAACTTTTGCATAAGTTGGGCTTTAACTCATGCTCAAGTAGTTACTTTAGTAATTTGGGCCAATGGTTTGCAGCCAAAAAGCCAACGAGGCCTACCTGATCAACACTAGCCATACATAATCAAACTGTTATCTGCAGCCTAAGCCAGTCACCCACCAAGCTTCATGCCTTCTGCAAAACATGTTTTATTTAAACATCTGCTGATCTCAGCATAGACATTCTAAAATTAGCCAATGACAAACAGCAAAGAACCTATGTGCAAGTAATAATAATAATAATAATAATAATAATGATAATAATAATAATAATAATAATAATAATAATAACATTTCCTTTGGGGATCAATAAAGTAATTTGTATTCGTATTGGTATTTCAATGAGTCACACTCCACTGAGTGTGCGGTCATATAAAGGCTAACTATGACTATGAACATATGTAACTATGTCTGTGAACATGGAAATGTAAACACTTCAACATTACAAAACAGATGTATGCCACATCTGGGAAAGTCAACAACAGATACTTACATTATTTTGAAAAAATACTGTGATTGCTTTTTGTTTCTTCTTTGAAAAATCACCAGCTCAGTCATAGACGGTCGTATGATCACTATGGTTACCAGTGGTGCAGCAACCAGCTGCTCTTAGGGCAGGGGTGGGCAAACTTTTTGGCTCACAGGCCACAATGAGTAAATAAATTACATGTAAAGGTCATTACCTAAAAGTCAAAGGAAACTTACACATTCAGTTTCTGTGGGAACAGAGTTGTTGCTCACCCTTTTTTGCCAGTGCATCAAAGTTTGCAGTCTTTGCTTTAATTTGGACATTTTTTTTTTTTTTTTTTTTTACCAATATTTGATGGGCTGGATTAAAAAGCCTAATGGGCCATATATGGTCGATGGGCCGTAGTTTGTCTTAGGACCTCAGGGTCAAGAGTCGTGCCCTGTGGTGTGTTCCATTTACACTGGAAGTCGGAACTCAGAGCTCAGAACAGGGTAACCACCGAGTTCATGGTTTTCTCTGCCTATCTAAGGCAAAGGTGTGTGTGTGCATGGGGGGCCTTCAGATGCAGTGTCTTCTGTGTGCACAAACCCAGGCACGCATTGTTTTTTCGTGCACGTCTGTGGCTCACCTACTTTTTCCCATGGAGCTCTATAATGGAACCTTAATCCTCTGTTTTACCAACGTTTGTCACCTTACGTAGTGGAGGGCCAGATCGGCGTCACTATGAATCTGGGGGGGTCATGTCCCTCCCGTCCCCAGTGCCATTTGCATGCATGCTCCAATAGTATTTTGGCAGAGTGACCCAAGTTCATTAACAGCTCTTTGGAGTTTGTTACTTGTCAAACAAATTCAGTCTTATCAGCCAGTTTTACTGGTTTCCACTTTCACCCCTCAGTTTGCTCAGACTGTTGAGCCCTTAAGGCAGACCTGTGCTAGCATAGAGCATGGTCAATATCTGCTGCTCCAAAACAGCTCCATGGATCAGCAAGTGTTGGATAGACAAGTGGCGATGAGTGGAGCTGTGCTGGAGGCTGCTGGTAAACATGTCTGCGTGCTAAGCGTCAATAGTTTCAAGATTTTCATGCAGCAGAAACCGTGTGAACGGCTACAACAGTTGCCTTTCTTTGTTTTTTTTTTTTTTAATGTCTTTATGCTCAAAATTGGCACCTGGGCCAAAAACATGAAAAGAACTCTCACATGTGGGGCTCAGTGAAATAATTGGCAGAGTCTGTCAGAGCAGGAGGCGAACTGCAGTCTCACAGCGAGGGCTTTAAAATAGAGCAAATCACTTTGCAATAAAAACCCATAACACCATTAAATATGTTAGAATAATATTTTGAAATTTTATTTGAAAAGATCCAACTGTGCCCAGAATGGCTCCAGGCTGTTTTTCTCCTGAGTATTATGAAGTCCCCTGTGGTGTGCAGGGCAGAGGAGAGATCCCTTCATAAAGATAATAATGTGCTCATCTGTGGACTTTGTTTGACGTGTGGCATGTATGCAAAGTGTAGCGGCAAGCATGCAGCAGTAAAATAACTGTGAGCTGAGCTGAACTGCTGGATTTATGGAAATCCATTCCAGAGAAACCCATCTCATGTGAATTTATCACCTTAAGTTCACAAATTGTCTGTTTCACCAACGTCTGCGAGCTAACAAACCAACAGCAACAACGCTCACGGGTTAATGTAAATGCCACAGATAAAATACAATGTGGGCATGTTAATTAGTGTGGTTTGCATCTGTGCTACATTTGTGGTCAAAGCCTAAGAGTACCTCCTTTGTTGTATTTCTGGGTATCTGACATACAGACATACAACCGTTTGTGAACCAGCGTGAGGACAACCAGTTTGTCTTGGATATTCAAAAGACAAAAGAGACGATGTGTGGCCCCAGGCATCCACAGCCCTGTGTCTTCTCAGACGTCTCCCTGTACAAATGTCTTAGTGTTTTTGATGACAACTCATTAATCTGGAGCACCCACATGGACGCCAGACCGTAACAACAACTATACTTAAGGAGTTTTAGAGAGCCTCGGCAGATACAGCATCACAGCCTGTGCAGTATAAACTGGCCCGAGTGATGCCACCTGGTAGGTTGAAACAGTCCCTGGAGTCTCCACATGAACAGGCTACCTCTAGGCAAAGCCGGTAGGATAGTAATTACCACTCTCATGTTGTGAATATTATCAGTGCACTCTGGTAGGAGGTTCAGAGTCCCGACAGCACATCTAAAAACTCTTTAATCACTGTGTCAATATGATTTCTAATGGTCCCTTATTTGATTCCTTAACTGTGTTTTATTTGAAGTGCTGATCCATATACCAAAGATCCTCTCAGTGTAGTTTTACATCTCCTCTTTTGGAGCTCTGGCCCTGGACCATCATTTTTGTTAGTTTGTTTTCTTTTGCTATTTGTTTTTAATGAACTGTGTATTATTCTTAAACCAGTTTTGTCAGTTAGTAACACAGTCATGTTTTTTTTGTATGTTTTTTTTTTTTTTTTTTTTTTTTACAGCTGCAGCGTAGGGGAACTGCTCAAGACAAACTGTCCATTTCTCTGTGGTACACTAATGTTAGTCTTGATTGTAATCTTTGTAATAACAAACTTGGAAAGAGAGCTGAATAGATTCTGTTGGTGGACTTTATTTTGATCTAACTGTCAGCAGTGGTTCCCCAGCAGCCATCATGCCATCATTTTGTTTGCATGTCTGTTGTTTTCACCAGAATCTCCGCAAAGCTGGACCAAAGTGTTTTTTTTTTCTTTTTTCCTTTAAATTCATCAGGATAATTATGATTTGGGTGATTTTACATGAGCACAATATAAGCAGGTATAATGCTGGTGTCATACACCATGGCAACATTTACCAAACACAAAGTACAGCTGATGTACAGATTACTCTTATTTATTCTGTATTTTATACCACACTGACTCTCTTTCTATCTATCTCTCTCTCTCTCTCTCACACACACACACACACACACACACACACCCACACACACACCACACACACACACACACATTTGCATTAAACCTAAACAAATCATCCTGACTAAGGTAACCAATGTGCTAATGTGAGACTGATAATGATCTTGCTGAGGAAGGATAATGATCTTGCTAAAGGGGCATGAGGGTGAGACAAAGACACACATTATTGAAACTGTCATCACCTATTCATTTATTAATGAAATGATTTGGTGAAGTGTCACAGATGGGTGAAAGGGCTGATCTCAAATGAACCAGGAAATCAAAGAAACCTAACAAACCATATGAATGAGTGTGGTTGACCCCACCTTTCTGCAAGAACAATTCATCTGTTTGAGTAGCTAATGGGCGGCCGAATCACACATGTTATAAACAAGGCACAAGGCAATAACATGTGGTGCGTCAACTGAATGTTTCGAGGTTCAAGCTGACACCAGATCTGATTAAGGATGACAAATAAAGATCTCTTTTAACAATATAGGCAAAGACTCGGTGAGACCTTGGCAGATCATAAGTCATGAAAGAGATTGGGGGTGGGGGTGGGGGGGATTTGATTGTATCATGTTTTACTTTGTGAGAGTGAGAGGGAATCTGATTTTGATATATTTGGCTGCACGAATGAGTGTGAGACAATTAGATTAGCAATCTCTTTGGTTTGTTTGATATGTAACATCAGTCTCCGCCGTGAAACTCGAAGCCCTGTTGCCATCCGTGCGGTCTCCATCTTCTGTTCCTCAGGGAGAGCAGATCCAGGAGCAGTCCTGGGCTCGGACAGATATGCTGTAAAATAGATTTGTCTCTTGGCCGTTGTGCTCCTTCCAGGCTGGTGTCCTGTTTCAAGCCTTTTCTCTCAGGGGCCTACATGCACTTCCCAAGCTATTTGTTTATCTGGGGGGCATCTCATCCAGATTAAAACATCATCTCTGATACAGCCATTGATTCCCCTCACTAGGATGTTAAAATAAACAGCAGTCAGATTACATAAACAGTACTTTTAAGCTTGTTTCCTAAAAACACACACATATAAAAACACATATGGTTCATTTGGAAAGCTTTCTGACCCCTTCAGCGCAATGGCTGCCTGCAGAGCTCAGAGACAGGACTGTGTCGAGGCTCAGATCTGGACAAGACTGCATTTTACTGAAAGTTACCTACAGCACAGGCTGTAGAAGTCAGAGACACCAGGACTCTTCTACAAGTGGTCCTATCAACCTGAGTCCATTATTCATTATTATGTCTTTATTTTTACAGCTGAGACCAAACTGTTGAATCTTATTTTCATCAGAGCAAAGAGACTTATTTCTCTTTGCTGCCTGTTTGTAAACAGTCACTGAGAAGAGACTTTACCTGGACGCTCATGAAGTCCAGATCAGAGGAGAGCTGTAGTGATGGTCGTCCTTCTCCACACAGGGTCTCTGGAGCTCAGCCACAGTGACCATCACTCTGGTTCACTCTGATCTGCATTATCAGCTTTCAGACCAGGTGAGTCCAATCAGCTGCGTCACCCACAGGTTGATCCAGCCAAGGTTGTAAAAAGCTATTATCAGGAGAATTCGTACAGTAGGACACCCAGCTACAAGTGTCACAGCAACTTGTGTGTTATTCACTCATTAGCCATATCACTTATTCTAATTAGGCCATGGGAGGACTGTAAAAAACCCAGAGGGATGATGGCTGTCATATAGACACACATAAGCACATACACATGCACACATTGTACAAACAACAAATATATGCTAAAGAAGAACCAAAAACCCATTGTGAGAGCGCTGGGCAATGCAATCACATAGGCTTTGTTGTTGGGAAATCGCTGTAAGCCAGGAAAACATGCTAACTCATGACTGTGGAGAGAGTTTGCTTTCAGGAGTCATGTGAGATCGCTCCAGGCTGGGGCAATGCTGCGCTCCAAACAGCAATTCTGATACTTCTTTTTATTCTTTTATGGCACCAAGATCGTGTTTGTTTGGTCCAACTTGCTCCTTGGCTACAAACCACAACAAAGTCATTTGAAATAACTGATCATCACCTCTAATAATGAGTCTGGATGTCCAATAGCTGATTTCAAAGACAAGATGAGAATCCAAAGAGATTTGATGCAAGACTACAACTTGAAATTCTTCTCTTGTGTCAAAGAGAAGAAGAAGAAAAAAAATATCTTTGTGTTGAATAAATGACTCAAAACTAAAATGTTGAAAATGTTTTTCAGTCTAATGTCACAGATTCAAGTTGAATCATGTATTATTAATACACACAAGCATCAAACAGGATTGTCAAAGATAGGATTTCCAAATGAAACTGTTTAGAAACCATATTGTATAAATCAGTTTAACCAAAGTTAAAAACAGCTCACCTCCATTAAAGCTTCTGCATATGTCACTACGTGATGTTATTATGTTAATTATCTGTGACAGGGAAGTTGATTTGAACAGAAACTCTCTGACAGGCACCACTAGGTCTTGGACTGTGGAGGTCAGGTATAAAGGTTCAGGATACAAGACACCCAGCTATTCAGTTCCTGTGCTGCCTACACCACTCTGGTCACATAGTATATTTAAACATTAATGCAGCCAGGATGCCTCACATTACAGTATTTCCTTAGTTCCCAGTGACTACACTCAGCTGGTGCTGAATTAAAGCTTCTTCTTCCCCAGACGTCCTGAACCTTACTGAGATAATGTGATCTTCTGTGTGCTCTTCTCCGTCACTGCTCCTTATCCAGATGTATAAACCAAACAGACTGATGCTGAAAACAACAGCCATGGCATCAGCATCACCCCCCCCCCCCCCCCCCCCCCCCCCCCCCCCCAAAACACCCCTCCTCCCTTTCATAACACACGCAGGCATCTTGAAATTGTGGACAGAGTGATGATTGTTTTCTTTTTATTTAATTTTTTCCCTCTTATCTCTCTGTTTTATAGCTGTTGGTCTGGAACACTGCGGCTCTTGTTGCTTCCTGGGGGGTTTGACCTGGATACAATAATGTTTACTCAAATCAATTGTGCGTGGGGCTTGTTTTTAAATTGGAACAGTTTCTTTTAGCATAAAATTGTTTTTATATCTTACAGTATGCTCTGCACATGTGTGTGTGTCAGTGTTTGCTCTTCTGTGTCTGCTCGCCTCTGTGGAAACATATGCACTTGTGCGTGTAACCAAGCCAATGTAGTAGTCATGTGCTTTTTGACTTGTGACCTTGGCCTGGGGATGACTCCCTCCCATTCATGTGATCAGTGACAGTGGGCTGTGTTGGTGCTCAGGAGGAGCCTCGGGCTTAAGTGGGAATGATACACTCCTTTCATTTGCCAGACTGACAGAAATAAACTCTCTGAAGTCAGCAAAGTGCATCTGTCTCCTAAACTGTTTCATCTAATGGCCACGATCGACCCTCAGTGTGGTGTGAAGCCAGCATAATCAGATTCACAGACACTGTAACTGCACATATTTTCCCTGTGTGATGTAGACTGCCTTAATCTGATGTTTAGAGGAGACGGTTTTAATCCTGAGGTGAGCCGGAAGATCCGGTTCAGTGCAGACAACATCGAGTCTTCATCTGAAACATTTTAAGAAAATCATGTCAGTAACATCTGGCTTACCTGCTTTTTAAATCCCAGTAGTGACATGTAGCAAGTTTGATTCCCACAGGTGTCTTGTGAAAACATTTTATTATGAAATCTGCCAAGTGTTGTGTTTCTCTGAATTTAAAGTTTAAGTGAAGTAGTAAAACTTGCCTCCAAAACAATAGACTTACATATTAACTACAGATGCACCTCTCACACACTCCTCTCAGGATGCAGTAAGTTACTCACGGGTGTTTTCATCAGTTTGCTTTATTTTGCATATTTAAGAGATAGATATGGATATGAGAGCTAGACAAGTTGTAACCTAGAAAGCATGTGCAAACAAAGGTACACAATGAAACTACATACAGGGGAGAAAAACAACAGACACAGAGGTGTAGAAAAAACAAAAAAAGATAAGATACAGCGTTTCTGTTCTGTGTTTTTGTCTGCAGGAACCATGTTTTCTTAGTTTTGGTCAAACTGCTGTTGTTTCCTTCTTTTGCTGTGTTTATTTGCATGTGTTTTTAAGCTGCACTGAGTTGAGCTGTCTCTAAATCCCTTGGCTAAATACATCATAAATGGACCATGATTCAACTCCATGTGTGCAACAGAACCAATGAATTGGTTATTAATCGGTTGTTGGTTTCTCCGTCACGGCTGCAGAACTATTGATTATTTTGCTTTGGCCATCTCTGCGCAATAAAAGTGTCTCAATGTTCATGTGAGCGCCGATGATGGGCATGAGAGAAAAATTACCTACAGTGTAGCTTCCAAACTTGCAGTTGCCCAAAGCAGTCATTATAATCTTTCAGCTACAGTGGAAAAGTCCATGAAATCGTTCAGACCTCCATGTCATTAGCAGCAGTTGAGGCTCATCAGGAGGGTAATTGAAGATGGTTTAATAATTTCTCAGGGCTCCATCATTTCACACCATATTTCTAATTATATAATAATAAAAAAGAAAAAGAAAAACCTATTTTGACTAACTTGACTGGTAAACCACAAATATTTAAGCTGCCTATATCTTCAACTCTTAATAATAATAAGTGTGTGTACAGTATAGAGCACTTTTACCAGGTGAAAGGTACAGGTATTAAAGTGGTTACAAATTGCACTGATCAGATATTATTTCATTTAGTCTGCACATGTTAAGTTATTATAGACTACAGAGTAGATACAAGCCACAAACCGCTGATGATAGATGTGTCCTGGAAACTATGTATGACATTCCTTTAAACAACTTAATTATAAACTTGCACCCTGAAACTACACCAGGGATCTGAGAAATTACAGCTCACAGCAGACATCACACTGTGGACAGAGCAGACTGACACCAAAAAACAAACCAAAAAAAAAAAAAAATACACGGTATTGGAAATAACTGGTTTAAGGAAGATTGGACAAGACAACAATCTGCTGCAAACTTCTTTGCACAACAACTGGTAGACTGCCTGCAGAGGAACAGATCTCTCTGTGTGGAGAGCAGTTTTCATCCATCTTGTGTGAGATGATTATACATCCTCAAACTGGATCAAAATCTATGTAAAAGCATAATGCATGCATGTGTGGAGGGGTGGATTGATATAGTCAGTTATATCATGCACACACCCTGGTTGCCTCATACACTGTAAAGGAATGTGAGACCTCATGAATTCAAGCAACAGTTCATCTCTGGCTTTGAACAAAAAAACATCAACAATAAAAAGATTTTAGTGTCACATTAGGCCACATGGGCAGTTTGAGGCATTCTGATCAACACATGCTTTACATTTCTTTAGACTCATTTGGAATGTGAGATCGCAAAGCCCTACAGCTTTGAATATGAGGTGAACCAGATGGGGGAAGTATCAAAGACTAGGAATGATTTATCAAGTGTGAATGACAGATATGTGAAAGGAAATGATGTATTGTGTTTCTACTCAACGTGACATATTCCTCTCTGGAGGTGATTTGGATCAGCGATAGTTGAACTGACAGGATTCAACATGTCATATGTTCATTTTCATAGTGGCTGCACTAAGATTCTTGTATTTCTACATGTAGGTTGCTACACTGTGCGCTCATTGGCTATGTCAATATTGGCATACGTGAAAAGGGCCTGTGGGGAAAACTGCAGGAGCTTACTCTCACAGGCTTTTCTTCTCCTTCACCTACATGTCCCAGAGAAATGTGGAAACAATAGGCAACAGAGCGAAGAGTTGAAGAGTTGTCTGATTGTGATTCACATGCAACCAAACTTAAAAATATCAAAACAGCTTCAGTGGAGTAAATCCAGCTATCATAAAAATGTCTTTTCTCCCACTGCAGCAATTTCCACTCTTATCTGCATCGTAAATGTGTCTGAACTCAAGCAACAAACAGCCTGCCTCTCTGGGAAACTTGATTTTTACAGTCCATGGGGTGATACATCACTGACAGCCGGGACTCCACGCCGTTGAAAACATAGCATAGAGAATTTTAAAGTATAGCTGTGTCAGACCTGCTACTTCCCCTCTTGTGACTCTCAAAATTCATTGCAGTCTGTTAGTATCTTGTTGATAGGTTTATGGTCCATAAAAACAAAGCATTATATTTAGAAGAGATGACAACAAGTTCATGTGATATGTGTAAAATTGGAGGAAGTGCGAGGCTGAAAATTCACACCACAGAGCAGGCGTGTAAGTGTGGATACCAGATACCAGATACCTGTTTCCCTCAGAGGGTTACCACTGTGAGGGAAGTCATCAGTGCATTTGTCCAGCTTGGAGGCTGAACGAAATGCGAACTGTGCAAAACACCCTTATGCAGGATATGCTGTCTGCAAAGCATGTGCATCTTGGCTGCTGGTGGTGACCTGCTGGGAAGAAGCACCCTAGCACTGACTGCATCTCTGCAATTTTCTTTTCAGTTTCCATCTTAACATGTGGTGAAAGGCATCACTATGTGCTGTGGCTAGCCTGATGTCACTACGATTTAGCAAGGTCTTTTCTGTGTCTAATTGTGTAAGCCCTATCTCTAGATCACTCGAGAAACATAATTTTATATGCCTGTTCTGCAGGCAGTGTATCTGCTCTGACATGTTTACATAGGCACTGAAATGAAACCAAGATGTTCTGCAGCCACCACTCACATGTCACACATCCACTGAGTTCCTGACCTTAGTCTTAGTCTAGTCCAAACCTGCAGTGTATCGTCACTTCATCAGCTCCTGCCCTCCTAACAGCCACACAACTGATTGCTAAGATGCAAAAAATGATACAGCTGTGCACTGCGGCGTCTGGAACATGTTCTCAGAAAACTGTCTTGTCTTAGAATAATTCAGTCAACAACAACTTATCATAATGTTCCTGCTTTATACAGGCCCGATCCACATGTCTTAATTAAATCACAACTTTATGTGGTGACCTTCAGCCAGTCAGCTTTAAACTGCTCTCTCTCTCTGCTGTCATTCAGCTGTCATTTCAGCACTGTGAAGAGTCTGTGACCCACCTCAACCATGGACCATCAACCAGACCATCTTGAATCAGAAGTTTCATACATAGTGGCTGCGCATGTGAAATCAGCTTACTTGAATGACCTGTTGCTCTAGTCTGCCCAGACCTTCTCTGCCTTTTTAGAGCTATGGAGAAGATTCTCAGATGTTTCTAAAGACTTTACTTGGCGCTGCTTCTGGCTCAGATTTATGAAGACTCCGTCACATCTCTGAGAAAATTCCTTCATACTGTTCAATAATCTACAGTCCACATGTTGTTGCTTTTTTCCCATCAACAATGTGTGTAACAAATTTCCACAAACTTCCATTGCTTTGTTTTTTCATCTGTGTGTATGTGTCTGTGTTTTTGCTGTGAATGCCAGAGTGTCCTTTTGTTAAGCAGGATGTGCCCGTACCCTAACACTACACTTCCATGCTTTATTTCTGCCCTCGGGTCAAACCACGGACACTTTAGTTGCCCCGGGTGCCCGCGGAGTGACCTTCTGGTCGGCCCGGATGCCCTGTGGTTGTCCTCCACCAAGTCTGTGGTGACCTTTGGGAACAATGAAACAAAAAACATAACTTTACACATAACCACAACAAATACAGGTCACCTTTAGCTTTTGCCGAGTTGTCAGAGTTGTGTGTTCATACCAACCTTGAAGACCATCCTCATTAACAACAGTAACTGATGCACAGTCCTTTGCTGTGCATCAGTTCACCGGACCTGTAATGAAATCCAATCCTTCACTTTGACGCTGAAGAAGACTTAAACCAACTGGTTCTGTTTTGTTAATCAAACAGTTCAGTGTAATGAATAACAAAGACAGTGAGAACTTATCTTAGCTTTGACTATGAGCAGAGAGTTATCAGCAGATATGGTGTATGTACTCTACATCTGCTTCCTCTTTGAAGAAAAATAAAATTAGTCCTTACCACTGTTAGCAAAGTTAAGCAGCCAGCTGGAAGCAACGTCCTGGTGCAATCACTTACTCTCTGTTTAAGTGTTCATGAAACACAGTCGTTGTTTCCTTTTCTTTTTGTCTTTGTAATGTTTCTGTTGTTATAGAACTGCATGAAACAGTGTCTGCCTGCTGCCTGGTTGACATGTGACCTCAGAGGTAGAAAATGATCATGTAGACACAGCAGAATAGATGTTAGCAGATCTCAGCACCTGCACTGAGTAAAACCCAGTGATCTGAGACCATAGGTGAAAAGAGGCTGACATCTTCCAGCTGTGGCCGAGGGGAAAACACATTAACATGTGGCTGCTGGGATGTCATACATCAGCCATGAATGTAAGAGTTATATTGACTGTAGTGCATTTCTGATAAAGTGCGGTAAAAGTCATGGGACTGAAGATAAATGGAAAGAATAAAAAATATAGTGACAGGCTTTTATTACACAAGAGCTGACTCTCTCCCAGCTCCGATACACACTGACTGTGTTCTTTATATTTCCCCCTCTGTGATCCATCATGTTGTATCTTATTGAACGTCACATGTCTTTATATACGCACAATGTGCCCACACAAAAACTACAGGAAAGTAATTAAATATGCAAGATTTTAGACTAATTAAATGATTTTAATGAGAGTCTGAATGTCAGTGGTACCATTTACGCTAATTTATTTATTATCCATTTTGTCCATCCATTTCCTTTTTAGGTGACATGAGCTCAGAAGCATTAACAAAGAACAGTTGTTTTGGTATCACATTCCCTGGTATGGAAGCAGAAGGCTCCTAAGGGGTTGCTGGGTTTGTTGACAAAATCACATGCACAAGTTTTAACAAGCCTCAGATCCTCGGCAAAGCTCCTCTCCATGCATCACATCTATCTATATATCTCAACATGTTGCTCGTCAAGTTTCTGCATACATGCACCTTGATGTCACTGTCACTGATGCAAGAAGGAAGGCCGACAGAAGCCAGTGACAGTGAATGCTGCAGGTGTGCACCCAAGCCTGTTACTCATTAATGATCAGGTTCAGACTGAGGTAAACACGATTTAGCATAAAACAGTTATCATGAGCCTGCTTCCCCCTCCAGGTATCCCCACGCCTTCTTCTCTTCTTTCTCTCAATACACATTATAGGAAGTGCTTTGGACACAGATACAGTTAATACTTTGTCTTGGTAGTTTGTTTTTTTTAAGGAAAATGATGCTTCCTCTTTCTGAGCATAGAACAAACAAAGCATTCTTATGTTACAACCATGTTTTTGTGGGTAGAGATTATCCCTTGGCTCAGAACAGACTGAGCAGAAATAGCTCTGCAGTATTTGTGTCCATAATTATAAGATATCTTTTTCCTTATACAGCCACTATATTTAGATTAACACACACAACGTGATGTGTGACAGTCAGTTTAAACGCTTCTTAAAATTCATCCACAAAGCTTGATTCTTAGATTGAGATTAATTGCTTAAAGGAGACATTTTATGCTGTTCCATATTTTAGAACATCCTAACAATGTTATAATGTCATATGTTCATGTTGAACCTCTGCACATTTGCACAGCATGAGCTATAGGGGTCCTGCTGTAATCCACCAACCAGATTTCACATGGTTTCCAGTCTCCCTGAACGCTGTAAAGAGATCTCTGCAAGATTTGTGCAAAACCTGACGTCAGGTTTTATTGTCCAGTTAGGACAAATGCCCAAACTACAAGGAATCTGCTCAAAACATGCCCACGACGCCCACCCCCACCCAGCATCTATATATATAAAATCGCAACTGTTTTCTTTCCCCAAAGAAGATGAAAACTGTAGGTCAGACTCCAGGTCCAACACGTACGGACACACCTCATAGCTGGTCATGTTTGTAAAGCCCGGGGGGGTGGGGGTGGGGAGGGGGGGCAGCCAAAATGAAGCGTTTCAGGAAGTGGCTGCATAGCAGTTGATATCGGGATTTTTCTTGACATCTATACAACTGAAAATCATGCAGAACTACTCTGTAGGTGTTCAAAGCTGACACAGTGGTAAAAAAGCAGTAAACTCTGCAGAATATGTCTCCTTTAAAGTGTGAGAGAAATCTGTAGGTATTAAATATTAATATTATAAATATAGCAAACAACATGATCATCAAGCAGGAAAATGAATTAAGAAACATAAACACAATAGTAAAGGGACTGGAGCACGCTAATGAATTCACAGCTCTTAATGTGCAGAAAGAGAAACAGCTGCATCTTCGAGACAGCCTGTGTGCACTATTAAGCTAGCTTAATAGCTCTGCTACACTTGTCTGGAAGTTGGCTGTGTTCATTATTGATCAATGATATACAACATTTGAGTTAGAAATTGGGGTTGCAAGCAGCAAAACATGCTGCAACAAGGATGAAGTGTCCTCATGCATGTTAGTCAGGACCGCCTCAGCATGACTCTCAGGCTCTCAAGAAGACGTTAGTGTTTTGGCTGCACCCTGCAAAAACAACTTTTAAATGATATTAAAATATTAGATTTATTATATTAGATTTATTTTCCTTCCTCCACACATTCATCATTTTGTGTGATAGGTAATACTCACAACAAAAATAAATACTGAAAAAAAAAACAACAACCGTGCAACACAATGCTCAGCAGTGGCTCTGACAACACACTCATGTATCTGTGTTTTCACATGTTGATCAGACAAAAATCATTTTCTGTTTTTGTAAAAGACATTTGTGTGAATGGAAAAATCAATGTGTGATAATTGATGGGTCTTTTACAAGAGTTAATGCTTTGAGGAAGTGAAATTAGAGATTTGGTTTCAGGGTGTAAGCCATTTGAGCCTTTAAGAGAGGTCTGCGGCGCTCATGTTATGAGAAACGAATCTGAAGGATATTACAGGACAGAAGGAATCTATCTGGGCTTCAGTTTAGGGTTCATACCTCTCACTTCAAATTTTTAATGACACGGTTTTTCACAAATGTTCTGCTCACAGGTCAGAAAGGGTGAGATTCTAGAGACGGCCTTGCAAACAGATTGAAAACAGGAGTAAACACGTCTCCACATCAGTTAAAACAATGTGCCGTTTACACAGTGTCCCGAACTGGTTGGGGCATTTCATTTGTTTGTTATTTCAAGATCCTCCTCTGGGGAAGCATGTCAGATGGTTTCCTAATATATTAATAGGAAAAAATATATCGATACAGCCGCCCGCAGTGATGCTGTGTGTGAACAGCAAAACAGACTGCACTCACAAAGAGCTCTTCTAGTCTTGTCAACCACTCAAACCAGTAAAAAAGCCACATTCACCCTTTCCGTGCTTTTGCTGTATGTACAGCCTTTCCATCACACACAGCCTCACATTACTCTATCATGCCCAAGGACACTTTGACATGTGCACTGAAGGAGCTGGGAATCAAACCACTGATCCATCTTATTTATGGGCAACAGCTCAACCTGCTATGTTGACTAATTAAAACAGTAGTATCATTAGACTTATGAGTATTTCTCATGAGTACTTAAAGCTCTGTGGACAGTCATAATGACATGTGTCTGCTGCATTTACATCATTAATTTAATTAATTATTCTATTTTTTTTATTTAAAGCCCCTACAAGGAACTTTTAACTGGATATGCAAAAGTCTCTCATCTCTGCTGATGTCTCTGTGTGACCTACAACAGCAAATGAGGCCATCGGTGGGAAGATGTACAGCACTCAGACCGGAGGAGACGACACATTTGACAAGGCTATAAATTAGCATTGAGCTGTTGCTACTCTAGCGAGTAAAAACCGAGCTCAATTTCATCACTATATTTTCATCATATTGATATATGATATTGGGACGGGATCCGCAAAGAGAAACCTGCTGCTTTTGTCCACAGGGTTCGCCAAAATCAACACAAAATGAAAGTTCAATGTAGGGGCTTTAAGTTGTGAAGTTATGTTTAAATGAGGAATATAATGGACACTCTCTAACGTGACGTCACGTCTGACGTGAGGCTCTGAGGGAAAACAGAGATTACCTGCTTCCTAGAAAGAGCGTGTCAGATTGCACGGCATTTATAGAAACATTTATGGCCTGGGGGTAAAAATACCTCAGCAAAACAACTTGACTGTCATATGTTTCACTTTAATCACACTGAGTATCTGGATTGGGTGGTTTTTGGTTTACATTGAGGTGCATTATGGGAGATGTACAAGCTCGCCCCTTATTGAGAAATGAAAGGCATGTTAAGGCATTATTGACTTTGTTGATTCAGTTTAGATAATTCTGTTTTTAAGATCTCCACAGACATTTTTTAATTATGCTCTGCACTGATTATAGCTTTGTTGTGGTTTTCATACATGAAAGGTGAGGAATAAATAAAACTGTGTCATGAGCTCATGGATCAGATCAGAAATCAGATCGGGCACTGGGTGAAAGAGCAGAGAACATCACGGTGGTCAGAGGAGGAAACATCAGAAAGACTCAGCCTCATGTCTGAGCCTCAGTCAGACCCAGGCTCAGGTTGAGGAGTCTGTAGAGACCAGAACCAGCGACCATGCAGCACACAGATCAGAACTAGCACAGTTAACATCTTTTGTCTTTGTTAGCTTGAAACCAACAGTGGGTGACAGTGTTAGTTTTTGGTAACTCTCTACTCTCTGTACTGGCAAAGTTTCAGGTTTATTAAGCTCCACCCCACTCCCCCACAAGTTAACATGATTGGTTCCTTGTATGAAGTCCTGAACCTGTGTTTATAAGACAGTCACTGGGTCCCTGCAGGTCCAGGTGGAAACACTCAGTCATGGTGTTGACTGATTATTTCACTCATTACACGTTTTGTGTTACAAAACATCTTATAGACATGTTGTCGGGATTAAACATTTGATTCTTATTGGACGAGGTCTCTCACAAGTCTTCCAACTTAAGTACCTGCTGAAATGGATCTTGAAGGACCTTTAAGTCCTTTAGTTTGCTTCACCAGAATCGACTTTTTTTGGTTGAATTATATTGGTTAAAAAAAAAAGTCTGAGGTTTGGTGCAACAATTACCATCACAACACATATGGATCATATTATGGGTGAAACTGTTTTACATCATGAATGGATCATCAGAATGCAGAGCCTCCTTTGCCTGGACAGTTTCCCTGCCAGACGTCCTCTGAGCAGGGTGATACTGTGTGACCATGGAAGGAGACATGGTAAATTAAAGGAATAAACCTACAGGGAACAACACAGCCTATGGGTTATAATTAACAGCTGTCTCCAATAGAAATGAACCAAGAACTGCTGTCAACATACAGCACAGCATCAGAGAGCAGTCTCTGTATAGCCAGTGGAAAACCAGGCCAACCCCTGACTGTGAGTGCCAGTGTTCAGAAAGTGTCATGTGCGCGGGCTCAGGAGGGAGAAAAAGATAAAGGGTCTTACATGGTGTCCTCTTCATTTTCCCTCAGCTATAGGTTCATGTGTTCAGTGTGTGAGAAGCAAATATGAATAAATTATAGTATGTAATAATGCGTTAAAACACTGATTAAACCTCAGCTGTCTCCTCTGAGCTGAGGTGAATTTGCGGTATATTAGGTATATATTAGGTATATTACATCCACTTTATGTTGACCTCCATGTAGACTAGACTGAATTGGACTCAACTGATTCCCAGAGACCTATATGGTGTGGGCTAATTCACAGATCAAAGGGACACGTGAAACGGCACTGTATGTCTCTATCTGTGTCTGTGGATCTCTGGGATGGGTTTTGTTGTCGGGAAGCAGACAACAGGTCCTCAAACACCTCCCTCTGCGCGTGTAACGTGTGATAGGCTCCACCACTGGCTCCCATAAACATGTTGTTGACGCCACAGTCAGTCAGAAAGAGGTACCTGGTCTGACTGCCACCGTCCCCTCAGGCGCGCTCCGGGAGAACAGCATGTGTACAGATAGGCGACGGCTGCTGTTGCGAGCTGTACTGAGCATCTGTGCCTTTAAAGACTTGTAAGTGCGCCTCAGCCCCGCAGTCAACTTCCCACAACTCCGACGCGCTCGGCGAGTAGAGTAGAGCAGAGCTACCTTAACCAGAGAGGCACTGGCTCACCTTCACAGCTAGACCCATGGAATAATAACTATGGAATACCTCTGGATACTGCTGTCTGTCTTTTTACAGTTAACCGTCCATCCAGGTAAGACTTGTGCTTCTGCAAATGACGCGCCACTTTACGCACTCAACTTGTTGCTGCTCACTGTTTTCAGTAGCTCGGCTGTGTTTATATATATATGTACACATATTACCACCACAGGTAGTCAGTTCCCTTTAGCCCAACACCACACAGATAATCAACATCAGTGTGAGGTGAAGTAGTGTTCCGCATCGCGTTCACGATGCATTTCTCCACACTTTTCTTTGCTGGGGGAGAGGTGGTGGTGCAGTCGGATCTGAAGGCTGCTGATAAGACAACCTCAAGTCACTGAAACCTAATGAGGAAAGTGGATACGTTGGCTCATGATGTGGACACCAAGTGCGCTTCTTTAATAATGCATGTTTTATTGAGAGAACAGGGCGCCATCAACAAAAAAGTAATCAAACAGTGGAGCTGAAGTAGGATGCTGAATAATATAATCGAGTGCGACGCACGGAGACTTTCCGTGCCGTGCGATTAGAAGGCGACAGGTTCACGCCGCACATAACCGTCATTATGGAAATGTATTGGCAGACGCTCGTTCCTGGGAAGCATGCCAGCGAGCTGACTGCCCGACCACTATCAAGCGCACTGACGTAATCTGTCACTTTTTGGAGGATAAATCTTGACACATGTGTGACTTTTACGCATTAGAACATTTCTCCACAGTCTGGGTTGGTTTATTGTTCTCAGCTTTTACAGCACACACGCACACACACACACACACACACACACACATGCTGCAACAATAGCTTGGCTTCATCTTCAGAGTGAAGCCAAGGCTCTCCAACACCTAACTGTATTTTTACTGGCTTTTGCCATACGCGCCTGATGTCGGGCTGTTTTCTTTGGGAGGGTGGTTCAGGTTTTGAGGGTCGTCTGTTTATGTTTTTTTATCTGCTCGGGCAGAGTGTGGGATTTCCCCACAGATAATGCGCAAATTTATGGAAAGCTCCTTGGCAAATCCATCTCTGCTGAAACAAGCGGTGAACCACAGAGTTGCTGTTTCACTTCGCGCCGCTTTGCGCCTTCTGTGCGTGTGCGGAGGCTCGCGCCGCTCAGGGCGGCATCAGGTGGAGTCTGTTTTTCTTTACAAGCCATATGCAGACAGCTTGATTATGTGGCTTATGATGTGCCCACGGGACGTTCGTGCTATATCGACAGGGAATTTGAATGACTGCCACATCAATGACTCCAGGCAGTGTGCAGCCTACCTGTCATGTGATGCAACAGGCACAAAGTTTTGCATTGAGCCCGTTTCCACAGGCTGCAGACCGAATCAACTGAAATAACTTTTACCTCTTTAAATCCATAGACACACTGAGGACACGCGCATTAAATAAGGCGTCAGGAGTACGTGTCGGTCCTCATGTCACTGTCTCTGTCTCTTCCATGCTGACGACCAGACCTGTGCGTTAAACTCCACAGTTACTAGTCAAATATTTACGCGAGACGCAGAGGATCTGCAAACACAGGTTCATTAGCATTATTAAGAGACTGTAAAGGGACAGACACATCCCTTCAGAATGATACACTGCTGTTTGCTCCTCTGTGATTCGACCAATTAAGTGCTAAAGATAAGAGTGTGAGGCGCCACACCCTTCACAGCACATCTTAGTGAGTGGGGCTGGAGGACTCCCACGTCGGTAATGTTTCTCCAGAAAACAAAAGTGTTTAGTCCCCCCCCCCGCCCCACACACACGCACACACCTGTTTTCAGTTGGCTCAGAAGATTAAATCTCGGACTTCCCCAGTCATTTTGAAGTCATCCACTGTGCCCCCTCATGCTACAAGGTAGTTTTATTTTGTACAATGATGCAGAGATTACTGGAATGTCTTTTGATTTCCTTGGCTTTGTGATGTGAGGTCTGCTCAGAAGTCAGGAGGCTGAAGGCTCAGTCCCTGCCCACGCACCAAGTGACTTTCGTCAGTCTGTGATTCTTTAAAAACGTATCAAAGGTGGACATTTTAATGCAGAATTTTTGTGTTTGTGAAATGATCATGAAAATCTCTCTATGGTTTTAATTATTAAAACAAAATCTTTAAAAAAAAAAAGTGAAGTGGCTTGTGACTGCTGCTTTTTAAAAGAGCTGTCATAAGAGTGACAGTCCAGTCTTGAAGTATGGTGGCAGGATCCTGCTGTTTTCATATGCTTCTGGGATTAGACCTGTAAGCTGCATCAACACACATGAATCATGTCGGTGCTGCGGTTGTTAACACACCCTGACCTCACAGTGGACAGCACAACTCACTTTAAAGGTTTTTTTAAAATGCTAAACAGAGACCAAATCAACAAAATGTCTCTGAAAAGTCTCAAACAACAGTCAGCCATGACTTTTCATCTCACTTCAAACTAATTGTCCCCAGAGCATTTAGAAGTATCAGCAGTGCAACCCTGATCATACTTGATCTTTTCAACCAAAGCTTGGAAAAAGAGGGCTACTTCATAACATCATTAACACAACTGATTCGCATGTGCTGATAAATATCATCTCTACTCCGTTACAGGCAACGCCAAGCCCACCATCACCCCTGCTGAGCGCCACCTTGTCATCGAACTCAACAAACCATTCGAGCTGCATTGCCGGGGTGAGAAGGAGATGCAGTGGCAGCGGGAGGACCGGCCGACTCAGAGGCAGCGGGGAGAGAAAAGGGTGGTTGGGATGTCCTCACTGCACATCAGTCGGGCTCAGCCCGTTCACATGGGCCGCTACATCTGCCTGGAGAAGAGCTCTGGGGAGCGGGCCTCCATCTACATCTACGTTAGAGGTAGCTGGATGTTAAAAGTCTATGTGGGGATTTGTTTCTGTAGTGATTAAATGTATTTGAGGCTTTGTAGATAGAGACAAGACAGAAGTTTGAAATGGGGAGCAGGTTGAAACAGATTGCAGGGTAGAGCCAAGAAATCTTTTGGCACTTCTCTCTGCAGTGACAGGGAGCAGAGTGTGTGGGTGCATGTGCAGAAGACAGTGTTTGTAACTTCGCCCTGGACAGGTGCAGTAGATATTGTTGCTATTTATTGAGTGCAAGACTGACTTTTACTGTACTTCACCACTCTATCTGACTCCACATACTCTTGGCCCACAGCCATCACTGCAGGCGTTTGCCATGATCATTCACTCCACAATCCACACATCTAGCTTTGAGTTACTACTTCATATCCAAGAGGCTCAGATACAATATTAACAAAAAGCACTTATGCAACAGGTAAATTTGTCTATTGAAACTACTAGATGTTTTGCTACTGTTGTTTTAGAGTAAACACTCCCTGAGCAGGAGTTCTGTCAGCAATACAACGCAGGAGCAGATGGTGTGTCTGTTTACTGTGCAGCCAGACTAACTCACATCATCTTAAACAAACACACAAAAATGCTACATGTGACAGTTGCTGTGGTATATTATTTTATGGGTGATCAGCACCAAACAATGTGGCTGTGACCTCCTCACCATAAAATCCATCCCATCTTTTTATTACTCGATCACTTTTAATCCAATGCAGCAGTAACTGCACTCAACAGTATTATATATATATATATATATATATATATATATATGTATATTATCAGTTTGTTAATTGGTACAAAAAAAACAAGTCTTAGTCTAAAAACAAAAAGTAGCACAGTGCATAGAGACACACTGAGTGAGTAAATCATGAAGCATGACTTGCACATCCAGTAAAGCTTCTGCTTCACTGAGGACACATCAGACCTGCGTGGACGAGTGACTAGCCTGTAATTTAATACATGAAAACAGAAATACCATGCCAGCACCATCTCAGGTTTGACTGACACTCTTGTAATTACACCATCTTCCTCTGCAATGGAGAATTATTTCAGTGAACTGGCTTCATACTAACAGTGGAAATGCTCTTGCTGTTTAAGACAGAGCGCCCTCATTATTATCCGGCGCTCCATCCACGAGTGATGGAGCTGAGCAGACCAGAAGATCATGTGGCCCATCATACTGTGTTCTAATCATTTGGAGAAATATTAAAACAACATTTCACAGAAGGTGCGCAGTGTAGCTTTGTTATGTAATGGGTGTCACAAACCTCGGTTTTAATAACTCAGCGTGCAGCTCCTGCTTACACCTCTGGCACAAACTCTGACATGTGGATGCATTTTTTTTTGGCAGATCCTGACAATCCTTTCAGAAAATCAATGGTGTTCAACATTCTCACTCGTGTGGGAGAAAATGCCTCCATCTCCTGCCTGGCAACCGATCCAAGTCTGGACAACCTGCACCTGGAAACGTGCTCCAGCTCAGCTCTAGCCCCTGGTCTCCATTATTCTGCAAGCCTTGAGCAGGGTGTCATCATCCACGATACGCAAAAGGCCTATGAAGGGTGCTATGTGTGCACAGGAAAACTCGGGGAGAGGCACATCAGATCTCATGACTACCATCTAACAGTGATACCAGGTAAAGCACTGCAGCTGCATGTGTGCACCGCTTGCCCTTGCACAAACGTTCCCTCATGTGCCGTCATTTCTTTTCAGTCCCTGTTGCGCCTCCTGTGATTGAGATGCAGGCCTACAAAAGAATGATCCTCACGCGGAACGAGAGCCTCTCACTCACCTGCAACACCACCAATGTCAATGGAGACATCAAGCTGCAGTGGGTGACCCCGCCTGGCTCGGTGAGGCCCTTCTGCCTTTTCTTTGCTGTGTGCTGTGCTCCTGGTGGAGGACTGAACTCTTCATATATGTTGGTGGAGTCGTTTCTGTGTTGAGTTGTATGAGAATACTGTGATGTGAGTATTGAATATTGTCTTTTGAGATGTATTGGAGCTTTGGCTGATTCAAGGGGATGTTTACTGAGGCATTAGGAGGAGTCACACACTAGTTATCAGCTCGTTGAGGCATTTCAGTTCAGGCAGTAAATTAAATGGGATGTCGGATAGTATACCTGCCAACTGTCAAATTAAGCCGTCACAAGTGATATTAATCAAAATTGTTTTACAGTTTACTTACTTACTTTTTTTACGTTTAAATATTTTCCAAGCTGGCTTTTATCTCTCAAACGTTTTCCTGCTCCTGTTGTCAGTCGCTGTCTTTTCTTATGGACTAGAACGACAGGGGTCAGATTGTATGCTGTCTAAGCTTCAGGATCTTGCCCGTGTGTGTGCACCATGTTGATTACCTTGTGCATGCGCATGCGTGTGTGTGTGTGTGTGTGTGTGCATGAGGTACTCGCATGCAGGAGGATGCGTGTCTGTATCAGTGTTTGTGTGCTTGGTAAGGATAGACATGCAGACAGGGTTAATCTCTAGAGATCTCTGGGCGTTGACAGGGTGCCGTCTGGTATCCACAGCAACCAGCAAAGATTGAGGGTGCTTCACGTATCCTGACGGAGAACTTCACTCACATGCGCAGTTCCACATTGCAAATCGGGGCGGTCGGGCCTCGAGATGCCGGGAGCTACCGATGTGAGGCTGAGAATGGAAGAGGGGTCAGCACGCAGTCAGTGTGGCTGGATGTTTATGGTGAGTACATGAAGGGACCTGCTGCTTGTTAAAGCTGAAGGCACTAAAAGACTGAGATGTGATGTGTCAGTCATTCATGGTTGTATCATTGTCTCCTCACAAAAGCACTGACCAGTTTGAAGCATCACAACAGTTGAATGTCTCATTTTAGAAAATATACATGTTCACAACTGTTCAGCTATTGCCCACAGTTGTTTGGTTTAGCTCAGCAGAATGGGCCACTGGAATCAGAGGCAGCTAGAGTAGCTCTAACAAAACTAAACCACTAAACCACTAAGTTTGACTAAATAACATGTTACATATAATGTGTTCCATCAGTACAAACAGTAAAGCATAACAACAGGCAGCTCTGTGTGTTATGGGGTGTTAAGTACTTGATTATTTCCTGAGAGACCAAATTAACTTCCTGAAAATACTAGTTGCCGGATATCTGGAAACAGTGACCCATAACCATGTAAAACAGAAAGCTGTTGTTTTTAGTTTTTACATGAGTTGTAACTGGTCAGAGCCAAGGTGTTTCCAGTCTTAATGCTAAGCTAAGCTAACCACGTCCTTATGGATATAATGTAGTCTAATATAATATAAAAGTGGGATTGTTTTTTTCAGAAAATGAAATAGGATATTTCCCAAAATGTCAGTTATATTTGTGTCCTTGTCTGTGAGGTCCTCATATGCATGCACCATGCAAACACCAGTAAGTGTATCCCAGCAGCACTGACCCCAGTTAATATGAGTTTAACCTTGTTCTGTAACACTCTTTCACTCCTTTATTTTCCAGACAAGGGATTCATCATCTTAACAGTCACAAACAACAGAACCATCCATGTCCGTTCAGGCGAGAGCTTGACCCTGAGTGTGGACATGGAGGCCTATCCAAAACACACACCTTCTCCTGGAGCTTCATGGGCCATGCGCTGCAGAATACGACTGACCATGTCATCACCACACACAGCCACGAATATAGGTGAGACAATACACAGAAACACATGACTTAACCCAGTTCTCCCACCTAGATGAAGAACTTCATTACTGTCTTTCAGTGGAATTTGCCACCTTTGGTTTAGCTGCGGGCGATACTGCAGCTGCTGCACCGCTCACAGCGGGCTGAGAAATGTTATCTGAATTCCTAAAAATACTCCAGGGTTTTCCAGGGAAATGGGCGCTGTCAGATTTTAGATAAGACTTCCATGTAAAAAGTTACCTCTGTGCCACCTTTAATATGTACAACATCATTTTCTACAAGACGTATGCATTTTAACTCATGTGTCACAATGATCGCTACAAACAACTCTTTTAATATAAGAAAACAGGAGATAGCCTCAAATAGTTCACAAAGAAAGATAATTATTTACTTTTTACAATGTTAGAAATCAATAAATCAACAACAGAAACAATGAGGATTTGCATAAGAAAAGACATAACTGACTGGAATCATCTCTTTTCTGCACTGAAGCTTTTATAGAAATGTTGTTCTGTTGGATTTGTAAAAATCAAAAAATCAATACAAGCAATTAAAATGTAATGTCTGTTATCTTTGTGCAGGCACAGCAGTGAGCTGCGGCTGGTGCGACTGAAAATGTCAGAGGGAGGAGTTTACACCTTTCGAGCCTCCAATGGTGACGCATCAGTAAATCAGACATTCACCATCTTTGTGACCAGTAAGTTGTGACATAGATTTTGGTAAAGGTTGTCTGTTCCCTTTAGCCACGTAATGAATTCCATTATTCCCCATTGTAATAACCTTCAGCAGCTGACACGAGGGAACAGGGTGTGATGACCTTTTCCCTGTTGGAAATGAGCTCTGACTCTCCACCTCACCTCACCTCACCCTGCAGCATCTGTATCTGGCAAAAGTTCAATACTAAAGTGTGAAATAAACACTCATTTGACATTTTCTCTGTTTTGTTAGGTAAACCTGAGATTGTATCTCATGAGGGCCCAGTGGACGGACAGGTACGCTGTGTGGCTGAAGGGTTTCCTGCTCCCCAGATCACCTGGTACTACTGTGAACAACCATATATCAGGTGAGGTACAAAACCTGTTTATTCAGTCGCCTTCAGTCAGCTGACAGCTACATGACCGATAAAGTTTCTGATAGAGTTAGGACATGTTTGTTTTGATTTATCCTTTACTCAGTTGGTTTAAAGTTGGGAAATGTTGTGATGTCATAACTCCCTGCACCAATCAGAGTTCAATGACAGTTATGGAGTTATTCTTTCATGCAGCTAGAAAACTGTCGGTCCAATGTGATGAAACCACACCCTCAGAGTCTTTGTGATGTTTTAGGCATTAAACCTCAACAGGAAGTTAACTGAAATTGGTCGTTTTCAAACTTTATTGACTGCTGTTCTGAGATTTAAGATTTGACAATATTCTTTTCAGGGATTTGAGACACAACATGAGTTTGAGATAGCAGATACCGCTAATCTCATTCACACTCGTGCATTTCCAAGTAAAAATGTTCCCTTCATTTCTACCAAACCCAGTTGTTGCGTTACAACAGATGTTGTGTTACAACTGTGCCTCAGCCATAACTAATTAGAGGGTTTGGAATATGATATTATGCAGACCGGTCATCAGTTCTGAAAAACTGCCAAACCACAATCAGAAGGAGCTTTATCTTGTGTAATCTAGCAAACAAAATGCTCCACAGCAATCCAATTAGATTCATGCCTGCAAATAAATGTCATGGCTTTTGTATCTGCAATGAGGCATTCATTTTCACTACACCACTGTGGAAACTATAAAGATGGGCACCTTCCCTGCACTTGCAAGAAAGGGTCCATGTGCTTTATCAGGAAGTGGCTTCAACGTTTGCACATGCGCTGCTGTTCATTGCAGATCTGTGCTTTACTTGTAGCTTCACACTGACTCTCACACCAGGTGCATCTCGAGGGTCCTAAAGGTCACACTAAAGACACATTGGATAGAGGAGTGATGATGACGGTGGAATGTGGGATTGTGGGATTTGACGGGGATGACTTGTGATTGGTTGACAGTGATAAGATGACCCCCATGTGACAGGGGATTGCAAAGAATTGATTTGTGATTGGTAGGGGCGCGAGACATCTGCCTGGATACAACTGGACACGGTTCATCCTGTGTCAAACGTAAAGTGTGTTGAGGGAGGAGCCACGGGTTGCCGTAGCAACACCAATCCCAAGCAGCACAGGCAATGAATCATAAGTGATTATCCAAACTTTATCCAGTCATTTTTTAATCATAATCAAATCCACTTACTAGCTATTACATACAGGCACGCAAATGTATGTACAGGACCAGCTGTGACAGCTAAGCCTGTGACCAGAGAGCACTGAGATAACAGCTGCTCTTTATGGTGCAGTGCTACTGTGCTACACACCTCACCTTTGTTTCATATGCATCCCCCACTATTATTATGACCAACTAACCCCTGGCAAAAAAAACCCTGAAACATGAGCATGGTTTTCTGTGGCTCTGCATTTTCTTTGAAGTCATGTTGTTCATGGCTCAGGTGAGGAATGTGGGTTTTGCAAAGACTCAGTGGAGTGATTCCTGAGCTTCCTGAAAGGAAAAAAAATAGTAAAAGCTCGGTGATCCCGTCAGCTCTTTGTCAACAATGTGTAATCTTTTGCCCTCAGGTGCTCCCAACAGGTGAATGCCACCCAGGAGGAGCACAACGTGATCACTGTCACACTATTCAGTCCCATGTTTGGGAAGACGGAGGTGGAGAGTCGGGTGAATGTCAGCAGGGGACGGTTCACCACTCTGGAATGTGTGGCCAGTGTGGAGGGAGAGCAGGCCTATACACTCTTCTCCATCAGCGGTGAGTGGAGATATCACACGCATGCAATATTTAAATAAGTCAACGTAAACAGCACCCATATGTTGCCTAGTTGATGTAATCCCATGCATGCCTTCACCCTCAGATTAGAAGTGCAACAGAGTCAATAGTATAAGAAAGTGTCCTTGTTTCAGACAGAGGATCTTGGTTCATGTGGTTTAGTTTCAATATTCTCTCACCTGCCCATGACTCACTGTTCTGTGGACTAAAAAACAAAGTTATCTCATCTCTGGGCCTTGAGTAAACATGTCGTAGGACTTATTCCTTGGATCAAAATATTTACTAAAAGCATGACTTTGGTGAGGATTAACCCATAAACGTGGTCCTGCGACGACAGGTTGGTCCTCCATAATCTGTTAGGTAAACATTTCCAAGGAGAGATACCTCAGACGTTATTGGCCATGATAAGAGGTTGTCACTTGCACAAAGGAATTAGCTTTAGTCCATTGTTTACTTTATGACTCCAAATCCGCTCTGTTATAACGGCTTCCCCATCTGTTATACAATATCTTCAAAATGGTGTGAGTGCAGGAACTGAAAGTACAGCAAAGTTCTGTCCCTGCCTGCCTGCCTGAGCCATGAGACCCAGGTTAATGCAGGACACCGAGGGCTCACTGATGTCTACAGGGGATGTGTAGGCCAGCATTGTGCGGCAGCAGAGTGTTGGCAGCCAGGCTGGGACAGGCCGTTGGGATCATGTGCCCAGGATTTTTGTGCTGCACGGAGTAACAGCAGACCAGGCGGAGGCGCTGAGAGTGTGGAGCGCCGTAGGAGTCCTGGCGGTGCTGGGCGTTCTGGGGCTGTGGGAGGCTTGGAGGTGTCAGTGAGCTGCAGCAGAGAATACACAGAGCTTTAGAAACCACTGACAGGTTTACAGGGGATTAGTTCCTGCAGACTCTGCATTCTCAGATTTGAAGTGGAGAGAAAGCTTCTTATCTCTAAAGAGCTTATTACACCCCACTGTACAGAGGAGCAAAACAATAAGGCATAACAAACAGCCAGACACAAAGGAACAGAACACTGATTATATATAATTACTCACCAGCACAGCTGTAAAAGCACCAGCAATACGGTAAAATGCTGTATAATCAAGAGGGATTAGAAGCAGTTGAAATAAATAAATGCAGAATTTAAAAACAGGAAAAAAAGCAGAGAACTCTTCAGTATGTATACATATATAATTGGATTAGTTTGCTGTGATTTGACCAAAGTGGGCTTTACTGTGACTTAGCCTTCTCTGGCTTACCTTAATGCCCCTTTGCAATGTCATTCAAAGTGTAAATACAACAAACCAAAGGTAGAGTCTCTGATCGACTCCATTGTGTCAACATGATTGTTTCTGTCTCCCCACAGAGAGGACGGTTCCCCACGATCTGTTCACCCCTCTGCTAATAGGCTCCGTGTCAGCTGCAGGCATCCTCTGTCTCGTCCTCATCATGCTCTTCTACAAGTACATGCAGGTAAAACTGCTCTGCACTTTTTCTGCAAAGCACAAATTCTTTCATCAAATGCTGACACATAACAAGTGCAGAAAAAAAGAAGCATGAATCACTGTGTTTTACTCTCTACTGTCTGCGTTCACACCAGAAACCCAAATACCAGATTCAGTGGAAAGTCATCGAGGGCATCCATGGAAACAACTATGTGTATATTGACCCCACCCAGCTACCATACGACCATCAGTGGGAGTTTCCACGAAACAACTTACGTTTTGGTGAGTACCATACCTTGCTTTATCAAATTCATCTGGAGTGGGTATCCATCATTAATTAACCTGTCATCCTGACACACTGTGCATCTTTGTTTTGGTATCTTTTGGTTTGTTTTGGTTTGTTTGTTGTTTTGGTAGGTGTGAATCAGGGTAGTAGCAGAGTGATGTGGAGATAAATGTGGGTTTGTGTCAGTAATAAAGCCAAACATTGCAGCTGCTTGACATCACCGCTGCCAGCCTCAGGCCACCTCACACTGAGTTACTGAGGCTGTCCGTGGTCATCACAAACTATAACCTGTTCCACGGCTCATTAATAATGAAACTCTACTCCCTCACTGCAAACACTATTGTTGACATATTCTGGGTGTTGTTTTTGACAAACCTCCTCAAACAGGATCCTGCGTGTCCTGGTGCCTATGTTCACAGCCCAGGGGCTAAGACTGGTGTTGTCCAAGGAACGCTGGCATGGGGCCAGTTTGTGGGAGGGAAGCAGGATGGAGAATAACAGTTTTGTGTCTGCTGTCTTGTCCTCAGGGAAGACACTGGGATCTGGTGCATTTGGGAAAGTGGTGGAAGCCACTGCATACGGACTCTCCAAAGCAGATTCAGTCATGACGGTGGCTGTGAAAATGCTCAAATGTAAGCACAACGAACAAACAACACACCCGTATGCAAATGAAGCGGGACAAACACCGCAGAGCTATTTTGACTATGTGACAAATTTGCATAGTAGCAATTGTGGCCATCTCTTATGACGTAACAACAACATGACCTGCCTGCAGCCTTTCAGAGACAATGTGGTACAGTGTTATGTGGATATTTTTATTTGGTGGTGTGCACCCATCTGCCAAATCAACATTTTTAACAGGCAGCTTTTATTTCAGTTTGCCTCCAGAAACTGCCTACATTTGAAGTTATGCGGAAAGCAGCCCATGATAGGTTGTACTCATAGTTGATTTTGAGCTGAGTTTACGAATCCTTCTGCATAAATGCTGATCCTGTTGCTCTTTTTTCTCCACAGCAAGCGCTCACTCCACAGAGAAAGAGGCACTGATGTCAGAGCTCAAAGTCCTCAGTTACTTGGGAAACCACATGAATATTGTCAACCTGCTGGGAGCCTGCACTGTTGGAGGTGTGGCAGCCGCATAGTATTGCATTATTATTCAATACTGTGGCTGGAAACTTTGACTGTTTACAGGCGTTAACTGGATTAATCATGCTCATTACAAAAATCAGGTGTCATGAAAGATCAGTTTCGAAAGGCATGTTTCTTTTGTCTGCAGGCCCGACACTTGTGATAACAGAGTACTGCTGCTTTGGAGACCTACTTAATTTTCTACGCAGAAAGAGAGAATCCTTTATTTGCTTTAAGCCCGAGGAAGACTGCTACTACCGCAACATCACACCGCAGAGAGACGCAGCTGGGTCAGGTTCTTTTTTGTTTATTAAAAGTGGTTTATTGTCTGTGGAAGAGTAAAGAGAGTACTAGTATTTACTATCCAGAACGTGCGTAGGAGGAGGGTATTTGGACAGCAGCGTGCCTATGTGTGGCTGTGGCTCAGCTGAGACCAGACTGCTCCTTTTCCTCTTCACAGAGACAGCTTGAACGGCTACATGACCATGAGGCCTTCTGCTGCTGGCAAGCCTCCTTTCAGCTCATCTTCCGAGAAGAGACGCTCGCTACACAAAGGCAAGAAAGCCTGCCATTCATCAAATACCTCTGTGTTAAAATATACAGAAACGCATTTGAAGCTCATACAGTTTCAGGGAAATGATCCCCATCCTGTTTGTCTGTCCCGCAGGCGGCTCCTATGTCGAAGCAGATGCAGAGAGTGAGATGTTTGAGGAGGACGGCCTGTCTCTAGACACTGAAGATCTTCTCAGCTTCTCATACCAAGTGGCCAAAGGCATGGAGTTCTTAGCCTCCAAAAACGTGAGCATCAACTTCATTCTGCAAATGTCATAACTGAGTTCTGGAAAAAAAAAAACTCTGATGTCCACGATTTCTACAAATGATATCCGACTGTTTTTCTTTCTATTTTTTTAAGTGTAAGGCATGTATCAAGTTTCCACAGCTAGTAAACGGATCTAAAACGCATGTTGGAGCATGCTGCTAAAAGATTTATTAGACGTGGAGGCAAAGATACTGTAGCCAGCGAGCTCATATATCAGTGTCAGTGGCTGTGTTATACAAATTCAGGAGTGGGAATTCAGTGGCAAAATGCATTAGAAAAAGCACGTCATTGACGACCTGTGTTAAATCATTGACTGATCACGTACTGTATATGACATGTATCACTGGATATTAAAGGCAGTGGTGTGTTTATTCCCTAGTGTATCCACAGAGACCTGGCAGCCAGAAATATCCTCCTCACTCAGGGAAGAGTGGCAAAGATCTGTGACTTTGGTCTGGCCCGGGACATCACTACAGACTCCAACTATGTAGTCAAAGGAAATGTAAGTAACTGTGTATTGACTGATTTGCTTATTTAAGTGCCATGCACATAATTGTGCCCAGCTCACACGGGTTTACAATGTGTAACTTCAAAAATTAAGATGAAGCAGTATGTTGGTGTGTTGGTGGTGCCCCTGCTCAGTACATCCTGTCTTCTCATTTGGAAGTATTTCTGTGTTAATTCATGCTGGGTATCATGTGGTTGTTTACTCTGGCCCTTTAACAACCACGTCAATGCCCTCAGATCCCGTCATGATACATGATGACAGTAAATGATTGACTTACTTGTTAAACAACAAAAATAAATCATACGATTACAAGGGAAAAAACAGGAAACATATTAAAGGGAGTTTGTTAAAGGGCCATAACAAAAAGATATGTGTAATGAATATAAGTGCAATGAAAAGTGAGGAGTGAGCACTACAGCTGCAGACAGTTGGCAGAGGAAAGTTACTCACACACAGGCACCGTTGCAAACCAGCACACTACAAGTTCCAACTCATCTTGATGGAAATCCTCAGTCTAAATTGTCCTTCAAGTTTACACAGTAACACACTTGTTTAGATGTAGCTCATAGTTATTAAGGAAGCAACATTTATTTGTGTCTCTCCATCAGCAATGTCTCAGATCATTTTGTCATTTTGTGGTTTCCTGCTAAGGTGTTTCAAGTCCTCTACTCACAAATTGCAGCAATTGTTTGTTTTATCACCATCTCCCTATGTAGCTGATCGCTAGAAATACAGTTATTCATTTAAGTGATTGCCCTCGAGCCACAGTGTAGTACATGGCTGTTGTTGCAAGTGGCAGCTAAGTGTTTTTAAATGAATAGATAAAAACTTGTTGACATGAGTGAATTATATGTCTGCATTTTTCTCTGGTATTAACATCACAGATGCACCAAACGGTGTGTGTGTGTAAATCCTGACGGGAACAACATGTTCATACCTGACACTCAGTACAGTCTGCACTCACAAATCTTTGGCAAAGTCACAACAACAACAGAAAAAACCAAACTTTACCAAGGGAAGGTTTTAAAATTTATATGAATGTCCATCTCACTCAGTGTTTTGTTTTGTTTTGTTTTGTTTTGTTTTGTTTTGTTTTGTTTTCAGGCACGTCTGCCAGTGAAGTGGATGTCTCCAGAAAGTATCTTTGAGTGCGTCTACACGTTTGAAAGTGATGTGTGGTCCTATGGTATCTTGCTTTGGGAGATCTTCTCACTAGGTAGGCCTACGTCTGTCCATCCGTTATGGGTCACTGTTTGTCTAGCTATCTGTGTGTTTTCAAAAGCGTTACCATAACCTAATCTCTCCGATGAATGCAGGAAATAGTCCTTATCCTGGTATGCCTGTGGACGCCAAGTTCTACAAACTGATAAAAGAAGGTTACAGGATGGATGCTCCAGAATTTGCACCCAGTGAAATGTGAGTTGTTGTTCAAATGAAATATGAGCGTGTGTAAAAGGTGTTGAAAGTGAAATGCGAGTGTGAACATACAAGTGATGGTGTGGTTGGACAGATGGAGCTGGTGAGACTATGAAAGAATGCAATGTGGGGGGATCTGAAAAGCAGCCCGTTCTCATCATGTGGCATTTGGCTTTTCACAAGCGTAACTAAAACTGACGACATGTTAAAATTCTTAAGAAGCGAGAATGGGAAAAAAAAGTACAGGCAAAAAAGGAAAGATGATGTGATAAGTGCTGAAAAATAAAAGTGTTTGTCTGTGTGTATGCTGCTGTGCAGGTATCAGATTATGAGGTCCTGCTGGGAGGCTGACCCCTTCAATAGACCCCCCTTCAGGAAGGTCGTGGAAAGGATTGAACAACAGCTGTCAGATGCCACTAAACACGTAGGTTGACTTTTACTTTCACGACTCAACCGCATTCCTTAAAAATTATGGACCAAACAAAACTCCACAGGCCATTTAGCAGGATTATGGGGCAATGAAATAGAAGTGACTTGAGGCACTTGAAATGACCAAACTGATGCAACACATTTGACAGAATGTCTCATAAAATGTTTGAGGTTTAGCCTAGTCCTGTGTGCTAAATGCCACGCCAAGGCTGATAAACAACAGGCGTGTTTCACTCCCAATTCTGAAATATGCAAAGGTGCTAGGGCATGTGACTGCTACATCACATCTGGTGGGAAAATAGCTTTTAAAGTTGCCCCCTGAGTGTGCACACAGTTCAGCTCAAGGTCTGTCTGTGGCGCCTCACAGCATGAGCACATGTGTTTGAAGTCTGGGCTCTTCTGATTTAGTAATGCTATATATGAAGACCTCCGTCACTGTCACTGTCTTCTTCAGGACAAAGAAGCTTGAAGGTGACAGTTTAACATTTATTCACTTTCTTGCTGAAGGGTAGAAAAGATGGTTCCAGTGTGTGGTACAACTATTAGCATGACTGTGGACTTTAAGTCTATGTTACACATTGGACAGAGACTCCTTCTTCCTGTCTTTATGCTAAACTAAGCTAACTGTTTGCCTTCAGCTTCATTCTGTGATTAGGGAGGGTGTGTTTTGTCACTTTTGTTGATGTTGTTGTTGTTACTGAAAATATTTTAGAAGCTAATCATTGTCATTGTGCTCACATTAGCATGGAAATGTTAGCATGTAGCATCGCTGCTGTACCTGCAGCTACAAACATGGCTATAGTCTTGTTCACTTTGGGCAGAGACAGACTAGTCGTTTACCCCGACTTTCAGTCTTTAAGATAAGCTTAGCTATAAGCTAAGATAAGATAAGATAAGATAAGCTAACTGCCCCCTGTCTTCAGCTGTGTTGTGTTGTTTCAAGCTCAGTGTGACATGAAGTTTATCTTACTACTTACTATAAGGTGACATTTTAGTGATGTCTGAAATTGCAGAACTGAAAGAGTAAACAGCATCAACCCTCACAAACGATGTTCCCTCTGTGTTCTCTCTTTCTCTTCCTTATCTCCAGATTTATCTGAACTTCAGCCTCAGGCTTCCTGTGACGCCCAGAGACAGGGAGGAGCCCAGTTCACAGGGCACAGCATTTCACCGTCTCAACTCAGCTGGCACTAACAGCGTTCTGACCCAGCCCTTACTGGTCCAGCACGAGGTCTTTCTGGAGGGGACAACCCTCACGGCCCAACGGGTGTAGGGACCCACCCGACCTGTCTGGCAGCCTCATAAAGTGCCTGTAATGTTCCGCCACAAGCCACCCAACCACTACACCCACCCACTGCTCTGGTACCGGCAGCACTCGTTGTCACGTGTTGCAGACGGAATGATAATAGCCAAGAATTAGAAGAAAGAACACCAAAGGAGGAATGGCTTTTATCACTGCTATCATTATTATTGCCTACTGATTATAGGGAGGACAGTTGGACTAATGCTCCCCTGCTCACAGCAAAGACCTGCTAAGGCACCGGGGTGGCTGGAGGGACATCAGCCGTTACTCTAAAACTGTCATGAAGTTCATTATTAGAGTTTTTTGTTATTTTGTTTTGTTTTGTTTTTTTTTCAGTTACTTGTTTCCTACACATTTCATAAAAGTTGTTTTGTTCTTTTTTTCGCACTCCATCCAACAGCCGTTTCTGCGTCTGGATCTACTGGAGGTGATTTCTTTTTCTTTTTACATTTTGTGTTTTGTTATTCTTTGCTGTTTTTTCTGTCATAGACATGTATGTGGTGTTTTTATTTTTGGTTGGTTGTTGCAATTGTTGGAGGAAAAGCACTCAAGGCACTTGAACTTCACATCATTCCACACACTATGTAATGCAGCTTTTTGTTTCTTTTTATTCCTTCATTGTCAGTATTATTTCCAACTGTTTCTAAATGTTTATAAGAAGGATACACTTCCCGGGGGCCAATTTAAAATGAGATATCGAGACACTGGTATATAAGCTATTAGAAAGTATGGCGTGGCGCGTCGTGCTTAGAGTCCGTAAGTGCTTTAAGTTTTTTAGGAGATACATTTGTCTTTTTATGTTTGATGTCACCAGTGTTGGAAAGGTCACGTAATAGCTTACAGATCACATATTATTACTATTATAAAATTATAAGTAGAGCCCATTTTTAGTTACTTAATCAAAGGAATATACCTAATTCTATTTAATCACTTGATTGAACTTGATTTCTTTTCAGCACCATTCATTCAGTGCTCTGTAGAAATCTCACAAGCCTATGACCATGAAAACACAACTACATCAAGTTTGTGATCTACCTACTCTCACCTACCCGGCCCACGTTCTCTGCAAATATGTCACTAGTTCCTCCCATGAGGCTTAAAGCAACAGAATTATTTTATATTCTATGTAGCAGCTTTAAGAGGACATATTTGGATGTAACACTCTTTGAAATCAACAATATTTGATGGGTAATTACAATTTAATCACATTTTTCCCAGTATCTATTGATTATTTTTTGTAATTGAATCACTTTAGCCTGTTACATGTAAGCAGTTATTCCTCAACACTGGGTGTCACTTCATAGGGAGCAAACAACAGTCTTTATTAGATTAGAGTAACACACATCATGGATCAGCCCATGACCACTCCACACACAGTTTTCTTCAGAGTTATGGTATTGACATGGTACGCTAGCTTTTGCATTTATATGCTTGTCAACTGTATATGTGTAAATATCTGAAGGTGATGATAGTTGTCATCGCTATAATATGATGAGATGGGAAGAGTTTGACAAAGGAGACGCTCTGTGACGCCCGTAACTTGAGGCAGGTGTTAGTTTCTCTTTTTGACAGCTGGACTGCTAGAGAGCTCTCTTGTAAAGGTGTAAATAACTGTTAGCTATATATGGCTCCTCTCTTGCCACATCCAGTGTATTGTCTTTGTTTACAAGCATGAGACAGGTACTGCCATTCCTGAGATGTGTTTTCTTTGCTTTTCACTTTCTTCCCCTTAATGAAGATCCAGGAAATGGGAACCTTTGTGTTTTGGTTGACAGACAGTTGGTTTGGTCTTTGCGCATGCTACCCCTGCAGATCTCTGTTGTACACCGTATATGCCATGAAGTGGACTGCGGTATTCCCTGAGGTGACAAGCCAGAGGAAGACAGAGGGTCTTCAAGGCTCTTTGTTCAGATGTCCACACTGGATACAGAGCTCAGTCTCAGTGTGTTGGTCATCTCATTGTTCTCCGGCCAGTAGCTGGTTTCCCAGCAGTCCTTCTCTTCTTTGTATCCAGCTGTTTCCTCCATCAGAAGTGGGACTTTCAGCACCTCTCAGCCAGTAGTCTGTATCTGTCCAGACCATTATGATTCCCTTCTCCCCACTGATGGATGTTGTCGTGAAGAGCACCAGGAAAGTGTCCTGTTGGTGTGCTGGATGTGTGCGTGTGTGTGTGTGTGTGTGTGTGTGTGTGTGTGTGTGTGTGAGTGACTGCTGAATTAAAAAGATTTACTGTCAAGAGGTGCCACTACTAAATATTCATCAAGTCATGTAGGCTATTGAAAAGTCTCACAGTCTTACCGCTCTGTCTTTTTGTAAATATAAATATGCGTATGTTGTAAAGTAATGTTGATGCTTTTTGAAGATGTCTATCTTAATGAAGATGTGGTACATTGATGCAGAATTTTATCATGTTGTATTTTCGTATGTGTGCACAGACTTCCAACTGTAGATTTGACTGGAAAAGCTGCTTGTGTCTCTGTCACCATGGAAACTTAAACAGAAGAGATTTACTTTGGCTAATATTTTCATTTTGGTGAATTCATCATTTCAACCAGTTCTGCGAGTTCACTTGGACACTGCCACACACACACACAGACACACACACACTTACTTACTTACTCATATCTCATCATCAATATTCATGATAATATCTGTAAAAATGACGACTAGGAAGGAAATGACCCCGAATATTGAGGGCCCAAGCACTGATAGGTGTGAAGACCCTGTTGAAACTGTGGTGTGTACAGATCATTTTTCATCCCGTTGCTCCTGTCACACTTTTCCTGCATTTTGCTATAATATTTATTACAGGCTTTAGTGTTACTGCATAAATTTGATGTGTTACATGTGTCAATGTAAATAAAATTGTGTATATTGAATTCCCAATTCCAGCTGTCGGCCCATTCTTAAATCCTTGCACCCAGACATGCATCATGCTCCACTCTGTGCAGCTATGTTCATGTGACATCTCTCAAACTCTGCATGGTAATACATGGAGATGATTCCATTGCTGACATGGGGCATGTTTTTCCAAGTGCAGTATGAATGTTCATGACAGGTCGTTACTGAGAAATGGAGGTGATCTGGATCCCAGGTTTGCCACATGCTGCTGTAAAATACACTAATGGAGGACATGTTATCTGATTTTTTTTAGCCATTCTTCCTGCTCTAGTCTCAAATCCTTTGGCTCCTGCCCAGAAAGGGACATCTGGTCGTTAGGGGAAAGGACAGCAGCACTCGAAGCAGACGGGTCCTGTGCAGTAATTTGCGTGGGCAGAGTCCATTGTTTCAGGATCTAGCTGATAAGAGACAAGCAGGAAATCCCACCATTGAAGTAGAATGGCTGAATGCAAATGTTTGTTAGTCAGACTTAAAGTTTGACTTGAAAGTTTTCAACAACAAAAAAAGAGAAAGGTTGAGATGATTCAGGGTAATTACAATATTCGATATACAGATGGGTGGTAATGAAACCTGAGAAATGAGAGGAGAAGCCATCCACCATCCACAGGGCTTGAGGAGTCACTGATGGTTGGATGAAATAATAATGTTGTGAGTTGTGAATCATATGCTGTATTATAGTCATCAGGACTCAACTCAGTTGAACTCTGAGAGATTTTTAACTGATATATGTTGGAGTGCACTCTCAAAACACCAAATGAGGAAACACCTTTTGAAACAGTTCAGAGAAAGGAGGAAGCTGTGCTGGCAGCATGTGCTGACCAACACATGTCTGAGACACTTCAGGTTATTTTCACCTGTCCGTACGCCAACCTGAGCCATGTCCTGTCCACTCTTCTGCACAGCTCTGAATGTCAGAGAATGACAGCGATCTCCACAAGCTCAGTGAGAACAAGACACGACAAAGAAGACATGACAAAGCTACCATCATGACACTGGAAACCTGATGAAATGTTACTAAGACACCGACCTGTGCGAGAACACCTGACATCAGTTGCGGGAAAGCTGAAGATCCTGAGCCACACCTTTAGTACATAATGACACAGAACAAACAGTAGTGATCCTTCGTTGCTAACTTACATGCCACCAGGCATAAAGAGAGCAGCACAATTTAATATCAGTGAATTGAGTCTGTTTGTCACCCTGACCCCAGTAGTACCTGACAGAATATATAATGATGCTGACTCCCCAAGGTGCAGTTATTTAGAGTCTGCTGCTCTGTTCATCCTCATACAGCAGTTGCATAGGACAAACCCATCATTTACATCTGTTTCCTCAAAACACCATGTGTGTGTGTCTTCTCTTACCTTAGAGCCATCTGAACCTCTTTTCTATTGTTCCCTTTTTTCTATTTTTGATTTTAATATTTTAAAGATTTTAATCATTTTAATTGCTATTATTGTCTCTTACTGTCTTATTTCCCTCTTTTCCTTTTACATGTTTCTCAGTTTTTTCTCCGTTCTCTGTTTTTTAGTTAAATGTATTTCTATGCCCTTTAAAGCATTTTGAATTGCCTGGTGATGAATTGTGCTAGACAAATAAATTTGCCTTAATGATGCAGAACTGGCTCCAAAACTGTTCTGATCTGAAAATATTAATAAAAAGAACAAAAAAATTAACATGTGCATGTAACCTCCATGTTTTGTGTAACAGTCCTCTGTCAATATGTGGCGGCCTGGGTTGCACAACCTGCTGCGGTTCCTCACTGTGGTGATAAATTTGATAAACATGTCAGCCTCCTTTCCGACACAGTTTGTGGTCAATCTGCCAGTTTTACATGAAATACCTCCTCTGTAGTTTAAGGTAAAAAGTGCTCTGGATTCAGTGCAAAGGCTGTTTTTCTATGACTTTTTCTGGAATATTGCCTTCAGCCTCAGTGAAGATGCTGAAGCGCTAAAGTTTTTATAGAAAGACACATATAAAAGTATAACTCTGTGGGCCTCAGTTGAATGACCACATCACAATGTTTTTTCTCCACATCATGTGAGGCTTTGTGTCTTACCATGTGATCCTCCAGCTGCGTCTTTTTTCACTTCTATGTGACAGAGATAGCATCGAGTCATCAGTTAGAGAAGAAGGCTCATCTTGATGTACACCGACCACGTTCCCATACCCACTAGCTTTTCACAACTTTGCCGAGCTGAATACTACCATTGTCACAGACTGTGTCCTGCATTAACCAGCATAGTGTAACTTCAGGACACTTGTTGAAGCATTTAAAAGCAGGTAGTTAAGCTCAGAGATAATATATTTTGCATGCAAAAGCCGGCATAAGCTTGTTTTTTCATGGCACATTTGTAGCAGTTGAACAGCATGCTGGGTTGAGAAAAGAGGGCAAGATGGGTGTCACATATGGGTTACTTTTCAGGTCAACAGCACTTCCCATATTTGCTCAAGCTGCTCAGGAAACATACCCCGTGTGCACCCTGACAGAGCCCAGGATGGATACTGCTGAGGCCTGCCAGCCCGAAGCTCCGAGATACACAAACCACAGAGGGAGCAGGCAAAGATGGTGTGGTGAGGATGGGTTGTGTGTGTGTGTGTGTGTGTGTGTACATGAGTGTGTTTGTGGGTGTGGGTGTTGAGGGGCAACATTTTATCTAAGGTACACTGCACTTCCTTGTGTGCTAAGAGTGAACCTTCTGTTCCCAGCACTGTCAGGTCAGTGACAGGCTACATCCAGTCCCAGGCAGGCAGACGACTCCAGCAGATGGCTGCCATGACTCTGTTGTAAATATAAAAACACTGAGCAAATTTAATAGATAAACAACGCTCTCACACTTGATTTAATTTGCGACATTTTATGGTTTTCCCACGGCTTACAAAGACAACATGGATACGTCTTTTTTGTTCAGATGGTTCCATCTAGTTTAAAGAAATAATTTGATATTTTGAGAAATATGCTTATTGACCTCTGATCATTGTCGCTCTCTCCAGTCTCCAACATGAAGCCGGAGTGAGAAGAGTTAAGCTACTTGGAATATCAAATTTTGTTATTTATTATGCATGAAACCCACAGTACAAAAAGAGAAGTTGCGGTTTCATGCTGAGATATATGCTTTAGTAATTATTGGACAGACACAGCGACACCTCAGCATCTTGTTGGGGGCTGCATGAATGAATCCTGAAACATGGAAATCAGTTAGCCTCACAGCACCTCCACTTCCCTCGTTCCAAAGTGTCTGGGTTTTTGGTTAGATGACTGAAATAAAGTCTGTGGTTAATAAAGCTCAAGATATTTTCACATTTTATTCTAGGATATAAAACATCTAAAATATGTGAGGAAATGCTCCAGTACTGGTTCCCTTCTTTTCACATCTCACAAAAAAGGAGTGGTTACTAGCAAGTGTGTATATGAGCCTGTCATGTTTGTCAGGGATGATAAAAGTCATCATGTCAAACACGAAAACTGATCCACCCACCAGACCACATCTACAACCTCTCTGTGTTAACTGCGTTGTTACAAACCAAATAACTTTGAAAGGATTTCAATGTACTTTATTGTTATTCCAACACAATAAACACAATAAATAAAAAATAAATAAAATAATAAAAAAAAAAAATCTAAAACCTACTGTTTATTTGTCTAACAGCGTCAGCTGCCCAGTCTTTTACCAGAGGACAGAGGGGCAAACAGTCCAGTGACAGGAGGGTCACTCATAATCCTGGAGGCCCTGCTCCTGCACCAGCCAGTGTAACTGACACTACACCCAGTAGCCCTGCCAGCTGTTTTAATGACCTGCTGCAGTGCCCTCCTGTCCAGTGTAGAGCAGCTGACATGTCACACTATGATGGACTGGCTCAGAACACTCTCAAGCCCACATCTACAGAAAGAGGTGAGGGCTGGAAGGCCAAGACCAACAGCCTTGAGTTTCCTCAGGAAGAGGTGTTGATTGGCCTCCTTTACCACGCTGTCTGTGCTGGTGGACCAGGTGAGAGTGTCAGTGATGTGTAGACTCAGATACTTGAAGCTGGACACCACCTGAACTGCTATGCCCACAATGTAAAGTGGAGGAGGGGGGTGGCTGTTCTCAAATCCACAATCAGTTCCTTTGTCTTCACCACATTTATACAGAGGGAAACCTGCATTGAATAAAGAATTGTGTGTCCTGTGTTAGCTAAACCAAGAACATGAAGAAGGACTTGTCCACATGTATCATTTAAACCAGTGTTGGGGGTCCTGTGAGGCTGTAGGTTGATGAGATTAATGCTGGCATCTGCATGCTCACGTCTTCACTGTGACATGTGTGTAGTAAGTATATTGACCATTTTATTCATTTAATTGAGCATGATAGCATGGTAACAAATTTCTGTTTTATTCTATTCTATTCTATCACATTTGACCCTCATCCATTCAATATTTGTTGCAATGTTTCTCTCCACAAACCACAAACATTAACCTCCCATTGGGCTGAGAGGGGATCACCACAGTGTGTAGGATTCATCCTCAGGGAGCTGTGAATGTCTCTGAGAAAGTTCATGGCTGTGTGAAACAATTGTTGAGACACTGTAGTTGAAAACAAAGCATATATTTTTAAGCTACTCTTTTTTTTTTTTTTTTAAATCAGTCTCAAAGTTTATGTTGAAATGTTTAACCAGCCTTGTGAGGAGTGAAAGTTGTGGGACCACGATGAATGTGGAGGAGCATTGTCACTGTGTCTACCTCCTTTTACAGTGACTAGAGACGCAAACATCCGTGTGCAGATCCAGTAATCATAAATCTGACCTGTCATGCTTCAACTTTGGCTTGATGCCACATTTTTTGTGTCAGCACACAAACTAACCGCTGCAGCAATTTAACTGTCTTTTCTCTGAGTGTGAGTCAATCATGTGTAAAATGGGTTAACTTCAAAATGGTGGTGAATATTGAGGTGACAGGTACAGTTCATCTCCTGAATATGTTCTGATGTGACAGTCGTTACACCCAACATGAGTCACACAAAAGGGTGATTAGAAATATGTGTTTTGTTATGTAACATCAGTCATGTGATTTCTTTGTAAAACACCTACAGACAATGGATCTTTTCTAAGTTTGGAATGACAGTATGTGATCTTTTGTGGGTTTGGTGTATAATTTCAATTAAGCGTCACAAAAGTTGTAACTGTTCAATAGGATCATTTTCTCCTGTGAAACGATTTTCCGAGTCTTTCTGTGAGCTGGAACATTCCATTGGGCAAGAGGATATCACATGTCCACTCATTAAATATTTAACTGATGCTGCAAGGCTGACAAAAGCAAGGTATTGAGTTCATTTTAATCTCCAGTTTCTTTGGATTGGCACATAATCATGACGTTTATCCAGAGTCAACTGTGCCAAACATGCCATTAATTCCATCTCCAACTATTGTCCTCAGCACTATTATCTCTTCTTTGGACTTTGGAGACACTGTGTGTTCTTGTGCTGCAAGTAGACAAAGTTCATCACATAACTTATACATTATGTCTCAGTCTTACAGTCTTGTAGGACTGGATTTGTTCTTTGCCAGTTCACAATACAGTGAATTACAAAGTTCCAACACTAAAGAAGATGTAGTCTTTTCCTCTCCTCTTTCCTTGATAGCCCCTTGAGATGAGCAGAGGGTCAAGAGGGTCCCACCTGGAACATTTTAATTTCTGTTGATCCGGTGCAGGGTGGGACAGTGGCGCAGTGGTTGGCACTGTGGTTAGCCTCTCATCAAGTCCTGGATTCAATTCCAGCCGTTCCTGGGTGGAGATCTAATGCTCTTCTCATGCCTGTGTAGGTTCTCTGGTTTCCGCCCACAGTCCAAAGACATGCACACTAACTTGATTAGAGATTCTAAATTGGTTTTAGGTGTGAATGTGCGAGTGTGAAGTTGTTTCCTGCTAAATGTCGGCCTTGTGATAGACTGGCGACCCTTTCTGGGTTGGACCACGCCCTTGCCCTATGTGAGGAGGGACTGGGGGCAGCCCTCCTGTGACCCTTCACAGGTAAGTGGTAGAGACAGTGGATGGATGGATGATCTAGTGCTCCTGCACTTGAGTGTGCCGCCTGGTTTTGTATTGCTATGACTGTTGTTTCTTTCTAGAAATACTGTCTGTAAATGTTGTTTGTGGTAAAACATATACAGTATGTACGGTACATCTGTTTTATGCCATATGTTGCAGTAATTCAAGTGATGAGTGCAGGGTACAGGGGAATTTCAAACAAGCTGTTTTCCATAGTCCCTCAACCCCTTCACATATGATGTTACTTAGAGAGGAAATCTGGGAGAGCACACACAACTACTGTGTGTGTCAGTGTTGAGAATAATTCACTGCTTTGAGACGGTTCTTTTACATGAATAACAGGAGCCAGTTTTCTCTCTCCATCTCCCTCCCTTTCTTTTGCTAATTGATACAAGATAGAATAATAGGATTACCTTTCCCCGTACTACTGAGTCACAGTTCCTCCATTCACTACCTGAATGTTGTTTCAGTCTACAGAGCAGCCTGGAGCTGCTCATTACACATATATAATGATGTTGACGTTTCTGCATTAATGTTTAAATACCAAACATACAATGGTGGCACTCTGAAAATTACAACATTTTGTATAATTGTATTGAAGAGTTTAAATCTATACAGGTGCATACATGCCAATCAAAGGTCAAACATTGTACTACAAAGGTCAAGGTCATCTCAGAGACAGAAATAGTTGCATCCAGAGTAAGTCACTCATTCACTCACTCACTCACTCACTCACTCACTGCTTCATCACTCAACATGTGTGCTACATAACATCAGCCAGAGTGAGTGATTAAGTGCTGAACAGGGTGTCACTGATGAACAGGTTTGGTAGTAATAAAACTGTCAATATTACCTCTTTAACACTGACAGTTGTTCTTTTCTGTGTTCAGTTAATGCTTGTTAGAGTAATAGCTTAGGTGGTTCATTTATAGAGTACTTAGAGTAGTTTATATAGAGCGAATATATTCTCTGTTCTGAACATAGTTTTAAGAATTTGGTGATGTAACGATCCAGTAATGTAAACAATGTATGTATGGTGCAATGCTTTGTGCTGTGCTGTGTAATCCTTCTGTGCAGGAAAGAAGAAGGGCCGAACATAAATCACACAAATCACACAAAAGCAAGCAAGATGTCACGAGATGTTGAGATGCAACATACACACCTGACACGTGCTCAGTCAGACATGTTTGCTCCATCCCCGGGCAAAACGCTGTAGTGCTGAAAGGTTAAGAAAGAAGGGAAGAGGTCGTGCTCCACGCAGATACAGCAATGGGCTCTTAGCTTGTAGCTGCTGCTGCTAATTCTACCTCCACCAGTGGAAATACCAGTGAGGTAGATGGCCCTGGTGCCAGAGGTGATACAGTACGAGGGTCGTGGCAAAACAACAGAGTCTGATTTAGCACAGCCTCAGGTACCAGTTTAATTAAGTGATGGTTGGATATAAACTCTCACTCAAAATGCATAAGACGCACAATGGCTCCAGTTCCGACCGTCGTGTGTTTTGGCCCACCCGGCCGGACTCAGGGTTAGGGTTAGGGTATTAATTCTCAGCCCCAGCCTGGCCAAAAAAAAACAAAGAAGATGTGCCTTTCAGTGCCTTTCACAATAAACAACACAGAAGATGTGCTTTATATAAAAAAGGAAGACTGAGGCCCAACCCAAGTCATTTGTTCACATTTTCCGCCCAAACCAGTGCATCCGAACAGGTTGGTGGGACCGGCCCTGTATTTCCACAAGTGAATTTTTTTTTTCTTGGTTCTTTTCCATCTTGGGCTGTCAAGGATTTGGTATGAATGAATATTTATCAAGGGCATTCCCCTGGTACCATATGGGTGGGGCAAAGCGCTCCCTCATGTGCACCATCTTCAAAGTTGATTGTGATTTATAAATGGGAACAGGCGTAGGACGTGTGCACGCTCTGTTATAAATCAGAAAGTTTTTGAGTGCATGCATGTCCTGTGTTTCCTCCATACGCCACCTGTAGTGATCTTTCCTACATGAATCCTATAATCCTACATGAATAAATGAGGCCCTGTATCACACTGATTGTGCATTGTTGCAGTCTCTGCCAGTTGCAGCGTAGCAAGATCTGTTATGAGTGATCCAGTCATTTTTCCTGTTCTTGTAGATTTCCCACCAATATTTGATTCAGTTGAGGGCGTAGCAGATCCTCCGGCGTTTTCAGCAGATCTAATGTTTCCTTCAACACCTGCCAGTGAAACATGCTGTAATTCACGAAGGTGCAGTGTTTAATAATTCTCATCCCACGTGTTCATTTCCAGGACTTTCCAGGACTTTCCAGGGTTCATCCTGGTAGGGTTCATCCTGAGAGCTGCGCTCAGTTTATTTGTTCTGGACTTGGAAATCTTTTTTTTTAGACCGGGAAATAACCATCTGTTCCATGTTCATGCTGGGGTCTTCAAGGACCCTCCATCCACCTCATCCGTGCACCTAGCCCCATCCCCCAAAGTCCAAAACTTTGCCTTCACCTGCTCAACTTAACCACCATGGTTCTCAGTCTTAAAAACATGAACACCTGCAATAACTTCTGTGCTCACCTTGTTCATCCTCAAAATCTGTCCCAGAAACAAGGATGAGCATCAACCATCCCCTATCATCACTCAACTTCGCTGATGATATACAGTCCCATCATGATCAGGAAAAACATATGCTGCACGTATCTGTGCCGTTCTGCATTGAGCTCAAAGTCCTCCCCAAACTCCTTCCTCTTGTGCTCCTCTTCTGCCTTCTTTGATATTCATGTCCAAAGCCTGGTTTCATTCCCATTTCATTGCTGTGCTCAAAATCAAATCAATCTCAAGTGTCACTCAAACACTTTTACTCTTTTACTCTGGTGCTTCTCCACCAGGACAGTCAGTCTTTGTCACTGCCCAACCATCTTTGAAACCATAAAATCACAAACCTATATCCAGTGGGTCTCATGTGTCCAACAGGTAGGTGACAGTGAGTTGGGTTTACTGTCATCAACTGGCCTTCATCTACCAGTTCTCATTCATTCCTTTGATGCTTTCATTACAGTATAAACCTTAAGTCTATATGCAAAATGCTCTCCACCTGTCTTACCCTACAACCTCCTGTAATTTAGCACTCATGCATAATTTAAGTTGTTCTGTCAGTTAATAATCCTTTTCCTATTCGTATGGCTGTACGCCTTCATCAATATGGTCACTTCACTTTATTCAGTAATTCAAATTGTCAGCATTCTTGTAAACGCATGTCTTCCCCGACTGAATGATAATCGTGTAGACATATGCTGTATGTGAAGTCACATACCAGACAAACTGCATATGCCTAAGTGTCTGGAGGAAATCTGCTTGTTCAGTTCAGAGATAAGGCTGTCTTTCTTTACTGAAGCAGATGCAGTCATTTGTCAAGGTTCATAACCAAGCCTGAGGTGGTCTCTCTCATTCCAGTACTGCTTGACAGACACCAACATTTTTTGGTTATCGCAGGTTCTGAGTATAACCTGTGTGTGCTTGGTTACAAAGTAAACACTGATCATCATCAACATGTTCTCGCCATTCAGATCCATTATTGTGGTTTTGATTGATTCATTGTGAGATGAGTTGGGCTGAAGTACAGGGCTCAGCCATCATTTCATCATAACAAACAAGCTCACACATGTCTAAGAAATACTGAGGCCTGGACTAGCCTCTATTAAATAGGCTGCAGATTGGCAGAGAAAGTAAAGAAAGAAGAAGTAGAGAAAGTATTCAGGCAGTTTACAGGCAGTTTTTTTTGTTTGTTTGTTTTGTTTTTTTAACCAACAGTGCCATGGGTTAAACTTTTGAACAAAGGGAAATTGATTTGAAGATATTTCCTTCTTATAGGATAAATTGTGATTACATTCCTTTATAAAATCCTCCATAAGTATCCTAAATCTGTTACTCATACGCATTGTTTCACACCAGGTCATCATATTTTCAATCAAACCATGCTGTTGTGGATCAGCACTAAATCCCATTTTAAATGCCCACCTCAATTAAAAATCTGTGCCCAGGGAAAAAGGAAGCACAGCATCAGTGAGGGTCTTCGACTCCAGATGTGAGGGAGAGCCACAGTTCTGTGAAGTTTCATCTGCTGGTTTATATGAGACATTCAGGATCCATGGTTAGACTTGTGGCACCTACACATGATCTGGGGAATTAGTGGATGTTTTTTTTATGTTGGGCTGTGGTATTATTTTAACTGGATTGTCCCTGAAGGCAAACAGCTCTGGAAGCACTCATTGTTATTGTAGAGATCTGTGTTAAGGCTGTCTAAATCTTCCCAGGATGTTTGGAGGTCACTGACCAGAAAAGGACGCTCCTGACTTGTTTTAAATTGGACTCTGTTTACTTGACTTTGACTTTGGTTAAGTTGAGATTTGGTGGGTGACTCTACTCGAAAGGAGGGAAATCAAAATCTAACTCAACCCAGCTGTCCCACTGACCGTGCTCCACGCAACACTTTTATCTCTTCACCTTGAATGGTGTGCACCAAACATCCTGTTTCTGCATTCATTATTTTGAGTGAGGATATCAGTCTTCCTTCCCCTCCCCTCCAATCTGAGCTGTTTACAGCTAAACAAACATCCATACACTCACATATGCTCTCCCTCTGTCTCTCTCCCTCTCCCTCTCTCTCTGTTTTACGTCCATCCCGGACCACTCATGTTGGGCAGCATGTAACTTGACTTTCCCAACTAATTGACTATTTCCCAAAATACTTGCGTAGTGCATTAGAACAGCAGTCTATTTAACAAGTGCCTTGCAGTGTAAAAAGAAAAAGATAGATAGCTTCACTCCAATTGACGCCAATTAGCCTGTGGCACTCTCTAACTGAAATGCCAGCATTGTTTATATTCTTAATAATTATGCCTATATGATTTTCTTGATATGACATGTCAAAACCAGATTACTTTTTATTCAACAGGGATCTGTGCATTATGTAAATTCCTGACTGGCCCCGAACCAATCCATCTACAGTAAGTGACTGGCAGCAAGTGAAACTCACTGTTCTTTGATGAACTATAGCCAGTGCCCATGCATCAAGCTGCCTCAGTTCACAGTGAGTGTAGCCAATGTACAAAGTGCCTAATGTGTTTATTGTTTATGAGTTAAGTTCCACTGTAAAAAAAAAAATTAAATAAAATAAGTGTTATACAATAAGCCAACGTAAGGAAAACAGGCTGCATTAAATCTAAAAGTAAATAAAGCCATCTGGAAACATGCAGGAAACTTGCTAGATAGAAATATATTTAACTATTGGATGAAAATGTGAATTAGAGCAGAATGTGGTGCCTGCACTTCACAGGAGATCTGTTCGGTGTGATTTATTGGAATTAACATCACAACATGTGCCTCAGGTCACCGTGGGTTGTTGCATGAAAACTTGTTTGCAGAAAACCTGGAGCTCTCTCAGAGGCTTTATCATTTGAATATGAATAGGATCGTAAAGGTGGAGTAGCTATGTGGACCTGCCAACATGCAGTCCATCACTGGGCTGATATATAGAGACAAACAAGTTCATGCTCGCATTCACACTTACAGTATACGTGTACTGCCAATTCATCCAGCATTAATCTGATGGAAGGAAACAAGGGAGAACATCCACATTCTATATGATCTATGTCAAAAGGCATGTCCTCAGTTATGTTTTAGTATAGTGAATTGTAAACAGGTGAGTCATATAAAAAGTGTACACTGTCATCAAGGAGGAAAATTGGGCGTGCGTGTTTACTTCTGCTGTGAAGTTGTACATTTTAACATGGTGGTTTGTGGAAATTCAAAGTGCATTTTGTAGTACTTCCATGCTCACTTTCCTTTTCTAGACTTGGAGGTTGCCAGCTGCTCTCATGCTCACTCACACCCTCTTACGTCTCCGTTTCCTTTTGTCTTAATTTAAACACAAAAACTTTTTCCCTTCTCTTTTCTGACACACTGCCACTCACTCATCCACCAAATGGTGACCTGCCACCACACTCTTTTCATCTTACTCATTTTGTGAATTTTTCATACCTGTGATTTTTGAATTAAATATAGCATGTAGGTGGAGATGACTGAACTGACATTTACTCATGCAGACTATTGAGATATATGCAAATTCCCGACCTCACCCGTCACCTGCTATGCTGCAGGGTCATGCAACAGGCTAATTTTAATTAACGCTAAACCATATAAAAGATAATGTTATTAGCTTTTACTATATGGTTGCTATATGTAACTAAAGGCTGGTGGTTTGACCTCTGGAGCTGGTTGAAGACACACTGGGAATTAAGTGAGGTCACCGAACTAGATATACTGATGAGAACTCAAAAATGTTAAAGTCCTCCATAATTATGAACACAATGATTCAACCGATCATTCACATTTACACTCACTAATTAGCAGGCGCTTTTATCCAGAGTGACTAACGAGGTAGGGACATCACTGAAGCTTCATCAGCACAGACCTGTGTTGCATGCAAATTAACATGACTGAGCTCAGATGGAGCAGATCAAGAGGTAAGGCAAGGCAAGGCAATATTATTTGTATAGCCCGTTTTTACAAACAGTTTGTCTCAAAGGGCTTTACACAGCATTATGACAACATCCTCTGCCCTTAGACCCTCACACTGACTGAGGAAAAACTCCCAAGAAAACCCTTTAACAGAGATGAATGGAGAAAGCTCAGGGTGAGCAACAGAGGAGGGATCCCTCACCCAGGACGGGCAGACGTGCAATAGATGTTGTGTTCAGACAAGAAAACAGTTTACAACATGGAATACGGAAAACATGGAAATGGAGTCAGTCAGTTAACGAAAAATGATGAAGGAAGTCCTGGTGGGCAGGGAGGGAAGGCCAGCTTAATGGGACTACTGGACGGCAGACTGGGTCGTGAGCAGGGAGTGCAGGCCAGTTTAACAGCAGGAGAAAGGAGGTGATGGAGGCGGCGGCTGGTTGGTTGGTGCAGGGGGATGGAGCTCTGGAGAGATCTGTGGAAATACAGAGAGGAGAGGAGAGGAGAGGAGAGGAGAGGAGAGGAGAGGAGAGGAGAGGAGAGGAGAGGAGAGGAGAGGAGAGGAGAGGAGAGGGATCCATGTAACCTGATGTGTCTCCCAGCAGTTTAAGCCTATAGCAGTGTAGCTATAAAATGGATCAGGACTACCTGAGCCAGCCCTAACTAAAAGCTCTGTCATAGAGGAAGGTCTTAAGCCCAGACCTAAATGTAGAAAGAGTGTCTGCCTCTCTGACCCATGGAGAGAGCTGGTTCCATAATAGAGGAGCCCGGTAACTGAAGGCTCTACCTCTGGTAGGACAGTATGGGATAATGAGGTCTTTCAGATAAGATGGAGCTTTGTCATTAAGAGCCTTGTAAGTAAGGAGAAGGATCCTGAAGTCTATTCTATATCCTACAGGAAGCCAATGGAGAGAAGCTAGAATGGGAGAGATGTGCTCTCTCTTACTAACTCTTGTCAGTGCCCTCGCTGCAGCGTTCTGGACCATCTGGAGACTCTTTAGAGGGTTTTTGGGACATCCAGGCAAGAGAGAGTTACAGTAGTCCAGCCTAGAAGTGATAAATGCATGGACCAGTCACTCTGAAGGCAGCAGAATTGAACTGCTCCTCCGCTGTGTTGTTGCTGCTGCTCTCTCTCTTAGATAGAGTCTGTGGGTGACGCGAACAATGGATTTCTTTTCATTTTAAGTTTATTTATCACTTTTATTATTTTAATAAAACTGTCCCTGAAGTGCCCCTGTTGCCACATGCAGCTGTTCAAATTGTTAATTCAGCCATATATTGTAAGCATAATATAGTGGAAGATGTAAGATTGATGTGATGTTGCTGATGTTGATGTGAATATGGCGTCAACAAGTCTCTTCTCTGTCGTTTTCTGCTGGGAGTCATCGTCATGCGTGAAAAATACCTAGATGATGTCTTATCTCAGATCACGTAACATAGTCCCAACGCACATGTCATGCAGGCAGCGAGTCTGCTTCAACATGTTGACATAAGCCAAAATGCTAACCAACAAAGCTGAAGTGCTCAGGGCAAATGGGGTCGTTCACATTCATGGTATGGCAGGAAAATCCCTGCTGGTAAGAAAGAATGAAATCCTGTGCCATGAGATTTTATTAACTGTCTTGCCTTTTCTCATATCTGGACACTCATAGATTTTGTTTTTGGAATTTTAATCGGGCAAATGTGAGAGACAACATCTGTGTAGATGTGGGATAAATGAAAAATGTCAGGGACATCACAAAAATGAACTGAAAAGTGTGAAATGTCATTTGGTTTTTGTGTTTTCCCAGAGTCAGAAACTGATAAAAGCCTTCGCACCGACCTTTTTCATGTATTTGGTTTGGTCTGATGTCATGTCAACCAGTATTATTAGGCATCATGACTCAATAGTCTACTCTCTGTGGGGTTACGTAAAATAATTATTAGGTCCAAGAGTTGAGTGAAAAGAAAATGAGGGGCCCAGCAGCTATAATGATTGACTTTGATATGATTTTTTATACTCAGACCTCCCAGTAAACAACTGGAAAGGTTCCAGTTTCTTCTTGGAGCCATCACCACATGGCACAGGATGAAACTTGTGAAACATAAAGTGCCAGACAGCAAACAACAGGTCTGCATCAGAAAAATTAATGGAGCTAAGCAAAAGTTCAGACAGGAAGACTAACTCTTTAAGCACGCCTCCGAGCCAGTTTTCCCACTATCCTCCCACTCCACCTTTCTTCACCTAACTCCTCCACCCACAGTCTGCCACCCTCTCTCTCTTCTCATTCATTAGCTGTCAAAGCGCTCTCCTTCTCTGCTGTCATCCAGCTCTCATTTCAGCAAATTGCTCAGCCCACCTCCACCCCTTCACCACCTCCATCAAGATTCAGACCGTCTTGATCTGGACCTTCAACCAAGAGGTTCCTCGACAGACAGACGTGATTCCTACCACCACCAATGTCTAGGCCGGGGGGAGTTATCTTCTTCAGACGCAAGCTTCACATCCCTAGATCAGTTCACTTAGCTGCTCTACTCCCCGGGGTCTAAGGGCCAAAGATTTTTATGTGTACAATAAATGTAATCTCATCTTCAAACCTGTCTCTCTTCATCCTTATTGGTCTATCCTGATTGAAGTGATGGATACATTTCAATTAGCTTAAGTTGTGGTGTTGTCCGTGCCGGTTCACTGTTAAATAAGGAACAGCTGTGCTTTCCCAGCTGCACAAGTCAAATTATTATTAGTGAAAAGGTCTACATTAAGATCTTCACTGTGTAGAACTTGAGATTCTTTTCTCTCCTGTGATGTCATGCCCAACTCCGACAGAGAAGCTCTCATGAGGAGTTCACTTGAGACTGAGTCTTTCTCCTTCTAAACATCTGGACAGAGTAATTGCCGAGAGAAGACTTTTCAGGTAATGGACTATTAAAGTCACTTCAATCTGTCATTCATGGCAGAGAGCAGTGCCGTTTTAAAAAGAAGTTAAATGAGACATTAAGTATTAACACAGACTCCTTTCTCTCTCACACTTTTATTCTCTTCATCTGGTAAAATCTATCAAGATACATTTTCAGATTGCACCTGCAACACTAGCACCCGAAAGACTCTGAGGAGTTCGCTGAGTCTTCAGCCACGGCCCTCTGCAGAGTATTTACATGGAACAATTTGCCAGAATATATATTTGTATGTTTTTGTTTTACTGTTGTTACCAATCAGTAAATCTTCTAAAAGGGTGTGGCTCCAGTCTTTGTTCTGTTTTCTACTGATGACTCAGTTTTACAGTGTTATGTCTTAATCTCTTTTATCTGGTTTTCTGTCTGTCTCATGGATGAAGTTTTAGCCTGTCTTCAGGAGTCACTCACACAGTGTTGTGTCCCTGTCACTGCGGCGCAGTACTTTCCCTGCCATGTTTTCCCTGATAGAAAATACACATCTGCACTGTGGCTGAGGGAATGACGTGAGTGTCCGGTGAGAGCAGTGATAACCTGAGAGGGTCTCCTTCCTGTACAGCTGTGCTCCACCAGCACAACAACACTTGCACATTAATTATTCACCAAAAACATGTGCACACACGCACGCACACACTCACACAAACAGGTACCGGTGATGCACAGCAGTCGCCTCTCTTTTCCTTGATATGTAGTCACCGTCATTGGACGTTCCTTCTTTTCAAAGGAAGGAACCAGCAGTGTTATCATGACAGAGAGAAAAACATCCTGAGGGCGTCCCCCACCCCCACTCCATCCCACAAGCCCCCACGAGCCCCTCCACCAGCGTTATCGCAGCCACCCCACTGGCTTTTAATATCCAACAGCTGAGTGACCTCATGAGAAATTTGTGAATGGACAGTCCAGCCGGGGCTCTTATCTGGCTCTGCAGATTTCAGCCCCTTGTAGAACCATGAGACACAATAACAGTGAGGCAGCACATCCTGTTTCATTCACTACATAATGGATAATTGTGCAAATCAATTGTTTTGAACATACAGTGTATTTGCGTAGGAATCATTTAGTCCGTACCCTGATACCAGCTGCAGATAGTTGTGTGTAGTACTAACAATGTATGTCTGGAGCTGGGCCATTTCATTGGTTGAACCACATTCACTTTTGTAGATGAACTATGGGAAATTCTGGGTCTGTGAGTAAATAAATTTGCTGAAAATAATCTCCTCAGTTTTTGGTCATGGCTGTTCTCACTGCATAATGTGCTGCAATGCATCTGTGAGCATTTACTATTGTGAAATGCATCTTTCTTAAAGCAGTTTTAATACACCCATATTTTTTTCCTATAAAAAGGGAACACTTAAAATCTACTCTAATAGTGTTTTACTTGATTTATGGGCAATATCTCTTTCATATAAGGCTCTGTAATATCATAAATCACACACTCTCTCATATTCCACTCTGTATTGTTCATCAGACACCATTCGAATAAATCCCAGCAAGTTAATATGCATCATTTTAAACTCCACAGGTTCCTGCTTACAGGCTCAGTCCACTTCTGGAACCGTTTCCTCCTTTCCTTCTCAGAAAATGTAGATTATCTTGATTTATTCCACCTCCTGTTGTCGTCTGACTGTTTCCTGCAAATACATTTCTGCTGTATTTGTAAACCCTCACTGCTATTCATCACAGAGTGCCATGCTCTAATATTTGTTTATGTGAGTATAATCTGTCTTTAGCACGTGCTTTTTTCGGCACCACCTACAGTGAAGATTTCAGATGTTTACATTTCTGTCGGTTGGTGGGGTTTGAATCTGTATCAGTTGTGGGTTCAACTGAGACATAATTCAAACAGGTGTTGTTAAAATGACTGTCTGGTGTGTTTGTTATTGCACCTGCTCTTAAACAGGTCAGCGGAATCTTTTCAAGAGAGGAAGTTTACCAGGTGAGTTTAACCACAACATGTTACTCATGGGTCCTCAGGGTTTGTTTGTTTTTTTACCTCCTCTAACTCTGAGATGAACTGACAGTGTCGGTGTCACTCATCTGTCAGTCAAGACACTGACTGATGGATGGGTGGTGCTGCCCATGTCTTGTGACAGACTGTAAGATGGATCACTGACTTCTTAACCTGTGTCAGTGATGATGTAACGACTGCAGAGACGTCACTGTCTATATGAACTTTGTGAGAGCAGAGGGGTCAGTGGAGGTGATACAGGGTCCACTTGTGCATTTTCTGTAACAGCTGCTGAAGTGTGCAACGCCCCCCTGTGGGTCAATCTGAGATCTGATAAGGTGGGGTCAGCTATTGTGTCAAGAACGCACACACAGTCACTTCCTGTGGACACACTGGTCAAAAGTAAATAGCCTTAGGCCAGATGCACACATCATCCACTTAATGAGTGTTTACTGTTGAAACATTAAAATGCTAAGGACCCCTAACCACAAGTACTACCCTCAAGGGCTGCCTTTCCCGTTGTTCGTTACTAGGAGAGACTAGGGAGAAGTTCCACCAGTCTGATGAAATAGGGATTAAGTTGTCAAATTGGGCAAGATTAAACATAGTGTGTGGGGAAAAAAACTTTTCAACAAGTTTAAAACTGATTTTGATAGTTATCTTAAAGTAACAGATACACCATTGGTGTTCAGAGTCACAATTTAGATTTTCTCATACTTGATATGAAATAGTATTCAAAAGTACGTTTTTACTGTGTGTGTGTGTGTGTGTGTGTGTGTGGGGGGGGGGGGGGGGGGGGGGGGGGGTCAAATGATAATAATCCACATCAGCTTTCCTCTGCATGTCTGACGAGATTTACGACCAGGCCGCATGCACACAGTCACAGTTGTGTGATGGAGGGAGAACTTCCTCTCAGCGACTGGGCAGAGTGACAGGGGGACAGGAGCACTGCTCACAGTCTGTGCCCAGAGGCTGCGACTGACCTCCACATCTCCCACTGATCCTATACCAGACCCCAGCCACGGTTCCAGACACACAGCCAGGTTGACTGCAGTAAATCATCCATTTTAGTCTGCTCTGCACACCACATTGTTATCACTGATGGTTTGTTTATGTTTTAATGGCATGACATAAATGATGGTTCTTTTACCATTTCGCTGCTTTTGTCTGAGAAGATTCAGTGGTGTTTGCTGCGAGGCATCCTCCCTCCTCCCTGTTTCCAAATGCCACAGGAGTTGATCTGCTGCTAAATTGCTGTTGCGTATCACTAAAGTCGATCTTGACTGCCAGCCAGTGAGTGACAGGCTTGTATAAGCAGCCTTTAAAAGCTCAGGGCATGTGACATGAAGGTGAGATAAAACTGCTATGGGCCTGTCAGTGAAACAACAGTATCTATGAAATCGATGTGTATGTGTGTACGTGTGTGTGTGTGTGTGTGTGTGTGTGTGTGTGTGTGTGTGTGTGTGCTGTTTGTTAATATGGTTGGGTTTCAGAAATTCACCTGAGCCCTGTGTTTGTGGTGCTGGTTGGATTTCTCTCCCTCGTGTTTCAGCCAGGTGTGGTAGTGTTTTATGAACTGACAGTCCAGTGACAGAACCTGGTGAGAAACCACAGTTTGCTATCTCTGAGTGACAAACTGAATTTAGTCTGACAGTTTCACAAGCCAGCCTGTCATCTCCACACTTATGAGTGCATAAATGTGACTTGGATTTGATCTTATCTCACCCCATGTGATTAGACAGATAACTGAAAAGAGCAAAGTAGATTTAACGTAAATGCATGATCTCTGTGACCTTGTCTCATTTCCCTTCACATATTAAATATCACATAACACCACTATGTCTGACTGTAATACAGGCAGGGGCAGAGGAGATAATGTCTGCTGCCCCACCTCTTTGTGACTTCAGATTTAAGCAGGACAGGATTTGGTGCTGGAGCATTACTACCACACAGTGGTGGGAGTTATAGCTCATAGAGAGATCACAAGTCACACTCCTGCCTCATCCCTGTACGAGATCATGTGTTGATATTAAAGGTGGAGCTGCACACCGTGAGAAATTGAGATGGTTTTAAAGTTTATTTAGCAATCACATCTGTATATGTACACAGCAGGTTACACCCAACCTCTTCTGTACAACATGTTCCAAATATCACAAACAATAATTCATTTTAAACTGGATCCTACTGTATGTGACACAATTGGTGATATCCTGACAGTGTTTTTCATTCAGCTGCTGGTTTGGTCAAGTTTACATACACACATGGGACAATTCAACCCTTTATCCATCAGGCTACCCACTGCAGGATCTGGTTTCTCTTAAGTGTTTGACCTGAAATCATTATTTTGTTGTTGCTGTCTCTCCATGGCACATCACATCTGAGCATGAACAGAACAAATATACTCTCCTTAAATCATCCATTTCATACTGTGCACAAATCAGAGGGTTTACTTTGACCCCAGCACGCAGCAGAGGTTCAGAATCATGTCTGCCCTGTGTATTTATCTGTCTTGTCTGGCTCCATTTGGTGAGTGGCAGCCCAGCTGGCTCAGTGTGTGTGCTGTTACTTGGAGATCTACATGTGAATGCCAATTTATTTCCTGCTGGTGCAGAGAGCTGCCTTGGGCCTGTCTGTCCATTCCTCAGGAAATTAGACTGAGTTCCTGCAGTGGAAGAAGTGCTGCTCCTTTTTCCCAGATTCAAGTCTGTGTCCAGCTTCTAAACAAACAGCAGCACACTGTGATATAAGTAATACTTTCTGGGTGACAGCATCCACCCACGTTTTTTGTTTCCAGATATCATCCACCAGTCAATTATCTGGCCCTCTGGATTAGAGTAAAATTACACATTTGACACAGCAGAGGGCACTGTTGTTCACCAGGGGTAAGATGGAAACGTGAACACTGGCATCTTCTGATTGGTGCAGCTGATCTCGATTTTAAGCAGTACCTGCTCACACAGTGGTTTCTGCTGTCTTTGTCTTATTTCTGCAAAACGTCCCTCACAAGCAGTTTGTTTTGTATCTGCCATTCATCGCTTGACTTAGACTGCAAGTTTTAGAAGCTATCTAGATATATCAGACACATTAAAAAAAAAAATTAAAAAAAAGCCACTGTCCCTGACTTTAATCTACCTACACACACTGTGCTACACCCTGTACTCCCCCCTCTGGCCTCCATGGGGAGGACTTTCTAATTTTAACTCCCGGTGTTACGTATGAAAACAGCTCCTCTGAGACTGTGAGTTGTTTCCGCTTGTGTGCTATAATTAACCAAGTTTGTTGTCTTTGTAGACAAAATATGTTGTGTTCTAATCAGCTACTCAGACCACTCACACACCTCCAAGCTCTCAGGCCCAGGATCACTGTTAGTGTCTTATGGCTCTGGTAACTTTCATGAACATTAAAGGTCCCATATTTTGTTTATTTTCCTGCTTTCTGCTCCCTCTCCCCTCTTGTGTGTGTCTGTCTGTTTCCTTGGCTCATTGTGTCTTGTTTGATGTTGGTCTGGAGCTGGTTGGAGTTGGAGTTCCCCTCTACACACCTGCAGTCAATCACCTCATCGACCTACTCACCACCTGTTAAAAGCCTGGCTCAGCCTCGTAGTCTGCACACCTCAGCGGTACTGCGTCTTGCCTCATGCTGTAGTTCTCGGTGTGTGTTTGTATAGATCCTGTTATTCCATCGGCTCCAGAGCTCCCCATCCTCGTACCTGAAGCTTTGCTGAACCTGCTTCTTGCCTCCCCAAAGAGCCCCACACACACTTTGTCCGGCCAACCTAAGCCTGCTGGTGTTTTTGGAAAATAACACCCACAGCCTGTTTCTGTGGTTTGTATCTGCTCCATAGAGTCCAGAATAAAATCTCTTTGATGGTCGTTGCTGTGTTTCATTTGAAGAGATATGGTTTTTAGAAACAAAAACCATGTGGGTGTAGTTTTCCATCCCCTGGAACTCTAGTAACAACAGGTCAGTGAACCAATCAGAAGAGGGTAGGCCCTGAGCCTCTCTTCTGATTGGATTAATGTTTTCTGAGAGAAAAGTAGAGCGGATTTCAGGTTAAACACTCAGAGAAACCAAATTCTGCGAGGTTGGATGATGGGTCCTGGTGTGTGTGGGATTTGAGGCTGAGAGCAATGATGCTTTGTTGTGACATCACAAAGTTACAGAAGTCCTGACAGCTGGTTTTAAGGCTCAGTGTCTGAAACTTAGACTGTATGATCTTCCCTGTGGAGTGGGGCTTTGATACTTTCACAGTGATGACACACATATAGAACCTAGATCTGATCTATATTCAAACTAGACGTGGACATCTAGGTTTAGACTATATAGGACCTGAAACTGTATTATGTGACAGGTGTACATACACTGTACTCTGAGGCTGTTGTGTCATGTATGATTACACAATATGAAAGTGTTGGAAAGACCAGCCAGAGACCCATGTGGGGGTTTTTTTCTTGTAAGCTCTCACACCTGCTTTTTAAATGTGCCATACTTTGTTGTCATACCGCCTCAAACTGGCCTTGGCAGGGCTATTATGGGCACTATGGGCTGATTGTTCCTACAAGACACACACACACAGTAAGTGACCAAGGTTGAGAAAGCATTGTTTTCTTTGTGTACGACACAGAGAGAGGAAATAGGAGATGTAACATACAATGAAACAGACACACACAGTCACAGATGATAATGTTTGAATCACTGAAAACAAAAAACACAACATACGGGAACAATCTTAATTTGTGAGTATTTTTATTTTATAAAACTAGTTACATTTATTGCAGGTTTAGTAATAAACTTTCAATAAAATACAGTAAGGTATATGAATAAAAGAACTGTACAAAGTTTAATCTAGACACACTGATCAGATTGAACTGAGAGAACTGCCTCCTTGCCAGCCGTTACTGATGCCAACAACACAGACGAAAAAGAGAATGGAAAAAAAGAAAACATTTGCTGATTCAATTATCTAAAAATTCCAGATGCCATTTCCTGCAATACAGGAAGTGGGTGGATTTTGCCCCAGGAAGTGGGCGTGTCCCAGTGCCTCGGTTGCCCAGACCTTTTACCCACTGTGTAAACATGATAGCATTCCTCCGGCTGTCCAAGGAGAGCTGCACTTACAAACTTATCATACAACCTTCATTTTTCTCTGCTGACTTATAAAGTTATCTCTTGTAAAAACATCTGGGCACCACTGTGAACCGAGCTCTATTGAATGTGTTGTCATTGTTCCTAATGTTTAATACCTGTGTTAGGTAAACAAACAAATACTGTACAGTGGAGAGACTCAAGAGTTTGGGAGGGAGGGATATGTGGGGTCAGACGGGTGGTGTGCTGTAGCGGATCTCCACGTTGAACTTGTCAGGCGTCTTGGGCAGCGGAGGCCTCTTCAGCATGTTGTGCTTCATGATCGCCTCCTCATTAGCATAGATTGGGGTGTCCGTGTCATCAGAGTGATACCCTGACTGGTATCCACTTGTCTGATTGGATGATTCCGAGGCCAGAGATTCTTTACTCTTACAGCGCAGCAGCTGGCTGAGGAGGGGGAACAGGAAGAGGACATTCTCAATGACAAATGCTAAGTAAAGAAGTAACAATGAGTATAAATGGGATATGGGTCACTTGCTGACTGTCAGTCCTCACCTGAAGTTGGGCGTGGTCTGCAGCTGCTGATTCAAACCCTTCACTTCCTCTGAAGAGAAGCACATGCCGCTGTCTGTGTGACCCTCCTGCACAAGAGGCCACAGTTTTAATCAGCACTGGTGGTTGGTACTTAACAGGCCTCACCCACACTCTTGAACAGACAATTTCCAATCACACGAGGCAGCTCAGAGTAGGAAATATTTGTAGAAACATTTTGCTTGAAAATTGATTGATTGACTGATTTTAGATCAGTTAGTGGCAATATAAAGTAAGAGTGACACTCTGTGGTAGAGGAAAGGACGAAAGATTATTCACTGTATTTACAGTTTATATTTACAGCTATGTAACACCCCAAGTTAATTATTTAATTCCTGATATTAAGTGGGTGTGTAGATAATTAAAAATGTATAACAATTCATTTATGTCTGTATGTTTGTATTAAAGGGGAATAGGTGATTGCTTTACAGTTACTGCACATCTGAACATTACTGAATGTTCCTGTGGGTTCATGAGATGTTTAGCCAGTGCTTCATTCATTGGAGATGTACAAGATAGGAGATATATTTAGAGTCAAAGATCTGCATAATATTAATTTGTCACCTAATCAATAACTTTACCTATCATTTCAGCTCTGTTACAAAGACTGACTGATTTAAGCCATCTAATAACAAAGCAAATCATGCTTTGTTCTTCTTTGGATAAGGTTCCGCTGAGCTACATGACAAAACAAAGGATTAAAAAAAAAGAAAACAATTTCAAAAATGTCACTGACTCCCACAAAGACCATTTCCAAATGATGGTGTTTATGAATGGGGTGTATGTATCAGATCTCACCATGACACTGCTGTGCGCCACAGGGATGTCTTCAAATGTCTTCACACTGAGGGGCCGACTGGTCCTCTCACTCTGCTGGGACAGTCTGCACACAGAGAAGACAGGGAGTGAACATTCACCACAGAGTGCATTAATATTCCCAGGTGATAGTGACGGTGACAGGTGGGAACATCTTGCTGACCCGAGGGACGGTGGCTTGTCATAGTGCAGCTGAGCCTCCAGAGTCTCCCCATTCTGAGGTCTGTTGTAGGGGCTCCTGGGGTCAGGGGTCACTGGAGATCCCTCTCCCTCACCTGCTGTCAGGGGGATGTAGTCCTTCCCATCCTGGGGACAGAGGAGCACAGTCACAAGAAGCAAATAGGTTAATGACCCCCAGAGGCCTCTCACATTGTAATAATAATAACAAGCCCATTTAAACCTCCAGTTGATGTGTGAAAGTCTTTACCCATCCTACCCATCCATCCTGCATGTAGGGTCTATCAATAGTCTATACTTCTTTACCAGGAACCTACCAATAGTCTTGGATCACCTCTGCCTCTACACCAAGATTAATCCAATAATATCACTTCGACACAAACTGGATCAATAAAATCCACAGAGACTCAAAATTAATTGAAATCTGTCAGGATTACTAAATATGTAATTGTAATCACTTTTTCTTGTACTTGTGTCATCAGATTTTGCTGGTGTCACAAGTTTGCGTCAGCCTGTTTGTTCCACGTCAGCTTCAGGTAATGACTTCCCAGTTCCCAGAATGACTTGGCAGCACTAAGTGACGGGGTGTGAGCTACAATCAGCTGTGTGTTGGTGTGCTTGCAAACAGGGAACGCTGACAGCCACAACAATAGCACTGTGACAGACATATTAGCGAGGACACTCCTGAGCCTTTAGTTGAAAGATAATGTGGAAAATTGAGAAACAGAAATTGGACCAGTTTCTATGTCTACTATATAGACTTAGAGTTTAATGTCTATTTAAATTATAAACCTGGTCTGTGTTCTACTGTATATTAAAGCCCCTACACAAAGCTTTCATTTTGTGTTGATTTTGGCGAACCCTGTGGACAAAAGCAGCAGGTTTCTCTTTGCGGATCCCGTCCCAATATCAGCCATGACAAAAATATAGCAATGAAATTGATTTCGGTTTTTACTTGCTAGCGTGGCTACAGCTCGATGCTAATTTATAGCCTCGTCAAATGTGCCATCTACTCCCGTCTGAGTGCCGTACATTGTTTCGTCGTCCGATGGACTGTCCCGTCCACTGCCTCTTGAAGGTAAAGAGTTACACTATTTAGAAATAGCTTATCTTCCCACTGATGGCCTCATTTGCTGTTGTAGGTCACACAGAGACATCGCAGAGATGACAGACTTTTGCATATCCAGTTAAAAGTTCTTTGTAGGAGCTTTAATACTGTGAAAGTATAAAAGTCACAGTCCACAGAGAGCTACTCACAGCCTGTATTCAGAAACTGAGTCTTAAAACGAGTGGTCAGGACTTCTGTAATTTTGTGATGTAAGAAAAGCAGTGTTTACCTGAAATCTGCTACAGCTTTAATTGATCGATCAGAAAACAATCAGCAAATCAGAGGAAATGCTCAGAGTTCCTCTCTTCTGATTGGCTCACTGATCTGTTATTATTAGTGATCAAGAAGGAAGACCGGGCAGACTGGGTTTATTATTCTTAAAAACATTAATACACTTCATTTGGATCAACGCTTCAAATAAAACAGCTACAGCTGTGATGCCAATATTTAAACTATGGAGGCTTTTGTTTTCATCCACACTCACCTGTTGAGCACTGGCCTGTAGCAGATTGCCCAGATGTTCAACCAGCTCTGCGAACGTGGGCCTGTCTGTGGGACGATCCAGCCAGCAGTCTAACATGGTTTGGTATCTATGAACACACACACACAATAAATCAGACAATGATAAGACAGACTTTTTTGTTTGAGTTACATATGTGTCATGTGTTTATCTGCATTATGTCCTGTGTCCACTCACATCTCGTTGGTGGCATATTCTGGAGGTCTCATCCTGGTGCCCTCCTTGAGCCTTCTGCAGAAAGACTCATCAATGCAGACACCCGGATAGGGAGAAGCCCCTGTAGCAAATATGATATGGCATAGTAGGTGATATGATGGGTGTTCAGTGGTCATTATGTATATTTGTATACCAGTGATCACTGCAAGGTTTACCTAAAGAGAAGATCTCCCAGAGAAGGACCCCAAAAGACCAAACATCACTCTGTGTGGTGTACACTCGATCAAATATAGTCTCAGGAGCCATCCACTTCAGAGGGAGACGTGCCTGTAGAAAGATGAAGATACACATTTCACTGCTCCACGTAGTCTTAATGGTGTGACTGACAGGATACACATTAGTGCAGCTGACTTACATCTCCTTTGCGAACATAGTCAGGGTCTTTGTAGACATCTCTAGCAAGGCCAAAGTCACAGATCTTCACCACATTGTTCTCTGAAAGCAGGATGTTCCTGGCTGCGAGGTCTCTGTGGATACACTACAGAGAAACAGAAATAGATGAATTTAAATCCCTGTGCATTAAAAAGTGATTAATATTTGCAAATGTCTGGAGCAAAATCTCCACATAGTTGTGTTTTTACCTTGCGAGAGGACAGAAACTCCATGCCTTTGGCCACCTGGAAGCTGTAGCTTATCAGGTCCTCCATGGTGAGGTGGTCATCGTCTGAGCTCTCTGTGGTCACATGATGCATTTTACAATCATAAATGTGTCCGCAAGTGTTAAACAGGGTGAAAAAATAAAAAGTGTGTCATTCAGGGTTGTCCCCAGCACCTTCATGAACGTCTATGCTGCTGCCCGAAGCCTTGTCTCCAGCTGCAGAGCAGACAGCTGTTCCCGTGCAAATATCCAGCTGGGCAATCCTTCCCAGACCCAGATCCCCTTCGGTCACATCCTCCTCTGCCATCATCCACTTCTGGCTATCCACCCGCTTCCTCTGTGGACCAAACACAGATACTGTATTCAGGCTGCCTTTGGCTCAGTCCATGTTAGATACAATCTGTGGGTCAGCTCTGCTGTATGTCGCCGAGTAATGGTCTGTGGTTAATGATGTGGTTACACTGGGCTGTCTGGGTGCAAGGTAACCACATCAGAGGCTTGGCTGCATTTTATTGGCTGCATGTGGGTTACGCATCATTTACCTTGTATGGGCTGTACTCGCCACGCTTGCTCTTCAGGTAGCTGGAGAGGTTTCCATGTTTGCAGTACTCTACAATCACCATCAGCGGTCCTATGGCAAGAGAGAGGGGGAGGTTAAGTATCAAAGAACTCTGCACACTGCTAGACCTGATTTTATGTGTCAGGACTATTAAAAAGGAATAAACACATGCAAGTGAAATTAAGTCAGAAACACTTATTGAGTGCCATCATCAAGAAGACGATGTACAGTACAGATGTATGCTTTGCAATGTCTCACCCCCAGGCTTTGTACAGGCTCCCAGCAGGTTGACCACATTGAGATGATGCCCGATGTGAATGAGAATTTTCAGTTCCGACATCAGGGCGCGATACTCGCTTGACGTGGCTCCCTCTGTGATGCAGAGACATAAATGTAAGTGTGTCATTGGAAGCTGTTGCTGTGTTCTACTGGAAGACAGGATACTCACCCTTGAGCATCTTGACTGCAACAGTGGTGCATGTCGTAGCTTTCTCGATGCCGAAGGCTGCTGCTTCCACCACCTGGCCGAACGCTCCTCGCCCCAGTGGGTCACCTTGAATGCAAAACATTTGTCAGACCACCAGTGCAGATTGTCTCTTTATTTATGACCAATGTTGTTATCAAGGAGATCCACCCATCACTTGATCTGGTCCAGAGTGGAAAGTTAAACTGTGTTTTGAGTGAGTCTTATGTAGCATCACAGACCTGTTAGCATGGCCCAAGAGTCTGCATCACTCACTTTTCACTTTTTACTTTTATAACTATTTTCATTCATTTCTTGTCAAATTGAGGAAGCTGTTTCTAAATTTTGTTGAGTGTTATGTATTGCATGAGCTGTGTGTGTCAGATTGCAGGACATTAAGCCCTCAGAGCCACCATAACTTTTTTTTTTTTTTTTAACTCATATCTCTTCTTGTTAAGCTATCATCTCATATCTTCATAGTTAGTAACTGCATGACAAGTTAGCTCCTGGTGGAGAGGATGACAGCCATACTAGCAGCTCTCAAGTCTGAACATTAGTTTTGTGCTAAATGCTAATCTCGGCATGATAAAATTCAGTGGCTAAACTCTTTAAGGCTACAAAATATAACATTAAACTGAGGTGCAGGACAAAAGAAAGAACTAGGGATATGGAAAAATACTGAAAAATAGAAACATCACTCATAATGTGGTGTGATCATCTGAACCTCTTTGCTTTTCCTCCAACCTCTGAGCTGTTATTAAGGGACATTAGTGTCTTTTAACAGAGCAGATGCTTGTTTGTCAAGGTGAAAAACTTGCTCCAGTGCTTTCTGGAATGAATGAGATCTGTGTCTCACCTAGCTTCAGTCTGTCTCGAGGAAATTCCCATTTGTTGGCATCATACGTGAGCCTTTCACACTGCTCGTCCATGGGCATGTCCTCCGAGTCCAGGATCATGGACAGGTAGCCCGTCTTCAGATCCCCACCGTTTGTCTGAGATGATGAGAAATAGGGAGAGATGTGGTGTGTGAATTAATGAGCCCCTCGATTCTTCTCACAAAATTAAAACTGTGCAGCAGAGGCTCTGGGGTCCCCTCAGTAAAACAGGGGGCCCAATCAGTGTCTACGTGACTTCTGTGAGCAGAAAGTGGCCCTGTTGTTTCAGCATACAAAGGAGAGCCAGACCAGTCACCTCTAATCAGTCATACACCCCCACTGTGTGTGTGCTTGTGCATGTGTGGGTTTTAGCTGCAGTTCTTTTTTTTAATTCCATTATCAGGTCCCTTGTGCGTAACTGGTGGGGAAATCCAAGGAAGGAAAAGTGTGGCAAAGGAAGGATGAGGATGAGGATGAGGAACCTCTTACTTTTTTTCTTCCACGGATGACAAAGACGACCAGTAGCCAGAAAAACATGGCGATGACCACTGACCCGATCGGGACAATCAGTTCCACATTAGTCTTTTCCTCTGCACCTAGAATCAACAAAAACATGACTAAGGAAGTGTTCACAAACAACCGTTTAATAAAAAGAGCTAAAGAGATCACACAATTATGCTTCCCTCATTGTGAAGGGAAACATGTGGGATAGCCACTGTGGGAATCCAGTATAGTTTCTATGACGTATCTTGGCATAAAGCTGCATAAAGTTCAGACAGGTTTGTCACTGTCTCTGGCATGTTCAAGTGCATGTGTGCGTCTGTGTTTGGGTTGGAGGAAGGAGATTGTTGAAATCTGGCAAACTAGATATTTTATCTAGTCATAACAAATAGTCAGGAGTCAGCACAAACCGCAGCTGCCAAAGACAACTTGGAAACAGCCTATCAGAGCCAGCGTCGAGTGTAACTACACGCTGCAATGAACAGTCTCACTACAATTCATCTGAGGCGCCCAGAATTATTAGAGGGAGAGAGAAGGGCCGAAGAGTTGGGGTGGGGGTGGGGGGAGGGTGGTGCAGTCTGCAAACGGCTCTATTAACCATTTCTTATCAGACTGCAAATAAAGATGGACGCAGCCTCCTGAGGTCACCTGTGAGTTTCTACAGAGCAGGTTTGATCCTCAGCAGCTGTCTCTGCCCCAGACTCCTGGCTCATACTTGTACATGACTTCACTCACCCACCTGTCACTCAAGGCAGCTGTGCACTGATTTATTCACAATTATTATGTAAGTCTATGGGGACTGACACCAGTTGCTTTGGGCATCATTTCATTAACTTGAGAGGAAGAGATGAAATCTCAGAAGTATCAGGCCATAGCTTCCTCTCAGCTAATTCATATTTTGGTATATATTCATACTCTAAAATGTATTCATTTTTCAAAATAATAATTTGATTAATATCCAGAGTACACAGAACTAGTGCCTGTGCTTTGTTTTCACTCAGAACTCCCTCACATACTCCATCACAGAGACGTACTTGTTCGTCCTCCTGCCTCGTTAGTGGAGCTGGCGCCTGAGCAGAGCTGGGAGGTAACTGTAACTGGGTCTGCATTCTGCTGGCGGGGACCAGGTCACGTAGGCCCCTGGTTCTAGTCAGAGCATTTGTTTGTTTGTTGCTGTGTCTCTGTGTTCAGGACAGAAAGGGGTGGACAGCGGAGCAGAGGCTGGAGTTGGGGCAGGGTTGGCCTCTCCCTTTGTCCTGCAGCCTCCTCATTGTTTTAGATTTAGAAACTCCCAGGAGGATGTGCGCTAACTGGGCAAACTTCCCGTCAGGCGGAAGCAAAGTTATTCTTACTCTACATCTTTGATATCAAAATTGTCGTCCGTGTGATGTAAAACCTTGGGGTCAGACATAAATTCAAGGACTTGGTGAGTAAAGTGTGTTGAGGCTCAGAGTAAGAAGAGCCCTGTGTTGGAGCCTCGGTTTCAAGTGGCTGTTAACAGAACCTGTTAACTTCCGATTAGGTGTCCTCCCCATCTCTATTTTTAAATCTCAGATAAAGAACCATTTTTATTCACAGGCCTTTTTGGCTCACTAAACTCCTGGTTCTTCATCAGAGTGTGTTTGCTCCTTATTGGTTTCTTGTTTTTACATCTGTTGATTTTGATGTGTTGAAAAGTGCTCTAGAAATAAGTTGAGTTGGGTTGAGTTAACTTCTCTTGTTGGAAAATCAATCAAATGTCTACAAAGAGACATATGACAAGTTCAGAGATACAACAACACAGTTTCTCTCAGTCTAGGTGTTTCTCTCCCATACAGAACTGTGATATATGAAACAGTAAATACTGTATATCAAGTGATGTTGCCTTTGTGTGTTAACTGCAATGATATATATTATCATCATTACATATATACATGAGGACTAATTATATACAAAAATTTTAATTAATTTTATAATTTATGATCTTAACATGACTTTTTTTCCATTCTGAGAAACTGGTCTCAGACTTCCGGAGCTCACTTTATATAAAACCCACGTACAATGGAGGTATTTTACATCTCTGTGCCCATTAGCAGCATTTGGCAAGGCAGGTTTTGGACCAGGGTTCAGAGATGGACTGACCTTCAGTTGTCAGAAAGGCCTGTGAGGTGTCACAGCCGAGGCTGTTACAGGCGGTGCAGGTGTACAGACCAGTGTCCTCCTTCTTCACACGCTGAATTGTCAGCGTGTCCCTGTGCTGGCTCAGAATCACACCTGAGGGCGACACGTGGCGTCTTAACGGCAGTGTGAACACAAGGTGTGAGTCAGTTTGTGTAGAGAAGCTGCGCTCGTCTCACCTGAGCCCTCCACCACAGTGTGGTTGTTCTTGGTCCACAGCAGCGTTGGGTTTGGCGTCCCAGTAGCATCACAGCGCAGAGTAATCGTCGCACTTATGTTTACTTTGTGGTCCGTTAAATTATTGAGGATCCTGGCAGCCTCAAGACCTAAAATTAGCATCAAATATTAATCACAATGACAAAGTGATGTCAGGTTTCAAACATGTGCTCCCTTAAAAAACCTGAAAGAGATAGTTCAAGTTATGAGACACGGAAATTCACAATGTTATAATGCTCCGATCTTAGTTCCCCATTTTTATCATATTTATTATTTATAATGATCTCAATATTGATATTCACGCAGTGTTATCACATATCACAAGTATATCTCCAATTGCTTTTGGAGTGCAAAGCCTCTGAGTGATGTCTTCCTTCTGAATAACTGATTTGTAGATGGATTTAACAGTCTTTTGTACCTCTGAGGGAGAGTCGGCGCAGCAGGCAGGTTCTCTCCCTGGTCTTGATGTTTTCCACCTGACAGGCGTACAGACCTTCATCCCGGCGGGAAGCGTTGGGCAGCAGCAGCTCCAGGGTCACGTTGGTGCCGTGTAGGCTGGACAGCACTGCCTGTGACAGGGGCCTCTGCTGCAGCGGCAGGGAGCGGCAGGGCTGCACCGACGCTACCTGCTCTGACTCAGAGGCGTTGGTCAAACGGTACCAGGCGAGATTACCGTAGATCAGCCTGTCCGCCTTACACCTCAGAACCACATGCTCCTCCTCTATGGGCTCATTGGATGGTGACACACTCACCTCAAGGCCACCTAATAGAGACAGACAGAATGTGAACAGATGTGAAGAATAGTGACATGATCGCAGAGAGAGTCCACATGAAAAAAAGAGGAAGCACAGTGCTCACGTGTCACATGGAAGAAGATGATGCGTGAATCCACCCCTACTTTGTTGGCAGCCATGCATCTGTAGAGGGCATGAGCCTCAGCTTTCTGAATCTTCAGCGAGCTCATGATTTTCTGTGGAAACACATTTACACATTTAATTTAAAATAACTACACACTGAATACAGGTATGCTACATATCAGGCTGCTTTCACCTGCATCTGATGGAGTTCTTCTGCTGTGTTATTTACCTTTTGAGTATGATCAGTGTCTGTCATAATTCGCTCCACAGGGTTGTGGCCGGTGCTGTTGTTGATGTCTCTCCAATCTGTGCACTCCTTCAGCTGCTGCTCAGACTTTATCAGCCCTGACCTGCATGACAAAAACACAGGCTTTAGCTCTGATACATCATGTGCAAGAGGACTAGGTGAGGCAAAAGTATGTGAACAGTCCATTGTCACACACAGGGGTGTCTCAATGTGGTTAAAAGTCCAATACAGTCTAATGCAGGCAGAACTATGGGCTCTTTGATCAGGTCTAGGTCCTCTATACTACACTGTGACTCTCTCAGTTAGGTCCCAAGCCCCGCCCAATGGATGGCTCACTGTGAGCCAATCAGAAGAGGGGATCAGAACGTACTCTTTTCTGATTTACTGTTGTTACTATAGCTCCAGAGAGAGGCATGGGAGAGAAGTTTTAAAACCACAAAATATAAGCAAAACACAAACACAATAGTATAAAAGCCAGTGGAGAACAGAGCTGTTCTGAGCTTCCTCTTAAAGCCAGTCCCAGTTTGGACAATTTGAGCTCCACTGGGAGCTGGTCCCAGCTGCCTGCAGCATAATGGCTGAAAGCCATTTCAGCCTGTTTAGTCTAAACTCCAGACGACTGACCAGGCGCAGGCTTTAGACACACATTATATTTCTATCAGATTACTTAGTGACTTGTAGAGTCTAAGTAAAACTTAAAATACAATTGTGTATCTGACTATGCAGCCCATCCGAGAACTGGAGCAATATGTTCTGTTTTCTTCTTCTTTAAAGTCTCTGATCTAAGTAGGTGGTCATGCTTGAGCTAACGGTTCCCTGGGAGGAGAGGATGGAGGAGGCCAGCGAAAGGAAGATGGCAAAATACTCAGAGCTGGCAGAGGATTGCTGCAGACGGGGATGACGCGCTCGGTGCTTGCCCATTGAAGTGGGGAGCAGGGGCTACAGCCTCCTGGGCATCACTGGAGTGCGTAAAAGAAAAGCCATCAGCAGAGCCTCAGAAGCCGCAGAGAAGGCCTCAAGGCTGTGGATGAGAAGGGGCGAGCAGTGGGCTAGTGCAACTTTGACACAGGCCGGGAATTGATCACTCCCAGTCGGGTCGCCTGGGTGAGGGGGTCTGAAGTTGAAAGACCCCAAACCCCCTGTGATTCCAGGTACCAGGTATCACTGATGATGTGTTCAAGTGCATCAAGAGATGTATGTAATAACCATGATGCTATGCCAATGTTTTTCCCAATTATATTCACAATGGTTTTCTTGTCACATCCCATACAGACTGCAACAAGTAACACTACAACAATGTTTAAAAAATGCTGATGTTACATTTACATCATCATTATTATTATTTATTATTATTATTATTATTATTATTTGTAATTGTTCACAATTTCCTTTAGAATGCCTAGAAAGTCTACATTTATTTTTTTATGATATTGATAACTGGTTCCACTAAGCCCTTATCATCTCCAAAAGCTCCTTAACCCATGCTCTCAATGATACACCTAACATCTAACAACATCGTGCAGTGTCTGCCCTGGCTGAAGAACTCCCAGCTATGTTTAACTCAATAATATTTATTATTCAGAATTATACTTTTCTCTGATTCTTTTCACCATCGCAGTTTGTTTTCAGCCTTGACAGACACGCTAACTATGTCCTCTCAGAAATCACAGGAATAGCATTTTGTTGAAGAGGACTGAAAAGCTGGGTTCATGATAACAGGGGAAAGGACGTTTACCAGAGGAGCCAGAGTCTCTGTAGGAGGAAGCTCTTTTCTGACAGAGAGCAAGATGATGGGAACAACAGGAAACGTAGCACAGGATTGAGGAAGTGCTCTGATGTGTAGGCAGAAGATAAGGGACCTGCTGATGGTCAACACGGCCATACCCACCTCCTCCTCTCTGTCAACACTCGTCAATTCGCTGCATACCTGAGACTCAGACTGTTGTGTAACCATGTCTGTCTGAGCAGTGCACAACACAGACAGAGCTGCTGCCTCAAACAGCTGATCCACACAGGACGCGGCCCAGTACAAATGTCTGATTGTAAAAAATAAGTAAACAATTGCTAAGTCTGAATATTTCATGTCTGTCTAAAAATGGACATTGTGAGGAGCATGAATCACTTCCGCTGATCTGCATCGGGTCAGAGTTCGCTCTCATTGTCTTTTCTCTTGTTTTTGTCAACATCACGAAAGCAGCTACTCCTCTGCAAATCAACAGCCTGTTGGCTATGAGTGACTGAGAGGCATGTGCGTGCGTACACAGAGAGAAGTCCTCATTTTTCACACGCAGACACACACACACACATATGCAGGCACACACACTAAAGTAAGGTGACTTACATAAAGACCTCAGGACAGTCCTCTTTGGACATCCACTGCCACTGGATCTGTGCAGGTGTGGGAAATCCACGGGCAGTGCACCTCAGGGTGGGGCTGCTACCATATGGGTACACATCAGTGTCCACAGGCAACTCCTTCTCAATGATATGAGGACACACTGTGGAGGGAGACATTATGAGTTATCACTGCTGTCTCTTCACTGACAATGTCAGAAGATGAAAGAAAAGAGGCAGAGAATTGAAACGTGCCGTTGACCAGCAGCTGAAAGGAGCGCCGATGTTCCTCTTTAGTGATCTTATTGGTAAGGACCATTGTGTAATTCCCAGCATCCATTTCGGTGACACCATGGATGATGAGGGCGTCACTCCTCTGTCTGACTCTGTAGTCCTCCCTCAGCGGGAGACCATTTTTCAACCTGAAACAGAAATGAATGTAAGAGATTCACAATGAGAGCACATGTTAGATCTGAACAGAGCTCTGATTCACTGCCATAAAAACTGGTTCTGATATTTGTACTCTACAGTGAACGCACCATTTGAAGCTGGGCTCTGGGTACGCTGAGTACTTGACAGGAATCAGGGTGGTTTGATCTCCCACATTCACCTCCCAAACCTTCAGCCACGGCTCCTTTATTTCAATGAACGGCTTCTCTAGAAAAATTAAATCACAAATAGAGATTTTTAAATGTGTGACTACATTTGCTGCAGGAGGTGAAGGTAAAAAAGTCTCAACAAACAGGTGTCAGCATGAGCATTTCTGCCATGTTCATGACATTTAATGTGAACAGCAACAGGCAGACCAATGGGACGCTGTTGATGTCAAACCAGGAATGTCCCAGTGTGTCCTGCTTGGTGAAAAGATCAGCAGACATGTCAACAAACTGTCTACAGAAAGGCTGCACATGCACCACTGCTTCCTGCAAAACAACAACAAAATCCAATCTAACACACACAATGGATTCAGTCTCTTTTTGAGGAGCTTCACTGTCAAACTGCTGCATAAATTCAACATGACAACAGAGGTGACATCAGGCAGAAATATGACTTTTTTTCACTTAATCACTTCACAAAACTAGTTCAAGTTTTCCTTTGTTGAGCTTCTCTGTTTTCAAGAGCACAACCACAGCCTTTATCAGCACAAAATGTCATCAGGATGAAAATGGAAAATATTTCTCAAATAAAATATGAACTAGATTAAAAAGAAAACAAGAAGGATAAATAAAAGAATGAAATCTATATGAATTTAGTAGAAAAGGAGAAAAAGAATGCAGAAAAAGTCAATGAACTGGATATAAATCAAAAGAATGAACTGTTATTTTTACAGACATTTATAATCATTTAACCAATTTAACTTCAAATCATGTTATTTATTGATTTAATAATTTTTATCTGATAGAAAATCTTAGGTCACATCATCAGCAAATGACAACATGAACATATTCAACCCTCAGTGCACCTACCATACACTTTAAGAACTGCAGAGGCGCTCTTCTCCATCTGCCCACTGGATGCAGTGCAGGTGTACTCTCCACTGTGGTCCACCGTCACATTCTCCACAATGAGCGTGTTGGACAGCTCCAGAGAGTTCCACAGCTTCTTCTTGTGAGGCGTCGCATGGGTCGGCCTCGAACCGTTCTGGAGGTAGAGAGATGTCACAAATGTGATGTGTGTTTGTCTCTTAAGACTTTCACTATGCAAGCAGACAGAACCTCAAACACATATCTCTGCACTTTGGTGCAGAGATGAGCTGAGGGATTCCTGAAAGCAAGATGTGAGGACTATATGCAAGGACAGTGAAAGCGAGATACAGCATTTCTGGTATCTCTGTGTCCTCAGGGGTGAGACTGAGACTGAGACAGACTGAGTGAAGCTTGTCACATGGCTTCAACATCAGTGTACAAGAAAATTAACCATCACAGGAGAAGAGCAGGAAACCCATGGACACTGACCAGCCCCTGACCGGAGTGAGTCCAGTTGAACTCGATGCCCACGTTGAGCTCGGTGTGGGCAGTGCAGCTGAGCACCAGCCGCTCCCCAACGGACAGCCTCACTTGTGCCGGGGTCAGGGTGAGGTCATGGATCTTATATCCTGCGGAAAAGGGAGGGAAGACGCAACAGTCAGTCTATGGCCTATTGTTCTCCTGAGACCAGAGACCCTCTCTCTGCACCTATTCATTCTATCATGTACTTACATCACTACACTTGGTGTGTCTCTATATACACAAAACACACAAAAAACAAACACAGTACAAAACACACACACAGACTACCACATCTTACCAACAACGGCTACAATGTAGAGCGGAGACTTAAATGTCTCATTTCCAATGCGAGTCTGACAGGACACCACCCCGGCATAGCTGATCAGGTAACTGGGAACAGTGAACCCCGTCTTGGCATCCCACTGAGAATCCCTCCCATCGGGATGAAGCTCCTTGTTTGGATACTTCTGACAGACACAGAAATATATGTAATGATTTTGCACCACAGCAGCTGTTGCACACCCACAGGCTTATCTGATTATGTAAACAATAAAACGTAAGATAAAAAAAAATGGCATGAGGTCATAAGCAACAGTTCCTGATAACAAAGGAGCTGATGGGACTCCTGAGAGTTTATTTTTCAATTAGTATTAGCCTTTGGTTTCACTTTCACTGATTTAACAGGTTGATCCATCAGTTTGAAACACACAGGCTAATGTATTCGTCAAAGTGAGTTAGTACTCAGTCTTGGAAAGCTGTGTAATGTCAGACTTATTTTTCAGCAGCAGCTCTGGAGGAGCTTTCTGAAGTCTGAAAAATAACCCTGGTGATGCCTTCAGGGTTATTTTGGCTCAGGCCTGAAGACAAAAAAACTTGGCAAGGAGTTTGAGCATTAACATGGGCATTAACCAGGAATGAAGGGTCAACTAAATGTTATTGGTTCCATTTTGGGAGATGCAGGATTCAGTTTTTAGGGAGCTTGATCCAAAAGAAGCTGCATATCACAGTGTGTTTCATTTTGAATGGGATCAGTCTTTTCTTAGCCTGACTCCTCTGTGTCCCAGAAATGCACCACTAACTCTATGACTATGACTATGATGCTGTTTAATCCCAATTCTCAAACTTTTTCCACATCAACCACCAAAAACTACCACAAAACAGCAGCATATTACTAGAATTGAACCATTTTATGTCATACAAAACACTTCAACTACAGAAACAACTCTTCCTTACAGTGTGGAGTGTGACGTTGAGATCCTCCATCGAGCCTCTGCACGGTATCACCACCCGCTCTCCCTCACGGATGAAAACCACCTCGTATTCCTTTTCAGATGGCACGAATGGCACCTTGTTATCTAACATCACAAACATGTTTTAATGAAATGAGGACAGAGATGTATCATACACCATAATGAACCTGTGTATATGTGCCCCCATCAAAAGCTTATAGTGGGTTATACCGTGGACGAACACATAGGCTGAAACTGAGGTCTTGCCATCCTCCACTTTCAGGTCCCTGTAGGAGCACTGATACTGTCCAGTCTCATTGACAGTTGCATTGGAGATCCTCAGCATGGTGCAGAAGAGCCCTGCTCCACTGCAGTCACTGATGGAGAAGTGGGTGCTTGTAGGAGGAATCGACCATGTCAGGTACTGACGACCTCTGCCGACAAAGGGACAGACAGGTAAAAATGTGTGCAGGTGTTGGGGTGTCATGGAGGGAATCCAGTGAGGTACGTCGGTACACACACCTGCATGTCAGCTCCAGGTTGTCAGATTTGTTCAGTCGGTGAGTGCCGGTGTTGAGCGTTGGTGGATCAGGCATGAACCGCAGTTCAATGGCTGCAGGAACCAGTAACAATAAAACCAGTCAAACAAACACAAGCAGCAGAGATTACATCAGTCTTACTGGTCCCTAACAAGTTATGTCAAAGAGGCCAGAGGTCACAATCAAAAAGATGATAAGCACATTGGAGAAGAGAAGCTCTGCAGCATGGGACGTGTTTGTAGAACTGGCTCTGTAGTTACTCAGAGCCATTTTTTCCACTGCTGCAGAAAATGGCGGAGCTGTGTAAAAACAGGAAGCAGGGGAAGATGGGCCTGGTGCAGCTCAATAGCCCAGCACAGTGTGGTGTAGGTGGGGTTCCTGTTTCTGAGGATACAGCTGTCCACCTCCTCCTCCCTCTGAGGCCCTAATGCACAGACCGTATTGTATAGGGGGGGGGTCATTGAACTGACCAAATTAGCATTATATGAAGCTGCTGTAATTTCACATAATAATCTCTACATTTAACATGACCATCCATTTTCCTTTAGTAAATTCAAACTGGCTGATGACGGATGGGATTAGACCCTTTAAATCCAAAGCTTCCCTCCTTTTTCCCTTTGTCCTCAGAAGATAAACTGACACTTTTACACACTTTTCACCACTGTTCACTGTTTCTAAAGCACACACATGCTGAGGGATGACCCTGTCCTTATAGACTCAGACCTGAGGAGCACATGGAGCTGAGAGAAAAAGAAAGACAATCTGGTTTCTAATCATTTTGGCCACAAACTTATATATTATAAAACAACTTCACCTGTTATTCCGTTTGGTCAGCAGTCAAGGTGAGAAAGTTTAGCCTTTGTATTTAGTTGTCTTACCAGCGACACAAGTGATTTTCAGGATAATGCCCAGTAGTGGAATGACGGAGACCGCCTGAGCCATCATCCGACAGGAGCCGCGGACAGAGTCCTCATCAAAGTCCAGTCCAAACAGCTTCAGCGCACTGAGAGTAATCCTGGAGGCTCAGCACTAAGCCACTGACCCCTGAGGCTTCACGGTCCACTCCAGAGAGACACGACCCCGCCGAAAAACTCATGAAATCACGCAGCGCTGGAGCCGCGGTGGACGGAGATCAGCAGCGCGTAAAGTGCGGCGGCTGGGTGGGTGTGTGAGCGTGCGCGTGCGTGTCCATGGAGCCGGAGCTGCTGGAAAAGAGGATGGAGAGACGCGCTCCGGCCGAGCAGCCTGCAGGGGAGGAGGAGTCTCTCTGAACTCACCCTGACAAGTGAGAGACAACGGTGAACTGCGAGCAGAGCGTCTGAGGGAAACACCTTCAGGTCAGGTCACAGAGACATAAACTGTGACCATGGATAGAGCTCAGGGAGCACAACCATTGTTACAGCCGTTTCTCATCACACGTTTTTTATGTTTGTAAGGTTGTATAGTGACTGAAATGTGGCCCATTAAGACTGTTTGTGCTGCTCTGCTGCCAGAAGCCTGGTTTTATATAATCTGATAAAAGTAGCAAACACACAAGAGGCTGAGCTGTGAGCTTTCAGATGTAGAATATTTTCTATGAAATAATCACTCAGAGAGAAAGTCAGAGGAGACAGAGGACATGAGTCTCTGACACAGCTCACAGCCTCCATCTGCCTCTGCCACTCAGCAGACACAGACACACTCCTCTCAGTAGCCAAGGTTTGTCCAGAGAGTTACTAGATCTGCCCAAGAGCAACAGACAGTGTGGTCTCAGTCAAGAGAAAGCATCGAGTCTATCAGTCAGCCGGTTGGTCTGTCGGTCGATCAGGAGCTGTAGCCTACATAGTCATTCTGAGTCCTGCAAGCCACTAATATTTTACTCTGAAAATGTTTTATTAGCTGAGTGACATTGTTACTGTCTGACTGTCACACACATAATAACAATTCATAAGTCAAGATGCGCTGACTGTGTGTTGAGCTGGAACACTTGAAGCATTGAAGCATCGTCCTCGCTGCAGTGACCAGAGATTCAGTCTGACCTTGGCCCATTTCTGCATGTCATACCCTCTCTCTCCCTCTCTCTCTCTCTCTCTTTCTCTACAGACTGACTGTGGACCGAGCCCAGAGTCTGGTCACAGCAAGGAAGATGATGAGAAGAGGATGGTAAGTTTTTGTAGAAATATTCTCACAATTTCGATTCTAAACCAGAGTTGAAGAAGTTGCTCTGTGAAGGTTTTTGTTGCAAAAACTTGAGCACCTGTAACAGTGAAATTTGTAGTTGTATGAAATAATCACACGTGTATCAGTAAATTTGAGGTCTCGAGCTGTGTACTCGTACATTACACAACACAACAGTTACACCTTCTCAAATCTAGTGCACAAATCCTGTTTTACAAATCACAGATTAAAAAACGTATTTGCTCACATTTGTGCCACTGATGGATTTGGTGGAAAACACATCGACACATCAGGTTTCAGGCCGGTGTTTAATCTAACGTGTCATCTGTTCATCAGCTCCACCAGAAACACAAAGGTGACTTTGTGTGGAGATTTTGTCAAAAACTGGTCAAGTGAACAAGGCACATCTCTGGTCAGCCAGATGCCACATGACTGAGTCAGTCGAGTGTTGGAGTTTTTCTGCATTGTTTTCAAAATGATTTGGCATGAACAAGCTGTGTTGCAAAATTAGAACCTCTGTCACAGGATTAAGTTATTCTCAGCCTCTTTAGTGACCTTTTTAGATCCAAAAAGCACTCAGTGATAAAGTGAATGACTTTTTGGACAAACCAGCTCTTTTGTGTCAAAGAGAATCACCAGCGCTGCCCTGCGGGGGTCAGCTCAGCCCTCTGCGGACACACCTCTCTGTGCTGATCACACTGCATCTAATGAAAGAGTTTCTCTCTGAGTGGCCTTTTACCATAGATCCAGCTGAAATCACAGGTCAGTCACAAGTTTGTCACCCAGTCAGAAGCTGAGACAACTGATGAAGATACTCTGTCTCTTCTACCTTCAACGACATCATGTGAATCACGCCATAAAACCAGGATTCAAGCAGCGGATCAAAAAATGGCCTTGAAGTTAACATGAAGTCTTCATGAGTCACGTTTCACTCACTATTTCAAATTTGTCCTGCTTCTGGCAACAGTAACAGTAAAATGTGTAAATAAGAGCAGCTTTAATGGAAATCCACCTGTGTTAAACTACTGTGTGTGTGAGTATAGACAATAGGAGAGAGATAATAGCCAGAGAGGTGACAGATTTAGTCTTGTTTATATATTATGGAACTATCTTTCCAAGGCTTGGCAGAAATCATCTCGATTGGTCATTTCCTTTCCTTCCAGCGAGGTTTGCTCAAGAATACATTTTTCTCTCTGAGTCACTGCCCTCCTTTTCAGAGGGGCAACAAGAATTGAACACGCTGAGACTAGAACACTAACAACAAGACGATGGAAATATTTTCAAGAAATTCTCTTAAATCTAAATTAGAAATGTAATTAAATTCCATGTGTCAGAACACCTTTTGTACCCAGCAGAACTGAGACTGTCCTTGTCCACATATTTGAAAGCTGAAATCACAAATCTGTAGAAGTTGGAATTCAAGTTGTGGGATAATTTGGGACAGTGAAGTGATAAGTCAAAGAGCTAGGGAGCAGCACACATTGCAGTCCACACTGCATTTCAGTTCTGCCTCGAGAAACCAAACATTGAGATTGCGACCGCTCATCATGTTTTTCACAGGATGCGTTGAATGTAGTGTTTTACCTGGTGATGAGGAGCAGGGGGGGATTCATCAGGGTTTAAGGAGATGATGGGCCGGTGTGTTATGTGCTGTTATGTCCACATGTTTCCTGGCCTGGTCACTCCTACAGGGACTCCCTGCCCACCAAACCTGCTACCCTCCTCCATAGCACCACTTCCTGGAGGGCACTCCACACAGAAGGCAGCTCTGGAAAAATGGAAACTGATTTCCACAGAACAGAACTTTTGCCTAAAAAAAAATCTTCCTTTTGTTTTCCAAATTCAATATGAGATAATTGCTTTGAACTATGGCCCAGTCAAAGACAAAGAGAGACATAAAAGATGCCTTATGTATTTGTGGGACAACTCACGGTATATATTTTGATGTTGATTATTAAAAATGATATGACATGATATGAAAGGTAACAGCTTGATATGAGTATGAATTCATCTTTCCCAGTTACTGACACAACTAGCATTAAAGAAAAGTCTGTTTATAGGCCATAGTTTTTATGGCTAAAGCAGCTATGTCTGTTTTGATATGAATGCAAAACAGTGTTTGTGTCACATGTGAAAAAGTCTTCACATGACATGTAGTGAATTGTCTTGGCACACTTTGTGTTTGTGGTCTGAGATCACAGGGTTTCAAAGGTCAATGTCCCACAATTCAATATGGAAAGAATGGGCTTGAAGCAAGAGACACAGGAGAGGGAGGGGTTGGGGTAGTGTTTGTGTGTTCACCCTGTATTGTTGTGAGTGACAGAGAAAAGAGGGCACAGTGCAGCTGGCAGTAGTGGAAAGAAGAGCTTTACACACACAAGTGCATTGCACACAGTGATTTTTATATATGAAATGGTTCTGCATATAAAATCAAAATATATGGTAAATCCCAAGGAGCTTCACTGAATTAATATCACTGGATCTATGTGAATATGATATGTGTATATATGGGAAGAAGTCCTTGGAGACTTTTGAGGCAGAGGAGATTTGAGAATGAACTTCTGTTGTCTCCATCCTTGGTGAAGTTCACTCTTGTCGTGAAACCTCAGTTCAGTGACTTTACCAGTGAAGCTGCCGACAGTCCTTCTCATCAGAGGTGTTCACAGTCTTTGTTGATCTTCGCTGGTTGTCTGTTTCTCCACATTCTCCTACCATTGATGCAGAATAGGGGAAATTCTTCATAAAGCTGCATCAGTTCCCTTTCCATCTTAGCTGCAAGGTCTTTGGGTGACAGATTGTTTCCACAATCGTGGACAACCAAAAGGTCAGGAGGACTCAGTGTGGACAACTCTGCCTTAAAATGGGGAGGGACACCACTCCAGTGAATGCATCCATTGCCAAACCGCTCAACAAAGTCCAGACTCCTCCACAGAAATGTCACAGGGTCACCTGGGATGGAGCCTCTTCAGGGGTGTGTGGTATCCCTGTATCTTCCTCCTCTGAATTTGTCATCATCCTAATCCTCTTCCCTGATGGAGAGGGGGTCTGTCCACTGATGTGACATCAGGGCCCTTTTTTCAGCAGACATCCTCCTCTTTAGATTTTCCGCCAGCTCCTTTCAGAGGACGTACAGTCCGTGCTGTGTTTGCATGTCTGCAAGATTTCATCATAGGTCCTCCTTATTTTCTGTAGCAGCTTGATACGAGCCATGCTAGATTTCTGCTCGCTCCTCAGCAGTGTCATTGGCCTTTGTTAACTCCTTTTAACAACATAGGATGGACGCCTGCTTCCCTGGCTCCTTATCAAAAGATCTGGTGTTTGTCCAAACTGGTGTGAATAACACAGTCAGAAACTGTAAACTAATCTTATTTGTATCAGTTACAGGTTCAAGATGTTAGTTAAAGAGGAACTATGCAGGATTTTCACCGTAGCTATGCTACTGTTTTACCTTAATTAATCAGCTTTGGAGTAATTGTGATGGGTACATATACTTGTAACTTGTTACAGGGAGAATGGAGGTTCTCTCTCTTCCACCTAGCGTCTCTTGGCTGAAAACCAAACTTGCAACATCAGTGCAGTACTTGGCCGCCGACCCCGTGTCCCAGCTCTAGTTTCTGTGCACTGTGACACAAACATGCTCCGTAACTCGTAATATCTTGTTTATGACAGTTAAGACAGCACAAATATGCACGTCGTAACATCGTTTCTGATATATAACGTTATCCACCGCTCCATGGGTTGCTTTTTCATTGGCTTTGTTGAAAACAAATGCACATGGCCCAGAGGAGGGTTAGCAAAACAGTGGAAAAGCGAGCAGACTTGCATAGTTCCCCTTTAAAGGAACTGTTTGGCAGTTTGGCAATGAGTCAGATGTATATTGACAGCTTAAAGTCTCCTGCTCATATTTAACAGGCAGCTTTTTTGCCTCCCTACAAGCATCAGTGGAGAGAGAAAACTTTCAGATGCCAAAGAGACAGAATTGTCAAATGTAAGAGGGACAAAGCTGTCTCATGTTTTGTGATCAAACAAGATTTTAAAATCATGTTGTCAGATTTGTTTCTCTTCCTGTCTGAGTATGTCTGACTCTTGTTAGTATTAACACCGAAGCATGAGGAATTTGCCAGTTGACACACAAGCGTCTGGATATATCGTCTGCTCCAGAAACAAAGGGGAGAGAGTCCAGAGTAAACAGTGTCTTTCTTTGTGTGTCTCATTCTTTTTTGCTTTAAATTCTTCTCTGAAGTGTATCTGATCTGGACAAACAGATTTGTATAACTGCTACAAATCTTACTCTCATGGTCCAGTGCCCACAAAACACCTCCTCATTCCAAGTAAGAGGTTCCTGCAAAGTCTGGGGGCCCAGAGGGTCCAGGTCTTGGCAGAGCAAAAAAAGAGGGGGACACTGAGGACAGGGAAGGGAGGGAAGCAGGACACAGTCCACACTTCCTCAGACAGGATACCATGTTCCTCTAAGAGGCATCCTGGAATCTAATGCCTCAAAGGCCTCAGCAAGTCTTTCACACAAACACACTTCTCTTCCTTTGACACATTACTGCATTGTAGAGAGGAGGAACTCAGACAACTTGTCAACATCGAGTAGAAAGCTCAGCAGAAAGTGAGTAGGAGTGAAGCATGGAGGCCATCGAGGTCAGTTCAACATTGTGTCTGGTAACACCAGCCTGAAGATCAAAGTGTGATGAAGCGATGCACATTCTGAATCCACAGAACTGCTCTAAACAATGGCACACATCTCCACATAAGTTCACACTGACACGCTTCTCTGTTGCATATCAGAGGGAAATCATTTTCCTTTCAAGTCATCAAGTTACTTTGTTGATAAAGGTTTTAAATACAAACGATATGATCAACTCATAAAACACATGCTATAAATTTAACAAGCAATTGTATATAAACTAGTAAAAGTCAAGTCCCTTTCCTTCAGCTAAAACATGCTGTAACCTGCAACTTTAACTAGTATAACCTAATAATAATTTGGTTGAGTGTACAGTTATATATACTAACACTTGTGAGTGCTTTGATATGTGACACTACTGTTAAAGAATGTTCATCAGTGCTGAAATATTAGTCAATTTACTAATGATCAATGCACATTTTATTTTAATAATCAATAGGCTTCTGTGAGTGTTTACTTGGCTTTATTGATCAATAATTACATATATAATATACACATTGAATTTTCCTTAGTGAAATATATACAATTAAAATAATGATGCTTAAGGATAGATTATTTATTAAACCTATTACAAATCATATATGATTAGTCTATACATATTTATGTAGATTACATTGTAGAGAAATGCTGCACTAATATGAATCCATCATAAACCTAAATGTTGGTATCTTATATGGCATGCTCAAAAGGTCTGAGACCAGTTTCCTTTGTGAGGACAGACATGTTTAAAATGAATAAGACATAGACATAGAATTTGCACATATATAAGTTATACCTTATAAAATTTCACTGTATATGATATTCATGTACATAAAGCCTCCTAATTTTCCTACAGGGATTACATAAACTTATATCTTGGTTATGAATATGTGATTAGGTAGAATGAATCCCCTTATGGGTGACATATATATGACAACATCACTCTTGATATAGGAATGAATCAGTCATTATGTTACGGTATGAACACTGATAGGTGAGATGAATAACACTGATTATTTCATTACAATGGCATCTGTGAATGGGTAGAATATATCAGGCAGCAAATGACTATTTAGTCCTTAAAGTTCATGTGTTGGAAGCAGCAAATGTAATGATCTAAGCAACATGACAAGAGCCAAATTGTGTGAAAACTGGGTCAGAATTGCGCAGGTCTTGCTGGGTGTTGTAGAGGTCAGTCTGCTGATCCCTGTCCAAAAGTGCCTACAATGGGTATGAGAGCCTCAGAGCTGGACCAAAGGACCAATAGAAGAAGGTGGCCCGGTCTTATGAATCACATTTCCTCTGCATAATGTGCCCGGCTGGTGCGTGTGTTGCTTACCTGGGGAAGTGAAGGAAAGCTGGCAGAGGCAGTGTGATGCAGGGAAACTCTGGCTCCTGCCATTCATGTCACTTTGACACATAACCACCCACCTTAAACATTGCTGCAGACCATGTCCGCTCCTTCATGGAAACAGGGTTTTCCTAATGGCAGTGGCCTCTTTCAGCAGGATAATGTGCCCTCTCACACAACAATGACTTCAACATGTTGGCCTGTCCTCCTACATATAACAGAACAAACACAGTGAAAGAGAAGTCAGAGCTGTTTGTGTCAATAGGCAGACCTGCACATGATTAGGCAGGTGGACATATGGCTCATCTGTGTTTTTCTGAATGGCTAAAAAGACATTTGTCAAGTTTGGCTGAATAATACATGGACATGTCGATGAATACCATGTTGGCTGCAGGAACACATTCACAATAAGAGTGAGGTGCTGCCCCCTGCTGGAGCCTTTATCACTTTATTATACACCCCCCCCATCACATTTCATCCGGAACTCTAGCGACCGTTTCAGACGGTCTCTTTTCAGTGTTGCACAAAACAATGTCCGCAACCCGCGGAGCTGAAAAATGACTTGGAGCCCAGTGGGCCTGAGCCTCATTGACACTCTGTGGTGTTTCCTGGCTTTTTGTTTCCTCGTGGCCTTCTGTGCGCACAAAGCCTCGAGCAAATATGAAACAAGTGGTTTTTATGTGTTATTTCAGGATCTTATTCGATACGGAAAAACAAAACAAAGCCTCAAACGAGACGAATGGCTGCGTGTGTTCGACGTCCCTAAAAGGTAACTGAGATTTCACACCTGTAATTCATCAAGCTACAATATTGGTCTGTAGTGTTATTGTGTACCTGTTCAGAAGCTGAACGGCCCCTCCTCCCCTCAGGTGGTTCTGGCACTTCTACGCCCTCTCTGTTTGCTGGAACGGCCTCCTCCTGACCTCCTACCTCAGCTTCATATTCCAGCTCCAGCCCCACCCATCACGGCTGACCAGGGTTATAGACATCTTGGCAGGAGTACCAAGCACTGGTGGTCAGGGTAGGTTTTTACAACCCTCTAAAGCTCCTGTTCTCCCGTTGCACTTACAGTGGTGGTGTCTGATGTGAGTCCTGTCTGCAGTCCCACAGCTGTCCACTGTCCTGGTGCAGCTGCTCCTCTGGCTCCACTCCCTCAGGAGGCTGCTGGAGTGCTTGTTTGTCAGTGTCTTCTCCGATGGGTCCATGCATTTGGTGCAGTATGCCTTCGGACTGGGATACTACATCGTACTGGGGTTGACGGTGCTCTGCTCAGATCATGCACTGAAAGGTTAGACAGGAAGTAGTCCTCTGTGCATCTACCTGTCACTGCTTCCACTGTGTCATATTGATGTTTGTGCTGTTGTTTAGGGAGTGGCCCCCTTCTCTCTCAGCTGGACTGGCTCCATGTGGCTGGATTAACACTGTTCATCGCTGCCTCACTGCTGCAGTATCAGTCCATGGTCCTGCTGGCCAGACTTCGCACCGGAAAGTCTGGTAAACTTGTTGTCTTCCAGCGTCTCTGCGTGTTTTGAGTCCTTTAGTGCAAATTATGCACAGGTCATTAATGCTGACCGTTGCCAAAGCACTGGGATTTCAAAGAATATCATATCATACATAAAGTGTGTTGTTATTGCATTATTGAGTTGTTGAAAGTTGAAAGTTGTTGCAAATTACATAACTAACAGACATAGACCACAGAACTATAATGTTCACTTGGTAGTATTTACAAATGGTGAGATGAAACTTCATGATGTAAAGCAGGTTAAGAAAAGGTTTATTTCTTGATGCTTCATGTAACAAGGTTGACATCTAGTGGCAAGAATGTAAAATAGGCAAATACACATATTTGTGTCAGTATAAGCGAAATTAAGATTGTGTTTTTTTTAGTCTAAGCAGATCTTTAAAGTAGAGGTGAAGGCAGACTATACTTTATATGAATCAGATGTATCAGTCAGGTTAGGGCCAATATATGTGTGAGGCTGAAAGATCAGCAAAAAAATCTGCATTTGCCTTTCACTGTCCTGAAAAATAGTATAGAAATGATAATGTGATCTGTGAGTTTATACCAGGGTTATTACAGTTAACTAAAACTAAGTCTAAAACTAAAACTTGCAGTGAAAAAAATGTAGTAAATTGAAATGAAAGTGAAAAACAAAAACTAAATAAAAACTACAATGAACATTGCAGAACTAACTAAAACTAAACTGAATTGCAGGTAAAACTAGAAAATTTCCTCGCAGATATTTTGAGAGTGCCACAGGGGCCCTGCTGGGGGTGTGATCTCTGTCAAACAAGGGAATCAAACCTACGACCGTGTGTGTGTGTTTGTGTTTCACAGAGACGTCATATAAATGTATGGGAGACAGGGATCAGAAGCAGATTGACTGCAGAGACATCAGAAGAGTCCCTGATTAATACATTTGTCTCAGCTGTGGCCCTGGCCTGAGGCTCAGAGGTTGCCACGGCAACTTGAGGGGGTTGCAATTTTCTGCTTTGGCACTGGTCTCACACTTGGGCTTATTGTGACAAAACGGTAGCTCCTATCAGAAAAAGAAGCAGGCCGTGAGCGTCCAGAGGACTTCCCAAATGCCTCGATACGATATGATTCAGTGTTTCTAGAGTAAATATTTTGGAAACGCTTAAAAACACACGTTAAAAACAAGAGTCCCTTCTGCTTCTCTCAGAAAATCTTTGTATTGAGTGAGTGGGCAGCAGGAGGGGATCTGGCCACGCTGAGAGGCTCACAGTTTAAATTCTGTACGTTTCTCTGCCTTTTTGTCAACAACTGTGGAATAAATGATGTGCAGAGTGTAATTTGTGGCTGGGAGCAGTGTGCAGGGAGAAAAGTTTCAGACAATTTCAGATAACTTCTCCTACTCTAGCTGATGATGTCATCCACTCTAGCCCAAACATTCTGCACAATACACACCCATTATAATCTCAACATTTCTCCAAAAATGATCATGGTCATTGAACAGTGATTTATCAAAAACTATGTCAAAATATGGAGTAATACATCAATAGACAAGACTTGGGTCTATGTCTAAGTGAAAGTATGCTGCAGCAGGAGCCATTTATAAAAGTTTTAGTTTTCTTAGAGATGGCTAAAGTTGCAGGAAGAAAATGCCACAGCTCAATATAAGATCAGATAAGATAAGAATTATGTTATTAATCCCCAAAGGGAAATTCATTCAATATGGGACTATTTCGAGTATGACCCCCAGGTAGATAAGAGTAAATGTGTCGAGATGAGGACAGATGGGAACATTAGTGTGATACAACTAAAAGAGAAAAATCCCACAAATTTGAAAGTTCATCTTGGGAGCTTTCACAGAGAGGCCTCTACAAATCATGGCTCTCCTAATAACTGAAACACTGAAAACTTAGACTGAAGCTAAAAAAAAAAAACTAAACTAAACTGCTTAATCACTTTTTGAACTAACTAACTATGATAATATTGGTTTATACCAAACAGGCCTGTCCTTAGGCACATTCATGTAACATCACAATGCCTCATTTATGATACATTTTGACACAGTTTACCCTTGATCAAGGAATTTGCAGCTCTGTTAATTTGGATATTACACATCTTAGTGCAATTTGGTAATATTCAATTTATATTTTAGCTGTTGTCTTAACTGGATTGAAGTGGAAATGGTGTAGTAAATGTACACTGTGGGCAAAGAACATAGGTTGTGTAAAATGCCCACTTCCTTCTTTATTACAAAATCACAACTTCTCAATTGTGTGGGGACCAAGAAGATGTTGGTGATGATTTGTTATATGTTCCCCCCTGCCTTTGAGTACAACCTTTTCCAGAGCACAGATGAGACAGGACTGCACTACAAAAACCCATTACCAACTTGTAAAGGCCTGATTAAACCACCACAAACTCATTTCTATCTTCTCCCAGTATTTTTGTGAGTCCCTGGGCCATCCAGTTATTTCTTTATATACAGATTTAGGTTTGTCAAACTGAAGGCGTTGTCCTTGATGAATTCATTACAAAAACAACCAAATCACTTGTATGCAAAATATCCATTAAACCGAATATGTCATTTTGCCCAGAGGCCTTTAACACATACATACACATTTCATATATGCTTCATTGGAAATGCTTAGCTGTAGTTGAGACGCACTTCAAACACCACTACAGAAGTATATTTGGGACCTTCAGCTGGTCCACACCCCTTTCACATTATACATATTCATTTAAACCTTTGTTAATCAAAATTATCAGTTAGTGCAGCATTAATTGAACATATTAGTTGCCTGCATGCATGTCTGTGTAAGGGTAATGTGAACTGCTTGTATGTGATGTCTTTGCGGTCTGTTGTCTTGCAGGAGCAGTGCAGACACTGGCTCACAGAGTGCCAGAGGGAGGCTGGTTCGAGCTGGTCTCATGTCCACATTACTTTGCTGAGCTGCTGATCTACATCTCTCTTGCCTTGGTTTTTGGAGGCCAGTCTCAAACATGGTGGCTTGTAGTCTGTTATGTGCTCTTTAACCAGTCACTGGCAGCACAGCTCTGTCATGACCTTTACATCAGTAAATATGAGTCATACCCACAACGTAGAAAAGCACTCATACCTTTTGTGTTTTAGAGAGTTGTCAACACTGGATCTTGTTATACAGTACACTCTGTTTTGGGAACAGTAAACAGCTAAACAAACGCACATCTGAGGATGCGAGAGAATGTGCTGGTGAAAAACTCAACTCTCTTTCAGAGTTGATTGACAAGGTGCTCCGGACTATGTGCAGCTCCTCACCTCAGCAGCCAACAGGACTGTGACAGCTCCAAACTGAGTGAGAGGTGGAGCAGAGCTGCAGGATCATTCCTCCACAGCTGATGAGCTGCTTCTTTGACACAATTGTGAAGAAACGAGGAGCCTCACCACAGAATGACAGTTCAATGCAACAAGACGTCTTTTGTCATAATAATGTGTGATGACATATTATCCCTATGAAAACATACAGATGTACGTTATACATATAAGATGAGCTAACTTGTAAAAATAAGCAACTTTTTTTTTTTCAACTAATTTATGTAATTAAAAAAGGATATTTTTGAAAAGATGAGGAATCTGAGAAATTTTTTTGGCTTTGAACATTTTTCTTGTTATACATATGATAAAATGTTCAAGTTCTGCTCACAGCAGAATACCAGTTTATCTTATACATTAAAGAGTTTTTGATTAAATCAAAATATGTGGAAAAATGACTGAATATTGTAACACAAGCTATTTTTGTGTAACAGCAGTCTTTTATTTTTATCTGGACAGTGTTATACTGCTGTCATAGAAACATTTGGGTATTGTAATGCAAATCATTCTGAACCATAATATAAAATCAAATTACAAACAACACGATGAGAAGACAATTGTATATATTTATATTTAATTACTCTGCCCACTTATTTATTGTGATAATGGTGTATATTTAGAGTATACACATGATGGTGACATAATATGTAGGCAATCTTTGGCAGAAAACTGATCAAAACGATTAATTGTACAAGTGTACAGAGCATGCTTGTGTCAAAGACCTTATTGAAGGATAATCAATACTGAGTATCTAGACAGGTGGAGGTTATTTGATGACAGTGAAGTAGTAACTGACTACATGAAGTGATAACTACATAAGTATTAAGTATTTTCCCTGTGTGTTTTTAAACCATTGAATTGAGTTCAAATCATAGACTGTATATAACAAGGATTTCTTAGTGACAGCAATACTGTCCAATCACTGTACTCTCCATCGTGTACGTCAGCCTACAGCTAACGTCATTCATCTGACGGTCCAATCATCTCTCTGATTTCGTCCTCCAGACTTCTCCTCAAGATCCTAACTTCCGTCTTGAGCTGGCTCGGTCTTTCTCATCGTGACGTGTATCACGGAGGAGTACCGCATATTGTACAGGTTGCTAATATGAAGTTAGCCAGTCTTGTTGCAGGTGATATTAAGTAATTCGGGGAAGAGAAATCAACACAAACTGAGTTTGGTCTGAGCTTCGGCAGCAATAATGCCTCTCATGGTCGGCGGAGGACATGGACGGGCTAACAGAAGTGTAATATGCGTCTTGTTTCCGCTCGCCGCCGTGTTGTTGTTGTCGGTCGGAGTTGCTGCTGTTCCAGAGGAGCACAAACCTGTCCAAGAGCAGCCCCCACAAGAGGTAAAAGTTTGGACCTCATTTCTAGCGGTTAAATCTTCGATTACAGTCGGTCAGCGACAGGTTTTGACGCCTGAGCTGCCGCTGCCTCCTAGCATCTACGAGCTAGCCTGCATGCTAACAGGCATGTCACACTGAGTTCCGGTGTTGAGCTCGAGTGGGTAAAGTTAGTGTTTCACGTCTAAATATATCAAGTACACCTAATGCTTGAATTAAAGGGTGGATACAGCGGATATGTTAGGTGTTAGCATCGTAACATCAGGCTGATATTTCACCACCAGTGTTGTTTACATTTTCATTGGTGCACTGGCAGCATGCAGCCCCGGTGTCGAGGCAGATGGGACAGACATACAAGTTCGTCCTTTAATACAGACTGTGTGTAAGTCAGCTGACCGCCGTGTGTACTGCTGTGTTGATTCTCTGTACAGAAAGCTCCAAGTCCTCACCCACTAGGCCAGGTAGTGTCTGAAGATGACTCCACTAAAGGAAACTTGGGTTTCATCCACGCCTTCGTGGCCTCAATCTCTGTCATCATCGTCTCAGAGTTGGGCGATAAGACGTTTTTCATTGCAGCCATCATGGCCATGCGTTACAACCGGCTCACCGTGCTGGCAGGTGCTATGCTGGCTCTGGGACTCATGACCTGTCTTTCTGGTGAGTAAAAATGTAGAGTCAATACTGAATTTTAAGATTATTCCTTTTACAATGAGTAATAAGTAAGTAATCATTGTCCTCCTGCCTTGCAGTGCTGTTTGGCTATGCCACCACCATCATCCCTAGGATCTACACATACTATGTGTCTACTGCTCTGTTTGCCATCTTTGGTATACGCATGCTCAGAGAGGGGCTGAGAATGAGTCCAGATGAAGGCCAGGAGGAGCTGGAAGAGGTGCAGGCAGAGATCAAGAAGAAGGATGAAGAGGTAAGTCAAGTTTTTACTTCTGAAGACTAGAACAACACTCTTAGCCTCGGCTCATAGAGCCGTACCTCTCCAAGGTGACTGTAAGTCGTTAACGTCTGACTACACATGCATAATTTATCTAGCGTCCCAGATAAATAGCACTGTTGCTGACTGGATGCACTCTCTCACCTACACTTTGACTCATGTGTAGCTCACATGACTTTATCACCAGGAAGGCTGTGCCACAAGGGAAAAAGATAATGTGGTTGTTGAATATGAGAAAAGGGAAAAGACTAATTTAATCTGTCAGGCTGAAGATTTAAATGTGGAATTAAATGAATCAGATATTAGTGCTTTAATTTATTTTTACTACTGTTAATCAAGGTTTTAAAAAAGAAGCCAATCACAGGGCTGCATGGGACTCTGGTTTATCATTTTTTTATTGCAACTGTTATGGATGAAAGTCAGGTTGGTTATCTTGGGAATCCCTCCCTGAACTTATCTGAAGAGCAAATTGTAGCTCATACTCATTGTGCTGTAGACTGTAAAATATCTCATCTGACTAATCCTCTCATCTAATCTAACAGCATTTAATTAAGTAAATTAACCCTGACGCTGCTCTGGTAGTAGCAGGTCCTTTGTGTAGGAGAGTGAAATGTAATATGAAGAATACTCCCCTCGTCCCCTCCCCAGCTTTTTACCCAGTGTTTCTCTTCTTCACTTTGCCCTCCATTGTCTCCTCAGCTTCAGCGCTCCAAGCTGGCCAATGGGACCCCAGATGTGGAGGCCGGATCAGGCACCACCATGCCTCAGGGAAAGTGGCACAGCTTCATCTCGCCCATCTTCATCCAAGCCCTCACCCTCACCTTCCTCGCCGAGTGGGGGGACCGCTCACAGCTGACCACTATTATTCTAGCTGCACGGGAGGTTTGTTACATTTATTGTGCAACACGTTTGTGTGTTGTTGTCACATGTCACATGTCTGAATGTTGCCCTTGGGTGGCCCCAAGGGCAGCAAAATCCTTTGTTTGTTTTTTGTTGAGCCACACCACACACAGTGCACCACTGTGTAACTACACTGCTAATTAAATGTTTAGGCATCATATAATTTTCTTTGTCATGAACATGAAATGCTCTTTTGTCAAAATTCCCAGGATCCATTTGGGGTTGCAGTGGGTGGTACGCTTGGACACTGTTTGTGCACAGGCTTGGCTGTGATCGGTGGGAGAATGATCGCCCAGAAAATATCAGTCAGAACAGGTGAGTGTCATCGTTGCTGTTGTCAGTCTTACAGTGGTAAACTTAAATATAATTCAGCAAAGTCTCTCTGGCCCCGATCACAGTTGGACAGCTGTAAATATGTTGCCTCACATCTGGAATTAAAATGCATTTCCATGTGTCTTGAGTGACAGCTTGTGATCTGATCTCACTTCCCTGCTTTGTATGCAAATGAAGAGGTATGTGTTGTTTTTAGACACTCTAACTATGACAGATGGTCCATTGTCAGTGTGCTGGAGAGATGCAAAGGAAGGGGGGGGGGTGCAGTTAAGTGAATCATTGCACTGCGCAGTTTTACAATAACATCAGGTTTTGTCCATTGGAAATGGTAAAGTATTGTCTGTTCATTATGAAACTTCGTCAGGACAAAGAACGCCACTGGAGACTCCTTCACAGTGTTAAAAGAATGTGATCAGGAGTGATCAGATCTCAGACAGGCGCTCAGTGTGTCACAGGTTCACACCTGAAATTAGAGCCGGCTGCTGGTGGCCAGTTCACCTGAGACAGATGTCTGTGTCACACCTGAACAGGGCCACACGCAAACAGTGGATGTCTTCTCCAAATGGGGACAAATGAGTAAAAATATGTCTGTGATACTAAATTATGTCTGAGTGTGTGTACCAAAGTTCTAATAACTCCTGATTTGAAAGTGAAACAGTAAAAAAGAAACCCTTGCAGTGTAACTGTTGACCTTAAAGCACAATGCTGAGTGAGCTGACTGTGTTGAGAAGTTGAGGACAGTTTGCCAGGCAGGGGACTCATTCTGCTGCTTCCTCCTGAAGTGATTATCCAGCCATTCATTTGAGCATCAGTTAATGTTGTCTGTGTTGTCATAGCAACAGAGTGACCAATGCAGCCTAAACAATTGATTTGAGCTTGTTTTTTGGCTCATCCTAGAGGATCATGGGGCGCTGAGGGCAGCAGGGGTGTGTGCTGCTGCAGAGTTTTAGGAAACAATTATGAATAAGTGTCTGAACATCCTCTAACATACCTGCTCTTCTTCTCTTCATCTCCATAGTAACAATCATCGGAGGGATTGTTTTCCTGGCGTTCGCCTTCTCTGCCCTGTTCATCAAGCCTGAATCTGGATTTTAATTGGACAAAAGACTTTGAGGTTTACTCTGTACATATGTATAAAACTGATCCAGTTGCTGTAGAGAGACTGTAGTTTTGATTCTGTTTGTGCCCAACAGAACATGTGAGAAGTTTAAACAGGGAGCCCCACCCAGCTTCCCCAGAGAGCCTCTGTTCCACTGCAGCCTGTCACTCAGAGGGGGAACTTAATGACATTTTCCAGTCCTAACCTGAAGCAGACACTACTAGTCATTGAACACTAACATCACAGTCAATGTGTTATCCCTATAAAGTTCAGGGGTTAGATACACATTTAGCTCAGAGCAGGAACCTGGAAGACTCAAGTAAAACCCTAAATGAGCAGGAAGTACCCAGTGGCAGGTGTTGGTGGAAGAGAGGCTAGCTAGGAGAGCAGGCAGGGCTGTGGCTCTCTGTACGAGCCCTATCCTCATCACAGGGCGTGTGAGAGAAAGAGGACTGGTTGGATTGTTACTGATTGCTGCCCTCTGACCTGTTCCTCAGAGGTTCTGTGGTTCAGACCCAGAGCCGACATGCAGTACTTTCCTCACACTCGGCCGTCTCGCTCAGTCGCTGAGCCCATTTCAAAATCTTTGCCTTGCCTTTTTTTGTTTTTCCAATGTTGCCTGGTTGAGTTTTGTCTATTTAACATGAGCCTAGGTGCAGGTGTGGCTCATTTGGTTATCCCACCCTCCTCTCCGGGTGAAACTCTTTGCTACACTCTATTAAAATCTCAGAGGAAGTGGGCCTGCTGTGTACTGTGAGCAAAAACTAAACACAGAACCAACGGCACATAATTAAGATGCTGCTCGAAGCTGAGATTTTATGAGGCATCATCGATATATATCCCTCAGTCCTTTGCCCTGTTTGACTGTTAAGACACAGGAGCAGTTTTCTGTAGAAGAGAGGGAGACCTGAACCACTAGAATACCTCTGTGTCCTGGTGTCACCACACCTGACAGGTCTGCATTAGGTACAGAGTCCAGACAGCTGCACCACAGCTCGTCCTCAGCCATTACTGCCCAGAGTCGTTGTGACCGTGTGACCATGACCACACCAGGTACACACGGAAGTCACCGTGTTGTTTTGCCATAAGCAGCTGCACCTCAACCAGCAATGTACTTCAGACGTACGTCTTTCCTTTTATTTAAACTGATATGTATTTATTTAGCTTGATTTTTTTCTTCTTCTTCTTAGCATATGTACTGTAGACTGAGAAAGGGTGGGAGAGAGGGAACACAAGAAACAAGGAATGGAAATATTTTTTTAAGTGAACAGGCCAAAGCTGCGTTGTCAATATTTGACAGGCTGTGCCCGGCTGTGAAATATTCAGTTTGTGATACAGGTTGGATGAGATGCCTATGAATTTGAGATGCTCAATAAAGATGTTTTATGTGTTGTCTTAATTTTTAAAACCAATCATTTGTGCCGCGTTGGAGCTGAACAGTGGAGGCAGAGAAACACACAGGAAAACATTTCATATGGATTTATTTTCAGATTGAAGGGGAGCAAACGACTGATACATTTGCCTTCAAAGGTTATGTTTTGATTTCTGGTTTGTCTCAAGAAATGAATGCACGGCTGCAGACATCCTAGTGAGAACACACCCAACAGTGGGCTTTACTTCACGGAAGCTTTAAGAGAGTGAAGTTTGACTTGTATTATTGAGACAAGTGTTAGATTGAAAATGTTTGAGCTCAGACTGAGCAGCAGGTGGCAGCAGCAGTGTGTCCACTGGCTCACTGCACTCAGAGAAACACAAAGTGAACAGAAGTTCATGAAACTCAAGTTGTCATTGTTTGCAAAAATGTAAGAAGTGTTTTTAATTATGGTGGCTTAAAAACAAATGGTTATATTGTAGTTAAATACAGCTGTAAGGATATTTGTAAATGCTGATTAATATGTTAGCAGTTAAAGCTTCTCCTATGAAGACACATTTTATGAACTAACCACCTACCACACAGGAGAAGTACCAGGATAAATACATTAATAAACATTTACGACCATATCATCAAGTTTTTTTTAGCGTAGAGTTAAAAAAAAAAAATCAATAACCACATTCATAATGAATGAATGTGTTTTATTAATGTTAGATATGAAGATTTGTTGCTTCTCTCTTAAATCAGAGAAAACTGGATATTTTCAAGACAATAAAATACTGTCCTATAAACTGATGAAAAATAATGACGTCCATAACAAAGGGGTTGAAATGTCCATTAAATATCACTATAATCTGTGGCATTTAATGAACAAATTCATCAAAAATAATAGTCAGTTGCAGCCCAATATGAGACATTTGAGGGGAAAAACACATTCAATTTGGTACTAATATCATTATACATGCTGGTAACTGATATTATAAGTGATTCAGTGACAAGGTTTAACTTGTAAAACTCTGGCACTTAGTTACCTAATTGTCAGTAGATGTATCTTTGGCCCAGTTGTCTTTATTTTATTTCATTCATTAATATTTCTTAAGAGTGATCATCTGATGGAACTACTCACAGCCTGCTGATCCTGCAGTACAGCTAACCAACCGTAACTATTAAGTAGCATCAAAACTTTAGAGCGCTGTCAGTGATGTCACAGCAGGTGTTCACCATCACCTGTGAGAAGCACCTACTCTGACATCACTGGTGGGGATGTGACATAAGCCGTCAGGACGTATTGTGTGGATTAAGCTAAGAGAACAGCGACAGGTGTTTCTGTGGAGGAGTGTCCTGCAGCCGTGAATTTCCTGAGCCAAACACCAACGTCACACAAATATGAAAGTGGAGAGAAAACACTGATAGACATTCAGAGTTTCTAGTGTGTACATCAGAACTACACAACACTTAACACAATGCACTGTGTCCTTCCATTTTCAGGACTCGCCTCCTGGACTCTCGACGGATACAAACATTTTCCTTTGTGATTTTGAGACTTGGAAAAGAACCAACTAATGATCACTTTAAAGGCCAATACAGTCCTTGGATGTTGTGCAGTTCATATCTCAACTGAACATTGCATTATGTTTTGAAATGTGCCAATTTTAACCATTTCCAGCTTGATGTGACACAACTTGACTGGGAGGTAAGGATTCAAAATGAACACTGCAAAAGCAACCTTTAAAACTGACACCAGTAATTTGCATAACCATAAAGTCACAAGTAACCAGCTCATTCTGAGGGGGAAAGGTTCAACAGTCTTGTGTGTATGTCACAGTTGGTTTAGATCCTTCGTGTGGTGATGGTTTGGAACTTCACATCTTTTAATTTCACATTTAGTGCTGCTGGCTTTTTAAAACCATTAAATTCTCATTTACTCTTTCTCTTATTGTGCAAAGTCTCACTCAGCCATACACCTCCTTATCCACGACATTCCTGTTCATGACACTTTGGTACATTCTTTCAGGTTTATTGCACTACCTAACCCTGTGCAGGTTTGAGAATAAATGCCATGTGATAGGCAGGGAACTGTCTTTTTTTTTTAAACACTGATATGTAAACACTGATGCCAGTGGAGAGATCCAGCAGTGCTGAGTAGACTGCCTAACTATACTCAGAGTAAATGCAAAGTCAAGTAGCACAGAGACAGCAGGAGCCAGGGATTATGAAAGAATAAACTGAATGAGATATGGGTGCTCACAGGTGTAGTAGGGACAGTCAGCTTCAATGTATCCTGAATATAAAGTGGCTCATGGCAAAGCTGAGGGTGTCACATGTACATGTTTAGTATGAGACCAGTGCTGCTGCTGCTTATGGTTGTTTCATCCACATCATGTGTTTGGAATCAGGTTTGTGTTGAGAGATGACAGAGGGTCCAAATAAAAAACATGTATGTAAATAAATACATGAATGACTTGTGTGTCCATACTCAAACATAACTTTGATACTGGGTAAAGCAACTCCAGATGTAGCCACGTACTGTACCACAAAATAACCAGTCAGACGTGACGACCATGTGTATCGTGTTTATAGATCTCAGCTCTTGGTTCTATACTGATACTGTGAAAGTATCAAAGCCTCAGTCGATAGAGAAAATCACACAGACTGCATTCACAAACTGAGCCTTAAAACCGGTTGTCAGGACTTCTGTGACTTTGTGATGTCACAAGAAAGCAGTAACCAGTCACTGCCCACCTGGAGCCACCATCCAACCTCATATGGTTTGGTTTCTCTGAATGTTTTACCTGAAATGTGCTCTGTGTTTATTAGATCACTCAGTCAGCCAATCAGATGAAAGGCTCCAGGCTTCCTCTCTTCTGATTCGCTGGCCAACTTGCTGAGCTCCAGGGGATGTAAAACTACACTGAGATGGTTTTTAGTTCTTAAAACCACAAATATGTTTTCCTCTGGAAAAACACTTCACGTTAACTCAGTGTGTTAATGAGACCTTTAAACAAAGACCAGTCACATACGTCTGAGAGTTCATCCATTTAACTTCAGTTTTTCACACAAAATACGACAACTCAAGCACCTTAATCAAACTGAGCTGGTCTTCAGGACACATCAGTCGACACAGCAGCTCTTACATGTGTTGGCTCATCTCTCCACTGGCCGATCATCTTTTCTCTGACTGAGTCACTTTAACCTGTTAGACAGACCAACCTCTGGGTCCAGTCCTGTATCTCAGAGCAGTACGCCACAAATGAGAGTTATTATTAGCATTTTTCCACTGCTACTCAAGGCCAAGCTTCACCCAAACATGACTACTGGTGCACGGCTCTCTGTTTGCACAGCGGATGAGAAATGTTTTGACTCTTTCGGTGCTTCAGAGTGAGGGTGAAAAATGAGAATTGATTTACAATAGAGGACAACCAGGACATGTCAAGACCTCCCCAAATGAACAAACAGAATTCACAGGACCAGGGAGGAACAAGCAGATATATATTAACTCTTGTTGTTATGGATTTTTGTGCAACACAAGGTTTCTCCATGAACACAATATTCAAACGTGAACAAGGAGATGCAGTGATGCATACGTGATCGTGGTGTCACCAGACTCCTCAGGCCAAAGTTAAAACCAAATCCTCAGCCTTGTGTCTACGTGCTGAGCTCCGCCCCCCCCCCCCACACACACACACAGAAGAAGAACGAATGAACCATCAGCTCCACACCATCTGCTGGTGAACTGGATCAGATGGTGAGGAGGCAGCTGAACCAGGGTGTCAGCGGGAGTTTGAGAACAAGGACTTTTGTTCAGCTGACAGGAGGGTGGTCCCCACTTTCAGCCTGTACCAAGTGAAACAGGGTTGTCCCAGCTACTGATGGTGAAAGCTCACAGAAACGTACACCACCGGTTTAAGCTGGATTCTGTCCTGACTGCACAACAAACACTGCAGCAGCTTTTCACTCTCTATCAGAGATATGGCAACGTATCACTCCCCATCCCACCTTTCTTGAGACAATGTATGAGTTGGCACTATAAACATAAAATTGAACTGAATTATGATGATTTTAGCAACTTTCAGCTAAATGCTATGGTTTTTTCCCTTCTCATCAACCTCATTTCTACATTTCCCATTTTCCTGATACTTACAGGGAAGATCTGGTGGTTTGATTCACTTGTAGGCAGCTCAAATTAAAATGTCCCTCTGAAAAAGACATAAATGCACCAATAGATATCAGTTCATTTTCTGATCTGATTTCTCTCAGGAGTTTGTGGAGACCAAAAACTGTGCTAAAAGAGACCAAACAGTGGATTTGTATTCATTGTGGCCATGGAGACATGACTCCAAAGTTGCTCCTGTGGTTGTCAGATGCTAACAAGTTCACTAGACTAAGTTAAAAGGTTGTGATGCAGCAGTGTTGGTTTGTCCCTAGAGAGGGATTCAGTGTGAACATACAGAGAACTGCAGGGGGCTTCAGACAAATTAACTTAAATAGTGTAAAATGATAGAGCCAGAAACCAAAGCTCCCGTGAAACAAATGTCATTCTGCCTGCTGCGAACTGGTGACAACAAGAACGGTTAGCTGCTACAAGGGGACTAAATGAGTTCTCTGGAGGGTGACTGTCTCTCCAGGAGCTGGTTTGGTGATCTGGGTCTGTCTCACAGATGGTACAGGCATGAGTGGAGGAGGCTCTCAGGCTGCTCTCTGTAAGACATTAACCTTGATAAATGGGAAAAGCATGCAGATGAGGAAATCACTGATTAGCCCTATGCTAGCACAAATCATGTCACTGGGTCTATTAGCAACAGGACTGATCTCCTGTCTTGTAGAATTCCAATATATGTTTAGGAGTAAATGTTTATAGTGGGAATAAACTGTCATCAGTTGGCTCACAGGCTTCAGAAATCTCAGCTGGAGTGCTGAAAATGAAGAAATCAGCTATGAAGGATTATGCTGGCAAATTATTCCATACATTTAGTTCAACCTTGGTTGGATTTATTTCATTCACAATATCTGACTCTAGCTGAATTTAGAGTCTTTAGTGGCAGATTTGGAGCACATCTTAAAAAGCTTAAAAATACTTTAAAACATGTCTTTCATTCTGACAGTTTTATGAAAATATGGGTCAAGGATTAAACAAACTGTGACACAACAAGCAGCATCGACATTGTCTGCTATGCAGACACACAAACACATCCCCTAGGAGAAAGGAAGTCTGTGAAAATATCAGCCACTGAGCATTTTAAGATCTTTTTTTCTTAGAGTACTAGAAAAAAAGCATATTCAAAGCTGCAAAGAACAGACTACACATTTCATTTCATGCATCATATAAAACATTAGTTCTTTCTTTTTCAGTATATTTACATTATATATTACACATGATGTTCTGTACAGTAAAAGTTCAATCTACACCACATTCTTAAAAATATTTTCTGACCCATAATTATTTTTACATGAACAACAAAAAAAGGAGACAACATCCAAAACAAAGAGCCTCTGGCTGCTCTGCAGGACGTCCTTGAAACTCTGATAGAAGCCTCACTGCATTAAATGGACAGCTCTGCATAAAATAATCCTGTGAGGTCGACAGGAGCGCACACACACACACACACAGTCACACAGTCACACACGCGCACACACACACACACGTACGCACACCACAAACGCAAGGAGAGGGCTGGGGGAAGGGGGTGTTGGGGCGGGGGTTCCATTACAGGGATCATGGCTCCCTGTTTTCTCGAAGAAAAGGCTTCAACCCAGAACCGAAGCCGACTGCTGGACCCACAGTGAGCCCAGTCCTGGGTTCTCTGCAGCACTTTGTGCTCAGGAGTTAAGTGCAAACAGCAAAAGACCCTTGTGAGGGGAGGGAAGGGCTATGGCCTGCCCAGCCACTCACTTCTGAGCCTCTGAGGCTTGGTTTCAGTGCCACACTTCCAGCAGAACCCCTTTTTTGACCTCTGTCACAAAAACGCCCACACCTGGGTTTGGTTCATTCCACCTGTGATTGGCTGTGGGCAGCTACTGTGGCTGAGAAGAGGAGCGGTCAGACAAACTATCTGCTCTGTGAGGAGCCAGCTGCTGCTGCTGCTGCTGAAGTTGCTGTTTCTGCTGTTGTAACTGCTTCTGTTGTTGATGATGTTGTTGTAGCTGTTGCTGCTGCTGCTGTTGTAACTGCTGCTGCTGCTGTTGGGTTGTGGCAGTGAAAGCACCCTGCTGCTGCAAAGGGAACGCTGCCTGCAGGATCAACTGGGTGGACTGGTTTCCATGAAGAAGCCGAGGGGCCTGCAGGGAAAGATTGAGACTATGATGAAATTGAACCAACTGGGTCCAGATCTGGTTTAAGATTGCATTTGGCAACAGGATGTGCAATGACAACATGGAGAAACCATGATACTAGTCACTAACTGTAAACACAAACCTTGAAAAAGTAGGTCAATTTGTATCTAACAATAATCCATCTATTAGAGCTATATTAGGTTATTGCAGATGTATCACTGTGTACAGTGTGTCAGCAAATAACTAGACAAGCACTGAGGCACCAAAGGTCTTCCATGCTTAACTTAAATAACTAACTGACTGCCTATTTTTCACACGTGGTGTGAATATCTCTCTGAAGAAAGAGACAGAGAAAAGAAGTGATAAGGTCATATTCACATTAAAGCACCAATATCACATAAAACAGACACTTTCCACTGTAGCTGTCAAGGCCTAGGCTCAATCTGAATATGACCGATGCCAAAATATAAATACCAGAGTTTTAACCATTTTAACAGCTGCATGTGGAGGTACTGGCATTTTAGTTATATTTTCTGTCAAAAATAAATCAGAAATTAAATTATTGTGAAAGAAATCCAACATTTCAGTGATTCTCTGTTGGCCATTATCCACAGCAAACTCTTTGCAGAAAGACAGAGCTGCAGTAGCAGTGACACTGAAGACACACAGCTGCTGTCTTTCTTCCAGTCTGAGTGTTACCTGTAGGAACTGGTTTGCTGCTGGGCCAGTGGAGCCTGCCCTGGCTGCATGGCTGTGACCTGTGTCTGCGCCTGTGCCTGCTGTTCCTGCTGCTGCTGCTGCTGCTGCTGCTGCTGTTGCTGTTGTTGCTGCTGCTGCTGCTGCTGCTGCTGCTGCTGTTGTTGTTGAGGTGGCTGCTGGGAAATGCTGATGGTCTGGGTTTGGCCCTGCTGAGAAGCAAAGGCCGTCACCACTTGGCCCATAAACATGGTTGTGGGGACCATGACTGCTCCACACGCCATCTGTCCAGTCACTAGCTTGGTGAGCAGCTGAGGACCAGCAGGAAACCTGTGAGAAACAGGAAGTGTCAAGGTCAGGCAGAGGTAAGAGAAGCACAGAGAAGAAATGATGCTGGGGGGGGGGGGGTCCCTTAGATATCACTCTTGATCAGCTTGTATTGCTTTGCAGGAACTCTTGACCTTGTAGTACAGAATCAAAAATTCACAGACATAAAATATAGCCATGAAAATAATGTAAGGAGGTTAAAAAAAACAAAACAAACCTAATCTGAGTGGCACGGTCTTGGGCAAATGTTGCCACTGCAGGAGTGTTGGGTCCAGTATTCTGCGCCAGGGTAGTGGCAATCTGGACCACGTTGGCCGGGTTTTGCTGAGGAATCATCATCGTGTTGTAGAGAGACACAGGCATTGGGTTTTGTTGAGGCTGCAGAGTGAGAGACGATCGCTGAGACTGAAATATACAGAGCCAGAGTCAGAGACGAGAATCAAATTCTAATTCAGATATGAATACAATAAGTAAGTGAGTGGATGTGTTTGATGTGCTTAATGGCATTATTTAGCCTGTCTGACCTGTGACAGCACTGGGCTCTGTTCCCGCAGCAGCGTTTGCTGCTGGGACTGGGCCTGGACAGCATGTTGCTGCTGTATGTTGTTCTGTAGAGGCCCTGCAGAGACCACCTGGCCCTGCATGCTGAGTGTCCCCCCCTGCTGCAGTGCATTACCCTGGGCCATCTGAACAGAGCTAAGATTCAGTCCTCCAGCTCCTTTCTGTAAGAACATCTGAAATATGTAGCACACACTCAGACTCCCACAGCAGAGGAGCCACACAAACATCCAGATTCATAGTGCTTTGTCTTCACACATTTGACACACACACACACACACACTCAAACGGCTGCTCCTCAGTCTCACCTGCAGACTCTGGCCCTGTACTCTCTGCAGTTCCTCCTGGATCTGCCGCAGCTCATCTTGCTGCCGCTGGATGTTGGCCTCGATCATCCTGGTCCTCTGCTCCAGCTGCTCTTTCAGGTGCTGCATGGCCTCCAGCTGGCTGGAGAACTGCACCATCGACTGTGACACACAACAGGAACCAAACAGTCAGTTACTAGCTCATCTGTGAATTCTTGTGTTTAGCGCATGAGATACTTAATGTCATGTGATGTCTTGTAAACATCTGTTCCCAGTGCCTACATCTAGTGATCATAACATGGAAACTGTATTTAAATTGTCCTCTTGTAGTTCAACTCTTGTTTTAAGATATAGATTAAACATTAAAACAAATGAAACAAATATCTTACTTGTCCACTGTTCTGAACCTGTTGCTGCTGCAGTGGTTGAGGCTGCGGTTGCGGCTGCTGTGGCTGCTGAGAAACCATAGACGGAGTCATGTTCTGTCCTGTGTTTTGAGAGCTCATCGACTGCTGCTGGAAACAACAGAGAAGGAATAGAGAGTTCAGTGTGCTTCACCTCGCTTTATCCCCTGTTAAATCCCCCCAATCCATGACACGATTATTCAGAAATTTTACACCTGGCTCTTCTTGTCCCTCCTCCTGACTCACCTGACTGTTGATAGATGATCTTCGCTGTGATGTCATCTCCACGGCAGAGACGGACTGCCGACCCGGTGTACTCCTATCTCCCTGAAGCTTCATCTGTGAGGCTGAGGGTAGGACGTAAACATGATGCTCAGATTAATAATAGGAGGCCATTTAATATAAGTGTGTCAGTCAGAAGAATACAGGTGCTTGTTAAATGTACTTACAGGCTGGGTCAGACACAGCAGTGTGTGACGATTTGCGTGAGCTGCGAGATGAGACCGAAGGTGTCCGGCTGTGGTCGAAACGCTCCAGAACCTCCTTCAGACTGGAAGTGTTGAGCTGGGATTCGGAGCCTGAGTCCTGGGACTGCTGTGATTTGAGATACAGAGTCAGTGTGGTCAGTATGACTGTTGGAAAACTGAACCATCAAAATCTGACTCGTGCTGGACAATAGACTCACTTTGTCTACTGTGATCTCAGGCGGCGATACTTCAATTCCAAGTTCTCTTCGCTGTTCTGCTCGTACTTCAGCATAACTACAGAGCAGAGACACAGATAAATAGACCTGCACATGTAAATAGAATCCTGACAGATGCTTCTTATGTACTTTTGGATCTACAGATGTACATGCGGTGGAGAGATCTTCCAGTTACCTGACAACAGTGTGTGTGCAGACAATGAATTCTGGCCTGGAGTTCCACTGGTGGTAGGTGATGTAGTAGTGGGTCTGAAGCCAAATCCACTGCTGCCCTTTTGTGAGGAATCTGTAGTAGCAGGACTTTCCTTTGCCATATTGCATTACTATGGAGAAACCAGGAGAAGGAGCAGAGCGCGACATTTATCGTTTGGAACCTCTCAGAGAAGCTGACAGCTGCAGATCAGCTTGCTTCACTGATGCCAAGGAGCCGTGTACTCACAGTGCTCGTGGCATTTGGCCAGTGTCTCCAGGTCATCTACGTGGTAGTAGTCATATCCTGATGTACCCAGAACCTCGAAGGGGAGGTAACCTATGATGGGTGGAGCTCTGGACAAACAGTAAATGTAAGAGAGCCACTGTGATCCTGTGTATACAGACGTGCAATCTTTTTTAGCTGCAGGCAACAGGTGCATGATAAGTGTCACAGAACTTCACTGCTTCCACACTCACTGTCTTCACACCAAGGTATAAAGAAGATGCATAGTTGCCTATTTGGTTTTAGTCAGATTCCTGTTCACATTGGTTTTGGTTTGTGAGCATGATCTGTAGATTTTCAGGTTACTCACTGATTGGTCAGTTTTGGTGATGTCATCCTATATCTACACCTGGTTTTTATCTGATCTCAACCTGGTTCTTATCTGGTTGTTTAGTCTGCACCAGAGTTTGACTGAATTTCATCTAAACCAAACAAAGTTTTTAAAGCTCCCATAATAATGTCATAAATCAACAAAGGCAAAATAAACAGCTGCACAAAAAATATCTTTAACACATAAAAACGTGCCATTAACTCAAATGGAACTGAGACAAAAACTGTACCTGTGGTCCAAGAAGAGAAATTTCCACTCTAAACTGTGTCTGGAGGTGAATTCCTCATTTGGCTCTTCTACAGTGCACATCTCCTACAAGGGGCAGGGGTGACAGAGTAGGACACATTCAGACAGTCTCCACATTTATGTAGGTTTGTGCCATATTTGTCCTTTGACCAATAAAATCTAATCAGTTCATCCTGGACTCCAAATGAATGTTTGAGAAATTTGAAGGAAGTAGAACAGAGATATCGTGTTCATGAAAACGGGACCATTGGAAAACCCAGGCAGGCAGACGGGCCTTGTTACCACCATGACAAAAGGAAAAGATTTAACTTGACTTTGAAAGAGGCTTCATTGTGGATGGGGTGTAAATGGCACCAAAATCAGTCACAAAGATGCTGAGCTGGCTGGTGATTCACTAGGAACAGATACTAAAGTGACATTTGCATTTAGATCTGTGAGAAAGACATGAGTGGAAAAAAAACAGCCTCATCTAGACTAGCAGTGTAGCTCCATTTCAGAAATAATACCCAACCATTATACCAACCTGAAAACTCACATCGTACGGCCATTCATATACACAACAGGGAGGAGACTGTAGCTCATTATATGAGAGAAACACAACCCCACATTTTTCAAACTAAAAGGTGATGTGTTTAATAACTTAAAAGTAGTAGTGTGAATGTCGACTGACAATGTCCATGTGGAGCGTGATCAGACTGCCAATGAGAACACTCCATCGAAAGTTTCATACGGAGGAACATTATGCAGAGCACACACCCCTCAGTGTAAAGATGGATACAAATTTGAGAGTTCAGAGGAGGCACTGCTCTTTGGAGATTAGGAAAAAAAGGTGACATGGTCAGATGAGTCATCCTTTACCATATTCTCTACGAGTGGGCGAGTGCCTGTGTGGCTTACACTGAGAGAACAGCACAAGCCCCCGCTACAGTGAGGGGGATCCGGTGGCTGTATTATGCTGTGGAGGGGCGTTTTGCTTTGGGACACATCCATCCTTATGGAGACTCATTAACCTCAATATTCCATGGCACTCATGTGTTACCTTGTCAATCCAATCAGCTCTTACACTAAAGTAGAAAGATTTGTGGGCAGGAGACTAAAACATTTAGTTGTTGTTTTTTTTAAATCCAGTCAAAGTGTCAAACGGGGACTACATATGGTTTTCAATAGTCAGAATGTTGTTTTGCTGGTGACTGTTACTGTTGAAGCCTGTCCTATTTACAACAGCACTCTTCTAACCACAAAACGAATGTGTGTCAAGCTGATAAAAAGGTGGAATGACAAAAGGGAGAACAGCCAATAACTCTCACCTTGATAAACTGTGGTTTGGCTAGCCTCACAGTTGCTATGAGACACACTCTGTCTTCAAAGGCAGAGTGGAGTGATCGTGGGATCACTCCTTCGAAACCGTTGCGGGCACAGTTAGGCACTGGGGAAGAGAGAGACACACACAAAAAAAAGGTCGGACCTTGCGACCGGTAAAACAAACCTGGAGGCTGAGATATTTTTTAGTGTGACTCACCATTATTCAGGGACTTGAAGTTTCCAATGAACTTGACATACTCATACACTGGGGGCTCTTTGGGGTCAATAGTCCCTCGGAGCATGTGGCAACAGAACTCTAGCTGATTTTTTGCTGGAAAAAAGATGACTGTTAAAAAGACCAAATAGCTGGAAAATGCTAATGCTAATATGCCTATACAAGATGTCATCATAAAAGCTGCAGCACTTACTTTTCAGATATTCAGGTGTCAGAGTCTCTCCCTCCATGATATGAGAGGACAGAGCCTTGTACACATCTGAATGCTCCCCCGCAGGCAGGAAGTTCAACAGGTTCTGATCAACAAGATCAGACTGAAACACACAATGTTCAACACAGAAAGGTATCAGACCATGTGTATAATCTTTAAATGCTTCACTCACAGCACATACAAAATGATGAAAATGTGTCACAGTGAATCTACATTATTATGAGTTTATAACTTAAGCAACATATACTCACAGGTAAGTGTTCTAGTAGAGATGTCACACTCTCAGAGACATAGATTATATTCCCATCAGTCATAATTGCAAGGAAAAATCCATCCAATGCCTTTCAGAAAGAGAACATGCTCCTTTAATTCACTTCGGTACTTCCATGTGGATAAAAAACAAATTATATGTAACAAGACTGGATCAAAATCTAGTTCTTGGCTGGACTCATCATTTCATCATCTCATCATCTCATCATCTCATCATCGTCTTGTCAAATTTGCACTCAGCCTGGTAGTGGTATGCCTCTTGCTTCTCACCTCCTCACATATACAGCATTTTAAAATAGCTGATTTCACAGTCCAACTTTTCTCTTTTCATATTTTCCTGTTGCTGTTGACATGTCTGAAATAGTGACTTCAGTGCTGCCCATTAAGGCAACATGCTAACCTCCAAGATAATGCTCTGCTGCTAATCCTAATTTCATGACCACAATGAGGTCTGACAAAAATCAAGTCATCACATGAGTCCTAGACAAAGACAGAGCAGGTCTTTCTTCTGCTCAGTGAACAGGCTCCATCCTCCTCTGAGAGAAGATACACAGGGAGAGCAGGACTTTAGAAAAGACAAAGGTTGGTGCAAATAGTTGATCGACTTTTTGCTTAAGTCTCTAAATCAAGCGACAAGTTGGCTGCACAACAATAGAACCTATTGGTGGCAATGTACCGGTATTTTGAAAGGCCAATGTAGAAACACAATCACTCAGCTGACCAACCAACCAACCAACGGTCTAACTCCATGATTCATGTCTATAATTCACTTCAGTCTTTGCTGGGAGGGGAGGGGACTGTTGCTATCAAGCTAAAAATTTCTGAGCATGTTAGGCAGAGCTCTTTACTCACCTCCAACATCAGCTGAGTGAACTCTTCATTACTAAGAAAAGGAGGCTTCCAGTCCTGTCTGATCTCTGTTGACTCTGACTGAGCAGCGATTTCTGATGACAGAAGCGTAAAACATGTTTCCCTGTTTCAGTCAGTTTCAAGTGTATGTGACCCTACAGAACAAATGGCACCATTAATCCGAGTGTCTTACCTTTGTGTTTATGCAGAAAGTCAATGCTCTTCTGCAAAATAGTGGACTTGTCCATTTTCCGGGTGTTGCCCGGCAACATGGTACCCAACTCCTTGATGAGGACATTGAACTGGTCTCTGCGTTTCTTCTCAGACTTGTTTCGGGACACACTGAGGATTTAGACACAGTTTACACATTTTCTCTTCATTATACATCCTTTGGCCTGGTGCAGTAAAGGCTACATTAGCAAATGTGCATCAATATGAAAGTCATGAAAGACTGCAGCTGCATTTAACTTGGGTAAGAGACAAGGGACAATCTGCTTGTAACAAACATGAAATTGAGCCTCATAAAAACTTGTAGTGTGATGAAGGATGAAACCACACAACTCACCGTTTTGCTTTGTCCTTCTCATCTTCTTCCATTAACCCATCAAAGATACTGCTGTCATCCCTGCAGAGCAAACAAACCAACAGCTGAAGCTAATGTTTTCTCCCCATTTAAGTTTTATGAACAGAGTCCTTCCTAAACCTGAGCACAGAGCATGAACGTCAGAACGACCATATCTCCTGCTAAAAAGACGACTTCAAACATTAGACTCACCGATCAATGCTTGAGGTCATTTTGTATCCTGTTCAGGGTTGCAGTGTTGGAGAGGGCTCTTTTAATCGTGAGGTAGACATTTGTGAATGAACCTTCGAGAAAGAAGCCATAATATGAACACCTGCAACAGCTTCAGTTCCAAAACTGTTTCAGTTTGAAATCCAAATTTTTACCTCACTGACAGTACAGCCAGTTCTGTGAGAGGGTGAGGAAGGTGCTGCTGAATGAAAGCGGGGTCTGAGTGAACACTCTGCGGTAGAGCTCTGAGAGTCGTGGGGGAGAGTCGCTGAAAGTTTCCTCGATCAGAGGGGAGAAAGTCTCCAAATAGTCCTTACTGAGCTGAGTTTTCTGTATGGGTCGGGTACAAGTGTGGCACATGGCAGCAACATCTGAGTCTGTGAAGGATTAAAAAACATGTGTGGTCATTAGAAAGGAGATATCTTAGTTCATGTTATCAATCTGACCTACATTGAAAAGATGCTGGCATGGTATTGCATTACCACGTGCTGCTAGATTATACACTGAGATTTTATTCTGGAAACCATCCAGTTAAAAAGTGATGCTGCCCCATCAGATACATTCTGGCCAATTAGTGAGTGTCTACACTGTAACATGACTGGGCCCCCTTTTAAAGTTAATGTGGTGAGAAGAAATACAGTACGCCGTTATAAATGGGTCAGTTCATATATGTATATTCACACTTTTACAATTATACATAGTCAGAGCTATGCATGTGAAAGTCAGGACGAAGAGTACCAGACTGAGGTTGGCTGATGACCAAAGATGGACTCAGAGAGTAAAGCTGCCTGCACAGTGTGAAATGTGAGACTGCATGGAATATTTTTTATTCACATGCATGCTCTCCTACACTCTCCTACAGGTCCAGATGGCCAGATAACTCCTGCTGCACCATGACAGACCTATACTTTACTACAGCAGTCACACCGAGGGTTTCTACAATAGCTACGTTTTATATGTAATCTGTCTAATTATCAAATCTGATGAGTGCATTAGGAAAAAGTACTCAAAAAAGTTCTCTTTGTGTGATCTGATCACAGTGAGCAGGTTCATTAACAAATTCTGTTTCTGTTTTCTCTGTGATATCACAGACCGGGAAAGAAATAGGCATGAATTGTGGATAATATTATCAAGTGTCATGGTCAGGCTTCAGCCACACAAAGAGGGAAAGAGCTTAATGATATGATAACAGGATAGTTTGGCACAAGAGTGAGTGAGCTGCCAGCCTGTTGAAAGCATAAGTGACTGGCACCATGATCCTCAGCAAGGGTGTGTGAGTCATGTTTGACACTGTGAATGTTGGTATGACAGTATATGAACAAGAACCTATAATCAAAATAAAATGATTAAAAAAACACCAGCCACTGATTCAGCCCATCACTAACTGCTAAGGTATTCATCACCTGACTCTACTCGTCTCGTTGCACAGGTAGGCCTACAATAGATTGTCACATTAAAATGAGAAGGCCCACTGGGTGTCTAGCCTAAATATTTGACCCATTTTTTTCCTTTGCTTGAGCCAATTACTGTCACAACCTGTGTGGGAGGTTTTTTCCACCATAATGGCCTATTTGTGTTGGTGAGAAAATCCCTTCCATGTCGCTCCTCATGTATCATGGCTCACACTGAGTGAAATCTGACTGAAAACTGATTTTAGGTTTTCTTGTTTGATAGGTCTGTTGATGTGAGCAACATTTACAAACAGCACTTACTGATATAACTGGCCTCATCCTACCACTCACATTTGGGGAGGCCCCCACATCATCAATCAGACATTATACATGTGAACAAATGGAGCTCTGTTTGTCTGCTTCATTTCACTCTTGAGTTTTTAAACATTTGATTTTTTTTTCTAGAGCCAGAGGCATCGATTTTACCAGTCTGCACCTATCAACATTGAAGTTACTATATTGAGAGAGTCACAGAATATAAATATCTTGCTATTTGGCTTGATAAGTCATTTACCTTTAAGCATCATATTGAAAACCTAATCAGAAAACTCAGATTTTTATACTGAAACAGGTCCAGTTTCCCTTTGGACTGTAGGAAAAGTGTAGTCGAGGCAATCCTTCTATCAGTCCTTGATTATTCTGACATTATATAGGCATGCTGCTGCTTCGATCCTCAAACCCCTCGACTCAGTTTATCACTCTGCCATCAGGTTCATTACTGGAGATCCCTACAATGCTCACCCCTGCTCTCTGTACAACAAAGTTGGCTGGACCTCTCTTACACAGAGGCGTGATAAACACTTTTATCTTTTTATCCATAAAGGACATTTACCACCATATATCATCCTTGCTGTACTGGACCACAGGAACTTACAAAACCCGCTCAGCTGAATATCTTAATCATCACATTACAAGTCCCACAGGTTCATTCTGAATTAGGAAAAACTGCTTTTAGTTTTTGTGCACCAACTACATGGAACCATCTTCAACACATACTCAGGACTGACACTCACACTGCTCTCGGACATTTTAAGACATTGCTCTCAAACCACCTCACTTCAGTGTGCACTTGCTTTACAGAGCACTGAGTATTGTCTCCTAATGTTTTAACTCCGTCTTAATCTTTTGTTTGATTTGTATTTTTTCTGTGGTTGTAACTCGACATCATTACAAATGAGGGAAACCTCAATGATTTTTCGAGGCTTAAATAAAGGTTTGAATGAATGAATGAATGATTGCACTGAAGACAACTGTTCCAACTACTGATGCAATACTTTTGTTTCTATACACAGAAAAAATATGACGCAACAAAATAATGAGCTAAAAATGAATACATTTATAAAGTCAGATAAAGTACCGACCTTGGTTCGCTGTCTTTTTACTGGCAGCACACGGGAGATCTATGAGGAACAACCCATTCAGGACTGACTGTTGTGACACAAATGTGTTGAGGCTTAAAATGAACTTAGCGCCAGATTCACCAAAACAAGAATAGGAAGCCAGTACTATGAGTATTTACACTCTCTTGTCAGGACATGCACAGGAAAACTGACAGTGAGAGGTGGAGCAGGTTTTATCATGGCCCATTGGCTTTCAACTATGCAATGTGGTTTCACTGCTCATTGACTGCGACTCAAAAATAAGTTACAGAGAATGGGCATCTTATCTAAGATTACTTTTTTGTCAACAGATGCAGACTACACTTTGCGGCGGCACTGTAAAGGGTGGAGAGTTGTCATATACTGCTTTATCTACAGACTTTGTACTGAAAAACAGAAGTGCACAGCTTCTGCATTTCATTCATCAGAAACAAGAAACACTGGAGCAAAGACTGAGGCTGAAAAACGGAAAAAGACATGGGTAGTGAAAAAAAAATTACGTCAAAATATTAGTGAAAGTAGAAAAACTGAGAATAGATGGAGAAAAAGTTAGCTAGTGACAGCAGTGTCTGAGCGGAGGATGCAGCAGCAGTAGCTGCAGAGCAGAGCCAGCGTTGTGTAACTGGAGAGCAGGGGTTGTATAACTGTGATGTCATCCGTGCTTCACTGACCTGCTGGCCCAATGACCTACTTTCCTCCTCCTCCTCCTCCTCCTCCTCCGATCTAACTTAATCACAGCTCCACAGGCAACACCTTCCTGTTCTTACCAGCAACACAACACTCCCCGTCAACACAAATCCTTATACAGCCAACATTTCACGCAGCCAGCACTTGACAAAAGGTGCGAGCCGCGAGTCAAAGCGCCGCCATATCACATTTCCTTATTTAATAACATGAGATACAAAGACTTCTGGGTGTTTCCTAAGCCTCAGCGGGGACAGACGTCAAGGAAAAACCCGTGCAGATGAATAAAGGTGCTGGATTTCCAGTAGCTAATTACTAGTTTTTATTCACGTCCACAGTGTTGTCTGGCAGGCAGATGGCTTCACATCAACACACACGCAGTGTATTTCTCATCATGAAATGCATCAAATCTCAGACTGAAAAAATGTTCCTTTACCACCATTTCTCTATTGCTCACACAGCATTGTTAGAAGTCTGGCTGTGTGTGTGCGTGTTTGTGCGTGTGTCTGTGTGTGGGTGTGTGCGCTCATATTCAGATATAGGGCAGCAGAGCTCTGAGGATATGAGTCACTCTGAAGTGGATCTATGGCGCCACTCGTCACGCACCCTGCCACACCCCGCACTGAGATGCCAGCATAGCAACGGTGCTAATGGGCAACACCATAGCAACCGGCCTCACCGTGTGGAGTAAAAATAGCCCGGTTGAATTCCTCCACAGCTGATACTCCCTCCACCGTGCACCCAGACTTATTAGACTATTGAGTTACTCCCTTTGTCATGTGCAATGTTAAACACTGACAGGTCGGCCGGCGTGGCACGTGACATGTAAACATTACTGTGCTGTTCTCTCATGCAGCCAGCGGACCTCATTCAGACTGAACCAATTAGAAGTGAGCCCCCCTCCTCGTATTCAATTATGAAGCTGATCCCCTGGTGGTTTTACTACTGACAAACAAAGCAGAAAAAAGAAAAGGCAAAAAAAAAGATAGAAAGCATAAATGAGAAGAGATGCAGTATATTAAATGTACCCAGTAAATATCCAATAGCAAACAGACATCAGTATTCACCAGGGACAAAGCTTTTGTGTTTTTATGCTCCATTGGAGAGGAAAACATCAGTGGATATTACAGGACCACTCTAATGAGGGCTGAAACTACTTGTTGAAATGCAATAGCTAGAGCAGCAGCAGATGAAAGCCCAAACAGCTTGTTTTGCCATATCTCTTTAAAATTCAAATGCCGGATGCATCATGTATTACACAGAACACCCACTCTGCGTGGACTCAGGTTAGAGGGGAATACAGAGGAGAGCGGTGTCCATTCTGCTCCAGGTGCATGGAAGTGTCTTGGATAACATTATTCTATTTCTCACAGCTGGCAAACAGCAGACAAACTCACATCAACAAAACACTTCAACGAGTTATTTACTGAGTCATACATCCCGTCTGTGGCAGCGTCACGCTTCGTACATGCAGAAGAATCCACACTGCAACCACAGGGTTGCAGTGTGAGCCACTCAGCCTGCAAGTTTTTGTTTCACAATGACTGGGTAGAAGACACAACTGAGGATGGTTTTAATAATGTCACGTTCATTTGGACACTAGGCCAAAAAAAAAAACAAAACAGTGCAAGCCTGTCAGCACTGCCCACCATCATCGTGCTGCACAGTTCAACCCAACAAACCCTCAGCGCTGGGCAGCCAGCTGTGTTTCCACTCGACGCAAACACATCCACAGAACCAGCAGCACAAAAGGATCCTTTGTTCTGTGTTTTCTCTGCGCAGCCCACAGACAGGAATGTTAGAGGCGAGCAGCAGTGGTTGGCAGGGGCCCCTCGACTGCTGCTGGCATCCTGTCCCAGCGGAGCAGGAACTCAGCCAGGGGCCTGATACAGATGCCAAGTGGGTCACTGAAGTCCAGAAGAATGACTGGCAGCACGGGGGAAGCAATCAAGAATGTGAATAGAGCCTCAGCCCTTTAAAACCACCGACTACCATCAGAGCATGTGACCCACACATGACCACCGCTAGTGTGGTTTATAAATAATATAAATGTTAACCGTGCGGACTGACTGGCAACAGCAGCCGCGCTCCCAGCAACTTCAACCAATACCTCTGCCTGACTGTGCTGTACATGAACATATGGTCTCGTCCTTTCCACGAAGACTCTGCACCACATTATATCATGCTCCACAGATTAATGTGTCATTGCACACCCAACCTATTTTGTCTAGGACAAAATCACACTTTATTGACTGCACTGGATCTCAGATAAAGACAGGGCTTCCATGGTGTGCCACTGCAAGATCCCAAATCAAACATCGTTCATCAAGCACAACTCACTTGGCGGTATAAGTGCTAGAAAAAAAACATTCATCACTACAAAACAAATTCAACGATTATTTCGGGATGATGCTTTAGTCTGTGTTTCATTTTGAATATTTCATATTTCATATCAGTCATTTACGGTAACTAAATCCAGACAATGTGACCCCGGGCTGTGACATTTTGAGATTTTGCAAACAGGACATGTTGTTATTGTAAAGCAACAGGGACAATAATTGTGAGCAACAGCCATAAATGGCGTTACATAAAAAAAAAAAAAAACCCCACATTTTTCATTACACTTTCCGAGGCCTTCTTAAGACCTGGTAAAATATCTGGAATATTCTCTACACGGCTCAAGTAAGAACTGAAGTGGAGAACACTGTCAGTAAAGACATTAAAAGGATTTAAACCTATCATGAGAAAATGCAAAGTGAAGTTTTAAATGGCAAGCTGCAAATAGCAAGCTGAAGTGAAACCAGAACTTCCTGGTTCTGTTCCAGAAGTAAGAGATCCTCATTCACGCCTACATCTAAAACCCCCAGCTGTAGAACTGGGCTTTTCTCCACAGCATGTCCTGTGGCTCGTTTCATGTGTTTACATGAGGACAGAGCTAAAAATGGTTCTTCGATAAGTATTCAGCAGCCTAAACAAACTCCATGTCCCACTGGCCCTAAAGAGTCACAGAGCAAACATCCTCATCAGAACAGGTAAGCCCTGACATGTCTTTAAGAACAGTGAGAATGAGAAGACTGAAGAAGTTACTAACGTACTTACAGAACATCTGTGAGTTTTATGGACAAAACCAAACTATGATCATGTAAGTAGCTTTCTCTCCGAACTCAAGTGACTGTATAAGAATGTCTGCATACCAGAGTTGGAGAAATGCTGAGGTGATACCTTAAGCACTTAGTCACATGTTAACTTGAACATAGATGGCCCCCACAAGGCCAAAAACCTGGACCTACAGCACTGAATATAAAAGATATACTATATGTTTGGGGCCATCAGTCAATCTGCCGATTATTGTTTTTGATTTATCAATCAATGATCCTGTCTTTTTCTCATTATTGCCTCGGTTGTTTCTGTTTCATTTGTACTTGTTTGTATCGTCTGTAGTCAAAAAGCTACTGGAGGCCTTGTGTTTTATGTCCCACCATAAACAACATAGTCTTCGTATGTTTGAAATATGATTTCAACTGTCAACCAATTATAACAATAGTTGATGATTATTTGTATCAATAAATGAATCATTCAGCTCAGATATAGTTGCATGACTTATCAAACTTTTTTTTGATAACTTGCTACTCATTACAACACTGCAACAAAAACCTTGGAGGGGCGTCACAGTGTGGATGAATGCTTGAATACAAGGTAACTGTTGTCATGATAATCATATTCAGACTAAATTTAATCTGCATGGCTTGGATATTATTAAACTTAAACCAGTGACAGGTTTGACCAGATTATGAACTGTTTAGGGTTAGGGTTCTTTTAGTTATTTGGTAGATCAACACTGAGCTCTTTTTATTTTTAAAGGCAAATGCAAACACAGACACAGCAAATATGAGCTAATCAAAAGATCGAGGCCACTGAATAACAATCTACAACAGCATCTTAATTTTATTTCCTAATGTGACTCTAAAGTCTAAACTCTAAAAGAGTCCACATCCAGCATTAAGTGGATTATATCCATCATGTCTTACCTTTTATGTTTGGGTGATGGTTGATCAGTGATGATCAGTGCTTCACCTCATGACGGACAGCTGTGTGGTCAACTGGTCTGAACTGTTCACCTGTTGAACGGAGAGAGCGACATTCACCAGTGAGCGGCTTAGAGCAAAGAAACTCACATTACTAAATCAGAGCTAAAACATCTGGGTCATCGTGAGCCTCCCACAGCACTGCAGAAATAAGAGAGCAGCTCCGAACTCACGCACACACACACAAACACACATATATATATATATATACAAACATCTTTTGGAAATTCAATCACAAACTGAGCCCCCGGCCATCAGCTGGGAAGGGGGTCTTCTTAATGTAAACATTAGCATCTGCTTTTAGAAGTAAATCCATGTAAACCTGAGTCAAACTGTCTCATGATTAAAGAAAGTGGTGCTAAAGTGTGTGTGAGTGCGTTTGATCACTGGAACTAACTAAAGCCCTTCATGATCAAGGACCTTATCATACTAGCACTTACAACCACTAATAAAGTGGTGTTAATGTGCTACTCATGATGGAACGATGGCCTTGCAGGTTCATTGATCTGCACCATTCCCGCCATGCTCTTGATAAATGTCAAGTATTCTGATTTTACTTATACTTATCAATGTGAACAAACAGTCACTTAGATTTCAAGGTTCAGTGTGTCTCTGTTATCCCTGGTTTGGTTTGCAGTCAGTAACAGTAACACATATCATGTACACGTGATCACACAAACAAACAAAAATACAAAGCAGCAGTGAACATCTCAGAAGCAGGTGCTCAGTTCAGTCGAATAGCTGAACATCAGTCAGTGTATTTATTTGCATGTCATGAAATGAAACTAGTGCTCTAACTATTTAACTGTCATGGTCAGGTAATAAAACACAGAAAATCCCACATACAGTATTTGAGGCTGCAAATGCTTTGTACTTTTATTTGACAAGAGACTTTAACAATTAATTGATGATCAGAAATACTGCTGGGTTTGACTGTGTGAACCGTGGCTCAACACACTTCCAAGACAAACAAACCTGATATAATCCAGCGAGGAGAAACTCTGAGATATCTCTTGTTTGAGTTTATCTTGTCTGAGTGTTGAGTCTTTATTTTCATTCACTCATGTATTTCCACTTGATAATTATAGCTCATCTATTCAGGCAACTCTTACAAGCTTCTAGTCTCTTGCTGAAATAGATGCTTTTTCTTTTACACAACAACATGTTTCACAACACAACACATCTGTCATTATAACAGTGCTAACAGCCCTAACTCATTTGCTGATGACTAATTTAAGCTGTAGACCAGGACTCGGCTTCCACAGATAACGCTGCTGCACATCTACTCACAAACACTTTCCGGGGAACACCCAGCAGACTTGACCCATTTTTTCTTGATCATAGTAAAATCAGATAGCATCTTTCTAAGATTGTCGTTGATTGCCCCTAATCTACAAGTAGGTCAACCTTTTCTCCAGCTGTACAAATGAAAAACATCTGAAAGTGCCTGAGAAGCACTAACTACCGGTATGTATACAGTTAAAGGTGATTTATCCTCCTCTTTCATATTCTACTACTTTTACAACAATGTTTTTGTTGCACAAACCAGTCAAGTCTTTAAATTCTTGAAATAGCATGCTATTTAAAACAGCCTGCTGCTACGGCATGAAAACATCTGACTTCAGTAACAATGTGTGATGTCCACGGGATATATCCACGTGTGTGCAGTGCACTGTGTGTCCAGGCCTAACATGTGTGTTAGAGATATCCGTTTCCACAGCACTTGAGCACAAAAAGGAGCAACGTCAAACAAGTCTGGTACTTAACCACATCAACTGGCATTACTGTGGCATAATTAAACATACTGAGACTAACCCAGAGGAGATCTGTCGTTTGTCAAGTGGTAGAACATTACTGAGCGCCCAAGTGGCTTTCCTGCTAGAGCATGTACCAGCAGTCCAGGTTTGGGTCCAACCCAGCACCAATATTAGTGGCAGTGAACCATTGGCTGTGGGGCAGTGAGTGGAAGCAGATTGTAACTCTGCTCTGCTGGTGAAGGCAGCATATTTAAAGGCTGTGACAATGAAGACACACACTGCTCTTTAAATGTGCAGAAAGTGATATCAAGAAGAAAATCAAAACATTTATGCACTCATACGTACACAGACCCCTCATACCAAGAATCCCCCATCTATCCGCACTAAATCCTCCATCATCTCATCTCGTCTCGTCTTAAATATTCACACCCTTTGATCAGGTCTTAGTTGAAGCACCTTCGGCAGCAAGCGCAGCCTCAAGCATTCTTGAATATGTCATCAAGAGCAATGCACATCTGGATTTGATGATTTTCTGCCACTCTTCCCTGCACATCCACTCAGTCTCTGTCAGGTTGGATGAAGGGCGTAAGCAAACCGACATCCAGGATCCCTGGAGATGATCAGTTTGGTTGTACTCAGGGCTCAGGCTGAGCCACTTAAGGACATTCACAGAGCTGTCCCTAAGCCACCCCTGTGTGTAGTCTTGGCTGTGTGCTTAGGGCTATTGTCCTTAGAAGATTAATCTTCAGTCTGAGGCCCTGAGCTCTGGACCAGGTTTTTAATTGTTTTTTGTTCAGCTGTCCCTTCAACCTTGACCAGTCTCTCTGGTCACCCCCACAGCCTGATGCTGCCTCAGGTGTCCACTGTTGGGATGGTATTGTTCGGTTCATGAACAGTGTCTGGTTTCCTCCAGACATGGCACCTATTACTAAGGCCAAACAGGTCGATTCTTGGTTTCATCAGACCAGAGAATTTTGTTTCTCACGTCAACACTATCCTGTGCCTGAGCTCTACAGAGTTTCCAGCTGTGAGACCAAATCCTGTCCAATGAGCTGAGTCTACCACAGGTGGACTCAGCTCATTGGACAGGAGTCAAGGTGTCGAAACATCTCAAAGATGATCAAGTGAAATGACAGACACATGGGGGGTTCAGATGGCATCAAACCTCTGGCTAAACAGAACCAAGTTTTTGACCTTATTAGTAGCAAGTAATTAAGTAGTTCAGTATTTAATTCAAACAGTTATGTATGTTAGAAAACACAAAGCTTGTAAAAATGACCGTTTGTTTTCTAAATCAGATACATGAATTGTGTACCACTCTGGTTACGGTGCCATATGATATCTCTCACTGACGTCAGATGGAGAGTTGAACCCTGGGGTAAGAGAAGTCATTGTACAGACTCTATGAATGTACAGTTTTCATCTGAAGCCACTGCACCAAGCCTCAGGCCTTCATGATGACACAGTCACTGAATCAACCTTTTTATTTCACCAGAGGCAAAACATGGCATCTGGATTACACACTGCCGCTGTTTTCTAGACCTGAGTCTCCATTAACAGGTCTGTCGTTGATGATTCACTGTCTAGGGTCAAAATCAAAACTCTTCCACATCAATACTTACAATACAATACCTTGACTTCAGTACCAACTATTTGATTCTTTGTCTTATACTAACTTTATCAAATGCCTGTAAACAAAAGGAAAATTCAAACCCACACTGTCAAATCTGGACAGTTATATATAATGTGTAAATTATAGAGTTATTACATTTTGACAAAGTCTTTCTATTTTATATGTCACAGCTTTTCTAGCTTTGGCACCACTGGTCATGTGATGCAGCTCTGCAAATTGCCACAACTTAATCAGTGTGCTACACATCCATGGTGAGTGACGCCATCAGAGACATAAGTGGGGAAAGTGGGATAGATGTGTTGAAGCTCTTCAGTTGTAAAAGTAAAGAAAGAGTAAAGCCACATGTTTTAAAATGTATTTTCTGAAATGAAGCACTTTTTAACTTTTCTCTAAAAATCCCTCTTCAATTAATTTCCTTAAAATAAATGAGAGGAAAATACAGACATCATCAGCATCTGCATCTCTTTTATATTCTCTTAACTGAGAATGAAATGCAAATGACCAAAACACTCCAAGAGAAAGTGGCTGTCATTACATCTGCCAAAATGATACCAACATGCATAATATATATTAATAATAATCAATCCTTCATAGGACCAAACCAATTCAATCTGTCCTTGAAAGTATTGAGGTTTTGATATCCAACCCTAGTGGTGCCACCACTTCTTACCACTGAACGATTCAAGCTGCATTAGAGCCAAGCCAGAAAACATCAACCAGCCATATTGGAACACCCTGACATGACAAGCATCTCATAATTACATTATTAGGCGTGGCATGTAATCATGTAGTCTGTAAGTGCTTGTTTCCTCATTCATCACGGTGGTGTCAGTCACACCCCCTCCTCTGTTCAAACACAACAAACTTGCCGGTGCTGTCCTGCCACTTTTACCCACTACTTTTTGGAGGACAGTTATTTGATACTCGTGAGACGTTTAAACTGCAGATTTGTAAAAGTTTGGGATGCAACAAGAGTTCTAATATATATATATCTTGAAAAACATATCCACCACACAGAGCACGTGCAAAAGAGTCAAAGCAATAGTGAAACGCAGAGGTGGGCAGCGCTGACATGACAGATTTGGAGAGAGAGAGAGTCTTTCCGTTTCCTATCGTCACCTGCAGCAAGCCGTAACACCGGCATCAGACAAAGCCTCAAAGTATTTTTCCACACTCTACTGACAGCCCTGACAACTGTGTGTGTGTGTGTGTGTGTGTGCGCGCGTAAATACATCTGGAAGGTATTATTAATTAACAATGGCCTCTTTCAATGTATCACTCTCTAACATGACTGTTTTTCATTTATACAAGCATAGAGCTTGGCAACACGGACAAACAGTCATAAAATACTGTAGCAGAGGCAGGTTTAGCCTACAGAAAAAACAACCCACACCATAATTGTTTTTATCACATTAGACTCCATGATAATGAGAATTATTCATCAGCTTGCATGCTCAAGTATTTAGGGAATCATTCTGGCACAACTCACAGACTCAAGTCAAAAGCAAATTGGACCAAATAACTATTACATTGTCAGATGATAAATGATTAATACTGATGCAGTGCCACACTGCTCTAATAAAACAACATCCTAAAAAGGGCGTTAATACAGTCCAGTATGTGGGAAACCATTTCAACATGCTTTACTGGCAACATGAGGCTAAAATATCTGTCACAGAAAACTAATGTTATTACAGATCACATCACATCATATGTGGTTTTATCACTTAAGCTAGAAACCATTAAACCATTAAAAGATCAGGGTTTGAGAAAGAGTTACTGTCCAAACTTTGCAGCAACACAAACCTAACCAGATGTGTAATATAGCTATTCATGTCTTTCTGTCTCAGTAATTAATACATGTCGATTTGACACCTGAAGACGAGTTTAATAATGAAGTGTAAATGTTATGTCATGCTAAACAGCAGAAATGAATGTAACACACTTGTTCCACATGTATGTGGCTCGTTTGTAAATGAGACATCTTTGATCTCCACAGCAGACCGCCTCACTCATCATTTCACCAGTTAGCCCATATGACCGTGGTCCAAATCCCTCACAACTTAAGGCAACATTGTCACTGTTTTTGGCACATTTATGGACACGTCTGTCGGGATCGACAACATATGAGGTGACGACGTGATGCCTGAGGAACAGCAAAACAAACATATAGCGAAAACAAAGCTAGAAAAGTGGGAGTGAATCGCAGTTGCCAGAGATCAAGTGATTAACACCAGGGAAAAAACAGACACACATACCCTTTAAAAAAGAGACAGTAGATGTGGGGAGGACGTTTGTGGCATTCAGGTACGTGAAGTCCCCTGAACTACTGACAACCTTCACTTGACAAGCCCTGGTACAGCAGGTCTGTCTGCCTGTCACCCTGCTGCCGGCGATACCGGCCGGCAAACCGGGCAGTGATTGCGAGAAGGCTAACGCCACCTAGCTTGCTCGCTAACGTCAATTACAGAACCAAAACAAGAGCTTTGTAGTTTGACACACTTACTGCGACATGACACAGACTCTGCCGAGGTGCCCTTATCCGTGGAAAATTAGAGAACCGTTAATTTCCCAAAGCCAAGCCACTTTACAGCATAACGTAGCGGGCATTCAACTCGTCTTCAACAGCGTACTGTACGCTTGATGTCAACCCACTTTTAGCCGGAGCTAGCTTAGCTATCGTGCAGCATTAGATAAGAATGTGGGTCACCGGGCCTCTGGCCAGTCTCTTGTCACCAAACAAGAAAAAGCAGAACAGCTTCGTTTGCCGCTTTACGTCCGTCAATAGCACGCAGAGAGAATGCAGATATAAGCGACACGAACACCGGGCAGAGTTGACCGGTAAAGATGTCACACTTACCCCGAACAGCCTCCTTTTCATCGGGATATCCCTGCACCCAGTGGCGCTGCTGACGGTTGACTGCGCAGGGCTGAGGCAGGCTGACTGAAGTTGGAAGTGGAGCCAACAGGGCCTAACGCTGTCCTCCAGATAACACACATGCCTGTCAGAGGGAGGTCAGCAACATCCACATTTTGGTAAATCACATGTATTGGACAGTGACACTCACGTATTCACGTCATGTGCGGTTTCTCTCTTTTTTTTTTCTTGTTTAGTGGAGTGGTATTAAGACTGAACCACTTGTGGAGATGAAGACTTCAGAACCACTCCACCTCAGTTTTATCCGCTTTCTATGAAAATGTTCGGGAAATAGAAAAAACATTTGATGATCTAGATGTCTGCTCTACATGCTGCTGCTCAGTCTTCAATGAGCTGCTTTTGCACGTTTGAAAGTTTTTTTTTAGCATAAGAATAAAAACACAAAATAATTATTTTACAGTTAATTGTTTTTGATTCATTCAGTTTTTTATTCATTATTTAATGTCTGGATTTCTGGTATTTTCCAGGGGAAAGGGTAAAAAAAAAGAAACACTTTATTTACAGCTGTATATAGTTATTTTCCTATTTTAATATTTATTCTCCCACACAGACAGGCTTATCGTGTTCCCTGCTGAACAACTCTGCTCTGATCTGATAAATCCTTCTTACAGTTTAGTTCTCCTCCTCTCTGTCGCTCAAACGAGCATCTTTGGATTAAATGACCGTCGCGCTGTTTTACCCGACTCTGGCGTGGTACTCGTCACCATGGCAACCCCCGCAATACAATGTTTGGCCACAATGACGGAGTGGACGGGTGGGTGGCGCTGTTTCGACATTTTGGTGATGGGGCGACGAATGAACGTGATGTTTAGGAAAGCTATAATATACAAAGCAGGTATATCCCTCATTCATCTCATAGTGAAGAGGCAGGGACAGAGGGCCGAGTTCTGACCTGACTGTGTTGATGTTATTTGCATATCATCTCTATATTTGCTGGTATTGCTAATTTATTTGCATGTAGCCAATGCAAATTGTCATTGGGTGAGTTTACATTCACATGTTCTGGAAGAATCTCTCTGGAAGGAGGTTTAATGGAGGCTTTAGTGGTCAGCTATGTTTTTCTATGACTCTAACAACATTCTTCAGTCACACTGATCTCAGTGTATGGATCACATTAAAAAAAACAGCCTCATGTTATTGATGGAAGTAAAACTTGTGTGTGCTAGGGTCATTATAGCTTATTGAGTTGGCCAGTGGATCATGGGATGTTTTGCAGACTAGCCTATTCTGTGGTATAATTCAGGCTCTTAGACTAGCTGAACCATCATGAAACACATTCCATGCTGTAGTTACTATTTCTGAGTTCAACACTCAGCATTTAACTCCCTCTAACTTCATGTACCTGTCTGGATCTTTGTTTATTCTGTATCTGTCTAACAGTCAGTGCAAGAATCTCTCCACCCCAGTGCAACCTGAACAAGCCCATCCTCAATCTAACATATGTGTATATATATATATATATATATATATATATATATATATATATATATATATATATATATATAGGCTATGGAATATCCACATATGGAATATAGGCTATGAGCACAGAACACATTTCTAGATGTGTTATGTGGGCATGCTGTAGACATACATTACATGACTAAATATATCTCGTAGCCTTAGTTGGTTTTATAAACGGTGGCTTCTAAAAGCCTGAGATCACATTCCCAGAATGAGAAGATAACACTTGTTAGAATTTGCTCATGTATGATGATTTAATACATTTGCATATAGAAATTGAATATATAAAGTTATTGTGTGTGTGTGTGTGTGTGTGTTTATATATGTGTATATAATTGTGTGTATATATATATATATACACACATATATAAACACACACACGACAAAAATTTATCATAGCCTACAATATGTTGGCTACTTCCCAAGTTTTACTATATGATATAAACTGTAGGCTTGTATCACCTATGTGATAGTACACGTTGCATTTTAAGTGACAATATGGCAACATCAATTGAGATTTTGTACACCCTATGTCATATAGTACATTGATTATTTTATAATCTTTTATAGTTCATTTGCTTATCATGCAAATGAGGGGGGGTGTATATTTTATTTGTGCGTTTTAAACCAACATATACAGTGACAAAAGAGGAATGTCATGTCAGTCCTTCCTCAACAGTATATCTTGTGCCATGTATCAAAAGAACTGAAACAGCAAGGATATTTTTTTGCCAGAAGACAGCGACATCTCCTGTTCATTACAGCAATTACACAGTCATGCTTCGAATTTTATATCACATTAGACACTCAAATCTTCAGAACCACCAGATTTCAAGAAGAAACGGAGGACAGAGGAATAAAAGTGCTGAATTGGGTTTTGCATTTTTCTCAAATAAGGTGTGATTGATTAGTTAGGTGTGTTACCTTCCTTTTCCTTGAGTGCAATTTTGTATCTGTTCATGCAAACACAGTGAAAGATTTGTGTGTTCATATGACCCAGTGTGCAACAAATCAAACCTAACACCTGACCACATTATAGCATTTTAATGCAAATGACAAACATATAACACAAAATAAAATCTGGACAAATTACTAGTATTTTCATGATATTCTTTGTGTACATTCAGACATCACTATACAACAGTGGCAAAGGGCTGTGGTTAAAGTCAGGGTCACTCAGTCGTGGTGCAGCGGCTCGGGTCTCAGGGTCTGTTGTCTCTCCACACGGAGCTTCAGAGGTGGAGATACACACAATTTGATGACTACAAGAACTCACACACACATTGCACATGTTATAACCCTATAATCCCATAAAAACACAAGATTGACAGCTTGTAGTTTTCTATAGTGATACCAGTCACCATTGCCACAGGATTTTTGGCACTGTATGAAAATGACTCTGGGGATGGGGATGAGCCTTATGTGTTGAAAGAAAGAAGAAGAAAAATCACACCCAGCACCATTGTTACAGCTGGAAAGAAACAACTGCAACAATTCTCATCAATATATATATAAAGTTATTTTTTTATACCATGTAGTTGTACATATCAGCAATATGCCAAAGAAAGGTTAAAATCAAATTCAAACTTGGGTTAATAAAGAGAAATAGTCAAACCCTCTGAAATCAGAAACTTTAAACTAGTAATTGGTGTACAGTCCCTTCCTCCATCATATGTGTCAGTTTAATGATACGCTACTTTTTGGTGTTTATTTTGAAAGCAAAAGAATGAAAAAAATTACCTTTCATTTACTCATATTCTAAGGACCTTCTTCCATTTCGTGGCTGCAAGGGCAAACAAAATTATTCTCAGCATATTATCAAGGGATTTTTTTTAATCATCTTCTTCAATTCAAATGTTCATACCCGATAGAGGAAGTAACCTCTGCTCTGGATTCCACCAGGCCCCTGGAGTTCAGCCTGTACACACACAAAAAAACACCAAACTGAAGTGAAATCTTCTCCACCAGCACACACATGCATGCACACGCACGCGCAAGCACACGCGCACGGATGCACACGCTTAAACATCTGGATTTTCCAAAACAAACACTCTTAACGTGTCTTGCTCACAATTCCTCCCCTGTCCTGTGTCCACACTGCAAATGTCAGCGGTTGATAGTAATGATAGATAAGTTCACCTGTCAGCTGCACTAATTTTAGCCCATAATTACTGCCAGCCTGGGAAAGAACAACTAATGTAGAGCTCGTACAGAGAGAGAGGACAGCTGCCCAGCATGAAGCTGCAGTATTGACTTGTAAGCTGCACACACATTTCAATATTTTCCTTCAAACATAAAAAAAACTACAATGCACTAATGCACTTAAATGCTGCAGTTGTAATTGTATTATTTTCCATCCATCAGCCCATTCTGTGATTTCAACCAAAGATCACTTTGCACTTGAGGGATTTTAATTCACTCTCCTAACTTTGCATTTTTATCAGCAGTGACTGACGAAAGAAATCATGCAGGATTTCAAGTCAGTGTTCATGACTGATCGCATGCAGTGTTTTGTATGTACAATGAAAACAAAGCATCGTGACTTCTGATGGCTTTTGTTTCAATCAGTCAATCAATCAAATCAGTGGCCGTGAGATTATTTTGTAAAGCAAAACAGAGATGGAGAGTGAAAGGAGAATTGACGTGGGTGGTACATACGCGCATCGAAAGTCCTCTCTCTCCTCTGTTATGGAGTTGAGAAACTAGATGCAGGAGAGGGTGCAACATGGGGGTCTGACGATCACACACACATGCACACACACGCGCGCGCACACACATACACACAGAGCCAGACGTGAATAACAGCTCCAGGAAGAGAGAAAGTACAGAATATGGAGCGTACAGAGTGAAACACTGTTTCCCTCTAGTTAATACACAACAACATGCAACACAGAGATGCACACACAGCACGGACGCTTCCTCAGTGCAGCAATTTCTCGATTGTACACTCAGTGTCAGTGTTTTGATGGACATGTAACATTCTGCATTATTTAACAGCAGTGACGGAGGAGCAGCACACAAGATTATTTCATTGAAGGAATATGTTTTGCTGTGGCACATGGATGTGCATCCTGGGATGTTTTATGGGTTTCAGTGAACATAGAACAAATGGAACATGGAAATAATCATAACTTATGCCACATCCATCCCAGTGGGAGAGGATGTAAACATTTATCGTGCTGCAGAGAAACATCTATTTGCATTGTTAATGTTCTAAATGCTTTTTAGTGACACACAGAAAAAATGAAAGTGGGTTATAATTAACTAATAAAATGTAATTCCCCTCTTTGTTGAGCAGCATCGAGAGCTGCATGCACATCTCTCAGTCATCCATTTCCCCTGGTCTCTTGATCAGTGTGTGTGTTGTCCAGTGTGAGGGACAGACAAAAGGAGGCAAACATATGTCAAGTCCTCATGCAGCTGAGAAACAGAGCTGGTTGGAGAGCCATGCCTGCTGCTTTGTGAGAGTAAGCGTCTAACATGCAGAGCGCACAAGCACTTGAAGCAGATTTCATTTTATATTGATATTTGTGTGTATCGGGACTCTGTGTGTTTGTCTGTGTGTGGACATTCATTCTTACATTTACCTTGGTGAATGATGTGTGGTTACTTTACACAACTTCTTTTATTGCCTGACACAGAGCAGCTCTATCAGCCTGTTGGATCTACTCGCCTGTTGCTCTGCACAGTAAAGTGCAGTCGTACAACAATGTGAAGGTGCTTTTGTAGGTCAAGCAGCACACTGTAGCAGTGCAGATTTATCTTTTGACTTACTCACCGTCCTCTGTGACAAGGCAGAACCTTGTGGTCTAGAGTAGTGAAATAAAAACTGCACATAGAGTGCATCGCGTTGAAGAAAATACACTCGTAGACGCACACAAACAAGCCAGCATCAATTTGTCATAAGTTAATGTATGTGTGTGGGTCCAGTGCAATCATTTCAGCAGAACTAATCCTGAAGAAAAATTGTTCAAAAAAAAAAAAAGAGATAAAAGTTGTACTTACCCTTTTACTGTTTTCTCGCACTTTCAGCTCCTGGGAAGACAATAAGATGTCACTCTCTCTGATTCACCGTGAAATCTGGCATTTATACATGCAAGTATAGCACTTAAACATAAAGGTATTAAATGTGAGGTACCTTTGATTTCTGAACCAGCATCAACACACAGAGTTCTCCTAAGACATCAGATGCCTGGAGTAGATACCAAAGAGCAGGAATTAAAAAAAAAGAAAAGTAGTCCTGATATCTATGAAGTGTGGTTAATGAAATGAAAAACAAGCCAAACAGAACCACTCCTCCTCACTCACCCAGAACTTCGGGTCTGCAGAGAGGTAGGATGAGCACACAGCGTCTATCTGTGGAGAAACATGGAGCATGATGAGGAGGAAAGAAAGAAAGAAAGAAAGAAAGATAGAAAGAAAGAAAGAAGAAATGATACCTGGCTGAGTAGCTGCCTCTGCTCTGTTGTGGGTTGCTGAAGTTCTGCTGGAGCACCTGTAGTTTCATACAACATAACATCCTCACCACATATTCACGTCCAACCACAGTCATACATTGTAATAATGAGTGTAGATGCTCGAATGTCTGCAGAGAGACTGTTCTGTTGACGGTTGAGTTTGACATGATTACGTGATTGTGGATGTCCAAGGCTAAAAGCTTTGCTATAGAACACAGAGGAAGTTATCATCCATCATGATGTGTGATGTGAGACGACCGACATCTACTTCTGCTTCATAGAGAATAAAAACTCCTCTTCTTTTCACCGTGTCAACTTTTCTGCAAGGAATGAAGTTGTCATTGTGCTGCTTTGATACTGATGTTGATGCAGATACAGTTGATGCCACAAGCACTTTGACATTAAGAGGGCAAGAGACTGTCAATCTGCATACTGAGACATTTCAATCACTGGTGACTTTGTGTCAGATTTTGAAGGAATCTTTGCCTGCAAATGTTTTGCCAAACTGTCTTGTCTAGTTCGATTAAGAAAGATACAGGATGGATGGCTGAATGGATGGATGGGTGGATGGATGGATGGGTGGATGGATGGAACAATGAAAAATTTGTAAAATTGATCAGTCTGCAGACAGAAGTTAAACACTGTCAAAAACAACAAAAGTTATCAACCATTGATTTCATGTTAAATTTTTGTGGAGCATTTTTTTTATGAAACCTGGGTAGATAGATAGATAGATAGATAGATAGATAGATAGATAGATAGTCTCAAACTTAACTTACTTGTGCACACTGGTATGGTGAGGATGAGCAGGGCAGCGAGGGTGATGCCGGCCGTGCTGAGTGGACTCATGGCGCTGCTGCTGTGGCTGTGCAGGCTGCTGGAGGGTCCGCGCGGCGCAGGCTGACTTTGGTTCTGGAAGGTCCTCATCTCTCTCTCTCGCTCGCTCTCTCTCTCTCTCTGTCACTCTTTCTTTCTCCCTCTCTCTCTTTTTCTCTCCCTCTCTGTTTTTCTCTTTTTCCCTTTTTCTCCGTATCCGTTTGACTTCTTGCTCTTATGAGAGTTTCTGGTTCACGTCAGAGAAATATGAAGGCTGGTGTCACACTCACACCCTCCACGCGCGCTGACACTCCACTGCGTCATTGGAGGCTCCGCGCGCGCTTGAAAAGTTATGACTGGATGAAGGCTGCGGTGAGTGAGAAGTCCTGCTGGCCCCCCCTTTTTTTTGTTGTCCACTTAATGTTGTGCTTGATATTTTGCTGTGGCTTCAGTGTTCCAACCTGTCATCTACACGTTCACAGATGTTAAACTTAACTTGAAAGACCATGATGACACTGGTGACCTGGTGACCCTATTCTGTTGCTATTAAACATTAATGCAGAAAAACATTGTTACCATTCAGCAGTAGGCTACTGTAGACCCTTTGTTTTCCTTGCAATGATGAGGACAGCAAGCTGAGGTTCACATCCAGTTAAGCATCAAATCAGATCCACACTTCCATATGAGTGGATTTATGTCTATCCTGCTGTGCAAAGCACTGTCCAATGGCATTAAAAAAAGGCTATTACAGAAAAACAAGACAATATAAGAACCTGCATGAAAGCAGGATAAAAAAGGATCAAATAAAACAGAAAACACATGCTCCCACATTTTAAACTGGTGACCCCTCCCACCCCTAACATTAACATTTGCTACACTATGTGCTATATTTTGCACTACTGCCACTGATGTATATAGATGATTTTATATATTATATATCATATTTTATTTTTCTAGAGCATTGAATTTATATCTCTAATATGTATTTAGGTGAGAGAGAAACGACTTCTGTATGTCCTGGACACATAGAGAATTGACAATACAAATCTCTGAATCTTGAATAAAAGACAATGGCAAACACAAAAGCATTTAAACCTTGACGTTAATGAATTGAGAGCTGATTGTCAGGGAGTTTCTTAAAAAGTAGTCTTTTTCTTGTCCCTGTGGACAGTGAGCAAACACTGAGACATCCAGACATTCTGTTGTATATTTCACTGCTTCAACTGCTTTTTGGTCCTGAATCATGGAGCAATAGACCAAATACACTGTGAAAACACATACACAGGGATCCAGTGCAAAGATCAGACCAGGACCGATGTGGGCCACTTTTGAGGATTATGGTTCTTTTTCCATCAAAGCTTCAAATTGGCTGCGATTTTCTGTCCATGTGTGTGTCAGGAAAACATTTCCATACATCTCATCCTCACCTCACTTGTGTATGAAGGAAAGTTTTATTTCACGCTCGAACGGCACAGCGACGATCAGACCACTGTGATGCAATGTGATACTTTAGAAACAACATTCCATTTAGAGCTTATTGTTGTATAATCATATTTATTTCATTTTTGAATTATATTGTAAACATTTTAGTCTGCTACCACAGCATCATGTCCTCTTGTGTATAAGGAGCATAAACAAAGAGGCAGTCATGGTCCATGGTGTCACTCGTATTATGTGGAGGCAAAAACTGAAATGACATCCCATATATCAATAGTCATGATGAATTTAACACAGCCAAACGAGGAGACATGACAACATGGAGACTGAATAATTACATAACTGGCCCCACAAAACAGAATTTGTGCTTTTACTTCAGAAAAAAACCTAATTACTCTAATTGTATGATGTATGCCTTCATATCCAACTTTCCTTCATATTTCACAGTAAATTCAAATCTGCTTCATTATCTGAGACTCATTATGGCTCATTACTGAATTACCTTTTCTCTACCTACCGTTGGTCTTTATGTGAAGCTGTGTGTGTGAGGGCAGAAGTAATCTTGGGCACTATAATTCATTTTGATTTGTTACAATAAACTAGAGGACGTAATAACAGAAACAGCCACTGTCCTGTTTCCCTCAGCAGAATCCAGGATGAATATGAATTAAACACACTAGTACAAAGAGAGGTGGCTTTACAGTAATTGGTTTTATTGTTACTGAGAGGGAGTTTAGATTTATCACAGTGTCATGAAGAGGAGACATGGCACAATGGAGGCATATAAGATGAGAGACGTGAAGGAGAAACAGATGCTGCTATAGAGAGATTTTCAAGATTTCCTGCAATCATGCAGATATTCCACAGGAATTTTGTACATAGAGTAATATCTGATTGCATTTGCATCGCAGTCCTGCTCCTATATGACGTAAGTAAATCCTGTTGAGAACATAAAACATAAAAGCTTGATTCATTGCCCTCATTACCTGGCATCACTGTTCAAATGAGAGCTATTTCATGAGGGAAAACGCTGTGAAAACATGAGCGCAACAACAATAGACCTGCCCTCATTTTGAAAACCGATGTGACTTTGTTTGACAGCGTGAATAGCAACAAATGAAGCACAGTGATAATTAAGTAATTCCAGGGAGTCATTGCATTCATCCCCACCCTTGTCATCCTCCTACACTAATATCTCTGTCCTCTTTAATCCCCCTCTTTTCCCTATTATCGTGAATTAAGACTGTGGAGGTCAATGTGCAAGCAGAGGGACAGGATGATGACATATTCTTTCTACAGCTGTGTTTTCTTAAGGCCTTTTAGGATGAAGTGGCACCATTTATTGCTTCAGTAACTAGGCCTCATGTTTTTATTTGTTTTTTGGTCCTCCTGAAAGCTTTGGAGGAAGCTCCAAAGAACTCCACCATTCTGGAGAAGTCTTGAAATGTCATGACCTTTCTACTGTTTTCTTTTGTGTGTGCTGGCCTAATTGATTTGTTTGAGGTAGGACCCAGTGGTACTGAGGGAAGGTTACTGTCTATGATTCACACCTTGAAGACCGACACAGAGTCTTGTGTCGGTCTTCAAGGTGTGTTGACTGTAACCCACATCCATGATCAGATGTGTTCTTAAACCCACAAAACATCTTGTCCTGGATTAACTTAATAAAAGATATGTGATATGTAAGAGCTTTAAATACAAAGCTAATGTTAGCAGCTGAACTTGCCTGGGACAATGAGTGGACATGAGAAACCCTAGCCTTGTTTGGTCTGAAGGTAACTGTAAAGCCAAATAATCAGCATTTCTCATTTTTTTAACCATGCAAAAAGAGTGAAAATTTACCAATAACCTTGATTTCCTTGACCTGGCCTTAAATGCCCTCACAGTATGTCTTTCAATATCAATTAATTGCATCAAACCCACTTCAACAAAAAGATACAACACAGTACACATTACAGCAGCTACATCTTCCAGTAGGCCTACTAGTGTAAAACAAACCATATTAGCATCTATCAATCCTTAACTCCTAAGTATTGGAATTGGGTATCAAATAACAAGGCACTTTGATACATGATCGTATCCAACCAGTACGGTCTGTTCAGAAAAGTATTTAAAGTTGACACCTGTTCCCAGTTGTTTTACTAAGCCAATCTAAGTTTGTTAGCAGCAACCTGATATTTAAAGGGGGACACTTTTCCAACTTTTCATATGTTTAAAATGTTGGATACTTTTTCTAGATGGACTTGGAAGTGCCATATCAGGAGGTAGGCTTGTGTTGAAGTAATCCCCGGGGCTGTTTCAGGCAGCTCTGAGCCACTGCAAACGCTTGCGTTTTTTCTAAAGTCTCATTTTGAAACATCACAACATCAACTGAAGTCCCTTATATGTCAACTCGCCCAGCTCTGGCCTCAGTGCCCCTCGCTACGTTGACCAATCCCAGCGGAGTTGGCACAGTGGGGGGGGGGGTTGAATCTGAGCGCCAGAATGGAGGAGTACAGAGAAGCAGGAAAGAGCCAGAATGGAGGAGTACGGAGACAGCTTGAATGCATGCGTTATGGAGTTTTTTTATTGATCGAAACTTCCAATACCATATTAAAAGCCCCTGAAATGAGCATAATAGGTCCCCTTTAACTGAGAGTTACAAGCACAGGGTTGAAATCCTCGTCAAACTCGACTAGGAAACTACGAATCTCCCAAAGTAGTGAACTTTTGTTTCAAACACTGGGCCAATAATATGATTAAAAGTAGAAACTCAGACTCAGCAAACCACATCCACCCCTCATGTCTCTGCATGCTTGACTGATGTTCATGATTGCAAAACGAGGGGAAAATGAGCAGGGAGAGTAACCTATTAACAAGTTGCATCCTCCTACAAAGACAATTAGTTCAACATAAAATATCATAAGCTTCTGACTTTATTGTGTTTCCAAATTGTAGGAATAATGAAAATCACTCTTTATGAACAACTGTGCCTATATCCTCCAAAGTGCAGTGACACGTTTTATCTTCATCACTTTGGTTACATCATATTCATGAAATACACATCTCCACTCAGACTAAAAACAGCAACTCAGTGTTTTTAACATAGAAAATTTGGGCCAAACCCAAATATGACTTTATGAACATCACAATTCTGGGAAATACTTTATTTAGATTGAGCTCAGAATATTTGTGATAGTGTTATATTCTGCTCATTTGATTGCTTAGGTTGCAGACTCATTTAGTTTATGACAGCTTAATATTACATGATAATAATGCAGGATTATTAACTCGAGTCATACAAATACAGTGGAATCGCAATGTAAGAGAGACCCTCAGAGCAAACCTTATCAGTCTCACTTTAACATCTGCTCTCAATCTCAAACTCATAATGCTACTGCTGATTATATCAAGTAACAGAAATCCATTTAGATTCACTCTCATTTTACATTAGGTTTTAAGCAATCATGTTATACTACATAGCTATAAGCATCATTTCAACAGAACACTGGGTATCACGTTCTAACTAAACATATTCACAATTTCCGCTATTGGCTGCTAAATGAAAGTAAGCACGCAATAAGCTCTTACCCCCACTATACACAGACACACACATTGATGACTAATTTGGATGACTGACAAATGTATGGCGAGACAGGACATGATTTCCATAAGGTGTCACTGATATGACCTTCACAGTCACCACATCTCTAGGTCTATGGAGGAATATCTTTAGGAAGAATGCTGTTCTGGAAACTCATGGTAACCAACACTTTATGAGACGTTGAGACACTCTGTGTCAATTTATTCCCATCTCTACATGAAATATACATTACTGAGATTTCACAGATGCTTTCATCCCATCCATTTTTTCTGCTCAATGAAGTCTAATGAAGCAAAAATGATATTAGCAATATTTATAATATATTATCAGTGCCAATAATGTGCAGCCTACAACCAGGAGCAGATACTGATAACACTTCACAGCAGGATGTTGGTCAGCGATTGGATTCAGCCACACTGTGAGTTTATATGAGTAGTGACAAGTTCACTTCACTACTATGGAATTCCACCCAAGATAATTACAGTCATAAAAATGTTCTATGAAAGGTTTGCCTGTAGTATCCGTATGGGCAACACTCTTGTTGAATGGTTCCCTGCACAGTCTGGAGTGAGACAGGAGTGCATCATCTCTCCTATCCTCTTCCTACTTGCAATGGACTTGATCACAACCAACACAACAGCAGACAAACCCAGAGGCATCCAATGGACCCTGTCCTCTCAGCTGGAAGACCTTGATTTTGCAGATGATCTTGCTCTCCTTAAACAAACCACCCCAACATGCAACCAAAACCTGACATGCTCAACAAATATGCCAAACAGGTTGGACGTAACATCAACACTTCCAAAACTCAAGTGATGTGCATAAACTCCACCCCTATAGCACCCATTCATGGAGCACCATTGGAGTATGTGGAAGCCTCATCAGCAATGGCAGCTGCTGCTGCCACGCTGCAGACCATCAGGATTCCGCCCAGTACAAGAACAGAAAGAGGACAAACACACTCTCCTGTCATGGTGCTGCAGCCTGCTCACTCCAAGAGAAGAAGTAACTCCTCTGCTCCAACCAGTGTTTGGAGAAATGACAGACTGCTCAGTTCTCAATGTAGAAGTTCTGATGCTGTGACGTGAACAATGAGGAGATTCTGGTTCTAACAGGAGTTCTACATTCTACATCTACAGCTCTACATTCTAAAAGTTCTACATTCTACATCTACAGCTCTACATTCTAACAGTTCTACATTCTACATCTACAGCTCTATGTTCTACAGGAGTTCTACATTCTACATCTACAGCTCTACATTCTAACTGGAGTTCTACATTCTACATCTACAGCTCTACATTCTAACAGGAGGCAGCACTTCAGCTCATTTACACAACATCCGTTTTTCAGCTCCTCCTGGGAGATCACAAGATGTTTCCATGCCAGAAAGGACATATGATCCAGCCAGCGAGTTCTGGGTTTGCCCTAGGGCCCCTCCCAGTTGGACATGGAAGACGGAGGCACTTGGGAGGCCTGAACTATACCTCACCTGGCTCCATCTGATGTGAAGGAACAGCAGCTCTACTCTGAGCTCCCTCCAGATGTCCTGACCTTCTAAAAGGCTGAGCCGAGTTACCCTGCGGGGAAACCCATTTCAACCATTTGTGTCCTCTATCTCATTCAGTTCATTCTCTACACAAGGCTCGCGACCACAGGTGAGGGTTGGAACAGCTTCATATTTCAGCTCAACTCCCTCTTCACTGAGTTCTGTACAATGTCCATATTACTGCTGACGCTGCCCTAATCTATACTGCTGTTGTTAATAAATCAGTATTTTTGTTTATGGATTTTTTGTCGATTGTATGTTGTATATGTTTTTATCATTGTTGTCCTATTTCTGTTGTCTGTGAAACTAATTGCCCCTGAGGGATAATAGATTGCCTTGACCCTTGATCCTTGAAATGGAATAAAATACCAGTGTCTCCATGACTGTGAGCTCAGAAGCTTTAGTACTTGTTTCTCTCAGGCTGGAGTTGTGCTTAAAGTAAAGGTCACAAAATTCATAAAGATGTGAGTTTTTGCCAAATGAACTGAGCTTTAAAAAAACAAGAATCAGAACCTGTTAATCAAACTTGGTGTGTACACATCTGCACAATCCTGAGAAGAGGCTTAATTAGGCAACAAGAGAACCACGAGCTCCATAAATAAACCACAGAGGCTCAAATGATCAACCTGCTGTCAGGTTATTTTCTGTTTGGCTGAAGGACTTTGTAAACCCAAAGCTAAATTTAAATGTGATGCTGCAACACTGAAATGGAAATGTCAGAAGATGTACAATATTTCTTTGCTTTAATGTCTTAAGCACAGTTCCAGGTATTGCTGCAGGAGGGCCATTGATTTACATGATACAGCCATTAACACCACAAAATCAGATCAAAAAGAGCTATTGTTGTGGTTATTAAGAGTATAAAATGAACAACACACACAATGACAAATACTTGAACATGATAAACAAAGGTGAATTTAAAATGTTTTTCACATATTGTCTGTAAAGTGAGTGTAAGTGTTTCCACATGAAATCATAACAAATTATACTTAATATTTCCAGTCATTGTCTTTTTCTTGCCATCACCATTTTGAAATCATGTTTGTCTTTGTAATAATTAATAATGATCAATAATCCACTCACAGGCTCTCTCACCTGAACACTCTCCTGACCCTAACCCTAACCCCACAAACAACAGCAGCACTCTTGCCGGCACACAGACATGCAGACTCTTTAAATTACATGATTGCTTTAAAACAAAATCGCACACATGATCGATCTTCTAACAAGCAGAGAGCTCTGCATGGAGCATTGCTCATGTAATAGCAGCTCTCATGCTTACTTGACTTTGTAAAACCTGCGTGTTCTTGTTTTATGTGTAATTTTGGCAGCGATGACTGTGGACCTCACCTTGGGATGAGGTTACAAAAGTTTTCAAAGGTGCCTATTACTGAGTATGTTTGCATGGGTGATGTCAGGTGTCACCTCTTTCAGGTTTTATTTACAGTTTACAGAGTGCCACATAGGAGGCAGGGAAAAACACCCAAACAGGAGCAGGAGGACTCTTGAGTCGGCATGTGTTTGAAGAGGAGTCATGTTTGTTTCAATTTGAAGTTTGAGATTCAGAAATGTCAAAGCTGTCAACAAGAAGCAAAGTAAGTCAAAGAATGAAGTCAGAACCAGAAACCGATTTCTTCATGTGCAATACAACAAATATGGGTCTAGGACAACACTGATGATGCCTCCTTCAAGCGCATTAAAGGCTGCACTAAATGCCATCCAGATAGCAACACAAACGTTTCTGATTCCAAACAGAAATAGAAAATGCTATCAGTCTTTAATCACCTGTGTGAATGTCAAATGGAGATTACACAGATGTAATCACCTTTCCCTGACACCACAGCATCTGGCGTGTAAAGCCCTTTTGTTTGTGAGTCACATCTGTATGTCCTCCCCCATGCGGGTCACTGGGGCTCCCTCAGGGGTGCCGTGCCCTCGCAACACGACAGGTTCATATGGAGGGAACACCTCACACGTCTCAGCAAATCCAGAGCACTTTTGCATTCCCCTGAACAAACTGTGACTGCTTGGTTATGAATAAACACCTCTTGTGCGGTTACTGCAGCCAGCTTGAAGTTGTTGTTTTTGCCAGCAGGAGCATCAACGTCAGCACTCACTATACAGACCTTTGACATTCACAAAATATATAGAGAGCAGGCAGCAGGAGCAGAGGCTGTGGGTGACTCATGAAGGAAAGCACAACATGTGAAAGAAAGATAATTGTAATGTGTGTGTGTGTGTGTGTGTGTGTGTGTGTCTGTGTGTGTGTGTCTGTGTGAGAGAGAGAGTGTGTGCCTGTCTATATCTAAGATACGTGTGTATGACATGTACAGTATTGTTTGGGTCTATAATACACATGGGAACAGGTGTTATTTTTATGAGCATGATGGTCCAAATACAAAAAATGTGACATCATTTAAAAATGGAATGATATAAGAGGAGTGTGTTACATTGTTTGTACGAAAAGTGCTACACAAACAAAAAAAGTCTGGTTGACTGGTTGATTGATTGATTGATTGATTGATTGATTGATTGATTGATTGATTGATTGTGTAAGCACATACGATTTCTCCCAAGTTTGAATCAGATAGATTGATGCCACTTCCATTTAATTCTTTACAGAATTTGAACCTGATTATTGTATTTAGTTTGAACTGTTGAACAAGTTTTCAAACAGATTCTGTGTCAGAGTTTTGGACATATGTAATTTCTTCATGTTACAGTGAATATTTAAGATATGTTGTAATGTGTTGAAATGTTAATTCAAAAATATTCTTTCCAGACTTCCAGACTCCAGACTCTCAGTTTCTCCCTAATTTTATCCAGTGGCAGAAATACAATATATTCCTCTGTCTATTTCCATATTTTAGTGATAATTCACTCTTGCAGACCACAGCTCAGTTGACTTGGGCAACAAACAATGTCCATGAGCTGTGATTAGAAAACATGCATCTTCCTCACCACTGCAGGACAGAAACTCATCTCTGGGGACAAGAGATCGGTGATAAGCCCCAGGCTTGACTACTTTGAGTGATGTTAATCCTCTGAAGGAGATATTGTAATTACGTCAGATACCTGGACACAGGAGACTGAGTTCATGGTGACTACTAAAAACAGAGATATGAACACATATGTCACAGACCTGACAGACATGTTGTGAAATATTTCCACTGTGATGTACACGTTTACATCAAAGGTGGCAATAACCCATGACTGTGACTGTTGATGATGGCAGTGCATGCCTCATCCACCAGCCACCTCTGCACAGCAAACTTCAACACTGACAGTGCCTCAGGCCATTTTGCAGCTCATTTGATTCTTTTCTTTATTGCTAATGTGAGAGTCACTGTGTTGACAATGTTGACTTCCAGCTGACTCTTTATGGCAGAACAAGGTACTATTAAAACAACAAATGCATCATTGCAACAGTGACAACAAAGAGACATATAGAAGAACACATCACATAAAAAGAAGTGATATTCATGGAAATGATGGCAGTTGTGTGGATTAACAACGCCACCTGGTGTTCTGAAAAGACCATTTGCAGTATATGAAATTTCTTTTGGTAGCATCATTCAAAAAAGGCCAGCAGCATCAATGGATGGCACATTTTAGAGACTCAAAATATAAAACCTTTCATCTCAAAAACTACAAAATTCATACACATCCTCACATGAACATTTTCTCCTCTTGACAATGATTTTCTCGATTGTTAAAACAAGGTAAACATTTGATTTCATCAAATGTTTACAGTGCATGAATCTAATGAGAATCTCTCAAAGAACATGTTAAATGGCTATTTATAATGTAGCCAATATGATAACTTGTGGCGTTAAATAGAACTTTTTGTAAATATATCTTTTTTAATATGATATAATAATAATGTTCATGCTGAATGTTTAACATGGAACTATATGGTTGGCACACAACACCAGTGCTCTGGGGGTTTGCAGGGGTGACCTGGGATGGTGTCACACTCTCAGCTTACATTATTGTTTCAGTCCACCTGTGACTAGGTGTGCCCTATAGTTTGATTAAAGGTCCCATTACAGTTTTCTAGGACATTTTTTAAATATATATAATGAACATGCTTAGGTTAAAGAATCAAAGTTTTCCAGAGCAAAATCCTTCCCAGTGTGTTTACCTGTAATCTGCACCATTTTTTACTGAGCTGTAGCAGTGGTAGAGCTCCAGAGACAGGCCTGGCAGGGGAGTTAAGCAAAACTATTTTGAGTATAGTTTCCTTTTTGTTACTTATAACCACAGCCACGTCTATTCTTAAAGTAATCTTCATAAAACTGTAAAATTTGGATTTTGACATAAAGGCCCTCTTTAAGACGGTGTTGAATATGTTCATATTATTAGCTGCACAGTGGCTCTGTGTAGCTGTAAGGTACAAGGTCTATAATGAACTGGCCGGGGGACCGGGTCAGCAGCGGCCCTGCTCCGCTCCGCTCCTGACCCTGTGGGTGGAGCTGGATGTTGACAACAGTGCGGGCAGCACATGACAGCTCCGTCACTGAACCAGGAAGCGAGAGGGCGGCGCTTTGCTGGTGGTGGTGGGCTGACAAAACAAGGTAACGGCAACCAACCATATAAATCTCTGTTTAAATACACAGGCAGAGCTTTTTGACTGAAGGATACACAGTGGTGTAGTTTAGACCGTTAACCCGGTGTAGTGTCAAACTTTACGTGTTCCGCGAATGGAGCTGAGCTAACAGCAGTTAGCTCTTTCAAGCTAGCAACGGCATTAGCAGCCAGCAAGCTAACACACAGAGGGAGGACATCGGTGCATTTTCATTGGGAAGGGCCTGTGGGTGCTTCATTGCTTTTAGCCCAGTGTTTGTGTGGCCAGCTGCGGTAGCTAACCTTAAAATGCGTTGTTACCGTTTTGTTGTGGCTTTTACCTGACTGATAACACTTAAGCTAGCTGCTGGTAGCTGCTGGAGTGATAACAGAGTGATGACAAGTTATAAAAGACACACCATTCATAAGCGTTGACACAACATCTAAAAATACCGTTCATTGTGTGTTTCCTGTCAAACATAAAGAGCAACGGTTATGATATATATTAATTATAAACAAGCAAAATTTAAAGATCTTAATATTGACAAATTTTTGTCATGGAGTATTTGTCTCTTGCCATTAGCAGGACAGGCTCCTGCTGTCATACATTTGCTGTTCAGTGAATTATAGTAATATGGCAGAGACATTATGCTGAGTGTTGTGCTCTGTGTTCCAGTATCCACCATGACAGCCATCAAGCATGCCCTCCAGAGGGACATCTTCACACCCAACGATGAGCGCCTCCTTGGCATTGTCAATGTCTGCAAGGCAGGAAAGAAGAAGAAGAACTGCTTCTTGTGTGCGACAGGTAATAACCACAGGGGCAGCTTTGAGTCACTCCTAATTATGACAGGTAATGTTTCTGGAAAAATAATGACATTAATCATAATGGGCTTATTTCCCTTGCAGTTACCACAGAGAGGCCTGTCCAGGTGAAAGTTGTAAAGGTGAAGAAATCGGACAAAGGGGATTTTTACAAACGTCAGCAGACCTGGGAGCTCCGAGATCTGACAGAAGTAGATGCCAAAGATGCCAGCAAAGTGAGAGAGCTCATATATTGCTTACTGTGCCTTTCCTAAATTTCCGCTGTAACCATAATTGTCCCCTTTCTTCACACCTGATATACTCTGTTTATGTGTTATGTTATCCTATAGGAAAATCCTGAATTTGACCTTCATTTTGAGAAGGTATACCGCTGGCTGGCCAGCAGCACGGCTGAAAAAAACTCCTTCATCTCCTGCATCTGGAAGCTGAACCAGCGTTATCTGAGGAAGAAGGTGGAGTTTGTGAATGTCAGTTCTCAGCTGCTGGAAGGTGTGGAAACTCTCTATCCCTTAGCCCACGTGACTGCATGTCTCTTGTCATTATTTGATTACATTTGCTTAAGGGCGTGTCTTTTTCTCTTAAACCAATAGTGCTGACCACAGTGTGTATTGGTCGTGTTTGAGGTATTCTAATTTTGAACAAAAACAAGGAACTTTTGGTTGATATAATTTATTAATAGCATGTTTGGAGGTTTCTTCTCCTTTGTATCCTGGTTTGTGGTATGGCTTTCTGTGTTAAATTCTCCTCTATTTTCACTTTTCTCTCTTGAACTTTCTCTGGCCAGAACTTCCTAAAGCGGAAGGTTGGTAGGACTTAACTTCCCCCTCTCCTCACTCCTTCTCCATTGTATGCTCATGACCTCAAAACCATCATTCTCATTAGAGATTCTCACCTTCTTAAAGCTCGTGCTGTTGAATCATCTGTCAATAAGGATGGGCATTATTCCCTCTTTTATTTTGTCAATAATCATAACGAACATTTAGGTCATTTTTGTTACTTCACTTTTAGCTTTTTATTGCTTTCATATCACCTTAATTCATAAGATTATTTACTGACACTTGCTCATTAATGTACTCTATGTATTTAACGTGAACCAAGGCTGTATCCCATATTGTTTCTAAAGGACCCAGAGCAATATAATATTGATTCCTTGTAGTACTTAATTTGTTTCACAGAGCAGCCTTTTATCAGGCAAAACAAATATAAAGTGGTGCATTTAGCTGGTAAAAGCCACTCCAGACTGTAGACATGCCTGTTTCCACAACATATGATTGTAAGTGATTTTGAGGGATTTACATGACAACCTGCAGTTAGACTTATCATTGTTTAAAGTTCATGTTATATTTTTTCACCAGTTCAAGATAATTATTACCGTTTTATGGTTTACTTCAAATGACTTTTAAGAGGTAATTATTCTAAGGTAAATCTTCAGTCATTTCAGTCAGAATGATTTAAAATGCCCATCCCTGTTACTGGATGTATTTATGTGAGTAGTTGTCCTCACAAGGGGAGTGTAAGTCCTGTTGAGTTGGAGAGTAGCAGAATATGTCTTGAACTTGTCTTCATGCTCATGGCTTGTTCATGCTTTTTCATCTATTTTCATGGGTTTAGAGTCAGTGCCAAGCGGTGAGAGCCAGAGCGTCGCTGGGGGCGATGAGGATGCTTTGGACGACTACCAGGAGCTGAGCACCCGTGAGGAGCAGGACATTGAGAGCATGATGGAGATGTGCGAGTATGCCATCTCCAATGCTGAGGCTTTTGCAGAGCAACTCTCTAAGGAGCTGCAGGTTTTAGACGGAGTGAGTGAAGCAACTTCTGACCTAAAACCAGAAATGTATTGTTTTAAATCATGATATTATTTTCCCTGTGAGTCTGCACATAAGCATTCACTTTTCAAAAACATTGAAACACATTCATCTCTCTTTTGTCTCCTACTTTAAGGCCAACATCCAGTCTATCATGGCATCGGAGAAGCAGGTCAACATCCTGATGCAGCTGCTGGATGAGGCGCTGTCAGAGGTGGACACCATTGAGGGAAAGCTGAGCAGCTATGAGGAGATGCTTCAGAGTGTTAAGGAGCAGATGGACCAGATTTCCCAGAGCAACCGCCTCATCCAGATCAGCAACACCAACAATGGCAAACTGCTGGATGAGATCCAGTTCTTAGTGGTAAGGACCACATTCAGAGACTTTCAACTGTAAATGCATTGAATTAAGTGCCACACATATTGGAGGTCAGTTTGCTTTAAAAAATCTGTTCCCATTCCAGAGTTATAGAAGTGTTATACTGTGCATAAACCTGTTTTAAAACATTATTTTGAGAGCTTTAATAGGACTGCAGTAAAAGATTAAATTTAATGCTAGATTGTTTGATGACCTGTTGTGTGACTCTCCTACATAGAACTACATGGACCTATCAAAAGGACACATCAGGGCTTTGCAGGAGGGGGACCTAGCCTCCCCTAAAGGTATCGAGGCCTGCATCAATGCCTCTGAAGCTCTTCTGCAGTGCATGAACGTGGCCCTCAGACCAGGTCAGTTAACAGATGAGGTGTTGATGATTTGATGATCAGCAAAAGTAATCAAATTAAAGCTATTCTTCTTTTTTCGTAGGCCATGACAAGCTGATGGCTGTCAAGCAGCAGCAGCTCCTGTTCGCTGAACTGAGGGACAGCTTTGCTCGGCGCCTTACCAATCATCTCAACAATGTGTTTGTCCACCAGGTAACGTCAATGACAAGGGATGTAAAAAAAAAAAAATTAGAGCAGTAGCAAAAGCAAGTACAAAAAAAAAAGTTATTTTACAGATTTAACTGGTTGGATGGGTTAATGATTTCCTGACATTGTCTTTGTGTCTTTTCTAGTTACTAAATGTAAACATGTTCAGTATGACAGATTATTGGTCACTAGTGCAATTATCATCACAAAAGTATAGGCAGTTTTAACTCTGTGGAATTTAATAGACCATACATTACTTTTGTAAAACTTTGAAGGGTCAAATGACAAATATTTACATGCTTAATATATATACATTACATGATAATTTTATTTGTGGACCTACCTGTGTCTGAATATTAAAGGAATACGGCAACAAAGTAGGAGGTGAACGTGTTGTTCTCACACGTTGCCATTCTGAGTCTGTTGCATGGTGGAGGTCTGCAGTCTCTACTATTCTTCCTCTCTGTCTCTCTGTCTCTCTGTCTGTGGCCCCTCATGGACTTCCTGTTTAGCTGTGATTCTTCCTGGGCTTCCTTGTGTTTCCTTCCTGTTGGTTCCCTTCTATTCTTGACTCTCTGTGTTGCTCACTTTGAAACATCCCACTCTGCTCTCTGTCTCTGTGTCAGTTCAACCACTTCAGTCACTTCAAAATGACCATCCCTCAGTTCTATAGGTCTTCCTGTCTGTCACTTCCAGTGAGTACCCTCACAGCAACCCCCACCTCACCCCTCTTTGCTAATGTATGACCTGGCACAGCTCACTCTAACCTACATATCATTACTTTAGATGCCCACCAGGCCCTCCATTATTTCTTGCATGGGATATGTTTCTAACTATTTAACATCTCTCATCTGAGCTCAGAGCTGAAGAGGCACCGTTCATCCTTCAACTTCGCCAAATGTCTGCACTCAGCTAAGGGCTTTTTTTTTAAATGTTTAGGTGCTAACATGGCTTTGTCGCAAAAGGCCTTGTATCATGAAATCCTGTGCCTGTCTGCTCTGCGTGCATGTCTTGTAGTAAAAGCGCTAGAGCCTGATCGAGCTAACTCTGAGGGGAAGTGAGGCAACCATCTGTCTGGCAGTAAGAGTGGTGCTTTTCAATAAGCTTGTCAGTAACCTCAGGAAACAGTTGTTGGATTTTTCAATTGAAATTAAATTGAATTGGTCGTTTACCTTTTAAAAACATCTGTTCTCATGGTAATTTATGGTAATGATTTTCCTTAATGTGTGGAGTGTTTGTGTGAACACAGAAAGATGAAATGAGACTAAACAGCATTTGGTTGGACTATATTAACTCTCTTATTGAATATACTGCAAATTGTCTCTTTGTCTCCCACCCCGTCATCCAGGGTCATGACCAGAGTTCAACGCTCTCCCAGCACACAGCAGAGCTGACCCTGCCCAAACACAGCCCCCTCCACAGGGACCTGCTGCGCTATGCCAAGCTCATGGAGTGGCTGAAGAACACCCAGAAGGAGAAGTATGAGGGCCTGTCCAGGGTCAGTGCTGTGCTCACAAATCATCCTCAACATTTTGGAAAATATGCTTAATCAAATAATTAAGGAGTGTAAAAAAAGAGGAATGATATTAAATTTTCGTGACTGGATAGTGTGGTAAACAAGACTATTAAAGAATAATTAGGGATGTAGGGCTGTGATGATACCTAATTTTCAGTGATTTATTATCATGGCCCAAAGAACTCACATTAACAATATTATCAGAGAAAAAAACCCTAAAAAATCATCATCGCAAAAAGAAAGACACTCATTAGTCTGTGAAAAGGTCGACAGATGAACTGATAAACAAAAGATCCGCAAAGTCACACATCTGCTATCATGATATTGTCGTATGTGTGTCACTCATACGAGTGACACACATACATGAACTGCAGCAAAGGGCCTTGGTTGAATCTGAACCCAAGTATATTGTCTCGGTATAATAGAATACAGAGTAATGCTTTTAATAAAACTCAGTTATATTGAATATGAGTTAAGTAGTGATTTAAAGATGCTTGTATTAAGATTGTTTCACCTTTTAACACGGCCTGTTCATACAGGTACATGAGCACTGTCTTTATATTCTTATCTGATTCAGCAAGAGGAACATGTTTTTTTCTCACAGTGTCAAGCTACTCCATTTAACACACAGGATGATTGCATCTGAGTATCTACACAAATGTTCCCTCTCTTTTCCAGACCTACGTTGACTACATGAGCAGACTATATGAACGAGAAATCAAAGACTTCTTTGAGGTTGCTAAGATTAAGATGGCAGGAACAACAAAGGAAGCAAAGGGCAAGTTTGGTAAGAGCTGTGATTCAGAGACTTGTTATAAAGCATGTTTGTCTCCTGCTGTTTGGTGAGATTAGGACTCTATATTAGTAACTGTTTGTCTTTTCTCCCTTTTTACAACATGTACTTCACTAAAAGCTATGTGAATTTCACTGCCTCCAAAGTATTTTGTCTTGAACTGTCACACAGAAATGAATAGAGATTCATGTCTAAATATGGAAACAAGGCCTCATTCTTTTCCAGCTTTTCTGCAGCACCTCACTAATGTTTGCCTCCAAGGTGTTAAAGTCCTGCTTCTTGTTTTATCTTTCAATAATCCCCTTCCCTTTGCATTGGGACCTTATATGCTCAATTTTGTACTCTGTATTCTTTAGAATATAAATAGTATTCTTGGTCTAGCTTTGGTTTTGGCAGAATTATAGGACTCTGCTTTCTGCACTCTGTCTTAGCTTTTCCTTCTGAAAACAAAATAATGAATTTGTTTTCCAAAGGTTTGTCCAAAGCTACAAGCATATAAACTTAAACCACGGCTGCGCACGTCAGCATATATGTAACTTTGTACATCTAACGTCTGGCCTCACTCCTCCCATGCTGCATGTTTGAAAGCCTAACCTGTCTCTGTCTTTGATGCCTGCCTTTTTAACTGGCTGCAGCCACGCTTCCGCGGAAAGAAAGTGCACTCAAACAGGAAACAGAGAGTAAGTATGCCATCTGGTTAGAGCTGTTAATTATCCATTCTGCTTCTTACCACTGTGCCTTACATAACTGCACTAAAAGTTGCTCAGACTCCTATGCTAGCCGACCCACATTAAGCCTTACAAACCATTACCTCACTATGTACCTGGTTGGTTTGAGCTGAATGTCCACAGTGCTGCTTAATGCATTGTCACTCATTCTGATTCTATGATTAATGCTTATAAAAGCTAACCATTGTCAACCATATGTTCTGTTTTCTTTCTTTTTTTTTTTGATTTGAATACTCAATTTCGGCATGAGCCTGCAGTTTGAATGATATTCCCAAAATTTGGGCTTATTGTCATTAAAAGGCTTATTGTGCTGTCCTAGGCCTTCATGGCAGCTCTGGGAAGCTGACAGGCTCAACCTCAAGTCTGAACAAGCTGACAGTGCAGGGCTCCAACAGCAGACGTTCCCAGTCGTCCTCACTGCTGGACATGGGCAACATGTCCGCCTCCGACCTGGACGTGGCAGACAGGACCAAGTTCGACAAGGTGATGCTGCTGGAGATGCACAGATTTAATCAAAGTAGCTGCATTTTTATGTTGTTCTGGACCGGTGGATTAAACAAGGTATTTCTCTCTCTGCAGATATTCGAGCAGGTCCTCAGTGAGCTGGAACCTCTGTGTCTTGCAGAACAAGACTTCATTAGCAAGTTCTTTAAGTTGCAGCAACACCCAATGGTTTCACCCCCACTTGCTCAGGTAAATCTGCAGTGACGTACAGAAAAACCTTGTAACATCAAATTGTCTAATCCAAAATAATAATGTTACCTCACTTTACATCAGTAGCTTTACTCATGTGGTGCCGCCTGAAATTGGAAAATTTTTCTGCTGAAAGCATGAGATAATAGAGCAATAACCGACACTGACATGTTTTCAGTTACAGCATCATTCATGTGTACGTCAGCAGATGTTTGTTAGGATTAGTCATGTTTAATGTCCATTGTTCCGGCAGCCTGAGACAGAAGAATCAGATGGAAGCACGCCATCAAGAGTGCCTCCCCAGGCAGAACATAGACACTCCTTGTCATCAGAGTGAGTTGTTACATGTTGTGTTCAAACAGCTCTGCTGCAAATGTCACCCTTCTTCCCGCCAGAATTACCACATGAATCCAGTGAGACCAAACCATATCCATATTTTCTGTGGACTGCTCTTTTTCTCATCCTCTTACCTCTGTCTACCCTTTTCTCATAAATCTCTGTCCTGTCTTCGTGACTGAAGGAAAGACATGGTGCGGCTGATGATGAATAAAATCTTCCAGAGCATTGAGACAGAGCTCAACAGTCTTATCGCTCTGGGTGACAAGATTGACAGTTTCAACTCTCTCTACATGCTGGTGAAGATGAGTCACCATGTGTGGACAGCTGAGAATGTTGACCCGGCCTCATATCTCAGCACTACTTTGGGAAATGTGCTGGTCACTGTCAAGAGGAACTTTGACAAATGCATTGTGAGTGGATTGCATATGATGAGGAAAATTCACGCTTCCCTAAACCTTAATGAAAGTATAGTTTATTTCAGTAAATAAAAAAGGCTAATACATTGTTTTCTTGCAGTCTGGTCAGATCAGACAGATGGAGGAAGTGAAGATTTCCAAGAAAAGCAAAGTTGGCATCCTGACTTTTGTTGTTGGGTTTGAGGACTTTGCTGAGTTGGCTGAAACAATCTTCCGTAACGCAGAACGTCGAGGAGATCTTGATAAAGCTTATGTCAAACTTATCAGGGCTGTCTTCATGAATGGTAAGACCAGTGGTTACCCAGAATCAAATACTCATTGGCATACTGGCCCAAGACACTAAACACTCAATATTGATTGTCTTTCCAGTGGAGAAGGTAGCCAGTGAAAGCCAGAAGACGCCTCGGGACGTAGTGATGATGGAAAATTTCCATCACATCTTTTCTACACTGTCTCGTCTGAAGATCTCCTGCTTGGACGCAGAGAGAAGGGAAGCCAAGCACAAATACACAGACCACCTGCAGTCCTACGTTATCATGTCCCTGGGCCAGCCTCTAGAAAAACTCAATGTAAGACACTGTAACATTAAGAGTATTCAGAGAAATGTGTTGTATTAAATGCATTATAGGTTACGTTTTATGTGTCTTTTGCAGCATTTCTTTGAGGGAGTTGAGTCACGTGTAGCCCAAGGTATTCGTGAGGAGGAGGTGAGCTACCAGCTGGCCTTTAACAAACAAGAGCTGCGCAAAGTAATCAAAGAATACCCAGGCAAAGAGGTGAAAAAGGGACTCGACAACCTTTACAAAAAGGTGGATAAACACCTGTGTGAGGAGGAAAGTCTGCTACAGGTGAGGAATTCAGGGTTTTAAGGGAGTGAAGATGCTCAGCTGTGTCAGTGGCTTCACATTTCTCACTGTTGTTCTTCCTGATTTGTTCCACCAGGTGGTGTGGCACTCCATGCAGGACGAGTTTATCCGCCAGTACAAGCACTTTGAAGATTTGATCGGCAGATGCTACCCTGGATCTGGGATCACCATGGAGTTTACCATTCAGGACATGTTGGAGTACTTCTCCAGCATTGCCCAGTCTCACTAGTCCAGCTGCTATGCACTGTAAATGATTCACTACTGCCTCTCACTGGCTGAAAATACAATAGCTATTCACAAACTTCCTTGTAGTGCTTTTAGAATGATGAAACTTTTCCTGTATGTTTGTCTGTGTGTTGTAATGAAAGAGATGAGGTGCAGATATCTCTGCATTGTGTGTGCCTGTTTCTTTAGTTTCAACATCTCTGCTCTAAATATTTGTTGTTATATTTTTATGTCTTTATGCCATATGTACATATTAAATAAATTGCATCTGCCAACCTTCCAATGCGTTATCATATCACTGTATCCATTTTTTTAAGCACACAACACTGAACGCCCTTTACATACTTGAGCTCAGTTTCGCCCCCGCCCCTACGCCGTATGCTCGGGCGACGTCGGTTCTCAAAACAAGCCGCCGCAGATGCTCCGCAGCGTGTCTAACCTCCATGGTGACGAATCCAAACCGGAGAGCAGCGGCGCTCTTTTCAAACCACTTTACCGCGGAAACATGTCAACGGAAGAGCTGTGGATGATAAAACTGTAACAGAGAACGAGATGTGGTGCTATAATAACTCCTATGAAAGTCATTTGTCCGACCAAGACATGTATGATGAAGACCTAGAATTAAATTGATGCTGGTTAAGCTAACGTTAGCTGTGAGACAAGCACTACCCTTCAAAGCCAGGTGAGCTGAGGCAAACGTCTTGGGATTTAAACTCGTATTTAACGTTTGTCAGGCGGTCAGATGGCTAATGCTACTTCTTAGGTCTAGAAAACGGGCAGTTAAATGCATAAGTACGGAGAAAGCTAATGCTGGCTTATTAGCTAATTTACGACAAGCTAGCTATCTAACTGTAGCCAATAACAAACGTCTGGCTAACGGTAGCAAGTGAAATTAGCCACCATACGCCACTCATAAAGTTACCGTTCTCAATAGATTACGTTATTTGTGTCATGCTGTTTTAACTATCGTCTTTTGGTTATTTTGTGAACCAGTATAAACACTGATATGTTGTGCTAAGGTAACCCCACTGCCACATCACAACCATGAACAGCAGTGCAGAGAGGAAGTTTGTCAACTTGAGAAAGCGCTTGGATCAACTGGGCTACCGACAGCCACTGGGAATAGAGTCACTGCCACTGGTCGAGAAACTGTTTAGGTAAAACCAACACCCATAATGCACCTCCTCGCCTTCATCCCAGTGACATCAGCCACAGTAGGGTGGATTAAAGGCAGTTAAGACTGATCTTCCTCTGTGTTACAGTGACCTGGTTCACACAACCGAGAGCCTGCGCAATGCCAAACTGTCAGCAGGTAAGACTGAGAAGGAGAGCCGAAATCTTGATGCTGTTCTGGAGCCGTACAGGACAGAGAATGCCCGGGTGGTCAGGGAGAACAATGATCTGCACTTGGAGGTGCTGAAGCTGAGGGAGGACAAGGACCGTGTCTTCAGAGGTAAGCTGTGACAACCAGCCTCCGCCCTTACTTTGACACGGTCAGAAACTCAAATATCCACAGAAAAGTGGTTTGATAACTTCACAGTATGTTGTGTCATTTTAGAGCTCAAGACCCACATCAGAAAACTGGACCACGAAACGTCTGACTTGAAGTTTCTAAACAATCAGTACGTGCACAAAGTTCGCTCCCTGGAGAAGGAAAGCAAGTTGAAAGCTGAGCGCATCCAACAGCTGCAGGAGAAGAACATGCAAGCTGTGGTGCAGACACCAGGTGACACCAGGGTTCTGTCCCAAGCTCTTTGAGTGAAAGAGGCTCTGATGTATTGATTTTGTTTTAAAAAATACCTCCCAAACACTGGATCAGATCATATTTAACCTTTTAAAGAACAATCAAAACTCATGCCTTAATCATGGTGTTCACAGGTGGAAAGAAGCGCAGCATTCCTTTCAGACGGCAGAGGATGCAAATAGATGAGCTCATACCCTCATCCTCCACATCAGCTTACCCTGTGTCGCAGCCTGATGATCCGTACATAGCTGATCTACTGCTGTTAGCTGATGGAAGGTTTGTCAGAGTTTTGTAACAGCTGAATCATAAATTGGATTTGGATTGTTTCTGTTTTTTCTCACTGTCATTGTCCTTGTAGAATTCATGAGCTACAGGAAGACATGATAAAGGTCAAACTAGACCTAGAAAATGCTCAAGAACATATAAAACACTTAAACACACAGGTAAGAAACATATAAGTCGAATCATTGACATGTCTGATGCATTCAATGCTAAAATGGTGGAAATTATTCATGGATATGTTCTAATTCACTTCTATGAGGTGGAGGAAAGGAACAAAGAGATAGAGCGCCTGAATCGTGTTCTGCATGGTGGGCGACCTCATGATGTCATTTCTCTCGAGGCTCACAACATCAGCAATGAGAAACTGATATCCCATCTTAACCTTCAGGCAAGTGTAGTTGTCATAGAGCATGTTTGCTGTTGTTTAACTCCACATATGCAACATTTTTGAAATATGCATAACAGTCTTGAGCCTCAGTCCTCTGGCAGAAAAGAAGTCTGCAGGGTTTCTACCCACCTTCCTGTCTGATTGGTGTTTCTTTGTGTCACACAGATTGAGTACCTGCAGGAGACCAACAGGACACTGGAGCAGAAGGTAGAAGGACTGCAACAGAAGAAGAAAGACGCCTCAACCGAGGTGGCTAATCTGTCTTTGAAGAACCTGGAACTGTGCGAAGAGCTTACACACATAGATGACCTCGCAAAGCAGCTGGAGATGGACAAAGAGCGGGTGTTGGAAACTGCTGACATTGAACTACATGAAGCTAAAGTGAGAATATGAGAACTGAGGAAGAAAGTCATTGAGTGAAAATGTACAGGCATCAAGACTAATATTAAGGTAACAAAGTGAGATAACAACTCTATAAAACATTAATGTATTTTCTCAACAGAAAGAAATTAAACGGCAACAGAAAATCATTGAAGACCTGGGGGATATAATTACAAAGACAAGAAAGGTATTTACATATGTTCTTATTCTATCGTTTTAAAATAGAAATACCCCCCTGACTTTTTGTATGTAATCCCTGAGGGTGCATACACCACCATTGTTTGCCAAAAACATGTCCCATGTTGAAATATTTCACAAGCCAAAAGCACAACCTGTTGGAAATGATTGAATTCAGGAGCAGTCTGAAGGTGACTTTGAAAGAGACCGCCTCAGAGACGACCTGGTGGAGCTCAAGGGGCAGAATGAGAAAATGGAGGGACTGATGAATTTCCTGGAGGATGAAAAAATCAGGCTGCAGGACAAAATGGAGAAAATGATGGCAGCTGGTAAGCAGCACTTTACTGTACCTCAGTTGTTGACCTGTTCCTCCTTGAGCAACCTTTTGACTGTTGACATTGTTGTATCACTGACCAGACAAAGACCTGGTGCTGGAGCTGGAGACCATGCGGGCTAAGCACGGTGTTTGTGGAAGGGAACGCTCCCCATCGCGTCTGGATGCATTTGTCCGGAGTCTAGAAGAGGAGAGAGATTACTATCGCCTGGAGGCCGAGAGGTACAAAAGAGTCAGGGGGGCTAGCAGTCTGGACTTGAGCCCCAGTCGTAGTCCAGGCAGACTCAGAAGTCCCAGGTCCAAGGTAACAAGGGTAAGAAATACAAAATGTGATTTACTACTTTTGATTAATAGCATATTAGATCATTTCCTAAAAATGATGCCCAAACACTACAGTTAAAGTTTCACATTTTCAGGGAGGTATTACAGAAGCAGAGCTGCTCTGTGTAGTGAAGGAAAGAGATGAGCTGAGAGCTGCTCTGTTGGACTTTGAGAAGCACTCAGAGGAAATCCAAAACAACGTGAAGGCTCTCTGCACTGAGAGAGACCAGTTAAAAAGCCTGTTCAGACAGGTGAGTGGTAAAACAACAGAAGGTACGTGTACTTGAATTGACTTATTTTACACTGAAGACCAAATGTTCTTGTTGGCTCAGGCTCAAGAGGATTTACACCTGGCCCGTAGCACAGATAAGTCAGCTGACATCTTGAGGCTGCAGGAGGAGATCAGAGAGGCAGAAATCAAAATCAAGCAGATGAGCAGTGAAAGAGACATGCTGCTGGAGAGATTAAAGGTAAGTCCCAGAGCATTAACTTCATGATGCACGTGATTCTGCGGCACCATATAGTAATATCAGGGTCAGAATAACATTTCTCATGAGTTGAATATTTCCTTGAATTTTTTTTGTCTCTCACAGTGAAGACGTGAAAACATCTCCTTGGACTTGTTCTGGCCCATTCTCAATATTATCACATTTTGCAGGTTGCCCAGACGTCAGCTCTCACAGACAGACAGGAGGAGGAGAGCAGGATTCTTGACCTGGAAAATACCATTAAGAGTGTAAGTCTGTTGGATATTTCAGTGAAACTGCCTCCTGACCATAGCTTGTTGAAAAGCCCTGGCATAGAATTACTGTCTGATGTTTGTAACTTTGGTCCTAATTATATTTGCACTGCTGCATTTTCACCTGGTTTATTTCACCTGTTAATTGTGACCCAGTTGGAGCAGGAGAGACTAGACCTGCAGACTGAGGCGTGTCTGCTGAAGGAGAACAAGGAGGCTGTGGAGGAGGAGCTGAAGGCTCGGTCCGCTGCTGCAGTTCAGAATGCAGAGGAGGTGGCCCAGCAGAGGGCTGAGTCTAATGCTCTGAGGTTTGTGTTGACATGTTAATTATATTACTGCTGCCAGGAAGTAAGTTACAGATTCATCTTGTCATATCAATCCAATGAATTAGATTATTTTTAAAATGTGTGAAGTTCAGCAGATTTGTCAGTGTGCTCTTACCACCCCTTGTTGACTGAAATAGCAAATATCAGGAACACAAAGCGAAGGTCATCAGAGGTTTGTTTATGTTGGTTGTGCATGTTGGGTGCTGTTCAGACTGACATTAACACTTGTGATCCAGTCACATGTGGTCAGCATGAGACACATGTAGACATGTAGAGAACCAATTTGAGATCTGATCAAAACCATATTTGGAGCCTACTGGACCACATTTTTTAAGTAGTGAGCACAAATGGACCCAGATCACATTGACAGAGAAACTACTTACCTCAAGTTTTCTGCCACACTGATTAGTCAGGGCCTTAGTGATGGACTGACTGACTGTCCCCCTCTCTATATAGGCTGCTACAGGAGCAGATGGAGCAGTCCCTGTCTGACACCCAGCACAGGCTGTCTGTGAAGATGAACGAACTGCATGCTGCCCACGGGCAGATCGAGAAACTGGAGGGGAGAATAGGTGAACATTTGTTGAAGTGATGAGGTTCAGCGTCAGTGCTGTGTAGTTCTGCTGCAGTCTCTGCTCTGTGGTTGCTTGGCTGTTTGCATGATTTGGCTTTTTCTGCCAGAGGAGCTGAGTCAGCGGGGCTCAAAGCACAAGGAGGACGTGGCTGTTCTTCAGAAGTCAGTCTCTGCCCTGGATAGAGAGAAAGACGCTCTGCAGGATGAAGTTGATCAAAAGACTGAAAAGCTGGTTGCTCTCCAGGAGGAGCTGTCCAAGAAGGTAGCCATCAACATTACAAACTTCTATTAAAAGTCAAGTTCACACTTTTTGAAAAAGTTATTGTTCCCTGTTAACTTTCCTTTTGTCCATAATGGCCATTCCAATGTACAGTAAGCGACAATGGACCCAACCCTCTTTTCAAATTCAGGCCCAATGAAGCATGTTTTTTGTGGGTTTTCCACAGGAAAACACGCTTGAAGATGTGAGACTCACGGCTACAAAAATGGAGGACTCATTAGCGTGAGTATCTTGTTCTCAATGCTCCCTGGTTTGGTTTTTAAAACATCAGAATGTCAGAGTAAAAGTCTCATACATTAACACATGATCCTTGCAGTCAGCTACAGGGGGCATTAAACAGCCGAGAGAGGGAGATAACCAGCCTAAGAAGGCAGCTGGATGCCTCTCAGGAGGAGCTGGCCGGACTCAGGAGAGACAAAGAAATCACAATCAGAGAGAACAGAAGGCTGCAGGATGACCTGGCCACAATGACCAGAGAGAACCAGGTATGTAGAGGAGCTTATATTCAGTTTTTCTGGGACATATGTAGAGAAATGGAAGAAACTTAAACGAGACATTCTGCATAGTTTACTGCTTTTTGCTTTCCACTGTGTCAGTTTTGAACACCTGCAGAGTAGTTCTGCCCCCCCCCGTGCTTTCCTCTCATTGGCTTGCTCAGTGGAGGCCCATGTGTTCTTGTTTACCTTGCGTTGTTGAATACATACTGGTCAGCTTTACAAACAAAGCCAACAAACAAAGGTGCATCCGTATGTGTTGGACCCCGAGTCTGACCTACGGTTTTCATCTTCTTTGGGGAAAGAAAACCATGATTTCATTTCAAAGTCATGATTTTCTGTATAGATGCCGGGTGGGGGTGGGCGTCGTGGGCATGTTTTGAGCAGATTCCTTGTAGTTTGGGCATTTGTCCTAATTGGACAGTAAAACCTGACATCAGGTTTTGCACAAATCTTGCAGAGATCTCTTTACAGCATTCAGAGAGACTGGAAACCATGTGAAATCTGGTTGGTGGATTACAGCAGGACCCCTATAGCTCATGTTGTGCAACTTTTCAGAGGTTCAGCATGGACATGACATGATAACATTGTAAGGATGTTCTAAAATATGGAACAGCATAAGATGTCTCCTTTAAAGGTAATCACAATGAGAGTGCTCTTGTGTCTGTCTGTCCAGGCTGTACATCTGGAGATGGAGCAGGCTTTTCATGAGAAGGATGAGCTGAAACTCCGAGTCCACTCTTACATTTCTGAAGTGTCCAGGATTGAGAAACTGATGGCCACCAAGGCAAGAGAGGACAATGCATACTGCTATAGCTGGTTATATCTGGTTAAGAAGTAGTAGTCTTTTATTCCCATACGGTTTTAATGTGCCTGGACATCCTGTAGGCGTCCACTCAGCCTCACTTTGCTCGGTGTTTGACCCACAGGAGCAGGAGAACAGGGACTTGCTGGAGAGGTTCAAAATGGCTCACTCTGAGGTGGAGGAGCGCGAGCAGAAGCTGCAGCAAGCTGAAGGCCTCAATAACTCCATTCGCCTGGAGCTGCTCTCTTCAGACACTGAACGCAGGCACCTCCGTGACACTGTCGGGCACCAAGAGAGAGAAATCCATCAGGTGAGACAGGGGCTGGAGCAAGTAGCTGATACATTCATATTAGGTAAAAAGATCTCCAGTCGAGTCAGTTTACAAGATTATACTGTGTATTAAAACCGGCATGAGGTAAATGTCCTTTCACCCTGCTGGTTTTTGAAGCATGTGCAGGCCCTGCAGGCCTATGAGGCCCAGGTATCATCGTTGGTTCGTGGGATGTCCCGACTGGAAGAGGAGCTGCACAAAGCCCAGGAGGAGAAGGCAGCTCTCCTCTCAGATTTGGCCTCTGTCAGGGAGCTCTGTGTCAAACTGGACTCTGGCAAGGAGCTCACAGCACGTCAGCTCACCTCCAAGAGCATGGACCTGGAGAGGGTGAAGTTTAATGGCTGCGAAATGTGTCTGCCACCCCACCAGCAGCAGTTCTTGTCTTGACACATTTGCACTTTTTGTTATTTTTTAGGTCACAGGAGAGCTGGAGGATGTTCGGTCAGAGGCGGAGCTAGTCAAGAAACAACTGGCCAGTGAGAGGTTGACCGTCCGTAACCTTGAGACGCTGCTCTCCACCAATCGCCAAAAGGAGTTCCAGACTCACCTGACAGCCAGCGAAAGAGAGTCGGAGCTGAAAGTTCTTCGCGACAGGCTCGCACTGGCTGACAGCAAAACGTAAACAAAACAAATTCAATAAAACTTGTTGAACTTCTCACAATTGTGTTCAATGTTAAAAAAAATGTTGAACGTTATCTGTCTGTGCCTGTCTGCGTCTGTTTGTGTGTGTACATACACTCAGTGTGGAGCACAGCCGGGAGGTGTCCCAGCTCCGTGGTAAAGTGTCTCAGCTGCAGACAGAGATGGATGTTCTGAAGAGACAACTGACCACTGAGCGCTTTGAACGGTGAGGTTGATGTCTGTTGGTCTTCATATTGACTTTTCCACTGTGTCCCCCAAGATAGGCATCATTTAATATATTACAACCACAATATAGCTGATGCTATCAGCTCTGCAAACATAGATTGAAAACTACAGAGTGGTGATAAATTGAAAAAGAAAGTGTCTGAGTAAAGTGTTGTTCACCATGTGCTGTCACAAGAGCTCCAGTGCTCCCTTGTGTTTAGATGATGGTGCTGCAGAACGCTGTCACACGCGTTGGTCCAAGATCTCCCATAGGTGTTGAGGTTTGAGACCTGATGACTGTAACAAAAACTGAAGATTCAGATTATTTGTATACTCTGAAACTATCAGTGACTCCTTGTACCCTGTGAACAGAGCCAGTTATCCTGTTTCTTGTTTTATATTAGCTCTGTGATGATGTCACAGCTAATATTAATGTTTAATTCACACTGTAACCTTATAATTACCTATGTACCACAGTTAATGCAACAGCAGTTTTCACTTAATAGATTATTAACCCACATGAAATTAGTTTTCACTTGAAGCTGGTTGCAAAATGAAATGCTCCTTATGTTCACCAGCTGTGTGTGTCACTGTTATTGTTTTCACCCTGTGAGCCTGTGTGTGATGTCATGGCAAAATGCCATCCTGGGGACAACTACAGTTGCAGGAACTATCACAGAGGAGGTTTTCAGTGCTCTGCCTGGTATTCATATGTCTGCCTTGCAGATGGTCTAGAATGTGGCCTTGGCTGACTACCCATGGTTGCCTGAATGAAATTCAAGCCACTAATTCTTGGTTCAGAGTGACCTCTGGGTCTGCTCCATCTACTCAAACTCAAAATTCTCGGCCTTTGTGGTTGTACAGGAATTTCCAAAAGCCAATCCCAGCTAACACAGGTTGATGGTGGGATACATCGCCAGAGACAAAGCAGCAGCAAACAGCTACGCTGCACCCAAACTGATTAAACCTGTCATATTAACCCCCCTTAAATGTAGTTATGCAAAAATGTAAGAAGTTAAATAGGGTACAGGAAAAGCTTTAATGAATGTAGTCCAATGATGCAAATGCAGCACATTCTGACCTGGTCTCACTGTCTGTGTCCTCAGTGAGAGGGCAGTCCAGGAGATGCGCAGACAGGGTTTGTCTTTCTCATCCCTCCAAAGCTCATCGCCCCTCAGCATGTCCAGTGGTCACATCTCCCCAGAACGCTCCATCCTCCGAAGTCTGGAGCGCTCCACTGACAAGTCAGCAGACAAGTAAGACACTTAATAAAAAATGATGCTGTTTTTAGAGCCTGAATATTAAACAGGAATTAATTTTGGGGGGGAATAACATCTGGGTGATAACAGAATCTGGCCATTTGATGCAAATGAAGCCAAAAAGAATGAACCATAACTATTTAAAACAAATACCTCTGATTTCACTAAACTCACTCTCCTTCCTCCTCTTTTCAGAAGTGTGAGCTTCAAGGATTAACGACAAGATGGACAAATGAAGGCGTGATGAGTGAGTCAGAAACAAACAGAGGTGCTTGAAGTCTGGATGCAAATTGTAAAGGCCTTCATAAGCCACTGCATTAATTAGCCAGTACATTGGTACCACTTTATTCCCTCATCTTTCCTGAAGCACCCAGGATGAAATCATGCTCACCAAAGTTCACATTTGAACAGACTGTTACATAACTGGAGCATCCTCTCTGTCAGTATGTGGTACAGCCACTGATAGAATTAGGACTTAATGTCCCGTTCGAGTTAGTGAATTGTTCTCACCAATTATAACCTCACACATGTAGCAAGAGATTTGTTCGTTCAGCCCTATGGTTCCGTGTATTATGCCTCATATTCATGTTTTAATGATGTCTAAATTATTAAATTATTCACAAAATAAAATGATACAAAATAAGAAAATATGCAGTGTTGTAAATCACAAAACTTCTGGTTTAATTAGAACTTCTGGTATATAATAGAAAATGGAAATGAATGAATGGGAAAGAGAGGCTGTGATGTACAAAAAACACAAGCTTGATATAAACCCCACAACTCTCTGAGTATTGTGTGTGTGTATGTGTGTTTTAGCCTGCTAAACCACTGAATGCCCACTGAAGCCATTAACCCTTTACCTTCCCTATCTACATGAAGAAACAAGTACAATACAAAGTTTGGTCTTCCACCTTATTTACAATAGCATCAATGATTCATATACTGTAACAGTGCATGTAACGTACATCTCAGTGACTTTTTCCTTTGTCTGCAGCTGATTTTAAGCTCTAGTGGTTTTGAAGTCGAGTCTCCGTCTCTTCCGATAATCAACATGAAAATGTGTAACAGTTGTCAACATTCCCTAAAGCATAAAAATATTACAAATGATTCTCTATAAAAAATAATCTCCAGACTAAAAGATATTGCACATTTAATGCCGACAGTGTTCAGTGGTTGTGTTGGGAAGCGGATAAGCGAAGAGGGAGAAGTCCAGAATGTACTTGGGCAGGAGTTCCCTTAGTAGCTTCTGTGGTAGGCTGCACAGATAATAGTGTAAGGTCTCTGTGGTGACCGGCTTGTACCACGTTTGCCTCTCAGGAAAGTGAACAAAAGGAGGTGCTCCGATGCGCTGGAGCACAAACTCTGCATCACTTTCCAGGTGTTCATAGGAGCCAATGAAGTCGTAAGACACAGCACAAGGCTGGCATAAGTTGTACACTGGCATCCAGTGCTCGTTCATACGCTCCACATCCTCATCTAGCAGGTAACGGACAAACTCTGCAAAGGTCACATCATCTCCTGTTACAGAGGCGTCCTTGGCGCGACCCTTCCTGTACCGCTTTATGATTTCAACTCCATACTTTTTCTGGTAAGATTCAATCTCTCCAAACTTGTTCCTGTATGCAGACAGCAGTCTCTCCATCGGCTCCCGCACAAACATGAACTTGAAGTAGTGTTTGAGGCGGTAGCGGATCTCCTCTGGTTTCAGAGAGGACAGGAAAACCAGGTCGCTGCGATGGTCCATCTTGATGTTGACATCCACACTCTCCAGTGCTCCACTCAGGACCTTCAGAACCCTCTTCCAGTTGGAGCAGGCAACTTTGGGGACGTAGCAGTAGAGGAAACGGTACTGGTCATTCACCAGGATGTGCTGCAACAGTGTCTTCCTCTGCAGGGGGCTCAGAGACCAAATGCTGTGGGGCATGTTCTTCTGGCTGCACATGGTCCTGATGGTCCGGTTACGGATCTCCTGAAGGATCTACATGTGAACACAAATCAGAGAGCTGATGAAGCATCTTAACTCTGGGGTACTTTTGCCTGCAAAACTGCTGAATTAAGGGTTTTCTTTGAGATGCTTATGGGAAGTAAAGTAACATGTTTATTAGGGACCCCACTAAGGCTTAGGTTAGGTACAAATGGTTGTGGTTGAAAGAAGTTAAGACTAAACGATGTGCACTGATCTTATGGCTGTCGTGGGTGGTAAACACACCTAGTTCCCGTTTGACACAACTGCTAAAATTTGCAGGAAGGTTTCCGGTTGCCATAAGTCAAATTCGTGAAAATGACAACAATAAGAACGTGTTTCAGTCGTGTGAGGAAATGGCTCTACAGCTTTTAACCCTGTTCACAACAGATCTCCTAATATTGTGAAATTTCTTCACAGAGTCAGGAGACAAAGCAAAATCTGTGCAGGCTGCACTGAGTGTGGTGACCTGCGGCAGAGCCCTGTGGCTCATTCCACGGCCGTACCTGGGAGTCCACGTCCACAGTCGAGCTGTGTTTCCCAGGCTGTCGGATGAAGTCCAGCCGCTTGCCGTTACCTCGGGGTGGAGGCGTATCCATGCTGTTCAGCATTCCTTTCTCTATCATGAGCAGCAGGCCTCCGGATGCTACGATCACCAGGAACGTTAGCACGGACGGCAGCACTGCGGAGCTGCGGCGGACGGAGCCCGAGCTCACCGTTGTCCTAAAGTTCATAACCGAGCCGCTCCGCACTCCCCCGGCCTCTTCATCCCGTAGTCCTGCCTGCGAGGAACCATGCCTTGTGTCCGGCTCGTCTGCTCACACCTACCAGGCAGCTTTAAACGTTTACGGCTAACTACTACGTAAAATGAGACCGTTGGTTACTTACCACGTACCCATACTTAACTTTTAAACTGTGTGAAGTCAGCCGGTGCAAATACCGCTATTCCTGTTTGAACTGTCAAAATAAAACCCATTTGACTAGTTACATGTCGCGAACACTGTGTCTACAGTGGAGACAGCGTTTTGTTACCTGGCTGTGTTAAATGTTCTGGCTCTTCAGTTCTTTCCTCTAACAGGGCGTTTTCGTCTGAGGACACTAATATCAAAACAGCTTGGCTTAAAAAAGAAGATATCCGGTTAATGTTTTCAAAATAAAAGCCCTCAGTATATTTTCCACCAGGGAAAGTATGAACACTTAAAGGGACCAATATGTAAGAAAGTTAATAGCTTGTTTTATTTTGTCACAATATCTTAATATTTGCAGTTAGAAAGGTGTGTGAGGGTCGTACTGTGGACTCTGGTCCCCAACACCTCCTGGCACGACCCTCAGACATCCCCAGGCCCTCTGGGAGATGTAGTTCAGCTAGTGTAGCCTGTGGTAGATTTGCATTGTGTAGGCCTAAGACTTTCAAAGAGCTCTTGAGCCTCAACTCCCAAGTTCTTGTCAAACTTGACTTTCACTGCACAGTTATAGGCCTTCACTTCACACTACTGTTTTTGAATACTCATTGACAGGTCAACAAGACATCTACAGCCAAAAACAAGCTCCGACTGCGGCTGAAAATCCTCGCTTAATAAGTACTCGAGTTATAAGAGCCCACTTGCACAGGCCCTTCGTTTATGCTTAATGGAGCTGATTCTCTGCTGCATTCACATTCTCCAGATGGATTATACTCTCCGTCAGGAAATAACCGCCTTATGGCAGTGTTTCAGAGGCCTCAGTGCTGTATGAAGTCTGTTGCAGGCTAATGTAGGTGAAGTAACAGAATCTAAGGTCACAATCCATTTGAGATCAGTGCTTGCAATATCTCTCAGAGCTGTGTCACCTGGCTCCTCTCAATGTGGAGGATCAGTGAGCTGACTGAGTCAGTCACATCCACCCATCCATTCACTTAATCGTATATTTAAATCATTACCGTTGCAGTCTGACTCAGCATCCCTGATTGGAAAAATCACTGTCAATAACATTCAGTGTTAATAAGCATTTCTAATCGCATGCTACCTGAAACGGCTTTAGACTGGTGTTTGTTCCCAGGTGTTTCCCTTGGGACAAACCAGAGCACCACCTATTAACAGCATCAGATCCAAATGAGTCTGAGGCTGATCAGTTCTAAAAGACAAACGGAAAATCTAAGAGAGATAAAAGCCATAACAAATGTATGTCCACATTTAAACTCAGTATGGCTAGGAGTTAACTTCATCCAGAGTGATCATCATGATAATGAACAGAAAATACTGTTTGGTTTTAGTGTAAAGTATTTAGCCCTTTAATATGTCAAGCTTATTGCATTAACATGGTTGTGCTTCTTTTCATTGTCTATCTGCATTAACAAGCCATCCCAAACAAACTTTGAGTAAAATGATTAAAGATGATCATATTTTCAGATTTGGCAAAGTCAAAACATGTTGATGTGTACATTAGTAAAACACACCTTCAGCCTCTACTGTTTCTGTTAACAGGTTCGTGTTTAGAGCTCGATCCATGTGGATTTCGGCCCTTTCATGTCAGGGACCTTTGCTGTAAGTAATGACCACAGTGTGTCTTTGTTTTTGTTGAAATGTGGAGGTACAATTTGCATTTTATTTTGAAAAAGTAAGACCTTTGCCATCATTCTTAATATTTTCCTCAGACAGAAACTTATGTGTTGTCAGAATTACAAAATAAACTCTTCTCTATATAAAGAGCTTGAAGTGAATGGATGACATCAGATGAGAAGATGATATACAGCAGCCTGATAGGCTGTGTATCAGATGTCTGCAGTGGTGTTGGGGCTCGTCTTTATTTAGCTTTTTGTTTATTTGCCTTCAATAAATTCAAAGAGTCAGCCTCCAGCACCAGTATAAACAAGTAACCCCTCCCCTTCTCTGACCCCGTTCTGATAATTTCCCTACAGTCCCTAACATTGTAATGAAGACTGACTGCTCTACACTCATTATGTGGAATTCTAACATACACTTTTGAGCGGTATTAGCTGGAGCAGTGTGACTGGGAGCTACCAGTGGTGGTTCTAAGTAGGCCTCCAGTATATGATCACTCCCCACACAGTAAACCACAGACCTCCCAGCGGGATGAGCACCTCGACCTCCGGACCGTTACATCGTTTCCGATACTAATTAGTCCCGACAAGCGCGAGCTTACGTTCCAGTAACGTGCTCGCATCGTGACAGGGGGGCTCGTGTGTCGGCGGCTCTGTGCTCCACCGCCGCCTCTCGCCTTTCTCTCCACTGCCACACCCTCCCATCTCCATCTCGCACGCGTGCAGCTGTGCGGGGCTGACGGTCGGTGCGTGCGTCTCCCTGTCGGGCACCCGCAGCATCAGCAACACAAAAGGGTCGGAGCAGCCGGAGCCGGTCTTACCTCAGCACTGGTCGGGAGGAGGAGGAGGAGGACTCGCGGTTAAAACAATAAGGTGCTGCATTTCCCCTTGTCTTCTTCTCTATTGTCTGTGTCCATGCTGATTGTTCTCCATTCTCACGACGCTCATGACCTTGTCACTGGATCTCACCTCTCATTTCTCATTGACCTGCTCGGATCTTCTGCTCCATCCTTCGCAGATGTGTGTGTAGCCTGTGTGTGTGTGTGTGTGTGCGTGCTGTAAATGGGCTGGGACTTTGAATCTGATTCGACTGGAAATGCGCAAACGCCGATGTCAACAGACCAAATTGCCATAACTGATTCATTAAAAAAAAAAAATCCGGAATAAGGCTAATCAATTCAACCACGTTTGACATTCATCTGTGGGTTTATGTGAGAATAGCAGAGGCCAGATTCTTTGTTCTCTATGCGCCTTTTACTCTGCAATTAATAGACTGTATAATCCCAGTGCGGCAGCGTCCGATAATCTCCAGCTAACGGCTGCGTATTGATCCGTGCCTTTAGGTCTGTGTTGATGTAATCTTTCACTACAGCCGCCGTACAGCCCGGTGAGATGTCAGGGTATTTGAGTCAGCTGGAAAACCATGCGCAGGCCATAGACTATGGCGTGGGCCTAGTACCATGTGCAATATATATATTTATATAAAAAGGATTATATTTCCACGCGGCGTTACAAGGCTTTTAAATCACCGCTGTGTCTGTCATCTTCTATGGTGCTGAGACATAAGAGGCAGGGAGAGTGGAGGGCAGATTGCCATAGATTAATTCACAGGCAGCTGGTGTTGGATTTATGGTGCTGGTTTGAGTAAACTGGTCTGCTTTTTGGTTGGCTGCTTCACTGCATGATTGACAGTATGGGTTGTAGTAGCCTATGTAGCGTCATCTGGGATCTATAAATAATGAATAGATAATGGTTGAATGATGAGATCCTAGGCCACAGAGCTGCTGGTGTGCCTCCCTGCTCTGTGTTTTGCAGGAGACACGGGGAAAGAGCTGTCATAGTGGAGACTATATCACTATCACTGATTCAATAGAGTCTTTTATAGGCGACAGTCCTGCAGTCTTTCAGTTCACTTTCACATCCAACCTGAGGCTCCAGATTCTCAGATGAGGAGACAGCACAGTGAAGACTCACTTATCCTGTCATCACCAGAAATGTGACTAATGGATATTTTTTTCAGAGACATCTGTGCCTCTGCAACGTCAGACAGAGTCATGCGTCACCTTTTGACCTCGGATAAAGCTGCAACTATGAATTTGGATTTAATCACTGTAAGACATTCAAGAGAAGTCTGACTCTTTGTTTTCTTTGCATTTAAAAGCCAATTGATCTGCAATTCTCACAGCTGCACGTTAAACACACAGAATTGGAAACACTCTCATATTAAAAAAAACAACAAAATAAAACACCTGCATTCAAAACTAACTGTGAAGGTTTCAGCATTTCAACAGAGGAACCCTGAATTAACGGTTGGTTTTGACATTAGTCAGTATATGGCACAGCAGACATGTATTAGTATCAGTGCTGCCTTTATCTAAAGCACAAAATTGTAATTACACCCCACTCAGTTTCTTATGAGCTGGTCTGTCCCAGTTATTCAGCCCTGTGTGGTGCTAGTTATCATCAGCTCTTCAGATATGTGGCTCCCTGATGAGGTTAGACATGTTCATGTAACACATCCCTGCACAGAATGATATGCCACCATATAGTGTGGGTTCTGCTTAAACTGTAAACTAAATGTGGAGCATTTAAATCATCACAGAAATTACACTGTGAATCCAAAATGACAAAAACTGCAAGAGAAACAAACTGATTTCCACCCAGAAACAGGCGAGGAAGACAATAGCACACAATAAAGGAATGGTAGAATAATAATGATGATGATAATAATAATCCATTAAATAAATATAAACCAACAACATTATCCTCATTTCCCAGCCCTCATCACTGAGATTATAAAAAAGCCAAACTGAGAGAGATGTGAGGTTTCTATCATTTAATGTCATGTGTACAATGAAAATTATGTTTATAATGAAGCTTTTTATTGTCTTTGCTCCCCAAGATGATGCCTGTCATCCACTATCTTACGCAACACATTTCACACTTGCATCATTTGTTGACATATTCAGGATTTTATTTTACTTCCACAGAAAATCAGAATGACTGCTTCACCACATGTCAAGTGCGCTGGCTGCTCCCGTCTCACTGAGAGTAGCTGAGGGTGGTTGATCCTGGCCTCTTCTCACATAAAGTGGAGTCAATAAGACACTCTGCTGTGTGTGTGTGTGTGTGTGTGCGAATACATGAGGATGTGTGTTGAGAGCATGTTTGCACTGCTTTACTGGGGGGTTTCTATTTCTGCACAGAGTCAGTCAGAGTCTGTCTTTGAAGTGTGCTGTGCTGCTGTAATATAGGCAGCATTCAGGTTGGTGAAGCCCCATCATTACCATATCTCTCTGAGACTGCAGTGTGAGGCTGCCAAAACTGGAGAGTGGGGGGGGGCTTATTACACACTAATGCTGTGCTCATACACACGGCTATTATGATTCTAGATCAGATTAATATGACCATGAATTGAGGATCTTACCCAGTTGTTTGGGACTGAGGCTTCCGAGATGCATGGAACTGGGCTGCTGTAAAAACCAGTTCACCTGTGCCCCCCCCACCCAGACAGAGATTAGCTCTGAAGACTAGGAGCTCCACAAAACAGACTTCTATAACCATAATGTTATAAAGCGGTTGTGGCGCACCACATTACAAAGCGTTCTAATCACACATGTGCATACATGGTTACAGTGAAAACACAATAAGAGCCTTTGTGTGCATCAGCCAGTTGAAACGCTGAATGCCACTCTGTTCTCCTGCACTGGCTATCTGGAGGGGAAACAAAGTGTCACTTTGTGCCTCCTCAGCACAGCAGCACTAACAGACACAGGAGAACGCCCATCTCTCTTCACTTGCCGCTCACACTACCCTGATCCCCTCTGACACGCCCCCTCCCTCACACTCCACATGTGCTCCACTCCAGCACACATCTGCACTCATGTGAGCAGAGCTCACACCGGCTAGTGTTTTTCAGTCCAAAATGACATGCCAGCACCTTAGAACGGCAATCAATCTCTAATCAATATGAGAATATCAAGAGATGTTTGCCCTGCCATTGTCCATGCACCCACACACACACACACACACACACAAAACTGAGCCCACACTGCATCTGACACCTGACTCCAGGTAATGCCCTAGATCACAGTGACAGCAGGCAGGTGGAACGGACGCACACTCACAGATACCCTCGCACACAGAGCGCCTGCAGGACGGTAAGAAGACATTCTTATACAGGAAGTTATCAAATGTTAGCTTTATGTCATCAGTGTAGTCTGTAGAGTTTGTATTATTGGTCTCTGCGATTAAAGACCATTGAGCTGCTCGTGTTGTAATAGGTGATTCGGTGAAGTGTGTCAGCGTCACTGTACTTCTGAACATGTCACAGTGTTTGTGCTCCAGATGCTCAGGCGGGATCAGAAGGCCTCTTTGTCGTTTGTTTATACATGAGCATTGTTGGTTGACCGATGACTAGTGTTGAAAATAAACTGTGGTCATGTGACACGACTTGCGTGTCAGTCTGAGCTCCATTGTTTCTTCACATGCAGCCTTTGGACAGCTAGTTCAGATAAATGCCAAGAGCATCTTACAGCATCGTGCGAGGAAAAGAGAATACAGAATATTACATCATTCTCAATGGTAGTTTTTATTGGTTGTTGGACGGAATATGTATTTGTGTTTGTGTTTTATATCTAGCCCAGACTTTAGCCACTTAGCTGCTGACTTTCAGGATGACAGTGCTTGTCAGTCAAGTCAGATGATCCACTGAAATCAGTACATAACGCTCATTCATGGTCCCCAGAGGATGTACACCACTGATGTCGGTCATCTTCTAGCACAGGCATGGGCAAACTACGGCCCATGGGCCATATACTTGGGCTTTTTAATCTGGCCGGTCAAATATTGGTACAAAATTGTCCAAATTGATGCACTGACACTGAATGTGATTTGAATGGGTTATGGTTAAGTTTTCTTTAACTTTTAGGTAATGGTTTTTATATCAGTTCACACAGACACTCTCAATCCATGTGGTACTGGCCCAGTCCGGCCCAGTGCGGCCCAGCCCTGCCGTCAGATTTTTGCCCACCTCTGCTCTAGCATCACCGTGAGGCTGACGTTTCACTTTGTAAGTTGTATTTCCTGCTAAGTGCCGTCATGCAATTGTCAGCTAAGACGATGAATTAATTGATTAGCATTAGCATATTAGCATGCTGATGTCAGTGTTTAGCTCAGAGCACCTCTGTGCTTCAGTCCATCCTCACAGCTGCTTAATGTGACTCCTTTAATCTATTACACTCGGCCGAGGCATTGCTCTTTTCATGGCGACATGAAGGTTAATGTTACTCCACATGTCCAGTAGAGTGTGTGTGGAACAAAGATGAGAGGAGACGGGGTTTGCATGAGAATAAAGTGGAACATGATCTTTGATCCTCTACAGAAATATACATCCAAGGAACATGGCTGTTGACAGATGAATGTCAGCAAGTGATCCATCATGGAAATGTAGAGCAGTTACATAAGTGTTGAACAATTAAGTAAACTTTTTGAGTGGAGCTATAAGTTTTTACATGTAGATGAGCATCACATAAATGTTTAGTGTCAGGTTGTGGTGAGCTGTGAATGTTTCTAATGGAGAAACATAGTGTTACTCACAGTTTGAGGTTTTGTAGCTGACTGAGTAGATGATGATTAATCACCACACACCTCACTCTTGGTCTTAAGGTGCGCTCCCTCATCGTGCATGTGCCTGGCACTGGCACTTTGTGTTGCCCAGTGCAGCTGCTGTTAAAATATCAGGAGAACCCAGGGCAGTGTTTGTGCACATGCAGGTGTGTGCCAAGCAAACCATTTCAGTCTGTTTGTAGTGATAAGGATTTGTTGTGCCAGTATGTCTGTCTCCTCTAGCTCTGGCTGCTGCGAACATGTCTCCATGGAAACCAGAGGTTGGTCAAACTATGCTATACGAGACTGGGACAAAGAGTTGTGTAGTAAGTCTGGACCTGAAGATGATCCGTATAATTGGAAATATGGATTCTTCAGGTTTGTTGTAGTTACATTACATATCATGTTCTTTTTGGTGCATCAACATCCTCCCTGTCCCATGTCACCCTCCACGCCACCATCATGTTCCCTGACCATGTTCCTCACTCTGAGTGCACCTGATGCTAACGGACCTAACGAACCCAAATCTGCTCTTCTGTCTCTGTTCTGTATGTATTTCACCACTTTCTCCCAAAGCCACAGCGGAGGCAGCAGCATCGCTCATCTGGGTAAAACGAGCTTTTGCAAAAGGGCAGATCGATGTTCCCTAAGGTTTTACTGCAGTGGTGCGCAGCCATCTCGAGCTGTGCAGCTGAAATAGGTAAACTGTTACACAGCTCCGCCACGTCCGTCTGTCTGCTTTGTCAGCAAGCTACTTGTGCTGTAAGGTTATGGCCCTTTGCCGCTACAGCAACACTAAGCCCTGCCATCAGGACTCTGGCGGTTGTCTGGCCCACTCTGGTGCAGAGCGGTGTCACCATCAAGTGATGTTGAGCTGCTGGGTTGTTCGAGAGCGCTGAGATGCAGCATCGTGTTATGCCACTGCCATACTATGATGCAGCTGTATCCCTGTCAAAGGCATTTCTCTGCTTCTGTAGAGCACATGGCTGCTCCTCGTGCTTCTCTCATCCCATCTCTATCTGCTCCCCAATCTGTCCTCTGCAGCAGCAGGTCTACAAACACACCAACAGACACAGACATTTGCTCAACATTAGGACTGGCAGCCAAACGGTCAAACAATACAAGCACAAAATCCACAGTATCTCCCTTCACACCAGCAGACACAATTACATACAGTCTCTCACACACTGTCCGTGTTCACACACCCTCTACTACCACACATGCTTGTTCGCTCCTTGTTCTGTTCTGGCTGGAGTCAGACGGGACAAAGAGCCTTTTTTTTGGGGACAAGACATTTCTGAGAGAGTCGGTCCAGCTCTGTCACCTCAGGAAGGAAGCCCACGGCATGCTGATCCCACTGGAGACAGCTGGCTTCTCTCCAGCTCTCTCAGTACTGTCTCTCACACTCTCTCTGGTTTTATACAGCCAACCCGGGTGATTGTGGTTTCACACACAACACACATTTCCGCAGCACATCAGAAAACCTCTGGCTCTGCTATGCGGATAGGTGCTGACTGGGGGCCGTGCGGTTCAGGGTCCAGGAAGCAGTCTGTGCTCTGTTTGTTCCTGTCAGTTTATGAGATGTAAATAAGAGGTGGTTTTATGTGACTGCTCATGCTGTATCTTTATGGATGATTTTCTAATCATTAGACAGGGCAGTGGTTCATCTAGAGGGAACATGTTCAGCTGAAAGAGTGTTTTTTTGTTTTTTTTTTAATAGTGCTGTGTTTAGCTCTGTGCTCTCTGGTTCCAACAGAGTGGCCTCAGACTGCTCCTCTATGTATCCCTCAGTCAAAAGCTCATACTTTCTCTTTTAAAGCAGCAGATAACAGCATCCCATGATCACTTCCTTTTTCTCTCACCTCAGCCAAGGTGTGCAGTGACCATGGCAACGGACGCCGTGGAAACTAAGCATGACATGCTTTTAGAGGTAACCGAATCCAAAGGCCCAGGTAAATAGGAAAAATTGAGTGCTTTCAACGACATCTTAAAGAGGCAGTGTGTTAAAACAGGATCTGTGAGGATGGAATTACCTCAGTGTGATTCTGTTTTCACTGTCTCTTTAAGAGCTGCATGGTGTGGTGATGGCTTTGACCCGATAGAAGAGATTGGTTGAAACCTTTACTTACCTTTGTGGTGTGCTGTGGCTACACTTGTGATTTGTTCCTTCACTGGTTTGTCTTTGAGCAGTTTCATAATCTGATCATAGGGATATTTAGATCAGTGGTGAAGGAGAGCTTGGCTAAAGTTGCAACACTTCTTTTTTTTACTCTGTCACTCAGAGATTATTTGAACCAGATCAACCAAACTTTTATGTATGAAACAGACAAATATCTGATAATTATCTTCACCACCTACAGATGATTACATACATACTACAGATCATTTGTAATATTGATTTGAACACAAGTATTCAGACAATGTGATTGATTCTAATCCTGGAGGCAGCTGCAACCCATGAGGGATGCAACATATTCAGATTTGATTACAAAAGATTTCAGTCAGTTTTTGTCTAAATAAGCATTGTATTCAAATATGAATAAGTCTACAGTGGTTTTATAGTGTATTTTATTTATACAATAGCATTATTTAGTTATTTAGCAATATTTATTCAAGAGTTATTAATGAGCTTTGTTCTGCATAGAGCACATGCCCACATGTGTATCTGTTTCATTTCTTTTGGTCAACAAATCACTCAAACAAAATGATCCTAAAATGATTTGTTTTTATTTGTTGAATGTTTAAATTGTTATTTGTTTGTTATTTTATTTATTTTAATTATTTATTCATCACACTATTGGACAAAGTTACCTGCATATTTAAAAGTAAAAATATTTAAACAGCTAGAATGACTTGTTTCAACTGTTCACACCCCACTGGTCCTTATAAAACATCATGTGCTTGATGGCACTCTGATTCTGACATGTTAACCAAGTCACTTAGAAAACAAAGGTCAGACACAAATGTGCTTTCATTCAATCCCATTTTCTAAAATAAATTCAGCAGCGAATGGGCTGAGTGTCATCACTCTGACATGTTTCTGGTCGAAGGAATAAGACCTGGTGCAACCGTCTCCAGTCTCCTCTAATGAAAAGGCAAATATCATTAATAAAAATGTCAGGAGTCACATTTAGATGCAGGATTTGCAACATGCACTTCACAGTAGATAAAATGGGGGAAAAATCAGTTGGGACAGAGCAGTATTTGGTAGTTGATGAGAAGATCTGTGCCACTCTCATATCTAAGTTAAATTAATTTAACTTGGCGAGTGAAGAAAATCAATGCCAATTCTGTGTCTCTGCAGTAAATGTGAAGCTACTGGCAGCAGGTTAGCTTAGCTTAGCATGAGGACTGGAAACAGGGGAAACCGTGGGTCAAGTGTTAATTAATCAAAGTTTGTGACCTGCTGACAGAACCAGGCTGTCTGTTAACCCCTGCCTCCAGCCTTTGTGCTAAGCTAAGCTAACTGGTTGTAGCATCACACTGTTATTGATGCTATTTTACTATCACCCAAAAGCAAATAATTCTAAAATATCATGATTCCTTCAGTGACATGGAAAAGGAAGAGCGGAAGCTGACTGTATTGTATGAGAAGTTGCCTACATTTTATTTTATATTTATAGAATTGAAAAGCAGCTGGGCCAGTTCAGCCAGGCTCCTGCTGCTTTTCTGTGCCGTCAGTTAGTTCATTTGCCTTCACCAGATGTGTGATATTCCCTGCTCACATGGCCTGAGTCAAAACCAGCAGGGGTCTGAATCCAGTGGACCTGGGTCAAAACAGACTGCACAGCCAACACACAGGAAGCAGGAGTTAACCCTGCAACATCTACACTGCAGAAAAAAAATGTCCTGTCTCGTTTCACGCATGAGTGTGTGAGCATGCCCAGGGCAGTGCATCATGGGCTTTGTACCAGGGAGGGGGCACTGGACAGGCCTGATGCTGCAGGGGAACAACAATCGGTGTCGCACCTTCACGTCACTTACTGCAATGAGAGGGAGTGTAGGAGAGTATCTGATGTGTCATCTGTTTTCTAGTGCCCTGTTCACACACCAGCTAAACAAGGCTGAGATTGTTTTATTGTGTTTGACAGATAACGAGCAAAATTGAAAAAAGTCTCTACAGTGAAACGATTAAGAGGGAAACTGCTGATGTAGTTCAGCCCCTCAGATCACACACAACACTAGTTACATTGGACACATTGTAAAACTTACAATTTTTAACTTTCTTGAAGTAGATTAAAAAGACTGATGCACATCTGTGCCTCTACAGTAAATATAAAACTACACCCACCTGCAAGTTAGCTTAGCATGCCAGATGGAGTGTGGCTATAGCCTTGACTGCGTTCAACAGTCAGAAAAGGGGGGGTTAGGGGTAAGGGGGTGCCTCCCAAAACCTTTTATCTGTTTAGAAATCAAGGTGTAAAAACAATGCCCAACCCAAGCTAACTAGTTGCTAGCATTAGCTTCACATATAAGTGTGGAACCCATCTTTTCCCTTAACTCACTTGAATAATCTGGGTTGGTGGTGTAGTAAAAATGCTATACTAACATTTAGCTGGTGGGGAGGGTTTGTAAACTGTTAAAATCAGTTGTGAAAACTTTCCATTATAAAAAACACTTGAGAGCAATCTTCACAGAAGATGTGCTGTTCTCCCTTCAGTGAACAACAAATAATGGGCTAGTTTCAGTCCAAATAGAGGTAGTGCAAGAATCTGGGAATTTCCAACATATTCTTCTTATTTCTGTGCCACTATATCACAGGTATGGTGAAAACTAATACTATAGTCTCTGTAAAAACAGTTAGTAACGGTTTATTGTTGTGGTTTACATGGACTTGAGTGATACATTCACTATGTGTCTATGCTCAGACAGTGACATAATAAATACCTCACACACTCTATAGGCAGTATCAAATGTTAGTCAGTATGTGTAGTATATAAATACATTCTTGACAATTAAACTCTCCCACGCTAAAAGACGTCAGAGTCGTAGCTTCAACTGGGGAAATGAGTTCACTGTATCATTTCCCATGATGCCTCTGGTTTTGTGAAATCCCACACCAGTTGCTACTTATAGCTCTGAAAGGGATCCTCTCTGAGCCCTGAGGACGCCTGTCTGCACAGTGGTGTAGAGTAGCTTTGTGGCTCTGTAACCTCACCCACTTAGTTTATCCAGAGGACCTCCACCAGTATCCTCTCAGACACACAAACTGACACACAGGCCAAAAACAAAACACACAGTCAGACTTATGTAAGAGCACAGAGCTGTCATAAAGAAACACTGTTTGTCACATTTTGAAATAAAGCAAAAAGAGATTAACATTCTCAAACAACATCATGTCAGCAGATCTCCTCTTTGGGATCTTGAAGAGAGAGCAGGGCGATATTTTAGTTGTTACACAGGGAAGTTCAGCTGATGGTTGAGAGATTATAGCTTCCAGACATTAAGGGTTATGAGGAGATAAAGATAACAAGTCCAAAGTTAATTTCTTAACTTTGTTTCTTGACTTCCTCATGAACCAAGACGAACAGCCTTTATTACATCTTTTCTGTTTTATTGCGTCAGTTGACGACACGTTTTATTTAATCCCTGTTCTTTATAATGCTGTTTGATGAGAGGTTGCCTCACTGACTCGTGGTCCTCTCAAGTGATGAGCTATAATAAATATGTGTCATTAAATAGCAATGATTGTTGTAATCTAGTGAGGTGTCAAAGGTCAAGTAAGACATGAGTTATATATTTGATATTACCTCCTGGGTAGCTAGGGAGTCTGTGTGGGTTTTCACTTCCACCCTCTCTCCCAGGAAAAATCATGGACTTAACATTTGTCTGTTCTCAGTCAAGGAGTTGGTCCCTGTCTTGCTAAAGCTGCTATTGGCTGTGAGTGCTCTGTTATCGTGTGTGTTGTTTATCTTTTCCACTTCCTGTAAATACAAGTAAGTATGACCCAAGGAGCCAAGGTTTTCTCCTCATTCCATCTGCTACTTTCATTTATTTTCCTTTAATTCAATTGCATTTTGTCATCTGGACACATACAAAAACACGCCCATAGGCCCAGTCCTGCTCGTTATCTAACGCGAGGGTGCGATATAAAGATTGATGATCTGATTGCATGTGGCTGTAGCTATCATTTATTCTCTTCCTCCGACAGAGAGAAGGCGACAGGGCAAATTCCAGCCCTTCAGACGACTGTTTGGGAAGAAGAAGAAGCGGGAGGCGAAGGGGGGTTTTGATGGAGCAGAGCTGAAGGCAAGTTTTTCTACGGGGGAAGTGTGCAATGGAGTTGTTTCTGATGACGAGGAGTCCAAACAAAATCTGAGGTCAGTACACAATCAGTTAAATTTTCACTCACATTTGAGCTTTTACTACTTTATTGAGCTCTTTATCAGACACTTTCACTTCCAGCAAAACAAAAGTGTTAGAACAGATTCTCATGAACGCTGCATGTTGTGGTTTCACAATCTACAGATAAAAGCACAGACCTCAGCTCCAACACAGCTTGATGTGCTATAAGTGTCAGCATGTAGAGCGGTCACTTGTTTTTATTGTGCAAAATGATTTACGTCGTGCAATGCCACAGCCCACTCATGATAAATGACTGACAGTGATGAGACACTGCAGCACTGAAGACACTCTCTTTCATCATGCAGGGAGTTGAATCCCATTGGATCTAGAGCTCTCTCACACGACAGCATCTTCATCTCGGAGGAACCGGCGACAGAGCCCGGTCTGGATCACAGCATGTCCCAGGAAAACGTGTCGGATAAAGTTCGGAATCTGCAGGTGGGAGCGTGTAGAGATGTCTGCTTGTTTAATGATCCCTTCTCTTCCATGCATGTGTATAATTTTTTTTATTCTTCACTCATCTCACAGAGGCAGATTGCACAAGGTATAAAGTTTGGCCAAAGGCCGTCTTCCCTGAGGAGGAGTGAGGGAGATGAGGGAAGTTCAGATGAGGAAGAGGTTCCCCGAAGTCCTCTGAGGGTGTTGGCCCAGGTAGAAACCGAGCCACCGAAAACAGAGCCAAAGGTAACAACTAAATATCTTATTCAGTCCATTTATAAAGATTTACCACTGTTTAGCCTACTGTGGCTCCAAAGGAAGCTGCATGAGTCAGATAGAGAAATGAAACTCCTAGCTCAACATGTGTCTGGGTCCTTAACCAAGCCTGGGCCACATCTGGGCAGCCCCATCCAGCTGTTATCATCCACATTTGACTGACAGCCAGAGGATTTTATGTGAACCTGAATTGGCCCAGATGTAGAAGTAGCATCTTACAATCGTACTGTATATGGGCCAGAAGTATGGTCTGGGTTTATGTAGCTGAGCAGGAGGGTTGCCCCTGTACTCACTCTCATTGACTCTCTGTGCTCTGATACATTGTGGGTAGCAAAAGAACCACTTTTGGAGGTTAATGATTCTCCTGCATCCATTTTGAGTACAAGAGCTTAAGAAATCCAATGTTCTAGTTTTAAAGATATGCTCTGTTGTTTGATGAAAGCAGGTCCTGGGGGCCCACACACACAGCACCCCAGTGAAGTCCCCAAGATCCAAACGAGTTCTTCCGCCCACTGGTACAATTGAGTCCATCAACCTGGATGCCGTCCCACAGTCTGTTCCTCGCTTGGACAACACTGCTGCCAAGCATAAACTGTCTGTCAAACCTAAAAACCAGAGGATTTCTCGTAAGCACAGACGGTTCACGCAGGTGAGCTGTTGTCGAGGGATGACGATCATGTTGTTGATTATTTCTGTGACCTTTACCCTGTTTTTGTGATGAAGAAACTAACTAATGATTCCCTCATTTCTCCACAGGACCTCCAAGAAGTATCCATCCTTGGTGGAATGCAAGAGGACCTCGAGGCAGCAGGAGTTTCCACTGATGAGCAGCGCAGAGCTTCTGTTGAGTCCCTGGAAAACTTTAAGAAACAGAGGCTCCATGAGGAGGAAAGACAGGAGACAAGGAGGAGGAGAGAGCTGGAGGAGCAGAGGCTCAGACAGGAGGAAGAGGAGAGGAGGAAGAGGGCGGAGGAGATGAGGCTGCATGAGCTAGAAGAGGAAAGAGAGAGGTGTCGTAAACAGCAGGAAGAAGAAAGAAGGCTTCGAGAGGAGGCAGAGAGGAGGAGGAGGGAAGAGGAGGAGAGAAGGATCAGAGAGGAGGAAGAAAGGAGGCAGCGAGAGGAGGAAGAGAGGATGAGGAGAGAGGAAGAAGAAAGAAGGATGAGAGAAGAGGAGGAGAGGAGGCTACTGGAAGAGCAGAGGAGGAAAGAGGAGGAGGAGCGGAGGAAGAGAGAGGAGGAGGAAGAGGCGAGGAGGCAGCAGGAGCTTGAGGCTGAGAGGAAGAGGAAGCTGAAAGAGGAGGAGGAGGAAAGAAAAAGGGAGGAAGAAGCTGAGAAGATGAGGTTGCAGGAGATGGAGGAAATAAAGAAAATGGAAGCAGAGGAGAGGATGAGAAAGGAGGAGGAGCAGAGGTGGATGTCAGGAGAGGAGGCTGATGACAGCTCAGATCCACAGGAGAGGAAGAGGAGAGCTGAGGAGCTGCGCTGGAGGGAGATGGAGGAGAGACAGAGGCCGTTCTCCTTCAAGGTTTCCTCTGGAGAGAAGCAGATCTTGTTCCAGAAGGTCAACCTGACGCCTGTCACTCCAGGCTCCAGCCACCAGAGTGGCGCTGCAGCTGAACAAAGAGAGGGGGCTAAGGCTTCATCCTCTGAAGCACCAGACTCCCCCAACCTGCCAGCGTCCCCGTACGTCCCCACACGGCCATCTTGGTGACAGGCGCTCAACTCTGTGGGACAGCTGTCAATTTAGACCAGATCAAAGACACCGCCTGCAAGTCTCTGCTGGGTCTGGGAGAGGACAGGAAGGCCCAGGGAACACCGCCGCCCAAGAGCAAGACCTCCCCAGACCGCAAGTCTGGAAAAACCAAATCACTCAACGAGGCTGCGCTGTCCACAGATCAGTCCAGTGCAGCCGTCCTGGCAGAGTGGGCGAGCATCAGGTCCAAGATATTCAAGGGAGTAGAAGAGGGGAAGTATGATGAGTACGCAGACCAGAACAGGAACCAGCCGCAGCCCAGCGGTGAGGACCAGCCCGCGTTCTCCCACACTAACCTCAGGAAGACCATGTCTGCCAATGCCAAGTTTTCCATCACCCCTGCGAAGAAGAAGTTTGGAGATTCAAACAGGAACTCTGAGGTGTTTGGTGCTGACGACAAGGAGGCAGGAGAGGAAGCTCCTCTCTCTGGCAGCCCCACTGCACCCTCACCAGCTCCAACCACTAAACCTCTGAGCAGGACCAGTAAAACTGTCCGCATCATAGAGAGAGGGTCAGAGGAGTGTATGTTTGCCAAAGACCTGCCCTCTTTCCTGGTCCCCAGCCCTGGAGCCAAACCTGACGGGGCGGAGCTGAGGAGCAGGGCTCAGAGTGAGATGGAGGCGTCCGAAAGCAGAGAGGAGGGAGAGGAGCGGGGCCAGGACAGCGAGGAGAAGCCTTCGCCTTTTGGCATAAAGCTGCGAAGGACCAACTACTCTTTGCGCTTTCACAGTGAACAGTCCACTGAGAAAAGGAAGAAACGCTACAGCGCTGGAGACAGCTTTGATGGTGTCCCTTCACCTCTCACCCCCATGGAGCCAGACTCTGATGCCTCCTCTGTCTTTTCTGATAAATCGAGTCCTGCTTCACCCCAGAGAGAAGGCGTGGTTTGCAAGTACTTACACGCATCTGCCTCCCCTGCCGTCCCTCGGGCTAAGCCAGTTAAGTCTACCAGCCCAACCCCGCACAGCGAGGGTGAGAAAGTGCTCTCGAAACCTCCGCTCTACCGAAGGCCGACCACGTCACCCAAACCTGCCGGAGCAGTCCCGACCCCTCCCCCATCGCCGCTACCTAAATCTGTCCACGGGCCTCCCAGTGATACCATGATCCAGAGAACAGGGGCCACAGATTCGTCCAGCGTCCAGGATCAGACAAGCAGGAGCGAGGAACCTTCAGCGGTGGCCCTCCTCCACCGGGGCAGCCAAGGCCAGGTCCAAGGGGACGAGGAGCCGAAGGAGAAGAGGTCGTTCTTCCCCTCCATCAACATCCCCTGGAGAGAGAAGGCGGACAGAAAGACAGAGCTCATCAGAAGAGGTCAGTGTCTCTTAGTCTGGCAGTCCTGCTGTTGGACAGACATTAAGATTAACATTTACTGCTCATGGAAACTAGAAATTTTGTCTCCTGGAGCAAAATCCTCCAAGTTGCAGCAACTCTGCTTAATGTGGCCTTTACCTTTGATCAGGTGTTATATAAGCCTTGGTACTTTTTTTGGAGCAATTTCAAAGGATGTTTTGCATTGTATAAAACAAAAGCATTAAAGTGGTAGTACACTAGTACAGTCACATTTGTCATTGTATTTACTTATTCTAAAGACCACCCTAATGATGAGCAACTAACATCCAATAAATTTGACATGACATATCCTGAGTGAAATAATGAGCCAACATGACTGAGTGTTTCCACTTTGAACCGATGACAGTCATAAACACAGACTCATGGTTTCATACATCACAAATCCAAGGAACCAATCCTGTCAGCTTGTGGAGACAGGAGGCGGGGCTAAAGAGCAAGAGCGAGTATTGCTGCTCATTTACCTGTCAACCTAGTGTGAGCAGGTGGGCGTGGCAGATGCCCTGATCCAGATTAAGGAAGAATAGATGACCTTACAATCATAATTTTCCATGTTATTCACTTTTTATGAGGAAAAATCATGTAAAACAAGATGTCAATCACAGCAGAAGACTCTGACATAGTTACATAGAGCAACTATAAACAGCTCATTGTTTTGAACAAAATCTTGTCTTTTCCTTTAGGAAAAACTTTTTAAAAGTTGTTATGTTTTTGTAATTTTGTGATTCTGCTTTTTTCTTTATGAACAGTAACTTTATTTTTTGTAAGAACTGTGAATCACTATGAACAACATATGGAACTGAAGCAACATGTTGCATTGCTGAATCATTCTTGTAATATACAATACATTATACAGTAATTTAGTGCACTCAGTGAAGTGCTTGAATATTTTCTATGATGAAATACTGATTTATACTGACTTAAAAAAAGCATTCAAACATTAAATGAATTTAATGTACTGCTCTCTGTTGTTAGCATTTTGTAGTTCAGCGTGTTGTGAATAGATGAGCTTGTTTTGAGGCATGTGCAAAGTGTTCTGTTGGTGAGATGGTGAGTTTTGGGGGTGAGATGAACTGTTTACCTGAGATGCATGTTGGTAATGCAGACTGTGTGAAGAGTTTTGAAAAAGTATTTAATATCTGAGAACTTTATCTCCTTTTGTTGTAAACAAAAGATTGGGTTTAATAGTAAAACATGCTTATATTTCTCAAAGTAAGGTACAGAGACTGAGAGTGGGAGACACCGTTCCTATTATGTTGTTCAGAGGCAGAATCAGAAATAAATTAACCATGTCTTGTCCTAGTGTAACAAAACGTCTTGTGTTCCTCTGCAGAAAAACCGTCCCTTCAGAGCAGGCACTCACTCGATAGCTCCAAGGTCCAGGAGAAGGAGGCTGGGCCCTTGTGGATCACACTGGCTCTGCAGAAGCAGAAGGGCTTCAGGGAGCAGCAGCAGAACCGGGAGGAGCGCCGCAGCCAAAGAGAAGCCAAGCTGGCTGAAAAACAGGCGAGAGAGAGAGACAGTGTATGTGTGCCAGATGGCCTCCTCACCCACTTTCTTATATTTCCTCTGATCACACATAATCTCCCTGACATAGTTTCCCTCCTCTGAAAGAATCCCAAATCTGTTTTGCAGGTTACACTGGTGAGCCCCACTGAGAGCAAAGGCAGTGGAAGCACCAGTCCTTCCTCTAAACCTCAGACCCCAGAGGAACCCAAGAGACCAGACAGCCTTCTGGGACGGCTGGAGCGCAGAGAGCACCTGAAGAAAGCAAACACTTTACCCAGCTCCGTCACCGGTGAGAACCTGCACACACAGCTGTAAAAACAATATACTGCCGATAATCAGCCTTGGATCATCAGCCACATTCAAGTTGATCAAATATTATCAATATATATTAGCATAGGCCAATTTAAGCGGGTGATCAGGAGAGGTTCTGTTGGGAAGTGATAGACCCCTCCACTTACCACAACAAAACAAGAGAGGCTGCTCAACCTGCAAGTTGTCTTTGAGTGGATTTATCTCAGCGTAGCAAAGCATAGTTTGCCATCTGCATGCAAACCAAAATATATTGCTATCCTCAGCTAATGTTGAGGGGTTTAATGCCTGACATTGTATCATTCAGTATTTTATATGTTTATCCCATGGTAAGTGTTCACAGTCTGTGTGGTAATAAGGAACTACCAAGAACTATACATGTCAAATAAACAGCAGTGAAATAAAAGTAATGTAGTAAAAATATAAAGCTGCCTGTAGGTGCAAAAGTCAAGTCAGTGTTTCAAAGCAGAAGGAAACATGCACGTATATTTTGGAGGTGGAAAGGAATAGGATGAGTCGACTCACAGTAACAACCAAAAAATCCTGCACAGTGTAATGGAGCATATTGTGTGTTATACCTGGTGGATGTCTGGTACCACAACGAAAAAAACTGTACTTGAATTCAGCATAGAGTAAAGGTTCTGCTCTTTTCCACCAGAGTCTAAATGATCAAATGAAGAAGAACATGAACAAATTCCACAGTAAAGTTGCAGCAGTTTGTTGATTAATTGATTAGTAGGTTAGAAGAAAATTAGTAATTCAAGTCAATTATCAAGCAAAACACTGGGTGGTACCAGCTTATAGAATCATACATTATAGATTCTATAAAAACAATCAAAAGAAGAATAATTAGAGGATTAATTGATGCTGAAAAGGATCATTATCATCAATTATAAGTGAACAGTTTTAATCAGTATTTGTGTACAGCATTTGTGTGGCTGAACACAGATCTTTAACTGTTTGTGGTTTGTTGTTCCAGTTGAGATTGCGGACTCAACACCATCGCCACCTGCTGTCAAAGAGGTGTCAAAGCGCTTCCCCTCCACTGACTCACCGCAGGTCTCCACAGAGCCAGCCTGGCTGGCCCTGGCCAAGAGAAAGGCCAAAGCCTGGAGCGACTGTCCTCAGATCATCAAATAAGCCCCCCCTCCCCCCTTCCGTCCCAGCTTCACTCTGGGCTCTGTCCTGCATCGAGACTGCACACTGCCCTCGGACTCTGAAGCACCTCAACAGTCGCTGTCACCTCCCCCCTCTCCCACCCCCTCCCTGAACTTCGGCTCCCATCTCTAACCATGAAAAAAAACCCTGCTGACTGTGAAACAAGTAGAGCCCTCCATCACCTCCGTACCACACACACGCACACACACATACACTGGCTGGTACTATTATCATGTTAAAGTGCGCTTCACATTCAAATATTCCAGTACAATTGCACAGATATATGTAAACAATTGTTGCGAGCATGCACACACTGTATACAAACACACAAAAGTATATGTCCTGAGGAGACGGTCCTCAGCAGCCAATCACAACCATGGCTGGCCATTGCAATAGCCAACCCCATTTTATTTTATTGTTTTGACTTTGTAGGCAACTGTGTCACCATGGTTGTAAATAAACCACTCGCTCAACACAATATAACACTATATTAGAGAGATGAAGCTCTGACATGTGACAATGTTGAATCAATTGAAGGTAACTGTCTGAACCGTGTTGTAAGGGCTACCAGTACTAACAATAACTCGACATGGACAGCTGATGAAAGCGAGACGGCTGGTATTACATGAAGCAGCAGGTCGACCTGAGTGGAAACGACACTGTATCTTTTCTCTGAGCCTTGTTTGTCATGTACAGAAGAAGAAGAAGCCTTTTCTCTTTTTTTACTCATACTTGGAAACCTTAGCGTATAACAACTCTCACTGTGTCCGTGATTACTGTGACGGCTGTCCACAAAGCTACTGTACAGTTCTGCCATTATAATGTTAACAAAACCTGACGTAAACCACACGGTGGGTGCACCTGAACACGGCACTGGAGACCACACAGTGTTACTGGGCATTTAACAGTAGGCTGGGCTGCACACGATCCTCACAGCTGTGTGACGGTGTGATTTGGATTTGACCCACGCGACACCTGCTTGCTGTAACATACAACTCTTGTAGCTGTCCTCCTGTAACACACTCGTGTTTGTGGGCTGAACGCCACCACTTCCTCGTTAATGTGATACAATCTGACATGTAAGCATTTCCTCTATGACAAAAAAAAAATCCTCCAGCATTCTCATTTCCCGCCACTCACTCGATGATCTGTATGTATGTAAGTATGTACTGTATGTAAGTCGAAGGCGTTAGCAGAGCTGCGGTCAGAGGGTCACTTTGTCATTTCGTTTCTAACTTTGGTCGTGCACAATAGTGTAGTGTACGCAGTGTTATATGTAACAAAAAATGTTTGGTATTATTTGCACTTTTTTGTCCCACTTAGAGATATTCATGAAAAGATTCTTAAGGAGATACAAAATGTTATGAATAATGTAAATTAAATACTGATGTCTGAACTGCACGACTGTAGACTCATTATTTCTGCTCTAGATCTTAAACCCTGAACTTTAATTAAAATCCTGTTTCCCAAAAGTCCCCTCTCTCTCCGCTCTGACACAGATCCACACACATCAGTGTTTGTTATAAAAATACATTTAATCCCTCTCTGCTTCCTCTTTCACAGTCAGCTTCAAACAATACACGTAGTCATTGCGGCACCCGATGACAAGAGACTGTTCATACACCACTGGGGACGAGAACAGCTCCCCGGGCAGAGTGTGTGAGGCCAGCATTTGTCCGCTGTGACCGTCTAGGATCCAGACTGTGCCATCTGTGGAGGCCAGAGCCACCAGCGCCCCCCTCCTGCCCACTGCGGAGCCGTCGAACACGCACGGGGAGGAGTACACTTTGCCTGACGTCTGGAAAGTCCAAACCAAAGAACCATCGGTGCAACTTAAACAGTAGAGGCAGCCGTCGTGTGATCCGCACAGGAGCCTCTGATGGTCCGGTGTGACACACGGGGACGAGAAGATGGGGCCCTTTGTTGAGAACTGCCACACCTGCACAGAAACCCAGGACAGAGACAGCACTGTGATGTGTAGAAGCTGAAATTCTTATGTAAAGATTGAATTTAATGTTAAAGGTCTTCTCCTCACCAGTTTGCCTGTGTTGCTGAAGCAGCAGATGTTTCCATCCACTGAGCCGATGGTGACGTGTCCAGAGGAGACGTTTGGTGATGAGAAGAACGGGACGTCTCTACAGACGGACCACAGCAGCTCTCCGGTGTCCTGCAACAGAGACAAACACAGCAACCACATGTTGTCCGATCGATCCTCATTCAGTGAAGGTCAGTGACCGTCTGTCTGTGATTCTCCTCACTCACTGGGTGGAGACAGAGCAGGTGACCTCCCAGCGACGCCGCATACAGCTGCCTGAGGGAGGGCTGCAGGCAGGGGGAGGAGAACACGGCCCCCCCACCACAGTGACGCTTCCACACACACTGCTGCAGCTACAAAACACCAATAACACACCTTCATTAGAGTCTGCTGCCCAGGACCAGAGGGAGAGAAGAGATCACAAATGTTTTCACTCCCCTACATCCCTGCCTGCTTCTCTGCTGACTCTTAGACACTTTGACTTGTTTATAAAGCACTGCATGGTCTTTCTCTGGCAGATGTGTCCCTACTACAGTCTATGAACCAGTACAACTCCTCAGCTCCTTTGGTACCAGTCTGATAGTTGTTCTGAAGTGCAGGGCTGAAACTCTGGTGAAGCAGCTTTCAGTTCTGAAGCTATAGCTGATAGAACCGTCTCCTGGAGGCCCTGAGAGCAGCTCAAGAACTGAAATGTTTAAACGTAGACTCCACTCGTACATCTTCATCCTGTCTTTTTATGACGTATGTACTTCAGTCACTTTATGTATTATCTTATTTTATCCTATCATGTTATTGTATGTGTTTTATTCTGTTTTTCCAGTTTTTTATTGTTGGTTTTCATGAGTTTTTAGTTTCTAATTTTATTATCTGTCTATATTCTCTTATGTCATCATATCTCATTCTCAGTTTTCTTATTGATTTGTCCTGTTCTTTCAGCTCATCTGTCTGTGAACCTCTTTGACCTTGTAAAAGGTTCTAAATTCTAAAAGCTCTAAATTTGGACTGATCAGTGGAGACCCTCGGTATGACTCACCTTTGGGTTCAGGGCATAAACATGCCCATCATGTGAGCCCACTATCACCAGCCCTGTGTGAGGATCCACAGCAGGACAACTCTTCACAGCGTCTCCCGTCTCAAACGTCCACCTCGTCTTCCCAGAAGCAGCACACAAGAAATACACACAGCCATCATAGCAACCTGGAGACGTAGAAAAATACACCTTCAAGACAAAAACTTTCAGTAAAGTACTAAGAGAGGATGTTGATAGAGTTGCTGTTGACCTATAACCACCAGCGTCCCACAATGAGACACAGCAGCCGACGCTTCAATCCTGTCTCCGAGGACTCGCTCCCAGCGGAGGCTCCCTGTGTCCAGGTCTAAAGCCTGGATTCTGTGAGAGTGTGAGCCGATGAACACGGTTGTTTCCGTCAAATCTGACCCCTGATCTGTCCTTTCATGGACCAGAAGCACCGGTGAAGCATCCACACATCTGCCTGTGTCTGAGGACCAGCTCAGACTCAGGCCCAGAACATCCGCCCCCCTTTTCTCATCCTGGAAGTTTTCACGTGTCTCTTCTTTCCTGACATTGAATTCCATCACGTCACCTGCTCGTCTTATAACTCTAACAGCCCGTGTCTCCCCCGGCCGCCTCTCTGACAACATACGCTCCAATGCTTTTCGTTCTCTCTTTGCTTGAACAACAGAGGGATCGTTGCTGTGACGTTTCTTGGCTTCAGGAAGCAACGATGTGCTGTTCTCCGGTGGCAGCATCTGTGTCGCTCTGGCAACGCAGCGCAGGACGTCAGAAAATGTCCCGTCAAGAATAACCTCCAACAGCTCAGGTGAGTGGACTCTGACAGCAGAGAGGACGTCCTCACAGAGGTGCAGCGCCTTCAGAGAGTCACCTCCACTCAGCAGGAAGTTGGATTCCTCATCAATGGTCACATCTTCAGCAAAACCTAAAGCATCCTGTTGGCAGAAGGGTCACAGCACTGAGTATGAACATTGAAGGTATTCAGCTGTGAAGCTGTGACTTTAAAAGTGAGTTACCTGCCACAAAGACTGAAGGGTTTTCTCTAGTTCAATGATGTTTCCTTGTGAAGACTCCAAGCTCTGTCTCTGTCTCTGGTATATTCTCATCAGTGCCTCCATGTCCACTTTACCTGAAGAAAAACAAACATTAGAGTCTCTATGATGCTGCAGTGTCTCCTCTGAAGCAGCCTATGTCCATGCTCACCATGTGAAGTCTGGCTCAAGGCAGGGACCAGCACCAGAGCATCAGGAACGCTGTAGGACGGCAGCAGCGCAGACAGCTGCTTCATGATCAGTCTGCGCAGGTCTCTGTCTGCACCGCCAGCCTCCTCCTGGCCACGGTTCACAGGGGAAGGGAGGTCGTCCTGACGCCGAGACAGAGCCGAGGCTGATTTTTCCTCACGCTGCTGTGCAGATGTGAGAGAGGAAGCTGCTGTCTGGTCTCCAGATGTGGATGCCACAACAAAAGCGAGCAGCCGAGAGCCGTTGTACAAACCCACAGCACAGGCCTCCACCCGAGGCAGAGCCACTATGAGCTGACAAAGGAAAACAGAAATCCTTCCATCAGACAGCCAGTCAGGAGACAAACAAGCTATTTTAGGTGTTGATCTCTTACTGTTTTACTGATGTAGGGAGCCAATGTAGACAATTAATACTGAGTAGTGTTTGAAAGGAAAATCAACCCCCTCTATTAGAAATAAATATAATATTTTTTGCATTTTTTAAGAAGCTGAGACTTTCATGGCTGAAACCTAACACCACGATATGGATGTTAGCAGGTCCATTTTATTTCTAATTTATTCTTAATATCTGTGCATTTTACTGCTTCTCTCCATGTGCACTGGAGAGCTCGTGATTTCATCTTTTTTAGTGCATCAGAAGGATTATGCAAAAAGTGCTGAGTCAATCTGGACCTTATTTGGTGGATGGCTGAGACAGAGACCAGGGAAGAACTACAGATTATTTGCTATGAATTTGAATGATTTTCTCTGAGGCCTGGTGTTGAAACTGGCCTTTTAGGTCTTATTTTAATCCATCTCATAAATAAACACACATATACAAAGCTATTTAAAGACAACTAAAACAAAGACTATTTAAAGCTGCAAAACATCTATATTTTCACAGTAACAACTAAACAAATGAGTAAGTGTGATGTGACCAAGACAAATATCATCCAAGTTCCACTGTGGAGAGCGCTTTATCATCTTTCACTGGTTTGGCTCTATGAGCTGATTTCACTCTTGGCTCTGATCAACAAACAGCAAACAGTGAGAATGAGCTGCTGAAGACAAAAATAAACCTGGAGAGATGTGAACACAAACACAGCTCTGAGGGACCGCTGATGTTCTCTGCTCTGGATTTAAGCTCATACTACAGTATGTCAGTGTGTGCTGCACTGCCCCCTTGTGCATAAAGAAAGTAACTGTCACTGTTTTAAATTAAGATACAGATCTCTCTCTCTCTCTCTCTCATCAACAAGCCTCAAACTTTACATAATCTATTCAGTATGCTCTATATAAGCACGTCCATCACACTATCAATACCTGTTTATCATCTTTGATGTCTGTAATCTGATGTATGTACAAATGTGGGCCAGTGAACACAAGTTACACTTTCTACAACATTTCATTTTGGAACAAAACGTCTTACTTGCTGCAAGCTGTCCAGATTCACCCGTTTCCCATGGCGTTTTATGAGCCTGTCTCTTCGTCCGAGGTAGTACAGCTGTGTGTCCTTCACCTTCACCCAGTCTCCTGTGGCTCTCATCATCCCGGGGACAACAGAGTCCTCCTCATCCAGGAGACACACTCTGTCCTTTCCGCCTGCACCAAGAACCATGTGGATTCAGTTCCCTGTAATAAGATCTGCATGTACAGTATGTGTGTGTGTGATCTTCCTCACCTATGAACACCTGTCCTTCACCCTCTGTTACAACATGGCCCTGTTCATCCCTCACCTCCACCACCGTGTCTATCAGAGGCGTCCCAAGAGGCACTGAGGACGCAGAGCTGGAGGGACTGTGGTGTGAAACAAAGCTGTGGTGAAACTGTGGCTGAAAGTCAGTTAGCAGATTTATTTGCAGATGTATTTAACCAGGCACACTCACGGTTCACTGGACTGCAGCACAGACTGTGGTATTTCGTAGCAGCAAGCCCAGCAGGACACCTCAGTGATACCGTAGATATTATAGATGTGTGCTTTGTTGTCTTCATGCCTCCAGCTCCTCAGCAGAGCCGGCGAGGGACAGGCCTCCCCACCCAGAGCCAACACCCGCAGCGAGGAGCCAGATGACAACACTTCCTGTTTTATGATGCGATGGCCGAAGCGGCTGAGCAGAGTGGGTGTGACCTGTGGAAACGAGAACACACATTACAGAGGCCCCGAAGGCTGTGGAAGCCATTCTTTGTAAAACACGTGTGTGATGAAGTGACTCTTGCCTGCAGGACCGTCGTCTTGTGATCCTTGAACAGCAGCTGAGCCAGTCGACCGGCATTTTCTTGATGGTAGAGGGGATCATGAGGAGCTGTGCCCCAGATGACAGGGCCAGGAACATATCCACCACAGAGGGGTCAAAGGTTAAAGGTGAGGCCAGGAAAACCACATCATATTCACTCATCTGAAACAACGATCTGAGCAGAGGGATTTTTTTTTCAGTATTTTTCAAAATAAAGCTTTAGAGTGAGGAACAGAGACAACCAGGTGTAATCACTGACCTCAGGTGCAGTATATTGGGGAGTATACACTTGTGTGGTACCCTCACAATCTTTGGAAAGCCAGTTGTTCCAGATGTGTGAAGCACATATGCCAAGTCCCAGTGGTCAAGATCCTTCTCCCCCACAGCTGTGTCACTTAGATCAGCATCACCGGCCTTCGGGGCTACAGTCTGCTGTGTGTCTGGTGTGCGCTCTGTGACTGGCAGCAGCTTGACTTGTACCAGGGTTAGTCTGAACTTGGGCAACACCACACACACCTCCACAGACAGATGTTTCTCCACAGCTGTCTGGAGATGCTTGTCATAGGAAAGGAAAGGAAATCAATGTAAACATTTGCACCAACCTCAAAGGATACACTGACTGTAAGTACAAAGTGATAAAATACAATACATTCTTGCAGAGGCCCTGCATAAAAGCCTGGATTTGATTGATATGAATTGATATTGTGCTCACACAGGGTGTTTTCTTCCACACAAGGCTGGGATTAGCACAGACTGACTGGCATGCAGAAAACCAGGTTATTAGATTTCAGTGCATGAGCACTAAAGGACATCTGACTTTCAGACTCATAGTAAAGCTGTCTAGATATAAGAGGGTAAATTCACAATGAACAAAGGGCCGGGGAAGGTCAGGCACACTACAGGGGTGGGAGGGTCACTGGGGCCCAAGAAAAAAGCTTTGCCCTTAACAAGCTAATCTTGCCACAGTTTTATCAGATTTTAAACCCTAATCCTAGAAAGAGACAATATTTCATTTAGCCTCATTAAGTCTTTTCATACAATCTATAAGCTTTCTTCCGTTTTATATTTGTATTCATTGACTCATGTAGGCTAATGTTTTTGTGATCTGTTAATGTTTCTCAGGATTTGTATGGAATGTGAAAACAATTTTCCTGTAAAGGACAAATAAACTTAATATAATATTGATACAATATTAAGTATTGAACCTGCAGGAGGTCTGTCTTTACTGCACAGTACTTGAGGCCACACCGGTTCATGACTCTGACGGAGAGAAGTCCTGGAGCTTCTGGGTCCAGCGGGACATAGGCAGCAGGTGACTGCAGGATCCTGCAAGACAGCACAGAATAATGCATGGCTCATACCGGACATAATTATAATCTATACTCTGGCCCCGCACTGTGTATTTACATCGTTTAGTAACGCAAACTCACCCCAGGATCCACACGGGCACGAATAAGTCATCACAGCAGTACAGACCGATGACACGGTTACTGGACGAGCAGTATTCCCGTAAAAGAAGAGACAGCTCACCGGACAGTTCAGCGAGTTCTCTGTACAGCAGTGACACCGGGCTCCCCGACACCGGCTGGCTGTCGTATGTCACAGCAACTCTGTCCGGGTGCTCAGAGGCAGCGGCGAACACAAGCTCCTGCAGCATCCCGACAACCGTACCGGCGAATGCTTCACTGACCGCTTGCTCACCCAGTGTTAGTCCCAAGTCCGGGCAAATAAACAATAAAACATATTCTCCGTTATACAGTTCAGAGGTGGATGAGGTTTTGTTTATATCCAGACAGATCACGTTTGTCCATCGAAGATGACGCACTACGTGAAAATGACGTCTCACCAATGGTGCATTCAAGTCAGTACTGAAACTCTGAACTTTGATCGACAGCGCGTTCATGGTGCGATGTCGCAACACCGTAAGCACCAAACGTAATTTTAACTATTGTTAAACAGAAACAGATAGCTGATATGACAAACCTACGTACCCACTGCTATAGACGGGCCCCCCCACAGTGAAACGCAGTTTGTTTTTATTATTATTATTATTATTATTATTATTATTGTTCAAATATGTCTTTAAAGGCAAAGACGCTGTGTCGATGAGCACGATAATTTCCATTTAACGGTGAATGCACCACCTATCTGTTGTCCAATCAGCGTTTGCTATTTTGTGACCGACGGATTTTGAACTCCAAAGCGCCTGAATCGTTTCTTCTCAAGTCCCGCCGCTTCTTATTATCCATAAAAATCAAGAACACCAATTTCACATGCAAGATGGATGTTCATTTAAGGAAGAAAATGAAGCAAAATAGCATCAACTACAAAAGGTCGCTGGACCGAATCATAGACAAGGTGAGTTGTAGCCCTCGCTCTTGGGTGGAGCTAACGCTAACGTTACCTTGGGTTTGCTAACGTTAGCTAACTGTAGTTATCTTTAACTTTTATTATAAATAATAAAACATATTGGAAAAAAATCTTAAGTGTGCTAACTGCGGTTGTTTTTTCAACAGTATTCAAAGCTTCAACACGGCGACGGCGGGATAACGGTGGACATCGACAAGATAAAACCTACAGGTAACATAACTGCAAGCTATTAAAGGCTAACTAACAATCAATGCAACAGCCCTGTACAATAACATGTATATAAAGCTCCGGTCGTCATGCTTGCCAGTGTACCACAGGATATCTATTTCAACGTTTTATCTATCAACTAAAAGTGCCTACAAAACAGTAGACAAACAATTCATGAACAGATCATCCAGAAAGAAAACATAGCAATTTAAGTAGTAGTTAGTAGGCTACAATTACAAAATGTATTGTAAAGATTATAAAACAGGTATTCATCCAAGTAAATTTAAAAGTGTCCTATCAGTTTAAACTATCCTTGTTTCTAAAATGTAAATGATAAAGTGCCCTGCAGCTTTTTGCAAGTCATTAAATCCAAAAGGTTTAACCTAAGTTAACCTTGTATGGAGATGGTTAAATAATAAGACAGTTTCCCTAACAAGGGTTTTGCAAATAAACAGGAGCCAGTGTATTGCAGTGTGTGTGTGATAGAGAGTAAATATGGTGCCACACGTACTGCTGACTTCAGTTCAGTATCTCTCCTGTGGTCTCATTGTGTATCCTTTCTGTCTTGACTCCTTGTTTGGTGTAGCTCTTCAACGCTACATGAGGCAGTCAAGAATGGAGCTGAGCAAGCTTGAGGTTTGGACTATAAACACACTTGGCAGCCAGATGTGACATAAAATGCATTTTTCCAGATTTAGAGAGCAGTTGTTGTGTCAGCAGCCTTTATAATCAAACACACCTTTTCTCCTCAGAGCCTGACAGATCTGACAGAAGAGTCAATAAAAGGTTAGTATGAATCGCCTTCAATGAATTTGCAGAGATGTGTATGAGTAGTTTATGTCATCTAATTACTCTGATATTCCTTCAACTACAGCACATGATATTACAGGAAATTCTGAGGTAATGTGCCCGTTATTTATTAAGACTTCTGTCTTAAAAATCTCATAGCATATATTCAGTTTATTATGGATTGTTTTCAACAGTTGGACTTCATGCAACAAGATGGCATGGCTGATGAGACTTGTGTATCCTTCAAACAGTTTTCTGGGGAAGATTCTGGTAAAAAGAAATGATCACAAACACTATTCACATGAAGCAAGTTTTATTTGTGCTCTCGCCAGGTAACATCTCTTTTCCCTGCTTGTGTTCTAAAGGGATGTCTAGGGGTGACACAACTCAGCTGACTGTGAGCTCTTTGAATGAGAGTTGGACTAATGTCTCTGAAACTGAACTCCAGCCAGAGGACCAAGACAAAGATCTGGAAATGACTCTGAATAGTCACGGCTCTTTTGTGGAGCTCTACCCCAGCATGATCAGCCGAATAGAGAAGGCATGGCACCGTCAGAACGTCTCTGAGGCTGCTGACTCTGTGATGAGGAGGTACCGCAGGTGGCGACGGCATTCAAGCAGAAGCAGTCTCAACAGTACTTTCATTGTCACCCAGACGCACACCAGCAGCCACTCAAAAAATATGACCAGCAAGGAAAACTCTAACAACTGGAAGAAAAGGCCATTCATGAGGATGGAATTTGGCCCTCACCAACCAACCAATCTGCAGTCTTTGCAAGTGCAGCAGCCGTCTCCTAAGAGGGAGACACACTCACCGAGAAGACAACAGCACCAGCCTATCGTCGTGATGGATTTCTCTGGTGCTCCTGACACCTCTCTACTAAAAGAGTCACTGAATGAGACCTTCACTGTGTCTGAACTGACCCAGCTGATAGAAAAGCCCTGCACTTATGCCACCAGTCCCTCACGATCTGACTATCACACTGCAAAAGCATCGCTGGACATGTCTCCAAGGTCTAAAAGGTTTTGTGCACACTCACAACAGGCTGTTGGTTGCTACAGGTACGCATCAGAAATGAGTGCTGTTAAAGAGAGACCTGACACCTACGGCTCCCCAGTCAGGCAGAGTCCCTTAAAAGCAAGGATGATGACCAGTCTCAATACATCACCTCGTGTCCTTTCTAGAAGCCCAAGGATATATTCTCTGGAAAGCTTCTCCAGAGGACCTATGAGGTCCAGGTCAGTCTCCACCTCTCTGTCCTCTCCTCCACGAAAGTATTTTGTGCCACTGAGGACGGACTCCCATCTCTCCCTCCAGCCACAGCCGCGTTCTCCTCAGTCAGCCACAGGAACAGGTCGTCTCAGGCGGCACCTGTCTTTTGACTCATCCCTGCCATCGATCTCTGCCTCCTACTCACCAAAGAAGCTTGATGAGGACTTTATGAAAGCCTACCACAAGTTTGTCTGCCAGAACAAATCGTCTTTCTTCAACAGCCATCCCTGCCGTCTCTGTGCTAGAAGCTCTGAGGCCAGCAGGGGCCACTCTTCCTCAGCCCTGGCAGCTCTCGCCCTGTCACCTCACCGCTCTGTCCTGAGGAAACGCCACAGGGCATTTGGCTGGGGTGAAGGGGATCCACAGTCCAAACGCTCCAGGGACAGTAGCTGCACATCTTCTCCAGGGTCCAGCCGCCAAAGGAATGAGATGCTGCGGCGCTGTCTCTCTCCAGCTAAGCTGTTTTATGATGACCTCCCCAACAGCTCCAGCAAACACAGAGCGTTTAATGAATCCAGCAGCCAGCAGCAGAGGTGGTGGTCTGCAGATGCACATCAGGAAGCTTGGATGAGACAGGGCCAGGCTTTATCTGCAGCTGAGTTCTCTGACCTGGGTAGGCCTCCTCCATGACACACCGCATTATACACAATTTACTCTTTCTGCGCTTTCTTGTTCATTAAATTATATTCCTTTAACAGGAGGCTCACTTGAGAGCAGAATGGCAAATGGCTACTCCCCCAGGTAATTAACAGAAATTACTGTCTCCTATATGTTGTCCAGCCTCGCTGCCTTTCCTTAATGCCCCTCTTCTCTTCCCAACATGTACAGAAAATGGTGGTAAACCTGTAAAGGAAAATCGTGCCCACAGGTTCTGCAACAAGGATAGAAGACGTTTGTGACGGCTCAAGTACAAACACAAGTGTAAACGGCATTCCTTAAGATTAGTTGTTACTTGAATTGTAAATATCTGCAGGTTCAGTCTGATTCTAACTGTATTTTACTAAACTGTATTGTCAATGTTGAGATGTTAATCTTTGTGTTTCTGTGATTTGATGTGCTCATTCTTAAAATTATTGATTTGTTTAAGGTCTGTTTGTTTCTTGTAATCTCTCCTTAAATAAAACTGTATTTCAAATGTTAAATGGCTTTTTCTGGCTTAAAAAAACACCCATAACTCTTGTGCATTTTTCACTTTTATTCAATTATAACATTATAAACTTCAGAGAACAGAAATTCCAGTCAGACCCAAAACAAAAGATCACAGTGGTGAATTTTAGATAAAAGGTAGAAAAGTAAACTAAATTAGGAAAGTAGAGACATCACTTTTTGGTCACTAGCCTTGTGCGCTTTTCTGACACGATAAATTCTATGTTAAGGTTTGGAATGTGAAAACATGTAAACTTGTTTAAAGGCTTCTGAAAATACATTAACAACAATCTTCCAAAAAAAAAAAAAAGTTAGTGTTGTGTGGTCATGTGCACCTGTAATCAGTGACACTAGAGGTCATCGAAGGCAACATGTTCAACTCCTGATATCACTACAAGTAGCAAACACTTCTCCAGTCTATAAGTGACATTTCCTCAACATACATGATCCTGCAGTGAAACCATGATGCTGATGTAGTGGTTACCACTCCAGCTCCACTGGGTATTTCCCAGTCAGGCAGGCGGTGCAGTGGCCCACTCTCCTGCTGGACTTGCTACTGGTGCTGATCATCTTGTCCTTCTCCTGGATGGAGGCGACGCCCTCCTGCACAGCTGACACCAGGCCCTCCACTGTCAGGTACTGAACACTGTCTGCACCTGAGCCACAGTTTAAGTGTTAAATGAGACACATTTCAGCTTTTTTAAATTATATTTTCATGATGTTGTCTCTAATTCAGAAATGTAAATAAATGTAAATCTGTTGCTGGGCTCACAACCAAAACAGGGAAACTGTCCTTGGTGTCATAAAGAATATATCACCATTTTTTGGAAACCAAAAATGAATTGCATGATTTTATTTGATTTTTAATCCTAAACCTGAAACAAAAATCATGTCTATTAATATTTTGTTTCCAACCAAAAAGCCAGAAAACTGAAAAAAAAAAAAGTCAGTTTGTTTTTTTGCAAATTCTTTCATTTCTCATTTGGCACAAGCAGTACAACAGTGGATAGACAGAGAGGAAGTCAAGTGTAAAAAAGTCTAAATTAAAGCCGAGAGCACTGAAACATGAAGCACATAATGTCAGGGTAATGTTAGAAGATAGATGAGTGAACAAAGAAATGCTACTACTAGTACCACAGTGTCAGCACTTACCAATGTATCCAGCAATGTCCTGAAACTCCGGCTTGTTGGCAATCAGCTCCTCCTTGGTGGGAATATTGATGCCCATGTAACAAGGGAACCTGATTGGTGGAGAGGCCACTCTGATATGGACCTGTCACACAGTTAATAAAGATTAATACACGTATTGTCTGTGGTTTATTTTATTGGTGAGTCGTCGTCGTCGTCATCATCATCAAGTCGCTGTAATTGATGTGATCAATCAGTCCGCTACTGGGCTAAGTCTGATCCTGATGTTTTTCATCTGGTCAATAAAGTTACTAGAAGGTCAGTCTTTATTGTACAACGTAGCATTGTTGCTCAATAATATTAGATTATCTCCATGGCTAATGAATTAATCTGGTATCAGCTGAGCATTTCTCTCACGGTTACTTTGATTAATCATTTTTGGAGGCATAAAAATTCAAAGACACTTCGGCCCCATCAGGTTTATCTTGTGATCTCCTGTCTACTGTCTGTTAACACGTACAAGAGCATTAGTCAACAAACCTCTGTTGCACCAGCTTCCTTCAGCAGTTTTATAATGGGAGAGATGGTGTTGCCTCTGACAATAGAGTCGTCAATTAGCACCACTCGTTTCCCTGTGAAATTGTCTGTCAAAGCTCCAAACTTCTTGGCGACTCCCAGTTGCCTCAAACGGGTGTTTGGTTGAATAAACGTTCTCCCCACGTAGCGGTTCTTGCACAAAACCTCGATGTACGGCAGCCCAGCCTGTGAGAGGAGGACAGAGGTCTGTGAGGAGGAGGAGGAGGAGGAGGAGGGTGTGTGACAGCATTTCTTTCCAGAGTCAGAGCAGACAGGGTGAGCACAGACCTGCTGAGCGTAGCCCAGTGCAGCGGGGGTCGCCGACTCTGGCACAGTGCTGACTACGTCTGCGTTGGTTGGAGCCTCGATGGCTAACTGTCGACCGCAGCGTTGCCTCACAGTATAGACCATCTGTCCTGTAGTGCAGAGATTTACAACACTGATTATGCAGCTCACTCGTGACAATTATAAACCAATGAAATCATTAAAAAGCTAATTGATTAATACCTTCAAAAACAGAGTCCGGTCTGGCAAAATAAACATATTCAAATATGCAGAAGGCAGGGAGGTCTCCCTCAGGGCGAGGCACAACACTCAGAGACTTGACTCCATGTCTGGATATCTGGACAATCTCTCCAGGGCAGACCTCTCTGTAATACCTGAGAACCATCAGACATGAAAATGTTCCTTAGCCCCAGTTCTACAGTTTCACTCAGATGATATATTATATTAGTGATAAATACATACTTGGCACCAATGGACTGAAAACTGCAGGACTCTGATGACACGACCCACCCCTCTGTGTCCTCCTCTCCAGCACCTGACGAAGGTACAAAGAATGAAGTTAATCATCGTCCAGCTCACGTGTGCTCTCTGATGAAATCAGTGGCCAGTTGAGACATGAAGGGTTCTGGCTGCAGCACTGATAACCTCTCATGAGGTCTCCTCTTTACAGATAGTGTTAGTTCAGGTCTTTTAGGGACACATGTTTGTGTTTAGGACATATAGTGTCTCTGACGCAACTGTTGCATATAAGGAAGGAAAACAGACTGGTTCATAATACCTGGGGTGTGCAGTTTAGAGATGGGAACAAGCCGTCCGATGCAGAGGGGTCGATTTCCATAGGGGTCACGCACCGCGTAGATGACATCCTTGTACATCACCAACAGTGAGTACGACGTGGGCGTCTCAGTCATGAGGTTTTTAATTCTAAAAAAAATACATATGTATGTATATATAAATTAAAATACGGCATAGAAAAAGGTTTAACTTATACACACTGTCATATTATGACATGACGCTGACCTGGCGACCCAGTCGGGTGCATCTAGCTCCTCCATAGGTGGAGTCAGTGCCAGCAGCTGGGTAATGAGCTCGCTGTCTGAGCTGGTGGAGAGGCCCACGCCGTGACGCATCACCTGAACATTTGTGACAGTTGATTTAGTGCGCACACAGTAGCTTCACTTTCTCCTGGTATCCTTTTCATTGCTTTTCAAGGACCAGATTAAGTTAAGGGGTCAGCCTCACCTTTTTCCGCAGGGCATGAGCATTCACCAGCTCTCCATTGTGTGCTACAGCAATCTTGCCATGCAGTGTGTCCACCACAAAGGGCTGACAGTTCTGCAGCTCTGAGATCCCAGTGGTTGAATAGCGTGTGTGACAAATTCCAAGGTTGCCATAGCGCAGCTTCATAAGAGCTTCTGGTGGGAAAGCAGTGCTCACTAGTCCCATCCCCTAAGATACAATTAAAAAAATGCACGAGGAGAGGAGTGAGACATGTTTTCACTTGCACAATCTACACGTGTGTGTTGTGTCTCTGCTTGTGTGTTATTAAAACATGTTTCTTTGACATTAGTGAAAGTGCTTCTGCTTTACTGTTACCTTGTGGGCTGTGTATGTAGGCGGACTGGCTCCATCACTTGTAACGATCCCAGCACTTTCCTGTCCCCTGAGTGAACAAACAGTCACATGTAAATGACAACAGTGTCAGTATATCAGTGAGGTGAGTGCTCCGATGAATTATCCCTCCCGTCTCTTTTCTGCAAGTCTCAATATGAATTAACTTGTTCAGTTGTTGGAGCCTGATGTGAGCCTTCCGGCAAACTGAACTGGTTTGACTGGGGAAAAAAAATATAGCAGGAATGAGGAGCAACAAAGCAGAAACATCTGCCTCTGCTCTGTGGCTGCCATGCAGGGGGAGTCGTCTTGCTGCAGTTTCAGCCTATTTACCAAGCTGCTTCTCGGATTACACTTGGTCCCGCCCCCTCAGCACACAGCTTAAGCCAGTGGTGAGGCTGCTTTTCTGCATGGAGGCGTTGCTTTCAGGCTTAACCGCCTGGTTGCCTAGGGAACCGGGCAGCAGAGACAGACGGGCTGGGGGAAAGAAAGCGTTTCCAGGTCAGCTCAAACATGGAGAAGGGAGCAGAGAGACAAAGAGGAGGTGATATGGAGGTGGTGGAGGAGAAAGGCTCAATGGAGAGGCAGTGGGGGGAAGCAGAGGTGCTGGCTCTCATGTCTGTGTGGGACGAGGTGGGAGCTCAGCACGTAGCTGAGAGCAGAGCCACATTTGAGTTGATCTCAGAGCGCCTGAGGAGGCTCAGTGTTGTGCGCAGCTGGTGGGAGTGTCAGGCCAAGTGCAGGAGCCTGGGACTTCAGAGCAGGAAGCCTGACGCAGCAGCAGCAAACTACAGCCCAGGAGTGGATGCAAGGCCGGTGGAGGGCTGGGAGGAAGAGGTGGAAGATGTGGGTAATCAAAGAGGAGTCTACCCTTCCTCAGTCACTATCCCAATGCAGGAAGGTAAATGTAGGTTTAACCCCAACTCTGGCTCTAATGATCACAACAGGACTCCACACATTTTAGTATTTAAACCTAAAATCAGAGGACAGCGGAGTGTTTCAGTGGAGCTGCTTTAGGCCTGAGGCCGAGCTGAGATGAACTTTGTTTGATCTAAAAATGTTTCCCTCAGGTTGAATTAAACATTTTTATTCTTTAAATCAATCTAAAGATAATAGTGTGCATGTCCATGTGTGCAGGAATCAAGAGTCGCATCCATCGAGCTCTTCCTTACACTCCCAGCGTGACAGAAGAGGGGGGCCGCCACTGGACCGACGATGAGGTGCGAGCGCTGCTGTGCGTGTGGGCCGACTGGCGCATTCGAGAGCGCTTGAAATGCACGCTACGCAACAAGTCCATCTTCCAAGAGATGGCACGTCAGATGCAAAGAAACTTTGGGGTGGTACGCAACTGGAAACAGTGTCGGACGAAATACAAGAACTTGAAGTACGACTACAAGACCGCTAAAAGTGCTCACGCTGCTGGGGGCAGCGCAGCAGGAGGACCGGGGAAGTACATGAAGTTCTTTGACGAGGTGGAGGCCATTCTGCAGGACCGCGCGCTGGAAAATGGCTCGATGGAGATGCAGAAGAGGTTGTATGATGGTGAGATAGCAGCAGCAGGGAGGACGAAAACACCAGCAGGCCACACAGCACAAACAACAGCCTCCGAGAATGAGGTTGTCATAGAGATTGATGATGGTATGTATTCAGTCCAATGTCTAATGTGGTTTAGTGTTCCAAGCTGAGAGGACAGTTACTTCTTCTACTGCTTATTTCATCTCCAGATGACACCAGTGATGACTACGACATGGATGGAGACATGGAAGCAAAATGGAGAGTAACAGGTTCGTAACATCAAATCATCAGGACAGCTCACGGTGTATGTCATCATTTTATTTTGGAAATCTATGTCTATTCATCCAAGATGTTCTTCCAACAGATCCATCCAGCTCTGACCAGTTCCATGTGGTCACAGTGTCAGACACGGGTCGAAACTGGAGCGACCAGGAGGTGCGAGCGCTGATACAAGTCTGGTCCGATGAACGTGTGTGCAGGCAGCTGGAGAGCTCCACCAGGAAGAGAGACATCTTTGTTCAGATCTCCAACAGGTTAATGCAGCAGGGCATCGAACGTGACTGGAAACAGTGCCACACCAAGTACAAAAACCTCAAGTACCTTTACCGCTCCCTTCAAAGGGGTAAGACTGATGAAACCGACCCGAGGCGCCTTATGAGGTTCTACAATGAGGTGGACGCCATTATGAATCGCACGACCAATGGCTCGCCGCATGCCACAGGACCTGCAGACCACCAAGTACATTCAGGAGGACTTATGATAATGGAGGGTTGTGAGGAGAAAGATCACGTAGACGTCTATTTGTCAAAAGCCAACGCAGCCACGATGATGGTGGGAGCGATGGAGGAGAGAACTTGTAGCTCTGATTCTGTCTCCTCCATAAGCCTTGACGTTCCGCCAAATGTTGAAGAGCCGAGGCCTCATGTAGTTAAGGAGCACCACTTGGATCAGCAGCACAGATTAGTGGGTGAGCCCAGAATCATTATCTATTTTATGTCTAGTGTGAAGGCCAGTTCAAAGTTTTATAGTATGAGGAGCAGAGAAGCCAAAATCTTCTCAAAGTGCTGTCAACTCAGTGAATTCTTACTTTATACCAACTTTGACCTCTCAAACTAAAAGCAGCTGTATGAAACTTTTATAAGGGTCAGCTCATCCAAAACTGCTACAAAGCAAAGCATTGTTTCAGGAGAGAAACATTTTTTTCCCAATGTGAAACGCACCACAAACAGGATACCACTGACCTTCTCAGCAAGGGTGAACAAAATTTTAACAAAATAACATGGTCGAGTGCATCATCCAAATCACAGGAGCTTCAGTTTATCTGTTGGAATGTGTGGTATCAGGTGCTACAGAAATGCACCAACCTACAAATCATTCCACATCATCCACATCAGTTTTTAATCAATGACAATTTCTGCAATTGACACTAAAGTGCTGAGTCATGTTGCATTGTCTGCTACAGTCATTGCAGTATCTTTTTTCCCCCTCTCACAGATTGCTCAGTGCCATTTCCAAAGCTGCTCATATAACTTATTTACCTGCATGGACAGACACCACTTATTATAGATGTGTCAACATGTTAAGGATTTTTAAGTTGTGTGAACTGACCCTTTAAACTTATGATACATGTTTTAATCTAAAATACAAAAATGTGTTTATTATAAATTATGACAATTTAATGTATATTTCTTTTCAGTGATTTGATAGTGTAAAGACATAGTAAAAAGAGCTGGGGCTCAGTGTTTTATAAATGCTGTGAAGGAAAAGAAAATCTATTCATGTCCCCAAATGAAAGTGGGTTACATCACAGCCGTTAGGTTTGAAAGTTATCCTTCAGGGTTGAAGCTGCTCTGAAAACAATTCTTCAAAAATCCATCCAACTTTTCTTAAACCACACGTCAAATCAGTGTCCTGTATGGAGACAATGGCCTGCTGTCTCCTAACCTTGTCATACTGTATACTGTTTGCAGACTCCTCTGAGTGCAGGGTAGAAAAAGAAGATACTTACTCAGCAAACAGAGGACTGAAGAGGAAAGCCGGGGATCAAGGTTTGAAATGTGCCTCTCTCTCTCTGTAATCACTTTGCATCTCACATGACGTTCACAACTGACTGAAGGCTTTGTAATTTCCGTCTCAGTCCCATGATTCGCCATGAAGCCTCGTAATGAAATTATGGATAAGGGGTGCCATTGTAACTGCTAACAAAAGGCACAACCAGTGTTGTGAGGTTTCTTTTTAAAAAGCATTTCACTGCAGATTATAGAAATCGTGCTCTTAAATTGCAATTAGTTACATATTCTATTAGATTGCTCAAAGTGGAAGAGAAAGGTACAGTAGCTCACCACCCAAAGTTCTTAACAGATCCCTGAACATGCAGGTTGGTATTTATATGTTGTTGGATAGAAATAATAAGCCAAGTGGACATCATGCCTCTCTGGGAGCTTTATGGAGGAAAGTTGATGTGTGGTTTTTCAAGTTGTTTCACATTTCTTCTGGAGGCTTCTTCAGGTCTAGTTGACGGGTTAGGGGGACCATGCATGTAAGCTCCTGTTGGGTCGTTGTTGTGAGTTGTTTGGGTGCACTGAGTCATGGTGGGTGTTAAGGTTCCTGCGGTGTTATCAGGACCACATTGCAACTGGTTGAGAAGTGGTGTCATAAACCAACTCCTCTGTTTAGTGGCAGTCGTTCCAGTCTGAAGTAGAGTCTTCTCCTCTTTCAAACCATCTGTTGTGGTAACATCAGTTCTGTTTCAGTCCTAAAATGTCAAGCTGCTTCAGATCTAGGAGGACCGCTGAGTCCTGACTCGACTTAATACCATGTACTCCGTTTGTCCTCCCAATGTACAGGTCTGTGCATTCCTCACTGTATTGAACTGTGTACACTTCATTATTCCGATTATGTCCGGGTCATTAATCCTGGGGGTGGACAGGCTTCTGTCTCAGAACATTACTGAGCTTCAAATGGGCAGGGACTTTGCGTTTATTAAGGATTCCCCTGAATTCTTCAGATACTCCAGCATCACAACATTGTTCAGTTGTCTGTTCGGGATCTGTTTGTGGTTTGAACAAAAGACCACTCTGAAAACCCGTGTGGTTTTTAGAGCTTCACTGATGTGTTTTTGTCCCTCGTCCTTCCCCTCTGTCTTCATATGCATATTCTGAACCCAGTGGTGTAGGGGTTTGATGACCCCCAGCTTGTGCTCCAGTGGGTGGTATGAGTCAAACAGGAAATACTTATCGGTGTCGATGCATTTTCTTTGTGCTTTAGTGTTAAAGGTTCTGTCCAAAAACACCGGACTATTTTCTCTGAGCATTTCTGGAGTGAATTTGATGTTGCTATTCACCTAGCTTTGCCTGGATTTGCTAAGTGAAGGCCTCCATTTCCTATGTTTTGACGGTGTGGTCCGTGTACCTAAACCAGGGTTTGGAGCAGTTCCTCTGATATCACAGCTGTCAGCTGTGCTCTTTGACTTCTTTAACACAAATCTTCACCATGTCTGTTCATGCCTGCTTTTACAAACATCGCCACATGCAGCTGGATTGACCTGGACTTGTGATTGGATCTCACTTCCCTACGTCTTATAAAAATTAACAGGTGTGCACTATAGTTTTTTTTTTTTTTTTTTTTTATCCACTTGCAATGAAGAAATATTTTTGCTTCATTGATGTGGCGTGGACAACTGCCAACCAGTGCAGCTGGGACGGTGGCCAAAGATTTGGCAATGTCGGAGGTTTCAGAGTTGCTGATGATGATGATGATGAAGATGAGGGGTCTGAGTGGGGCTGCCAGCTTGTGTGTCTTGGAGGGTCCATGAACACAAGTTAAATAAGTGGAGCAAGCCCAGCTGTCTTTGTTTGGCTAACTCGAAGAGATACACCCCTGAACGTCTTCACAGTCATGACACACGTGTTATAAATTGTCTGGTTTCTACTCAGGGGTTTACTTGTTAGCTAGACAAGTTTAGCAAGTGAGCTACTGTGCAATAATACTAACAGGCTGATCTACAGGCACCAGACAGTGAATGTAGACATGTAATAGTCCCTTCATGTAATATTGTAATGTAACACCACCTGTTGAATCGGTGACTATGCAGTTTATCATGCATTCTGCTCTAAATACAGATATGATTTTTTAAAAGAAAGAAAAAAACAGAGATAAATATAAAATGAATCTGAATTCTTGTTCTTATTATTATTAGAAACAACAACACCTGGGTGATGTAAGACTGACAGTGTGAAATAAAAACCTGCCTTTTTCTTTGCAGAAGCCAAACTCCAGACTCCAGTGAAAAAACTCAACAGTGGCTCTAACCTTCCTGACCACATGGAGGCCCAGTGTAAAGAAGAGCAGGACCACATTCCGATCATAAAGATCAATTCAGTGTGTTCAATGGCCTCCCCTAACCTCCCCCACGTGAGACAGGTAATGACTACTGACCACATAATACAAAAAGTGGCGCAACCATCCTAAACTACATAGACTTTCATTAGAAACCACGCTCCTTTTTTTTTTTTTTTTTTTTTTTTACAGGTATGAATAATTTTATTCGTTTGTACATTTTATAATCAAAATGATTAATCAAGAAAATAATTATCAAATTGATGAAAAACTAAAACTTTTGTGCGTCTTCTAGCTTCCTTTGTAAGTTTTTAGAGTCAATTAACCTTCATGATCAGGTCAACAAAACACATCAGCTAATATTCTGACAATTGATTCATCACTATTTTGTCTTCTTTTCAACCAAACATCCCATCCTGCGGTCCTCTGCTGGCGCACTGAGCCGCTTTTTACTTTTCAACGTTAGATAAAACAAGCGATCATTAAAAGGCGACGTGATCTTGCAGTGTGGTTCATTCAGATTTATATAAAAAAAAAAAACACTAAACCCAGTCACATTTTCCCATTTTCCCAAAGTGCTGAAAGTCCGTGATCAATTCGTTTGTTGTCGCGCAAACACGAGCCCAGCTGTGAGCAGACGGGACTCCAGGCTGCAGAGTCCATGTGGGACCCGCTGAGAAACTCATAGAGCAGAAACATCTTTTTTGGCATTATTAGCTTAAAAAAGTTTAAAATGCACACTTGATTTAAATGAACGGTGCAAACACACACACCTCCGCTGCTTACCTGTGCTGCAACGCCACCAGTCCCAGGGTTAAGACCTGAGCCACCTCCAGCTGTGTGGGCCACTCTCCGGCGGCCACGCACCCGAAAACTCCACATTCCTCCCCGATACCCGACTCCTCAAACTCCATGTCCAGTCGCTGGTCCTCCGTTAACACAGTCCCCGTGCCAGGTTTCGCTGAGCGGTATGCGCGTGCGTGCGTGCGTGCGTGGTGCGCACCCAGATAGTATAACCCCAACACGTGCAGTTCCACAAAAACAACGCCGCTCATTAAAACATGGACTCCGCTGACATGACTGGAGCGGCGGGGGAGTCGGAGCGGAGCAGAGAGCGAGGGAGCGAGGGCGGCTCTATCAGCCCAGACACACCGCCACCCTCATCACCTACTGCTAATTCAATCAAACATATTGATTTGACGAAACGCACGGGGTATGCAAGCGATGGAGATAATTGATCAGTGTCGAAGAGTCCGATCAATAGTGTGTGCTAACGAATTTTCTGATCAATCAGTCATCCTGACGGGGGAAATGGGATAGTTTGTTGGATAAATCCCGAAAAGTTCTTCGTCTTGCTAAATATTTGATGTTGGAGCGGCGTCCCACCACGTGGTGACTAACGTGCTGCTGTGATTGGGTGAATGGATCAGTTGAGGGATGTGATTGGTTGTCAAAGCACGTAAGATAGACTCCTTCCCACGTTCTCTCCCTCTAACTCCGTCTCCTTTCCAAAGTTGGTGATCCGTGTGTGTTTTGTCTCCCAGGGCTCGAAGTTGTCCAAGACCTGCGCCATGGCCTCCGCACCAGGTACAGTGCACACATGTCTGCATACCCTGCTCTGCAGTACACTCATGTGGATTACGCAGCGTTTGACTGTGCGTGTGCCTGTTTTCAGAGTTGAAGATCGGTCAGAAGCTGAATGAGGGCAAAACGAAGCAGATCTTTGAGCTGGTGGACCAGCCCGGACTGGTTCTGGTGCAGTCCAAAGACCAGATCACCGCAGGGAATGCTGTGAGGAAAGACCAAATGGAGGGAAAGGCTGCCATCGCCAACAAAACCACGAGCTGCGTGTTCAAGCTGCTGCAGGAGTCTGGTAAATGCACTGAGTAAAAACTTAGAGAGCAGACTTTTCCAGGTGAAGGTGTGTGCTGCTGCTGCCGCTGCAGCTGTCTCACACACACACACACACACACACCCTCAGTCAACTTGCACACATGCTTTGGTATTGGAAATTAATTTAAGTCACTTAAAATAGTTTTTTTTTTTTTTTTAAATCAGATTTGTCCATAAGTGAATATATTTTTGTTGGCTCTTGAACGCATCACAAGGTTGACCTCAGAGTGTGAGATAAGAGGTCAGTGAGGTGAGTGTAGTCCTCAGAGACAAAGACAACATTTGTCCTATTTACCTCTGTTACAGCTTTAATACAACAGACGTCTTAAAACACTGAACTGTTGCAGCTGCTGTTCTCTCATCCACTTTGGTTTGTCAGCTTAAATCTACCAGGACTTAAATGAAAATCACAAGTCCAACAAAACCAGCAAAAATTCACATCGAGAAGCTTGAGCTGCCACACTTGAGAATTTTTTTCCTGTTTAAAATTGCTGAAACTATTTATTGATTATTAATTATCCAAAAGATTTAGCTCTGATTTAGCAGCCTATCATTGCCAACTTCAATTTGTGTGCTGTGACACCCAGGTAAGACTCCAGGTGGACTTGTAGTGTGTGTGTGTGTGTGTGTGTGTGTGTGTGTGTGTGTGTGCGCGCATGATCTCTGCATTTAACATGTGCTATTGAAATGATGGGAGCATTCCTGAGGTGACAGTCACACAGTGACATGTGGCCGACGCGTGGAGGAGCTTCACATGCAAAAATGAAGACATCAGGTCCAGAGCGACCCAGATCCCAGAATGACTCTCCACCTTGTTTTAATTTAGAAGTAATAGGGTAACTGTAACCCATACGCCACACATGACTGTGGTGTGTGTATGTGTGTGTGTGTCAGCCAAGCTGTAGTAATGACAGTCTTGTGACTTGAAACACTGCAGCACACAATTAACTAGAACGTGACCAACCACACCCCCCCACTTAACCTTAGCTTTCAGGTTAAGGCTGGTCGGTGCTAATTTGGACAGCTGCTGTCTCTCTGTGGTCCAGTGATGTTTAGTTGCAGATATCTTCCTCGGCTCTGTTCACACCCCCTGATCTACCTTGTTCTCCAGGTGTTAAGACGGCCTTTGTGAAGCAGCACTCGGACACGGCGTTCATCGCCGCCCACTGTGAAATGATCCCCATTGAGTGGGTTTGTCGTCGGGTGGCGACCGGGTCCTTCCTCAAGAGAAACCCTGGAGTCAAAGAGGGCTACCGCTTCTCTCCACTGAAGATGGAGATGTTCTTTAAAGTGAGTCTGAGACATCACTTCCACTGTGTCATAACTCAGTTCAAATGTCAAAACACAGCCCACAGTAATGCATTTGCTGTCTCGATGTAGGACGATGCCAACAACGATCCTCAGTGGTCAGAGGAGCAGCTGCTGGAGGCGAAGTTCTGCCTGGCTGGGCTCACTATCGGCCAGTGTGAGGTGGACATCATGAACCGCAGCACCGTGGCCATCTTTGAGATCCTGGAGAAGGCCTGGGCCACTCAGAACTGCACGCTGGTGGATATGAAGGTATCTGCAGAGCAGTGCTGCCCTCTGCTGGCTAATGTGGTATCTTTTGTGTTGAGTGCTTCCCTGCTGAGCCCCAGTTAATGACTATAATCCTCCTGGCTTCTAGATTGAGTTTGGCGTGAATGTGAAAACTCAAGAGATTGTCCTCGCTGATGTGATCGACAATGACTCCTGGAGGCTGTGGCCAGCTGGAGACCGAAGCCAGCAGAAAGACAAGCAGGTCAGGGGTTTTACTTTTGTCCCGCTGTTTGATTTTTGACATTCTGATAAATGATGAAACATGAAATCTGAGAAACAAACATGATTTCCTGTGTTCTCAGGTGTACCGAGACCTTAAAGAAGTCACCCTGAGGCCATGCAGATGGTGAAGAGGAACTTTGAGTGGGTCTCTGAGAGGGTCAAGGTACATCGAACCTAATCTTTGTTATCAGGGCAGGCTTTGACTTTTGTTTGCCGTTCATCAACTGTTTTACTAACAGGGTTCAATGTAAACTAGTTAGAGCTTTGTTGCTTTTTCAGTTCATCTTTTTATGTTGAGTTCTTTAATACAAATTCTTAAAGTGTCTGGATGTATGTTTTTACATGAGTAAATGAATTGTCCCTTCTTTTGATGTTAATATTCATCATTATCCAGTTATATTCACATGTGGCCACTTCTCAGCTGAAGTCGGTCTCGTTGTATGTGGACCAATAAAGAATCATGTGTTGTGTCTGTAGCTGCTGCTGGAGCCCCAGGCCAGTGGAAGAGTGGTGGTTCTGATGGGCTCCACCTCAGACATGGCCCACTGTGAAAAAATCAAGAAGGCCTGCACCTCCTATGGGATCCCCTGCATCCTCAGAGTCACCTCAGCACACAAAGGTCCAGATGAGACACTCCGCATCAAAGCAGAATATGAAGGTATGATTTAGTCTCAAATAGCAGCAGATCCCTCTGGAGAGAAATAGATTGTCCCCTCATGTCATATCTGTCACCTTCTCCTCAGGTGATGGTGTGCCCACTGTGTTCGTGGCTGTGGCTGGCAGAAGCAACGGCCTCGGCCCGGTTATGTCAGGGAACACAGCTTATCCTGTCATCAACTGCCCTCCCTCACTCCAGACTGGGGTGCTCAAGACATCTGGTCATCCCTCCGTATGCCGAGTGGTAGGCTTTTAGCTCGTACTGTATTCTGTGATGAATTCTTTAAACATATTCCCAGCTCTGTCTGAGCCTTCCTCTTGTTTCTCCCCTGCAGGTCTTGGCTGCTCTACAATCCTCTCCCCCGACGCTGCTGCTCAGTTTGCGGCGCAGATCTTCGGCCTGACCAATCACCTGGTGTGGTGCAAACTGAGAGCCTCCATGCTCAACACCTGGGTTTCTCTGAAGCTGGCTGACAAGAAGCTCCAGGCCTGCAGCCTCTGAAGTGGCTCAAGACTTCTTTGAACCCTGTGTGGCTTTAGGGCTCCACTGTCTGTCTAAGCCTTGTCTTTGTTTACTGTGACAAACCTGTTAGATCTAACCTACATGTACCTTCTCTCACACACACACTCAAGTCATTCCATTGAAAGAGAGAAAATAAATAAAAAGCTTCTTAGTGAACCATGTGTGTGCTTGTTCTGTTATTATTTTCATCCTGCCACTGCTGAATACATTATAAATGTAATTGAATGGAATAATTAGACTTTTTGGTAACTTTGTGTATTTGATTTCAGTTAGAACAACTATAAAGGGAGAATGCTTCCATGGCTCTGTACCAAGTAAAAAAAAAAAAGCTGCACAGCTGAAGCCTTCAAGCTTCTCATTTGTTTATTCTATACAAACAACAAAAGCAAGAAATGGTAAGAAACAGACTGCCTGCTGTCAAACACATTTCTACTAGAATCATACTACTATATATGTGGAGAGAGGGCATATTTTTGGAGGCATATATATTTTTAAAGGCTCAGATTAGCGTTTTACTCTAATGATTCTACATATTTGAATAAGAGTAGTGGCTTCTCAAAATGTTAGTGAGGCTGAGCTGCAGCAGAGGAATACAGATTCAGACTCGGCATTTGCCATGGACCAGATTTGGGCCAAAGTGATCCTCCCTGTGCTCAGCCTGTGGACATGCATCACTCGAAACCTCACTTGTGGCTCAGGTGCACAGTGAACATGCATGCGGGTGTAATGCACCAATTCATTTTTTGATGCATATTTTACAAATGCATTGCTTAATAAATTCAGATTGTCAGCTCATGCTCAGTGATGGTAAACCCACTGTAATGCCTCAGCATGAATCTGCCTCTGAGTGATACAGGACCTAATGACCAGAGATAGAGAACTGCTATCTCAATTCATAAATATTTCCTTATAGCTCCCCTCATAACCATTATCATCTTATCTTTACTATTAGCTCCGTTGCAGGACCTCTGCTGAGCCACAGGAGGGAGCCCTCAGCCTGCACTGACAACCCCCAAATCTTCATGGTTCTTCAATCCGTTCCAGCAGTTTTTGCAGCCAAAGCAATGAGTCAGAACATCATGCCACCATTTTATCTTTTACTTCTATTATAGCAGAGCTCTGCCTTTGATAGTAAGTGATGGGTATAATGACCTGTGATGTTCTAAATCTTTGTTCACGTGTGGGTGGCAGTGGGAGGATGGAAGTGCTGAGGGTAGAGAGTGATACAGATGAGTGTGGAGAAGCAGGACAGAAATCCTCTGCATTTTAATGTTAGACTTAAAAACACAATCAACTCAGCCCCTCCATCTCTGAATCATGAGGAATATGGTAAAGTCTTATGTTGACATAATGTGTATGTCTGTCCAGGTCGCCTTGACAACCGTAACATGGCAACAATCCCTCTATATACAATAACCAGCTTGTTTTTGTCCATTCCTTCTCTTATTGCTGTGCTGAGCTCTATGGGTCCATGGGTTTTTTGTTTTTTTTTAAATGCCCCTCTCTCGTTCATTGTTTCACTGCCCACCATCCCCATGGATACCGCAGTAGTTGAGTAAATGAACAAAACATGAATCATCAGCATAGTCTCACCCACTAATGAGTGATGAATATGTGGTCATGACTTGATCTTGTGCTTGAACTGCTGTTAAATGTGATTGCCGCCTCCTCCTCCAGTGTGACAGCTGCTGCAGATATAGGCCCAGGCAGATGTACAGTGACTTTGTTGAGACTCAAAAAAGCATTTTATTTTGCTGAGGGTGGCAGTTAACTATCACTACTACAGTTTATTTACATGTGGTTTACAACAGTGTTATAATTGTTTCTCTTCCGCTGTGGTCTTGTGTACAAAATGCTCTGTATCATCCAAGATATAAACATCATCACTAACGTTGCTGTCATTCTCTCTGTATACACAAACATCCTCCTGCCATCACTCTCACACCCTCTCTTATTCAGTAATTGCTATATCACTCCCTCTTCCTCTCTTCATTGGTATACTACATTTCCTTCACTTACAGCTAGCTCCGACACCAACTCAATCACTGACCCCCGCCCTCCCGTGGCTGCCTGATCACAGCGCCCCCAGGTCGTGACATGAGCGGGATTTCTGCCTCAGGAACTTGCCTACTTCTCGCTCTCGTGGGTAGCGGGGCACCAGGCTGGACAGGAAACGTTTGGCACGAGATGTGATGCTCTCACGTTGGCCTCCTCCGCTCAGGTCATCCGCGTTAGCCCCCGGGGGCCACGGGGGCTGGCCCCTGCCTAGCCGCACCGCACACTCCAGGAGCTCTGGGGTACGGTGATCCAGGGAGGCGGAGATCTCCAGGTACAGACAGTTGAAGAGGGCGGCGCTAGACATGGCCTCTGAGATGAGAGAAGAGGAGACAAATGAACGGAGCAGTCAGAGTGCATTATGTGAAGCTCCTGCACCATGACACAGCAGCCAACACCAATACAGGTCAAACAAGCCATGCATGTGCAGGGGAAACTAGCAGAGCTACATTTTCTGACATTTGCACTATTTTAGTGAATAAACAAAACAACCTGCAGCAAAACACAATTTAGTCATCATCTTTTGGTTGTACAGTACAGTACAACAACAACTTCAGGATAGGTTTTCATCTTTATTGGATGCAGCAGAGGTTCCCTGCTGTCGTAGATGTTTTATATTTGGTTCACCTAAATGAGCCTCTTGCCAGTAAACTGTAAACACTCAGTTTAATCGGCTTGCAATGAGCAATATTGTCCAACAATAAAACTGACTGTGGTTTCCCCCACTCTGTCCTCCCACTCTGTATTCTTTAATCAAATATTCAGATTGATGCTCAACACAGAAAACACAGGACAGTCATGCAGGTTTATATTGCAGCCACCTCTTTTAATTACTTCAACCTTGTTTCTGAGAAATCATGTTGTGTCTATTGTTTAGTTATGGCAGACATCAAAATATGACCTATTATGTGTGAGCGTCGGTTGGTGTTGCTATGGAGAACAAGCCGCTCAATTCTGTGGCAAATTCAAAGCCTTTCGTCATACAAATTACTGCGCCCTAGATACTGATTTCACCCAGAACAGATTTAAACATCAAAACTGAATTCATTTAGTCTACATATAGTATTCTCCGTACCATAATTTATAGCTTTTACCTGATAATACGCATTGGCATTGGTGTGTACAACAGTATTTTATCCAAGAGGACTGGATGATTCCTGCCAAGATGCAGCATGGGAGTCACACTTACCTTCTCCCCAAAGGTTTGAATGCCTCTAGTTTTCTATCACCCGAGAAAATCTTAATTCTGAATAGCAGCGGGTGAAATTTTAACAAACGCTGTTGCTTATTAAAATCACAACTATTTCAAGTTAAAGAGAAAAACTGAAACAAAGAGGTCTTCAGGGGCTTGCACAGGCTTTATTAGCAGTCGCCCATCTCTGTGTTGGAAAACTACATGAAAAATAGGCAGTGCGTGCTCAGTGAATCCTCCCTGGTGGCCCCCTCATACTCCCACACTGTGATCAAGTTGAAACACTGACATTTATTCTTTCACATATTTTACCCCACGTCAGTGTTTACTGACACAGATAAAGGGCAGAAAATGTCAATGCCAACTCTGAGGATGTATACCTCCACCAAAGGAAGCAATGAAACAGGAAAGGGGGGAAAAAAGATGGAAAGAACAGAAGCCTGTCTCACCTTGAGAGGATACCTCGCGTGTGCGAACGAGGTCGCTCTTATTACCGACGAGGATGATGGGAGTTTGGGGCTGAGTCTCCCTCAGGAGCAGTCGGAGTTGAGCGGTGCGGTGGAAACTACGCCTGTCAGTCACAGAGAACACCAGAACACACACCTCACACTGCAGAGCTGACAGGTCCTGGGGGACAGACACGGGAAGACACACAGTGTGTTACAGTAATGAGCGTCAGTGCACAGCCAGTCAGTTGTGGTATAATGATGATAACTGTGCTGAAGAAACTAATGACTAAAATTGACTTAACATTTACCTAAAAATTCACCTCAAATTGACTCATAAACACTCCTGACAGTTAACACACTCCTCTGTCTGACACTGAGTGTAAACACTTTACTTCCCATTGGTCTCATGAATACTGTTGTCAAGGCCTTGTTTACAGAATAACAGTGTAAGTGCAGCCTTGAGAAACAGCCCATAATTGAACGCTCTATCTAAACTCCCCTGTGGTTTAGTGAGAAACTGCTATTGTGGATAACACTGACTGCAATACACCTCACACTCCTAACTACACAAGCACACACAAAAACACATAACTCATCCTCTCCAAGCAGCGAGGAGACAAAAATCTCTAAAAATATAAAGTCAAGTCAAGTCAAATACAAAGTAAATTCTTCATGAAAACCTCATCCTGTCTTCAGCCATGGTCCATTGACTTTTCATTCAGTTTGGATTAAGTAGGTTTGAGGAAAGAGCAAAGACGACTTTTACGTTCTAATAAGACACAGATGCAATCTTGCAATTATGTAAGAAAGTTCCTTGTAAGGTACCGAACATATCTCATTTTACAAAGACTAACAGATGAGAATGACCATATAAGAAAATGATTGTGTTTTCAGTATTTTCCCACACACGACCCACCTGAACAAAAATCACTCTTTTGGCACATCGGCTTCCTCTCTCTCTTTCTCTCTCTCTCTCTCTCTGTTTCCCTCACTCACATCCATACACAGCTGACTCTGAGCTGCACTCGAGGGAAAAGAGGTGAAGTGTGCACAACAACCTGATAATGAGCTTGCATGCAGATGCAGCAGATTTATTGTCACAGCTTTCCTCTGAGCATGGTGTCATTTTTTTTGTAATGGTGCTATAAAGCACAATAAACATTGAAATGTGGTCCAGTTGCAGTGAGGATCTGTTTCTGCACCACACGTCCTTTCCTCTGTGTGTTTGTGTGTGCCTTTTCTGTATGCTAATTGTATTAGCAGCCATTCCTAGGTGAATCATCTGTGCAGGGCACACTGTGATACACTTATATTCGTATTTATGTATGAATGGATGGATACTGTTTTCACACCCAGCTATGGTACTGGTCATGATACTATTTCCCAAATATATAACTTAATACAAACCATTATTCTGCATTTATCTTATATGTATATATATTTGTGTGTGTGTGACATCACATATCATCAGCACATTGTACACAGCCACAGAGAGGGCTCAGTGGTCTAATGAGGGACCAGGGAACAGGGAGTGTGGCAGCACTAAAGTGTTGTTTGGCTCACCTGTCTCCAGTTGTCATAGATAATGATGGTGCTCTCCTCGTCATCCACTGTGACTGTGCGCACATAACCCTCCCCTAAGGACAGGGACAGCAGTAGTTAGATCTCAGATGGGGTTGTGTGCTGTGTTTTATTTACCTCCTGCTCACTCTCTAAGACACAACACGGCAGGCCGCCTTGCAATGCTGAATTAGTCTTGTCAAACAAGCAGCTCTATACCCTCAGAATCAACAGACGCAGTCCTGTCCATGTCCCCAGCGAGAGCGATGGCCAGGGAAGACTTCCCCACACCATTTTGCCCCAGTAGAGCGATCCTTAAAGGCCCATCGGGTCTGCCCTCCACCGCCATGGCCAGAGTGTCATCCAAGGCTGGGCTGAAGCTGATTGGGGAGGCAGAAGGCCCCGCTGCACCAGATATCCAGTCACAGTCATCATGGACAGCTTCCTCTCGTCTGAGCTGGTGCTTAATTGGCAAAGGAGTGCTTCCCCTGCGGAGAGTCGGGGTGCTGGACAGAGTCATACTGTCACACTGCAGGATAGAAAACAGGACACTCTGTTACATAACATTTAAAGCAAGTCTCTATTCTCTACACAAATAGATCCTCCAACTATTGTGTTTCCACAAAACAGGGGGCATTGCAACAGAGTGAATAGCCACAATCTGTGCACGAGCTTGTCTGAGTTGAGCTTCAAAAACACTGGTTCCCACAAAACCTCTGAAACAGACCACCAGCATTTGTCACTAAACTTTTCTGCTCCATTAGTACTCTAGATACCACTGTCACTGTCAGACATGTAGTGATCAAACATAATAAACATAATAACATAATACAGCACTGAAAGCACTACAATATAATATAATATAATACAATATAATATAATATAATATAATATAATATAATGCCTTTTTATTTCCAGTGGCATTCCAATATACCAAAACAAAATGCCATATAATCTAATCTCAGTTGTGTCCAGACAGTGCAGGGTCAGTTGGTGTAGATATGTTTGGACATCAACATGTATTAACCTGATGAAGTCTTTTACCTTCAGCTGTTTTATTGTATGTTTCACCGAAGCACACCTGGATCTTAAAACAGGGCTGAGCTGTTCCCTTTCAGCCTGGAGACATTCCCCCACCCCCCTCATCCTCTCTGATTGTCACTGTATTGTTGGTGAGAGTAAACTAAAACATTAACGTACTGAGTTAAAACACCAAAACAATCGGCTGAAAGGTGCTAAAGAGCTGAGAGAGCAGATGATGAGTCTGTCTTTCATGTTCCACACAGTCACATGTAATGCTGCTCCAGACAAACAACAATCCTCCACACACCTAGATAGTGGCTCACATTAAAAACTGACTGTCTCTAAATATGCAAGTCTTTTGTAATGTAGGACACCCCCTTCACCACCACCTACACACACACACACACAGAGGGAGAGAGAGAGAGAGAGACTGGTCCACTGCCAGTTCAACAAACCCTCTTACGGTGACAATTGGAGTAGGTTATCTATCAAATAATCCCACCACCACTTTGCCCTAAAACCAGACTGGTTGATTGAACATTGGATCCGTTTGCCCGGACCTCCGTGCAGCCCCGTGCAGCCTACCGTGGTCGCCTTCTCCTCGCTGTTGAGTCTGTCCTCGGGCACATCTGTCGGCATCTGCAAACTGAAATTAAGCGATCGGGTGTAAAAACTCCAAGCATACGCTCTACCCCCACGACTCCACCCCTCCACCCCCAACCCCAGCCCCAGCCCACACTCACTTTATGAGCCCCAACCCAAAGCAGCTCGGTATGATCTCTCACCTGTCACGCGGCTCTCGGCAACTACAAAGTAAGCTCCCTTTCTTTCCCTTTCTCACTCTTGCCTCCCTCGCGCGTTCTCTCTCTCTCTCTCTCTCTCTCTCTCTCTCTCTCTCTCTCTACTTCCTCTCTCTCTCCCTCCCTCTCTGTCTCCTCCGGTTAGGGCCCGGGTCCAGGTCTGCGGTCAGCACCGTCATTCATCACCGCTGGCACTCAGTGACGCGTAAACGCTCTTCAGATCTGCATCTTCTGCAGAGGAGAGATGACACGGGTCAACCCGAAGAGTGTGTGTTGTGTGTGTGCGCGTGTGTGTGTGTGTGTGTGTTGAGCAGGTGCACGCAGCTGAGGAGCGGTGCTGCAGGCTGGAGGCAGGGAGCGGTGCTGTGGAAGGATGCTCAGTGACATGAAGCTCATATTGACCTCTGGAAGTGATGGAAAGCGGCCGCTAGGAGGCACTACAACACAAGCCTCCAAACTGTGAACTTTGTGTGTGTGTGTGTGTGTGTGTGTGTGTGTGTGTGTGTGTGTCCTTGGGAGATATGTTTAAAATGTGCCATCTGAACGTTCCAGTGGTAGAAACAGCTTTGACTCGAGGCCTACCACCCTGCCTGCAGGTCCTATCACCCTCTCACCTCTTCTCTCTCGTGTCCTGTCATAGACACACATGTGGCCTAGGTTATGTAGACAGATTTACATTTTGTCAAATTAAAGTTATTTCTATGGTCCCTGGTCCAAGGAGTGTGTTTGGACATGTTTTCTGTCAGAATGGGAGTGTGGCCATGAGCAGTGGTGCGTCCCTCCCACACAAAGCCACAATAGGCTCCGGCAGTGAGCAGCCAGGGCGCTATTATAGCCCTAATCCTGCTCCTATTATACAGACCAGAGAGAGCGAGAGACACAGAGAGAGAGGTAGAGCTGAAGATGAGGTCATCCCAAACAGTGCAACACCCAGGGTCACTGCCTCACTATAGAGGGACAGAGATAAAGAGAGGGATGGTGCAGGGGACGGGGGGCTGCAGAGCCGAGCTGCAGAGAAAAGGCTCGCAGAAGACCAAGAGCAAGAGATGCTCACTATAGGTGAATGGAGAGGAGAAGAGGTTAAAACCTCCATGACAGGTGCATAAAACACAGCACTGCAGGCACAGCAGGTTTGGTAAAGTACTTTGTTTATTTCATATGCATATGAAACCACACTACAACAGGAGCAGGAAACCGTGATAATGGCCATCATTTTTGGTAATAATGTTAATTCTAATCACAGTTGGATAAAATAATAAACTGTAGGAAAGTAAAAATACACCCTAAAGAAATAAAACCAGTAAAATAATTAGAATCAGTACATAAATAAACAATAAATACTGAATAAATAAGTGAATAAATAAAAGAACAATTTATGTAACCTACACCCAAACAAAATAAATAGCTCTAAATGCATGAACCCTGGCAATGATTTCATGGGACAGTTAAGAAAGTGTCTCCATGAAGAGATATTTTTTTGCATTTATTTATTTATTTATTTATTTACTTCTTTTCCTTCTAAATATCCCTGCACCGTTGATTTTCTGTTGCATCCGGAGTAGCCCACAGTACCCGAGTCCACAGCGACCAGCTCTGTGGTGCCACATGTTGCAGTAATGTGGTGATGGTCCCTGTTACAGAGGTGTTCAATCTGCCCGAAAATAGATTCTCTAGTCTGGTGAACTGGACACAACCACACAAATCATGCCACACTGTTTTTTTCTCTCTCTTTTTTTTTCCTCTTTTCTGTTTTTGCCCTGCTGCAGTGGGTTTTATTCGCCTCTTTCGCCATATGTGCGTTGCTTTGTTAAGCATGCCACCGGCTCCACTTCTTTGTGTGTGAAAACCCATTTTTGAGAGCAAGCAGCAAGTCCTCTCTGCCACTGTTCATGGCTGAAAGTTGCCTTTTCCAACTAGATTTCTTTGCTATAACACAAGAGCAACATCCCCGCTATTCATTTAGCACAATCACTGGAAGATTCCCACGAAAGGTTTCCTTGTACATTCTTAAATCTATGATTATTCATCTTACAAAGAATAATAACAAGTCTTGGTGAGCTTAAACACTTTGGTAGGCAACTGTGAAAAAATTAGCTGGCAAATACTTAACTGCATGCCATGGATATTTTATCCAAGCCCATACCACTCCACATCCAGCACCACTGCACTACTCAGACCTCTGCAGCTTTAGCAGCTTATTATAGAAAACAAAACTACGATTTGAGCCTCAAACACTCATTGGGAGAGAACATTGCAGTTATTTCATATTGCATAGATAATACGCTCAGCAGCGTCAGGGACCAGCTTCCATCATCATAGTCGTGTGTGTCCGCTGTTGCACTGATGTCACAGACAGAAGATCCCAAAGAGTTCTCAGCCAGTTTTTGTGCAACTATCATTCACAGTGAAGTAAAACTGAGTCCAAGAAGCAGCAGCAGCCTAGAGCCGAGTCTAACCTAAGAATTAACAGTCAGTTCCCCTCAAGGGTGGATTTCACAGTTGTGCAGCCCAGTATACCACCAATGTCTCTCTTTGACTTTCCCTCTTGCACACACACATGCACACACACACATACGCACACACACACACATGCAGGTCCTTCTTTGCTTCCCCAAGTCTGATTACTCATCACTGATTGCTCCATGTTGTCTGGGCTCATTCTCTTTCACCCCCCTCCCCCTCACTTTGTAGGTAAAACTCAGAGGAAGTAGTCAGGGGTGGGGAGGGTGGGTTGCTGGTGCGGGTTGGCTGGGCGTCGCCACCAGTGCCGTGGTTCGTGCTGAGGAGCTTCTCATAGCGAGCCTTGTAGGCGTCTCTCTCCCTCAGCACTCGTGTCAGCTCACACTGTAGCTGCTCCAACTGAGGGGAAGTGAAGAGAGATACGGTCATCTCACAGATAGTGATTACAGGTCCCATAGTTTACACTTTTAAATGTAGTTTTGCGTCTCCTCTCTAACACCAGTCGGTGAGCCAATCAAAAGAGAGGTAACTCTGAAGCTCTATTCTGATTGGCTGAGTGTTTTTTGAGTGATCCAATAAAAAAAGAGCAGATTTCAGGTAAAACGCTCAGAGAAACCAAATCCTGTAAGGTTTACATGCTGGGTCCGGGAGGGCAGGGCTATAGTGACTGCCTAGTTTTACGGCTCAGTGTGAATTTCTCTGTGGACTGAGGCTCTGATACTTTCAGAGTATTAACATAGAACGTAAAGCAGCTCCTACTGCCCAAGATGTGTTCAATGTACTCGCAAAAATAGCAAAACTGGAAGGAGTCATATACTGCAACACAAACTCTGTGGACAAATATGAAAATTTGGTCTTCTTTTTTAACTGCTATGGCATGATCGGTAAAAAAACAAAAAAAAAAAACAAACAATTGATTTGGTATGATAGTAACGTTCCTGATTGTATAAAATCTTGTCTCTGCCAAGGTAGGCCACACAGTGTACACTCAGCCAGCCCTGATGTGAATGTGTTGGATTCTACAGCAATTTTATTTATGGCCTATTCCATATATGGCCTATTGTGTTATACAAGGCAACTGTGGTGCCCATTTCCTTATAATGTTTAAATAACATTGAAGCACTGTATTCTCTCTCTCTTTTTATGTATAAGTCCTTTGAATGAGTTGTCAGTTGAATAAGGTATTCCCTGCCTTCATCTCCTCCTGAAACAACCCGCCTCATGTCAGACTGCCCAGCTTCGATGTTGAAAACGATCATCTTTTAGGATCAAACTTGGGTCAGGATGAGCATTTAGCTGCTGAGAGAGTTTTTCAGTGGGAGTCAAACAGCCTACAAACTTAGATGCACATGTGTGTACCTGTTGTGTGAGCACGTGTTTCTCAGACTCCAGAGCGTGGCGGTGCTGTAAGCGCTTGTAGCGGCAGGACTGGGCGTAGCCGCGGTTCTTTAGCGTGCGGCGCTTCTGCTTCAGACGCACCACCTCGTCCTTACTCACTCCGCGCAGGTGTCGGTTGAGCTCGCGGACCGAGAGGCTCACCAGCTGCTCGTCAGAGAAGCGCTCGTTCACCCCGCACTGTTGAGCAGATGGAGGAAACACACACACACATACACAGAAATATGATGTTACTCAATGTTAATTGGCAACAAGACACATGGTGGAGCTCGCACAGTGAGAGGAGTGTGAAGTGGATCCATCCAAGAGTCAGATTTAAAATATATCACAACATTATGACTGGTGAACATGTGATAGGTCATAATGCGTGTGTGTTTGTGCGTGTGTGTGTCAGGGGGCACATTTCGGCACCACATGTCCATAATCTGTCATGTAATCTGACTAAGTGTGGGTGACAGTTATCAGGATTATGCACAGCAATAATAGCAGATATTATCATGAGCTCACACTGTGTTCCATATAGTGATCCACCCAGACATCTGATCAACCACAATGCAGACTACTTTTATTTACCTGTTGAAATTACAGTACACCAGTGTTCAGCACTGAGGCTTGGTCCTCCAACTGCACTGTTATTTCATCACTAATTATTAATGGAAAAGGTTTACAGGCTGAGAATTGCCTCGTGTAAAGGTTTAAATGCTGCATTTGTTAGAAGCATACAGAAAGCACTTAGCCCAATAAATGGTTTATAGCACATTACCATATAAATGTAAGCAGATATAAGTGTTAATCAATGAACTTGCCAAAAGTGAGAGCTGCTGTGTAGAAAATCACACAACACACAACACACAACATGTGTTCATAAGAGGTGGCGACGTGGCATGGTGGGAGACTCTCAAAAAGTCTTTTCTACCTCCATACACCTGCACTACAGTGTGTTATAAAGCATGCAGTGATTTCACTTTGCGTGTGGTTGGCATGTAGAGAGCAGTGATACTTCAGATAGACACAGACATTAATTACCATGTTCTAATGTCCTAATCCTAATCCTTCACTGCACGATCCCTCTCCTCATGCTCAGCCCGCTAATGCAACAAGTGCCTCATGCCTCATGTTGCTTCTTTCACCTCCTATAACTTCCTCTGTTGTGTACCTGATTAACTTGTGGGTGGTGGTGATGATGGTGGTTGCCATGCATGGGGTGGTGCGGGTGATGCTGATGATGGTGATGCTGGTGGTGATGAAGGCGGCCCTGGGGGCTGAGAGGCTGTGGGTAGGGAGCCGAGGTGGGGGCGGCGTTGGGAAGCGAGCCGGGGCCTGATGAGAGGAAGACCAGCGGGCGATGGCACATGTCTGTCCCCTTGGTGCAGGAGATGTCGGCACCGCTGTCACTGCTGGAGTCTCCCAGGTTGCTGCTTGAGCTCTGAGAAAGACCCGGAACTGGAGAGAGAGGGGTGGGGGCGCAAAGAGGGTGATGAACAAGCTGCAGAAGTGTCCTTTATGGCCACATGGAAAGATATATAGGGGAAATGACAC